>CM033427.1:40132546-41393296 GCA_019425775.1 Rafetus swinhoei
TTATAGGTTAATAGATTACTGTGATTGTACTCAGTGACTCAGAACATTGCATTTTAAATATACACCCTTTTTCTCTTTAATTCATACTTTGAAATAAACCTTTTACATGGAATAGGTCTTTGCAGGATATGGATGAAGCAAGATATGCATAAGCCTTAGGGTGAGTATCAGCTATTTTCTTGATTTGAGAAAGTCTGTTACATTAATTGATTCTCTTGACTCAACTATGAAGTCAGCTAGTTTGTGTTAATATTGAAATGATGTTTGGCTAGTGACTTTTTTTTTCTCTTTCCATGGTGCAGAAGTACCTGTCTGTTTTAAAATAGCCGTCTCTTCTTCATCCACCGTTTCAGCAAGTTGCTCACTACCTATGCTCTGGATTCTCTTCCATTTGTTCTTTGACATAATGCCCAACTAGTTTCCACCATGCAACACACTAGTTTCCACTATTGATTGTCCCTACTAGGATATATATGGAGACAATTTGCTATGTATTAGTTAAATGGATATACCACCCAATCAAGAATAGAAAGAATACCAAGGGTTTTATGAAACTCACCAGCATACAATGAAATACAAATTGTGAATATTTGAAGCAACTGTTGTTCACCAGTTGCAGACCCATTTAATGAACACATTCAAATATAATTTTGAATAACACAATTTCATGATTTGTTCAAGAACAAACCTTAAATTTTGTCTTAACAAATTAGTCATAGTGAACTATTTGCTCAGCCCCATCTGTGGCTGTAAATCTGTGGAGTTCATTCCAGATGTATCCTACTGTCATTTTACTAGAGAAAAATGTCTTTTATATAAGTTTTGTCAAATCTCAGAGGAAGAGGATGTAACAATTTTTTGTGTTGCATACAAGCAAATCATTAAAAGTCCACACTCCAAATTAGATTGTAGAGGCAATTGTCAGGGAAAATGTTATTAAAATGTCCTTTTTCAGCGTTTTAAAGCATCACAATCATCAGTCAAATTATTTTAAATTGGAAAAGGGAAGAAGCAAATTTAATCCTCTTACCCTGTCCTCCCAGAATCCCAAACTTTGTTCCTCCTCCTTTGCCACTTCCTCACCCAGCAGCCAAGAGGCCCTTCTCTGTCTCCTTTTCATCCTACAGTAGCCAATCTAATGCTTCTGAGATGACTTGCTCAGGTCACTTCCCCTTACGCATTTCCCTGCGGGGTCATCTTTTCCACAGCCTTCCCATCTGCCAGGATAGGCCCACACAAAGAAGGCTCTTCCTGCTCCTCTACTGTTCTATCCTTCTTTCAGAACCAGGGATACCTCCTCCTCTCATATTATTGCCCACCCTTCCATAGTGTCCTGAAAGCTCTTCTTTCTCTTTCTTTGCCACTTGTTTATAGCCTTTCTTTGTTGCTATTCTGGCCAGCTTGGCCTCTGAATCATGTGAATTGGTGACTGTTTTAATGATTATGTAGAGTACAAGAAGCACCAACAGCAGCCCCTTTAAGTTCTGTAGTTCCCAGGCTGACCTTAGCAACATAGTAGTTGGGCTGGCTGCTGTTTCCTACAACCATCCATCCTTAGTTCTTCTGAGTCTGCCCTGAAGAGAAGGATACTAATTATACAATCAGGCCGGATCCTCCTTTGCTGTCACAACTGGCCTATAGAAGTGAGTGGAATCTTCCACAGGGTTGACAGGGAGATGGGGGGGGGGGGAATAATGCCACTACTTTCCCTTCTGTAAGTTGGCAACTGGAGACTACATCTCTCCTCATAGGAAAGCTTCTGCCATGACTCACCTCAGTTTGTCTATTGGGACGGGCAGCTTCTTCTGCCTTCATGTTCCAGAGAGACGCTTCTAGTGCCATGGCTAGCTAATATCAAAGCTGCTATTAAATTGTTCCCCACAGTACTTGTATATATGAATAAAAAGCACAGGATTTAAACTAGGAAGAGCAAAGCTGCAGAAAGATGTGTGAGCAAGTCATGAGTCAATTCCACAATGGAGTTGATGGCAGACTTCTTTCTGAGTCAGAATATATAAAATGCACATGAAGAGCTGCACATTAACATGCAGAAGATCCAGAGTAAAAACCAAACAAACATATTTTTAAGAGAGACATAGGGATGGTGAAAGTCATTTAGTGCTCTACATGCTTGTTGCTCCGAGATACCAGCTATATGACTAACGTCATTGTCCAGTACATTCACTCCAACACACTTCTAAAAATCACATTTTTCCCCTCAGAAATAATTATGGCAGTGTGATATCTGAGGAAAGCTCCATTTTTACTGACACTTTAAAAACTACTAGGGTACTGCTGCTTCCAAATGCAGCACTGATTTTAATGCTGTGCACAGGAGACAGAGGGCTAAATTCAGGGGGCCATGTACATGAATCTTAACAGAGTCTAAGCTGTTGTAACTTACACTTCTAGCCCCTGTAGTGGGTAAATTACACCAACATAGATTCACTCTGAGGTGGATTGCAATGTGGGTAGACATACCTGAGTTAGCTTTGTTCTAGCTCAAGAACAGGGGTGCTATTTCAGATTTTGGTAGGGTGGAGCAAGCTAAACCAAAATTCCAGCAACTACTTAGAAATTATAAAAAGGAGTAAAATAGATAGTATATCCACTCAGGTCTAATAGTACCATGTTCTCAAATCTAGTGTCAACGCACTTAAGGGACACTGGTTAAGTTATAAATTTTAATATATGTTCCGACTTTGTTACTAATTCTTGAAAACAACATTTGAAACAACTGTAGAGAAATCTAGAGTACTTTCTATCACTTTTTTGCAGTTCACCAAGAGTAGAACAGATCATTTAACTTTTGAAAACATTCTACTAGGGCAAGGCCCTGTGAGTTTATACTGCACCTGCTTAGGTCTCTAGGGGTACAACTAGATTACATCCCTCTTTCGACAGAGAGATGTAAATTAGACACTTTGAAATTGCAAATGAAGCCGGGATTTGAATTTCCTATGCTTCATTTGCATATTCGCATCATAGCGCTTTTTCAAAAGAGCGCCATTTCAAAAGTAAAACAGCAGTCTAGATGCGGGTCTTTCGAAAATAGAAGCCTGTAAACCTCATTTTTTGATCTTTCGAAAAAGGCTTCTATTTTCGAAAGAACAGCGTCTAGACCATGGTTTTACTTTCGAAATAGCGCTTTTTCGAAAGAGCGCCATGATGCAAATATTCAAATGAAGCACGGGAAATTCAAAACCCGGCTTCATTTGCAATTTCAAAGTGTCTAATTTACATCCCTCTGTCGAAAGAGGGATGTAATCTAGACAGAGCCTAGGGGTGTTAGCTCACTGCAAATAATAAACTAGAAACTGAACATGAAAAGGAGTGAAACTGGCACTTTCAAGTCACTTTTACAGTATTGCCAACCTTAAATGTTCAAAAATCATGAATCGGGCCCACCAAAAATCACGAGATTGGATTTAATATCATGAGATTATATAAAAATAGCCTTGTATTCTTTTTATTTGCTTTCTAGATATTGAGCCTCTAGGATGCACTGGGGTCTCATTTTGAAGCTTTTGCCACAGCCATGAGAGCTAAAAACTCATTTTTGTTTAAGCATGAAGACAGAAATCCTCACATTTCCACTTGACTCCAGGAGCTGAGGCTTTAAGGAAAATTATTGTTACCATGAGACTCATGACAAAATCATGAGAGTTGGCAAAATTGCTTTCACTTCTGTTTAAAGGCTAGTTACTTTCCAGAAGGCTCTTAAACACAGCACTACAGTGATTGAGTTAAAGTTCTCACAGGAGAACATTTAAAACCAAGAAATTCTACATTTTAAAGTTGAGGGGAAAAAACTGAGGCCTGAAATCACAGGGCCACTATATGCAGGAAAGAAAAACAGGCAAGGGGGGCTCTTGTCAGTTCTTTATCTTGAAAGAAACTTGGATGGTCAAATGTTCTAATTCTTAATCAATCAAGTAAAACTCGTATTGCCATCAGCGCCTCCACACACAGATATTAACATGTGCTAAATAATTGTATACTTCATACTTAAATATCTGAGCAACCCTACCCAGAAGAGATAGGGTAGACATTATAAGGCAATGACACTATGGTGATGAGACCTCATAAATACCCCAGATGATGTGGGAATCTTTCTATACCACTTCTGGCCATTCCCCGGATTTTGGCTCCTTTTCACCTATGCCTCTCAAATATCGTTATCTGAATGCAGCCTTGGCTCAGAGGGTTTAGCTGTATTTCTTCTAAGGACATGACTTTCTTCCACACTGTAGACAACTTAAGATACTCAACTCCAGCTATGTAAGTAGCGTAGCTGGAGTCAACATTAAGTCAAATTTCTGCAGCACCCCACTGGGGGATTTGAGATTCACTGCTATTGTTACTGAGCAAGATAAATCAAGGCTAACCTGGGTATATCTGCACATGCTGCATCACACCTTGGATTGCAATGTAGGCGTATCCTATAATCGGCCTCTGAATTCAGCACTGAGAAAGTTTGGCATACATAGATAATATGTCATGTCATAACTATTAAGAGATGCAGCTGCATTTATGATTCCATGAATACTAGTCCCCTATTGTCAGTGGGACAGAATGACTAGAAAAATCCTAAGCTGGAGGAGAGAGAAAATGTTCACACCCAAACTAAAACCAGTGTACTGCTGATTTCTTTTATATTATTAGATTAGCATTGTGATATGTTGCCTGAAATTTCTGCAGTCTATGAATTTATGTTCTGTGTTGTCTGTGAATACTTTTTTATGATTTTACTCAATAGATTGGGCACAGAAAATAAAATTTTGCTCCATTTTTTGACATTAAAAAGAAGACAACGTTCTTCCATGAAAACATCTCTTTATCCAGAAATTGTAAGACTGAAAAATCTTTTGCTTCTTCGCAGAATACTGAGTGCTATGATGCAGCTGGACTCACAAAACAATTTTAAATAGAACGGAGGTATCAAGTTTTTTCTGCCCCTCGCTAGAGGTTCCGTTGTCTTACCACTGCTTGCCCAAAGAAGGTGTCCTTAAGGGGAGTGTGAAGTTAGCCCTCCAGGAACGAGCTATCTAAAAAGGTCAGCCAGAATAAGTATTAATCCTCCAGTGACTAAAAAGACTGGGAGCAGGAAGAATCCTATTAGAGCCCACAGGCAAGATATAAAGGACTTCTTTCAAGAGCCAGTGCTGGGTGGAGCTAGGACAGCATAGGAAGGGTCTTCCACTGTCTGAACCCAGTAAGCCTGACCCTCCCAGCACCTTTTTTGAGCCAATGAAGGACTGTTTTGTTTCCTTTGTGGGATGTAAGGCCCAGGTTCGCTGTTCAGAGCTGAATATTAATTTAACTGCTTTAAGATTAAGTAAGCTTGCTTTGCAAAATGCTCCAGTGGTTCAAGTGAGCCCTTGACAGTATGCCCCTTAATGTGTGCATTGATGTTTATAACATCAACCAACATTTTGGCATGGACTGTGAAAATTATACCTGTGGTGCTACGTTGGAATATCAGACTAAGAGTCCATTTATCTGCACCTATATCCAATTTTTAAAGTGACTTGTTTTAAACCAGGTTGTGTGTGTTGCTGGCTATTCAGTAATAGCAGGGTAAAAATGTATAAGGGATATCAGTTTTCAAGCCACAGCATGTAAGCCAACCACATAAGTCCCTGCGGCTAGGAAAATAATTCTTCTGTACTTATTAATAAGTATGAATAAAGACACTGGCTGGATGGCCCGCTACATGCCATATGCTAAAGACATAAACAAACAATGAGTACCTAAGAACAGTTAGTACCTTCTCCATCAGCTACAGGTAGCATGGACACTCTAATTGACTATTTCTTTCCCCCATTTTTCCTTTTTCCTTTTCTCCCCCTTCCTCTATTTATTTAGAAACTGGACTTTTAATAACTCCATTCATCTGAAGATGTGGCTTGTGCCCACGAAAGCTCATGATACCATCTATATGTTCTGCTAGTCCCTAAGGGTGTGTCTAGACTACATGGCTCCATCAACAGAGCCATGTAGATGATGCAGGATGACAAAGGGAAATGAAGCAGCGATTTAAATAATCGCGCTTCATTTAAATCAAAATAGCTGCCGCTGTGCCGATCAGCTGTTTGTCGGCACAGCAGCCCCAGCGCGACCCCAGAACCCTTTGTCGGCAGATCCTGTAAACCTCGTTTCACGAGGCATAAAGGATCTGCCAACAAAGGGTTCTGGGGTCGGCAGATCCGTCTGAGACTGCCGCGCTGCCGCCAAACAACTGATTGGCACAGCGCGGCGGCCATTTTGATTTAAATGAAGCGGCAATTATTTAAATCGCCGCTTCATTTCCCTTTGTCGTCCTGCCTCATCTACATGGCTCCGTCGATGGAGCCATGTAGTCTAGACATACCCTAATGTGCTGCAAGACTATTAGTTGTGTTAAGTTTTTCCAGTTACAGACTAACTTGGCTACCCCTATGAAGCCTCTGTACTTAAGTTACTGCAAATATGTTCATGGTAGAATTTTTACATCTTTCTCTGAAATTCCTGATACTAGCCACTCTTGGACATGGCTGACGGGGGAACAAATGGGGCAACTACCCCAGACCCTTTAACTCCCTGCCAGATAACTGCACACTGCACTCTGGGCACCCCACCCACACACCTTGCCCAGGAGCCCGGGAAGGCTGTCAGCCCCCGCTGGCTAGATTAGCCACTGATTTGTTCCAGTATGGCAATTCTGGGGATATCTTAACTGGGGATTTTTTGGGTACAAGACAAACCTTATCGGTCTCTTTCCACCTTTCATAGCATGAATCAATGAAAGTTTGGGTATGTCTACACTACCACCCTAGTTCGAACTAGGGTGGTTAATGTAGGCATTCGAACTTGCAAATGAAGCCTGGGATTTGAATTTCCCGGGCTTCATTTGCATGTTGCCGGGCGCCGCCATTTTTAAATGTCCGCTAGTTCGGACTCCGTGCCTGCGGCTACACGCGGCACAAACTAGGTAGTTCGGAATAGGCTGGAACGAGGTGTACAGATAGTTCGGAATAGGAAGCCTAATCCGAACTACCTAGTTCGTGCCGCATGTAGCCACGGGCACGGAGTCCGAACTAGCGGACATTTAAAAATGGCGGCACCCGGCAACATGCAAATGAAGCCTGGGAAATTCAAATCCCAGGCTTCATTTGCAAGTTCGAATGCCTACATTAACCACCCTAGTTCGAACTAGGGTGGTAGTGTAGACATACCCTTTGAGAGTCTGAGCAGGCCTTTACTTGGGGTCTATAGACAGAGCATTTTTTTGTTATCCCCATCCTTTATGTGACTGAGGTATAAACTTTGATGTAGTCAGTGTTTCTGACATCACTATCCCACTGAAACAGCACATGCCTGAATATAATTTTTAGCATCTTCCTAGTACTGAATAAAACTGCTGAAAATGTTGCTTCTTAGAGCTGTGTACTTTGAGGAACAAGAGATCTCAGTAGGGTGGATTCCACAGTTCATCAGACAATAAGGGAGGTGCCAACTTCTAGATCAGGAAGCAGAATTTTATTACCCAGGCACCACCTAATGGTACAAACTGTGTACAATGCACAAAGCTTTAACCACTGGCACTAATGGATATTGCATGGCTTACTCCCCATCTAGTGAATTGAAAATGCACCCCCTGCTGCAAGTCGGCATTAACCTGAACACTGATAATATCTTAGTGTCTGATTCTGAACTGAGTTACTGTTTTATTGGAATCAGCACTCTGAGTCACTCTGTGTTCTATCCAGATAAAACACTTATTAAAAACTATAAAAGTGTGCTATTTTACAGAGCCCACACTTGGTGTGCACTCTGCTTTATTATACTTAAAACACAAAGCTGTTGAATCTGCTGACTTTCTGCAATATTTTTCTCAGGGTACAAAAGTTAAAATTGCAAATCAAAGGCAACATGCTCCTTCCAGAGGCCATATCTGTATAGAACGCAGACTCCTTCCCATCCTGTTAAATGATTTCTTCCCCCCCCCCCCCCAAGAGCTAAATGTTTATGAAGGCCTTGAACTCCCAAATAAAAAAGTGGTCTTTTATTGCTGCCTCAGTTACACAGAAGCCTGAAGTAAGAATATGGCCCAGTGCCCATTTAATTCACTGGGGAAATTACAGTTGATGTCAGTAGTGCAAGATAGGACCTTAATGTCTAGCTGTGTATCATCTTGGACATTGAGTTGTGGCAAAGACTGAGATGGCTTTAAATATGGGGATTCCCTGCAATCCTAGGAAGAGTGGATATTTGGTTATGTGGCAAGGGCCCCTCTTCCCCAAGCCACTACTGGGGAGGCCTCCTCCCAGTTAGGGGTTTTGCAGCGGGTCTCAATGGTAGGGAGCCCGGGCCACGTGCCCACAGGCTCCCTCCTTAGCTGCCTTTACCTAATGCTGGTCAAAATTGTTCTCTCTGGTTTCTTCCTCTCTGCCTCTCCACCACCTTCCTTTTGTCCTCTCCCTCTCCACTCCAGCCTCCAACTGCTGAGGCTTTTAAAGGCCCTCAGACAGACAGCAGAGAAGTCAGCTGGCCCCAATTAGCCTGAGCCAGCTCCCTCCCAGCTGCATCCAATTGGGCTGCAGTTCTCTGCTTCTCTCACAGGGGTTTTTCCCTTTTGGGCTGCCTTTTCCCCTCTCTGCAGCAGCTCCCTGGCCTGACCCTGTCACACATCCTCCTCTGCTCAACCCCATGGGGTTGGGTTACTTGGGTCGGACAACAATGCACCCTTGACAACCCGTCTGCATTCCCATGCTGGGTTCCTGATCTGTGTTGCACATGGAAGTGGAAGGGCTGCAGGGACAGGAACCACCGGGTAACCCTCGAATTTCTGTCCTTGTTTGGTGCATCCACTGCAGAGGTGCATGATCAGTGACCAGGGTAAACTTCCGCCCAAGAAGGTAGTAGCGAAGGCTTTCCATGGCCCACTTTACGCGAGACATTCCCTTTCTACCACGGCGTAGTTTCGTTCCTCGGCAGAAGCTTCCTGCTGAGGTACAGGATTGGGTGCTCCTCTTCTCCAACCATTTGAGATAATACCGCTCCCAGTCCTACCTCGGAGGCATCGGTCTGCAAGATAAACTCCTTCTTAAAATCAGGGGCTATGAGAACTGGATCACCGCAGATGGCATTCTTGAGATCTTTAAAAGCTTCTTCCGTCTCCATGGTCCACTTTACAATGTCGGGACCACGTGCTCTAGTCAGGTTGGTCAGAGGGCAGGCCCTGGAGGCAAAGTTGGGGATGAATCTGCGGTAATATCCAACCAACCCTAAGAATGCCCTGACCTGCTTTTTCCGGGTTGGTCGGGGCCAATTCTGTATTGCATCCACTTTGTTGAGCTGGGGCCTCACTATCCCCTTCCCACGATATACCCGAGATATTTGGCCTCGCCAGCCCAATCGTACACTTTGCAGGGTTCGCCGTAAGTCCCGCTCTCCTTAATGTCTCCAATACTGCCTCTACTTTTTCAATGTGTGTCCCAGTCAGGACTGTGGACAACAACATCATCCAAATAGGCAGCTGCGCATTTTGGCATGGGGCCGCAACAGCTTGTCCATGAGCCTCTGAAACGTTGCAGGAGCCCCATGCAAACCAAAAGGGAGGACCGTGTATTGAAAGAGACCCTCTGGAGTCGAAAAGGCTGTCTTTTCTTTGGCCCCTGGTGCTAGGGGATCTGCCAGTACCCTTGGTCAAATCAAGGGTGGATAGAAATCGGGCCTTGCCCAGTTGGTCAATGAGTTCATCCACCCTTGGCATGGGATAGGCATCGAATTTGGATACTTCGCTTAACTTTCGAAAGTCATTGCAAAAGCGTAGGCTTCCATCTGGCTTGGGCACCATAACAATAGGGCTAGACCACTGGCTATGGGACTCTTCAATGACTCGAGCTTCAGCATTTTTCAACTTCAGCTTGGACCTCTTTTCGTTTTGCCTCAGGTATCCGGTATGGCTTAACGTGCACCTTCACCCTGGGGTCTGTGATGATGTCATGGTAAACCTCCGTAGTTCTACCCGGTTCTGTCGAAAACACATCCCGATTCCGCTCAATCATGTCGGCTGCTTCGCCTGTTGGTCCGGAGTCAGCTCAGGAGATATTCCCACCTGCCTTGGTGGGTTTTCCTGGGGTGGTGGCCCCAGCACAACCAAGGCCACTTCTCTGTCTCGCCAGGGTTTCAGCAGGTTGACGTGATATACTTGCTCAGGCTTTCGCCGGCCAGGCTGGCGAACCTTATAGTTTACCTCTCCACTGCTTCTATTATTTCATATGGCCCCTGCCATTGGGCTAGAGCTTACTCTCCGCGGCACTAGCACCATCACCCGGTCTCCCACCTGGAACTTCCGGGAGGTTGCTCGCCGGTTGTAATAGACCTGTTGGGCTTCCTGTGCCTTTCTAGGTGCTCCCGCACTATGGGGGTGACTCTGGCAATCCTGTCCTCATTTGGAGCACATGATCAACTACATTTCTCCCCAGGTTGGGTTGTTCCTCCCAGGCCTCTTTAGCAAGGTCTAGTATGCCCCGTAGGTTACGCCCATACAAAAGTTCAAATGGGGAGAAGCCAGTCGAAGCTTGGGGAACTTCCCTTACCGCGAACATGAGGTAGGGCAGTAGCATATCCCAATCTTTGCCATCCCGGCTTACTACTTTCTTAAGCATACTTTTTAGGGTCTTGTTAAACCGTTCAACTAGACCGTCGGTTTGAGGATGGTATACCGAGGTCCGCAGGGCCCGTATGCGGAGCAAGGTACACAAGTCTTTCATAAGCTTGGACACAAAGGGGGTCCCTTGGTCCGTTAGGATTTCTTTAGGAATCCCTACCCTAGAAAAGATTTGAATTAGTTCCTTAGCGATGGTCTTGGATAGGGTGTTGCGAGGGCACTGCCTCTGGGTATCGAGTAGCATAGTCCACTACAACTAGTATGCTCTGGTGGCCCCGGGCAGACTTCTCTAGTGGGCCAACTATGTCCATAGCAATCCGTGCTCAAAGGGGATTTCAATGATTGGTAGGGGTACTAATGGGGCCCTCAGGTGTGGTCGGGCCCATGTAGTTGGCACTGGGCAGGAAGCACAATACCTCTGGACTTCTACATAGATCCCAGGCCAAAAGAACCTCCGAAGAATGCGGTCCAGGGTCTTATCCACCCCTAGATGTCCTCCAAATAGATGACTGTGTGCCAATTCCAGTACTGCCCTCCGGTGCTTTTGGGGTACCAAGAGTTGTTCCACCTCTTGGCCCTGTATATGAGCTACCCTATATAGAAGCTCCCCTTGATTATATAGTAGGGCCCCGTGCCCTTGTTCCTCCCCTCCACTGGGACCCCATTAACTTCAACCACCTCCTTACGGATATTCTGATATATTGGATCATTGGCTTGATCCTGCCCAAAGGTCTCACTTGGGGATCTCACCTGCTCAGGCTCCAGGAACCTAGCCCCTTTCCTCCCCTGATGAGCTGGGTCCTGCTTCAGGCTCATCCTGTCCCGGGCTTCTGCTCTAGTAGTTGGGTAGGCCTCCCCTCTACCAGTGCCTGCTTCCGACCTTGGGTCAAGATCCTGGTCCCCAATTTTTTTTGCGGCCCTCCTCTCCCGTCGGGTTTTCCGGGGTTCCCCAGGCATCGAGAACAGATCCTGGGAAAACTCATGGAAGGCCGGGAGGAGCTATCCTCCTCCCCCAGTCCCGTGGTAGCAGGTCACTAAACCCGGGAAGTCTCGCCAATGACCACCGGGTAGGGGAGCCTTGGGACCACCCCCACAGTTACCTCTGTAACCCGCCCTTGTACTTCTATCTCCACAGGGATGGTGGGGTAATAATTAGTATCCCCGTGTACACAAGATACCCCAGTGTACTTGGCTTGAGTCAGCTGATCTTGCCCCACTAGCTTCCTGAGACCAACGTAACTGCACTCCCGGAATCTACTAAGGCAGTGGTTTCTACCCCATTCATTTTCACGGGCTGGGTATACTGATGGGGCCCACTGCTACCCCAACGAGGTTGACTAGGACACTTTGTAGGTTCCCAGGTCACATTGCATAGGCTCGTCTATGTTAGGGCACTGAACCGCAATATGCCCTATCTCCCGCAGGCATAACACCTATAACCTGGCGGGACAGCCCCTTTCTTTTGGGCTGTTGGGTCTTGATCCCTGGCCCTCCTGTCCAGACCCCAAGGTCTTTTGCCCGTCCCGTCGCTCTTCCGCCTCCTTTCTTCCTGTCTGGACTCGGTCAGAAACTTCAGGGGCACGGGTCCTTGGGGTGAAGGCGGACCTTCTGCTCTGCTGCGCCTCGACTCTGGGGCTGCGGGAAAGTCCCTTAGCTGTCAATCGTCTCTCAACGAGCCACAAGCTCATCAAACGTCATTCTGGCCCACCCATTCCCGAAGGTCTGGGGTAAACCCTCATGTACCGGTCAAGAACGATCACCTCGATAATCTTTTCGGGCTGTGGATGTCGGGCCGCAGCCACTTCCGGGCCAGATGGACCAGATCAAACAACTGAGTTCTGGGGCCCTGGTCATCTCGATATCGCCAGTCGTGAAATCTCTGGGCTCTCACTGTGACCGTGACCCCAGCCCCAGGATCTCAGCTTTCAGCTGGGGTAGTCGGATGCAGCTTCCTCTGCCATGTCAAGGTATGCCTTCTGGGCTTCCCCGCTCAGAAAAGGGGCCAAAATGCTGGCCCACTGAGCTTGAGGCCAGGCCTCCCGCAAAGCTGTCCTTTCGAAGGCCAAGAGATAGGCCTCAACCTCATCGTCTTTTGTCATTTTCTGTAAGTAGAAATTGGCCCGTAAGGGTCGGGCCGCATCTTGATCACGTACCTGGACTGTCAGGGCTTTCAGCTGGTTCACCACCTCCTGCAGCGTGGCCCTGTCCTGGGCTACCTGGCTCATCAACAACTGGTTGGTTTCTTGTTGGATCCGCACCGACTCCCGCTGGGCAGCTGCTTGCACCCGAGTAGCCTCTTGTTGGGCAGCCGTGGCCTGCACCAGTGCTTTTACCAGGTCCTCCATGGGTACTTTTGCTGAGGGGTCAACTTGGCTAGATTTGGGTTGCTGTGAGGCCTCACAGCCACGATCCCACTCCTGGCACCACGTGTGGCAAGGGCCCCTCTTCCCCAAGCCACTACTGGGGAGGCCTCCTCCCAGTTAGGGGTTTTGCAGCGGGTCTCAATGGTAGGGAGCCCGGGCCACGTGCCCACAGGCTCCCTCCTTAGCTGCCTTTACCTAATGCTGGTCAAAATTGTTCTCTCTGGTTTCTTCCTCTCTGCCTCTCCACCACCTTCCTTTTGTCCTCTCCTCCACTCCAGCCTCCAACTGCTGAGGCTTTTAAAGGCCCTCAGACAGACAGCAGAGAAGTCAGCTGGCCCCAATTAGCCTGAGCCAGCTCCCTCCCAGCTGCATCCAATTGGGCTGCAGTTCTCTGCTTCTCTCACAGGGGTTTTTCCCTTTTGGGCTGCCTTTTCCCCTCTCTGCAGCAGCTCCCTGGCCTGACCCTGTCACAGTTACTTACTACAATACTGACTGGTATCAGTGTCATTCTTCACCATGGAGATGTTGTCTGTGAAGGCCACCTTTCACAAATAATGCTTTAACTCAATTGACACAAGGAACTTGATGCTTCCACTGAAATTACCAAGAGCTTTAATGCACAGATGAGCTGGGGAAAGAACCAAAGGGTAGTAGCTTACAGTGGTTGAGTCCAGCCCATTCCTGTTAAACTGTTCTTCGTTTTGTAAATATGATTGTTCAGGCAGGTGCTATTGCTGCCCAAAGTTGGGGGTGAGGATGAGCACTGACAAGCACTATACTTGTATCTGTTGTATTACAGCTGCAGTCCTGGAAATAATCCTAAGATTTTTATTCTGAATCCTCTCCGACACTGACAGTATCAAGTGACTAGATGGAAACAATTTTCTGATGACACAAAATCACTAGACTAGACAGAGAGACCCAGATGCCTTTATTTGGTTTACTTATAACCAAAAAGCAGATTTAAAACTAACTCTGGGTATGTCTACACAGCAAAGTTATTCTGAAATAACTTTACTAGCGTCTACACAGCCAAACCGCTATTTCGAAATTAATTTGAAATAGCGGAGCACTTATTTTGAATTTGGTAAACCTCATTCCACAAGGAATAACACCAAATTCGAAATAGCTATTTCTAAATAAGTGCTGTGTAGACACTTATATCGAAATAGGGGGCCTCCAGCCTTCACAGGGTGCCCTGGTGGCCACTCCAGCCTCAACCAAGAACACTCCTCTCCCTCCACCCTCCCTGGAGCCCTTAAAGGGGTTGACTCTGGCCACAGTGCCTATGCCAGCTCCAAGCCTGCCAGCCCAGAGCCAGCAGTCACTGCCCCTGACCCAGTGGCCCCAAAATATGAGCCAGCAAGCCACTGGCAGCCAGGCCTCCACTGGTCCCCAGAAGCAGTCTGCCAGCTCTCAGGAGCCTGCCAGGGCCCAGAGAAGTCAGGTGCTTTCCTGGTTCAGGGTGGAGATCATGGACCTTATTCAGGTTTGGGGGGGATGCCCCCAACATCCATGATCTCCACACTAGATGGAGGAATGCAGCTGTCTATGGCAGGATAGCTGCCAGCCTGGCCACCAAAGGCCACATGTGAACCCAAGAGCAGGTTCGCCTGAAAATCAAGAAGGTCTGGCGAGACCCCCAACCCTGAGTTTCCCCTTCCCCTTCTTCTCCTTGCTTCCCCCTTCCAGCTCCCAGGTTTCCCCCTCCCCTCTTTCACCCTCTCTCTTCCCCTCTCCCGCCTCCTTTCCCCAGTCTCACCAGAGTTTCATCCCCTACCCCCACCAGTTTTGTTAAATAAAGAGAGTTTGTGTTCATGAAAATACGTATATTTTATTTGACATCAGGAAGGGGGGTTAGGGAGGGGTAAGTGGAAGGACATGAGGGAGGAATGAGGCACAAGCCCCCAGTGGGGCAGACTGGAGGCTCTTAATGCTCCTCAAGGTGGAAGCTCTCCCGCAGGGCCTCCTGGATGCTGACAGTCCCCCGATGGGCCTCCCGGATGGCAGCCTGCAGGAAGTACAGCCAGGCTCGCAGCAACGCGTCCACGAGAAGCACCAAAGTGCCCAGGGGCTGCTCTGACTCCATGTTGCAGAGTGCTGTGATGTCCCGGGTGAGGGCAACCACAGCATGCAGAGATAAAATGCTTTGCTGTCCCTCATCGACAAGCAAGCAATCAGGGAAACCTGAAAACCGGCTGTCCAGGGGGGACCCTTTAAGCACAGGCCTCAGATAGCCTGAGGTAACAGCCACACAAAGTAACTCCTGACCTGATGCCCTGCCAGACCTGGTTCTGGCCAGCCTTAAATGCAATTCAGCGTCCACTCAGTGTGGATGCGCTATTTCGAAATAGCAAAAAGCTATTTCAAAATGCATTTTGTGTGTAGACGCGTTATTTTGAAATAAGCTATTTCAAAATAACTATTTCAAAATAAGATATTTCAAAAACACTGTAGTGTAGACATACCCTCTGAGTGAAATTCCTGACTATCAATGCATTGTCATGCCTGACAATTCTTCCTAAAGTCTCGATCAGATTGAAGACAATGGAAAGATCTGTCGTTGATTTCAGCACTCTTTGGATCAAGCCCTAAATGAAAAACTTATTTCCTAATGAAAAAATTCTGTCACATTTTAAAATATGTGAAAATTAATTAATGCTAAATTATAGTTGAATCCCTATATAATTATGTATTCCACCTACTTGGAAACTTAAAGAACTCAACACAATTTGTCATTATGATGATTACCAATGGGATTAATAATAGTTAGCCACTTTTTGTAAAATGTACCAAAAAAAGCGAAAGTTTGGTTGGAGACTTCATAGAAAATAAATATTTAATTTGACACTACTGTACCTATTAAACCCAATTTTTAAGTGTTAGATTTTCATAGACTTAGGTCAGATTGTCTTTGACCTTTCTATTCTATATAGGTTCTTATACCATGCTTACCACCACAGTATCTCAGCACACTTCAGGAGTGCATTAAGCAACATGACTACACATTTGTCACATGCTATTAGTTTTCTCATTCTCTCATTCCCCGCATGAAGAAGAATGTGTAGTGGAATCGTCTTGTTTTGGCAGGGTTTGTAATTTTGAGGGAGGTCATTAAATATAAATATAGCCATTGCTATGCTATGCTATGCTATGCTATCTACATTAGAGAAGAGAACGGCACAGAAATGTGACTTTCATTTAGGGAAAAAGTAGTGAGGGCTGTGATGGCCCATAGCTCCTAGGGAGTTCATTCCACAGTCTTCAACCATCCTCAGAAAAAGTTCTCTCACACACTGTGACGGGGCAGAGGCGCCCCGGACTCCGGTCCCGCCGGTGGCTGCGCTGATTGCAGCTCGTGCGACAGAGGTGGGCGCCCCAGAGCCACGCGCGCCACAGTCCGGGGGCCGAGCGGCCCCGGCGGCGGCATACCGGCGTTGCGCCGGGTGTTCCCGGGCAGCCAGCGCGGCAGGGCACCCGGGTGCGCGGGGAGACGTCACGGCGGTGGTGACGTCACCACGCGGCTCCGCCGGGCGACCGGAAGCACGCCCCACAGCAAGGGGCGGGGTCCCCTTGGCCGGGAGACGGTGCGGGGATTTAAACCCCAGGAGCGACCGGAGGAGGGGGGCGCTTGGAGACAGCCCCCCGCAGTGGAGACCAGCCCCAGATGGGACCTAAGACGAGGAGGTAAGCCCGCCGAGAGACGCAGTAGTGACGGCGGGGAGAGGAAGCAGCCCAGGGCGGGGATATGGAGCCTGCGGGCTGGCGAGTTACGGCGTACGCCCCGCCAGCCGGACCGGACGCCAGAGACGTTCGAGTCCTTAGGGCCCTGGGCTGGGGTCCGTGAGAGGGGGCGGGCCCGGACCCCCCTCTCCCCGCTTCGGGAGGCCAATCGACTCTCGCCCGAGGAGGGATCCTACGGGCCGGTGGTGGGATAAACTAGGACGCCGAAGGGCGATTCGGGGAGGTGGCGGGAGCACGGGACTGGGGGAGAGACAGTCGTGCCCACGGGGCACCGTATAGACACGTTTACACACACAAACAAGTTTCAACTCGTATTGCTGAGATGTTGATCACCATCTTCATGCCCAAATTTTAGATTGTCTTTTAGAAACCCTGGCAGCAGGCTGTGGAGTGCTTTGAAGATAAGGACTGCAACATTGAAGTTGCATTGAAGTGTGACTGGAAGCCATTGAAAAGAGTGGAGGACAGGTTTGACATGTGTGAAGTAGTCTGTGTTTCTGAGCTAGCTGGAGTTTCTTAAATGCTCAAGACTTCATGCCCAAGTATACTCTATTGCTGTAATTCAGCTAAGGGGTGACACAGGCATGACTAACTGGGATGGGTCTTTGTCTGCCAGAATGGGATGGAGTTTTCTAGACAAGCAGAGATGGTAGAAGTGTTATTCGTGAATGATGCTACATGAAAGCTCAGCATCCACGAGGAATCAGAGTACTCCTAGATTATGGACTGAACTGACCATTTGTGGATGTGTATCTTCAGAAGTCTCCGTTGGCTGAAGAGCTTACAGCCATCATGCATGCTTTCCTCTATCCACTAGCTTCACTTTTGTCATCTTCATACTAGTACTTAGCCATCTTGGTGGTGGTAGCAGTGTCCTATGTGGTGAAGGTTACACAGGTTATATCGTCTGCATATGGTTGCCAGTTGAGTCCATGTTCTTTAACAAATAAACTTAATGGTTGCATGTAAATGTTGAAAAGAACCACAGAGAGAATTCCTGCTATTGAGGAGTCTGGAGGTGGACATGCAGTTTCCAATCTCTACCTGTTGGGTGTGTCCCTCCAGGAAGGATTCCTCCAACCATTTTAGCGCATGAACCTGGACCCCTATCAACATCTCTCAGATGAGGCAGCAGAATATCACAATGAGCAGTGTTGAATGTTGCAGAGAGGTCTAGGAGGATGAGAAAGGATGTCCACTGGCAGATCATTCATCAGCACCAAAAAGGCAGTTTTGGTTCCATGTCCTAGCCTAAATCCAGATTGTGCTAGGTCTAGAATGTTAGCTTCCTTTAGATGAGCTAGTAGTTGGTGTTAGGCTTCTCTAGAAGTTTGCTTAGAAATAGGGGGTTGACATTGGTGAGTAGCTTATCAGGGCTGAAATATCCAGAGTGGGTTTCTTCAACGATGCTTGGACAATTGTGTATTTGAAGGAGGAAGGCAAGATTCCTTCTCTCAATAAGGAGTTGGCTGTTTTGATCAGGAGTGGCACTGGTTGTTCATGACTCCCTTTCACAAGCCAGGAAGGGCATGCTTCAAGACTTCTAGGCATGTAGAACTTCTTGATCAATGAATGTGTTGAATTCTAAGAATGCAGGAGTGAGGTTAACTAATTACAACATAACCATAAACAGTTGCTACCACTGTTATGTAATTGCAACAAATCTTGTATAAAGGATGTCAAGGAAGGTCTTTTGAAAGGTTGTGAATTGCTGAATATAATTAAGCTATTTGTATGCATGAATCATTTTTGTATTTGAAGTTGTGAGCATTGGCTGTGTACTTGTATTTCAAATATATTTTCTGTAATGCCCACAAAGAATTTAGCCTGCACATCTTGAAGGCTACTTAAGTGAGCCATCAGAAGAACACTTATCTCACAATGGAAGATGCCTATTTACACAGAATGGACTTTCCTGTGAATATTCCATCGGAAGTACAGCCTCTATTGTGAGTGACTAAGCAAAATCAGGCATGGACATGTGATTTGCTCAAGTGACTTGAAACTCCATTTTTTTACCGTAATCTTCCATTAGCTGTGATGAGGGCTTTGTTTGAAACAATGGATTTCCCTCCACATGGCAGAAGCGATAAAAGATGCTGGAAACATCTCCATTTTGCTTCTTTCTTGCTCAAGCCTCTTTCCTGCTCTAGCCTCTGGACAATGAACTTATACTAATGGGAGCATTTTAATTAAAAGACTGAGGACCTTCCAAAGATTTTAAAGCAACCAGAGACTTAACAAGACAGCAATTTATTCCATCAGTACTACAAGCCTGAACCAACAATTGTGCAATCAATGTATGTTTTTCATTCCTTTCTTTTTTTCTTTCAGATATTCGATGCTAAGGAATTGGCCATTGTATGATTATTGGATAAAATCTGGACTGGTATGTGGCTGGTCCTTTGGGATCAGAATAATAGAATCATAGAATACTAGGACTGGAAGGGACCTCGAGAGGTCATCGAGTCCGGTCCCCTGCCCTCATGGCAGGATGCAGTACTGTCTAGACATCCCTGATAGACATTTATCTAGCCTACTCTTAAATATCTCCAGAGATGGAGATTCTACAACCGCCCTAGGCAGTTTATTCCAGTGTTTAACGACCCCGACAGTTAGGAAGTTTTTCCTAATGTCCAACCTAAACCTCCCTTGCTGCAATTTAAGCCCATTGCTTCTTGCTCTATCCTCAGAGACCAGGAAGAACAGTTTTTCTCCCTCCTCCTTGTGACACCCTTTTAGATACCTGAAAACCGCTATCATGTCCCCTCTCAATCTTCTCTTTTCCAAACTAAACAAGCCACATTCTTTCAGTCTTCCTTCATAGGTCATGTTCTCTAGACCTTTAATCATTCTTGTTGCTCTTCTCTGGACCTTCTCCAATTTCTCCACATCTTTCTTGAAATGTGGTGCCCAGAACTGGACACAATACTCCAACTGAGGCCTAATCAGTGCAGAGTAGAGTTGAAGAATGACTTCTCGTGTCTTACTCACAACACACCTGTTAATGCATCCTAGAATCATGTTTGCTTTTTTTTGCAACAGCGTCACACTGTTGATTCGTATTTAATTTGTGGTCCACTATAACCCCTAGATCCCTTTCTGCTGTACTTCTTCCTAGACAGTCGCTTCCCATTCTGTATGGGTATGTCTACACTACAATGCTCCGTCGACGGAGCCATGTAGATTTGTTTACTGGGCAAAGGGAAATGAAGCGGCGATTTAAATAATCGCCGCTTCATTTAAATTTAAATGGCTGCTGCGCTGAGCCGACAAACAGCTGATCAGCTGTTTGTCGACTCAGCGCGCTAGTCTGGATGCTCCATGATCGACATCAAAGTCCTTTGTCGACCGCCCAAACCTCATCCCACGAGGAATAAGGGGGCGGTTGGCAAAGGGCTTTGATGTCGACCGCGGAGCGTCCAGACTAGCGCGCTGAGCCGACAAACAGCTGATCAGCTGTTTGTTGGCTCAGCACGGCAGCCATTTAAATTTAAATGAAGCAGCGATTATTTAAATCGCCGCTTCATTTCCCTATGCCTACAACCCTAATCTACATGGCTCCATCGATGGAGCCATGTAGTCTAGACGCAGCCTATGTGTGAAACTGATTGTTCCTTCCTAAACGGAGCACTTTGCATTTGTCCTTACTAAACTTCATCCTGTTTACCTCAGACCATTTCTCCAGATCATTTTGAATTATGACCCTATCCTCCAAAGCAGTTGCAACCCCTCCCAGCTTGGTATCATCTGCAAACTTAATAAGCATACTCTCTATGCTGATATCTAAATAGTTGATGAAGATATTGAACAGAACCGGTCCCAAAACAGACCCCTGCAGAACCCCACTTGTTATATCTTTCCAGCAGGATTGTGAACCATTAATAACTACTCTCTGAGAATGGTTATCCAGCCAGTTATGCACCCACCTTATAGTAGCCCCATCTAAGTTGTATTTGCCTAGTTTATTGATAAGAATATCATGCAAGACAGTATCAAATGCCTTACTAAAGTCTAGGTATACCACGTCCACCGCTTCTCCCTTATCCACAAGACTCATTATCCTATCAAAGAAAGTTATCAGATTGGTTTGACATGATTTGTTCTTTACAAATCCATGCTGGCTGTTCCCTATCACCTTACTGTCTTCCAAGTCTTTGCAAATTATTTCCTTAATTACTTGCTCCATTATCTTTCCTGGCACAGAAGTTAAACTGACTGGTCTGTAGTTTCCTGGGTTGTTCTTATTTCCTTTTTTATAGATGGACACTATATTGCTCTTTTCCAGTGTTCTGGAATCTCTCCTATATTCCATGATTTTCCAAAGATGATAGCTAAAGGCTCAGGTACCTCCTCTATCAGCTCCTTGAGTATTCTAGGATGCATTTCATCAGGCCCTGATGACTTGCACACATCTAACTTTTCTAAGTGATTTTTAACTTGTTCTTTTTTTATTTTATCTTCTAAACCTACCTCCTTTCCACCGGCATTCACTATGTTAGGCATTCCTTCATCAGACTTCTTGGTGAAGACTGAAACAAAGAAGTCATTAAGCATCTCTGCCATTTCCAAGTTTCCTGTTACTGTTTCTCCCTCCTCACTGAGCAATGGGCCTACCCTGTCCTTGGTCTTCCTCTTGCTTCTAATATATTTATAGAATGTCTTTTTGTTTCCCTTTATGCCTGTAGCTAGTCTGAGCTTGTTTTGTGCCTTTGCCTTTCTAACCTTGCCCCGTATTCCTGTATTGTTTGCACAGAAGAACCTTTTGTGTGATAAAATTGGTTTTAAATAAACACTCATCATTAAGTTTAGTGTTCTTGGTGTTGATACAAGGACTTGAATACCTAAGGAAGCTACTTTTCTGACTTCCTATTAGCCAGTGTGCTGAAACAGAAGTTTATTTCTGCTGGTTTGTTATCTCTTATGGGACAATAACCACCAATTTGGGGGTTTCTCTGCCCTATTTCTCAGCAGTTTGTCCTGAATTGTGTATTCTAAGTTGTAATCCAGTGAGGCACTGAGAGCAGGTGGTCTATTGGTTGATGGAGCAGATCCGGGCTGATTGAGATGCCTTCCCAAATTAGCATAATCTTTTCAGCAAAGTAGGATGATAGCTCTTTGCAGTACTTGGTGCTTGAATCTGATCCAGGCACTCGGAATTAAGGAAGTTCTCTACCACCCTGAATAATTCTGTGAGCCAGGATTTGGCAGCCTGAATGTAGACTAAAAGGAAGATTCTCTCCGTCTATAATACAGCCTCAGCATACACTGTAAGGAATATGTAAAGGCTCATCCTGTGTGAATCGCCCTTTTGTTTTCTGCCATCAGTGCTAGAGTTTCCACCACATTCTACATCCCTCACAGGGTGTCAGAAAACCCAGGAGATCAGTGTGGGGAGGATGGGGCCATTATGGGTCTGAGGCCAGTGTAGAGTGGTAGTAATTCCTTGGGTCCTCAGCTACTCATCTTGTGAGTGGGGTACTGTTGTCCTTTGGAAATTTCTGCCTAAGGTATATAGTAGGCATACATCCTACACATTCCTTGAGCAGAAGCAAGATGACTAATCCTAACTGTTGCACAGGCTGTCTTTCCCCCCGACCTTGCACACTTATGGAATTAAGATCTTCATGGTCAAATTTCGATCACTGGTCTGTCTTGTTGCCTTAGAGTCTGAGCACTGCCCTAATGAAGAGATGATCTGTCCAAGATAGTGACTGGGCTATGATGGCCTATCTTGACATCTGGGTGGACAATCAGGTCCAGGGTGAAACCGGTCATTTAGGTTAGACCAGACATGATCTCTGGAAGTCCCAGGTAGGCAAGTGATGAGATGAATTTTGGGGCTTCTATATCTGTGGTCTTGTCCTGGGAGAGTGCAACATGCATATTGACGGCAAATCTGGTGTATTTTACCACCATCATCAAAAAAGATATCCCTGATTTGTTATTTTTAAGTTCCATGGGTGTAGGAGGTCGGGAGGAAGAGAGCCTCTGCAACGGTTAGCCTTAGTCATCATGTTTCTGCTCAAGGGGTGTGTAGGATTTACTCCCATTATCATAGAATACTAGAACTGGAAGGGACCTAGAGAGATCATCAAGACCTATGTACCCTGGGCAGGAATCCAACTGAGAGGAATAGGGAGGAGATGGAGCATTGCCTTCAAATCCCCTTTCCCAAAAGAGATCCCTCAGGGAAGCTCCACCAAATTAATTTTACATCTTCTTCGGCTGCCTGTCCCCCTCATGACAGATTCACCACAGGATAGTAGGATAGGTCCTTTGGCAGCAAACCCACTATGCTTGTACCAGTTAAGCTGACCACAAACTACAGAGCTGGCTGAACAATGCAAGAAACTATTCATAAGCATGCGTTTGAATAAAATGTGTGAAATCCCTTCATTAGCATTCACAGCTTTGTTTTGTTTGCAAACATTTATATGCACCCATATTTGTTCACAAGTATAACACACTGTTTAGTGTGTTGTGTGTCCCTCTCTGTGCCCAATCCACAGAGGATGTGAGTCTGTTATAGCTCCTGCAACAGACTCTCATGCTCAAGCAGGAGAGATTCATGTTTTTAGATCTAATTCCCTGATTCAATCCCCAGTTTGTCAGCCAGGATGGCAGCTGTCACACAAAATGTTCACAGAAAGCTGAGGTCTGGTGAAAATGTCCTCGTAAGTGTGTATGCAGTGTTTCTATCCTGAAATGATTGAGTCAAATGCCAGTTAGGAAACACCACTCCTGCTATGCAAATAACAAATAGTATTCACTTGGCTCTTGACAGATACTTGATTCTTTGATGCCAGTACTGTATTCTTTTTGTGTCTGTGCAGTACCTAATACATTGAGGCCCTCATCACTGATTGAGGCTTCTAAGAGTTACTGCTATACAAATAATATTAATAATGAATACATTGAGTGAATAGGCATGGGGAAGACTGCATGAAAAGCCATAGGCTGACATATCTTTGCATGAAACTTCAATCTTATGGTTGTGAAAAACATCATCTGTTAAATTTGTGAGCAAAGAAATTCTAAATCCGGCAAATTATGGATAGTTAATCCAGATGTAGATAATGTTAATAACATTATGGTGGGAAGTTAAATTGAGAACTATTCTGATATTTACTTTTTTAGAATCATTCTGAAAATTCTTCTGATTTCCTGATTTTTTTTTTAAACTTTGATTTTTGTGAAATATGTACTTGTTAGTTCTCTAGCTAATTTCCCATCTCCCTTCCCCTTTTTATGTTTTTCTTTCTTGGTATCTTGGGGTAATCAAAAATCAGCCTTAAAGGCATTATACGGCCACCTGCTGAGATGAAGGATTGACTTCATCTTTTGTTTTCCCCATACAGCATTGCACAGTTGGCGAGGGCTGTAGTAGTCAAAAACAGGTGCTTAAAGTTATTGCCCATGATGTGAATAGTCTCTGATACAGCAGAATGCTAGACTTAGTGGATCAGTGCTCCAATTCAATATAGCTAAACATCTTTTCTCTTGTGGGTCCCAGTGGCTAGGAAAGTTCTCTCTCCTCTCTCTGTCTGTCTCCGTTTTTACTGAACTGTTCATAAACACCGCCAAAAAATGCACAGACTAGAGAACCTATTACATTATTATAATTAAATGAAGCACAGGATCCACTGAAGAGTCATGTGTAGCATGTGTAATACATAGAGTACTGTCTTTACTAACACTTATTAGTTGAAAATGGGGAGAAATTACTGACAAGGTTCCATATATTACAGAAGGGTCGATTCTGTTATTTTGGGTCACAATGTTGGTAAGCCAAAGGAGTGAATGCAATAATCTACATATATGCCATATGAATATTTTTAAATAATTGTCAATTTTTATGCATGTTGCCCATTTTGAAAGACTTGTTCTTGAACATTTGTGATTGTATGGCACTGAAGATAAATGTTTGGACTATGTTCCTGGGTCATCTTTATTAAAATGGCAGGAATTCCAGTGATGAACTCTGAAGACTGACATCTCCCTCAAATTTCCTTCTCACCCAATACTTTCCACTTCTCTCTTCCTATTGTACAGCATGAATAGAGGAGCTGTAGCTGCCTTTGAGTGGGTGATGAAGCAAATCAATCACTTGTCACTTTACAGAAGTAAACTAGTCACAGATGATGAGTGCAGAGTTATTGATTTCTCCCCTCTCCCCTGCAAAGAAACAGCTGTTCAAAGTTTGCAAAGGAAAGAAGGCAGTGTGGAGCTTTCTTTCAGACTGGAGCCACATTATGGGTGCAGAAACCCCTAAGGACACACTACCATGACAGATTATGAGCTACTGGTTAGAGCTAATGGGTCTAAGGCACAGCTAATCATAACCTCAGGGGTGAGAATAGCCTGTGATTTTCTATTTGACTCTTTCACACAATCTCTCTGCCTCTGATTGCTTAGCTGTAAAAGTAGTATCATAGAAATCATAGAACCGGAGGGAATCTTAAAAGGTCATCAAATCCAGACACCTGCCCTCATGGTAGGACCATGAGTATAATGCCAGCTTCCTCATAGGTATTTTATAAGACTTTAAATCATTAATTAAAGCATTTTGAGATTTTTCCAATGAGAGATTCTATACCAGCATAAAGTGTTGTTTATTTACAAGGATTCAATATTACCTAGGAAGCATGTGTCTTGGAATGGATAGATACCCAGCTAGCTAATTCACCTGAGGGGTCTGGGTATGTGCTCAGGGTGAGCTGTGGCCTGCCCCTATATCTACGCAACTTTCTAGTGTGGATGTGAGGAAGGTCTCAAGCTTCAATAGTCCTCCATTTCCGCCAGTGCACTGTACACAAATCCTTATGACCTTCAGTCTATAAAGTTCCCACTTTTGTGTGCAGCAGAAACAGTGTGCTGCAATGTTCAAATCTCACTAGAACTCTGATACAGCATGGAAAGGTCACTACAGCAGGTGAATATAGCAACCGCTCAGCAAGCCGTGAGTTGACCCAAGAAGGATACTATCATCTTAATACCTGGGTCGAGTGCAGTCAGCGGCATGATTTCATGTAGAGCAGCAGGAACCTCACCTACATGCTCACATTTCTAGAAGGTGGGCAGAGTTGGACATTGAGCCTGTTGCTCTTCAGTGCCAAGAAAGGTGGAAGCACTTGAAACAGCAGTGTAGGAAGAAGTGGGTCTTGAGTCATCCGTTTGGGAACATATCTTCCACGTGGCCTTTCTACACAGAACTGGACTGTGTGCTGTCACAGACACCCAGTACTCAGCCTACCGTGGCACTCACTGTGCTGCTAAATGCAATTGGGTTCTTTGTCAGACAGGGCAGTAAAGGAGATGATGTGGCTGGGACCAAGAAGGCTATGAAGTGATTCTGCACATTTTCCCAGGCGATCAGGTTGCAGAACCTCTTGATGAGAGTGTTAGTGGGGGGACTGAGTCTGAGAACTGTAGACTATTATGTTATGCTGCCCTCCTCTCAAAATACCTGCTTTGTTGTACAGGTTGAACCTCTCTAGTCCAGCACCTTGGGATCTGACTGGCACCAAACACAAGCATTTGCTGGTCCATGGGATGTCAATCTTGCTAGCAGCATTACCAACACTTCCACTGCTTACTGAACTCTTTAGAAGACATTTAGGGATAAATTAGAGCTAACTAATAGTGCAGAACACTGAGAGACAGGATTGGTGGCTGTAAACAAACTTTATGGGACTGTGGGAAACTTGGCCACACCCATGATTAGTGGACATCATGCTAGACCACAGATGTTGCTGGACCAGAGAGGTTCAATCTGTAGTGGAAAACTTTAGTCAAGTGCATTTGAAGTTACAGCCTCTGTAATTTTCTTCTCTAGATAAAAACAGTAAGTAGTCCTATGGCATTTGAGGCTATGTCTAGAACGCAGGCTTTTTTTTGGAAGAATCTTTTTTTGGAAGAGATGTTCCAAAAAAATTTCTTCCAAAAGAGAGAGTCTACACTGCTAAAGTGCATCGAAATAGCAATTTGCTTTTTCGAAAGATAGCGTCCATTCAATGTGGACGGTATCTCACATTTAAACTGTGATTACTATGGATGGAGTGGCCACCAGGGCACCTGTGCTTTTTCCTCTTTCGAAAGAGCTCCCTCTTCCCCGGCCCCACACACATTTTTCTGAAAGAGCTCTTTCGGAAAAAGGCTTCTTCCTCGTAGAAAGAGGTTTACCAATGTCGGAAAAACTCCTCTGTTCTTTTGATTTTCTTTCAAAAGAATTTGATTGCAGTGTGGACGTAATTCAAGTTTTTTAGGAAAAAGGCTGCTTTTCTGAAAAAACTCTGTAGTGTAAACATAGCCTTAGAGGCTAACAAATATATATAGTATCATGAGCTTTTGTGGGCAAAACCCACTTCTTCAGATGAGCTTGGGTGGAGAAAGAAAAAGGGGGACTCAGAATTATAAAAGAAAAAGAAGGGAGAGGGGAAAAAATGTTCCTGTCAATTTGTTTTTTAAAGTTACAGGTTAACACAGCTACCCCTCTGAGACTTCCCTAGGTAATTATGTGTGTGTAGAAGAATGAGAGAGAGAGAGAGAGAGAGAGAGAGACTACTGAAGCCATCCCATTGTCACAATCCATTTCCCTACACCTCTCTTGCCCTTTCTGTCACTCCAACCAACCTCTGCTCAGTCCAAAATAGATGACTTCCAGAAAACCATTTTTAAAACATTATTTTTACTGTACTCTGAAGAACCATGACTATAGTAGGTTTCACTAGTCATGTATGTAGACCATGTTCTTCAGAACATGGGAGAATAAAAATCAGTGTGCCTCTGTCCACTTCAGAAACATTTAGAAGGTTTGAAATAGTCTGTGGACATGTGGAAATAGGGGGGCAGAGGTCAGTTGGTTCAATCGTGGGGGGCAGGAATATCTGGTCAGCATAGCTTTATTGCCTTCTGTGGGGAAGGCTTCTGCTACCTTCCTCCATGTTTAGAAAGTTGAGCAAAGTTGCAGTGTTCCTCTTTCCATTTCTGTCACAGCCTGCAGGCAGACACACAAGCTAATTTTGCTAGGACAGGCCAGGATTGAAGCAGGGATTCCATTCTCCTTTTGGATCCAAGTCCTCTCTTCTAGCTTAGGTGTCTGTCAACTTCCATATTGTCTCAACTCTGGAAGCTTGTTCTAGCAAATTTCTCATGCAGCATAAATTCTAGATGGTGCCTGAGGCTCAATGGAAGTGCAGCTCTGGTAGGGCCACCTGGCTAGTTCACCAAACCCCTTCATTCATTGATATGTTGTGCACTGACAATTCTCATAAAATTGGCATAGACTGATGGCATAGACTGATGGATTCCTCACCACTAAGCTGAAAAGCCACATTTTTTTCCCATTCAGCTACTGGAAAGACAACTTTATATCCTCAATAGGTTGTCCAGCCTTAAAGAAAGAAATATGAAACTGGTAATGGAATGCCTATGATGTATCTTCTCCCACCTCAAACAAATCCATGCAAACTGTGAAATTTGTGAAAAATAGCACTACATGTATCTCACCAATTTTGTATGTGGTCCTTGGCCACACAAAACTATAGCTATACTAGAACTAGAGCCTCCTGAGAACTAGGGCACAGAACAATTACATTTTTAAAATGTTTAAAGGTAGCAAATTGTGGCCTTCTGCTCATACAGTGTTCTGTGAGTTTTTCCCATGGCCCAAACTACAGTGCTTTTTCTTTCATTGATTGGTATGATTCTCCACAACAGACGCAAAACTCCTCACACCAAGGAGATAGAATAAGAACCCCCAGATGAGTGGGGAAAGATTAAAAAGGGTCATAGAAGACCTTATCGATGATGGGCCAGATTCAGGAACAATCAGAATTCATGAGGGTCAAACAGGAATGGTCTTTGCAGCAAGAGGAAAACCTGGTGGACTGTGTCCTAGAGCAGTAATTCTCAAACTTTCCAAATTACTGTACCCCTTTCAGAAGTCTGATTTTATTTTGCACACACCCCAGTTTCGCCTCACTTGTTTATTCTTTACTATAGTTTCAACTGGGGGTTCATTTGCTTGGTACTAACTTTAGACTTACCAGTCTGTAATTGCCAGGATCACCTCTAGGGCCCTTTTTAAATATTGGTGTCACATTAGCTTTCTTCCCATCATTAGGTACAGAAGCTGATTTAAAGGATAGGTCACAAACCACAGTTAATAGTTCTGCAATTTCACATTTGAGTTCTTTCAGAACTTTTATGTGAATGCCATCTGGCCCCGGTGACTTGTTACTGTTAAGTTTATCAATTTGTTCCAAAACCACCTCCTAATGATACCTCAGTCTGGGACAATTCCTTAGATTTGTCACCTAAAAAGAATGGCTCAGGCTTAGGAATCTCACCAATATCCTCAGCCGTGAAAACCAAAGCAAAGAATTAATTTAGCTTCTCTGCAATGACTTTACCATCTTTAGCATCTCGATCATCTAGGGGCCCTGCTGGTTGTTTAGAAGGCTTCCTGCTTCTGATGTACTTAAAAAAAACATTTTGATAATACTTTTTTATTTTGGGGCTAGCTGCTCTTCACTCTCCTTTTGGGCTTTTCTTATTATAGTTTTACACTTAATTTGCCAGAGTTTATGCTCCTTTCTATTTTCCTCACTAGGATTTACCTTCCACTTTTTAAACAATGCCTTTTTATCTCTCACTGCTTCTTTTACCTGGTTGTTAGCCACAGTGTCACTTTTTTGGTTCTCTTACTGTGTTTTTTAATTTGGGATATACATTTAAGTTGGGCCTAAGTTTAAGTTTACAAAATCAGACATAAAATTCCAAAACGAGCATAACACACTATTACTGAAAAATTGCTTACTTTCCCATTTTTTATAATTATAAAAAAATCAATTGGAATATAAATATTGTATTTACATTTCCATGTGTAGTATGTGCAGCAGTTAAGTCATTGTTTGCATGAAATTTTAGTTTGTACAAACTTTGCTTTATTCCAGGACTGCCTAGACTGACAATTTGCTGGATCTATGGGAAGAAGAAAGGGGCACCAAGGCACATGCGCAAGAGCAGATCTGGGTGCACAATCTCTGCTAGAATTATGTAATACTTGTTGTGTACAATGGTAAACAAATACTTAACATGAAAACAGACACAGCCGTTACCCAAAGATTTGCAGCCTCAGAGTCCTTATTCTTTAAGAGGCTGAGACCATTGTAAAATATGCCAAACTTGGCTTGACCAGATGTCCCAATTTTATAGGAGCAGTCCTGATATGTGGGGGTTTGTTGTATATAGGTGCCTATTATCCCCTGCACTCTTCTGAGTTTTTCACACTTGCTGTCTGGTTACCCTAGCCAAAGTCAACAAATTAGACACTGGCCTTATTTGACATAAAGAGAAAACTGTGGGAAGGAAACCTGCTTATAGAAATTCTCCAGGTTTTTTTGTTTTTGTTGGGTTTTTTGGTTTTTTTGTTTTTTTGCTATATATGTTTTGCAGCCCACATATACTGAGTTTAAAAAAAAAAAGATAATTCACAGAAAAGGACAGAAAGAGGCGATGAGCAATTCTATCTCTGTTGAACCTGAAATGAAAGCCAATAATAACCTAAATGATTTCAGGAGCTTTCAAGAGCATTTCTCCATTTTCTTCAGCTAAATTAAAATGAACCCACATGCTCAACTGTGCTTAAGCAAAAATAGTTACCATGGCTACAGTGGAGTTATTCTAAATGTAATACAGTATATGAAATAATCAACTAAAATGACTATGCACAAAACTGATGACAGCTGGGCACACAAGTTAAAAATTTCTGGTAAACAGAAAATCCCCTCAGTAAAAATAAATCTTTAGGAGTTATTACATAGTTACCGAGGTGACAATAAGGGGTGGTTGTGTGAAAATGAGCAGCTGGAATTCCACCCAAAGCATTTCAGTGCTATTTATGAGGGGTCAAATACGAAGTAATAAACTAATAATACATGTAAACAAATTAATCACAATATTAGAAAAAGTCAGCAGAACTACTTGTTACAGAAAGTATCACCTGAGAGGCTAAAGGAGCATAAACCAAAAAAAAAAAAAAAAATGCATTGACTGATACAAAGAAAAGAATCCACCAGTCTATATTTTACCAAACAAGCTACAGTGTACAATGGCATCCCCCATCCCACTCCAAGTTCAGGTTGGTGCTACCTTTTTCTATTTCCATCTCAGGGTGCATCTACACAGCAGGGCTTAACTCAAAATAAGTTACGCAAATTGAGCGATGTCAATTGCATATCTTATTTCGAAATAGCTTCTTTCGAAATAGTGTCTACACAGCCCTTATTTCAAAATAGAGCACTCTTCTTCCAACTTCCCTTTCTCCTCATATAATGAGGGTTACAGGATTCGGAGTAAGGAGTTGGAGTAAGAAGTCCTCCAGCATGACACTATTTTGACACTATTTCAAAATAACTGCCCGCTGTGTAGACACGGACTAAGTTATTTTAGAATAGCGCTAGTTATTTTGAAATAGTGTTGCAGTGAAGACATACCCTCAGAGAATAGTATCCCAGTCCTTATCAAAACCAGACCAGGAATAGTTGCTGGTTAGTAGAGTAGCTGACACTCTATAGAAATCATGGAAATGGATTTTATTTGAAAATGGGCCTATTTATATCTTACACAGTACATGTTCTCTTATTGCCCCCATAAGAGAATGGAGCAATCTGACCTTGTACCAGAGCAAGAAAAGGTTAATGGCCTATCCTGAAAACAGGGTCTGAAATCAGCCTCACTCATCAACATTTGCCAAAAGAATCAAGCCTGTCAGGAGAAACCTCCCCCCCCGTCTGTCCCCCTCCACTCCACACACACACCCTATTTATATTTAATAACCAGGAGAGGACAAGCTATATAACGGTGGATGAAGCAGGTCCTCCTTGATGACTTTTCTAACAATGGGACACGTATCCTTAAAGAGAGTCAGCTTGAGAACAATAAGCAATGGGTGAAATGAGAACTTTTCTTGGAGAGAGTGCTTTGCCACTAGACTGATAGGCCAGTCTGTCTAACCTGCTCTTAAAAAATCTCTAATGATGGTTGGGGGAGGACCTCATCATTCACCCTCAACTCAGACAAACCATTGAACCAACAAAGTCCCACTGTTCAAGCAGAGAGCCCTTCTCAGAAAGAAAAATCAAATGAACGTTGAGGCTCTGTCTTTCCTTAAGGAACCATCTGGGGACAATCTGCCCCTTTCAGACAAACACCATCATTAGAGATTTTTAAGAGTAGGGATGGTCTAGATGGTGCATGGTTCTGCTGTGAGGACAGTGGAATGGACTTGATGACCTCTCGAGGTTCCTTCCAGTTCAATGATTATATAAACCACCACTACTTTGTGCCCATTAATCCTAGTAGTGGGTAGGCTGGATATTAGGAAAACTATTTCACTAGGAGGGTGGTGAAGCACTGGAATGGGTTACCTAGGGAGGTGGTGGAATCTCCAGCCCTAGAGGTTTTTAAGTCTCGGCTTGACAAAGCCCTGGCTGGTTGATTCTGTTGGGATTGGTCCTGCCTTGGGCAGGGGGCTGAGCTTGATGATGACCTGAGGTCTCTTCCAGCTCTATGATTCTATGGGTATTGGGCATGCCCAGATGCCTTCCTTGTACATTGCTAGGAATACTTATCTGAAAAAGTTATCTCTGTTTCTTAACAGTTCATATATTCCTGCTCTTTACTCCCTTAAACTAATGGGAAAGCTTAGCAGAGTCACATATTGTTTGACTGAGCATTCAAAATCTGATCGTTTATCAAAAGCTCATCAGAGTGATCTGAACTCTCATTGGTTCCAAATTGTAGTAATCCTATAATGAGCTCCCTTAAAAAAATACACCATATCCTCTCTAGACATAAAATTATCACAGGATGTTTGGGAAAGCTATCCGTAACAGAAGGAGGAAGCTTGTCACCCAAGTTGGAACTCAGATTTAGCTATCGTGGTTACTACAACAACCACTTGATAGATTGGGACACTATTAATGTATACTGATAACTGGGAGACTCCTTGCAATAGTGAAAGTTTGGGAATTAGCATAGAAAAGAACAAACAGAACAAATGTAAGGAGACTGCATCACAGTGCACCCTGTCACTTTGTTTAGATAAGTGCCATTTGGCTTTAATTATATTACAATATAATAACAAATATTCCATAGTATTACTCCACTGCTTTTCCCTGATATGATCCCATGCAAGTACACTACTATTAAATCTTTGCCAAAAATTACAGAGGCCACCAGTCCTTTAACATAAGTGAATTATGGGAAGTACAACATAGTGAATTTCTATGATGGGAGAATTAGAATTTGGTAAACAAAGTAAATCACCAGAAGAATCTCGCCAATGAATCGATATTGAAGACTAGGATCAGACAAAGGTGATGAAGAAGCCTCAGCTACAGGTGTGCATCACAGGTCAGCTTCCCTATCACTCCTGGCAAGTTTATCTACTAAAACTGAATCTTGTAATTCAGAAGATAGGGCATTATTTTCATAACTTTAATCTAGTCTAATAAAAATGGTAGGCAAAAATGGATAGAGTTGGATAGTATCAAAGTCGTATCAAAGGTCCAGAGATACCAGAAGTATCAAAGGTCTACTCATTGGCTGTTCACTTTAAAAGAATTTCTTTGTCTCATGGAGAATAAGAACATTCGAGTTAAATAGCTAAGATGTTGCCTAATACCCTATTTAAAACTGTATTGTTATTAAAATAAATTGGAAATGCTAGAAAGTAAATGAAGGGCCTCAATACAGTTGAGAAGGGGAGCAGTGGGTACTAATAGATTTATTTCTTTATTGAATTTTTTTAAACAATATTGGATAGTCCATGTAATTGGCCAGTAACAGTTGATATATTTTGTCTCCTGGTTATCTGAAATTTAATAACTGCTAATGGAATAATTAGAGATGTACTTTGTTGAACATCCTTAATTATCTTTTTCTGAGTGTTAGTGATGATAGAGAAACCTTTATCTTTGTATTTAATAAATTCAAGCCAGGTATTCTAATATGCACCAGTGGGACAAAGAACTCACAGGCATTTTTGAGAATCAGATTCATACTTCTCAAGGATTTACCAAATTAGGTTTTGAAGTAGCAATTTTCTTCCCAGTAAAATTATGGGGATTTTTTTTTTGTTTAAATACATTCACTATAGCAATGCAATTAACTTACAAACTCCCGTACCCAGTGAGTGACAGTGAAGCCAGTGGAACTTCATAGAGATGCAAGGACTTGTATACGTGACCACATTGTGTGATCAGTTCCTTAAAGAAGTAGTAATTACTGACCATGCAAAAAGTCTTGGCATCTAAATCATTAGTGACCTATCATCAACAGCATCAATTTGACAAGTAAGGCTTTTTCTTCATTGAAAGAAAGAATTCTTGCCTTCTACTGTAGAACCTTAACATTACAAACTCCTCAAGAATGAAGGTTGTTAGTAACTGAACAAAATATTAAGTTATACATTTTTGAAAGAACTGCTGTTTTCAGTCACCTTAATTTAAATGAAAAGAGCACAGAAACATTTTCCTTGACACATGTTTAAACTTTCCTTTTATTTTAGTAGTTTGTTGTTTAACACAATACTCTACTGTATTTGCTTTGTGTGTATGTGTGTGTGTGCGCACATGTGCACATGTGTGTCTGCTGCTGCTTGATTGCATACTTCTTTTTCAGCCGAGGTCTGTGGTTAACCATTCAATGCATAACTCTGGTGCTTATAACTGAGAAGCTACTGCATTGTTTTTCCTTAAGATAAATTAGCCAGAATCCAGAAAGATGCTCTGAATGAATGGGACCGCACTGGGTTCAATTGGACTCCGTGAGGATGCAGGGGCCCACCTGGCAGGATAACAGACTTTGATGTTTAAATAAACATAAAACTGGAAGCAGCAGTGTTCTGAAGTATCTTGGGATATGTTTACACTGTGGTACTATTTCGGGATACATCCGGTATCCCGAAATAGCTATTCTGTGTCTTGACACTGTGCCCATTATTTTGAAATATCTTTTGAAATAATGGGCATGCTATTCCAACATCCCTGTAAACCTCATTCCATGAGGATTAAGAGACATTTCAGAACTGTGGTTTATTTCAAAATTTGGCACTGTGTAGGGAGTGCCAAATTACAAAATAAGCTATTTCAAAATACACTCGAAATAAGCTATGCAATTTGTACACTAGGAGATCATTTTGATTTTACTAAATTCAACTTCTGGCCACCAGATTTTACAAATTCAAACTTCCATGTCCTCACTACAGAGAAGAATCAAATGCCATCCAAGATAAACTTCGTTAATGTGGATGCACTACCTTAAACTCAGAGCCCCAGGAAGCACTCTGGGGAGCTGCAGGAGGCTTCCTGGAGGCTAATTAGTTTGAATTAACAGTACTGGAGTGTCCACGCTAACATTATTTCAGACTTACAAGTTCAGGAATAGTGTTATTCCTCATGAAAAGCAGGAGTACAGCGTTCAAATTCCACAGCCCCTTATTCCAGAAAAATGGTCTTGGGAGTGTGGACACATCGCTTACAAATTCAACCTTGGGCGGGTTATTTCAGACTAAGGTCCTAGTGTTGATCAGGCCTCTAATACTTAAAGGTTTTGATTTTCAAGAAAAGCTTAGCATTGATCTAACAGCTCCTACCAAAGTCAATGGGACAATGTGAGTGAGCACTTTTAAAAATCCCAGCCAAATTGTTTTAGAACATTACCATTTCAGCTGCCTGGCCCTTTCCCTAAGCAACACAGTTCAATTTTGAGGCATCAAGTAGTCACAACAAACTGCTTGTGAGCTATCTGTAAATTTTTAAAAAATTCTGAAATTCAAACAATGAATGAAGTTATGGTACCTTCATATTGCACACAACAGTTCTGCAGGCAGAGAAAGGTTGTGAGAGAAATTATTCATTGAAAATTATTTGCTTGGCTTTAATTAGAATGTATTTCAGAGTTTTCTATGAAGGGAAAGTCTCAGTTATTCTTCTAATTTAGTCATAACATATTCAGGAGGTATCTAAGTTCATTTAAGTTACAGGACATGCAGTAACACCACTTGGAGTCTGTACACAATAATATTACCTACATAATTTTTTACAGTGTTGAGCCAATGTGAATTCCTTCTCTGTATCCTGAATAAGGTGGAAAGACAGGTTCTAGTCACTAGAGAGCACTACCATGTTCAATATCTAGCCAGTATAAGACCTCCTAGAATGCTGGATAAGAAAGCAATAGCATGATCTCAGGAGCCCAGAACATCAAGCTGAGTGCAGAGTTTGGACCACCATTGGAGCAGGTGTACCAGGCCATAGGCGGTCACCTGGGATTTGACTGTGTGAGAATACTGGCTAGTAGGCAACAGGAAAGCAGAGACTGGAAAATTAGAAGCCAAGCAGGGAAGGAGTGGGATCTGCCAGTAGCTAAGTCAGAAGGTTGTAACTCTGTGGTCTACAGGTAGGAGGTGTGGGACAACTCCCCATTAGGATAACAGGAAAATAGCCTGGGTGAACCCACTGAAACCACAAATAAAAGACCTGACCTGTGGTCTGTAGCACCTCAAGCAGGCCTGCCAAGAGGGGGTGGGGGAGGGGCAACTGACCTGGGGCCCAGTGACTGAAAAGGGCCACCACTGCTGCTACTGTAGCAGCCATTTAACTTGCCAATAGAGCTCCAGGGGGTGCTGAGGGCTGCCTTGGGGAGGCTAGTCCTCAGCTCCTACCCCTTCCCCCCTTCTACCCTCATTCCACCCCTTCCACCATGGAGCCACCCCGTGCCTTGGCCAGGGGCCCAGCAAGGCAGGGTTTAATTGTCTCCTGTGGACAGATGGATCCAGTTACATTTATAGTGCTGGACTGGACTGTTCCAGAGGATGAGGAGCTATTAAAGTAATTAGGCCTGGACTATTTGTACTTTATATTTTCTGGCAGCCTTAATCAAATAATCTTTTATTACTCAACATGTATGTGATTTAACAGGAGCTTAGTGAAGGCCAGAGCCTATTGCTTTGAATGAAAACATCTTGTGCCTGGGCTTGCAGCACACACAGCATTCTGCCAGGTAGTTAGAAGAGACATCACAGCAACACCCAGCAGTGGCATTGGTTACAACACTTCAAACAGATATTTATTTCTAGTGAGCTGTTCCCATTTAACTACATTTATCCTTATATTGTTACTGGAACTAATGTCCAATATCAAACATTAACTGGAAAAGACTGTAAGACAGAGGTGGTGGTGATCTACCTACATCCATTAGTTCACTTGGTCATTACTGAACCTCCTTACAGCATGGAAGCAAATTTGGGTTGGGTGGAGGATATTAGCCAGGCTATTGATAGGTGACACCTTTCACAACCAACTATGACTGCAAGCATCTTTCTCTCTTTGAGAATAGGGTGTTTTGTTTTGTTTTTCAGTTTTAGTCACTCGTCTGGAAGAAAGAGCATGTGAATCATGATCCTGTGATAAAACAGGCCCAGAACTTTTTTGTGAGGTTCAACAGTCATTTTAACTAGTTCATTGTGATCAAAATAACATAAACTGCTTGTGTTAGTGAATATTTTCCCACAGATACTGATTTTGGGAAAGATTTTGGGAAAGATTTTCCATAGAATCTTTCTTAGAGGGATAGTTAAAATGTACATTTGTTACAGAAATTTGGGAACATGCATGATTATTCCTAAGAAACCTTTTCATTCCTGTTGAAAGAGCAAGCTATTATGTAAATGCCTGTACCAAAACAGTGTTAATAGGGTCAATGCCTTTACAGTTAATATTTCCTCCTTTTGACCACCTTTGGAAGATGAGCGTGCTCCCTAGTTGATTAGTGAACCCCAAATTAACTATTGAAAAGTTACTGTCAACTGGGTGCAGGAGTCAAAGGATTGGATTTTAATGAATTCCCTCCACAAATGTCTTAATGTATTTTTTTCTGTGACAAAGTCACATAAAGAATGAATTTAGCTCCCAATTTTTAACCCAGGAATAAAAAGGCAAATTAAGAAAGTGTGTTCATTTGTTAAATGGTTTGTAAAAGTATCACAACATAGCTCTGGGCCATACAGTAATAAAATCAGAGACAGGATGAAAGGCAAAAAGAAGTTAGGAAAAAATAAGATATTTTAAAGTTCTATAAAAATAAACTGAGACTGACAATGTTCATGTGACAACATTTAAATTAAAAAAAAGAATGCCTTTTTAATGTTTAAAGACCCGTTCTTCCAGCATATGAGAGTACTTGGCATGAGCTGAGGTCTAACTACCACTAAATTCTAACTTGGACTGAGCTTCAGGAGACTGAAGACCAGTTTTATATTCCTTTAACCCTGGTCTATAGTAGGGAGTTATTTCAAAATAACCCCTTTATTTCAAAATAATAAGCATAGCATTCACACTACCAAGCCAGTTATTTTGAAATAATGGGCTGATTATTTCAAATCTGTACTCCTGCTTTCCTTGGGGAATAAGCTTATTTCAAGATAGTTCTTTTGGGAGTTATTTTGAATTTAGTTATTTTGAAATAATTTCCTAGTGTAGACTTGCCCTTAGATGCACCTCTCAATCATTTCTTATTCCTTTCCAAGATGGAATCACTCATCTTTCCTTCCACACAACCATCCTGCCCCCAATTCTCCCCCAAAACCTCTCTTTGGCTTGATTTTAGCCATTAACAAGAATTTATTACCTTAGCTTCCCCTGGCCAAGAAGTATTGGGCCACCAACACTATACATCTTTGCAAAGACAATAGGACCAACAAGAATTGGAGCCAATAATAACAAATCCCTCCCTGCGTGACAGGAAGCTACAATGCAACGTTCTTACTACCAGATGGTTCTGTGTGAAGGTATTAATACCAATGTTCATAAACGATAGCTTAAAATGGATTCCACTGGAAAATGTAACTGCCTTCTTCTGGTCCCAGGGAAAATTCAGACCAGGCAAAAACATATCCTTCTGGGTCTGTCTACACTATAGAGCTTTTCTGGAATACCAGAGGCATCCCAGAAAAGCTCTGCTGCATCCAAGGAACGTGGCTGCTTTTCCAAAAAAATTTTTGGAAAAGCAGACTCATTTTTTGGCATACCTGTAAACCTGTTCTATGAGGAAGAAGGCATGTTCTGAAACAGGGTTTTTTTCTGACATTTGGCCCCGTGTAGACAGGGCAAATGTTGGAAAAGCCTCTTTCGGAAAAAAAACGGGAAAAGATACGCAAATTGCAGTTCGCAATTTGTGTATCTTTTTCCAACTTTTCTTTGAAGTGTAGACATAGCCAGGGGCAAGAAAGAAAAAAAGCCATCTCTGCAGTGAGTAATCTATAACTGGGTTCTCCTTTTGGAGGTTTTAAACTGTTTGTGATTTCAAAGGAAAGATTTATACAATTGAAATACCTTTGTATTACCATTTAATAGCTGTACCCCTTAGGCTTTTGCATCTTCTATGGCAGTTTGTTCTATCACAAATGAGTAGAATTACAGGTTTACCCAAAAGAGTGTCTGAAATATTAATAGTGATGATATGTTTGTTTAACTTGTGTTAGAGATCAACACATTTCTCACAGCTTCCTAGGTAATAGTGTTGGTAATGCTCATAGCTGGTGTTTTTCTTAAAGCCTGTGCTGATGGAATGATATTATTATTTGAGGATATTTGCTTCCATTTAAATAAAAAATTGATAGCCTTCATGATTTCAGAGTAAAGCTTGAAAATGTAAATCCTAACGGCTCAAAATCTATGAGGAAAAGAGAACCCCAGATTTGCTCTCATTGATTTTATGCACTATCATGTTGAATGTGTCTGTGAACAGGGGAGCTTATTCATAGTTTTTTAATACTTAGGCTACGTCTACACTGCAGGAATTTGTCAGCAGAGAGTATGATAATGAAGTGCTCATTAGCATTTGTCGCTCTGTCAGTTGCATATTTCTGCTGATACTTTTTGCGCAAGAGGTTTTCACGCAAAAACAAGCAGTGTAGACGGGTCCGTTTTGCACAAAAAAAACCCCTTTTGCGCAAGATCCCTTATGCCTCAAAAAAGGAGGTATACAGGATCTTGCACAAAAGGAGGTTTTTGCGCAAAACGGACCCGTCTACACTGCTTGTTTTTGCGCAAAAAACCTCTTGGGCAAAAAGCATCGGCAGAGATATGCAAATGACAGTGCGACAAATGCTAATGAGCATTTCATTAGCATACTCTCTGCCGGCAAAAGCCTGCAGTGTAGACGTAGCCTCTGTGTTGGCAATACTGAGGTGGCTTTAGACAGAAAAATGAAAATAACATATAGAATGCATAGGTTCAATATGCAATGATAGCTAGGGAGCAGCTGTGCCATTTTGTAGTCCTATTCCCATCGTCACAATGCAAGCTCCAATTCCTGCTTTGAAGAGATGATTCCCCTTTGATATGTAGATAAGCTGCCACATGGAATGGTTCTGATTCTCATAATGGAAGTAGCACACTATAAGAGAAACCCACAAAGCAGAAACAGGGTTAACAAATATTCTAAAAAAAAAACCTTTTTATCTTGATAATATAGAAAATTAAATAGTTTTCCTATGAAAAGGTGAACATAGTTTCCAGATGTGTAAATCACTCTGCCCTTATGATTTTCCTTGACTTTCTGTCTTACTGTTGATATCTGTGTCTGGACATGACTGTGACCTCCCATCAGATTTTACAATATCTTAACATCATTGATTTCAGAGGCATTATTACTGATCTTCATGTAGGCGTTAGTGAAATCAAAGTCAGGCATTGACTATTTTGTGTGCAGGTGTAATTCACACACCTGCTGGATGTGGTTCACTGTCACACCTAGTGGCACTTAGACCACTTAAGGTATGGCTACACTGTCTTTTTGTTTCGGAAGAGGTATGCAAATAGCTCTCATATTTGCATACCTTCTTCCGTTTTTTTCCCGGAAGAGGCTTTTCTGCCATTTGGCCCCATCCACATGGGGCCAAATGTCAGAAAAAAACCCTCTTGAAAGCCCCCTGTAAACCTTGTTTTACAAGGAAGAAGGGGGCTTTTGAAAGAGGTGGGTTTTCTCATATTGGACCCCATGTAGATGGGCCAAATGGCAGAAAAGCCTCTTCCGGGTAAAAGAACAGAAGAAGGTATGCAAATGCGAGTGCTATTTGCATACCTCTTCTGAAAAAAAGACAGTGTACCCATACCCTTACGGGGGAGAGAGAGAGACAGAGAGAGTTTGCTCTACAGCCTTTCTATGGCTATGTCTAGACTACATGGCTCCGTCGACGGAGCCATGTAAAATAGTTATTCGGCATAGTCAAAGAAGCGGGGATTTAAATAATCCCCACGTCATTAAAATAAAAATGGCCGCCGCACTGTGCCAACGATCAGTTGATCCGGCACAGTGCGGCAGTGCGGTCAACAAAGGAAGCCTTTGTCAACCGCTCCGGTAAACCTCGTTTCACGAGGCATACCAGAGCGGTCGACAAAGGCTTCCTTTGTCGACCGCGCCGCGTCTAGACTGCCCTGCTGTGCCGGATCAGCTGATCGTCGGCACAGTGCAGCAGCCATTTTTATTTTAATGAAGCGGGGATTATTTAAATCCCCGCTTCTTTGACTATGCCGAATAAACTATTTTACATGGCTCCGTCGACGGAGCCATGTAGTCTAGACATAGCCTAAGAGCCACCTGGCTTTAGCTTGAGCTGTAGAGGCTCATGCACTAAGCTTTAGAGGTCCCAGGTTTGGTTTCACCTGTCATTGTTACACAGGCAAAACACACAATAGTGAAGTCACTGGGAATTTGCTTTCATAATACCTCATAATTTCCTTTCTTGGTCAATATGTGGCATGAATGTTCCAAATTCTGTTCTAGTTATTTGTTCCATGCTTATTTTATAGTTGTCAGCATGATAAAACCATCATTTTCAAATAAAATGGGTAATAAGAGAATCTATCAGCCAAAAGGGGTAGAAAACAGCATTCTGATATTTGCTGACATATCTAAAGTTTTTAGACTTGTCATTTTCACAAGTTACAAATAAAATATATTATGATTCCTCTGGAGTGTCCAACAAAGATGAACTGACTCCTGGATTAAAGAAAAATGGATTTCAAATATCAATAAGCAAAGGAGCTCTTTGTACGACCTGCTATGCTAACTATCCTATCTAAAAACAGTTCTGGAGGCAGATCAGGAAAATTGTATGCAGCAAACAAATATGTTAAATTGATGGAGGGATTTTCTAAAACAGAGCAGGCTATGACTTTATATTACAGCTACTGAAATTGCTGTATAAAATGTACTATGCGCGATGCCTATAAAATTCCATTCATGTTTCTAATATAGAAGAACTAAATTCTAGTCTATATGGAAGAGAAAGGTAACTTCTTCCATGTATGACCTCCATCTATACTGAGAAATGGAATTTTTCAGAGAGATATAAAAGTCATTTTAAGTCTAAAAATGTAGGTATTTATTCAATTTAATATGAAGAATATGTAAAATTGGAATGCTGATCTCTCTCTCTCTCCTCAGCATTGTTAGGTTCTCAGATACTATAGTGATGAGTGCTATGGAAATGCACATAAAATACTTCACAGGACGTTATATACATTAATAGAAAGCTCTGAATGAACAATCAATGCTTTACAAAATTATGAAAGGCAGCTTTCATACTTTCCCATCCCCTTTTATTAATCTGACCTTAATCCAAAACATTGTGAAGCTATTGTTGTACTTATAATAGATGAAGGATTTTAAGCATATGGGACACAAACCCTACAAATTCAGGCTGGGAAGTTGCAAAGGCATAAGGATTGCCACCTCTGATAACATCATTTCCCTCTGCTCTGATTTCCTGGAAGTGCCTCTAGTTGGAAATTGAACTCTACAAATCTAAAAAAGAGAGAGGAAGAAGGAAAGCTTGGGGTGGAAGGGGACAGAGCTTGGGGAGGATGTCTGTTTTCCATGGTATTGGGTTTCAATTAGTCTCACTGGGATAGGTTAGGTCACAGAGATCCCCTTGAGACTGTCATCTGTTGGGCTGATCATACCACTAAGCCACCTACCTGCCCCCCACCATCTTGTCCTGCTGAAACACACATTTGGGATAACAGCCCCCTACCAGAGCAACACAGCCACTGAAAACAGCTCAGGTCTGGGAAGGCTCAGTCATGGGAGCATGGCACAGATCCCAGATGCACAGCCCCATTGAGACCAACACCCCAAATGAATTTTTCTCACTATGCATAAAGTTTATAAAGTGAGCTTATATGATGTTTTACTTCTTTATCAATGAAAGAGAGATGTGCATAGCTGTTGTTTCTCCCCACCGCAGGTAAAAATTATTTACACTGGGTTTTAATAATAATCAACAATTATTTTATTAAGTATAAACAGTAGATTTTAAATGGTTGAAAGTGATAATAGGTCAATCAAAGTAAGTTACTAAGCAAAATAAAACAAAACACATCAGCTAAGCCTAATACACTAAAGACAAATTGCTACAAAACATAATTGCTCACCCTAGTTCTTATTTCAGGTAAAGTTCCCCTCAAGCCAGAGCTGACCTGGGTCTAGCAGCTTGTCTCCACCCATGTCCTTACACTTCTTTTTGTTTTCAAGTCTTTTCATGCATCTACTTGTGATGGGGAGCAGTCTGGGAAGCCAGCTGAAGACAATCATTGTTTGCTTCCCATTCTTTATATAGCATTTCCCCAGGGCAGGAAGGTTTTATTCAATTCCCTCTACCCCTCTGGAAAAGTACAAAATTCAAGATGGATTCCAGCACCAGGTAGTATGGTCACATGTCTTTATAAGACCAACCATAATTTAGGTTTACAGGAAAAACAAGAATATTTACAGATCATTGTCATGAGCCCCAGGACATTAAGTTCCTTAAGTACAACTAATGGTTTTCATTAGAAAACCTAGATTAATAAACAGGTTTATACTTAATTTTTCTAACTTCACATACAAGAATGCACATTCAGCGAATTACAAGCTTTTCAATGACAGGTTACGTGCCACATTTAGCATAAAGCATATTTGAGTTATGCCTATTTATCTTAAATCCTCTCCATGGATCATCACCTTGTCATGGTGGAGAGGCTTGCGTGTTCCAATGACCCCCCAAGAGTGGGAAGCTGTCTGGAGTCATGTACTCCCTTAGGGTCACCCATGGCGAAACAGTCAAGGGCAAGGTTCCAGGAAAAATGTGATACAAGAAGTCTTCAGTGTCAGAGCAGATGGAGGATAACTGCACAATGGAGTTGAAACTGTTGTGTAATGTTACAGTGGCTGTGAAGGTAGATGAAGGCTGCAGCAGACAGAGGAACTCCAATTGTTGTGGTGTCCATACCGTTAGTTTCAAGCCCTCCATCTGTCAAGGACAGTGTGGTGACTGTTGTGCACCAGTCTTCCCACTTTAAAAGAAGTTCCACAAAGGCATCTTGCAGCTTTAGGGGAAACAACACCTTCACAAGTCATAAGTTTGGTGGCGAGTGCCCATGGGAACAGGACCGTGAGATCCGGAAGTTCCTAGTCATAGACTGACACACAGGTGGTGGGTGTGCGATGTAGTCGTCTTGCTCAAAGACTGAGGCAGGTCAAGCATCCTGGCTACTGCACCCATGACTGAGCAGTCCTCTTTAGAACCCACACTGCTCACCCCACAAGGGGAGGAGACTAGAAAAAGTGCCCTAAAAATAGTCTTGCCTCTTTTCCTCCTGGCTAGATAGCTGCATCCAGCAGGATCGCTACAGCAGTCGAAAATGTAAGCAAAATGGAGACAAGTCCCATGCAATGGCTCCCTACATTTTGAAGTTGCCCGCCAACATGCTGACGAGGAGAAGAGGCACAGGAGGAGAGACTGGTTTCTAGTCATGGTCAGCAGCCTCCTGCTGTACCTGGAAACATCTGTCTTCGCTATAATAAAACTGCAATAAAACTTGTGGCTCAAGGATTGGCTTTATCAGCCACCTGAGGGGTTATAACTCCCATGGAAGGTGATCATACTCAGCAACGAGTGATTGCCCATCATCATCAATCATCATCATCATCGTTCACCTTAAAACACATTTCCATAAAATATGGGAGTACAGCATCACACTCAAATAACTTTCATCATCTCTGATGTGTAATACTTGATCTCCAGGGTAGTGACTATGTTGCTTAGGAGCTGAAGTGGGGAAACAAGGAGGCAGTGTGGAAGTCCAAACCTAGTAGCTCTCCAAAGAGCAAAACAGATCTTTAGAAATCTTGTTGGTTTGTGAGTCTGAATCTTGGCCCACTTGTATATGCAAATCCCATGGTCTAAAAAAAGAATACTCAAAATTCTGCATATGCATATTTGTGAAGCTACTTAGCCCCTTATCATATTATCTGATTAAAATATAACCATATAGATCATTGTTGCAACAACTATTGTTATATACTTGCGTAGTGAGGCAGCATGGCCTCCCTCTGACACCGAAGAGGAAGGGCTCCCTAAGACCCCTTGGTGGGCAGGGCAAGACTCACCCAGACCAGCCCGCAGGAAGGCGGGGCCGGGAGTATAAGAACAGGAGCTCAGTTAGAGCCCAACCACAGAGCAGGCCAGACACTTTCCCCAAGCTCCAGAGGAAGAAGCCCAACCACGCTGCCTCAAAGGAAGAGCTGGGTTAGGCTGCCAGGGTCACTGCTGGGCCCACAAGACTGGCCGAGGCCACTGCCAGGCCTAGAAGACTGGCCAACGCCCTGCAGATTGACCAGGACACCTGCCAGGCTCTGAAGACTGGGCTGGGCCACCTGTATCCCTTCCTGACTCAGACCCAGAGCCCATGGACTCAATGCCAGCACCTTCGTCCGCAGTAGACCCCGCATAACAGAAGTGTAGCCAGGTACGCCCCCAGGGATAACTTGGAAGCATCCCAGAGTTAGCCAACCTAGGACCAGCTGAGGAGATGAAGGTCCACGGAGCAGCATGTTGCGGCCAGCATCCCCACTGACCCAGTAACCTGGTCGGTGTGTTGCAGCCAGGATCCCCACCAACTCAGTGGCAGCCTGCACTGCCACTGTTAGGGCCCTGGGCTGGGAGTCAGTGGAGTGGATGGGCCTGCATCCCCTCTGCCACCACTCTCTCCTTGGGTGGCAGGTTCCCCCTTGTAGGGGTAAAACCACTGCGCTTTTTGGCTATCCGCCAGCAAGGAGACCCAACCCCCACCCAGCCTATAGTCAGGCCTGAGCTTTAAACTCTGTAACTATTTGTGTGTTGCCCCGCCCAGACCTAGGGCTGGGCCTTATAAACTATTGGATCCACCTAAGTGCCCAGAGCCCTTACCTGTATAGACTGCTGTTTGTAAACTGTTTTTGTTGCCCGTTCTGGCCCTAAGCGTGGCTCTATAAACTGTTGCTTGTCCTGCAGCCAGGACTGAGACTCAAACGTCTTTATACTGTGGGTCTGTTGTCCCACCTTGACTAAGGGCGTGGACTATACTAACTGCCACCCAGCCTGCAGCCAGGCTTGAACCCTGTTTGTTGGTAGCTCCACCCTGACCAAGAGTGCAACTCTATAAACTGCTGCTCAGCCTGCTGCCAGGCCCAAGCCCCTGTACTATTGACATTACTTTGTTGGTTGCCCTTCCCGGACCTAGGGCTTGGATGGTACTAACTGCTGCCCAGCCTGCTGCCAACCCTGTGCCCTTAACTGTTTGTGGCTCCACCCTGAATAGGGGCCAGGCTTTGACTTTCACCGAACCTGAAGAAGGCCCCCATAGTGAGGCAGCTTGGCCTCCCTCCAGCCAGAGACCAGGACAACTTGCAACAAATCTTGTAAAAAGTATGTGATGTAAGATGGCACTAGATAAGTTATGATTTATTTAATATAATTATTCCATTTAGATGCATGTACCATTTTTGTATCTGACGATATCAATATTAGCAATGCACCTGTATTTCAAACATTGGCCACTATGGTAAGACCCATGAGGCACTTAGACAGCACATTGTGAAGGTATTCAAGTTGAATGGCCCATCAAGAAACAATCTCAGAGGGGTAGCCGTGTTAGTCTGTAACTTTAAATACGAGTAGACCTGTGGCAGCTTTGAGACTAACAAAAAAATATATAGTATCATAAGCTTTCCTGGGCAAAACCCACTTCATCAGATGAGCTGGAGAGAGATAACAGGAACTCAGCATTATAACAGAAAAAGAAGGGGGGAAAGATACCTGTTAATTGTAGGACTGGTGCTAATGAGGCTAATTGAGTAGGAATGAAGTGTCCCATACTTAGCTTTTGATGTAAAGTAGGTGTTAAATGCAGGGAAGGCTGGCTTTATAATGCAACATCCAGTTATTGTCTTTGTTCAAGCCCAGGAAAACAGGGTCAAATTTACAAAGGAATGTCAATTCTGCACTCTCTCTCTGTAATTGGCTAGTGAAATTCCTTTGTAGAAGAATGGCTACTTTTAAATCCATTAATGAGTGCCCAAGCAGGTTAAAATGTTCCCCTACAAGTTTACATGTTACCATTTCTGATCTCTTAGAAATGATCAGAAATGTTACCATTTCTGATCTCTATTGGCACCTAATGGACTTTCCTGTGAACATTCAAACTAGAGTATGGGAAATGAATGGCTTCCTCTATAACTAAGTGAGTCATGCATGGACATATGCCTTGCCCATCTGACTTGAAACTCCACAGTCAGATCAATGGGATTGCCTCTACATAGCAGAAGCCTCCAAAGGCCCTGGAAACACCTCCATTTTGCTTTTTTCCTGCTCAAACCTCTGGACTATGAGAGCATTCTAACAAAGGTACTGAGATCCTTCCAGTGGTATGTAAGCAACCAGAGACTTCACAAAAACCAGCAGTTTATTTCATCACTGCTACAAGCCTGAACCAAGAATTTTGCAGTTGCTATATATATTTGATTCCTTTATCCAGTTTTAATTCGTAGCTTTCTTTCTTTCCCTTTTTCCCTTTTCTTTCTATAAACAAATCTTTAACTTTTACATATTAAAGGATTAGCAACAGCATGATTTTTGGGTAAGATCTGAGTTGTACGTTGACCTGGGCATGTCCCTGGTCCTTTGGGATAAGAAGAACTTTTTATTTCAGGGGCAGGGAACTGCTGACACACAGAAAAATCAGAAAAATTGGGGGCTGCAAACAAGTCAGAAGCAAAAAAGGAAAAAACTCACTGACGTGGCCCCCCAGCTGAGAAGCAGGAAGACCCTCCCAACATTCCCCTCATACACCAGAGCCTAGGGGGTCCCAGGCTAGTAGATTTTGTGTGTTCCAGCCCTGCAGTGGGGTGGCGGGGGAAGGAGAGGCTGGAGTACCAGCACAGGCTCCCCAATACTGGTGGGAGATCCCTGAGCGTTGGGGACTGGATCCAGGCAAGCTGGGGGGTCTCATCTGGTCCCCAGGCATTAGGTTCCCAGCTCCTGTTTTATTTGATGAGGCTAGTTGTAAAGAACCACTCATCTCTGAATCCAACATTTTTGAGGGTGAGAATGAGACTGGAATGCCTCAGCAAACTGCTTTTATGACTTTGTTAGCCACTGTGTTGAGACACAAATTCACCTTTGTGTCTGGTTTGCTCTACCTTATGGGGGAATAACCAATAGCATTTTGGGGTGTATTTACCCTATTTCTCAGCACTCTGACCTGCATTTGGTTTTCTCAGTTGTGACTCATGAAGGCACCATTGAACCCCCTACATAGGTGTAGCTTGCGTACACCAGCTTCCCTGTGTTAGGGAAGAAGTAGTTTTGGAGGATGATACAATCCTGCATTTGGGGGATTGAGAGGGTTTAGAATTGCTTTCTTTTTGGGGTGGAGAAATTCACAGAAACCTGTTAAATGCTGTGGTTTTATACCAGGTGTACAATCCCTATTTCTTTTATTCCTCAAGACGCTTGACTCTCAGATGAACAATTGAGTCAGATACAAGAAAACCAGGCATCTTGAAGGCTTGCTTTTCATCCTCATACAATTGGGTGAGTCCACAAGCATTTCTATTAAGCCTGGAGGACTGTATGCCAGGAATCTCATCTCTAGCATATGGCTCATTGTAGCGCTACACATTTGTATCCACTGTCAGAGGTACTGTAAGGATATTTCTTAAGTAAGTATATGTCAGTTTCTGCAACGGTTTGTATGTGACTTAATGCAGCCCTGGGGATAGAGTAATGATGTCACCTTTTCAGTTTTCATTTTGTACGGTATGTACTTCAGGGTTTAAAGCTTGGAAAATGCCATTTTCATCTGCCTCTTCCATCTCTGAAATGCTGTACAGCCCCAGCGAGGCAATTGAAAAGTGTTATTTAGCACTTCAGAGAAAAGGAAGGCTAACCACACAGAACAGTGTAAGACATATTTGCCCGGAACACACATTGTGAGCATCACATAAATTACTGTGGGAAAAGTCTTTATCAGAACAGGGGCCACAACACACTTATAATTCTGTATGGTCACAGTGCTATTCCATGCTATGTTATTTCTGGTTCTGAAAAATGTCCATTATATATTAGTTTGCATGATTTTTGACCCAATACTGTTCCCACTGTAGTCCATGGGGATTTAGCTACAGTTTTAATATAAGCAGAATCAGATCCTTAATCTCAGTCTTTATAAATCCCATCAGTCAGAAATTGTTTTGCTGTACATGGATATCCATCCAAGTGCACATTGGCTTCTCAGGACACTTTTAGTCTATTAAGCCATTTTTGTTATATAGAAAAGCTATTAGAATCAGATTCACCTAACCTGAATTGGGAATTCACCTTATATTTAAAACATTAGCGATGGGAAGGAAATATGAGTGATAGAAGGTTGGCTATGGTCATGTGTGCTAAACTCCTCAGAAGATATCACTTAAACTGCATAGCGCATAAATACTCACTTCTGTCTTTGCGGTACTCCCTTTATTTTCCCAAGCACCTTGCCTGAATTAGCTGTACATGACTTGCTGGAAAGAAAAGTTAAAGTGACACCTTTCTTACAATAAATCCTTTCCTTTAAAGCACCACATAAAAACCCATTTCATTCTTTTTTGTTTCTTTTGTTATCAAATAGAGGGAAAGTATGTCTTGCTTTTTTAAACAGCATCAGAATACTTAGCAATGTTGATTATGACAAAAGAGAAGCTACAATCTACCGGTTGCAGACATACATATCTAAGCAGTTGATTACTATACTCTTACTCATGTTGTAGTCAATGAAATTACACGCACAACAAAGGGACAATTCAAAGATAGTGAAAGTATTAGCATTGGGTCCTAAAAGATTCCTTCTATAGGGTATAACAAAAGGCAGTTGAAGTTAGAATCTCAATATGCTTGTTTCCGAATCAGTGGAAGCTGTTTGCTGTGTGTAAAGCTCTTCTGTGGTTCTCCAGATGCCTCAGAAGCCTCCTGGGAGCTCTCTATCTGCCACAGCTCCTTAGCTTGGCCCAGCTCTGTTTGGAAAATGGCTCCCAAAGCAACACAGCAGACTGGCATAAAGTCAAATTTCCTTTAAGTTACAAGGACTGGATTCTGCGGCTCCTACTAACTGACCCATGGGAGTAGTTCCACTGAACTCGGTGTTGCAGCTACTCAGATGGATTTGTGTTGCTCACTGGAAATAAGGGTTATCCAGCCTGAGTGCTTAACTGGAAAAGTGGCATAGAAACCCTGGTCTTCCATTCTGTCGGACTCCAGGTGCTCCTCTATTAGCCAAAGGCTACTTTATTCCACATATGCCATTTCTCTCTGGAGGAGCGGGTGTGGAGCTGCATTGCCCCAAGATGGGCACTGGGGAGCTTATTGCACTGGGGCACATATTGCACACGAAGGATGCATCCTCACTTCCATTCTCCATTAGGAGAGAACCCATTGTTCTCCTGGCATGCTAGACCTGCTTTGCAGGTCACTGAGGGAGGAAGTGGAGCCATATTTCCACTCCTCATTAATATCTTTTTGACATCTTGCTCCTGGGGACAGTGGGAGGGACAGGAGAGAAGGAATGAACAGTTCCTGTGCTCCCAAAGTATAGAAAACACAATAGGTCTCTATTGTGTAAGATTCCTGAATAAGACAGAGAAAGATGCATGCATCAGCCTGGGGCTGACCTCAACTTTCCTGACACGGGACCCTAGCTCTGTACCCTTAACTCTTTAGACACTAGCCAGCACAGCTTGCTGCTCACTGCCCATGCTTTCAGATGTACTGATCGAAAAGCATGCTGTCAGAGCTAGTTATTAATTAGAACTGAGTATTGGGGGGAATAGGACTATTTGGCAGAAGCATTTTCTGCAGAAAACACAACTAGTGAGGTGCACAAAGTGTTAAGGGAATTTTTGAGTGGGATGACTTATTGGTTTAACAGATTTGATATAAGCAGAATCAGATCCTTAATCTCAGTCTTTGTAAATCCCATCAGTCAGAAATGGTTTTGCTATACATGGATATCCATCCAAGTGCACATTGGCTTCTCAGGACACTTTTAGTCTATTTGGCCATTTTAGTTATATAGAAAAGCTATTAGAATCAGATTCACCTAACCTGAATTGGGAATTCACCTTATATTTAAAACATTAGCAATGTTTGGGGTGTGTGTGTGTGTGTGTGTGTGTGTGTGTGTGTGGGTACTGCCTTTAATTTTGTTACATTGGTATAAATCAGGAATAATTCCACTGGATGTGGTATACCTAGAATTTAGTAAGGCATTTGATATGGTCTTGCATGATATTCTTATCAATAAAATAGGCAAATACAACTTAGATGAGGATACTATAAGGTGGGTGCATAACTGGCTAGATAACCGTTCTCAGAGAGTAGTTATTAATGGTTCACAATCCTCTGGAAGGGTATAACAAGTGAGGTTCCGCAGAGGTCTGTTTTGGGACCACTTCTGTTCAATATAGAATCATAGAATCATAGAACCATAGAGCTGGAAGAGACCTCAGAAGGTCATCAAGTCCAGCCCCCCTGCTCTAGGCAGGACCAATCCCAACTAAATCAACCCATCCAGGGCTTGGTCAAGCTGAGACTTAAACACCTCCAGGGATGGAGACTCCACTACCTCCCTAGGCAACCCATTCCAGTGCTTCACTACCCTCCTAGTGAAATAGTTTTTCCTAATATCCAACCTGGACCTCTCCCACCACAACTTGAGACCATTGCTCCTTGTTCTGCCATCTGTCACTACTGAGAACTGCCTCTCTCCATCCTCTTTGGAACTCCCCTGCAGGAAGTTGAAGGCTGCTATCAAATCCCCCCTCACTCTTCGCTTCTGCAGACTAAACAGACCCAACTCCCTCAGCCTCTCCTCATAAGTCATATGCTCCAGCCCCCCTTCATCAACAATTTAGATATTGGCATAGAGAGTGCGCTTATTAAGTTTGCAGATGATACGAAGCTGGGAGGGGTTGCAACTGCTTTGGAGGATAGGGTCATAATTCAAAATGATCTGGACAAACTGGAGAAATGGTCTGAGGTAAATTGAATGAAGTTTAAAAAGGACAAATGCAAAATACTCCACTTAGGAAGGAACAATCAGTCTCACACATACAGAATGGGAAGTAACTGTCTTGGAAGGAGTTCTGCAGAAAGAGATCTAGGGGTCATAGTGGACTACAAGCTACATATGAGGGAACAGTGTAACACTGTTGCAAAGAAAAGCAAACATGATTCTGGGCTGCATTAACAGGAGTGTTGTGAGCAAGACCTAAGAAGTAATTCTTCCACTCTGTGCTGATTATGTCTCAATTGCAGTATTGTGTCCATTTTGGGGCACCACATTTCAAGAAAGATGTGGAGAAATTGGAGAAGGTCCAGAGAAGAGCAACAAGAATGATTATGGGTCTAGAGAACATGACCTATGAAGGAAGATTGAAAGAATTGGGCTTGTTTCACTCTTATCCTTTCCAAACTAGAGGGGATATGATAGCAATTTTCAGGTACCTAAGAGGGTGTCACAAGAAGGAGGGAGAAAAATTGTTCTCCTTAGCTTCTGAGGATAGGACAAGAAGCAATGAGCTTAAACTGCAGCAAGGGAGGCTTAGGTTGGACATTAGGAAAAACTTCCTGTCAGGGTGGTTAAACACTGAAATAAGTTGCCTAGGGAGGTTGTGGAATCTCCATCTCTGGAGATATTTGAGAGCAGATTAGATAGACATCTATCAGGGATGGTTTAGGTGGTACTAGGTCCTGCCATGAGAGCAGGGGAATGGACTCCTGGGATAGAAAATGATCTGGAGAAAGGGGTAAGCAGTGAGGTGGTAAAGTTTGCGGATGATACCAAACTGTTTAGGATAGTCAAGACAGAAGCAGACTGTAAGGGACTCCAAGAAGATCTCACCAAACTGAGTGATTGGCCAACAAAATGGCAAATGAAATTTAATGTGGAGAAGTGTAAAGTAATGCACATTGGGAAAAATAACCCCAACTATACGTACAGTATGATGGGGGCTAATTTGGCTACGACAAATCAGGAAAGAGATCTTGGAGTTATCGTGGACAGTTCTCTGAAAACTTCTACACAGTGTGCAGCGGCGGTCAAAAAGGCAAATAGGATGCTAGGTATTATTAAGAAAGGGATAGAAAATAAGACCCGGAATATCTTACTGCCCCTGTATAAAACTATGGTACGCCCACATCTTGAATACTGTGTACAGATGTGGTCTCCTCACCTCAAAAAAGATATTTTGGCCTTGGAAAGGGTTCAGAAAAGGGCAACTAAAATGATTAGGGGTTTGGAACAGGTCCCATATGAGGAGAGGTTAAAGAGACTGGGACTTTTCAGTTTAGAAAAGAGGAGACTGAGGGGATATGATAGAGGTGTATAAAATCATGAGTGGTGTGGAGGGCCGATAAAGAAAAGTTATTTATTAGTTCCTAAATAGAAGAACTAGAGGACACCAAATGAAATTAATGGGTAGCAGGTTTAAAACTAATAAAAGAAAGTTCTTCTTCACACAGCGTGTAGTCAGCATGTGGAACTCCTTGCCAGAGGAGGCTGTGAAGGCTAGGACTATAACAGAGTTTAAAGAAGCTAGATAATTTCATGGAGGTTAGGTCCATAAAGGCTATTAGCCAGGGGATAAAATGGTGTCCTTGGCCTCTGTTTGACAGAGGCTGGAGAGGGATGGCAGGAGACAAAGCGCTTGATCATTGTCTTGGTCCACCCCTCTGGGGCACCTGGTGCTGGCCACTGTCGGCAGACAGGATACTGGGCTAGATGGACCTTTGGTCTGACCCGGTACGGCCGTTCTTATGTTCTTATGTTCTTATGACTCAATGACCTCTCGAGGTCCCTTCCAGTTCTAGTGTTCTATGTTTCTATGAAGGCAGTGGTATCCCCTTAATCTAGAATTGATATTAACATTAGACCCTTTGGTCTAGATTCACAAAGGACATTTGCCCTTAAACTGCAGTTTAAGGCACCATAGTAATCCTAACATCAGCCCTCCACCCCACATATGCACCCATACACACTTGCCGGCTGCCAAACCATCTAGACACTTATTTTTCTGCCTATGGACATGCCCAGTGCTGCCTCATGCTAGGCATCCAGATGCTCATTTCCCACCTAAGCCCCAATGCACTTTTCAAACTGCGTTTCCCCACTTTTCCTGTGTATCAGGCCCAGTCCTCTGCCTAGAGCATGTCATATTTAAAATACCACAAGAGAAGGTGGCATTCTCATTTTAACACTTAACCCAGTGCACTTTGCTGAGAGGCGTGAGACCCAGGTTGAATTGCTGCCTCTGCCTGGTGTAGAGGTAGGATCTGAATTATCCCACATCTCAGAAGAGTAATAGGGGACTGCAGGGCTATAGGACAGCCTGGACTCTTAGTAGCCCTTGATTGCCAAAGAAGCCAACTACTAGAGGAAGCAAGTTCTAAAGCCAAGAGCCATTCAGCGAGACTACCCTGCACTCCCAGCACTCAAGCAGTTAGATGTGGGGACTAGTTAGTGTACTTTAGTGTATTGGCAAACAGAATCCAGTTCTGAATTGGCATTATACCAAGCACCACTGGCTATCAGTTGAAGAGATAGTCCTGCCAACTCCAGTTTGATACACACTCAACAGTGTGAGGAAAATTGCATCAACAAGATAGAGAGGGCTTTAACATCAAAAGCTTTCAATTCAGCCTAACTTGATTAATATTCAACTTATTTTAGAAGTGGGAGAGAGGGTAAAACAAAAATTAAAATATTTATGTGCAGGAAATCCACAAAATAAAGACATTCTAAGTTCTCTCATGCTAGTTTTCAGTATGGAATAAATTATATTTCCTCTGAATAAAATACATATTTATGTATCGTCTAGCATGCGCATATTTATAGAACAATTCATAGTCCTATGAAAATTATGCCTTAGACTTTATGCAGCAATGAGATATAGACATGGGTGAGCATTTAGGTAGGTTTTCTGTAGAACACACAACTGTTCTTCAACAACTATATTTATTTTAGTAAACTGCAGCATTAGGAATGTATGGCTTTGGGTGAAATTTTCCAGCTACTACTACGTTATTGTTTTGTTTTTCTTTCCAATGGCAACCCAGTTCTGCAGCATTCTCTTCAAAATGTTTCTTGAAGTAAATACCATATTAATTTTTTTCCTCTTTCACTTATTGTCATAGTGATAGTTTCCTCCGCCTCCCAGTAAGAAGAACCCTAGTCATTGTACTTGTAATGACATATGTTCATTCCTCCTATCACAAGCTATGAAATGCACTTCAGCAAGAGTTTAAAGTTGATAGTGTGGCAGCCTCCGGAAAAAAAGATTGCAGTCAAGCCAGGATAAAAAACTCTGGAAGGACTTTGGGGGTGAGGCCTAGGTTTTAGAATGCATGTTATGATTTTATTGTATACTAGCAGATTTATCCATCATTGCTCAGGGACTTAACTCAGTTTTTTTTAATAAAAGGAAATTGTACTTGCTTTACTTAAATGATTGAATTTTTCAAAAACAGTGTTATTTTTAAGAAGTTAATTTTTATTTTGTATTTCTTTAAGAAGGGAGTTGTGGGGGCACAGGAGTCAGAGTTTGGGGGTGAGCAGGAGCTGAGGGCAGGGGTAGGTGTGGGGGGATGCAAAGGTCCGGGTTGGAGGGTGAGGAACAGCTCAGGAGAGAGAGAGAGAGAGAGAGAGAGAGAGAGAGAGAGAGAGAGAGTGTGTGTGTGTGTGTGTGTGTGTGTGTGTGTGTGTAGGGGGGAGTTGGAAAAGGGGAAGGAAAAGCCACTCCCTCCCGAGATTTGTACCAGGCCTGCATGCTCTTCCAATTCCTGTCCCTATCAGAGAGCAAGCGCAAAGTGCACAGCTCATCTGCCCCTTGCCCTCCTCAGCAAGAGTGAGGAATGCAGCAAACTATGCACTTTCCCCTCACTTCCTGACAGTGATGAAGGAGAACATCCAGGCAGTCGGTAACATTCTCTATGAATCTGGGGGAGGGGGGGAAGCTTCAGCCTTCTCTGCCCTCCCTAAAGGATGCCTGAAGGGTGAGAGGCTTGGGGCTGGAGTAGTCCCAGAAGTGGGGGCATTCCCAGTCAACCAGCTTCTTTTATCTGCCTACTGATTCTCTCTCTTTTCTGTATGGTTTTATGAGAATCAATCCCATTCCGGGTACAACCCATTTTCGTGGTACAAACAACCCCGGCCTTGCTTTAAGTTATGATAAGAGGAACCTGTATACTGAATTTGGTGGTCCTAGCTCTTAATGTTTAGAAAGAGTTCTTGAAGACAAACACATGGACAGACACACAGACAAACTCTCCCAAGTATTTAGTAGATGTAACAATTTGTTTCCAATATTTCTATGTACCATCATTTGAATCGCTTTCCTTAAATAAATAAAACTGTTTGGGGTTCTGAGTGCTGTGAGTGAAGAGAGGTGGTGAGCTGAGATGGAGCTGGCAATCTGGGAGTTCTGGTTCTATCTAAATATCATGAGAGTCCAGAGGAGCAGTGGCTGGGTGCTCCAGAGAGAGACTCAGCATGCTCCAATCTTTATTTTTTGGAGACAAATAAATATCCATAGATGTTTTGTGGATGAAATGTGCCAGATAATAGTTTGAGTTCAGGCCTTGAAGAATTTATAAACTGCAGGCATATACAGGTGTAATGCCATATTTTAAAAGAAACTCACGACAGATACCAAATAGGCTAGCAGAGTAGAGCATAGCCGCACAAGGGTTACAAGGCTGCAAGGAAGAAGCGGGTAGAGAAAGAGGAAATGGAGGAGCATAAGGGGTTGATTTCAGCACAAGAGGCTGCATGAAAGAGATACTAAAGGTGAGAATGGGGAAAGGACAACAAAGTAATTAGAGACAAAATGAAAGTTTTGTGAGATCTTGGACTGGTGAGAGCTCCTACCTGGCTCCTCAACCAACAGGTTTGAATAATTCGTGAATAACAAAGCCCAACAAATGTTTGAATTTTTTTTGAATTATTCATTTCTGCTTATGTGCCATTAGCTTCCAGGCAGCAACAAATCCACATTGCCAGTTTGCCTTGCTTTTGCACACTTGTAAGTATACAAGACAAAGAATTATTAATTTGGAAATGGTCATTGTAAGTGTGGTGTAGTATTATGCACCATTCATGCACTCTTTGGCTGTGATGTAACCCTTTTATGGCCCATACTATAGCTGCCTCCCTTCTGTGACATGAAGCACAGCTGCCTGGCTGAAGAAAGGAATAACGATTGAATCTTTCTAAGGAGTGGCACTTTAGGTGCGTTTTCCCAGATCTATGACAGCCACCTCAGTGAGTTGTGCTCAGCCTACTATGTGGAGAAGTAATTAACTATCACTAGCGGACCTGATAAAAGCACTCTCAACACAAGCTCATTTTACATTTTCGTGTTATTTTTAAAGAGTGTTTCTATTCATATGAAAAACCTTAAACTTAAATAATTATATTTTAGTCTCACATTTCTGTATTTTCTGGACTGTCATTTTTTTAAAGACAAAAGACATTGGCTTCGATATGGTTTTGCCATTTCACAATATTTTCAGTCTAAGGGAAACAAGGGTGGACAGATTTTACGTCAGCTGAAGCAGAAATATAGTGCACAGTTGTGCTGTGTGCCAGGGGATTTAGGCAGTTGTCTTTTGAGTGACAGTGTTCTTGCTTGAAGGAAACAAACCACCCACAAAGTAATAGGCTAGATTCTGACTTTACTTCACCGAGTGTAAATCTACAGTAAGTGTGTAGCTTAAATAAAGTTACTCTGGATTTCCACTGGAGTAAATGGATCAGAATATGGCTCCATACATGGGAATGTAAACTCTATAGGTCATTTTCAAGGTAAAATTACAAGGTCCCATGTTGATCAAAATTAATGGATTAATGCAACCTGACAGTAAACGGGATCTCTTTTTGTTACTGGTGGATAGCTAGAAGCATTAATGTAAAGCTTATCTAAGAAATTGCTTTGATACAGAAACTGCAATCTGGGACAAATTCATCCTTAATTCACACTACTTTTTTGCAGCAAATCTGGTATGGTGGGTATTTCAAATTGTGGTATTTGTAGTCTATCCTCAACTTTGCTCCACTGGGTGGGGAATCTTTGCAGATGATCCACTCAGCTCAAATTGAGGACAAATGGCTGGAGATAGAGCATGGTAAAGATGCCACAGAAATGTGTTGACTCTACTGGTGGGGCTTCTATAGAGCTCTTAGCAGAGATGAAGGGCCTGATTTGCAGAAGTGTTGAGCACCTACAATTCCAGATGAAGTCTAGGGTGTGGGGGAGATCTTCAGCACCTCTGAAAATCCTCAGCAGAAACCCCTTCCCCTTCAGAGTGCAAGCAGTAGTACTGAGTTGCTGTCCACCTTTCAGGCCTCAGCCCTTGGGAATTCTGTGATCACAGTTGAACACACTGTGTTCAGGGAGGTGCATTTTATTCCTCCATGCAACAACTGGTATTAATTTGTTCCCATCTCCTTGGATGAGGAATTGTGAAATTTCAAGTTTGGTCTATACTTTTGGTGAATGGTTTCACAAGCATTTGGTGGCTGCTCCTGCCATTCTTCTGTAAAAAGTGATCAACAAAACATTATTACTGGACTGCGGATAAGGGAAGAATTGTGTAGTAGTGTCACCTTTCCTTTAACTGAAGCTACAAAAACCTGAGAAATCCTTAACTCCCCTTCTCAGTGAATCTGCTCCCTTTAGCTTTCAAGCCCTGGGAAACTTGCACTATACTGCATGGTAAATTGAAAAGCATGAAGTCATTTAGGACACAAACAAACAACAAAATTAAACCACTGACACCAGAAAATCTGCTGCTAATTATCTGTGATGGAGGAAAGGACAAATGCATAGTTTGAGGGAAACTTAGCACTTGAAAATTCAGCAGTTAGGCTGAGAATTTGAAAGATGCCTGTAAGATTCAGAGGCCCAAAACCCATTAATGGCACCTTTTGAAAATCTCAATTCACTTTACAGATTATAGGAAATACTCATTCTTCCTGATTTGTGCTCAAAGTTAGCTGAAGTCAGCACTGAGTGTCCATAAAGGAGTTCTGCTGTCCCAGAGTATATCAGTGAAAATAACAACTGGTGTTTGTCCGTCATCACATAAATAAAATGCAAGGGAAAAACGGTAAGAGTTGCCAACATTTCAGCTGACTCTGCCTTCTTCATGGTTGCACAACATATCAATGGTAGGAGCTGAGGCAGCACAAAGAGAATAGAGTCCAGCCACTTACACACACTGGGAGAACAGAATGTCAGTGTGTAGGCTGTGTAATTACTGATGGCTTCATCTTTAGCAAGAAAAGCAAACATCCAGCACGCCCCTTCCTCCTTGCCCCAGTGTTAGAGCAAAGCACTGTAGAACAGGTTCTCAACAATCTACATTGCTATGCAGAGAGGGAGGAAGTATATCAGCAGGCTACCCCTTCCCTATGAAGCCTGTGTGAAGGCTGGGTAGTTCTTATGTCCCTTGGGGGGGGCCGGGGACACTCATGATGCCCTAGAGAGGCATGAGGAAGAATAGGAAATAGAGAAAGGTCTCTGCCCGCCTCAAAATGTGCTGGCCAGTCATCAGGAAGTAATATGCAGCGCTCAAAAAGTGATTCAGTCAAGAAGTTAAAAAAGAAGAAGAATGCAGCAGTGACCATGCAGCCAGTTGGTGTGCCTGGAAGCAGTAATAGATTCTGGTGCTCTCTCTATGGTAGTATAGAGCCACACACAGTGCCTAACTATGGGCTGTGCCAAAGTGGGGCACATGCTAATCCTAAATTGTCTCTTCCATTATTCTCCTAGGATACGTCTACAGTGCATGGCTATTTTGGGATACTGGAGGTATTCCGAAATAGCTACCCTGCATCTTCACAAAGTGCCCATTATTTCAAAATAACGGGTGCGCTATTTCAGCATCCCGGTAACCCTCCTGGAACGAGGGTTAAGGGATGTCTCAAAATAGCACATTACTTTGAAATTTGGTGCTATGTAGACACACCAAATTTCAAAATAGCAAATTGCATATCTTATTTTGAGTTTAGGGTGCCATGTAGATGCACCCTTAGTTCTCTTAAGAAAAGGACAAATGTGTGATCAACATAATGAGGGCTACTCAAATAGACACTTGGTTCAGCATGATCACTTTATTATAGAGGTTCTTAAGGTAAACTCTATTATAAGTTCTATTACAAGGTTAGGTTCCTTTTGGGGAGGGTGGTGGACACATTTAAATGAATATTAAAATTGATGTTGGTTTCTATAATACAAAGTGCATGAAGAGCATTAGAATAGATGTTTTCTGTCCATTTAGTCAAGGTGACCGATGGTTCTAACTGAATCTTTTGTAAAGTTTCTGATGTTTTTAAAATTGTGTGGTTATTTTGACATTTGATTTCTGTAACTGATCCAAAAAGAGGTCAACTATTTTCATACATAACCTCTTTCCCTTGAAATTCCTTTGGAAAATATAGTTTAACTTTACTGATAGTAAAGTCTAGTAAGGAATCTTTTATCACAAACATCTAGCATAGGGGATATTCCACAAGATTTGAATCACAATTTATTCATAAAAAGAGATTTGCTGAGTCAAGTTTCATAGCTTTAGCAGCCTCCAGATAAGTTTAGATTTCACAATATGAGTTCATCAGAAACTAAACTATCGTCCATCAAGAGAAATAAGCCTGGCAAATCCTCAAATAATGGTAAAAGCATAAAACCAAGATTGTTGTTCAAAAATATAAACAAAAAGAGATTTCTCATTGACTGTGGATTTTGATATTTTCACGTTTAAAAAACCTATGATTATAACAAGAAGCAGATAGATCAAAATAGATAGACTGTTTAATGAGAACTAAATACCATGAGTTATTTATTAGATTTGAATTATCCCAGCTTACAAGACTGTCTGCAGAGAGTTCCAATTGAAAAGAAACTCATTTCTGACCTGCTCTCCTGCTGATAAACTGTAATTGGGAGATGATTGAATATGAGGAGGCTTTCATTCTTTTTCACCCAGTCTGACCTGACAGCCCTGGTCATTTCCTGTCAGAGGTTGAAATAGACATTCTCAGTCATCAGTAAAATGCATTTAGCTTGCTGAGAAAAAGCACTTCAGTTGTATCTTGAAGCACTTCTCATTTACTAAGCAAAATGGGATGCAGCACATGATGGAAGCAATTTGAAAGTTAAAATTGAGTATTTTAAATAGAAATTTGCAATCAGTGCTGCATATTTGATTATTTCTCCAACCTCTGCACAAAGGCTATCCTAGAAGTTCATCTAATATTATCAAAGGCAGGTTCTTTCACACCCTTATCTGTTTTGCTTTAGGTTTGCAGAGCCCCAATATTAGAAGATAATGGACACTTTTGTCTCATACAAATGCAATTGAAATCAACAAGAGTAAATATGATCAGACTGTGTCAAGTCCAAAGCTGGGCTTTGGTCCCTCTCTCATTTGGGGAACCAGAAATATACAGGAAATTCTCAGCTTTCATTAAAAAAGACCTTTTTAAAACCAAAGATAACCTTGAAAATGTAAACCAGGCACTAAGGAAAAAAGCTCCTCACTGATTCTTCATAAATAAGCTTGCAGAATTTGATTCATTTTTCAAAAAATTCACTGGATAATATTAATAATTTTAATTAATGTTAATTGTTAATTATTGTAATTATTTTTTCCATTGTTATTTATTTGAATTTTCACAGTTGTGGAGAATTCTTAGTGTGTGTCAATCAGTAATTTAATGACAATAATGTTGAGATTCAAAAAGTTAAAGCTTTATAGCCACTACTACACATGTCAAAAAGTACAACCATAAATATCTTTAAAACATAATCTCTGCTCAAGTGTCATTTTCTGACTTTGCCTATCCATGAACTTCAGTTGTCACTGATGGAAATATTTTGTCGACAGTTTGTGTGTTTGCAGTGAAATCAATGTTACCAACATTTACCAATAAAAAGCTAAACTTTCCAAGCTGACTCACAGAGAGCACTGGTTACGCACATGATTTACCTCACAATGGGGCAGAGCTGAGCTGCGGGGTCTAGAAAAAACATAGCCCACTGATATGTACAAATATCTGGCAGTGTTGGCCTGGTCACTGCTGACAGCACCAAGGGTCTGTCTACTCTGCAATTAAAAACCCATTTTCTGGCCCATGCCAGCTGACTTGGACTTACAGGGGCTCAATTTAAGGCTCTTTAATTAGGGTGTCGATGTTTGGCCTCAGGTTGGAGCCAGGGCTCTAGGACCTTGTGAGATGGGAGGGTCCCAGAGCTTGAGCTGCAGCCTGAGCCAGAACGTCCATTCCTCTATTAAACAGCCCCTTAGCTTGAACCCCATGAGGCCAAGTCAGCTGGCCTGGGCCAGCTGTAGGTATCTGATTGTGATGTAGATGTGCCTTAAGGCTGCTGCACTTGTACCACCAACCCGCCTGTGGCTGGGCCTGTTCCTCGTCACAAGGAGAAGCAGCTCAGTATCATGAGGTGTAGAATGGCCCTGTGGACTAAACAAGGGGCTGAGGGCCAATCTTCATGTACCGTGCTACAGCGGCACCAGTGCAGCTGCAATGCTGTAGCATGCCAATGGGAATGTATCACTGTCTACTTCGGGGGTTAGGCTCTTCCAGAATAGCTGACTTTGAAAAGTGACAAGGCATGCTTTACCCCCCCCCTCCTCGCTCTGCTCAAGGCTCCACCCCCGCTCCAGCCCTTCCCCAATGCTCCCCCCGTGCCATGCCTCTTCCCCTCCCCTCAGAGAGTCGGGTTCCTATGGTTACGTCGGCCTAACTATATTGCTCAGGAATATGGATTTCTCACATCCCTGAATGGCATAGCTATACTGATATAGTTCTGTTGTGTAGACCTGGCCTAAGAGAAAGGGACAAAATCCAGTTGTGACACCAAATCCCTCTCTCTCTCTAGCATTTATTAGCTCATAGGCCAAAGTTTTCAAACTTATAAAGCCAGAGGTGTGGCTTCAGGACCTTATATTTCATTTTGACTTTCATCTCTCAGTGTCTGTTTTCACATTGTAAAATGGGAATAGCTCTTGCTTACTTCACAGAGGAGTTATGACAATCCAGAGATCTGCACGTTTGCAATGCCAGTTCTGTTGTAACCTGCTCTACTTTAAACCCATACAACAGAATCTTCTCCTGGGCAAGCAAGGCAACTCACACTATGTGTATTGAGAAGCAAGTTTGCATGTAGCTAGGTTATACACTGACATTTCTTAAAGAAAAAAAACACTTAGTGGGCACCTTAGAATAGTGGTTCTCAACCTGGGCTATGAGTGCCACTTGGGTACACAGATGTCATCTAGGGGTACATCAGCTCATTGCTAGCTACATTCCTTGCTAGTCTGCAGATTCTGTACAAAGAGGTCATTCAGCATGTGGGTCAGATGGTAGAAGAAAGTAAAGGGCATCTCTGATTCTGAAGAGGCAGTTGACCTGTTCATAACTTTTTCATTTTTTTGAATACTAACTATGTTAGAGTCAAAACATCTCATCGTGTTCACTGTAACTTCATCCTGACTACATCTATACAATTGTCTCCTGCTGCATTCAGGAATCTCCCTTACTTGCTACCTTAGACTTTGGAAGAGGCCCACTGGGAATCTTTCCTTTTACTTCAATGGGCTTTACATTACATCCTCCCAACTATTTCTTCCATGTCTCACTCATGCTTGGAACAGCATGCCAAGTAAAGCACCGTGATGCTGTGCCAGAAGACCATTCATGAAAATCCATCTGTTGCACCAAAAATTCCAACTGTAATCATTAGCCATTCAGTTTGCTTGCTCTGTGCTATTATTAAGAACACTGTATTGTGCCAGCTATATAGTCTTTAGATCAGCGGTTCCCAACCTTTTCCAGATGGGGACCCATTTTGACAATTCAGGAAGACTTGGTGACCCAAGGCAATTCAAAAACAGGGGGAGAAGGGGGGGCAGAGCCACCTGGGGAGACACTTGGCAACCCTTTTGAAATGTAATGGTGACCCATATTTGGGTCCCGACCCATAGATTGGGAAATCCTGCTTTAGATCAAAGTTTTTAAGGACAGGGATTCTTGGCTCTTTGCCACTGTTTAACTATAGCAAAGCACCATGCATTCTTATAGCTCTATATAAATAACAAATAATACAATTTTATTTGGTAATGCATAACAGTGTAACTGACTCCTACAGTAATGCCGCTCATAAATTTAACTTAGAAAGTGCTGAGCATTTATATGTAGATAATGTATACAAGTTTGATGGCAGGACTTAAAGGTAGCAGCTCAATAATCCGAGGAAGCATGAAGAAATTGAGTTGAGCGGTAGCCACAACATTCTGGAATTAAGGCACCCTAGTAAGATGTGTGTTTTGGAAGGTGTCTGGAGGCTGCCTCCTCAATAGGTAGAGGTGAGGCATCTTCTATACATTTTATTTTTGCATACATTTATGCTGCTGAAGCACTATGTAGCAACATTATCAGTTTGCTTATGAGATGGAACCAAGGTGCAAAGTTCAAATCCAAAGTTTACCAAAATTTGTGGGTGTTGGGATCTAGCTTCAGGACTAACTTAGATCTAGATAAATGCATATTGAAACCAAAAAGTATTTTGGAGCATTCATTTCTACAGTGTACACGTTTGATAATCTCCTGGGCAGTGGGGCACATTGGACGTGAGCCTCATTTTTGGTATTTCTTCATTATTTTTAATATTCAGTCTACTGTCATTAGCTACATCCTTTTGCAGCAGAATTACAGCTCAGTGATTTTATTCTTTTATGTCCGTCTCTACTGTATTTGTAAAATGTTGAAAAATCCAGAAACAAATGTATAAAAAATGCAGGTATTCAGCATAGGTCAAACATTAACAGTGGAAAATGTGTGTGTGTAACGTGAAGTGGTCTATGTTTGGTTTGGTTGCTACTGTTTGGTTTATTTGTTAGCCCTTCTTCTGCTGCTTGGTTATTTCTGGATTATTATCCTAACAATAAGTACCTGATAATGATGTATGAGAGAGAATCATTCTGATGGAGTTCATACAGAGAATTAAGAGTAAAATAAGCATTTTGAATGGATGTCAGTAAGTCCATACCAGTCCAGCCTGCATCCTTGTGCAGCCTGACCTCATAAGCTCAGCTGTTTTGGTCTTAACTTATGAGATAAAATCATAGAATCATAGAACTGGAAGGAACCTTGAGAGGTCATCAAGTCCAGTCTCCTGCCCTCATAGCAAGACAAAGCACCATCTAGGTAAGTGTAGGCACACCCATACTATTTTGAAGCATCCTCGAATTTCCATGTGCAAAACCCCTCTCCTTTTCTGTTCACCATGTGCAACTCTGAATTCCTTCATTTGTCCAAAACTCAATGCTACAAAGGAATTAATCAACTTACTACACTTCTTTTGTAATAGGTAAGGTAAGAAAAAGAGAAGTTAGAAATATTTAGCCACTACAAAAGATGGATGAAGGATGAAAAAAATGTATACTGCTCAACCTGATTACCCTATAAGTCAGCCGAGTGTATTACACAGAAAACAAGACACTCTAATTAACCATAAATTCTCCATGCCAACAACAAAACAAAATGAAAAAAACACTTCTTTCTATTCAAGCAATCAAATAAAAAACATTAGTTTAAATCACAGAAGAGCAAATACAATACATCATATCCCTACTAAGCACATGTATTATTTGAATAGTGTTTTCCAGCTACAGCCCAATTCTGCAGTCCTTCCTAAGTCAAAACGCCCCTCATTTCATTTTGTCTTCAGTGCTCTTCCCTCTGTGGAGCAGAATGTAGCCCCATTAATAAATTTCACTCCAGGAATGCAGTCTTATTTACAATTCTTAAAAATGAGTTGTGCATGCAATGTTCACATTCCAAAAGCTATGGATCCTTGATGCTTAAGAGGCTAACTTGGTTTTGCATTGTTAAGAAATAAATTCCTGTTCTAATCTAGCCAGATTCGGGGGGGAGGAGGGGCACTGCCCTTTGTCTACCAAACAGTCCTGATCCCCGTTTTCCCCCCACTTGTATAATCAAGTTCATTGTAACTAGGGCAGCGTGTTAATTGCAGGCATTTCCGCACGCTACTGCTTTGAAAGCCCACCACGACATTTCAAAGGGGTAAAGCAGTAGGACCCTGGGATCAGCTGGAGTCCCCAGCTGACCCCAGTCCATGCAGCGCTGCCCCTTGGAAATGCCACCCAGGCACTTCAAAGGGGCAGCACCGTGGGAGCCAGGATCAGCTGGAGTCCCCAGCTGATCCCTGGCTGCATTGCGCTGCTCCTTTGAAATGCCAGGGCAATGCTTAAAAGGGGCAGCACTGCACAGCTGACCCTAGGCGCTACCCCTTTGAAATGCAGCGGCGGCGTTTCAAAGGGGCACCACTGCCCGGAGCCCGGGTCAGCTGGGGACTCTGACTGATCCCAAGCTCCTACTACTCCACCCCTTTGAAACGCCCTGGCAGGCTTTCAAAGGGGTAGTATGCAAAAATGCCTGTGATTAACACGTTATAAAAATTAATGTGTTAATTGGGCTCTGCATCAATCGCAGGCGTTAGTGCATGAAAATTGACAGCCCTCATTTTGCAACCAAACAGAACCAGTTTGTCAAAGGTAGTGATAATGCCATTCTATTGTCTTATGTCCCTATTTAATGGTTTTGTACTGGTGCCTATAATTGTGTTCAGTGCCTTCCATATAAAACAGGTTGCTATCACTAAAGTCCTTATTGGACTTTTTCATGTTTCTAGCTCTTTGTTTTTCCAATTACAGACACTCTACATGGTGTAGGACTTTTAGGAGGCTTTTTGAAGTGTGGTTGATGTTGAATGCAGGGAAAAATAATTTTAGTTACAGTGGTTGCTAACAACTCATTCACAGTATTGTTTTGCTAATTTCAGTTGGTTTCAATCTAAATAAAAACAGAAAGTAGAAAGTGGTAACCAAGTGACTTTATACCTATATAAAAGAAGTCCGGGTTAAGATGTAGGTGACTTATTAGGTATCAAGTGTTTGGCATTCATTCTGTTATATTTCATCCTCTTGAGCTTAGTTTTTCAAGTGAGCTCCAACTAATGGACAAGCTTTCCTATCTTATGTTCAGACTACTGAAAGACATGGATGCAAAGTAATGATGTAAGGTAACATTAAAAATTTATCTTTGATGTACTTTGCTTTGATCAGTATAAGTTAGACCCTTTGTTTATTTGAACCTTTTTTTCTTGGTCCTATAATATATTAGGTACTGATTTTTTTATTTTTAGACATCCTTTCTATGTTCTTTTACCATGCAAGATAGCTGTAGGTTGACAAGTAATGATAATCAACAGAAATTGTGGCTTCTAAATGAAAATATCCAGTGCATATTAACTAGATGTGTGTGTGTGTGTGTGTGTGTGTGATTGTGTATTCTCTACAACATTGTTATAAATATGTAATTCTATTAACTTCCATCTGTAGAACTTGATTTAGATATCAAGTTATTTTCTTTCTGTGGGAGTTTTCAAGGAAAGCTTATCTGCACATTAACTGTTATTTCAGAATAACTCCAGAAAGCAATCCCTTAAATTGCCAGTTAAGTTTTTCTGACAAGCTCCTTCTCTCTACAGATTGTGGTAAAGCATTGAACCAACTGGTCAGCAATTTAGTTTGAAGAGATGTGCAACATGCAATCACTTGGCAGAAACTAAAAAGTAAATACAGTTACATGACCATCTCATAAAATATTTAATTTAGTGATCCTAATTTACTAGCACTGAAAGATTTTTTTTTTTTACCAGTTTGTGCTTATGTAGGGAATAATTCCGGACACACTGGGTGCAGGTGAAAACAAGCAGAGGATTTATTGAACACCAGCGCTGGTGGAGTACCAACCAGGGGTTAACCTGGAGAGCACTAACTTAACCAAAACATACATTAGATTACATAGGCAGCAGATGGGCGGAGGGGAAGTGATTTGATAGGTCTAGAGGTGGAAATTAGATGAGCACATATGCCAATGAACTATGAAGGTGTCACAGTATCTCCGCCCATTGCCAATTAAACATGTTATCACTAATACAGGTAGTTATTTCTAACAAGCTAAATGAGCCAACATAAACAAATGGACATGTTGATGAGAACTTGTTTTGCTGAAATTGTGATGTGTCTACTGCAAGATGACTACTTCCTTGCGTTGGCACAGTCCTTGGGATCCAAGCTTATTTATCTGAAATTACAGGAGACAGTGAGAGAAACCGCGCAGGCTGGCTGGTACCAGCCAGGCCTTATCAGAGTGAGGCCCCTTTGGAATGTAGTTGCCAGGGGAACCAGGGTCACTGTAACTGCCTGTCGGTGTGCTTCCCAGGCCTGGCCTAATGATTTAGGATTTGAGTTCTCAGTTCTCAGCAAGATACCATGGACTGCCTCAGTTTACCCCTACCGCGTAAATAAACTTTTATTCCTTGTTGTTTGCGGGATTTCCCTTGTAAAAAAAACCTGTATCCAGAATTGAAGATTTGTATCAAAAGGAACACTTCTTGTGTGAGTAGTTTGTATAAATTCCAAAAGAGGCATGTCTACTTAATATTTTACCCAATGTTCAGAGAATACAGCAAAACCAGGCTTTGTTTTTTAGTATGATTTCATTCCAATATCATGTAGGGGGTAGTTTTAGAAGGTAAAATAAAAAAAGAACAAGTCAAAAATCACCTAGAAAATTTAGATGCCTACAAGTCACCAGGGCCTGATGAAATGCATCCTAGAATACTCAAGGAGCTGATAGAGGAGGTATCTGAGCCTCTAGCTATCATCTTTGGAAAATCATGGGAGACAGGAGAGATTCCAGAAGCCTGGAAAAGGGCAAATATAGTGCCCATTTATAAAAAGGGAAATAAGAACAACCCAGGAAACTACAGACCAGTTAGTTTAACTTCTGTGCCAGGGAAGATAATGGAGCTAGTAATTAAGGAAATCATCTGTAAACACTTGGAATGTGGCAAGGTGATAGGGAACAGCCAGCATGGATTGGTAAAGAACAAATCATGTCAAACCAATCTGATAGCTTTCTTTAATAGGATAACGAGTCTTGTGGATAAGGGAGAAGCGGTGGATGTGGTATACCTAGACTTTAGTAAGGCGTTTGATACGGTCTCGCATGATATTCTTATCAATAAACTAGGTAAATACAACTTAGATGGGGCTACTATAAGGTGGGTGCATAACTGGCTGGATAACCGTACTCAGAGAGTAGTTATTAATGGTTCACAATCCTGCTGGAAAGGCATAACAAGTGGGGTTCCGAGGGTCTGTTTTGGGACCGGCTCTGTTCAATATCTTCATCAACGATTTAGATATTGGTATAGAAAGTACGCTTATTAAGTTTGCAGATGATACCAAGCTGGGAGGGGTTGCGACTAATCTGGAGGATAGGGTCATAATTCAAAATGACCTGGACAAATTGGAGAAATGGTCTGAGGTAAATAGGATGAAGTTTAATAAAGACAAATGCAAAGTGCTCCACTTAGGAAGGAACAATCAGTTTCATACATACAGAATGGGAAGCGACTGTCTGGGAAGGAGTGCAGAAAGGGATCTAGGGGTTATAGTGGACCACAAGTTGAATATGAGTCAGCAGTGTGATGCTGTTGCAAAGAAAGCAAACATGATTCTGGGATGCATTAACAGGTGTGTTGTGAGCAAGACACGAGAAGTCATTCTTCCGCTCTACTCTGCGCTGGTTAGGCCTCAGTTGGAGTATTGTGTCCAGTTCTGGGCACCATTTCAAGAAGGATGTGGGAAATTGGAGAGGGTCCAGAGAAGAGCAACGAGAATGATTAAAGGTCTAGAGAACATGACCTATGAGGGAAGACTGAAGGAATTGGGTTTGTTTAGTTTAGAAAAGAGAAGATTGAGGGGGACATGATAGCAGTTTTTAGATATCTAAAAGGGTGTCATAAGGAGGAAGGAGGAAACGTGTTCATCTTGGCCTCTGAGGATAGAACAAGAAGCAATGGGCTTAAACTGCAGCAAGGGAGGTTTAGGTTGGACATTAGGAAAAGTTCCTAACTGTCAGGGTAGTCAGACACTGGAATAAATTGCCCAGGGAGGTTGTGGAATCTCCATCTCTGGAGATATTTAAGAGTAGGTTAGATAAATTTCTATCAGGGATGGTCTAGACAGTATTTGGTCCTGACATGAGGGCAGGGGACTGGACTCGATGACCTCTCGAGGTCCCTTCCAGTCCTAGTATTCCATGATTCTATGATTCATGTTTTCCCCTCGCTCAATTATTCAAATGCCCTCCCCTCCAAAATACTAAACCAACCAACCAAAACCAAAACAAATAAATACTCCTTTCTGGTCTGTAGTTAGGCAAAAAGATAAAGCCCTGTTTTAACATGCATTTATTAAAAAGTACATAAAATTATTATATGTTAAATGTGCATGCACAATTGTTGTGATTGCACAGGCAAATTACATACTGACACACACAAATAGTAGGACTGGAAGGTCATCAAGTCAAGTCCCTTGTACTCATGGCAGGATTAAATATTATCTAGAATATTCCTGACAGGTGCCTGTCTACCCTGCTAATTGTTCTTTAGATGAATGAATTTAACATGTCTGTGTGCCATTATCCAATTGGCACATGCAACCTATGGACTGCACTGTATCCACACCTGCTTCTGGAGAATTAGTAGAAATTAACAGGAATGCTGTCTTTTGTCTCTGCCTAGCTTGGTGGTTGGAGCAGTCCCAGTCAGTTGTGTATTTCACCACAATAATTCATTCTTTTGTCACAGCTACATTAGATTATTGCAAGACTCTCCACATTAGTTTTAGCCTAAGAGGTATACAGAACCTACCTCTTGCTCTGTGAGGTTCTAGCTTTGCTATCAACCAAGGAGTTTGAGCTAGCAGTCCCACTACTCTCACAACCTGAGTAACCTGCAAATTTCCTGCATCTTAAGAAAGGACACCTCTATATCCCCAAAAACTATCATAGTTTACTTGTTACCAAATTAGTAAAATTCCACAAAGCAGGTGATGGTCTGTATGTATACAGTTTCTTTAAATCTGCCACAGGTAAAACAGGGCTAGGGAAGAGTCTAGGCAGAAGCTCAACAGAAAATCAGGGAGACAGAATAACTTTGTGGATAAACCCTTTTGCCTTAATCTAATGAAATTTTTTGTTTGGTGTTCCACTAGAATAAGTGATTCTTTCTGCTAGTCATTAGCATAGTCACAAGGCAGTGAAGTCTTTCAATAATAGATGCAGGTTTTAAAATAATTTAGCTAACACAAAAATAGTTTATTAATAGAGCTGGTTGAGAATTTTCTGATTTTTCCTATGGAAAATGTAATTTTGCAAAATCATATTTTTCCAAGTAGAAATATCAGTATTGTTGAAAATTTTCAAATTTCCATCAGGAAAAATCTAAATTGAATATCTTGTTTGAGGTCAATTTGACCTTTGCTCCGCTGACCTGAAACATTTGTTTTAGAGTCAATTCTACATTAGACTGCATTTCCCTATTGTGGCACAGTTCCAAGCAGATTTCATTGAAATGCCCATTTTCTTCAGGGGCTGGTTCCCAGGAGGACTACATTCCCATAATAAAATGCAGACTCCTCTCTGACCCAGCTGCATGGTGCATCACAGGAGTCACCTAACTGCGGAAGTATTATGAAAAGGGTAGTCTGGCATGGGAGCCTGACATAGAGAGGAAAATAGGACATCAGGCTCCTGAACCCTAACTACAACTCCCGTGAAGCAGTGCACCACAACAGGAAAATGCACTGTAATGTTTTGCTTCAATTGAAAATGTATTGCAAATTTTTCAGAATTTATTTCACAGAATTAAATAAAGTCATCTTTTTGTTCCATTCTGGGACAAAAACTAGTGTTGAAATAGTAATGTTTCCTGAAGGAGGGAAAATCCAATTTTTGAGTAGTTTTACACTGATTCTAATTCTCTCTCTCTCTCTGCATCTGACTAAACCAGGATGGAATTTTCAACTAAAAGATTAATTGAAAATAGCCTTTTAAAAATAATAATTTAAAAATACAGAAAAAATAGTGGTTTCCAAATGAAAAATATCAAACATTTTTTTCCAAAAATAATGGGGGGAGGGGAGAGAAAATTGGTCCATTTTGAGCCTTGTTGCATAAAAAATAGGTCTTTGAACTTTGTTTTCTGTGAAGTTGTTTTTCCAGCTCTACTGCTGACTGTGTGTCCACTGTTAGCCCTGGTCTATGCTAGGACTTTATTTTGAAATAACCCCCCTAAGACCGAATTTATAAGCAGAGCATTCACACTACCAAGCCAAAACTGCAATCCTGCTTTTCATCGGGAATAACACTGATTCCAAAATAGTTATTTTGAAATAGTGGTAGTATGGGTGCAACGGTGCCGTTATTTTGAAATAATTGGCCTCCAGAAGCCTCTTGCAGCTGCAGCTCTGACTGCTCTGGCCACACATGCTGTCTCCACTGCTCTCCTCCTCCTGTGGAGCTCTAAAAGTCCCGGGTGCAGGAAAAGGACTTCTTGCATGTGGCCAGCTTTGCAAATTCTGAGAGAGAGACCAGGAACCAAGGCAGAGATGAGTGATCCCAAAGCTCCCTTGGACCCTCCTTCTGCTGTTCCCACAGCCTCCACTGCACCGGGATGCAGGAGAGCTCCAGCATGGACTGGTGCAAAGATCTGGACCTCCCTGAGGTGTGGGGAGAGGAATCCAACCCCTATGATCTCTGGACCAGAAAAAGGAATGAAAACATCTACAGCCGGATTGCCACCAGCCTGATCAAGAAAGGGCACAACAGGACCCTCAACCAGTGCTGCATGAAAATTAAAGAGCTGTGGTAGGCCTCCCACAAGGCCTTGGAGCAGAGGAGACGCTCTGGGTTGGCACCAAACACCTGCCGCTACTATGAGCAACTCAATGCTATCCTGGGAGGGGGGCCGGTCATCTCCCCCACTTTCATTGTCGAGTCTGTCAAGGACACACCTGGTGTCAGACTGCAAGAGGGCAGAGTGGCAGGATGACGACGAGGAGGAGGCCAGCCAGGCAACCATGCCCACCAACCAGGAGTGCGCCTCACTTTGGAGCCAGTCTCCCAGCCCAGCCAGTTCCTCCCAGCCGAGGAACCCAGGGAGGGCACTTGAGATGAGTTCTCTCTCAGCCTACTCGGCCTGGGGGTCGCACAACAGCTTGTTCACATGTCTGCACATGGAGCGCCAGTCCAGAGCACTCAGCTTTATGACACTTTCACACAAGAACCCCTCAGTCTTTCTCACAAGGTTCCTGGAGAGGCCTGCCTTACTCTGGACTCCATGGTGGGACACCTTCCCACGACAAGTCACCACTAAGGAGTGTGGGATCATGGAACCACACAGCAGTGCCCAGGGTCATGCCCACACTCAGTCAGTATATGCCCAGGGTAATGGGTCATGTGAACACTCAGTCAGCATTTGCTCCTCGTCAAGTACCATGATGCAGAAGAGACTGATCTCATACATGGATACCTGCTGGGGGGAGAAAGAGGAGGGAACCCATTAGCATCTCTCCGGCAAGCATCGTCTGCCGTTCACACACATCTCCCCCAACCCGCCCCTCCCCCGCCCCTCGCCAGCCTCCAGCAGGCAAGGATAGAAGTTCTCTCTCTGCAGGACACCACCAGAGCTAAACATGATGTATGCAGGACACAAAAGGAAGCTAAGCCACCCCAACCCCCCCTCCCACCAGCAGGCTCCTGGTCTGTAAGGTACTTTCCCATGCCTGCTTGTCCCTGGGCTGTGGGTGTTGTGATGCTCCCTGCGACATCTGTGCCCGTACTGGAAAGTGCTAGCTGTCTAAGCAACATACGGCCTTGCTCAAAGTACATCATCATTGTCTGAACTGAGACCTTTGGCGTAGGCTCAGAGATTAGGGCTAGGCTTCATGCACAGAGTTTCCTGGGATGACTGCTCTTGTAACTTTTCTTCACATGTTCTTCTTCACCTCCCATGCCATCTACCCGACTGAATGGTATCTGCAGGTGGAAACGCACCCAGGAGGAGCTCATGCAGGAGCAGATGGCCTGCCTGCAGTCCCTTATCCAGGGACTCAAGGAAGAGCTCCAGCAACAGGATGCCATCCAGAAGGAGCACTGGCACCAAGCTGACTGGGAGCAGAGAGAGGCTGCCTGGGACCAGGTGGCATGCCAGCATGACACCATGTTCTCCACTCTCACCTTGGTGATGGAGCGCATGGCATCGTGCATGGATCAGGCCACCAGTCACCTCCCTGCCCGCTCGATGGCTTCCCCACCAAGGCTTCCCAGGGGAGTGGTGGAACTGTAGGGCAGTGGAAGCCTCCAGACCACCCAGAGGCTTCCACCATAGTGTCACCCAGGATCACTATGGGCATATCCACCTCCCTGACTCTGATGGTGCGGTCTGGGGAAAAAGTTGCTGGTGTACATCTTTCAGAGGAGACATGAGTTCTGGAAGATGCGGGCGTCGTGCACCTTTCCCAACCATCTGACACTGATGTCGGTGAAGTGTCTCTTGTGATCCACAAGGGCCTGCAGCACCATGGAGAAATACCCCTTCCTGTTGATAAAGTCTGAGACACAGTGGTTGGGGGCCAGGATGGGGATGTGTGTGCCGTCAATCCTCGCCCACTCCCGCAGTTCAGGAAGCCCATGGCAGCAAAGTCGTCAATTATGGTGTCCACGGTTCCCAGAGTGATGACCTTCCATAACAGCATGTGGTTGGTGGCCTTGGCTACTTGTACAAGTACGGCCCCATATGGATTTCCCCATGCTGAACTGGTTCCCAACAGAGCTGTCTGGTGTGGCAAGGTTCCACTGGGCGATGGCCATGCACTTCTGCCTGGGGATGCCGGGTCTCATGTGGGTGTCCTGTTGCCTGAGGGCTGGGGTGTGCCACTTGCAGAGCTCTGGGAAAGTGGCTTTCTGCATGTGGAAGTTCTGCAGCCACTACTGAGCGATGCAGCCCAGCAGGACAATGCAGTCCCACCAGTCCGAACTCATCTCCTGTCACCAGAAGTGGCATTCCACGGTGTCCGGGGGATTTAGAGGAATGTGCAGCAGAAGGAGCACCAGGACCTGGGTGAGCAGGGCGTCATCCTTGTCCTGCTGGAGCAATATGCAGGCAGTTTGGAAGTACTGCGCCATGAGGTGCAGCACAAAGCCCATGAGCCTGACACTGCTCTGCAACAGCTCTGGCTCCATGGTGAGAGTGCTGTGGCATCCACAAAGACAACCAGAGCACAAGAAAGCACGTGCTCACTGCATCCTGTTTGTGTCCTGCAATGGGGGAGGCAGTAATGGGGGCATGCTATTTTAAATTTGTTAAATCAGGAGTTAAGTCGAATTTAGTAATTTTGAAATAGTTTCCTAGTGTAGACATGGCCTTAGAGAGTTATATGTTTGCACAGGGCCACCCTGCCTTGGGGCCCGGTGATTCAAAATAGCAGCTGGAACCCCAGGCCCTTTAAATCACTGCCGGCGCCTCAAGTGGCACGCTCCAGGTGGCGCTGATGGCTGGGTGTCCCCAACCCAACTCCTTCTGCCTGAGTACCCAGCCCTTCCAGGAGCATGGAGCTAGGCTCCCTCACCTTGCTCAGGAGCCAGCAATTCTGTCAGCCCCCCTGTGTCTGCATATGCAGTGACAAGATATAAAAAGCATTATCTACTAACAGATGAGTTAGGACATTATCAGTAACTTTTTGTGGGTTGAATAAACTTGTCATATTGCAAGATGTTCTTAACACCTTCAGAAAGCATAACAACTTTAAACTCCCTACTGAAGTGCACTTCATAGCCTGTGATATGAGCAATGAACCTGTGCCATTACTAATAAAATGACTAGGGTCCTTCTCACTGGGAGGTGGAGTAAACTATCACTATGACAATAGGTGAAGAAGGAGAAAAATTAATATGGTGTTTACTTCAGTAAACTTCAAGAGACTTCACACAGTCTCCTCAGTGAAGGATGCAAGGAAGTACCTCTGCTCCCTAGATGTACACCAGCAATGTATTTTCCTTACACATAAACAGGATCCTTCTCGCTGTTTTATTTCTTCACCAGCAGACTTACCCGGCATTGCATGGGTCCCCTAGGGCAGGAGGCTGGCAGTATGGGGTTGCAGGATCCAGGGAATGGCTTTGGGGATGTGAGAGGTACAGGACGAATGCATCCACTTTTACGGAACAGTTTCCAAAAAAGCGGACATGTTCTTTCAGCATCCCTGTATTCCTCTTGGTGAATGGAATAAGGGATGTTCCGAAAGAGGACGGGCCAAATTTCGGAAAAGCCTCTTTCGGAATAAAAGCAGAAAAAGATATGCAAATTGCGGTTTGCAATTTGCATATCTTCTTCTGACTTTTCTCAGCAGTCTAGACATAGCCTCAAATTGCATCCCTCAGAACAGCATGTTATGGAAAACTCCCTTTCCTGGGGCTTCCGACTGTCCTGGCACAACCAAACCCTGACCTTTCTTTAAGTTAGGAGAAGAGGAAGCTGCATACCAAATCTGGTGGGCCTAATTTTTACCATTTAGGAGGCATCCTTGAACAAATGGACTTGCAGACACACACACAGATAAACACACTCTAAAATATAGAGAGAGAGATACATTTCCGCTCTTGAAGATTTCACAATCTCTTTATGAACAATGCTCATATAGGGAGATATGGATTTATTGCTGCCTGTCTGGCATGAACAAGTCTGAGATATATCACCCACTGTTTACCTATCTTCACTCCAACACTTTGCGAACATAATTTCTAGTATAGAGACATAACTCCTTAAATAGTATCCATTACATGGATGATCTGGATGGTGCTTAGTCCTGCCATGAGTGCTGGAGACTGGTCTTGAAGAAACCTCAAGAGGTCATCCAGTTCTATGATTCTGGGAGTCTATATTTTTTAAATCATTGATGACCAGTGAACTACTGGCTCTCAGTAAAGACCTCACAGGTCACCCTTTAGTGAATTATGATGAATATACCAGACTGAGGGGGTCCTTATAAATCTGTATGCATTCCCTGTGCCCTCTACTAATTGGCCTCAAGAGGTCCTTGGGGACAAATGGCAAATATTAGCTAGCATATCCTTGTACACTGCTGCCTAAATCTCATGATTTGTTCCGGGATTTTTATTTCACCAGTGACAAGATGGAATAGTCAAAGAAATTAAGCATGAGGGAAGGGACCAACTTCCACATACCCCATGGTATCACATAAATGCTCTGTCAACCCCAATTAGAACTTAACCTAATTAGAGCTTTAGTAAATTCTGAGAGAGACCAGTACAGAGATGAATGAAGAGGCCCAGAAAGATTAAACAAAAAGGTATCACTGAGGAGACATATCTTCTTCACTGCTATTACCTACAGAGTTTCTAAAGCACCTCTGCAGCATGCTGGGCACATACCAGTAGATATTCCTGGAACCAATCCCTTCATGCAGAGCACAATTACAGCTTCCTAAGCAGCAAAAGGTTCATGATGATAGCTGAGGGGAGGTATCTGAGTTTGTGTCTTTGTCTCCATTGGGTTGCAGACATTCTCATATACAAGAATCAGCAACTCCATATACTCACTCAGTCTCCTGAATTCCTCGTAGATGGCACCACCATTTTATCACTTACGTGCAGCTTATGGGCTCATTCCAGCTTCCACTGAATAAATGCTATGCCTTTCCACTGACTTCATTCAGAATCAGACTCTATCTGAGAATTCACATAAACAGTAGGTCGGAACTCTGGCCGGATTTGCGAAATGCATACATGCATGAAAATTAGAACAACCAACTTAATCTCTTTTCCAAATGCAAAAAAAAGGTCATGTTTGGTTGGGATTGCTTTGTATGAACATGCTGTAAGTCTAATTTTCTTGCATCTAAACCTATCAGACTGACAAATATTTTATTATTTTTTTCCAAAATGACTTCAGGGTTTCTATCACACATAACTTTGTCCTGTGCACAAGGACTTGAATCAAAAGCTTAGTTAGTCCCAGTCTTCTGAGATGCATTTTATTTACCAACAATAAAATAATCTTGTCTATGCTAAATCTGCAATGTGTTGTCCTGCATTTTGCTCAGAACAAGGTCTTTTAAAAATATATCTATAAATAATCATGTGGCTCAATTTTTAATATCTTAGCACAGAAACTAATGTTCATAAATTATAGGTGCCTTCAATCCTTTAGGAATTGTGGCTTTTTTAACCATAAATTGTCCCAAATTTTCATACTCATATTTAATCTATAAGAGCATTGGGATGTCTGTATGGCTCCCTTCCCCTTTTGCCTGACTCTTTACTCCATTGGGGTCATTCAGCCTTGTAAATGGGAGAAATCAGAAACTCATGCTGGGTAATATTTTTTATGATCGTATCCCTTGTGTGACACTTCTGAATGGATCTGAAGATATAAAACAATTAGTGGCTGTTCAAGATTCTGATGTAATTTGAAGAGTCAGTCATGGCCATTTAATTATATGCATATCCAACTTATCAAAGATGTTTAGTAGGACAACCTGCATTAGACTCGTATTGTAAGACTAGCTGCTATCTACTCTTTCTTTGTTCCTGGAGGTGCAATTACATTTTATCCCTACTTTGCCAGAAGGCTAATACAGTAGATGCTGTCATAGCATCATAGCTGCTTAAATAAACATATGTTTCAACAAGTAAAATATTTGTACAGAGTCACAGGGAAAACATTTTAAGAAATTCCTTTTAAAAAAGCTGGAACTTGTTAAAAAGAAACAAAATAGGTGGAGGTAAAACTATGATCTCCTAGCTCCGCAGCCTCACATACTGTTGCATTTTAAGGGTGATACTTGCAATCTTGATAGCGCTTATACTTCTGCTTACCAGACTGGCAGATGGGGGGCTATGCATATTTATGGCACAATCCGGCCTTCCTTGCACATGCAGTTCTCTCGTTGAGTTCAGTGGGTATTTTGGCTGTGCACAGAATGCATGATTGGGATGAGATTTGGGACTCTGGGAAGCTATGCTCTCATATTCTGGCTGGGAAAAAAAGCACTGATTGCTTTTGCAGTGGTATGTATCATAGTACCTGTTAGATACTTGCCTGGCCTCTTAGCCAGAAGGAGGATCAATAGGAAAGTCACTGAGTCAGACAGCAGGAAAAGGAGTAGCAATGAGGTAAGTAGATAATGTTTATTTTTATGTAGAAAGGAGACTATTGCAGGAGATAGGGACAAAATACTGCCAGAGAAGAACACTTTTTAAACATATAGAATCATAGAAGCATAGGACTGGAAGGCATCTAGAGAGCTCATCTAGTCGAGTCCCCTGCACTTCTGGCAAGACTAAGTATTGTCTAGACCAGTGATTCTCAAAGGGTATGTCTACACTTGCACCCTAGTTCGAACTAGGGATGCAAATGCAGGCATTTGAAATAGTCAATGAAGTGGGGATTTAAATATCCAGTGCTTCATTAGCATGATCTCGCCGGCACGTTACTCCGAATGCCAGCTATTTTGAAAGTGAAAGTGCGCGCCGGGACACGTTAGTTTGAACCAAACCCCTTGGTTCAAACTAACGTCACTCCTCAAAAAATGAGTAGTAATGTTAATTCGAACCAAGGGGTTTGGTTCGAACTAACGCATCCCAGCATGCACTTTCACTTTCAAAACAGCTGTCATTCGGAGTAACGCACCGGCGAGATCATGCTAATGAAGCACTGGATATTTAAATTCCCGCTTCATTGACTATTTCGAATGCCTGCATTTGCATCCCTAGTTCGAACTAGGGTGCAAGTGTAGACATACCCAAAGTGTGGTCTGCGGACAACTAGTGGTCTGTAGCCATGTTACATGTGGCCCACAGCCTGAGCTCAGCCCTGTCCCCTCCTCCCCCTGCAGTGGGGAGGCCATGTTGGCACTCCAGCCTAACAGCCACCACAAGGCTGGAGCACCAGCTCTGGCTTCCTGCTCGGGGGTGGGGGTGTACGGAGGGAAAAAGAGGTGAAGACAGTCCCAACCTTCCCCGCCAGACGTGGCTTGCAGAGAGAGACAGAGCAAGCAGCTCCATGCGCTGCCACTCCCTGGGGGCAGCGTAGTGGCGTGCTGTCTGGAGGCTTTCCCCGCTGCTCCCAGTGGCCAGAGTTGCAGCCAATGGGAGCCATGGAAGGTTGTGCCTGGGAGCAATGGGGACACAAAGCCAGGTAAGCTCCCGCCCTCATGCCCAGACCCTGAACCCAATTTTCTTGACTCACACACCCTCAGCAAGACCCTGCACTCCCAGCTTGTTCCTTCAACCTCCCTTGCTCCTGCACCTCCCTTCTGGCTAGGTTCTGCACCCTCCCTCATGGCCAGACACCCTATCCCCAGCCTGCTCCTGCACCCTCCCTTGCTCCTGCACATTCCCACCTGGCCAAACACCCTACCCCCAGTCCATTCCAGGATCCTCTCTCCTGGCCAGATTCTGCACCTTCCCTTGCTCTTGCCCCTTCCCCCTGGCCAGACACTCTATCCCCAGCCTGCTCCTGCACCCTACCTCCCATCCAAACCTTGCACCCTCACCCCTCCTGAACTCCTTCCTAGACAGTCATTTCCCACTCTGTATGTGTGCGAGTGTTTGTTCCTTGCTAAGTGGAGTACTTTGCCTTTGTCCTTATATGAAATGATGTCTCTTTAAATTTCAAAATTTGGGTGGATCCTCCTAACATTGTATGTTCTTTTAATTTGCTTGTTCATTATACTGTGTGTTCAGAATCTTTCCTGAAAACTTATCGATACAAAAACTAGAGTGGAAAAACTGTCCCTTGTCTGGATCACACAAGCCAGAAGCCAATCTTATTTTTTAAACTTCTGCCACAAGTGCAAAAGCTGGATAGATTGTTGGCTGAATCAAGTCTCAAAGCAAATGAATATGTGGCTCAGAGCAGCAATGGGAAGGAAGGAAGGAAGGAAGGAAGGAAGGCAAACAAGAAAGCAAGCCAAATTTCTCATGGTAATAGCTGATCACATTTTGTTTTTTATTTAAAAAAACAAACAGTCCTTCAAACACAACACAAGAAAATGCTGATTGATTAATTTATTTTTCAATTTGTTAAGCTGTCAAGTTGTATTTGCTAACTTTAGTCATGATGAGAAAATTCACCTTGTACTTCTCAATATGACTGACAATACTAAGTACAATTAACCAGCAACAGGTTGTTAGTCAGAATAGGACACAAACTCATAGACTTTAAAGCCAGAAGGGACCATCATGATCATCTAATCTGATATCCTGCACATTGCAGACCACAGACCCTCATTCATACGCTCCTGTAAATAGACTTTTAACCAAGTTACTGAAGTCTTCAAGTTATGATTCAAATACTTCAAGTTACAGAAAATCCACGATTTACATTAGTTTAAACTTGCAAGTGACCCATGTCCCACACCCATGCCTTGAGCAGTGAAAGCACACAGTCCTACCACTCTAGCTAAAGGCATTGCCACTAAGGGGTTGTAGTAGCAGGCTTCTCTGGTCCAGCCAGTGGCGGAAGATATGGTCTCATATACCTAGCCAGTATGTTATAAAACTCATATAGGGCTGCTCTAAAAACAGAAGAAAGGAAAAGGGTTAATTGTTTTGAACACCTTTTAAAATAATCTTTTACTCATAACCAATAGGAAGTTTAGAATCACCTATTTGGTACCCATGGCAGTGAGTGTATTAAACTTACTGCCTTGGCCCAAGTTGGTGTGTATGTCCAATGTAAGAATTATATGCTATGCACTATACTTGAAGAGCTTTTCACCTTTTTATTGCTAATGTTATTGATTTATTATATTTAAATTGGGAAATCATTCTTAACACAGTGCACAGCAATAAAACATGTGAGCAGGCTCAGTAACTGAGCCTCATTGTTTTCATACTGGTGTTGATCTCTTGTCTCATATTTGAAAGTAGTTCTAACATTAGATTAGACTCTACAGTGCCCTTAGATTCCATAGATTCTCATACTCATTCCTTTTTTTATATAGAGAGGATAAATTATTGCATTGTGTCAATAAATGATGGCAGAAATGAGCTGAACTTCTTTAGGAAAAGCCATGTTCAACTGAATGTGGGGGAGACTCAGAAACCTATGAATAGCGCAGGATGGTGTGTGTGTATTTAATGTATTTAATTGTGATGACATGCACATTTCTGAAGAGCAAAGTCCTGAGAAGCCAGCAGCCTGGACCCCAGTGTTCAGGGAGAGTCAGATGGTTCATGGGCTGACCGGCAGCCTGGGGCAGCTGGTGGAGGTTAGCCGGTGGCCTAGGATTCGGGGCAATTGAGGCAGAGCTGCTCCAGACACAGTGGGAGACTCAGGGCTCAGGGAGAAGATAGACAGGAGTAGGGTTGGGACTAGAAGTTAACTTCCCTGAATGGGGGGCTCATGCATCATTCATGTTGAATAGTATTGCAGAGAAACAATGCAAGCAGCCCTGCAAGTCCCTGGTACTAGCCCACTGCCCTGACATGGGCAGACCACCCAGAGGGGCAAAAGGGTAACTTTGTCTCCATGGCCATTCACTTCTTGGTCTCGCTGCTAAGGCTGCCAACAAGGATGGCTGCTGAAAGTCTGTAAAGAAGCAGATTATTAAGCAAAAATCTGCTGTTTATTCAGTGCTTATACCTCAAGTATCACCTTCGAATTTCTTTTGTGGACTGAAATACCATAAACAGGAATGAGGGATGCAGGTTAATTGAATATTCTAGGTAACAGAGTTATACTTTTCCAATGGAATACCAATTTTCAAAGACTTTGAATACAATAAAATGAATAGACTAAAATACACTGTGCTCCAGAGTGGCTGGTTTCTTGAAGCACTTAGGGCATGTCTAGACTACATGGCTCCGTCGACGGGGGCCATGTAGATTTGTTTACTTGGCAAAGGGAAATGAAGCGGCGATTTAAATAATCACTGCTTCATTTAAATTAAAATGGCTGTCGCACTGTGCCGATCAGCTGTTTGGCGGCACAGCGCTGTAGTCTGGATGCTTCACGGTCGACATCAAAGGCATTTGTCAACCTCCCCGTTATGCCTCGTGGGATGAGGTTTACTGGGGAGGTTGACAAATGCCTTTGATGTCGACCGCGGAGCGTCCAAACTACAGCGCTGTGCCGCCAAACAGCTGATCGGCACAGCGCGGCAGCCATTTTAATTTAAATGAAGTGGAGATTATTTAAATCGCCACTTCATTTCCCTTTGCCTACAACCCCTAATCTGCATGGCTCCGTCGATGGAGCCATGTAGTCTAGACGTGCCCTTAGATGTATACAGGTAAAGTGGGAGAGGTCTAGGTTGGATATTAGGAAAAACTATTTCATTAGGAGGGTGGTGAAGCATTGGAATGGGTTACCTAGGGAGGTAGTGGAATCTCCATCCCCAGAGGTTTTTTCATCCCAGCTTGGCAAAGCCCTGGCTGGGATGATTCAGTTGGGATTGGTCCTGCTTTGGGCAGAGAGTTGGACTCAGTGACCTCCTGAGGTCTCTTCCAATCCTAGGATTCTATGACAGTTTTCTATACAGTGGATTGTCTTATGATACTAATCACTGTGGGCAGCACAGGGCATACATCCAGATCACTAAAAATACACTTAACACTAAAACTGTCCTGAACATAATTGAATCTTTCTTTGATGATTCAGAAGGCATTTCAGGATCTTGCAGTGCCTCAGGGTCATCATTATGAACATCAGTTATCATTGTAGATGTAGAAGGGGTAGGAGATTGGGCTAAATCTGTAATGACCCTATGACACAACCCTGGCAGATGTTTTTTAATAATCCCTGATCTCAGCTTGCTTACATGTCTTCTGCCTCTTTTGCATAAAAGTAGAGTACAGCATGTGCAATTGCATAGTGGACTGGGCAATATACTAGTCCCAGTTACTAGAGTTAAGATTTCTATTGGGAGATGTCAGAAATGCCAGTTAATTGAGCTTTCTGGTTAATTGAGTGCCAGATAACAGATCTTTTACAGTATATTTTTGTGCATAAAACCCACTAATTCATATGACCAAGAGTCTGGTCCTTTTCATTCATTCCTACATTAAAACTTGCAAACTGAGATTTTATGAGATTGTTCATTGAAAGCAAAAGTGTCATGGATTTTTGTATACATTTTATGTGTGTCATGAGCAGTACTCATGCAGCCATCTTGAAAGGTCTTTCACTTTCCTCTTCCTGGCTATAAAAATATCACTCAATCAGTGAACAGAAGCAATATAATGTGACATAGGTGACCATGTTTGCATGCAAACTGCAAATGGGTGAATATTCACATCAATACCCATAGCAAATAGTGTGCCATAAGTCTATGGGTTACGTTTTGTTCACACAATTGATTCATTATAAAAATTGCACAAGGAGGCAAATTCTTAAATCACAAATGGTGATAACTTCCGAACAGGAACAGAGGATAAATTCTCTCAGTTATTTTTTGTGAATTGTTCAGCCAGATGTATTTATAATACTACAAACTTCATTTGGTTGATGGAAATGATGTCAGAACAGGTTATTCAGTATTACAAAATAGGAGAAATAAACTGGTTATATGTAGGGGCATCTCCTAAAGATGGGACATGATAATTAGGAATGATTAAATCTATTGTTTAATCATTTAATACTGCTCAACTGTTTTTGCTTGGACAGTCAATACATTTTAAGCATATATCTAATATGTAGAGTGAATGTATTTAACATGACTCATAATCACAGTGCTCAAACACAGAACTGGATCTGGTCAAATGTGGGGGGACACTGTTTGTAGACATTCTTATTACTTCCAAATGGCTTTACATTGCAGCCATGTGCTCTTTTATATTAGTTATTGGTGAACATTAGTATATTACTTATCAATGAGGACCTTTGCATGAATGTTCGGGAAATGATGGTTCTGCACAGAATCACCAATATTGCATGGGAGCAAGGATAGTGTTCAGAAATAAGTGTTTTACACTGTTACTTAGTATTTATTTGCCATGGACAATTTATTCTGCTATTTAAAAGGAGCAGAAGAAATACAATGTATCTTGACTGGATCAGTCACACACCACAAATTAAGACTAGCCAAGAGGCAAAGCTAATGTTAGTGAACACCCTGTAGGATAAATCTCACTTGTCTGTGTTCAGTAAACACTTATGCTTCTGAATCTTATTTACAGTGAGGCTACATCTACACTGCAGGCTTCTTGCGCAAGAACTGTTTGGCGCAAGAGTTCTTGCACAAAAGGTCTTGCGCAAGAGCGCATCCACACTGCCATGTGCTTTTGCGCAAGAGATGTGCTTTTGCGCAAGAGCGTCCATGACAGTGAGGATGCTCTCTTGCACAAGAAAGCTCTGATGGCCATTGTTAGCCATAGAGGTTTCTTGTGCAAGAAACCCCCTGTTGCCCATCCACACTGCCTTCTTGTGCAAGAGCTCTTGTGCAAGAGGGCTTATTCCTCATGGAGAGAGGAATAACTCTAGCGCAAGAAGCCCTCTTTTCTGATGTTTTACTGTAAATTTACTTGCACAAGAACACGCGTGCAGAGTAGACGCTCCGCAAGTTTTTGCACAAGAACAGCCGTTCTTGCACAAAAAGCCTGCAGTGTAGACGTAGCCTTAGGGTTCCTTTGCACTGAATTTGTAAAAAATCCAACTACTGTATCTTGATGAATAGCATATGAACAGAAAAGTAAAACAACAATGTGCACAAATTATCCTCTGAGTCTATAGGAATGTAGCAAGTAACTGCTCCCATAACTTGTCTAGGTCCCCAGCTACTGTCACTGCCACTGTCCACATACAGATGGAACACTCTGGTCTGAATATCATCCTGCAAAGCCTGCAAGAAATAAAATACAGCTTAGTGAGTCCTGTGCTCTGCCAACCTAATGACCGGAAGCAATTCCCTTTAATTGTCCCCTTCTTGGAATTTTGTCAGCAGGACTGTTTGCAATACTGCAGCTTTTCAGGCAAAGCCTAGATATCACTAAAAGTTCATGCCACCTGCTACCTTGCTTTCACAAATCCCTTTTTATAAGTAAAAAGAATTCCTGGTTATATGGCATTACAACTATAGCAATAAGATGAATTATAAACCAGCTTTGAGATTTAATTTAAGGGAACTAAACTTTTAAACTAATGTTATTTCTAAAAACCTGAATCAATATGAATCTGGACACAATAATGTATAGTGATAATTCTAACAATGTCCCACTAGTTACTAGACAACAGATAATTAAAATATGGCTGGGTGAGTGTTACCCTCTGGCCAATAAATAGTCAATAGAAGTTGTTCTTCCTAGTTGGCCCTCTGCAGGATTTTACTTGGACTAGTGCTCTAACTCATACTATTTGGATTTATAGCAACAAGTACTAATAATCTAATGTTCTAGCACTAGCAGGTATAATATGTTCATTATGCCAACCAGATCAGACAACTTTTATGTGGACCAGCCAGTCAGTATATTTGATTTTATGAGGTTTTACTATTTGTCTGCTAATTAGTGTGATCAGCCTTCATCCATAGTAATAACTACAGCTGGTGAACAATGTGTGACAGTATCTACACATTTGTCTGCTGGGGAGCAGCTGCTAGCAGGGAAGCATGGTCCCTGCCACCACGGGCTGGCCCCTGGGAGCAGCTTGTGGGTGAACTGCAGGGCTGCCATCTCCCTGGACCGGCCCCAGGGAGCAGCCAGCAGCTGGGCCAGCCCTGGGTAGCAGCTGGCCGCCAAGCTGTGGAACCCCTGCCACTCCGGGTTGGCCCCAAATAGAAGCCAGCAGCTGGGCTGCACAGCACCGCTGCCCTGCCCAGCCCCAGGGAGACACTAGCAGCCAGGCATCATGTCCGCCACCCCAGGACAACCCCAGAGAGCAGACGTTGCCACCCCACCCATTCCCTGAGCTCCCCACAGCCTCCCCTGACTCCTCCCACACCTCCCAACCCTCTTCCTTGACTCCTGCAGCCTGACCTTCTGCCCTGAGCCCAGTAGCTGGAAGAATAGCAGCTTATCACTGAGATCACAGGATGATGTGACAATTAGGGACGGGTGAAATTCAGTAGCTGCACAGTCCTGGATCACTTCAGAGAAACATCCAAAAGTTTGGATATTATCCAAAGCTTAATTAAGCTATATGAATCTCTGCAGTCTGAAAAATTGTGTTGGAATCGTGCAAACAACATTCCTAATGACAGTTAGAGACTTTCGGAGCTATTATTTAGTTTTTCTGGTGCTAACATTCTCCAGTAAACAGTAACAGGGGAAGCTTTTCTCAAGGGAAGAGATTTCTAATTTTTCCCAATGTTTCACTGATTCCTATTGCCAGACTAGCATCAGAGATGCCTGTATATAAATATTTCTTATTGCAATGAGTGGATATTTTCCTGCTGTATCATCTCTAACTATGTCACAGTACAGTTCTAATGCATGCAGTGGTAGCTATTGTAATATCTTATTTTTCATGAAAAATCATCCTTTTATCGTATCTTAATATTGGGTGGATGAAGGATCTGTAAAAAGCCAAAAATTAAAATACTGAAGCCAATCTGGCTCCTATGCTAATAGAAAAATGCCGATACACCATGAAGGTTTGGTACTTAATGCAAACCTAATTATTTTATCTAATTGCTAGTACTGTGTACAGACTCTAGTCCCTTCCTTCCTCCAGAGACAGAAACTTTGTCCAATGGATAAAGGTGAGATGCCAAATCAAACTTATGTTTGGGGGATTTTGTAAGTGCTGGTATTGTCCTCGAAACAAGTACTCGTTTTTATAATATAGGTACAGAAGGTACATGGCTCCTTTTTCATTTGCCCGTTCCATTTAAAAATATTCTCTGTGTGTTGGTGTTGCCATTGTTGGCAATAAATGGACTAAAAATAGTGTGCTTGCTATGGCTCGTGCTTTTGGTTCCAAGGGCTGTGGAAAAAAGGAAGAGAGTCTCACAGAGGGAGATTGTGGCTGGTTTGTTAAGGTACGTCTACAAAGTAGGCTATTTCAGGATACTTTTTCCCAGTCTGGAAGTATCCTGAAATAGCTACCCTGTGTCTTTTGAATGTGCCCACTCTTTCCACAAGGGTTAAGAGATGTCTTGAACTAGCGCATTATTTTGAAATTTGGCGCTATGTAACTGCACCAAATTTCAAAATATGCTATTTTGAAATTCAATAAGATATGCAATTTGTGAAGCGCAAATTTGTGTATCTTATTTTGAATTTAGGGTGATGTGTAGATGCACCCATAGTGATGTTTGTGGACAGCTATAGATAGCTGAGTAGGAGGAGCAAAGCCATTTACACCAATCCTTTAGAGTTCCACTTGAGATTTAAATTGGCTGTTGATTTCCATTGCAGTTGCATTCTGGCCTAATTCCTCACCCTTTCTGGCTGTCTTCTGGACTAGCTCCTAATCTCAACATCTCCACACAGCCAAACACACTTGGCAGGAATGAGTCTACCTTCACTCTGAAGCACTATGGGCATGAGAACTGGCTGGAAAATCAATGCAGTTTTTCTGCAAATTGGAGGGAGGACAGGCAGTCCAACAATAAATGCAAACTAAATGGAACTCTTTTGTTTCACTACAAATTGAAAGTTTTGTTTCAGGATTTAAAAATAGAATTAAATTTTGTGTTCCCTTTTCTTTCCCTCTTTTTACCTCTCCCTCTTTTTCCACTGGATAAAGGGAGGAAGAATTAGAAATGAAAGAGTGGGGGAAGAGAACAGGGGTTTGTTTTGTTTTGTTCTCCCCATCTCTTACACATGTGGCTTGTCTTTATTATAGTAGAATTTAGTTTTTCCCAGTCAAAAGTTTAAACCATCATCCCCTTGCTAGTGTTCTAGTCAGAGTGGCCTTAGGTACTGTATTTTTCACAATGCCTGAAAAGCCAGCTCCCTGGGAAGCTGACAGCCGAGGCATCCTGCTGTCATAAGCATTTTGCCATTGATGTCCACAGGAACAGGATAACGTATCTGGCTAATACTGATTTGCTGTGTTGTCCATGTGTGGAATATGGGATAGAACCCAGGGGATTTAGCATCAAAACACAGACCACTTGAATTAAAATTCTCTCTCTGGGCTGCAGTAGGACTAGGGTTTGGTTGCATCCTCTCAGAATGTCAGTCATTAGAGACAGACGTATCCATTTACACTCAAACAGATCTGATACGATGTCCAGCAAAGACCTACCCAATCCAGATAACAGTAACACATATTCAATATGGAACCACCATATAATTTTGCTGTCATCTCTTTTTTTCACTATTACTACTATTTCTATTCACAAGAAGTTACATATTCCATGCCAAAACCGACAATCCTTCAGAATAATAATTACAATAGTTTGCTGTCGAGACTTATTTTCAACAATTAACTAGGGCTACTATTACAACAACACAGCAAGTGATGCCATGTAGAAATTGACAACAGTGTAAACTGTGCACTAAGACTGAAATGTTAAAATCCCACAAATCTACACACACACACAAAAAAAAAAAACCCACGCCCACCTGCATACCTTCATAGCTGTTGAAAAAAGGCACTCATCACAGATGCTATATGTGGGATAGTTTTCAATCTGCCACAATCTACCCATTCAAGAAACAAAGTTACTTGCTGGACAAACAACAGAAAAATAATACTACAGCCATGTAGCAATAGGTAGTTTCTGTTAATACAAGTAAGTTCCCTGAAGATTATTATTATAGTGTTATTTCTTTTACTAGTCACAGACAAAAATATTATATACCTAAAAAAACAACAAATAGTCTGGTAGCCCTTTAAAGACTAACATGTTACAAAGAAGGAAAAGGAAATTGCAACTGTTCAGTGAACAATACATTTTACATATGCTGAGCTCTGATCAAATTCTTTCTCATTAATATAGTGCAAGCAGAGTTCTCTGTGTTATGAGTAAAATTACTTCATTAGGTTTTGTTTCTTTATTTACCTGAATCTGAAGCAAATTTCTCTTTCCAGAATATATTTCATTAAGCCTTATTTATTATTAACAAAATATAGCTACTAAAATGAAAATGTCCTCTTTGGAAAATGAAAGTTGGAATAATGAGTCTTGATTAAGGTTTTCAGTATCTAAACAAAGTAATAAGAGGCATAAGTGCTGTATTATAGTGTCACAAAACTTCTTCTTCCTCTCTGATTACTGCTGTTCAGATTTATTGTCTAATCGCCTATCTGCGCCACATACCAGTTCTTAATATGGATAGCACATATTACCAGTTCTCTCAGTAATGGACCACTGTTTCAGAGTCCTACATTAAGTAGTGGCTTGTGAGATGAAAATAATGATTATGGCCAGTGTCTTTTAAAAAAAGAAATGAGGCTTCAAATTGAATTTCATGTCACAGACTTGCTCCAAATCTCATGTGTCCATGCAAAAATGTAAAAAGCAATAAGAATTAAAGTGAACTTTTATTAGTCTCGGCACTGCTCCACACCAATGTATATTATTATGGACACTCTTACTGTTACAGCATACTGCACATGAGCCATTAAGAAGCACACCCTTTTAGACTCATTTTCTTCACTTTTTAGCATTTGCGGGTTAGACTGGCTGCCTTGCATATAATTGAAAAGTGCAACCACTCACACATTTTCTTTACTTACTAGACATGTGATCTGCAAGGCCTTTCCTTCTAACTGAAAATGATTCTCTTTTCTCCATCTTGCCACTGAAGCAAAGCACCGAGTAAGAAGCAGGGCAGAAACTCATGGTCCCCTCGAAAAACTGCAGCAGAGACTGGCTCAGAAGGCAGGCCCCTTTCGAAGCTGCTTGGCGCACAGAGGGATCCTGCCTTCTGCACTGTAGCTGGACAGCCTGGGTCATGGCCACCACAAATTAATCACACACATTCCTGGGAGTACTTGCAGTGGCTGTACTTGGCCCAAGCCCTTGTGCCCCCACCCCATTCTCCCACATTAAAGCCAAGCAAAAACAACCCTTAATCTATGTAAATATGTTTGGACTGGTAATGTTACACGTATTTGCTGAAACATATAAATACTCTGTAGCTGCAAGTGACTCCTACCTTGCAGACGTTCCACACAGGAACTCAGCATGAGAGTGCCGCACAGGGGGAATTGCAGGATGGGACCTCAGCTTAAAACAATTTAAAAGCGGAAAGCCAGAGACATTTAAAGCATGTTACCAATGCTCTGCCTATTTGCAACTCGTCTCATTTCTTATAAGGGGTCTGATCCTGAAAGTGTTCCTGTGCCAAACTCCTGTTGGCATCAGTGGGAGTTGGGTACAACACACTTGCAGGCTTAGACCTAGCCTTTGTCAGTATTGTAATGGTCTTGGAATTGAAATACAGAAAAAATAACCCAGGTTGGGATTTTCAAAAGCTCTTAAGAGAGTCACAGAAGGGGATTAGAACCGCTGCCTCCTTTGGTGATCCCAGTTTAACCATAAAAATGTATGGACCAGTCCTGCCACCTTCACTTGTGTAACCCCCTGGAAGGATAAACATTCTGGGTGTGTCTAGACTAGAGGGTTTTTTTTTAAAAAGTGGCCTTTTTTCAAAAAAAATTCCCCTGCATCTAGACTGCTGCTGCGTTCTTTCGAAATTAAATTGAAAGAACGTGGCAGTTTTTTCAACCAGGGTAAATCTCATTTTACGAGGAAGAACGCCTATTTTCGAAAGTGCTCTTTCAAAAAAAGACATTCTTGAATGCAAATGGGGCTTTTTTGAAAGAGAGCATCCAGACTGCCTGGGTGCTCTTTTCAAAAAAGCGGCTGGCTTTTTCATAAGAAGGGGTTGCAGTCTAGACACTCTCTTTCGAAAGAGGCTTGTAGTCTAGACATAGCCTCTGCGAGCTATAACTTCAGAAAAACAAGTGGGGATGGAGCAGCTATGTCTCATGTGGGCAGGGAGGTGATCAACAAGGGCCTGTGGATACAATGGCTCCCTATGTCCCTCCAATCCCTGCTATACTACCAGTAGATCTCAAGAGTGGAGAGGGGATTCAGGAAGAGGCCCAGCTCAGTTAGAGACTGACCATGCCAATAAAGCAGAGTGCCACTTTGTCCTCAGCAAGGGAATCCTGGTTCCAGACAAGACTCTGAGGCAGCTTGCTACCTGCACACGTCTCCTGAAATAGGATGACTAGGCTGAGGAAGACTACCAAGAAGTACTGGCCACATGGAGACAAGCCCTGAACTGAGGAGAGGGTTCTGCTGATAAATCTTTGGACTACCCTGATTTTGAGTTAACTGTTTTCCTTTTATTTTGGACTCTAATACCCTGGAAGGGGTGAGACTCCAGTGTGCTGTAGCCAGAGCATTAGGGCACCATGGCACTAGACCTGTCAGAGGTGGTACCCACCCATGGAAGACCCTCAGCTAGGTGAATCATGACCCGATGGGATACAGGGGGGCACCACTTAGATAACTGGCAAAGTTGCAAGCCTGGATCTAGCTCTTGTGGAAGGGAGTATGTCAGTAGCCTCCTCAGCAGGCCCTATCAGAAGGGGGTGGGGGCAGGAGGGCCATTTGACCCAGGTCTCAGGAGACAAAGGGGCCTCAAACACTGACATTTTTCTACCGAATCATTTTAATTTATTATACATCTTGCAATTATAACAGAGACAACAAAAGAATCTCTCTATATATATACCTATGTATACCTGCAAAAAATTGATTTAAGTCATTGTGGGACCTCAGGCCTTCTCCAAGTTTTCATCATGACTGCAGCAGCTTCTGTGATTAGTGATTCTACATCATGAACTGCTGTTTATAGAAACACTGAGGCTATGTCTACACTCCACTTCTTTTTCAGAAAAAGGTACACAAATTTTTCCGATTCTTTTTTCAGAAGAAGCTTTTCCAAAATTTGGCCCGTCTTCACTGGGCCAAATTTCAGAAAAAAAACTCCTCTTTCAGAAAGGCCCTTCTTCCTCATGAAACGAGGTTTACAGGGCTTCCGAAAGAGCATGTCTGCTCTTCCAAAAAAAATTCTGAAGTGACCTCCTTTTAAAAATTATTGCCTACACCTGATATAGCTGCTAATTTTATGATACAGATAATATGCTGGTAGCTTCTGATAAGTTTTCAACCCATTAAAAAAAGTCCAACACATGTAAGATGTCAACTCCTGCAATGAGGAGTAATGGTAGTTCGAATTAGGAGCTTTAATTCGAACTACCTAGCCCGTGCCGCGTGTAGCAGCGAGCAGGGAGTTCGAACTACTGGGCATTTAAAAATGGCGGCGCACGGGAACATGCAAATAAAGCCCGGGATATTTTAATCCCGGGCTTCATTTGCAAGTTCGAATGACTACATTAGCCACCCTAGTTCGAACTAGGGTGGCAGTGTAGACATACCCTCAGACATGCTACATGTTCATATAAGCATTCATAATCCAACAAAACATTATAAATGTAATTGGACTATAAATTGTCAGAGATGACCAGTAAAAAGTTTAAAAAAGTTTAAATTAACATATACAGTATAGGCAATCTTTATGGGAGAAGTTCCATTGTCTTCAATTTTGAATGAAAATTACGTTGTGCAAGAGGTAACTTGATGCATTTTAATGTACAGTAGTGCGTCATTCATGCAATGCCATTAACAAAACCATTCAAAATTATTAGAGGTTAAGAAATAATTTCATAGGGTTACCATTCACCAAATCAAAAGGCTACTCTTCCCTTTCTTAGCTAAGTGCTTAAGCTAGTTGCCTTCTCTCAACTGTCCAATCATCTCTCACACAACATCTTTAGCCAATTTGAATGTGGTTTTCATGGTGGCCATACTATGAACCCAATGTACCAGTACTCTAGATAAGTATTGGTGAAAGATACCATTATAGTGAGAAAACATTAGGGATATGGAATAGCCTGTGAGAGAAATATGCTTCAAGAGCCAGGGACTCCTGAGTTCTATGCCCACTTTTGCCACTGACAGTTTTTGTCTTGGGGAAGTATTATCACTTCTCTGCCTCTGTTTCTGCACCTATAAAATAGGGATGGGTACTTATCACCAATACTTTACAGAAATTTCGAAATAATAAATAGATACTGAAACGTATTGCTCAGCAGTATTAACAAAAATGCAGAAATAATAAACCACACTCCAGAAAAATCCCAAGACACTAGTAATTTTATTCATAAAAGCCAACCAAATTTCTGTGGAGTGGTTTTAACCCAGTTTGGATATATCACTGCATACATAAAGGTATTTACCCACCCAATTTACATGGAAATATTAATTAGTCTGAGAGCAAGATATGTTAACCTCACTTGGAGTATTGTGTCGAGTTCTGGGCACCACGTTTCAAGAAAGAGGTGGAGAAATTGGAGAGGGTCCAGGGAAGAGCAACTAAAATTATTAAAGATCTGAAAAACATGACCTGTGAGGGAAGAATGAAAAAACTGGGTTTGTTTAGCTTGGAAAAGAGAAGCCTGAGAGGGGTCATGATAGCAGTTTTCAAGTACCTAAAAGGGAGTTACAAGGAGGATGGAGAAAAATTGTTCTCCTTGGCTTCTGATGATAGGACAAGAAGCAATGGGCTTAAATTGCAACAAGGGAGGTTTAGGTTGGACATTAGGAAAAAATTCCTACGTATCAGGGTGGTTAAACACAGGAATAAATTGCCTAGGGCGGTTGTGGAATATCCATCACTGGAGATATTTAAGAGCAGGTTGGGATAGATATCTATCAGAGATGTTTCTAGATGGTGCTTGGTCCTGTCATAAGGACAGGGGATTGGACTTGATGACCTCTTGAGGCCCCTTCCATTTCTAGTATTCTATGATTCTATGATAACCTCTTTTGTCTTCAAGGTGTATCTGCAGTAGGCATATGCTATAATGTTCAAGACTTTGAACTGGGATTCTCCTACCTTACACCCAAGTGAATTTACTAACTAACTATAGGGACAGAGGCTATAAGTAGTTTGATTATGGTTCTGGGTCCCTCACGCATTCATATCCAAATTGCATCTTGTTTGTTTGTACAGCATCTAACGCAGTAGGGTCCCCATCCATGATTGCACTCCTAGCAATATTGGCATTAAAAATAATCAGGGGATGGCAAACCGCGGCGAAATCCACTCACCAGCCCCACACCGCGCATGCGCCAGACCCGCATTGCACATGCGTGCACCGCTGGTGAACGGTGCGATGGGCTGAAATCTACTCACCACAGGCGAGTAGATACACTGATTTGTCGAGCCCTGAAAATAATAATAATCTGTGTGGGTATTTTTACCTTATTGGCAGAGAGATAATTTCTCTGAAGTGAAGCAGCTGCCACCCCAAAGCTCACAGTAGTCTGACAAGTACTAAAGAAATGGTCACTCAGGCTTTGCAATCATGTGAACTTTGCTACCACACAATAACAAGTGTGGGCTCTCTAATCGATCGATGAAAGAAGGTAGTTGCCCATCTCCAGTGTCAACTGCTTATCTCTTGGAGCCTTTTCAGTCAGGTTTTAAGACAGGGCACGTGAGAACCTGAGGGAAAGAGGGGTTTTTTGCACTGGAGTTCTAATGTGGGCAGCAATATTTGTAGTGATAAGTTGAGGCCAGCAGCGAAGGGTGTCACATGCAGACACACAAGGCATTGTGGTGGTCCATTACTCTCAATGAACAAGTGATCTTCCCACTTAGTTTGAAATCCTCTATTCTCTGCATTAGCTTTTTTCTTTTCTTTTTGCAGCCACTGCAGTCACTTATGCCCTCTTGCACCAGGCTGTAATGTGCCATGTCTGAGTCCTTGTAGTATGTGCCATAGTAAACACAATGTACTGATAGTCTTACAGCAGAAACTCAAAAGTAACTATATTGACTCCTGGAAGAGAATCTGGAAATAACCTCATGGGGGCCACAGACATGGTGGCCCAATGGGCTCCACACAACTGAAAATCATTCAGGGCTGGACAAAATCATCCTGCAGGCTGGATCCAGCCCTCAGGCCCCAGTTAGACCATTGGCATGATACCATCTACATGTCCTGTTAGTCTTTAAGGTACTGCTAAACTATTCATTGTTTTTCCAGTTACGGACCAACTCAGCTACCCCTCTGAAGTCATTGGCATCTCAGACAGTCAGCTAAATATGCTAGTCATGAGCTTTTGACACCATGTAATCTTAGATCACAGCCAAGTTGTTTCTTTTCAAACCAGAACATGAAGTCTGACTTTAAAGTCACCTGAACAGAATATTACTACCCACTCAGACTCCTAGGTGCCAAGCTGCAGAGGGTCCTAATATTTCCAATGTTAAGGGACAGATTGTGGGTCGAATGCCAATGCTGATGTGTAAAATGCTGTGAGTTGCACCTAGTCATAGTAATTTAGATTTCTTCACACTCCAACTCCCTTGCAGCTACTTAACGCCTACCAGTGAATAACGTAAACACCAGGGAGCCAGAAGAAGATGCAAATTAAAATAGGACCCAGCTAACACCTTTAATTTACATAATCTTTCATCTTTTCTGTATATAGGTGACACATTGGGAGAGTAGGTGTTAGGGGCTCAAACGGTATCTGACTGTAAAAGTCTGCATAGGAAGGCTGACACTGCTCATCTTACTATCTACTAGCAAAGGGTAGTTCAAGTACAGTTTAAAAGAGTTTGTCTTGTTATTTGTATTAAATAGTTATAGCAGGACCGTGTGTGTGTGTAGGGTACATAAGGGTATGTCTACACTTGTAGCCTATTTCGGAATAGGGCTGCAAATGTAGGCATTCGGAATTGCAACTCAAGCCCGGGATTTAAATATCCCGCGCTTGAATCATAGAATCATAGAACCATAGAGCTGGAAGAGACCTCAGAAGGTCATCAAGTCCAACCCCCTGCTCTAGGCAGGACCAAACCCAACTAAATCAACCCAGCCAGGGCTTGGTCAAGCCGAGACTTAAACACCTCTAGGGATGGAGACTCCACTACTTCCCTAGGTAACCCATTCCAGTGCTTCACTACCCTCCTAGTGAAATAGTTTTTCCTAATATCCAACCTGGACCTCTCCCACCACAACTTGAGACCATTGCTCCTTGTTCTGCCATCTGTCACTATTGAGAACAGCCTTTCTCCATCCTCTTTGGAACCTCCTTCAGGAAGTTGAAGGCTGCTATCAAATCCCCCCTCACTCTTCGCTTCTGCAGACTAAACAGACCCAACTCCCTCAGCCTCTCCTCATAAGTCATATGCTCCAGCCTCCTAATCATTTTGGTTGCCCTCCACTGGACCCTCTCCAATGCGTCCACATCCTTTTTGTAGTGGGGGGCCCAGAACTGGACACAATACTCCAGATGTGGCCTCACCAAAGCCGAATAAAGGGGAATAATGACATCTCTGGATCTGCTGGCAATGCTCCTCTTAATGCAACCTAATATGCCATTAGCCTTCTTGGCTACAAGGGCACACTGTTGACTCATATCCAGCTTCTCATCCACTGTAACCCCAGGTCCTTTTCTGCAGAACTACTACTTAACTGGTTGGTCCCCAGCTTGTAACTGTGCTTGGGATTCTTCCGTCCCAAGTGCAGGACTCTGCACTTGTCCTTGTTGAACTTCATCAGATTTCTTTTGGCCCAATCCTCCAATTTGTCTAAGTCACTCTGGACCCTATCTCTGCCCTCAAGCGTATCTACCTCTCCCCCTAGCTTAGTGTCATCCGCAAACTTGCTGAGGGTGCAATCCATCCCCTCATCCAGGTCATTAATAAAGATATTGAACAAAACTGGTCCTAGAACCGAACCTTGGGGCTCTCCGCTAGAAACTGACCGCCAACCTGAAATCAAGCCGTTGATCACTACCCGCTGGGCCCGGACTTCTAGCCATTTTTCTATCCATCTTACTGTCCATTTATCCAATCCGCATTCCCTTAACTTGCTGGCAAGAATATTGTGGGAGATCGTATCAAAAGCCTTGCTAAAGTCAAGGTATATCACATCCACTGACTTTCCCACGTCCACAGAGCCAGTTACCTCATCATAGAAGCTGATCAGATTGGTCAGGCACGACTTGCCCTTTGTGAATCCATGCTGACTATTCCTAATCACTTTCCTTTCTTCCAAGTGCCTCAAAATGGATTCCTTAAGGATCCCTTCCATGATTTTTCCAGGAACCGAGGTAAGACTGACCGGGCCTATAGTTCCCTGGATCGTCCTTCTTCCCTTTTTTGAAGATGGGCACTACATTTGCCTTTTTCCAGTCATCCGGGATTTCTCCCGATCTCCACGACTTTTCAAAGATAATGGCCAAAGGCTCCTCAATGACATTTGCCAACTCCCCTCAGTACCCTCGGATGCATTAAGTCCGGACCCATGGATTTGTGTACGTTTAGCTTTTCTAAATAGTTCCTAACCTGTTCTTTACCCACCACGGGCTGTCCATCTTCATCCCATCTTGCGTCACTTAGCGCAGAAGTCCAGGAGCCGACCTTGTCCGTGAATACAGAGGCAAAGAAAGCATTGAGTACTTCAGCTTTCCCACATCATCTGTCACTAGGTTACCTCCTTCATCCAGTAGGGCCGCACCCTCTCTGATCACCTTCTTCTTGTTAACATGCCTGTAGAAACCTTTCTTGTTATCCTTCACATCCTTAGCCAGTCGCAATTCCATTTGCGCTTTCGCCTTCCTGATAACCCCCGGCATTCTCGAGCTATACATTTAAACCCCTCCTGGTCATTTGTCCAAGTTTCCACTTTTGTAAGCTTCCTTTTGTGCTTAAGTTCACCAAGGATTTCCCGTAAGCCAATCCGGTCTCCTACCATGTTTGCCTCTCTTGCTTCGCATCAGGATGGTTTCTTTCTGTGCCTTCAATAAGGCTTCTTTAAAATACTGCCAGCTGTCCTGGACTCCTTTCCCTTCATGTTAGCATCCCAGGATTCTGTCCATCAGATCTCTGAGGAGTCAAAATCTGCTTTTTTGAAGTCCAAGGTGTGTATTTTACTACTCTCTTTTCTTCCTTTGGTCAGGATCCTGAAATCTACCATCTCATGATCACTGCTTCCCAGGTTGTCACCTACCTCCACTTCCCCTATTAGTTCCTCCCTGTTTGTGAGCAGAAGGTCAAGCTGCGCATGGCCCCTGGTCGGATCCTTCAGCACTTGTGTCAAGAAGTTATCCCCAACATTCTCCAAAAACTTCCTGGATTGCCTGTGTACTGCCATATTGGTTTCCCAACAGATGTCAGGGTGATTAAAGTCCCCCACGAGAACCAGGGCCTGTGATCCGGAAGCTTCTCTCAGTTGTCCGAAGAAAGCCTCATCTACCTCATCCACCTGATCCGGTGGCCTGTAGCAGACACCAACCACAACATCACTGCTGTTGTTTGCTCCTTTAAACTTAACCCATAGACTCTCAACAGGTTTTTCTCCCTCTTTATACTGGAGTTCAGTGCAGTCATAGTGCTCTCTTACATATAGTGCAACTCCTCCTCCTTTTCTCCCCTGCCTATTCTTCCTGAACAGTCTATACCCTTCCATGACAGTGCTCCAGTCATGCGAGTCATCCCACCAAATCTCTGTTATCCCAATTAAATCATATTTCTCGGACTGGGCCAGGGCCTCCAGTTCTTCCTGTTTGTTGCCCAGGCTTCTCGCATTAGTGTACAAACACCTCAGGTAACCAGTTGATCGCCCTATCTTCTCCATTCAAACAGGGTCCTCCTTTCTTGCTCGTTCCTCTCTGCATTTCTTCCCGGTATCCGACTTTCCCACTCCCCTCAGGGTTTTGGTCACCGTCCCCCGACGAACCTAGTTTAAAGCCCTCCTCACTAGGTTTGCAAGCCTGCCCGCAAAGATACTCCTTCCTCTCTTGGTTAGGTGGATCCCATCTCTTCCTAACAATCCTCGTGCCTGGAACAGAGTCCCATGGTCGAAGAAACCAAAGCCCTCTTTGCGACACCACCTGCGCAACCACGCATTTACGTCCTCAATTCGACGATCCCTGCCCAGTCCTTTCCCTTCAACAGGGAGGATGGACAAGAACACCACTTGCGCTCCGAGTTCGTGGATCCTTCTTCCCAGCGCTACATAATCCGCAGTAACCCGCTCAAGGTCATTCTTGGCCGCATCGTTAGTTCCCACATGGAGAAGCAGGAAGGGGTAGCGATCCAAAGGTTTGATCAGTTTGGTAAGCCTCTCAGTCACATCCTGAATGCGAGCTCGGCAGCACCTCTCAAGATTCCAGGTCCGGACGGCAGAGGGATGGCTCAGTCCCTCTTAGGAGGGAGTCCCCGACCACCACCACCTGTTGTTTTCTTTTGGGGGTGGTGGCCGTGGAACCCCCATCCCTAGGACTACACATCCCATGCCTTCCAGTAGATGGTGTTCCCTTCCGGTTTCTTCCTTGTGAGATCCCTTCCAAAGCATTCAGCACCGCAGAGCCTGTGGAGAGAGCCTGAAAGCGATTACTTACCTCTATAGCATTGGGGGATTCCAATGCTGGCCTTTTTCCCCTTCTAGAAGTTACATGTTGCCAGTTCTCTTCCTGGTCACGTACTGCCCTCTCTGGCTCTTCCGCTCGATCAGAGAGGATGAAGACTTCCTCGATAGAAGGCAGTGTTTAATCCTTCAGGCACAGCAGGCGGAAGAGCCAGAGTGTAGGGTCGACACTTGGGCCTCCAGCCCTCTAATTTTGTCTTGATTTGCATCTTCCCGGCCGGGCGCCATTTTTCAAATTTACAAGCCCAGAATAACTGTCCGCGTCTACACACAGCAGTGAAACGGGCGTTCGAAATAAAGCCCTATTTCGAACTACCTGTTAAACCTCATTGCAGGAGGAATAACAGGTAGTTCAAATAGGCTTTATTTCAACGCCTGCTTTCACTGCCGCGCAGACACGGGCAGTTATTCCGACTTGTAAATTTCAAAAAATGGTGCCCAGCCAGGAAGATGCAAATCAAGCACGGGATATTTAAATCCCGGGCTTGATTTGCAATTCCGAATGCCTACATTTGCAGCCCTATTTTGAAATAGGCTGCAAGTGTAGACATACCCTAACACTTTCAACTATAAAAGATTCTTCTGACATTCATTAAGAGGCCCAGAAGTCTCCACATTCTTGCCTCAGGGCTTTAAAATTCAGTATTGGGAAAAGCTATCTGGTTAAATTAGTGCCTTTTATTTGCTCCAGGAAATTCCATTCAAGTTTAGCTGAGTTTATAGGGTATTTTAAAATTGCTACTTCCCTTCTCTCTCTGGTATGCCTTGGGAAAGTAACTGAACACAAACTTTGTAAAATGTAGAATAGTAATAGAGATGTAGCTGTGTTAGTCTGGTCTTGCTGAAACAAAAGACAGGACTATGCAGCACTTTAAAGACTAACCAGATGGTTTATTAGGTGATGAGCTTTCGTGGGACAGACCCACTTCTTCAGGTCAAATTGTGGAAGAAAATTGGCATGACCATATATACCAAAAGGATACAATCAAAAAAAGTGAACACATCTAAAACTGACAAATCAGATTTTAGAACAGAGGGGGGGATGAGAGAGGGAGGTTAGTGTCTATGAGATAATGAAATTAGGGGTGATAATTGGGGAAGCTATCTTTGTAATGGGTAAGATAATTCCCCAATTATCACCCCTAATATCATTATCTCATAGACACTAACTCCCCCTTCCCCTCTGATCTAAAATCTGATTTGTCAGTTTTATATGTGTTCACTTTTTTTGTTTGTATCCCTTTGGTATATATGGTCATGCCAATTTTCTTCCACAATTTGATCTGAGGAAGTGGGTCTGGCCCACGAAAGCTCATCACCTAATAAACCATCTGGTTAGTCTTTAAAGTGCTGCATAGTCCTGTCTTTTGTAAAATGTAGGACTCTGCACCCACCACAGCACCATGCAGTATATAGAGAATGCCAGGAGCTGCCAGAGTAGCTGTAGCATACTGGGGAAGAAAGCTGGGCTGGGCATCCCACCCACAATTCACATGTTCCAGAGCCCATTCCTTCATTCTTGAGACAATGAATGAATCAGTAGTTCCCCCAGTGATTGAACTGGAGCAAGGGACAAAGAGAACCAGCTGAGCTTCTGTCCATCCCTCCAGATCCAGCATATGCTAATCGCCCTTCCACACTCATCCCAGATAACAGCCTTCTTCTGCTGCTAGCTGTTGACATGCTAGAAGTCTGTGCTACAGGCTCAGGGTTCAATCCAAATGATGATCATGATGGAGGAATTGTTGTAGTTGCACATAAAGGATTTTTTTTTAAAATCCCTTTAAAAATGAAAAACTAAGAAAGTACATTTTGAGTGGTTGACTTTGCAAGCAAACACTTTTAAACTTAGGAAATGCCAGATGTACAGATGCCTGTGCAACCTTAATTCTTCTGCATCATGCATATGCATTATGATACCATTTCTTCATGTAATCATACTATTTTTCCTCAGGAACCTTTCCTTATTCAGTGCTCAGGATAGGCAGCATGCAGAGCTGCATAAAGAGGTAGAATTAAGGTTGTAAAAGCCACCATAAATCTGGCATTTCCTAAATTTTCAAGTGGTTGACTTTGCAACGTGTGTGTGTGTGTGTGTGTGTGTGTGTGTGTGTGTGTGTGTGAGAGAGAGAGAGAGAGACAGAGAGATTTCTGACCTGCTATATCCCATTTACACATAGTTAACTGCTGAACTTAAGGAATGTCAGTATTGTACAGCTAATTTGGGGTGACATTTTCTCTCTGATTTCACGTGCAGTCTTAAATAAGTCTCTAATACCCAGTTTCTTTCTCTGAGTTTACATGCTGCTGTTAGATTTCTATCCAGGTGACACCCTTACAGATGCAGCGTTGTGAAAATTATCTCTGCATGATAATTCAAAATGTAAAGAGGTGTAGACAAATTATATATAGTGCAAGCAAGACTTCTGAAGTAGCCAAAACAGCTCATCAGGCAGGTTCAGAATCATTGAAAGAATATTTCACTCCTAAGTCCCTGAATGTGTAACTGGCTCCTTTCAGAAGTTCACACACCAGTATTCAGTGGGTCAGCCTGACTACTGAGCAGGTGGGTGGAAAGGGAATAAACTATTAGGGCATATGTCCCAGATGTCATTGTCAAATGTTAATGGTTGGATTTTTTTCACCAGAAGCCTACTGCGGCTCATATTGTGGTCTGTGTGCAGTCACCATCATGAAAAATGTTTTACATGGGAGCTAGAAGCCATAAGGCCTCCAACTGCCTGGGTATTTTGTGTTTGTTTGGATGAATAGAGCACTTCTATGGTTTAAGACACTACTGACTCCATACAACCTACCTTGCAAGGTAGATGAATGCGGCCCATTTTGCACAGAGGAATTCTATATCATTTACCAACTAGCCAGAAACGAAGTCATTTTGAGAGCCATGAGTAGAACAGGGGATTCCCTTGATCTCACCAGGCCACAATGTATTTCATGGTAGCCCCTCCTTGTGGGCAGAGATCACTGTGACTTTTCAGTAAAGCTATGTCTACACTCCTCAAATATTCCGGGATACCAGAGGTATCCCAAAATAGCTATTCCACATCTTTTGAGCACACCCATTATTTCGAAATATAATGGGCTCTCTATTCCGATGCCCCTGTAAACCTCATTCCACAAGGAGTAAGGGATGTTTTGGAATAGTGATTTATTTTGAAATAAGTGCTGTGTAAACAATGCCAAATTTCAAAATAAGCTATTTTGAAATTGACTCAAAATAAACTACACAATTTGCGTACCTCAAATTGCATAGCTTATTTCGAGCTATGGGTGCAGTGTGCATTTGTGCATGACTCCTTGGAAAGTCCATGGGGGAAAAGTGCTATTTTAACAGAACATTACCCCTTTGCCATTACTGGTGTAGAAAGATCAATCCTTCAGTTACTAGTAGGAGTGAAAAATCACAGAGTGTACAATGGGAATGGGTACCTAAGATGATCCATTGCAATCATGTATGGTAGCCCTCTTCGGGTCCTGCAGGTAAGATACCACCATTTTATGTTACCAGCTCTCCTTAACTAGACAGGATTAGTTGTGATGTGGGGATAATGGGATTCTTTGGAATTGCATGGGCTTTTGCCACTTCCACTATGTATAAATCTAAAAGCTCATCCTAAAGCGACAGATCAGAGTGCAGAAAGTTTACACAGAACACTTTCACTTAGAAAGCATGATGCAAGCAGGACAATGACAGAATTTTTGCCCATTCCATCACTTTGCAGGAGGGCAGATGCAGCCATTTTGGATTTTCTCACAGCCATATTTGAAGCTTTAAAAAGTTCACTTGAATTGTTAAAAATGTTTCCCTGAGCAAGCATAAGATGCTTCAAAACCTCTCCTGGATGGCATTCTGGATTTCTTCCCTATATAAAGTGAGTTCAGTTCTAAGATGAGTTTCATGATTGGTCTTGGAGCAATGTTTGGAGAAGCATTTTGAAACTCAGTTTTAAAGCTTGAAATGTGACTGTTAGGACTCCTTTTTTTGTGCCAGGTCTACATTAGAAACTTTTCCCAGTACAGTATGTGGCAGGGTCAGGCCAGAGAGCTGCTGCAGAGGGGGAAAAAGACAGCCCAAAAAGGGTAAAGAACTGTAAATAGAAGCAGAGGGCTGCAGGACAATTAGATGCAGCTGGGAGGAAGCTGGCTCAGGCAGATTGGGGCCAGCTGACTCCTCTGCTGGCTGAAGGCCTTTAAAAGCCTCAGCCTGTGGAAGCTGGGAGGGAGAGTGAGAAGATAGAAGAGAGGTGAAGATGAGACAGAGAGCCAAAGGTTAGAGAGTGATTCAGACCAACATTAGAACAGAAACAATCAGGGAGGGAGTCCTAGGATTTATGGCTGGGCTCCCTACCACAGAGACCTGCTGAAAACCCCAACTGCTGGGGTTGTCAGCTAGAGGCTGGCCTGGGTGAGAGGGGCCCCTGCCACAAGTAATGTTGTTAGGACTAAGATTTTTTTAAATATACTGGCAAAAGTAGTGGATACAGTTCTACAAGCATAAAAGTGCTTTTGCTGCTGTCACTCATTTTGTTTGGAGAACCGGTACAAGCTTTACCTGCAAAAGCTCTCATTTGCTGGTATAACCTGCATCTACACAGGGAAAGTTTTGCCAGCATAGCTATATTAGCAAACCTTTTGTATTTTAGACTAGGCCTCAGGCCCTAGCTGAACACCATTGAGATCAATGAAAAGGTTCTCCTTGACTTCAGTGGAAACACATTAGAAAACAATTCCTTCTGCCACTGTTGAAATTTTTGAAGAGAAACATTTTAAAATGAAAAGGAACATGGAGTCTCAGGAGCTGCCACAGGGAATCACTTGTCGTTGGCTACCTTTGATGAGGACTACTTCCCTCCAGCCCCATTTCAGATTTAAGAGATTTTGCTTTCCCTTTAGGATTTCTCTGTATCCACTGCCTGGGCTTAAACAACTATCTTAAAAGGAAAGTAAAACTTCTAAAAATGTGAGGAAGTTGCTTGTTAGTGGAGCAAATCTAACACTGCACCCCAGCACAAATATTGATTTGCTATAGATTTGATTCTCCTTTTGAAAATAGTAAGTCCTTTTTTAATCTTATTGGGAAATCAAATTAAGATTGTATGCTGTAGTTTTCATACTAACAAAATGTCCCATAATTGAAAGCAGACTATTTATTCCCTATTAGAGATGATAAACTCAAGGCAGTGGAATAGGAATTTTGCCAGGCCAGGATATCAACCTTTGGCTGTGTCTACAATTGGTGCAATCTTGCGCAAAAGCGGATGCTTTTACGCAAAAACTTGCTGCCTGTCTACACTGGCCGCGAGTTCTTGCGCAAGTAAACTGATGTTCTAATGAATGAAATCAGTGCTTCCTGAGCAAGAACTATGATGCTCCCGCTCAGGAATAAGCCCTCTTGCGCAACTGTTCTTGCGCAAGAGGCCAGTGTAGACAGGCAACATGAATTTCTTGCACAAGAAAGCCCTATGGCTAAAATGGTCATCAGAGCTTTCTTGCGCAAGAGAGCGTCTACACTGACATGGATGCTCTTGCACAAAAGCACATCTCTAGCACAAAAGCATATGCCAGTGTAGACACTCTCTTCTGGAAGAGTTTTTGCAGAAGAACTCTTCCACAAAAGACGCCAGTGTGGATGTAGCCGATACATTTTTAAGTGAGTTCTTGTCTCAGCGCTCCTGTGTGCAAACCTTCCTTTCCCACAAACCTTGTTTCCATCCTTCATTGTTATGCATAAACACTAGCTTTCATAGCTGAATCTTTTTATTCTAAGGTGGGGAGAATTTTTCCCTGAATTACATGTGTTTTATTTCCAGGCAGTTTATCATCTCCTTCTCCTGCTTTATAAAGACTCTACTTATTTATTTTTTAGGCCCTATTCTTTCTTTGACATTATCCCCTAGGGAGGTTTTCAGAACCTGGTTTTGCCCTAAGATTCTGACTTTGAGAGCTTGGATTTTTCTGGATTATGATGGCAAATTTGAATTTGGAGTGATCTGACTCTTTCTTCTTACACAACATAGATAATACCCACACTCTAGAAGCTTTTTCTTAAACCGGCTCTCTGCTTTGCTCTATGCTTGCTGAATATGACATTCCCTTTGTCTCAACTGATGCAGAACCCAATCCTGGTTTTGTGTTTTCCTACTGGGATACAAGTTTTAATGTTCCCTGATAGCATTTCTTCTCTTCATAGTTAGAGATCCCACAGACTAAGTTTTCTTAGCTAAATGACTGTTTATTCCCTCCTCATACATATGTTTTCCCCTGCTCCTCTTGTACCTTTTTCTTTTCTTTTATTAATTGGAGGGTTTTTTTAAATGTTCTTTTCTGTATTTCTAGTGTGTTCACTACTTTTTTCTTCATAAAGGAAAATAAAATTGGTAGAGTTAAATACAATCACAATACTTTGTGCCTATATCTTTTTAAATGTAGTTAATACTTTCAGAAAAAAAATTCCAAACTGTCTCTGGGATGAGGATTATTACTGCTGGTCACGTGTTAGAGGGGGAAGATTAGCTATACATGCACACTTTAAGACAGGGGTGGAAAACATCAGGCCTGGGGAGGGGGGCAGATGCAGCCCCTGTCTTGCCTGGATCCAATCCCCAAAGCTCAGGGCTCCCCACCCTCAGCATTGGGGAGCCCACACTGGAGCTCCAACCTCTCCCCTCCCCTTTCCCTCACCCCACCCCCAGGGCTGGAGCACACAAAATCTACTAGCCTGGGCCCCCCAAGGTCTGGTGTGCAAGGGAAATGTGCAGAGTATTTTTCTCCTTCTCAGCCAGGGGCCACATCAATGAAGGGCCATGGGGTTTGGGGTTTTTTGGGGGGGTTGGCTTCTCACTTGTGTGCAGCCCCCCCACTGATTTTTCTTTGGGTCAGCAGCCTCTGAACAAAAAAGATTTCCCACCCCTGCTTTAAGAAAAGAAAGAATATATTTACACATATTCACAGGGATAAAAATCAACAAAATTGGCTTGAGTATATTTTTCAACTTTATGTGAAACCATTTGAAAAAAAAATCTATGCTACGCTCTGGTTTTACATTTGAAAAGCTCTGGTCATTATATATCTGCTGCAGCATTTATACACAGGTTCTTTAAAATTCATAGTGAAGTGAACATTATTACCTATTTCCTGTAGTGCTAATACACAGTCTTTGCTAGGAACTAGTGCTCCTTTTTTTTAGCATTTTAATCCTTCTTTAAAGTACCCATTATCCTGGTGTTAACTGGCACATACAGCCTGCTAGAGAGGTCAAAGTGCTGTCAGGCTGGTAGCTGCCCTCCTGTACACAAATCACAGCATCTGCACTGAATTGAATTTTGCACACTTAGTTCTCCTGGGGGAGGTTTTCAGGTGAGCATTGCTTGTAGGAGCTCTCCAGAGTCTGGGCAAGAGACAAGGAACCAAAATTCCAGCAGGCCATGGCCTGAGCCATTAAGTGAGAGGTGCTGCAGCCAGAACCCCAGAGAGCAGGGACTTCAGCTCCAGTGATCAGCTTGAAAACAAGTTTCCAATCCCTGAAGAAAAATGAAACAACTCCAGCCCTAATTGAGGGCTCTGAGCCTGCCACTAGTGCCAAGGGTGAGGCAACCTTCCTCCTCTCTGCCAGCTGCAGCCCCTCTCTTTGAAGCAGAGATTGCGGGGGTGGCAGATGAAGGGCCAATGGCAGAAGGGAATGGCAGACACTGCAGCTGTGTCTACACTGGCGCAATCTTGCGCAAAAGCAGCCGCTCTTGTGCAAAAACTTGCTGCCTGTCTACACTGGCCACGTGTTCTTGCGCAAGTAAACTGATGTTCTAATGTATGAAATCAGGGCTTCTTGCACCAGAACTCTGACGCTCCCGCTCAGGAATAAGCCCTTTTGCGCAACTGTTCTTGCGCAAGAGGCCAGTGTAGACAGGCAACATGAATTTCTTGCGCAAGAAAGCCCTATGGTTAAAATGGCCATCAGAGCTTTCTTGTGCAAGAGAGCGTCTACACTGGCATGGATGCTCTTGCGCAAAAGCACTTCTCTTGTGCAAAAGCACATGCTAGTGTAGACGCTCTCTTCTGGAAGAGTTTTTGCACAAGAACTCTTCTGCAAAAGAGTTTTTGCGTGAGAACACGCCAGTGTAGACGTAGCCTCCTTGTTTTAGCAGAGAGTTTCAATCCTGGCCTTGCTACTGCAATTCTCTGGAGCTGCTCTGTAAGCACCCCAGGGTGAGGGAAAATATAATCCCTCCTGCAGAGAGAAGCTCCTCTTAAGGACAGGTGGGGCACCTGATGGCTACAAAAATAGGAGCTAGGGCTGGGGAAAGATTCCAGGCTGAAAAGTGCTACTGTCCCTTTAAAGCCAGTCCCTCCGAGCTAAGGCTAGGTCTGGGGCAGTCCTTAAATCCCCTTGCTGCCCTTTTGGTTCATGCCATCTCTAAGCTGTCACCTGCAGACCTCAGCCCTGCTGATCCAACGCCAGGAGGGATTTCTTCTCAGCTGGCCACGGCCTCCGGCTCTGGAGGGCAGCGTGCGCCGGGGAGACCCTGTAGATCTGCAGCACCGCTCTAGCCTAGCGTACCTGGCAATGGAAGCCAGGCTTGCTGCCCTGGGGGAATCTCCAGCCCTGGAGCTCACAGACCTGCTGCTGTCCAGCTCAGTAGAGATACCTGAGGGATGGCTCGCTCCTCGGGGCTTGTCCTTCCAGCTTTAGTGCAAAGCGCGTCGGCTCCCTCCCTGGGACAGGAGGAGGGTCCCCTACTGCGGAGCTGTCACTGCTCGAGGAAGGGGGCGGGGGAAAGTGAAATTGAAGCTGGGCAGCGATTAAAGTTTCCAGCTTTAAGCGAGTTTTTTAAAGTTTCTGAAATGTCTTGGCGAATCTAACGTCTGCTGCGAGTAAAAACGGGGCAGTAAAATGCGCTGCTCAGGTTACATTTAAGAAGGTTTAAGATTGAAATATAAGTGATATGTACATAAAACCATCAACCCACTCTCCCTCCCACAGGCACACGTGGGATTGTTATCAGTATTACAAACACACGCCCGACTGCTGAATACGTGTATGTGGAGATATGTATGAAAACAGATTGCTGATAGGTTCAACAAAATTTAAAACAGACACTTAACACGCACTTGCTGGTTCTTTGAACTCAAGTCACAAGATCTTCAACTTAAGTGGTAAATTTTCAACTCCTTCATAAATGACCGTACATTATATTTGCCTTAGTATCTTTTCCACAGTAAAAAGATAATTTTCAAAATAAAGAAAATGCAGAATGTGCACGTAGTTAGGAGTGATCAAAGCGAAAGGGGGGATAAGATAAAAGTTCACTTTAATTGAGAAAATGAGGTCAAATAAATTTTCTGATAAGAAAATTAGACTATCTGAACATATTCAAAGCATTGCTATCATTTAACTTTTAAAGCTTTTGACTTCATAAACGACTTGACATTTATATTCACGTGAAGCACAGAATTAACATTCCCAATTACCTACAGATAGTACAGATCACGACAAAATAAAGAAGAAAATATGTATTTTTGGCTCAAGCAATTCGATCTCAAACTACTTTCCCAAATATAAAGAATTCCACCCCTTAATAGTGCAAAATAATATGCAACCCTGTCCGATCTGAACAGAATAACAGATCACGATGCATACATACCCTGTATGAAACTAAGAGGCACTGTACAAAACAGACATTCTGGCAATTGAGTTGAAATCACAGTTTAGGTTGCCCCAATCTGACTCTAGAAAGAGCTGTTAGTAATACATTTCAGTACAAATCATGTGATTTCTTCACTCTCATCCAAAGCAAAGTATCCAAAAGAAAGCACCTCTGCAACTTTCGTGAGTTAAAGGTGACTTTTATTTATTTGTTTATTTGTAAAGAGGGATTTAGCAGGGGGCCAAGTATTCAAGAAAGTTCTAGTGAACAGCCAATAAGTCAGAGCGGACAATATTTGTTAACTTTTCCACACATTGCAAGGGAAGGGTAACTAACACTACACTCCCTTTATCCCTATAGCATGAGTGTTTGTCCAGGGACAATACCGTAGCTAATCACCTGTTCTGGGAGACAGACTCCTTGTTTTAGCTCTTAATCGCTCTTTTTACTACACAGCATCAAAATGAAATTACCCTGGTTTAGACTGGGTGGAGAGAAGAGAGACAAACGCAGCAAATAGTTTCAAACGTCACTTAAAATGCTCCCCAGCTGCTTGTTCCCCAAACGACCAGTGTGATTCCAAGTAATAATACTTTTAAGGTGCTTTTCAAAATGAAAACCTGCGTCTTGTTTTCAGGAATGCTTAAACAATATATGTAATTGCGCCTGATAGTCACGCAGACGGGTTTCCGTGGGGTTAAGAGAAATCCTCATTCCGCTGTTTTTTAATCGGTTTGTAATTAGGTGAATTGTGGTGACTTCATGTTTAGCAAAATCCCTCTCATGTACACAATGTAACTTCCATGCACTGAAAGGTAGTAACGTAACACGCTATCATATATAAGCTACAGACATGCCAGCTAGGAAAGTGATCAGAAGTACCTTGAAAGGTTATACAATTATGTTTTTTCCCCCAAAAGGAAATTCACATTTCAATCTCGCTGCCAGCGAAGTAACTTTCAAGCCCCGTCCGCCACTGTAGAAAGAACTGCTTCAAACCCTCCAAGTCCGTACTTACTCGACCAGCTCTAGGTTAGGCTCAGAGTTCGACAATCTTCTTTTCATCCCAGAAAAACAGACAAGACGGGGTTATGCATAGGATGGTTTATTTTACCGATGCTGCTCGGGCAGACAAGGTGGTGCGACCACAAGCAACGATCTGCACACCCAGGGTTTACCCAAAATAAATGCAAGTGGCGGAATAGGGTGTCATGACAGGGGCTCAGTAATGTGCAAACTCAGAGGAGCGCCGTTTGGCGTGGAAACACGTGCCAGTGAGTTTTCCAAAGCGCTGGATGACAAGTGCTAAGTTTTCAGCGGGAGTTCAGGAAGGGGCTGGCTCGGCTGGTCTGTACTGTTTGGGCGGCGAGGGACTGGAATCAGGGCACGGCCTTTTCTCCCCAGACAATGCCCAAGGGTCTGAACTACTTGGCGCTGAGCGCTGAAGCGGCGGTACCCCTGCCGCAGGTCTGGGGAGAGTGGGGGAGGGAAGGGCACAAGCATACGCTGTCGCGGAAGAGAGGCCCGGCTGGAGGAAGCAAGTGAAGACAGTCCCAGAGAAGAGGGAGGCTTCACTGCCTGCAAAATTTGCACTTGATAATTTTCTTAAAAGCACTTTGGAAATCTTTGTTGAAATAGGCGTAGATGACGGGGTTAAGGAGGGAGTTGGAGTAGCCCAGCCAGTTGATGACCGCCCCCAGCCAGTCCGGCATGAAGCATTCACTGTCACAGAAGGGCAAGACCAGGGCCACGATGAAGAAGGGCAGCCAGCAGAGGATGAAGGTGCCCATGATGATGCCCAGGGTTTTGACCGTTTTCCTTTCCCTGGCCAGGGCCATCTTCCTCTTGGCCTCGGTGCCCCTCTCGTTCTTCTGCTCGAAGGAGGGGGCCAGCGGGCTGCTGCAGGGGTCGCTGGGCAAGGGCAGGTGAGTTTTGGAGGAGTTGTGGTAGTGCTGGACCTCGATGACCTCTAGAGCCGCCCCGTCCTCCCCCTGTCTCACGGCCCCGTTGATACAGGTGCTGGGCTTGGGCTCCACAGTCCGCTTCCAGCTCTTGCCGGGCTCCCCGTTGCTTTTCTTCTGCAGGCTGGCGGGGGAGTGGCAGGTGTCGGCGATCTTCTTCTTCTTCTTCTCCGCCTTCTTGACGGTCTTGCGGATCCGGAACCGGGCCGCCCTGAAGATGCGCCCGTAAAGCACCAGCATGAGCAGCAGGGGGATGTAGAAGGCGCCGAAGGTGGAGTAGATGGTGTACCCGTGGTCCTTGCTGATGGTGCAGGCGTCCGGGTTCGACCTGTCCTCGGGCGTCCGCCAGCCCAGCATGGGCGGGATGGAGATCAGGAAGCCGATGAGCCAGGTCAGGCTGATGAGCACAGCCGCTCGCCTGGGAGTCCGCTTGTTGACATAGTCGATGGGGTCGGTGATGGCCCAGTAGCGGTCCAGGGCGATGGCGCACAGGTGCAGGATGGAAGAGGTGCAGCACAGCACGTCCAGCGAGATGAAGATGTCGCAGGTGACCTGGCCCAGCGTCCACTTGTTCAGCACCTGGTAGAGGGCGGCCATGGGCAGCACCAGCACGGAGACCAGGAGGTCGGTGACGGCCAGGGAGCCGATGAGATAGTTGGCCACGTTCTGCAGGGAGCGCTCCAGGGCGATGGCCGCGATCACGCAGGCGTTGCCCAGCAGCGCGCAGAGGATGAGGGCGCCCAGGGCCAGCGCGGTGAGGAGCTGGTAGCTGAGGGTCACGCCGGCGCCCTGGCCCCGCGCGGGGGACGTGGTGTTGTTGGCGCCCTCCATGGCGGGGCGGCGGGCGGCGCGCTCACTGCTCCGGGCGCGGGCAGCTCTCCGCTCTCCGGCCGCCGCTCATCGCCTCGGGCCGCGCCGGACAGCCGCGGGGCGGGAGCGGCGGCTGGAAGCCGGGCAGCCGAGGCGGCGGCTCACAGGACGGCGGCGGGCGGCGGGCGGCGGTGCCGGTCCATGCCCATCTGGCCGCCTGGCCCCGCTCCCCTCCCGGCTGGAGGCTGCTGCCGGGCTGGCAGGGCGCGCGGCGGCGTCTCCCTCTGGCTCGCTTTGTGCCCCGCGCCGCGCTGCGCCCTCCCCTTCCCGCCCTCGCTAGCTCGCTCGCTCTGCCGGCTCCGCGCTGCCTCCCCTCCCGTCCCTGCTCCCGCCTCCCCGCCCCTCGCCTCTGGGTGGGGCGCTGGCGGGGCTGCCTTTGCGCTCCAGTCGCGCAGCAGCCTCGGCCCCCGCCCGGCCAGGAGCAGGCGAGGCGCTTGTGCCCCCTGGCCAGTCCCCCGGAGAGCCCAGCCCCGGCCAGCCCTTGGCGCTACGGGGGCCCTTCAAACTCGCCCCAGCCCCCTCTCCCCTCCCCGGAGCGGGCCACGCACCCGGCAGCCCTACTGGCCCCGAGTGATTCAGCCGTGGGCTTGCAGCTGCCCCGGGTTGGGCCGGGCCGGCGCGCGGCAGGAGGGGCTGGCTCTGCGGGCACCGCAGGGCTGCGGGACCTGGCCCGGGGCAGGCTCTCCGGGTCCCTCTCCGCCAGCTGCAACCTGCTCGCTGCTGGCTGTGGCATGCAGACTCCTGCTCCAGCCGGGCGGCGCCGGGAGCCGCGGGAAGGGATCCCCGGCCGGAGCCGGAGCAGCCAGCGCCGCACACGCTTTCCCGAGACTCTGCTGAAACTCTCCAGCCACTGCCGGAGTCACTCGCTTCACTTTCTGCCTTCAGCACCCGGGACAGCTCCACAGGGGAAGGGCATTTGTCGCCACCTGCAGGTCGCGGCGTCGGGCTGGCGAGGATCGCGGCTCTCACACACCTGGGCTTGCCAGGCGCCAGGCACCTGCTCTGGGAAGAGCTCGCCCAAGGCAGCTGGAAGGTGACTTCTCCGCAGATCTCATCCTCGCTCCGCTTCGGTTCCCGGAGGAACTTGTCAGGGGTGGGGGAGGGAGTAACTTTGCATCTAATTGCCCTTCCTGGGGCCCTGGCAAGTGACAGCGAGAGGCGCAAAGGTGGTTCGCTTGGAGCTAAGCAGAACCAGTCCCAACACGTGCTTTTTGTGTCTTATATTTCGGGGACTTCTGGGATTTATTGGCATGCAGATCACAATACATTACACATTCCCCACGTTGCAGTTTATCAGGGTCCGATTTGAAGTTACAATGATTTGGCTCCCTATTAGATGTCAATTCTTTTTAAGTAACCGTTTGAATGAAAGGAACAAATTAGCTGCTGCCTGAATTACAAAGGAAAACAAATGTATGCAAATCTGGTGAGAGGCGTGGGGAAACATACATGCCTGGCATCTTCAAGATACAGGTAACGCTCTTTCTATTGAGTAGTGTATTTTCTGAAATCAAAGTAAATGGCAAAGTATGTCCCGTGCTGCCAAACGAAGTGGGTAGAAGCGCGCGCGCGCGCGCAACAGGTAATTCCCCTTACACTGTGTCAAATGATAGTTCGGTCAGCAATGATCATGCCATTCCGGGAAGGCCAATCGACAGGCAGGCAAGCGATCAATAAAGTAACTTTTAAAAAAACGAAGAGCTGTCGGTAGTCAGCAGTGTGGCGGTGCAGGTGTCTTGAGGCGTATTGTTTTACAATTCTGTGCCGAGCACGGGTCCCACTCAAACATTTCAAAGCGGCCATTCGCCCCCCGACCATTCATGCCATGTCAGCCAAAGCCCTGAAACCAAGAGGACAGTCGGTCCCAGTGCCCTGAAATCTGATGGCAGAGCTCTATTTCCCTCCAAACACAGAAGCGCTGCGCTATCTGTCTTCAAGTTGCATTACAGGAAATTACAGTGCAACAAACTATTGCAATCACGATAAAAAATAACGGTACAGTTGCGCTTGATAAAAGAAGCAAAGGCTGGATCTGAAGGAGAGAATGAAATGAGAAAAATATCGCTGGGAACAATCTGAAATAAAAATAGTATCAGACTGACAGATCGGAAACACATAGGTTAATAGCCAGTAAACATCCCATGCATTCGGCAGAGTAGGAGACAGCTTCTGACCAGGGATCACATACGGAGTTTCATGAGTGACAGCTTTCACTTGTGCTTTCCTGGGAAGATGACAATACTGGGAAGCTAATGTTGTCACTTGGCAAGATTTCTAGCCTCTCCTCACACGATAATTTTAATGACGGGAAAGCAGCTTTCGGATTAGTTTGTGCTGGTGTCCTGAAAATGCAGGTCATTGCCTCAAATGATTTTTGACCATTCCCAAATACATTACGTTTGTAATTGGGACCAGCGAGCCATATACACGCACTCGTACTTGTTAATCTGTACCTAAGGGGTGGTCCCCGCAGATACAGCTGTGCGCCTAACTTTACCAGGTGTGTGGCTAACCGCTCCAGTTCGGGTGGGACGTCTAGTTTAGAAGAGAGGCAATGCGGCTACAGAACTTCACTTTTAGGGTGCCCCGGGCGCGCAGAGCTGATAGGCAGACAATGGAGGAGCCCTCAATGTTTGATGATCAACTAAGGGGACATGCCTTGTGCCTCCGTATGAGAGATGAGGGGAAATAGGACATGGCACTATTTGATATTTAGGTCTGACTTACTTCTGAACGCCACAGTTTCGAACGCTATTCGCTAAGAACGGGGGAAATTCACAGCACACCTGGTTTGCAGGGAATTGGATCTAGTTTTAAAAAAACAACAGCAACAAGAACCCTGTGCCTCTGGCTAAGAGACATAAACAACGAGAAGTCCTGTGGCACCTTATAGACTAACAGATTTATTGGAGCATAAGCTTTCGTGGGCAAAGACCATCTGACGAAGTGGGTCTTTGCCCACGAAAGCTTATGCTCCAATAAATCTGTTAGTCTACAAGGTGCCACAGGACTTCTCATTGTGCAGATTCAGACTACCACCACCACCCCTCTGATACTCTGGCTAAGAGGTCATTTTGAGCTAGCTTGGGAAAATGGGTAGAGCACAAAACTGGAAAGCAAGAAACCCTCTGAATCCAGATTCTGCCCCAGACTCCTTGTGCAGCTTTGGGAAGGTAACACTGGCTAGAATTGCCAACTGTCCCCTGATCATGGGGGCTTCAATTCAGTTCTGCCCAAACATGAGGCAAGGAGGGTTTGTTTTCCAGGGGACACTGATCACTCCCATTGTGTTTTGAGGGAGGGGACAGCAAAAGCAATGAATGTTTCTGAAAACAGGTGTCTTCTCTACACAAACAATGAGAACATTTGCCTTAAAAATTCCTGACTCTTTTTTGCATTTGAAATTTTTCACCCAGCTCTAGTCTTCGCCTCTCTTACAGTCTCATCATTCTAATGGGCATGGATTGGGGAAGAAAGGGAGGCTAAGTTAAACTGTGGCCAGTAGAGTCAGCCATCTCCAGAAGGAAAAATGTTGCAGGGACATCTTACTCCTTAGCACTTTAATATTTGAGTATTTAACCCTGGAGGAAATTCTGCAATTTTTGCATTTGGAATCAGAGTAAAATTGCAGAATTCCCCCAGGACTGAATATTACTAAGCATGTATGTGCCTGAACAGTCCAAATGAGAGCTCCCCACTCCTAGCCCCTCTACTGGTTTCCATGACCTTGCCAAAATGAGTCCTTGAAGGACACTGCTGTCATTGTCAGTGGCCACCTGCACCATAATCCCTGCTTCAGAGGAAGGGCACAGGCTACAATGAGATTATCCCATGTGGATTTCCACTCAGGCTTCCATGAGATCCCAAGAGGAGCATGTTATATAGACTGCTCCCCAGGTCTGTCCACCTCCTCTTAACATGCCACTTCCCCAACCTAGAATAACAGCCCTGCAGAGAAGTTGCTTCCTTTTCCTCCTCAGCCATTCCACAGAACACTGCCAAAGACTCGTCTTGCTCAGCCCTTGAATGTTTGCTCTGGCTAGGAATTAATGTGATTATTCATTTCATTTAAAAGATTAATAAAAATGTTGGAAGGGTTCATAGGCCATAAGGTGACTCTCCTTTATGTCAAGAGTTCTCCAAAGAAACTAATGTTATAGCATAACCCTGAGTAAGGACAATTTACACCTCCTTCTGCTGGCCCAGAGAGAACCTGGGTGTCTCATTTTAACAACTGAAAATGACATCATAAACATTAGGCCAGTTCTCAGGACTGGCCCTTTTGCACTTGGTGGGGAAAGGGCCACAAAGGTGTCATAAACCATCTCTGTGTTTTCCTTGTCTTCATACTGTTGAGCACATGTCTGATCTCACAGTGCAATTGCAATGATTTTAGAAGATACAATAAGATGCTTGTAATTACCTTAGACAAAATACTCCCAGGTCATTTTTCTCATCTGACATTAACCAAATAAATCTTTATAATACGAGCTGGCTGCTACATAATTCTAGAGTGGCCGACTATAGTAACACAACTTCTTGGTTGAATCTTCATTTTACTAGCTGCTAATTAAGATGACTGCACCTACTTCTTAATAAACATTCACATTCATCTTTTAAGAGCAAGTCATAAAACTGGTTTGCTATTAAAATTATTAATTCTTCTTTGTTTGCATATATACACTAGATATATATACACTAGTAATTTTGCACGTAAGCTGTAGCTGGACAATTGCTAAAATGAGAATTCAGAATTAAGTCGAAGATTTATAAGAATGTTCTTTGTCTTCAATTTTTATTTTATTAATATCTCATCTTTCGGCTTCCCTCCCTCCCCTTTTTTGCAAGAGATTTATTTTTCTCATAAAACTATAGACTTGTCTGTATTATAAGCAAGAGGGACCTTTATACAAATGGCATGAAAAGGACCTTGAATAAATATTGGCTGGCTTCTAGATAATGATTTGTGAAGAAGTCAATAGGAATTGCCATTTCTGAAACTAGGAGTTGTATAGCAGCATTCAAAGGAGCAAAAGTAATAGAAAGAGAAGTGTAAGTGTTTTAGAGCACAATGGCAATTCATCATTTCCCTGGCTATATTTTTATAGGTCTCAGCTTTAGGGATGCAATAAAACACTAAACCAGTTTATCATTTTATCAAAACTAAATAAAAATTAATGTTCTTAAGTTAAATCACCAAAGCATATATGCTATTGGTAGCATTCTCCTGCTGTCATGTCAAGGCTTTATGCAACATTGAAAGATGAATTATGTAGGATATTTTTTCATCTGAATCAATGAAGATGTCTATTCCAGTGTTAAACAGCATTGCTTAGGAGGGGTAGAGACTATTTTATTCCGTGTGTCACACAGAATTTTCCCAAAGGAGTTCAATGACTAAGTGTGTCAAGTCAAGTGTGTTTTTTCCCAAACAAAGGTTTATGTCATTTTGTGAAAATTTGCTCTGTAATATCTTACTTAGCTATGAATAGAAATATTATTTTACATATAATCTATACAGTCTCCTAAAAAGACCACAGACTGCATTTTATGTGCAATGGTGGAAAAGTGTATTAGTCAAAAAGGTCATTCAATGTATATAAGTTACAGTTTAGGAAGGAATGAGCTCTACTGACTGAATTTATCCTTAATAAAGTTCTTGCCAGTCAATATATAACAAAATATTTGTTTTATGTATAAATATCATTAATGTCTAATCACAGTGAAGACCATAGTTTAAATTCCAATGCTTACTGCAAATATAGGGAAAATTACATTTCCATTTACATCTGGCAAGACCATCAACTAGTATTACTCTAAAAGTTGTTCTAGTCCAACAGTTCATATGTTCATACTGTCAAAAATGTCACACTTGAGGTTCTTATAAATTAAAAGTACCTATATTATTGAAGAAATTAGTCAGAAACAATTTTCCTTCAGTTATGTCCATGATTCTGTTTTATCTCCAAGAAATGACAATATAAGCAATTAAAAGAACCCAGGGAATTCATATGTCACTTACTGCTCTATGCAGGAGACATTAATGAACACATTTTCCATACTAACAAGTGTAACATAAAATTCTGAAATTAAAACAAAATCTTTCTTAGGTTTGTAAAATCATGTATTTATATGACTGTCTTCATCTTTTCATTGTAACCTTTGTATTTCTCTCCTGGGACACAAACAGCTGGTTGAATCCCTTATATCACTTGAAACTGCTAGAAGTAGTTATGTAGTGAATGCCATGTAATTGCTTTGTGCAACATAACGTGTCCAGGGAATAAGTACAAAGCAACTGTATGCACTTCTTGGTTTTGCTTGATGCCTCCTGTAAAAAGAGCCTGCACTTTTCATCTGTTCACAAAATAAAATCTTAGAGCATTTCTAACATGCTAGTGAGACTGTTCTGAACAGCACACATTTGTAATAGTGTGTTAGCCAGGCCTTCACCTCAATATTTTTAGAAGTCATAGTTTATGGCCATTCTTATTAGATCATCAAAATGGATTGTACATAGCCTGCTCATTTCAGGATCTTCCAGTTTCATTTCAAACTTTTTTTCCTAGCTAATATTAATCATTTGGGGCTAGCCAGTCCCTTTCCTCCTCTACTGGCAGATAAGGGATGTCCGGCCCCAGAACATCCCAGAGAAGGAAGGAATTGTCCATCTAATAGGAGCAATTCCTTTCCTGCTTTCTCCCTGTTTATGGGGAATAGCAGTTAGCTATTAGTCTTTACCAGTAGTTGATTAGTTACCCTCCACCTCAGGACTAGCTCAGCTCCACCTGCCACTACAGTGGGGGTGGATGCAGAATCTCTTTCCACTAAATACCAGGCATAGCCCTGCTTTCCTCCCAAGCCTCTGCAGCAGATATAAATGGAAGCCATGTGTGGTCAAAAGTCACCAGCGTAGTGTCCTAACAGGTAACTTGCTCTGTCCAGGGTTGATAGCCATTTGGCTCGTGTGTGTGTTCTCCCTGTATATTGCACTGGCTATGCACAGTTAACCAGCACCACAGACCCCCAAAGAATCCCCAAAGACAACAAAATCAGATAAAGGATGACGGCACCAAGCCAGGTTTATTGTCAACAAAGCATGGTCCTAGTATCCAGCAGACTCCACCAGACCACTGACAATAGACCAGATCAGTAGGACAGCCCCCTTAAGATACATTTTTATATAAAGGTGCGAACACAAGCTACACATTACTTTTGATGTATCAGGTTGCCACCCTCTGACATTACCTAGCTATCACCCATTATCTTGTACATGGTGGCTCGATCAAAATATTGCTATCCATCATTTTGTCATGCTGGACCCTATCTGAACCTGGGTCGGTATGTTCCTATTATCTGTGATGAGTGTGTTGGTAAGAACATAAGAACGGCCATATTGGGTCAGACAAACAGTCCATCTAGCCCAGTATCCTGTCTGCCAATAGTGGCCAATACCAGATGTCCCAGAGGGAGGGAACACAACAGGTAATCATCACGTGATCCCTCCCCTGTCACCCATTTCCAGACAAAGAGAGGCTAGGGACACCATTCCTACCCATCCTGACTAATAGCCATTGATGGACCTAACCTCCATGAATCTATCTAGCTCTTTTTTGAACCCTGTTAAAATCCTAGCCTTCACCACATCCTCTGGCAAGGAGTTCCAGAGGTTGACTGTGTGCTATGTGAAGAAAAACCAAGATGTTTCCTAATGAAGTTTTCTGTTACCACCCCTTTGGAATGTGTTTATGGCCAGTGCCTATACCTCTTAGGTATGAGTGTTTCTGTAATATTAGCTCTGTTCTTGCCAACTTCTGTGAGCAGGGCCTGCCTTTTGCTCATAGTTTCACTTTGCCTTATATTAGCAAAGTCTTGACCATTGTTGCCAAAGCCTCAGGACTTCACCAGGCTTGTGATGAGCTTATGTTTTAAGCCTTCTTCTTACTACGTTATAAAGGGGCATAAAGGCCAGCTTATTCCCCATTATGACCCAAGAACCACATAAATCAAACCACAATCAGAATTCAGTTTAACTAAAAATGTAACATTTTTTTCATGGACTTGTCCAAATATAGTTAAATTGAAATTAATGCTAGAACATCAACCCATCCTATTCCACCTCTTCTACCTCTTTAGAAAGAGGTCAGCATTGTGGTCCTTGACTTTGAATTCAGGTTCTTTGCAGCTACATTTTATTTGCTTTCCATTTTCATTTTCTGTAGACCTTTCTGGTACAATTGGGAAATTAATGTGATAGGGTAAGGCTTCTTGGGAAAAAATGAGGAGTCAGATGGTGTTTTCTGCACAAACACTCAAATAAATCTGGTTTTGTTTATCTTAATGTCAGAGCAAAATTGCCATCTTGGGGATAAATTATGTTTCATCCAATTATTACTGGACAAGGAGGGATAAAGAAAAAGATGTTTATAGTTCATTATTCTGGTGATAATATGATCCAAGGAAAATAATCTGCTTGGTTTCCAAACCAAATAGAACATGGTTCTGGAAAAGCAATATTTGAGAAATTGCTTGTATAGCTCAAAGGCCAGAGGGATTTTCTGTTGAATTTGGGAGTTATGGCTTCTAAACAGTGGTTAAAATGTTGTTGCTTAGTCTAATAACAAATGAGTTAGAATGACAGATAAAATAGAAAAAAAATCAGGGGTGAAATCCTGTCTCCACTGAAGTCAACAGAAAAGCTGCCATTTGAATGAAATGGGGCCAGGGCATCACACCAGATGTCTTCAAACACTGTCAGATTTTCCTCTCAGTTACAATGAGGGAAATCAATAGTCTTGAAATTCTTGAAAACAAAGTGGTTGCACCAGGGTAACTGATAGAAGGATTTACCCCAGTAGCTATTCAGAGGTTCACAAGCACACAGGAAGTTTTCTATCTGCTCTTAAGAGATGCCCTGCCAGTTCAAACCAGTGACCATCTTTATATGACACTGGCTAGTGCCAGAAATTTCAGAGAAAGGTGTAAAGCTGGGTAACAGACAAGTATGCCTAATATCTCTATGGGCTATATCCCTAATCCCAGGCAATCTGAGACTGATATATGTTCTATAGAATAAGGATTTAGAGGTATATACCTTATATACATTCCTCTTCTAGCTAATATAACTGAGAGCATTCTTCTTAGTGATATACAGTTCTTATTCCTTTTGGAACCCTCCTGTACTCTTGGCATCAAATTTGGCAGTGACTTCCACAGATTAATTATGTGTTGTGTAAAAAAGTATTCCAATTTTTCAGTTTTAAATTGGTTACATCTTAAATTTAATTGGATGTCCTTTTGTTCTTTCATTATGAGAAGAGGAGCATTGGAATGATCTTCTGTATAATAATGGTAATTTTATATACCCCTTTTATGTTCTTTTTTATTAATCTCCTCTTTAAATTAAATGGCCTCAGTCTTTTCAATCTCTCTTCACATGGAAACCTTTACATCTCTCCAAGCTCTTCTTCTGAGCATCCCACTTGCTGCCATGGTTTTTGTTGCAATGCTCAGAAACTCCATCCCAGAAGCAGTAAATTTGTGACTAAGGCTAAGGAGCTAAATCCTTCCCTTTTGAGGATAAACAAGAATAAGTGTGAAATTTTCATATACCTGTGCAAGACATCTGGGTAGCTAATTTACTGCTATTATGTTCTGGCTTTTCAAAACTATGTTGGCAGATGCTTCTGTAGGCAAAGTTTCTCACTCTTTCTAGTAGGACACCCAAGGCATGCATAGACAAGTTTTAACTCCTATTAGTTGATGTATTACTTTCAGTTTTTCCAGCATGCTTCTCTCTAACTTTTAAATACACAGAAGGATTCCTAAGCCAATAATGCTGACCATTTTACTAAATCTAAATACCATTGTCTGATTAATCGTTAACATGCAGATGAAATAACAGGGCCCTCCTAGCAATTCCTAAAGAATATTCCTGAATTAAGAAGCTTGGAAAATGGTTAGAATTAATCCTTTAGGTGTATTGGACAAGATCCTCAGATGATGTAACCCCCACTGATGTGAAACATATAATTAACCTCTGGAACTCATTGCCACGAACAATAACAGAGGCCAAGAGCTTAATGGGATTCAAAAAGTAATTAAACATGTCTGTAAATAAAAAAAATCCTCTGTTACATAAGAAAGAGTGGAAAAATTAACACTGATTGCCACTGAGTTATGTCAATTTACAGCAGATGAGGGTCTGGCTCTTTCAGATATTGCCCAGGTTTCTTTGTTAGCTGTGTGGAGGTAAGATGAGGCTGAAAAATCAGCTGTCAGAAAGTGTCCTCCAGGGTCTCTCTAGTATGCTATAGACTCTCAGTTATTCTTTAGCACATACTAAAGCAGCAATGGGCAACATAGGCTAGTGAGTGGGCTGCATGAATGGCCCTCCTTCATCTCAGTGGACCACAAGATTGTAGTTACCAAGGGTATGTCTAGACTACATGCCTCTGCTGACAGATTCATGTAAAATAGGCTACCCAACATAGTCAATGAAGCAGGGATTTAAATATCCCCGGCTTCATTAAAATAAAAATGGCTGCTGCGCTGTGCCAGCTCAGCTGATTGTCGGCATAGCGTGCAAGTCAAGACGCGGATCGGTTGACAGGGGAAGCCTTTGTCAACCTCTCCCTTATGCCTCATGGAACGAGGTTTACAGGAGCGGTCGACAAAGGCTTCCCCTGTCCACTGAGCCGCGTCTTGACTCGTGCGCTGTGCCGACGATCAGCTGAACTGGCACAGCGCGGCGGCCATTTTTATTTTAATGAAGCCGAGGATATTTAAATCCCCGCTTCATTGACTATGTCGGGTAGCCTATTTTACATGCCTCTGTCGGCAGAGGCATGTAGTCTAGACATACCCCAAGATGGTCTCCCAGGATATAATAGTTTTGCTAACTGCTCTTATGTACCTAGAATTTGTGGAGTGTGCCAAGTGAGCTGTAGCAGCACTTTGATTGGATGCATAGGGAATGCACGGCTCCCACAGCTAATGTTCTGTGTAATCAGCATGCACCTGACTTCATGTACCCTTGCTTTTCATGCATGTCACTTTAGTAATACCAATAGGAAAAAACCATGTGAACGAAAAGCAGCAGAATCTAGCAAACAAAATGTCTCTGGGCCACACATAGAACCCCAATGGGCACAGGTCACCCACCGCTGTACTAAAGCAATGTTGGCAGTAACCTGGACATTCTCTGCCCCATTCTTTTAGAAATGGGAGTGAAGAAAGTATCATGGGACAAAGGAAAGTGAAGAGAACTCCATGATTATGATAAGGAGCGTGGACAATTATGAAAATACATGTCTCACTGAACATGAAAATATTTGCCAACAGGTCAGTGGGACAGTTTTTGGTATATCTCTCAGACCTCATCATTACAGCAAGCCTTTCACAAGATGGATCACCATGTCAGGAGGCACAATTGCCAGGGCTGCATGCCTGTTTGGGATGACAGACGGTTTTTGCTGAAACAGCAAACAAATTGTTCCCAAACAATTCACTCTCACCATAATAGTATCCTTTTAATATGTCTGTTTTCTATGGAACTTGAGTTGCCTCCTGCATGAATGACTCTTGTATAAATACAGTACTGCCTAGGAACAGTTTCAATTTGTACATATTACTTTTGCTAATTTTTTTTTTTTTTTTTACATTTTCCATCCAGTTGCCAGTCTTTCTTTATAGAGGATGGATCTGTTTTAGTTTCTTCCTTCTCTGCTCATATTAGATGTATGATCTACCTCATCTGTATCAGACAAGTGTTCCAATGTATATATTAATTCTCAATACAGGAGGAGCAAGTCATACAGTCTTTACTCAGAAAAAATCTTCACTGGCTTTAACAGGAATTTTGCATTCTAAAGGGCTGCAGGATTAGACCCTATTTATGGAAAGCTACCTAATGCTACTCTTTTCTTAAAATAATTTGATAATCAGGATTATGGGCAGCATAAATCTATTCACAAAAGGTCTTTGGAATCTATGTTCACATGGCAATGATTTTCTTCTAGGCACCACTTAAATTCTCTCCAATCAGAGTGATTACTTATACTGAAGATATGAGCCATGATTCAGTGAGGTATTTGAGCACTTACATTATGTTAGCCACTTCACGATGCAACAGACCAACTGGGCCATTTAAATATGCCTCTGAATTGGGACTCATACTCAGGAAAACACTTCTCTTCTCAAAACTGATAAACTAAGAATAACAGGTAAAATCCAAGCTTCAGTGAAGTCAGTAGTTTTACCATTGACTTCAGAGAAACCAGGATTTCACACAATATGTATTTCAAATTGATCATTAATTGAATCAGGATCTTGTTCATTTTTCCAGGACACCACAGATCTGAACTCCAGAAGTGTTTGCACATAATCAGCAGATAAAATGCATAAATACATATTTGATTTTATCTGGAAGAATATGAAGAATATGAAACTTAACAGGATAAAGAGCAGTAACAGTATTTCTATTTCAAGAAATAACCTTGTTATTATTAATGTGGTTAATTTTGTTAGTTTATTTTTCACTTCCCAAATGCATATTAGATACTTTGAGTGATTACTATGTCATCACCTCTTCTGAAGTCTGGGTTAAGGCTCAAAAAAGAATATGAGCCAAATCCTGATTGCCTGACTCATGAATGAAATTCAGTAAGGACAAGCCAAATACTCCATTTAGGAAGGAACAATCACTTGCACACATTAAATAGGAAATGACTGTCTAGGAAGGAGTATTGCACAAAGGGATCTACAGGTCACAGTGCACAACAAGCTAAATATGAATCAACAGTATGACACTATTGAAAAAAAAAAGCAAACATCATTCTGGGATGTATTAACAGGAATGTTGTAAGCAAGGCATGAGGCCTCACCTGGTGTATTGTGTCCACTTCTGGGCACCATATTTCAGGAAAGATGTGGAAAAATTGGAGAAGGTCCAAAGAGCAACAAAAATGATTTAAGGTCTAGAAAATGTGACCTGTGAGGAAAGATTGAAAGAACCGGACTTTTTTAGTCTGGAAAGAGAAGACTGAGAGGGGACAAGATAATAGCTTTCAAGTATCTAAAAGGTTATTACAAGGAGGAGGGAAAATTATTTTCCTTAACCTCGGAAGATAGGACAAGAAGCAATAGGCTTAAATTTCAGCAAGGGAGGTTTAGGTTGGACAGTAGGAAAAACTTCCTGATTGTCAGGGTGTTTAAGTACTGGAATAAATTGCCTAGGGAGGCTGTGGAATCTCCATCATTGGAGATTTTTATGAGCAGGTTAGATAAACAACTAGCCAACAGGAGCTGAGAGATTGACCTGGGGAATGGGGGCAGCACAAGCATCTTCCCCTTCCTGGAGCTGAGAGCCATGTGGAGGGAACAATCCTGCAGTTTAAAGTGATCTGGGGCTGCAGCAGGCAGTCTGCCTTGGGGGTGCTGCAGGGCTCCTGCCTGGGAGATGCTTAAGTAAGCGCCTTCCAGTCAGAGACTGACTCTGGCACCCCTGTCCCTCCTGCACCCCAACTCCCTTCCCCAGGTCACCATCCAAGCCCTCTGCACCCTGCTGCCCCAGGTCACAACATCCTCCCAGGCCCTATACCTCTTCCTACACTCCTCCCCCAGGCTAGAATCCTCTCCTGCACCCAAACACCCCCCGACCCTGCACCCTAATCCCCTGTACCAGGTCACAAGCCCCTCCTTCACCCAAACTCCCTCTCAGACCTCACGCCATCTCTTGCAGCCCAGTACCTTACCCTGTGCATCCTTCTGCAGCCAACCTCCAGCCTAGTCCCCACATCTGCTCCACAGAAAAGTGTGGCCCTTGACCACTTTCCAAAATCTTGGAGTTGTCCCCACCGAAAATTATTGCCCACCGCTGAGTTATAACAATTCTTCAAAAATAGTCTCAGCTCTTTCAATTCCTCTTCAACCTCAAAACTTTGATTATTAATAACTTGTATTTGATTTTCTAAAATTTCTACTTTTGTAGACAAAAATTGTAAGAATTATTAGCAGACTCAGTTTCAGATTTGAAGCTCTCAAGGGTGATTCTCACTCATATATAATCCTGCACTATCTCAAATCCTGTTTCCAGCATAGCCAGCCTGGGGCCATATGCTTCATTCTTTGCATCCAACAGGATCCCCATGGAGTTGACTGCAAACAGAATAGTTTTCTTGGAGATCTGAATTTCCAAAATTCCAGCTGCAACAAGTTCTAAACAGATAGCAAAGCAGGTAGGGCTAAAACATTATTTAAGCTGATGATTTAGTAGTTACCTCAGATGAACTATTATCTGCAACGGCTTCTCCAATAGTGTTGGACCCCGTCCTAAAACAGAGTTTCCGGGAACAATGTCTCTGCCAAGGATTCTCTAAAGACAGTCATCTATGGACAGCATAAAGGTAATTGGTTGATTTGTCTCTCTCACACAATGGATTTACATCAGCTTTAGTGCCAATGATTTCAATCTACTTAGTCCTCTATTACACCAGAGTAAGAAAAGTCAAGGCCAATGGTTACTGAAGACTTGAAAGGCAATTTCCACAAGTGGCCTAGTAGCTGAACAGGACTAATAGGCCTCAGGCTGCAAATCTACAACCTAACCGAACACTTCCTGCCTCTTCAAACCCTCCTCCTAATAAAAGTGGCCTGATTTCTGATCACTAGTGGTATAAATCCAGAGTAATTCTATTAGAAGTGCATTGGCATGAAGCTGGTATCAATGACAACAGGATCAAGCCCATAATACCCAGCATGCAACTCTCTCTCACCAGTGAACTAGTAAGAGCCAGCGTCCTAAGACATTGTGCAATCATCGCTTCCCTTCAGTAAAGAAGCTGGCTTTAAACAGCCCATGGAGAAATATCAATAACAAATGTTCCTCATGGAAACATATTGACCCCAGTGACAACTTAATTTGTGCATCTTGTTTTCCAAGGAAAAGTATGACAAGTGCAGAAAGCTGCCATCTATTTGGAATCAATGGTAACAATAATGTCATCTGTAATAAGGCAGTTGGCACAAAGGTTTCTGCCATGCCCAATTCTGAGATTTTGTATATGTGAGAATTTGGACATCAGACAGCTATTAGTGCACAATTGTACTTGCAGCTTTAGAAGCTACTGTTTAAAATTTTGAACCAACCAGTCTGGAAGGGGAAAAACAAGTGGATCGAGAAACACAGAAGCTTAAAATGAGCTTGGAGACATAAAAAAGAACTCTTGGGGCCTAGAACATGAAACTGGCGGGTGAAATCTTAGCTCTCTGAAATCAATGGCAAAACTTTAACTGACTTTAATAGGCCAGGATTTCACCCAGGATGTTTTACCAAAATTCCCAGTTTGTCCCAGATATCTGTTCACACTACTGACTCCAAACAGTGGTCAGCAGCTTCTCTAGTCAGGGCTGAAGATGAGTACTGTAACCCAGGTCAATTTATATACTTACAAAGATAAAATAGACATTATCTGCTGCAAAGAAATAAAAGGAAACTGAGCTGATGGGATGCTTTAAGCTACTACCAGGAAGTTTTTCTTTTTACATAAATAAAACAGCACTATATTTATTATGACTGGCAAACAGGAGTTGCCTGTCTGACCTATTTTTAGAAACAACAGGAAGAAAAGGACCTTAGCCTCTACAATCACATTGAGAAACCAGCTAAAACCTGAGAAGGGAAGCAAAGAAGCAGGAAGTAGAGGGGTTAGTTATTGAATCAGAGAATCATAGAAGGTTAGTGTTGGAAGAGACTTCATGAGGTCATGTAGTTCTACCTCCTGCTCAAAGCATTCCCTAACTAAATCATTCCAGCCAGGGCTTTGTCAAGCCTCGCCTTAAAAACTTGTAAGGATGGAGCTTCTATCACCTCCCTAGGAAACCCATTCCAGTGCTTCAACAACACTCATACCCCTGGTGTACACTAGGGGACACATTTGAATTAAGATACACAACTTCAGCTATGTTAATTGCACACTCGCCTTTTGACTTCCCTTACTTGTCATAGAAGCAGGACTACCAGCATTGATGGGAGCACCCTCTCAGTTCAAATTAGCATGTCTTCACTAGACCTGCCAATTCAAACCCTGGAAGATCGACTGCAGCTGCTTCAATCTTATCTGTAGTATAGACATGGTCCTAGTGAAATAGTTTTCCTACTATCAAACCTATATCTTCCCCACTGCAACGTGAGACCATTTCTTCTTGTTCTGTCATCTGCCACCACTGAGAATAGCCTAGCTCCAGCCTCTTTGAAACCCCCCCTTCCAGTAGTTGAAGGCTGCTATCAAATCCCACCTCTCTCTTCTCTTCTGCAAATTGAATAAGACCCCTTCCCTCAGCCTCTCCTCATAAGTCGTGTGTCCCAGCTGCCTAATCATTTTCATTGCCCTCCACTGGACTTTCTCCAATTTTTCTGCATCCTTTCTGTACTGGGAGGCTCAAAACTGGACACAGTACTCCAGATGTGTCTCCACTGGTGCTGAATAGAGAAGGAAACTCACTTTCTTCAATATTCTGCCAATGCTCCTGCTAATGCAACCCAAAATACCATTAGCAGGGTGGCTGACAGATTTGCTGGGTCCCTGGGCAATATCGGGGGAAAGATTACTCCAGCTAGAATACCTGAGGCGAAACCAGTTCCTAAGAGCTCTAAGGATAGGGGATGTATGAGGGAGGTGGACAGGTAGTGGAAAATCACAAATGCTGCCCCATCTAACTTTTATGTCTCTTGGCAGAGCTCACAGAAATGTTGTACAAGCTGTGGAATTGTTGTGGCTTCCTCCTGCTTGCTCCAACTTTGGTGATCCAAGAGAAGTTGTGGAAGACAATTCAAGAGCTACCATGCAAACCACACCATCTCCCAAATTTGAATCTTTTCTGATGATATTTTAGCCCTGAGATACTAAATATTTGAAAACAACAGTGAAGATCAATGAGAATTCTGCTTGGAAAACATTTAAAGATTAACCTAGCTCTCGGTCTATTGAGTGTGGATGTAAATTAGTCATTCATATACAGAAATAGCAAGAACAGCTTTCACACTGGAAAAGAAACAAGTCTTCAGTTCCCAAATCAAACAACAAGCTAAGTGATTTGACAGACTGGGGCTGATAAAACTCATAGCTAAGTTGGAAAACTATCAAAACTCCTCACTTCTTCTTGTGACAAATACTTGGATAAGCAGAGCAAACCAATATAACCAGAAACCTTAACCTTAGTGTAACAAAAAGGGAGGACCTCTCACTAAGGGTACATCTACATAGCAGTGTTATTTCAGAATAACTGACAATATTCCAAAATAACAAAGAGCATGTCTACACTACAAGCCTTTATTTTGACATAATGGTGAGCTGGAGGACTTCTTACTCTGACTCCTGTAACCCTCATTTTATGAGGAGTAAGGGAAGGCGAAGGAAGAGTGTTCTTCTTTTGGCTTCTTCCTGCTGTGTAGACAGCACCAAAAGCCAAAATAAGCTATTTCAACCTCAGCTACGCAGTTGACTTAGCTGAAGTTGAATAGTGTATTCCAACTTTAGCCCTGTTGTGTAGATATACCCTAAATGGCAAGCAGTTAAAGAAAGTGTTAATACCAGGGCCAAAGACTTATGTTAAATGTTTCTTAATTGGAGTTACAAAGATGTGAAATAAAAACCACTGATGAGAATTTATATAATCCAACAATAATGAAACTAGTAATGTAAAGAATAATCTTCCAATTAAAAAGGAAAAGAAAGGGCTTAGTGTAAGTGGGTTATAACACTCACATGGAACCATGCACAAGTATCAAAACTTTAGGGTAAAAGGTAGGAAAAACTATGGCTAATTACCCAGTTCTCAAACTAAATGCTAAAGCATCTTCAAAGAGGATGATTAAGACACTGATGGTGAAATTACATCAAGGGAAAACTGTTCCAGTCTATATTCGGTAATCCTACCCCCTCAGCCCTGCAGGCACAGAGAGCTCAACAAGCAGTAAAACTCGTGCAGGTTTGCTGCGTGGAAGGACCAGAATGCAGGAATCCCAGACATCACTGTGCTTTGCAGGGCCTTTGTTTCTCCATCAGTAGGTGGGTTTTGGTGTCATGACAGGATGGGGGAGGATTTTTGCCCCATGGACTTTCAACTATGCTGGAACCTTATGTGAACCTCCATGGGAGTGAGAGAGTCACAGCTGCTATGGGGGTTGCTGCAGCCATGACAATCTTTTTGTAAGTGCTACGCAGCTGACTTCAATGGAACAGAGTTAGGCCAAACCTGGGTCCTTTTGAAAATCCCACCTCACTGCTAAGGAAGTACTAACTGGGGAAGTGTGAGCTTTATATTATTGAATTATTATTCCCACTCTTACTTCCAATATGAAAGCATTATATAATCCACCATCCAATTCTGCAGCTACAAACCTATGAAATAAGAACCAAAATAGGAGACCCAAGATCCAGTCACAATTACCCACTTACATTTTTATGTGCAATAGCCACATACACACATACAGCTAGCTGCTGCCTGAATGTATAATTACACTTGCAATTGATCAGTTTGTCTCCTCAGTAATTGCATGGGCAAATGTGGGTATATAAACTCATGGCTACTTTGTCTTGGACTTCAGGACTTTTTTTATCGTGACAATTTGTCCAAAGAGACTCAGCATCTGACATTATCATTGCTAGAACTAATGCAAGCCTCTGGAATGATTATGATGCTGGACTAGGCCTACTCATATTCATTGCACTGTTCTATAGCCCCCTGTCAAACTGCTTCCAATCCAAAGTTGTATCCCCAAGGCATTTATGAACTTACGTTAAGAAGCATGTTTTATTCAGTTTACTAATTGATAATCTGCAGAAAATGACCTAAATGGAACCTGGCTTGTCATTGGCTAGCCTTGATTGATTTAAACAGTGATGACTTTAGGTTCTAGTCCGTCTCCCTCCCCCCAGCACACACACATGCCTGTGGCAGTACATCAGTATCACTGCCGGCCAACTGGAATACATCTTTCACTCCTCCAACATGTGAAAGTGTAATCTATTTCTGTCTGCCGAGAAGCACTAAGCGATTCTGGGTAGTTCTTCCTGGGCCTTTACTCTATAGCCCTAGGCAAGAAGAATTAGAAGCATTGAAGTGGAGCTGAAAAGTGGGAGAGTGACAAGGAAAACTGGAAGGGGTGTTCAGGGCCGGCCCGAGCCATTCGTGCGCCCCGGACCCCAGGAGCATGGCGCCGCTCCCATGAGTGTGGTGCATGTGTGGCCCCGCCCCCGCTCGGTCTGGCAGCCCCGTGCAGCGCCCCCTACAATGGGGTGCCCCGGGCGGTAGCCCGGTCAGCCCGTAGCTTGGGCCAGCTCTGGGGGTGTCTCAGAGGAATTTGGGAAACTTTTGCCAGGTTCTGAGTTTTGTGCAGAGCATCAGCAGGTTACACTGTAAAACACTGCCAAAAACATATGGGAGAGAAGGTTGTTTTATCTTTTATCTTAACAAATGGAATTGACTTTCCATTGATCATAGGGCTACAGGGATTTGTATGTTTTTCTTCAGCACCTAGGGCATGTCTACACTAGGAAATTATTTTGAAATAACTAAATTTGAAATAACAACTCCTGAAATAACTATTCTGAAATAAGTTTATTCCACCAGGAAAGCAGGAGAACAGATTTCAAAATAACCAGCCTGTTATTTTGAAATAACAGGCTTGGTAGTGTGGATGCTCCACTTATTATTTCAAAATAAGGGGGATTATTTTGAAATAACTTGCTAGTGTTGACCAGGGCCTAGAGAGGATTTTTCCCCAAATAACATGCTGATAGACAAATCAGGAAGTTGATTGAATTTGCTTGACATTGACACTGAACTTGACTACAGATTAGCAGCCTTTGGCAGCTGGCTGCTGAGATCAGACTTCATTGAAATTAGCAACATTCACAAAAGAGAAAAATGTTTGGTAGATGGGTCTGATGAGATGGCCCCTCTCCCCCATACATATCTATTGAAGTAGCTGCAATTTGGTTAGTTAAAAAGCATCTTGTGACATAAAGGAAAGACACTTTTTTCATAATTTCAGGCCAGATGGGACCATTAGATCAGCCAGTCTGAGCGGCTATATCTCACAGATTGTTACACTTCATCCAGGACCCATAGATTGAGTCTGTGATGAGATGTTCACCCTCACTTGCCCTGAAACAGTTAATGCAGACTGAAAAGGAGGCTAAGTCCCACAACAAGCTGTGCTTTGGGGGAATCAAGTGGCTCAGTAATCCTATGATTGAGGAAGCCCAGTTAAGGAAGAATAAACTGCGCTGGATTTACAAAGGCATAACATTGGCAGAGGAAGGGAGGCTGCTGGGAAAGTCTACAGTCATGTCTTGGGAGGGTAGTTTGGGGACTGCAGAGATGTGTAGCCAGTAGCTATTTTCTGGGAGGAGGGAGCAATGAAGTTGGCAAACCCAGAGAAGGAGAGAATGCCAGAAAGTAAGAAAAGGGCTCCAGGAAAGATAGTAAGGTCCTGGAGAGAAGAGACCTTGACTTCTGGATAGGGGGACCATTATCCCTGGCCTGTGTTTCCTTGCTAGCTCCTGAGGAAGTGGCACTATAAGGCAGCGAGGGGGAAGACGAGCTGGGACTGTGGAAGAAACCCTTTGGTACTGCAGAAGAGGAAAACATGAGTACTGACCTGGCTGGAGGGCTAACTCACAAAGAGACAACTCCTGGGGCGAGAGAGGTTGCGGAAGAAGAGAAGGATAGAGAAATGGTGAGCAACTGTGGGATGGGGCGTTGACCTCATGAAGCTAATGCCCAGAATGAGCAGGAGAAGGCACTATCCGAGCAATGAGTAAAGCACTCTGTCACAGAGCCCAGTCCCTTGTGTTTTGACTAAAGAATAGTGTGCCTAGCTAAAGCATCTCTTCCGTAAAAGAATAAGGTCTTGATCTGAAGACATCAAGAAATGCAGAACCCTCTCCTTCCCTTGGCACTTTGTTCCAGTGGTTAATCACTGTTATAAATTTGTGCTTAATTTCTAAATTGACTTTGTCTGGCTTCAACTTCCAGTCACTGGCTCTAATTTATGGGGATTAGAATCTTCATAATTTTCTTCCTTCCAATGTTTGTTCTGGAGTTTTAGCTTGAGGATATGTCAAAGGACATAGGTAATGTATTTTAATAGCTTTACACCAATATTTTCTCCCTGTTTGAATATCTCTTTGGAAGTCTGCAGGACATTTCCTCACCATTCTCTTCCCTTTTCCCTTCATTTATCAGTCATGCACTCTGCTTTGTTGTTTTAGGGCTTCTCACAAGCACTGAACTACTTCCACGGATTTCATTGTGTCAAGTGAAAAGTGTGTAAACAGCCATTCATTTTTTAAAATAAAAACATTAAAAATGACTCTGCTTTTGCAAGGAAGAAGAGGCATTTCATGTTTTAAATCTCAACAAAAGCCCTTTCAGCTTGTGATGCTATAATGACATGAAAATGAATTCCATGTTATTGCACACTATAGATACATATTTAGCCCATCACTTTTTTTTTAACAAGTATTTTGGCAGTGCTCAATATTCATGGAGCTATGGGCTATTAGCCAGGATGGGTAGGAATGGTGTCCCTAGCCTCTGTTTGTCTGAAAATGGGCAACAGGGAAGGGATCAGGTGAGGATTACCTGTTATGTTCCCTCCCTTTGGGGCATCTGGTTTTGACCACAGTGGACAGACAGGATAGGATACTGGGCTAGTCTGACCCAGTATGGCCGTTCTTATGCTCTTATGTTTAAATTATAGAGATCACTATATGCAGTGGCTTCTGAATCAGATAGCAGGACATATTTATGTTAATGGGGGGGGTGATAGTCTTGCTGGGCCCCTGGACAAGTTTCGGGGGAGGGGCTGGCTCTGCACTCCCAGGCAAGGCTTCAGGCAAAAGGGAAAGGGCTGGAGTCAGCCAGCCCTCAGCACCGCCCAGAGCATGTTGCCCTGGATCCCACAACTCCCAGCCAGCCCTGACACCTGCCCAGAACATACCACATGGCACTCCAGCAGTGATTTAAAGGGCTTGGGACTTCGGCCAGCAACGATATTGCAGGAGCAGTGGCAGCATTCAGGGGCCTTGGGCCCTTTTGAATTGCCAGGCCCTGAGGCAACTGCCCTTATTGCCCCCCTTATCAGCAGGCCTGATGCTAAACAACACCAGAGCTGGCGTACAAAGGGTAAAACAAAGGCATGGGTTGACCTAGTACTCAACGGAGTGCCATGCCATACCAGCACAGAGGCCTGTTCTTTCGGAATGTAGATTTTTAAAAAAATGTCTCCATTTGATTCCAATAAAACCTTTCAAATGTGAATGAAAGGCCACACATGACTGTGTTAGTGAGTCTGTAAGCAGACAGACTGAAACAACAGCTCCTCCTCTCATGAGGTTGTGGTCTCTGAAACCTAATGATGACAATTTAAATATCAACATGGATAGCTGTATCACTGCAAATCATTTGAGGAGAAACAGCTGCTGTATTAGGAACACCTGCAACTATGGATTGAGTTACAGCTTGTGGGAGAAGTTTGCTTCCTTTTTTCTTTGTGTTGCCCCCTGGGTAAAGTACTTATTCTATTAACTGATATCTACATGCAACATTTAGAGCTCAGAAGTCTCTCTCTCTCATATGCTTGAGTGCATATGCTTTCATTGTCTGTTTCACTGTTTCAGTCTGACCTTGTCCCCTGAGAATGGAGGGCAGGAATCCTTCCTTTGAGTTAGGAACTGTTATAAGAGCAAGGTTTTACATCACTCTTCAGCACGTTATGAACTTCTCTTTTCTAGTGCTAACTGAAATAGATGATTTATGCTGTTCTTTTAATTTCTCAAATAATTAGTGTTGGCTTTTATCTTTGTCAAAGGAAAATGTTGTCTAATGGTTAAAGTAAGGCTCGCTTGCACGGGTGCACACTCTTTCTCATATGCACATCTATATCGACCCACCCTAGGCTGAGAACTCTCTCTCCCCGGCACTGGTACTGCTGGGTATGGTCAGACCAAGAGTTCTACTCAGGCCCACTGACAGTAATTTTGGGGCCCAGAGCAGAATAGTCAATGGACCTTCTAGAAAAGGTGGGTGTAGCATCCCATAAAGTTGGACCCAAAGGAGTCTTCTCTTCTTCCCAGTCTCCTACTGTCTGTGTTTCTGTGGATCATTTTCTCTAATACACATTTATCAGGCACAGCGATCCTAACTTTTAGCTCGTCCCTGTAACTTCCATCCAGCTTCCCCCCACCCTCTTCTATGGGTCTGGTGCAAGCTCCAGAGGTGCAGAGGAACTTGTCTGTCAGACCCCACCCATTATATCTCCAAAGGAGTTTCTTTCCATCAGCCATTGGGGGGATGAGGCAGAATAAACAACAGTTTCTGTAACTGTGTCACTACCTGAAGGCTCCAATGAACACTGTAGGTTCCAGACATCTGTGAGCCTTCAGGTAGTGACACAGTTACAGAAACTGCTGTTTATTCTGCCTCACCCCCCAATGGCTGATGGAAAGAAACAGCACTGAAGAATTCCCTCTCCCCTTCCTTCCCCAGGCCAAAGGTAACCTGAAGCCCTAGTAAACAGGGGAAATCTGTTTTATTCTTCTTTATAAAAAAGGCATTTCTAGACAACTAGTCAAAAACCTAGGAATGTATCTGACAGGCTGTATCAACCCCAAAAGGGGCCTGAAGGGGTTAACCTGGCTCAGCTGGCTGAGGAGGCCCCACCCCCACAGTCCTGCTGGGCATGCTCCAACTGGAGGCTGGCTATAAAGGACTCTGGAGCCCCTCAGTCTGGGATGACTGCTTCAGGGGAAGGAGGTGCTGCAGGAGTGGTAACATAGCTGGCCCAAGCAGTGGCTGCCAAGCTGAGAGGGACTGGGGTAGGAGTCTCCAGGCCTGAGCAAGAAGATGGAGAGGACTTCTTACAGGATATGGGTAGGGAGTACCCCAGAGCAGGGAATTGATCCCTGGGAGCTTGGTGTGTTACAATGAGATTCCCTGCTGAGCTAGCAGTGGACTGTGACACTGCTGACAGGGCCCAGGGCTGGGATCTGGTGGAGAGGGAGGGCCTAGGTCTCCTGACCCCCTCCCCAACCCCTGCCAGATACTGCCATGCGGAGTTGACTATATTGGCTCTGAGGCTGTCAGGCCATACTGTGTATTGACTCTGTGTCTGCTAGGCTATGTTAACCCTGAATGCAGGGGGATTGTATGTGGACTTGGTGGCTGCTTGGCTGTGTTACCCTGAACATGGGGGAACATTTAGACTCTGGCTACTAGGCCATGTTACCCTGAATGCAGGTTGCAGGACATAGACTCTGTGGCTGTTAGGCCACTCTATCCTAAGTGGGCGTCTCAGGAGTTGCAGCTGAACGGTCACCACCCTCTCAAGCAGATGGACAAGGTACCCCTTGATAGTATCCAAAGGTACTTGACCATGCAAACACCATAACTCTCCCCACCAGGACTCAGTGGGGAGCTATTGTGGCTGCTATTATTTATGCATTTGCATTACAGTAGCACCTATGGGCCCAACTGAGGTCAGGATGCTATTGTGCAGCGTGCTGTACATGCTCATGGGGACAGTTCCCTGCCCTACAGACACTACAGTCTAAACAGGCAAGACAACCAAAGGAAGGACTGATTTTACAGACCCCCATTTTACAGACAGGAAATTCAGGCTGATTTACCCAAGGTGGCAGTCTGTCCCCCATCCCCTGAACCAGAACCAGCCCACAAGCAGCCAGAAAATTCCCCTGCAATGGGCATTGTGCCACCATAGGAAGTCCTACACTGCCTCCACTGCACGTTCTGGCTGTGGGAGGCAAGAAGTCTAGGGCAGAGAACTGAGATCTTGAGTCTGGCTCCCAGCATTTTTTTTTTTTGCCCTTTTGGCCCCCAGTTGTCTTGTGCCTAGCTCAGCTCTTTCCCTTCTGTGCTCTCTCCCTTCCCCCAGCAGTCCTGTGCTCCCCACCCTTGCACAGCTCTTTTCTCCCAGAAGTCCCTGCCTACCTCTGCCTCCACCCCTCTGTTCTTCTCCCTTCCCAGCCCAGTTCCTCCACCCACCTTGTAAGAATATAAGAACAGTCATACTGGGCCAGACAAAAGGTCCATCTAACCCAGTATCCTATCATCCAACAATGGCCAATGCCAAATGCCGCAGAGACAGTGAATAGAACAAGTAATTGTCAAGTGATCTGTCTCCTGTCATCCATTTCCAGCCCCTGACAAACAGAGGCTATGGACACTATTCCTACCCATCCTCACTAATAGCCATGGATGGACCTAACCTCCATGAATTTATCTAGCTCTTTTTCGAACCCTGTTAAAGTCCTGGTCTTCACAACATCCTCTGGCAAGGAGTTCCACAGGTTGACACTGCATTGCGTGAAGAAAAACTTCCTTAGGTTGGTAGCTGGTTTAAAAACAAACAAATCAGCCCTCACTCCCAGCAATCCTATGCCCAGAACTACCCCAGAGCTCAGCTCCCTTCTTTTCTTCCCAATCCAGCTTTCCCCTCCCCACTCACTCACATGGTTACAAAGCTGCAGTGATTGCTGCTGCAAATGGTCTGCCCCTCCCCCCCATTCTGCCTTCCCAGCACTGCTGGGGGCTGCTGTCCTGACTCACCCTCTGGCTGTCCAGGGCCCCTCCTACCCCAGGACTGCCTGGTGGGTGCACCACCTGCCACTCTGCACTTTGTGGTGGGTGCTGGGACTTGGGAGAGTGCACCTAGGAGCACTGCAGCCCACTCAGGCCATGTAAAAGGGCCAGGGTCTCCCATCCGCCACTACTGAAGCAGTGAGCAGAGGACCATGGGCCCTTTTAAATTGCCTGGGGCCTTGGTTCCACAATTTGTAAGATGAGCAAAGGCAAAAGAGATCCACAGATTTCCATCAGTGTCTCCTTCCCTTCCACCCTAGAAAATGTTAGTGTTCTTAAAGGAGCAAACACTGCATTTACAGATTTACATTTCTGGAACTACACCTTGTGAAACATAAACATAATGGTATATTTTTCCAATGTGTAGAATAAACACCCAGGGCCATATTAAGGCCAGGCTCACATCTGTTTCTACTAATAGAATGCCCGGAGCAGGTTGTTGGAGGCAGAATGTCAGGTGGAGGCAGAAGGTGGCTACAACTCGCTCTCCCCTTTTTTGGGGAGGGGGGTGGGAAAAAGATATGCACCTAGGGAGCCAACATAAACCAAAACATTAAATGCACTGAGGGGGAGTAGGTGCAGCTATGGTACCTGGGAATTATGCTGATTCAGCTCATCCCATAATGACCCGCCCCCCGTGCGCCAGCAACAGCAGTACAAGAACAATTTTAAAAGTTGACATGCTGAGCCCCCTTGTCCCTATCCACCGCCACCCCAAGCTGAGGCCAAGAGTAAAGCCTCAGCATGTGAAGCCAGCAGGCAGGAACCTGACCCTGGATGCTGGATTCTTGGCTGCTGCCCAATGCACCAGGGGCTCTGCTGCTCCCCAGCACATGAGGCTCTAACCAGGACCCCAGCATGTGGGGCTGGCAGCAGCAGGGACCCGCGTTGGTAGGCCAGGCACCCGGGGGTGCTGCAGCGCCCCCACATACACCTATAATTCCTGCATCTATGTCCAACAGGTTGTTGAATTGCCTTTTCCCAGTATAAATCCCTACAGTGACGGCAGGTATCAAACTCCCCTTCCTGCCCGTCTGATCAACTCCCACATATACCTGGGCTAGCAAGCTAGCTGAACTGGTATAAATTACAACTCTCTTCCCAGTTTCAGAATATAGTCTGCCTTATAGAATATTTTATTATCCTTATCTGTTGCTTTGAAGCATCCCACTTTTTCACTGCAGAGTTTCTGAAATTGATTCCATCAATTTTGTTCAAGCTCCTTCATATTCCATTAGCATCTGCCCTTGGAATGTATAATTTTTATGAGCAGATCTTTGCATACATCTTACGTTGGATTATGCTTGATTGCTTGCCCTTAAAAGTTCACCACAGTCACTGTCACTTACTAAATCTGGTTTGTTCCTTTGGATTAAGTCAAAATAGCTTTTAATTTCACTGGTTGCTCAACAAACTATAAAAGAAAACGGTCTTGCATTGCATGCAGAAATATGGCTGTTTCCTTTCCCATTTTGTGGTTTTTAATGCAGTCAAATTCAGAATGATTGAATTCTCTACAGACAAATGATTATTAGGGATATAAAATCTCAGTTAATTAGTTAACCAGCTAAACACAGTCCATTTGGGGGCTGCCGCTGCTGCTTCCCACCTCCAGCCATGCAGGGGCCACCACTGCCTGCTCCTCACCACCACATGTGGCTGCTCCTGGTACGAGTTAACCATTTACATCCATAATGAGTATTTGTGTTTTTTCACTTTAGGAAATGTTTACATACTCTCCTGTGCTTTTTGCCAAGTTACACTTGCATATATGTATATTTATTATTTGTTTAATGTGCACACACAGTACTTGTCTACATGGGTATACATCCTTGTACGTATGCATCATTGTACATATTTATTATTTATTTATTTAAAATACATTTGCCCCACCTCTATATTTAAAATATTCAAGGTGGCTTACAAAATTTTTTAAAACACAATATAAATATATATAAAAAATTAAAATACGAGACCCCAGAGGGACATAAAACCTGCTAAGACCTCTCGAGAGGAGGGACACACACCAATAAAAACACAAGTAAAAAGGGTGGCTTTAGCCTGACTCCAAAACGTAGTTCACATTTTATATATGCATATATCACCTATATAAATTTGTCAGTGCAGACTGATACGACCGGAGTGAATATGTGGTAATTATTGGAGGTGATGAGTCATCTCTTGGATAAGCCACAGACATTCTTGCACTAAGCTCCAGCAAATCCACAAGCCAGGAGCTGGTCTGGTGACTCTCCAGACAGACATATAAACTTCACAGGCGAAAGAGCCACTTAGTCTGCCCAATATCACTTCATGGCTTCAGACTCTCCCTTGCCTCACAATGGTGACAGATCCCACAGGCCTGTTCCAATTCCAGCCTTGTTCCCAGACCTGCCCTTGGTCCAGGCTGGCGCTCAGCCCCATTCTTGCTTTTGTTCCAAACCTGCTCTTGGTTCCTGTTTCTGACTCTGACCCTTTGGTTCTGGTTCCTGACCTGACTGCTACTGCTCCACCCACAAGCCTGACCCTCCATGCTCAGTTTCTTTCTTAAACTTTATTTTTCTATAAAACATAAACACATAATGAAACAAAATATAAATCCTGGAACTAGCATATAAATAACAAATTTCAGTGCTCATTATTTCTAAAAGCTGAAATAAAAAACAAAACCTGAACCTGCAGAGGTCATTCAGGCATCTATCGTTGAAGTGACTGAACAGATAAGTGAGAATATAAACAATGTGTATTCGATTAATATATACTAAATTACAAAAGTATCAATACTTTCATGTGTCCAGGCACCCCATTTTCCCAGGAGTTTCTATGAGGCAGTCATTTTTTCCATTTAATGCAGTAGTAGAGAGCTTGCTACCCCAATCTGCGTATGAGGGAGGAATTGCAAATTTCCATTTTCTCAAAACAACTGCAGTTACTGCATCTTTTGTTAACTAGCAAAGCCACCACAGGCAGCACCCCTGAAATACACAAGCTTGGAGATGCAAAGAGAAAGCAACACTTACAATTTCTGAGAGCACTGAATATACCATTTGAGAATACATACATTATTTTACAGAGCGGATGTGTCATGATCATGAGAGATGGCCAGCAGCCTGGGGACTAAGGGGTTAACTATACCTAAGCCAGGTAGAGTCAGCCAATAGGAATGTAGGTAGGAATTTCAAACTGGGACAAAGGAGTTTTTGGTTTTTCCTTCCTTTGTCCCTGGGCAGTTTCTCTTCAGCTACTGAGGGGGACAGACACTGTCTCCCTCCAGGACAAGACTCTTCACTATCTATAAGTAGGGTAAAGTTTAGATAAATCTGTTTTATTGTTTTCTGGTTTGGGAATGGGAATCTGATGTCTGTGCATTTAAAAATGGGGTTTTCCTCTACTTTGTAACTAAGTTTTGGCCCATGGTGGAATCCCCCCCATGAGTATATTAAGTTGTGACTTTTTCATCTAGTCATTATGCTTGCAACAGGAATATTGTGATGATAATAAGTTCTTTCTCTTTTCTTTTTATTAACCTGGTACTGGTTTAATTTTTGTGTCCTGATTTTTACTTTTGAGGCTGAGTTTTCCCAAGTGGTCTCTCCCTGGTTTCCTTATCACTACTTGGGTGGTAGCAGCAGATTTTTTTATCCCCAAAATCTAGGTTTTTAAGATTTGGGAGTTTTATACCAAAGCCTGGAAAGATAAGGTTTTGGGGTACTTTTGCGGGCCCCCACTTCTGCATTTATCATGCCAGAGTGGGGAAGGAGCCTTGACAGGATGTGTGAACGATTGTCATGTGACTGTTTGGCAACACAGTGAATGTTGGAAATGCAATCTAGCCTTAAATGTTTTGGAGTCCAGTAGTACCTGTTTAAGAATCACAAGGATAAAGAACTTGAAATATCTTTTGCATTAAGCCAGATATCTTGCAATCTGGCTTTCTGTTGTGATGATAAAGCAAAGCTCTTTTCCCCATTTTTCTTTGAGACTGAGATTGAGAGTAATATAGAGAAGTAAACCACCTGTTAGTAATTACTACAAAGTGTCTCTTGTTTCCCTATTTCTTAACACGTTCTTCTAGAGGTGAGAGTTGAAACAGACCATTTGTCCCCATGTTTTCATGAATCTTCAATCATAGCCGCTGACAGAAGAAACTGTGAGGCAGTGGCAGCTGGTATTTGTTACAGTGGCCTCCTTTGATTACATGTGTATTCTCTTGGGTTATAGTTTTAATTTTTAATTCTTTTTATTCGAATTTTCTCATGAGGTTGGCCTGATCATGAGACATGGGTTATCTTAAAGTGGTGCAAGAATAGAATTAGTAAGATTGGATGCTGTAATCATCATCTTCACATCTTGCAATATTCCCCATATAAATGCAAAAATTGGCTTTTCTCCCTTAGTGGTGGATTACCTCTCAAATGTATCAGTTGCTGTTTGTTTTGTGTATATATCCACAATTACAGCTGTCATTACACTCAACTGAATAGATAGGATCAAAAGTAGACCTTCTTACAGTCTAATAATATATGCAACGAGAAGTCCTGTGGGACCTTATAGACTAACAGATTTATTGGAGCATAAGCTTTCGTGGGCAAAGACCCACTCCGTCAGATGCATGTAGTGGAAATTTCCACTACATGCATCTGACGGAGTGGGTCTTTGCCCACAAAAGCTTATGCTCCAATAAATCTGTTAGTCTATAAGGTCCCACATGATTTCTCAGTCTGAATCGGCATAAACAACAACATGGCTACCCCTCTGATACTAATAATGTAAGGACACATTTTCATACAGTGATGTCTGAAATTTGTGCAGCTTTTTATATGTGCACTTGCAGGCCTACTTCTGTGTGCACAGGTAGGACTATTACAGGCACAAATGATAATCAAGCACCTAACTGTCCATTTGCCAGTGTAAATGCAGTATGGGCTCAGATACAAACAGGCCTGCAAATGCATACTCAGAACTTGATGTTCTTTAGTTCATACTTTGTCCATAATGTCTCAGTTATGTTTAGACAAGTTGCAGTTACTTCACTTCTTCTTTTCTTTAAATGCTGTATGTTTTATATTTCTTTAACTTATGAGCTGAAACCATTAATGAATTGTACCTTGGCCTTCTAAGGCTTTGCAAAGAGATTGAGGAGTGAAGGTGGGATCATCTCAAGTTCTTCACTAGAAGGAATTCTTTCCTTCATCCCCACAAGAAGTGGGGCCTACCTCCTTGATATTAATTTCTTTATCTCCGGACCAGAAAGAACCCTCTATAGGTCCACATGTTGGGAGGTAACAGAAGAGTTAAGAGGGGGATCGCTCCCATCTCCAGCAATCCTCTGGGACTCCAGGAAAAAGGGAACATAACCCCAGTCTTTTTTACATATTGTGGGCCCTTCTCTATGCTGTGAAGTTCAGGTGAAGAATAATAGCAAAAGGCAGCAAAGACAGGGTGCTATGATTCATGGTTTACGAGGCTAGTACTATTCCTTGAATTTATGTAACATGACTTAAAATCTCAGACAGGTTCTATGCTTCACCCTCTAAAACCATCTATCCTTCCTTTATGCTCAATGAATCATACAGAACTAGCACAGTGATGCAATATGGAATTACTATACTAGTTGGTGCCCAGATGCCACAATGATGGGCGGACTAGAAATGTATAGCTAGGGTGTTGTAAAGCTATCCATAATACCATAATATACAGTACAATTTATACCTTATGGGCTTTATTCCCCATTTCATTGTGCTTAGCATATTCATGTACACTTGTACAGAGTGGGTGCAAAAATGATTCCAGTTCAGAGCCATAACATTTTATGTCCACTCTGTTTAGGTGTAAACCAGTACACAGTGTAGAAAATAGTGCATCCCAGACTATATTTTTACCCTTCTTATGTGCTGGAATTCTTTTTAAAAGAACCCCAAGAATTTCCATCTTTACTGAATTTCATTACTACTTAAATATGGCTGAAAATCATATCCATCTAAAGACTGTCAAGCTTATCGAGAAAGATGAAACACTTAAGGATGACCAGCAATGTCTTTTGAGATAGCACTCTTTCAAAATTGCTACCCCAGTATTTCCTAACTGTAAAAATAAAACTCACCCTCATGACCACACTTACCAATAGTTCACACAACTTTATCAGAGCCTTTCACACAGATTTATCCAGTTATTCCTCTTAGGACAGTCTCTGTAATGGAAATAACTTTCAGTAATTGCTTTCATCAAAACCATCACCACTGCATGAAGTTTTTGTAATAAAGCCCACTGAAGATTGTACAGCAGGCTCCAAAATGTTCAGTTTCAACTGAGTGCAGCGGGAGCAAGTATTGTAATGTGTATGGAGAAGACATCACAGCTCCTGAGCCAATCTTACAGTGAACAAAACAATTAAAAATAAAAATCAGTTACCAGGCTAAAGACTTGCCTGCCAAACAGATTAACCCTTATACTTCTCCATGACCATGCATTGCAAAAGAGACAATTTCCATTCTAATCCAGAACAAGGATCAAAATCCAGCATACTGTAATTGGTGGGGTAGCAGAAGGAATGAAGGGCCACCATATTATCTAAAAATCAATCCAGCATTCATAAAACCAGAACCACACTGCTCACCAAAAGGGCACTTTCAATTCTATGCCTATCTCCCTTCACCCCTCTCAAACCACAGGCACCAACAGTCCAGCTACTAAGGGAGGGAGACCCATTATAGTGCTCCCCGACTGCCTGCCCAAGAAACATTCATTCCTGAACATGGTGCACCGTCCATGCACAAGAGAGGCAGCAGTTCTATGGCTATGGGGGGAGGGGCAGTCCATTCAGGGCACGTCTATGCTGCAGCTGGGGGCCAGTCTCCAAGCCGGGCTTGACAGACGCACACTAGCATAGTAAAAATAGCAGTGTGGTCCTGGTGCCACCAGCAGAGGCTTAGGCTAGCCATCTGAACTCCAGCCCACCCTGCCTCTAGAGTGTGAGCTCAGAGAACTAGCCCAAGTCTCACTGGTGCCACAATAGCCATGCTGATATTTTAGTGCACCAGAATGATCCCCATTGCCCCAGGTATGTCTGCCCACCCACAATGTGGCTACACCCTTAGAATCCAAGCAATATGGGCATGTCTGGTGGGGGGGAGGGAGATGGATCCTGTGGGGGTCTGTAATGACACTGGATTCCTTGAAGGCCTGCTCCACTCACCACTCAGACACAGCTGGTGCTTTACATAATCCTATTGGCATTGCAATGCATGGCCAGCAGCCCTTCCTTGGGGCAAAGGCAGTTTGCACGCAGGGTCGTCTTCTCCCTCAGCTTGCCAGTACCCATGTTGGAGAGCCAGCAAAGTGAACTGCTGGCAGCTGCTCGTGCCTCAGCATATTGTCAGTGCAGAAGATGGGGTGTGAATCCTTATAGGTCACTTTCAAGTGTCAGTGAATGACACTGAGCCATGTTGTGCCATCTTGTTTGCCCAGCAGTAGCATGGGGCATGCCCAGAGACTGCAGGATACTTCAGTGACTCCTGCAGCTGCCATCTCGCAGATCTCTTCAGCTTCTTCTCTGCAGAGCAGGGGCATGTGACAGAGGACTTCATACACCTGGTATTACCAGTGCTTATCTCACATTAAACCAGGCTAGGTCACCCCAAATCATCTGGCTGGTGGGAGAGAGCCTAACAAATCCACACCAACTGCTATAAAATCACGCTTTGACCTTGTCAGCTGAGTTGCTGCATGCTGGCACATCTCCAATAAGCCCACTAGAACCCATGAGGTCCCTGTTTTGAAATGGGAATCTACCTTCAGCAGACAGACATCCCTCTTCATCATTCATCACCAAAATATAAGTAGGTTCTGCAACAGCATGGAACAGCTAATAGGTTAATTTTTTTTGTCTGCTTCGCTTGTTTCTGTCTAGTCCCTTTCCTGGTAGCATTCTTTGCCTGTTTTTTTCCTGTTTGTTTGTTTGTTTGTTGTTAAACAAACAATGTGAAATAAATTGAAGGAAATATTTCCATAAAGCAGTGAGCGCACCGAGAAAGCCTGGTATAAAACTAAAACAAAAATTCACTGAAGATTTCCCAAGAAATCATGATAAAGGGTTTTTTCTTTGCAAGCAATTCCCAACAGTGGTTATTAAGAGCTACCTACTCAACATAAGTCTCACTTAGAATTCTAGAAGTGAAAAGATATTTGATGTGTTTTCATACATGAACTACTTTCCATAATTTCTGTATTTTATTCCCTTTAGCTCACAGCTGAGTAAACTCTTTCATCAGCATAGTGTTTTCCTAGTAGGGTAATAGACCTGATATCATAAAATGTTTTTATCAGTTGAAATTCACTTATGAAGTCTAGGGCTAAACACCTTTTCCCTCTGTTTTATCCAAACTGACCCTCTCCCTTTTCACCAGTGCTGAATCATAAAGTTATAGGGCCTATACAGCAGAACTTCCCTATTGATTTTGATCTCCTAGATCCCTGTAAACTCTAAAAACCCTTTCCCCTCTGTGGAACGTATCACTAATTTGTCACCTCAGAGCTGGTTGCCCTAGTCAATTATCATTCAGTAAATCATCCCTTAAATTACGTGGCCATCCTCTTGCTCACATTGGCCCATATAAACATTTTTGACATAATTTTGTATGAAGAGAGCTTTATCTGCCCTGAGATCCGGGTACCCATGTAGTTACCTATTCAATACTTTGCTTCTTTAAAATTTAAGTGCACATTTTAGTCAATGCAGAGAGCAACAGTCCCAGATCACAGCCAGATACCATTCAGTTTGGCTTGGCTTAAAAAAAGGGACAAATCCTGACCTTGGTATTCTTGTGCCACAAAGTCTAGCTCCCACAGAATCTTATCTTGTAACAAAATGTAATTTCTCAATCTTCAGACATGCCATGACTCATTGTTGATCCCACGAGGAGCCAAACATTACAAGAAACCTGCTGGAAAATGCAATGTACTAGGAAGAAAACAGGAATAAATTACTACCTATTGAATTTAATAGAGAATGGTGTCCTTTCTAAAAGGATTTTTAAAACAATACTATAGAATTGCATAGAAGGCATTTATTCTCAGATTCTATAGGGTGGTTTAAAGAGAAATGCTATAGAAACTTATTTTCCCCTTTATAAGTCTTTCCCATATAGAACAGTTCGGGGGGGGGGGGAGAGAATAGAATCTGACAATAGAGAACACTGAATTGATACATTTTTTTTTAATGTGAAGTAGTCAGAGTTCATGAGTGGCTGACAGTGGTCCCCAAACTCTTTATGTTGTGCACCACCCTTCATAATGGAGCCTGTCCAAACCCAGGGGTATGTAGGACCTGGTGGCACTAGAGGAGGGGGGTGGGTGGTGCTCCCTCTCTCCTCCCCACAAAAGCTGGCCCAGCCCCCACTGTGCCCCTCTGAATATTCTGCTGTTTGGGGACCTCTGAGCATTTTATATACAAAAAAAAAAAATCAGAAAGCTTATCTATAGCTTTGGGAAATCTAAGAATTCTGTTATGACAGGACTTCACTAAGTTTTCCATAGCTTCAGGTTCTCTGTGTGCCAAGATTCAACATGGGTTCTCAACTTGGGGATTGTGAGCAGGTCCTAAGAGGTGGTAATCACCCCCCTTTTCTTGATAACTAGATGAGAGAGGAGATGGGTCCTAAATCTTTTCTCTGTTATACCGGGGCAGTCACAAAACTCAAGGACAAAATCACTGTTGTTTGGCTGATTCTGTTTGCCATTCAAGATTTCTCATTTTAAGAGAAACCAGATCTAGTCTGAACCCAAAGGAGCCAAACCTACTTTGCAGTGATTGAATCCAGGAAAAAAATATTTTCCAGGGAAACTTTTGAGAGCCACTATTCATGTCTGTTTAGAATCTCAAAACCCTTTTCTGGTAACTTGCCTAGGGTGTGCAGCCCATGGGATGATGAGAGATTGGACCTGACATGGTTCAGGCATATGTCACTACCTCCTCCCTGTCTTTTCCTTTTTGGTGACGTGCATTCCAAAAGGCAGGGAATCCCTTGTGCAGTTGCTGAATGGGTCTCTGGTGCACCTCACAACCCTTGTGCAGACTCTCTCGATGGCTATTCACAATCCAGCCCTCCTGTTTTTTCTTTTATCCATTTGAGAATTGGGACCCAATCTGGTCAACTACACAAATGGTTGTTTGCATGTTGAAGTGAGTTGAATCATCCATGTTATGTCATTTTTCATAAGAGGAGCTGTGAAGGCCCCAGGCTGGACAGCCTATGGGGGAAAAATCCATTTATGGTACATATTGCATAAATCATATGCCCTTTATCACATTGTATTGTGCATTGACTGTATAATTTAAAACCTAAGGTGACATGATTTATGCACTGTGCATCATACAAGGTTCTTGGCTGGTCACCTCACCGTCTAGCCTAGGGCCTCCCTAGCATTACGCTGAATAATGAGCACACATAATGTGACAAGGGTGATTTTTGTCCACTCAGATGCACTATAGTAGACTGCACAAGAATGATTGAAGACTACAGTGGCAGTTGCAAATTCTGTATATTCCTCCTTAAACTGGCCGCACTCTGCAAAGAAAGGCTGAGACATCCATTACTCTCCTATGATTTTTTTTCAACATTGTGCAATCCAGAAGTTTGCAGAACCGGATGTTAGCAGAAATACCTGGGATTCAGTGAGTCTTCTATTCACTCTCAACATGAAATATTTACAGAGAATTCCACTGTGACGAAATAACTATCCTATGAACTCCTGGTGCTTTTCAAAGGATGATATTAGTTTGTCTGTCTGTTGCTATTCTGACATGCTATGAGATCGCATGACATGCTACACTCTGTCACGATAGGTAGAGCTTGAGCTGATTTGGGGGGGGATAATAAAAATGAGAATTTCAAAACAAAATTTTCATTTTGAAATTTCTCTATCTTTTTTTTCATTTCACAACTCTTATTTTCCACAGTAAATTTTGTCCAAGTTATATGCTTTCAGGACAAATTGTCTGCTTCAAAATGGTGGCTTCAGATAGAAAATTTTCATGAGAACAGTTTTCTGACCAACTCTTACTGTAAATTCGAACTCTTGCCTTGGTAGATCACTACTTTCCTAGATATCTCCCTAGTTAAGAGCTTTTTTGGGAAATGTCTTCCACAGCTAGATTAAGAGGGGCTCACTATTTTCTAAAAGGTAGTCATTTACACATGCTTTGTATGGATGAGAGAATAGCTGAGCATGTTTAGTTTTTCACCTGTGGAGTAGCTTATTACGGCACAGGCACCACTGATTAGTCAATTAGCATTGATTAACTAGAGGGAAGTTGAAAGACAGAATAATGTAATATTTACAGCAATGACTTTTAGGCTATGTCTCAGCTTGTTGGAGGATTGATGCTTTGGAGATCGATCCTATGGGGTTCAAATTAGCTGGTCTAGCAAAGTCCCGCTAAATCAAATGCTAAGGGCTTCCTCATCTATGCCCGTACTCCTTGCTGTTGAGGAGTAAGGGAAGTCAACAGGAGCATTTCTCCCATTGACCTCCTGCTGTGGGGTTGCCTCAGAAAATCTGTGCAAGGTACATAGATTCCAGGTACACAATTCACGGAGTTGGAGTTGAGTACCTTGCATCAATTTTTCTCCACCAGTGTAGACCTGGCCTTAGTGTACTGTATCGGTTCAGAAACTCATAGCCTTCTCTTCAGATGAAGGTACAAACAACAGAAACAAGATCATTAATCTTCATACAGGTAAACATTAGCCCTCTGTGCCACTTAACAATTAATATTTGTATAGAAAAGTACAATCTCACAGTTAATGCACAGAACTGGGAGTCAGGAGATCAGGATTGTGTTTCTGGCTTTGCTTTAGACTTCCTGCATAACCCTGGGAAGTCACTTACTGTCTCTCTGACTAATTCTGTATCTGAAAAACAAACCTACCTGATATAAATGAGAGACTTAATTCATTAAGGTTTTAGAAAGTGCTATGAATCTATCATTAACAATTAAAATTAATTATTATTGTAAATTCACTGATCTCTTTCCAGTGCCTGTGGCAGGGAAGCTCATACCAAGGCTGAACAGACCTTAAGAAATCATTACATCATAACGTGATTGGATTCTGTTGAATCTGGATGTGTGTGTATGTATAGAATATTTATCTTTAGAAAGCTTATCACTTCCTTCTTGATCATAGAGAAATTGAAAATTGAAGGAATTTGCATTGTTTACTGATGTTATCACTTTTACAACTTGTCCCTAATAATTAATTAATTAATTCTTAGATCTATTGTGTTGCCATGGTACCTGATTTCCAATATTTCTTTTTGTATGTCTCATGCTCTTCAGTCATAAAGTCAAATTAATTTTCTTTCCAAAGTATCCTCTGGAACCCCTGTATCCCTATAATCTGAAACTGCAAGTGAGAGAGAGTAATATCTCCATAATATGGTAATAACCTGCTCTGATATGCAGACAGGTTGCTACAAGAGGCTGCATTAAGTTTGCTTAAGATATTATGGTTTTACATCTATTTGACAATCTTGAAAATATGAAACCTTGAGAGGAGATCTAAATGAGGCCTCCTGGATCATTTTACCAAAGGAATCATACTAGAGTCTTTTGTTAGCTAGTACTATTGTTGGGCACACGTTTAGACCAAGATAAAAAATGTTGGGGAGAGAGTGAATGTGCTGGCTACCACACTTTCACCAACAGTTTTTAAAACCCTACTGTACATAGGGCAAGTTCTATTTTAACATGCATGTGCTAGTTAAGGGGACCCATAAAGGAATTAGAGGGTTAATCTGGAATAGCTAATACATGTTAAAATACAGCGTGTGCTGCCTACGCTAGGATTTAAAAATGAATTAAAAGGGCATTTTTAAAAGGCATTTTAGTTACCTTATTCTAGACATACCCATACAGAAAGTGTGAAAATAATCTATAGGCCTGTACTGACAAGAACATCGAAGAAATTCCCGTTGTGACCACTTGCTGCATGTGTTTCAAATGAATCATGCAAAATTCAACTGGATAAATTGTAACAGTCAAGAAAATCTATGACTGATGTAGCTTGTCAGCTGGCAGTGTCTGATAGGACAATGTCAATCTGAAACATTAATTTTAAACATAGCCATGAGATGTTTGAGTACTGGCTTGCAATACAGAACATCAACTTTCTGTGGGAAAGATTTGACACAAGTGTCACTCCAAACAGCACTGATCAGCTTGTCTTCCCAAAATTCACATTGTCTCCTCCAGGCTCTCACCTCCTGTGCAAAACCACAGTGAACTTTCAGTATAATTAGGAATATGATTTAGCTCTGACTTAAATCTCTGATCTTAAAGACTATGGGTGGCTGAGTAGCAAAATATCAACATCTGGATTTTGTACCTTCACTGATATACTAGATGCACTAAGCCAATTTTTTATTTATAAACAAATTGGCCAGACTTGCGATAATCATTTTACCAACTCTCACAATACTAACATCAACAATAAGATAGTGATTCTTTGAGGGCTTACCCAGACCAGTAGGAGGTTATGTCCCCACCTTCCCTGTAAACCTGGGTGCTCCTGAGCTGTGCAGCTTTAGCTCAGAGCCCTGACAGAGCCAGCAGCCTGCTTATACTTCCAGCCTGGTTATTCCTTGAGGGTGACCCCAGCATCTCTTCCAGTCCCAAGTCTCCCCCAAACCCTCTCCCTTACAGCGTCCAGTCCCTTTCACTAGATAGACCCTGACAGAAGTTGTCAAGTTTGCTGCCTCCAAAGAGACAGGACACAACAGCCTGTTAGTTTGGCTGAGGATTTTACCCTTTCATTTGAAGCATGGCTCTGATGATGCTTTTTTTTTTTTTTTTTTTTGTAATACACAATTAAGTTTTCTGACTAAGAATAGATTTAAGTAATAACAAGTAAGAATAGAGACACAGGGAGGGTTACAAACAAACAAAGCATGCTCTCTAGTGACAAACTTAATTCTAGCAATTTACAGTCTTTGCCTAAGCAATTTCCTTATTTGCATCCAGTTTTCAGCATCCCTTATCTGCCAGACTAGGGGACTGTCATATTAGATACGAAAGGAGCCAGTAAACACCAAGGATAAACTATATATCTAAAGCAATGCGGAGTTGCATACATGCATTCTGATAAATGGGATAGGTAGCACAGGCAATATAACACCTATACTTGGGATAATACACAAGATATTTAACTTTATAGACTAAAAAACATACATGTACTTATTTCTATAAATCACACACAGTTCCACCATTAGCAACTTACAGTTGTTGGACGGGAGGTCGTGGCCTCTTTCTTTTCCCATGCGCAAAGGGGTCCACAATTCATTTGCCGGTAGGAATAGGCACAACTTCTTAATTGCAGTGAATAAGATAGTGGGGACTCCTTACCCAATCCCTTCCACTGATTGTTTTCTACACCTATATTTATACTTGACTTGGTCATTCTAATTATATCTACCAATTGATTACATATTGTGTAAGGTACCTATTATGTCCATTTTTGGGGTACGTTCACTTACTACGTCTACACTGGCATGATTTTCTGGAAATGCTTAAAACGTAACAGTTTTCCGTTATAAATATTTCCGGAAAAAGCACGTCTACATTGGCAGGATGCTTTTCCGGAAAGGCACTTTTTCCAGAAAAGCGTCCGTGCCATGTAGACGTGCTTTTCTGCAAAAAAGCCCTGATCGTCATTTTTGCGATTGGGGCTTTTTGTGCGGAAAACACTACTGTGCTGTCTACACTGGCCCTTTTCCAGAACAGTTTTCCGGAAAAAGGACTTTTGCCCGACCGGGAGCAGCATAGTATTTCCGGAAAAGCAGCTGATTTCTTACAGTAGATTGTCAGTGCTTTTCCGGAAATTCAAGGGACCAGTGTAGACAGCTGGCAAGTTATTCCGGAAAAACGGCTGATTTTCTGGAATAAGTGGCCAGTGTAGACACAGCCAGGATGTTGAAAAAAACTTTGTGCATGGTTAACAGTTTTATGGCTGTATCTTTTATTTTTGCTTATCAGAAATAGAAGTACCAATAGAAGGTTGCTTGTCATGTGTTCTTGACGTGGTTTCACTATGCTGTGCTGTATCTGCATGATTGTGCAAAAACATTCCTGTCTCTCAAAGTTCCCCCCAGACTTGCCTGTGTGCTTATATACACAAGACTTGAGACAGGCCTGGGTTTTGCTTGTTAGAGATCTGCACTGTGGTCAGAGCAGACATTATCATTAAGGCAGGGCCATCCAGACTCCCCTACAGGGGACCCACCTTTTGTAGCCTTGAAGGGGGCTGCATCCAATCATCCCCCTCAATGATGAATACCCCAGACTCAGGCAGCGGTTCTTCATGTCCTAAAAGTTCATCTTTTGATTCAAAGTTGTGAAGACCTCCTCCTGTGCTTCCCTTTATGATTGATTTCCCATCTTCCTGCTGATTTGATGTAAAGGTGGATTCCACTGTTTGAATTTCACAATGCTTCATTTACACTGGAGACAAGTATGGCTACCTTCCCGCCTGCCTGGGTGAGAACCTGTTTTCTCCCTTTGTTTAGTCACAGACATTAATGCATAATATCTGTGAATATCTAATTCCTCATATGTGTTAATACCTCATAGGTATTAACATTTCACAATATGGTGTCTCCAGCTTAAATACAAGAGACACTTTTACAGAACAGTAATACTGTACAAACTTAGTTGATTTACTTGCATATTTTTTTAGGGTTCAGATCCTCTGTTCTCCCAGTGGGATTTGATATAAAAGTGGAATCTGACTATCAAACCAGGGCCAAAGCATAATTTTCTCAGGACCAGTATAAACCTGTAACAAGGGCTCTTTCCTATGCACACCACAATCTGCAAGTTTGGGCCAGGCCCCTCAATAAAGTGTACACTTCCCCTCCCCATGTGGTGTTCTAGTTGTCAAAGACAATATTAACTCCATAGTTTGGTCCAAAGGCCAGACTGCTTCTAAGGCTGATTGTTCTGTGTTTCTTAGTCCACCTCAGAGCTAGGAACAGCCCACCTTTTTATTGCTCCCAGCTAGAGGGCCCTTTCCTTAGGGCTGATTCCTGGTTGGTATTGTTGTACAGGGCTACCTTCAGCCTGTGTCTGCACGAAACTGTAGGCCTCTTCCTGCCTTCAACCAGTGGCAATACCATTTTTTTCCACCCTCTACTCCCATCACCTACACTTTTTGCAAACCAATAGTGGTGATGCAATTCGATATGGAGACTGTTTCTAGCCCCTCTCACATTTATTGTTCCACTTTTTGTTGAGATGTCTAATTTTCAAGCATCAGACTGAGGCTCATAAGCAACTGAATAAATCCTTTTGGTATTTGAGAGAGGTGTGTCCCAAAAACTAAACACAGTGAAATCTCTAAATATTTTATCCTTAACATTAATTATATTGAAACTTAAGAACACATCTCCCTATGACATGTTTACTCTGCTTAAGATAACATCGTTTATAATTAAAGACTAAAGAAATCACTAAGGCTATGTCTAGACTGCAAAGAAAAGTCAGAAAAACATATGCTAATTGCAAAACGCAATTTGTGTATCTTTTTCTGCTTTTTTTTTGGAAGAGGTTTTGCCAAAATTTGGCCGATCTACACGGGGCCAAATTTCAGATCAACCTCCTCTTCCAGAACATCCCTTATTCCTCATACAAAAAGGAATACAGGGATGCTGAAAGAATCTGGCTGCTTTTTTGGAAATTGTTTTCCAGTATTCCGCAAAAGCTCTGTAGTGTAGACATAGCCTATGAAAGAAACAAGTGAATTAGAAAGAATACTTTCATCTTGCTTTTATTTTTTCCCTTTATTTTGGTCTTTTTTTGTACTTGTTAATTGGTTCTTTGACTCATCTAATATAACAGACATCCTCAGGCACAAGTGTTACCTTTTTCATTTTCTTAATATTAATTTTTATAACTTCAGTTATTTTTTTTCTCAGATTACTGTTCTGAAACATAATTAAAAACATGACAGATAGGCAATCATGAGGCAGGCAGAAAGGAAGAGACAACAATATGAATAAAGGCCTGCTTATACATAAAAGTTGCATTGGTTTAACTAAATTCAATTAAAATGGATATAATTAAACTAGTATAAACACAATATATATGCACTCAAACCTTTTCAACCCATTTATATATGTTTAGTTTATATGGATAACTTGCTGACTCAAGCTAAACTGAGATAAATTAGCGTAAGTGCATTACCATTAGGATTTTAACATGGTCAAAGTAAATTAATTTTAAACTGACAAGGCTACACAAACTTAATGTCGGTGAATAATAAAGATTGCAGTGTTAAACTTGTACGTAGTCTTTAACACGTACATGGAGCAAATCCTGCCTTTGCCCCTCTGGAAAGTCTCCAGGTGATGGAACTAGTGATGTTCTGCTCTGCATGAATGGGTAGAAGCTTGCAGAGGCTGTGTATGCATGCCTACACAAACCTTTAGTTTCTGTCTTCCTTCAGTCTGGTTGCCCAAAATTCTGGTTTAATATTACATGTTTTCCCCTGGTGACTTCTTTCTTGAAACCCCGCTGCATGTGGGCGCTGATTCCATGGGTGCTCCAGACAGGGCCGGATTAAGGGAGGGGCTAGCCGGACACCTGCCCGGGGCGCTAACCTATGGGGGGCGCCTGATGGCAGCTGTAAGGGGCGCCGCGCACCGGGGGCCGCACAGCGCCCCTTAGAGCTACCATCAGGCGCCGCGTGTCCGGGGCCGGGGGCTGCACGGCACCCCTTAGAGCTGCAATCAGGTGCTGCGTGCCCAATTGCAGCTGTAAGGTGCGCAGCACACCGGGGGGCGGGACCGCGCATGCGCCGTGCGCCCGGGGACGGAGCCGCACATGCATCGCGCGCCCGCTGCCCAGGGTGCAGGAATGGCTCGAGCCGGCCCTGGCTCCAGAGCTAGCACACCCAATGGGAAAAAATGGTAGATGCTGAGTATGTGCAGGTCCTATCAGCCCCTCTCTATCCCCCCATGCCTCTCACTCACGGTGGGCTCCAGTTAACAGCACCTCTCCCCATGCCTCCTGACTTCTGTGATGATCAGCTATTTCACAGTATTCAAGAACTGAGGAAGGAGGGAAGTGTAACGATGGGGTGGTCAGGGCAGAACAGGAATGGACAGGGCAAGGTGGGGCAGGGAAATGTAGGGCAGAGGTGGTGCCTTGGGGAAATGAGTGGGGCCAAGCTGGCAGCCAAGCATCCCCCAGCGCATTGCGAAGTCAGTGCCTGTGCAGCTGCGTGCACACTGAAGAGGAGCACCCAGTAACGGGACTAGCAGTAGAGCATGGAAGAGGTAGCACAGCAAAGGCGGTTCTTGTGTTCTCTGCACCATCCCGTGAGTTTCCCAACCACTTGCATAATTAGCCACAAGACTACTTAACCACTAGCTGCTCCGAGACAGGATAGGTCTGTGTCTCTTGCTGTGCAGCCTAAGCTCCTATTTGCCCAGGTCCTGTTTGAAGTCGTATATAGTGATTGCTTCTAGGCCTGCAGTGTCAAGTAGCACTGACAGATTGCACATGGCCTTGTGTTATTTCAGGCCCACAAGGGCAGAATTTCGGGAGGGCCGGAGGGAGGGGGGGCAGAACAGCCATGCACTCCAGGGTGTGACTTGCTTTTCATCCTGTTCCTGGACTATTAGGGAGTGAGGGGAAAGTACTTGCATTCCATGCATGCCTCTCACACCTGGCTTGTGAAGGGAGCTCACAGCTGCTGTCCCCCAACCCCTGCAGAAATTCTGCCCTTGGCCATGTGCAACTAGGCTACAGCGTGCAATGCAGTGGAACAATCTGAAAATTGCTGCCCCACTTGCACTTGCCAGTGCCTCCGTTTGGGCCCTGGCTAACCCATGGAGAAGGAAATCTTGAGATCCAGGCCCTAGTACAGATCTCTCTGCTGCCTCTGGAGGTGGAGTCAGAGTTCTTTTGTCCCTGGCTACTTCCTTCCTTTCCCTTTCATGCGGGGGGAAGATAGGAGAGACTGAGCAGAATTTAACCCAGTGATTGGAGTCTCTTTTAATTCCAGAGAAGTCGTATAAGTAATCTGAAAGGAAAATGTCTAGCAGGTAAGCCTAACAGACTCTTTAAAACATCACTACAAAAACTAAACTGAATCCTACAGAAAGAAATGTACTGGCCAAATAAATAATGAAAAGAGAGAGCATTGATCTGAGTGATGGAACAAAAACCATATTGCATCAAAACATATTGAGTGGAACAGGCTGCCAGATTTAAACAGAAACAAATATCCTGTGTAAACTGTTTTTAAAGAGCAGAACTATGAATGGATGACATGACAGTCTAGTACTTAATCTTTTCCTAGACATTTTAGTAGAGAAGCCATGCAATGAGTTTTACTCTGGTCCCACTTCATCAAGGAGACACCTGAGGTTAATATCCATCATGTTTCCAATACCAAGTTGAAGACCTTCACCATTGCCCTCTTCAATACTTTTCCTCATGTAGAGAGCTCAGCCAAGTAACAGCAAACCCTAAATTCGCTTGGGAAAATATCTCTTAGCTTTTGTTTTTCATTATGGCTATTCACAAGCAGAAGCAGTTCAGCTATGGAGCAGGTTTCAGTTCTGCCACATATCATCATGAAGGCTGTATGGACACCTCTCTGATCACAACTTTGTTGTCGTGGAGAGGCTATGTGGACTAAAGACCCTCAGAGCTACATCATCTGGAGCTTTCATACTTCTGAAGGGTCCCCTTTGGCAAGCAGGTCTGAGGCAAGGTGCCTGACTAACCATGGTTCTAATGTCACAAGACCCCAAACAGTGGATCAGGTACACGTAGAGGACCTTTTAGTACTTTACGGCTATGACAGCAGATGAGAGCTGCAGCAGGAGGGAAGGTCCTGATTGTCTAGCTCTCCTTGTCACTGGGTCTGGGTTTTCCTCTTGTCAAGTCTCATGTGGTAACCACCTGGACACCAGTTTCCGCACCTTAAAAGATTTCACACAGAGGTCTCTGCCAAAAGGCTCACAACCACACCAAGACAAATGGCATTGGTGAGTAGTGGTGAAGACAGAAGTGATTTCTGGGAGTCTGAGGTCACAAATCTGCATGCATGTAGCAGCCATGCAATGGTCATTTTAGTACATGGATGGGATAGAAGTGTATTTTGGAAGCAGAGGCTGTGACTAAGCAGGCCTTTTTAGGATCTCCTCTGCTCACCACAAGTGGGGAGGGAGCTAAAAAAGGTGCCATAAATATAGGCTGCCTCACACTCCTCTGACTAGATGGCTGCATCCATTGGGATCACCTAACTCTGTGATCAAAACAAGAGACATTAGACAATTTTGCCACCGATAATGTCTGCATCCTTAGGGTCTCTCAGCACAGAGAATGCCCAGAAGGGAGAAATGACAAGACTCAACATTGACACTGCAGCTCTTAATGAGACCCACCAAGCTGAGGAAGACCAATTTAAAAGAGGATGGAGGAGGCTATACCTTCTTTTGGAAGGAAAGCCACCTGAAGAGAGAGACCTTCATGGGGGACACTTTGCAATCAAAAATAAGATCCAGTCACCTTTTGGAGCATCCCGAGGATCAACAAGTATCTGATGACTCTTTGGCTCAAGCACAGCAACATTGGTGCACGTGCCCAAACACTTGATAATGAGGAAGACAATAGGGAGCAGTTTTATAGCACTCTCAATGCAGTTTTCACAGCCACACTTAAGGCAGACCACCTCATCTTCCTGGAAGATTTCAATGCCAAAGTTGGATGGGACTCCCAATTCTAGAGTTGCACAATAGACAAAGAAGGGGTGGAACATGTAAACCCCAATAGTATTTTCCTCCTCAACAAATACATGCTAATCACAAATAATACCTGTAGGTAGAATAGCAAATTTAAGACCACCTGGAAACATCCTTAGGCCAAACACTGGCCCCTCCTTGATTATGTAACAGTTGGAGCCTGAAATTATGCTAACATCTGTATAACATTTTTTGAGGAGTACAAGATCTTTCGAAACGGGGCATTTCTGTCGAAAATGCCCGTCTAAACTGCCGGGTTTTTTTCTGAAAAGCCCCGTTTCGAAAAAAAAGCAGCAGCTGCAAATGAATGATATTTAAATTCCGGCTTCATTTGCACTTTCGATACGTCAAATTTACATCCCTCTGCCAACAGAGGGGTGTAGTTTAGACGAAGCCTTATATAGCTGCAGTCAACAGATCTTAAATCGTGTTTTTGTGCCACCCACCCAGCGGGAGGTTGACGGGAGCAAATGCGCCCATTGGCTTCTTTTACTCCTCGTGAGGAGCAGGACTATCAGCACCTCCAGGAGCACCCTGTCAGTTTGAATTAGCTGGTCTTCACTAGACCTGTTAAATCGAAAGCTGGAAGATTGATCTCTGGAGGGTCGACCTTCTCCAAAGCATAGATTAGCTCTGTATGAGCTAAGCCCAGACAAAAAAGGTTCATTTAAAAATGTGACCTCCTCACCTTGGGACATCATTAATCTGAAATCAGATTTCATTTAGGGACTTGTTAGTCAAAATTCAAGGAATTGGTTGAAAAGAAAAGACAATTTAACTGTGCAATGATTTTGCTTTCCTTTTCTTGTGAATTACAATTTTTATGCTATACTCATAGGAAAAGGGGGAGGGTCTAGCCACAGTGCTGAATTATACAGAGTTGCCAATCTGCTTATAGCCATGAAAAATGGTTGTTTGTATAACTGTAGTGCAGTGGTTCTCAAACTGGGGTCTGTGAGAGTACTTCAGGGGTTAGGTCTGAGGCCGCCAGTTCTACTGAGCAACTCTGTCCCCCTCCTTCCCAGTGCCTCCTGCATGCCCCAGAGGAGAAGAACAGGCATGCTCAGGAGGGGTAGGTCTGGAGCTAAGCAGGAGTTGAGCACCCCCAAGGAAAATTAGAAGTTAGCTGGGGAGGAGAGTCTGTGAAAAAAATTAAAATAAAAATGGGGGTCCTCAGGTTGCTAAAATTTGAGAACTGCTGCCATAGCGCACAGGAGCCCTAGCCATGGACCAGGGCACCAAAAGTAGCATTTAAATAAACACATCTATCATACTACTAGTAACCTAGTTCAAAGATGCAGCAGAGGGAAAAAGAAACAGTTGCAGGGTAGTTCTTTCCCCAGATGTTAGTGTTTACAGCACAAACAGATTACATCAGCTTAGTCAGGAAGATAATAGAGAAATTTTGAAGCATAGGGTTCAACTCAGTCCTCACAAGAATGGAGGCCTAGTTTGCCACTCCCTTTTGTTTCCCAACAGTCACTTATCTAGCCTTTCCCCTAAATACGTCAAGGGGAGCTAGAGTTAATGCCTCTTTCTCTGGAGCCAGAGTAGCACCAGTACACCAGCAAAATGCTTTATTTTATACTAATTAAGGGATTTGTGATTAAACTTGTAAGAAGAAAACAACGTTTAGAAAGCAATTAAGATGAATATTGATTTTTTTTGCACAATATTTCTACAGGATCATGAATGTGTAACTGTACAAGCAATTATTGTCCATTAGTCAAATGTAATTTTGATTAACTGAATTCCAAAGAGTGATGGAATAATAAGAATAATTATACTTAAAATTATTCTGATATTAAAAGTGGTAGGGGAAAAAAGCTATGTAAGTTAGAACCCAGAAAAGAGCTAGGGGAAGCCAATGCAATCAGAAGGCCAAGAGGCAATGAAGTAGGATACAGATAACCCAGTCTTTTTGCATCCAAGAACCATAGCTATGGTTTGCAGGGCCAACTAAAATATGTGCACCAGATGCAAGCAACTCAAAGCTCTGGGTGCCCAAGCTGAGTGTTGCAAGGCTATGGTATCTTAGAGGAACCTATGGACAGAACTGAATGTCATAGTTCCAAAAGCTTTTTTTTATTTTAACAATAAAATAAATTGTATTGGTTCTTTAAAAGATCTTATGCAAAACCTTAACGATCTTAAATATAGTAGTTTAGCTAAGGGCCAAACCCTGCTTCCATGTCCTTTGGAAAGACCAACTAAAGTCATTCAGACAGTTCAATTGACCAAATGTGTACATTTTTACAACCATAATTGCTCTGCAGTTGAGTCAAATAATTGTTTCAAATAGAAATAAACAAAAGGTGAGTAATATAGTTATTGAGGCATTACGATCAAAATGCAGTTTAAATAAGTAGGTATAGAAGAGAAACCTGAAAGTTTTTAATTATTGAAGTATTATAAAAATGTGAGTACTATATTGATACATTAGAACATTTAAAGCTAAATGCCATAAATTAGCAAATCATTGTTAATGTTTCTATTTATTCTGTGAATGAAGATCATTTAGTGTCCTGACTTTTTCTTCTGTCCTGCCAATCATACCACCTACCGTTTATTTTCCACTGACTTATTAAATTCTGTAATATCTTCCTATCTGTTTTATGCATATTTGCTGGAAACTTAGCAGCCAGTGATAGAACGTTTTAAAAATTGGAACCATAGCAACCCTTTTCTAATCCTCATGAATAATCTCCTAAACCAATTGAGACAGAAGAAAGAGATTCCAGCTCAAATTGATTGTGGCTATAAGTAATGGAAAAAATAAAATTTCATTTTTGCCTGTGACTTCATTATTTCAACCACTCTTCAAAGGATCTGTCAGACAAGACCACTTGTTTCAGGTCAAGAGAGCAATAAAAATCAGGTCTATTGTTAAGAAACATCTTATCCCTGGAATATCTTGTCTGTGTCTTTATAGCTCAGCCTGTACAGTGGCTGCAATGCAGAGCTTTAATCTGACCACTTGACTCCTCCTGTCTGGTGTACCATTTAATTGCAAAGTTATTGGTATATAAAATCCAGCCCTATTGCAGCCCTCTTGGTGTAGCAATATTTTCCAAGACTGCTGTATCATTGCCAGTAGTAATGTACTGTGGCACAATGGCAAGTAAGAGTGCACAAAGAAAAGGAGTTTGCTAAACTGCAGATTTTATTGGTTTGTAAAAGGAAAAAAGCTTGACATGTGTAGAGGAGGTTTTTGTTGTTGAATTTTTTTCCATCGAAGTAGCAAATCTGTCATTCATTAGTAGCGGAAGCATTAGTGTACATTGAAAATCAGCTACAAGGAAAATTGGCTAAGATTTTATCATAATTTTTAACATACATGTTCAGTATATAACAATTATCATTTGTAATTGCATAACCTTCCCCTTCCTGCTTTGTCTCTTTTCTGTGACTGGATTACAAGCCCTTAGGCTGGGAACTGACATTTAATAACCTACACCATTCTAGTTGTGATAAATAGGGAGTTTATTGACCTATCTGAGCTACATAATATATTTTATATGCAGGGAGAAGCAATAGAAATTACCCCTATACTGTAGCAGTAAGTGGTCTCTTCCATTTCTTAATGGGCTTCCTTCTGTAGCCTATACTCAGGGGAACCTATGAAATGTGAGTCAGAAGGCAGATGGCTTCAAATGTCCATTCATTTCTCACCCAGAGTAGATATATTTCCCCCTGGTTCTGAGGCTTGCCCTCTTCTGGTATTTGTGCAGCTTTCTCCTGTAGAAAATTCACAAATCATTGCAGTGAGACACTTTTTAATATCTTTTTCTCTATAGCCTTTCTTGATGTAGCTTTACTTGTGTGCAAGGGCCCTGAACAAAGCATGCTCACATTCAGAAAGGATAAGTAGCACAAATGCTTGTCCAGATTGATTCCCTCCATGGAAGGAAACTACACTATACTATATTTCCATTCAGGATTTACTTTCACCTGGTGTTAACAATTCTTCCCTTAATGGCAAGAGAGAAAATTCAAAATATATTTTGAAGGCTTTGCTAAGAAATGCTGACCAAATTGATATAATTTCAAATCTTCTCAACACTTACAGGAAACACCCTCAGTTGAACAAAATGTAGGATAAATCTTTAGCTTCTCTAGCTTACAGGTTTATCATATTGCTCCTTTTCTCTCTGACTCGTGGAATACAGACTAACTTGACAATCAAAGAATCTTGCCCTATCCATGTCTGAAGGTTCTTGTTTCAACACAGCTTCATTGATTTCACAGCCTCAAAGCTCCTGCCTCTAGTGGAAGCTTGTGGCAAGAATACAACTACAATACATTCTCCAGAGAATGAGTCTGCTCCAAAATTTGGATAGATGTTAATGTGGTCTACAGGAAAGCCAAAGCAGTTTGAGATGCAGAATAAGGGTGCGTCTACACTGCACCATTTTTCTGGAATAACGGATGTTATTCTGGAAAAACAATACTAGCATCCATACTGCAATTGTTATTTCAAAAGAATATCAAAACAGAGGGCTTTTTCTGACATTGGTAAACTTCATTCCATGAGGAATAATGCCTCTCCCAAAAAAGCTCTTTTGGAAGAGTGTGTATGGATGCTCCACAGTTGCTATGTCGAAATAGCTCCTCACCAGGGCCATTCTAAAGTTATTCCTCCCTAGTGACTCCTGGGACTCTGAATCGAGATAGGCTCCCCTAATGTGGACTGCCTTGGACTAATTTTGAGGCTTCCCTTTAGTGTGGGGACACTATTTCGAAATAAGCTATTCCAGAAGATATCTTCCAGAATAGCTTTTTCCAAAATAAGCTTGCAGTGTAGATATACAACCAGATGTTCCTCCATCACTGCTTTGTGTGCTATCTAGGACTTGAAGCATAAATAGAGAAATTGGTTGGATTTAATGAGGCAGGTCCACTTGTGCTAGTGATGCGAGGAGCTCTGTTGGGAGGATGATGAAATTGAAAAAGCACTTGACTGCTCATTTCAGACTTACATAGAATATATTTAACTTTAGTCTAATGTGACTAACAATTCAATATCTTTAACTTGCCTTCCTGAGGTTAGTGCTTCTGACACACCTTTTTGTTTAATCAAGTAGAATATTGTCTGTGAGTTAATCATCTTCCTCTGATTACATCATTGTATTGCCAAGTGTTTTCAAGTAAGCTAAATTAACTTCTTGCTGAGTGAATTTAAACCAGAGAACCGTATTGTTACAGCAAGCAGTGATTTGATTGAAGTGTCCATCTCCCAGTGCCCATCCACAGGCTACTGTTACTGGGCTTTCATGGAGCCACTTGATAACGAATGTGCTCTGAACCATCATCACTTATGGGGGGCCTAGGAGCATGCAGGGTTACAGAGGGAGAGCCAATTGAAAGAGTGCTGCTGCTATGACAGAACTTGCTGCCTGCACTAACACCGTAGCCAGTGGTTAGCCTTTTGAGCACAGGAGCAATTCAATCAGCAAAGCAAATATTTGTCTACCATTGGAGTGACTGCATAGTGTGGGGATGTACAGGGTATAACAAGCATGTGAGGAGAGCCAGACAGTGGTTAGTAGGCTTCTTTGGTTGGGTCCTCACTTGGGTTTCAATTTGGGACCTTTAGCTCTAACATGCAAATCTTTACTGCTTAAGCTAACAGAGCAAGTCTATCAAAGAACCAAAGAGGGACAATAGCAAGTGACAACAATAGGAATTGGCTGCAGCGGAGGACATGGATATGCTGTCCAATGTGTAACATGCTCACCCTGTCCAAGGAGGTTAATACCAAGCTTTTGAAGTCTACAGAAGTTCAAAAGGTCCCAAATTGAGCTGCTCATTGTAATGGAGTGTGCCTACCTCCTAGTCAGTTGGCAGTGGAACTGAACCAGGGCCATCAGGTTTGTGTTTCTGATGCAAGAAGATTCCCAAGTTAAAAAAAGATAAAGGGTAAATCCTCTGCTGGTGTAAACTGGATTAGATATATCAACTTCACTGGGGGCTCTGCCAGCATATACCATGTAGGGATCTGGCCCAGTTAATTTAGTTTTGAAACAGATAGACATTCACAAACACACGGAGGGGGTCTGCACCAGGCTTTGTACCAAATGTTTTGCCTCTATCACTGGTTCGGCTCTAGTGGGTTGGACAGAGCAAATAAGGTATCTGACCATGTATGCATATAACATACATAGTGCATGAGAGAGACAAGGTGAGTAATGGCCTTTATTGGACCAACATCTGTTAGTGAGGGAGACAAGTTTCTGAGCCACACAGAATTCTTATCCTAGGACTGATACGGTTACAACACCACAATATACTTTGTAAGTGAGACCTTTGGGGAGGGAGAGGGAGGCCAAAATGGTTAATTTGGTACATTCATGAATCAGGCCAAGAAACCTATTCCTTTTGCTGTGGTATAGATAGGCACGTCAATAGTTTTCTGTTATAGGAGATTATGGATTGGGGCTAATAAAATGTGTGTGGCAGCAAATGACAGACTTTACACAATTTTTTTGGTGTGTTTAAAAAATCATGAGCAACCAGGTTTGGGCAGTTCACAAAGTGATTATCAGTTATGTCACAGGATTCAGGGTTCCGTGTCTAATAGAAGGAAAGGCAATTATCTTGGAAAGACATTTTCTTTAAAAGCAGAGTATGGTGGCCCCAGCCTATTTCTTTTTTTTCTCCTCCCAACTTGGAAGCAGATTTTGCTACCCATAGGAGTTGGAAGATGCCACTTTGGACACTAGAAGACATACCTGTGCTACTTTTGATTGCACTCACATACGAAAATAGCAGTGTCATTGTGGAGGTGTGTGTGGTGGGGCAGGCTACTCTGGGTATGTACTTGGGTAGCTAATCACTCCAACCATTCTCAGTGACACGTTTTTAACACAGTAGCTCGATCAGAGCTAACATGGAAACACACAGCTGCAAATTAAACTTTCCAACTCCAGTGTACACATGCCTTTTGTTACACTGAATAATAGCTTACAATGCAATCAAGTTTTAAGTATCTATGGAGCAAGATATAACATAAGGTTAATAAGGACAGCAGAATTTGACCCTGAAACATTATCCACCTTAACATTACCCTTATTAGTAACAAATATGACTTTTCATTTAATAGCCAGCTGTAATTTTGGGGGGTTTTAAAGCCAGGTGCATGATATTCAGAAAAACAGAATCTCTCCCTCTATGATTTAGTCTCAGAATTGCAGTAGCACCTAGAAACTCCAGGCATGGGCCGTGACCCCACAGTGCTCAGCACTGTACAAACATAGAAACATGTATGAACAGAAACTAATTTGAATTATTCTATTTCCATTTTGACTACTGTTATAAGACTTGATTTTCTTTCTTTGGAACAGCTCAAAGGCAGCATATTCATATGTAGCTATTCCTGTTGAGCTAATCCAACTGTTTCAAAATTAGTGTCTCTGTTTTAAAACAAGTCTGAGTAGATTTACTACACTGGTTGATCTTCTAGAGAGTGCAACATCAGAGGCCTTGGCAAAACAATGCCATCTTGAATTATCTCAGATCATATATATAGTAGCCCAATGTCTGTGACTCTGTAACGCTGAAACGCTGGCTGTTTCCTCTGGGCGGCGCTGTTGCCTGAGTTACGTCCTTTGCCTTGTGCCGTGGCGCTCGGCTGACTTCTGCGTCGCTCAGCCGGGCTGCCGCCGGGGAGCAAGAGGCCGCTTGCACCGCTTGCTCCCCCACGGTGGCCCGGCTGAGTGGCGCAGAAGTCAGCCGAGCGCCACGGCGGAAGGGGAAGGAGGGGCGGGGCGGTGACATGCGCCATGACAGCAGCTCCAGGCCCCGCCCCCTGGCCGTGAACGTCATCGTCCTGCTCTCTTCTTCGCCTCCCGCAGTGGCGCTCGGCTGACTTCTGTGCCGCTCAGCCAGGCTGCCGCATGGGAGCAAGTGGCGCAAGTGACCATTTGGGCTCCGCGGTCCCCCGAGTGAGAGGCAGGAGGGGGAGGAGAAGAGAAAGAGAGGGAGAAAGAGGCAGGAGGCAGAGGACAGCTGAGAGTGAGAGAGGGGGTGGCAGTAGGAGGAGGGGAGAGAGAGAGAGAAAGAGACCGGAAGCTCAGGAGAGAAGACCAACGTGGAGGAGAGACCTGAAAATCCCATCTTATGACGGGCTAACTGGCTAGTTATTTAATAACACATAACAAATAACAGCCCGGGAATACATCTGCCTCTGTTAGTAGTCAAGTAATATGGCAGATAATTCTCAGTCTTCACTGTATCTCTTCTCATAGAGCTAAATAAAGATCTTGCTCTTCATTGTTGCACTTTATCAGAATGAGTGTCAATAGGGCAAAAACTGTTCTCCATAGTCATCATATTGAGAGGAAAATGGACCTGTTGGCTCTATTTCTCTACCTGAGCAGAATGACCATAGGTAATGAATTAATGAAGCTCATTTTTATTGCACCACACCAGCACCTCTGCCCTCAAATAAAAATATTAAAGTGATAAACAATTGTCACTATTTTCGTGTTCCCATTTACAGTAATTCAAGATACAAACAGTCTTTACCAAACTGATAAACTCAACAGAATTTTTAAGTTACACATCTATAGAGAAGATAATGGAACAAAACTCCAAACCTACACAACCCCAGGCTGTAGGAAAGTTCAAATCTGATTTCAAACTGAAGTCGTCTATAAACATCTATATTATCTTGTCAGTTTCCAATAAGAAAAAATGCAGTAACCATCAACAGCAATGAGAACATAAGAATGGCCATACTGGGTCAGACCAAAGGTCCATCTAGCCCAGTATCGTGTCTGTCGACAGTGGCCAGTGCCAGGTACCCCAGAAGGGGTGTACCGAAGACAATGATCAAGCAATTTGTCTCTTGCCATGCTTCTCCAGCCTTTGACAAATAAACACCAGGGGCACCATTCCTTACCCCCTGGCTAATAGCCTTTTATGGACCTAACCTCCATGAATTTATCTAGCTCTTTTTTAAACTTTGTTATAGTCCTAGCCTTCACAGCCTCCACTGGCAAGGAGTTCCACAGGTTGATTGTGCGCTGTGTGAAGAAGAACTTTCTTTTATTAGTTTTAATAAAAAAATAGAAACGGCTATTCACTATAGTAGAGATTTTTTTCTCTCTGTAGACTGTCCATTTGTCCAAAAGTGCAAGCATTTTAATACAGTGCTGCTGAAGAAGCGTAAGAATGGAAAACATCTTAAGAGGAAGAGCTGCTTATCAAGATGGACAGATTATTTTTTCAAGCCTAATTTCCTTTTTCTGGGTTATCTTCTGGTTTCACTTGTGCATGGAAGTTCCCATAAAAAGGTAAACTGGAACAAATGAGCTTCCCAATGGAAGACTTCAGCATTATTTAAGATTTAAATGAACAACACATTGTCCCAGTAGAACAAAAATTGTTAACATACCCAAAAAGACCCCTTCAGCTTGGTATTCCACACTGGCTTACAAGCAATGGGAACAGTATTATCAGACAGATAGCTAGATTGTGTCATTTAAATCTGTCATAGATTTATGCTCTTCCTTTGCATTTTTGGTATGTTTAATATTTTCTCCAGTACTGTATTTATTTATTTTATTTATTTATTTATTTTATTTTTTGCAGAGGCACTGAGCCTCACCAGTGTTTATTAGTTTAGAGTAGATGTCTGGATGCTCAGCCCTTCTGAAAATCAGGCTTTAAGTTTTTAAACTCTACTTGTGAAACTACTGTTCAGACGTGAAACCCACGTGTCCTCTAATTGAAAGGGGCTGTGATAGAACATGAGCCCCACAATGGCAAATCAAAGGTTAACATGGAGTCTGAGAGACAAGTTAGTCCATTCTGTAGCAGCTGGAGAGGAGACCTCTAATAAAGGCTTAGATACAGTTGGTGGTTCCTATAACAAAAGGCCTTCAGTTCCAATGGGACAGAACTGAGAAAGAAGAGCTGTAGTGGGGATGTTTTACTTTGGAGTTGATCCTGAAGAGATGCCCAGCGGAAGCTCCTTAGACTGGGAAAAACTGCACAAAGAGATGAAACACCAGTGAGTGGGGACTAGAGAGTGAAACTCCATGACAAATGCCTACAAGCAGGTGATGGTAGGAAGACTATGCAGTAAGGACCCCATATGGTCAACTGCTATACTACAGGGAGCACCTCACTTGGCGACCACTGGGGACTCCTGGCCCAAGAGCCCACAGATTACTGACAGCAGTGGGAGGAAGCATAGAAAATGAGGAAATGCAAACTTTTGAGGTGCTAACTCAGATACACATTCCTCCACATGATCCCTGGAGCTCCTGAGGCACACAGGGAAGGGATAGAACATGAAATTCGATCAAAACACTCCAGCCAAGACTGGATCGGTTTCTGTGAACCAGTTCTTCTGCCTCTGATTTTCCACCCCTCAAAGGCTACGTGTAGACTACAGGCTTCTTTCAGGAGAAGCTTTTTTTGGAAGAGATCTTCCAAAAAAACTTCTTCCGAAAGAGAGCATCCACATTGCCGAAGTACATTAAAAAAGTGATCTGCTTTTTTGAAAGAGAGCATCCAGACTGAATGGACGCTCTCTCGCATGTAAGTTGTGATTGCTATGGATGGAATGGCCACCAGGTCACCTGTGCTTTTTCTTCATTCCTCGTCTTCTGAAAGAAGTCCCTCCTCCCCATCCACACATGCCTTTTTGCAAAAGAGCTCTTTCGCAAAAAGGCTTCTTCCTCATAGAATGAGGATTACCAATGCTGGAAAACCCCCTCTTTCTTCCGATTTTCTTGTGGAAGAAAGCAATTGCAGAGTGGACTTTCCCAAAGTTTTGTCTGAAAAACATTTTTCTGACAAAACTCTGTAGTGTAGGCATACCCAAAGTGGGATTGGCTTAAATTGGATTAAGTAAGCACTGCAGAGGGGATATGCTGGCCCTCTGCTCTGTGGTGAATTTCAGCCATGTTTTGGAGAAATGTCCTCACAGATCACAATGCTTTTGTAATGGCTCTTCAGTGATCTCTCAACTATTTTGGGGTACCATACACCAGGACCAAATTCTAAAGCACCTAGGAATGCAGCAGAGAGTTTACAAATGAGTATAGCAATTAATTATCAGCACATACTAATAGTATTCCTGTATAGTAGGAAAAATCCTTTTCAGCCTGAACTAACAGGATAGGTAAACTGATTGTTAATTGTCAAATAAGTGAAATGTAGCTTATAAATCCAGTAATAGATGGTAGGTTCATGATACAGTTTGAGTTCTTTTAATAGGATTTATTACGGGAGGTGCTTCTATCGATCACCCTTCTGCCAATAATCGCAGCAAGAACTTTATTTGAATTTATATAGAGTGGAGTTGGGTTTGATGCCCTGAATCCAAATCAGTTCACTACTGGATTGGAAAAATATGACCCTATATATCCTTACTGCATAGGTAGTACCAGACCAAAAGTTGCAATAGTATGAAAATAACACTCATTGAAATGGACTATCTATTCAGATGTTTAGACCTTGTCCATCAAAGTGAAGGCTTTGTATCTCCATCAAAAGGGTTAAAAGCTGCTATTGGCCTTTCAGTATATTGTTTTGAGTCAACAGCCAACTGCTTAAGCCCCATTGGGATGGAGTGGAAGACATGAACCTCCTACATATCCCTACTCTGTCTTGATATAGTTCCCATTCCTCCTTTTTTCTGTCCATTTCTTGCCCACTTCTCCCATTAGCCAGCTAACAGATTAGAGATGCTCAGCTGAATAATAAGACTTGTCAGAAACATACTCTCTTCTATCAAATAGGGTGTACTCAAGGCTGCTTTTGCTTCCTTGGGAGGAGGAGCCTATTAGTGTGGGTGGGGACCAGGCTGTAGTCCCTACCTATCATGGCATCCACTGAGAATCAAAATCAGGACCATACCAAAGGAGAGTAGAAAGAGTTTTCATTTTCCTTCTCAAATGAGAACATTCTACACCTTAAAAGGTCTGGGACTGAGAGATCCATCTCTTTTGAAAAACAAGGAGCCCTGTGGCACCTTAAAGACAGACATTTATTTGGGCACAAGCTTTCGAGGGCAAAGACCCACTTCAAAGCCAGGTAATATCTAAGTAAGAGAAATGTAAGTTCTGCTGTACTAAGTTTTGAAAATCCTGCAGAACACAGACCTTTTCCTCATGTGCTGATCTATTGTATGCCGCCAGGTGCTTGTGCTGTTGCTGGAAGAGAATAGGGCCTGTTCTGATGGTGTCTGTTCTTTGTTCATACAGGGGCTGGCCACCATCTGAATAGACCATCATGGGATGTAGTGAAGAATGAAAGGTGGAATTAGCCTGCTGAGCAGTAGTTCAGAATGAGAAAAAAATAAAACAGACATGTGAGGCTAAGTTAAGTATTTTAACAAAATCCTGGAGGAAAACAAGTGCATTCTCTATTATTGGTGTTTAATATTGTACCTCTTTTAGTTGCCTTAAAAAAAGTCTGAGATTCCAGGATAGCCTTGGATGCTTACAAAACAGGCGAAGTGTTTGCTTGAATAAAAAAATGAACACATCAGCCACAGGGACAGACACTTGATGGGCAATTCCAGACTGACCAAAGCCATATATGTTTACACATTGGAACAGATATAGTCAGTAAAATCAATCCATTCCCTCTTCAAAGAGGGTAAAAGAGACATTTATTACATTTGGAATTTAAAAAGAGAGACACATTAGCCACCAGGAGACACCAAAGACAATTCCTTATACTGTGATGAATAACTACCAAGCCGGAAGAGAGAAGTGAGCTTGGAAATGTGGTCATAGTGGAGTCATACAAGGTGGATCACAGGAGAAAAACAATGAAATCAAAAGGGCTTGGTGTTCCAGTAGAATTAACAGATTCAGTAGTCCCCAGGCACTCAGCCAGCAGCACCAGGCTGTGCATAATATTTGTTCTTTGTACCTTGTTTTATGAAATCTCAGTAAAGACAGTTTTTATAAATGTTACAGTTACAGAGGTAGAAGTGCACTTATCTAGGGAAGACTTACTATGGTGAAGCTCAAGAAACCCTGCAATAGCTTGTGGAACAGTGTAATGGTAAGAGGATGGGGACACATACACAGAGAGAGAGAGAGCCCAGTGTTTTATTTCCTACATTCAAGTTTTCAAAGGGGAACCAGTCTAATGTGCTTTTATGAATTTATGAAAAGTATACAAAGCTAAGCAAATATATCATTAACCAATTTACTTCTAAATTCTCTAATCCACTATAAGGCAATGATCAAATTAGAGTTGTAACTGAAATTAAATCAATTGATCAATAATTCAATTTATATGGCTGGCCAATTACTACAATGAGTAATTACGTCAATTTATAAGGTTAACTCAGGAATTACTTTGATATTTCATGTGAAAGTAAAGAAAGAATGCCCTTTTTTAATCTAATCAACTGGGCTAAGAGTCTGGTAAAAGCAGGAGCAGACTTTTATCTTTGTTTTGAGGAAAGTTAACAGATGTCTTTATAACTTGCCACTTTGGTGGTCCATCCTAGGCTATGTCTATACAACAGTACAGCTGTGCCACTACAGCCATGCCATTGTAAGGTACACAGTGTAGCCACTCTTTATTGTCAGGAGGGAACCTGCCAATCTGGGGGCTTTAAGGGCTGCAGTTCAGGGCTGCAGTCTGAGGGGGGCCCCTCAAAAAGAATCTCTGGGCTGACAAAAGGCCAGATCTTTTTGCTAGACCCTCTTAGCCCAGGACCCTGGGGTGCAGCCACTAAAGCCCCTGCATTAATCCAGCCTTGCGTGGAGGTGGGAAGGCCATTCTGTGCATTGCCATTTGCCCCCCTCCATTAGGCTGGAGCATGACACTCAGGAAAGCTCTGTCTGCCACGTGCTGCCCTCACTGGCAGGCACCACCCCCGTAGATCCTATTGGCTAATGGGAGCTACGTGCTGGCAAGATCAGGACACGAAGACACCTGTCCTCCCCCTTATAAGACCACAGCCAGGGATGTGGGGCCATCTTCACTGTGCCACCTAACAGGAGCTGCCCCAGGTAAGCACCTTGCATCCCAACGACCTACCTGAGCCTGGAGCTCCCTCTCGCAATCTGAACCCCTCGTTTTTTGCCCCCATGGAGCCTAGGGGCTCCCACAAAATGTAATAGCCTGGGCCCACAGAAGAGTTGCTCCTGATGGCAAAATAAAAGTGTCCCCAATGTGGGGCAGTAGCTTTATTGGCAGGAGAGCATCTTCCACCAATGAAGTGGTGTCCACATTGGTGCCTTTTGTCATTCAGGGAGGTCTTTTGCACACCCTGTGGGACAAAAGTTTTAATGATGAAAGTGCAGGGTAGACATAGCCTCAGGGACTAGTCTTGGTCAAGCAGTCTCCATTGTCTATGTGCACTCTCTGAGAAGTCTTCTGGGGTAGCTACTGGGACACTGGATACCCTCAGAGATCTGGCTATTCTATTGTTATACCTGAAAGGCTAATTGTGGCTGTTCCCCATAATTCAACAACGTATTTCAATAATACACACACAGTAAAACTACATAATTTCATGTACAACAATATCACATACAATCCAGCAGGCTATTAATGTTCACCACATCAAGACTTTTAAAATGTTACTTCACAAGCCATTCTTTGTATAGAACACATCATAATTATATGACAGTGGTAAATATGGGAGTTCTGGGGTGCTGCTTTGAAGTAAAGAGTGTCTCAAAGCTATTAGCTATCTTTACCTTGCAGGTAAACAATAGGTGCACTCCAGCCCTAGACTGCCTTTGAAGCATTCCCCCATGACATGCAGACCCTAACACTGGCTTCTCTCCAATTCCAGCTTCTCAGTCTTAAAGGAGCGGTGTATCCCAGTTTTACTTTAAATGCCTGTTCCTGTACAACACACGGCACTTACAACAAATCAAAGGGTGGTTTAATTAAGAAAAAATAGAAATTTCACTGGAAATGAGCGTGAATGGAAATAAATGGCTACAAAGAAACCAAAATTTAAAAACCCAAATGAGGGTGTATTAGTTACTCTTTTCTAATAAAGATTTCCCCTCTCTCCCGCCCACCTCCCGCATCCAAAGTTCTGTCTGTTGAAGAGTCTGACTGTCTTCATAAGAGCCAGGATTCAGTCTTTCCAGAAAATCAAACTCATTCAGCAAGGTAGACAAGTGATGGCAACCCAGGCTAGTGAGTGGGCTGCATGAGTGGCCCTTCTTCATCTCAGTGGGCCACAAGATTGTTGTAACTCAGACAGTCTCCCAGGACAGGGGATTTTTGTAACTGTGCTTGTTGTGTACCTAAATGTGCAGGGTCTGCCACATGAACCGTAGCAGTACTTTGCTTGGATGCAGAGGGAGCACATGGCTTTCTCAGTCAATGTTGTGTGCATTCAGCATGCACCTCACTTCTCCTGCCCTTGTTTTATGTGCATGTCACTTTAGTAATACCAGTAGGGGAAAAAAACCTATGTCGGCAGAATTCAGCAACCTTGCACATGAGCAACAGTAAACGAAACGTCTCATGGGCCACATATAGAACCCCAGTGAGCTGCATGCAACCCTCCAGCTACAGGTTGCCCACCACTGAACTAGTCTTTCTGCATCCATTCACAGCTTCTCCAGCCTGTGATGTGCAGGGCTTTTGTCTTTATTTGCAGACTGAGTGCTCTCCTGTCTGTTGTAATGTTCTCTTTTACCGCTGGTGGGTTTTGATAATTTTTGATGGCCTTCCATTGACTGACTGGATGACATCACCAGCTGGCCAGGAAGAGGTGACCATTCCCTCCCATTTGAATGGACCATCGCTGAGACACATGATTCCTGGTGCCTATTTTTTACTCTAAGACCGTAAGGCATAATTGTCAATATAGCTACATTATTCCTTAAATATTACTCCCATGCCCAGATCCCACTGATTGAGTATTGATTAGTTAAAAGCTTCCAACAGAGATCTTGCATACGGCTTTTCATGGATAAATATCAGAAAAATGGGGTATTGAGTGTAGTGAGTTTGTTAGGTCTGAGACAAGAATTGTTTGTGAAGAACAATGCCTGTAGGGCCTCTGTCACAATACCCTATTCATGTGACAAGGCTAAAGATTATGAAGGAGATCATTCTTTTAAACTTTGAATGCCACTAGGGCATTCAGCCACTTCTGTTTCCCAGGTTTAAGGCTCAAAAGCAGAGATAAGCATCTCCCTGCAGCTAGCTATAGGTGCTTATTGCTTGAGAGACTGGACAAACTCCCTTTTGATCAGCATCTTCTATGGGCTGGCTTAGTACATGCCTCATCTAGGGCACAGCAGGGCTAAAGCCAAAATAAGCTGCGCAACTTGAGCTACATCAACTGCGTAGCTTAAGTTGAACTAGCTTATTTTGGCTTTTGGCACTGCCTACACTGCAGGAAGTCCAAGACAGAGCACTTTTCCTTCAACTTCCCTTACCCCTCATAAAATGAGGGTTACAGGAGTTGGAGTAAGAAGTCCCGCAGCTCAACATTATTTTGACCATAAGTCAAAATAACTGTTTGTAGTGTAGACATGGACTATGTTATTTCAGAATAACATCGGTTATTCCAAAATAACACTGCTGTGTAGACGTATCCCTAGTGTGCTGACTTTGTGGACCACAATCTAAGGTGCACCACCAGTCATCTGGTACAGAGGTGGATTTAAGTGATGTCACAGTTTATAGTTCATTTCATATTTGCAATTTCATATTTGAATTCCTTCACTTGGGTGAATACTATCTGGTTTTGGTGACTTACTGTTTAATTATAATTTTGCTTCAAAACTTCTTCTGGCATCTTAGTCTGGGACAGTTCTTCAGATCTGTCACCTAAAAAGATAATAGAATGGGAAAATGTAGGAGAGATTAAAAATCAACAGAAGTGCTTCCTTACACAACACATAGTCAATCCGTGGAACTCATTGCCAAGAGATGTTGTAAAGGCCAAAAGTATAAGAGGACTCAGAAAAATTAGATAAAAGGATAGGTCCATCAACAGCTATTAGCCAAGTAGGACAGGGACACTATTCCATGATCCGGGTGTCTCAAAGTCAGTAATTGCCAGAAGCTGGGACATAGATTACTTGACATCATTTATGTCCTTATTCTATCTGAAACATCTGACATTGTCTGCTGTTGGAAGAGAGGATACTGAACTAGATGGACTATTGCTCTGACCCAACATGACCGTGCTTATGTTAAATCTCAGGAACTGGTTTTGCACTGAATGCAGTATCAAAAAATCAAAGATATTAGACTTGGAAAGGCCTACTTGGTTATCCAATAACCATATTCCATGTCAGTGCTGGATTTTTATATTCTGTACATCTTGTGCTGAACAGAGATACATTGCACTGATTGTCACATGGTTCCCTCTGTTAACTTTTGTGTTCTGATGATAATACCAGTGACAAAAATGCATTCCCTTTGTGTGCTACCATTGCCATTTGATCTTGATTTTCTATTTTGTTGGGGCCTAGTTCAAACTCCATCTTTGTAAATGTTTTATTTCTTGTAAAAGATTGACATCTTTCATTGACAAGCATATAAATAATTGAATATTGCTTTTTGTTTGAGTTTTAAGATGTATTTGTTGCTTTTGCCTTCTATGTTATACATGTACTGAATTCTAGAGTCCAAGAATGGTTTCTTGAGATTCTTCTGTGTATCAAATCAATTGAAATTAATAAATTATTAATATTAATTGGATAAAGTTATCAAAACAAAATTGTAAGGTTACCTTTAAGCCACCCTGACAAGTATTTTTACTTACAGGTATTGCCAAAAGGCAGACAGTGGGTTGGGAAGTACAGAGTGCCCCAAAGTGTTTCACTGTAATTGGTCCATGTGGATGCTACTCGCACAAGCTAAAATATACCTGGTTTATGTCAGTGTAATCCTCTTTCAGACAGGACTGCATTCATGTGGATAAAATACCTAGATAAACGGAGAAAAGGTGCAGAGTTCTCTGACTGTTACCATAGTCAGGCTACATCTACACTACTGCAAAAAATTGACATAAGATATGCAATTCCAGCTATGTGAATAATTCAGCTGGAGTTAACGTACCTTAGGTCGACTACCTGTGGTGTCTACACTGACCATGGTCTATGGATGACATTCTCGTGTTGACTTACTTTGCTCTTCTCATCCAGAGTAAAGTACTGGGGTTAACTGGAGAGCTGATTTGGCGATTCTTCACTATGTAAATTTTTTACATGCTAAAAGTCATTTCCCCATTTTATAGTCAGTAAAAAATAGGCAAAGAGAAGTTCAGGTCTATATTTTCAAGAGTTTGCTAATTTTTCATGCTCAAATTGAGACATCTAGGAAAGAAAGTTTTAAGAATGGCTGATCACCAAAGACACCCATTGAAACAAAGTTGTGAATTTACAGAATCTGTAAAGTGGACTCTACAGACTAGAATCACAAAAGTACTTAGGTGCCCAGTTACCACTTGAGGTTTCTAAATCCCAGAATCGGGCACCATAGGTATTCACAGAACCCCCACTCAGCAGCCTGTCACCAAACACTTAAACTCGCTTGATGTCTCAGTTTTTGTCTAGGCCTCAATGCCCAAGTTTTTACCTCTGAGCAGGTGTACTACTACCTCATTCTAGGTGTCCATAAGAATATTCATACTGGATCAGACCAAAGTGACCCACTTTCAAAAGTGAGATCAGAAGAAGATATTCCTGCGCGGAATTTGCATATCCTCTTTCAAAAATAAAGAGTCGTTTAGACGTACCCCAAGCTTGTAAGTTTGCTCAGAGCATGTTCATACAAAAGGGGACAGCAGTCTCCTTCCCCTCCTTCCCCCCCTCCTCTCCCCCGCAATAACTTTTAGCCTGGTGGCTAGGGTACTCACTTGGAATGTGGGAGATCACCAGTTCAAGTCTCCTTTTCCCCATCTGAAGGGGAAGAAAGAATTTAAACAGGGTATCTACTGCCTCTTAGGGTACGTCTATACTGCACGGCTGTTTCCGGGATACCGGAGTTATCCCAAAATTGCTACCCCACAGCTACACAAGCCACATGTCATTTCAAAATATTTTTTGAAATAAGGGCATGCTATTTCTCCTTCCCAGTAAGCCCCGTTGCACAGGGTTAAGGGATGGCTCGAAGTAGTGCATTATTTTGAAATTTGGCAAAAGTGCATTATTTTGAAATTGGTGTAGCCGTGCCAAATTTCAAAATAGATTTGAGATAAGATACCCAATTTGTGCCAAATTGTGTAGCGCAAATTGCGTATCTTATTTTGAGTTTAGGATGCTGTGCAGACTCACCCTTAAGTGCGAGCCCCAACCACTAAGCTATGGGATATTCTGATGCTGGGTTCCTTCAGCCTTTCCTGTAGAAGTTGTTCTGTGAACAGATAATTGGAGCAGGGGCACTGAATTATGGATCTCCTGTGTTTCTGGTGAGGTTCTCATTCTTGATCAAGCTTTCACTTTTGTCTAGTCCCATAACTTTTTATGCCTTTGTCCAGATTGGAACAGCTTCAGCTGGAGTCTGGGGGTGCATCTACACTGCACCTTACCTTGAAATAAGCTATGCAATTTGTGCTGTGCAAATTGCATAGCTTATTTCGATCTAATTTCAAAATAGCTTATTTTGAAATTTGATGCTGTCTACACAGCGCCAAATTTCCGAATAAACTGCTATTCCAAAATGTCCCTTAACCTTCATGGAACGAGGGTTACAGGAATGCCAGAATAGCATGCCTGCTATTTCAAAATCTATTTCAGAATAATGGGCAGACTCAAAAGACGCGGAATAGCTATTTCGGGATACTTCTAAAAGAGAGAGTGAGGGGCTGAAAGTCATGAGGAAGATCTCTTACCTCTCCCTCAGTGTTGCAGTGCCTAAGTTCCTTTGTGAATCTGACTCTAGGTGTCTCAAATTTGGTGCCTAAATTGGTGAATATTCCTGAAAAATGTATCTGTAAGTTACTTGCATAGGAGGCACTGTGATCTTGTGGCCTCCATAAAAGACCTAAGTTCAAATCCTGGTTCTGACAGTGACCTGATATGTGACCTTGGGAATTTCAGTTAATTTCTCTTAGTTTCAGTTTCCCCATTTGTAAAACAGATGAAAATATTTACCTCTTTGACACTGGCAATTTGTGGCCCAGTGTGAGAGAGTACTTTTTTTGTTTGTTTGTTTGTTTTTGTAAGCCGCCTTGAATATTTTAAATAGAAAGGCGGGGTAAAAATATTTAAATAAATAAATAAATACTTTGCTCTTATATAGTAATATTAAAGTAATGGCAGAAGAGAAAAAGTGGGAAAAAGATCTCAGGGCTCTTTGGTTATTAGACTACTACGTATTCCTCCTACAATGAGGCTTTTGAGACAACACTATCTTTTCCTCCAACTTTTTCAATATTCCCATGTTCAAACTTTCACATGCAAGTAGCTTTCCAACTTTTTGTATATTTCACTGAAATAAGTTTTTATAAAAACCTGAAATGTCACAGAGGTTTTTTTTCCATTTTCATCTGGGTGTATTTTTCTGGTATATTTCAAATTAATATATTATCTGAATAAGTAATGAGAAATACTGAATTCCTTCTACTGATTTTGTTGAACTCTATTACTTACCTCTCTCCAGTTTGATGTACTTGGACTAATTATTCTTAGTTCATGGAAACCAAGTCAACTAATGTTGTATATAGAAACAAGAGAACATATTTCTGATTCTGATTTTCCTGTTTCTATGTAGATTTTTTTTTACAAACTTCTGAAAATACAAAAGAAGGCATACCTAGCTGGTGGCTGGTAAAAAGAAAGCCAAGTTTTAGGTACATTCAAGGCTGAGACTGAGGTTCAGGACCATCTTCATCTTGTTTGAACCATTTCACTTCTGTCTACTCTTTTCTGTTTTTAGTAAAAACTGAAGGAAAGCAGTTGTTGAATACTTCAGCTACTCCAGTGCTCTCCAATTTTTGTTCCCATTCATTATTTAACAAGTCTTTTTTTCCCTCTTAGACACATCCAGAGAGCGGAACCATCATATTCATTGTTGTTCCCTACATTTTACATTCAAGTTCAAAGTTTAAACTAATAAATATTAAAGTTACTTCAGCAACAGCTAATGAGTTGCATGCAAGTTCTATCCTGGGAATTAATGATTGGTTGTAAGATGTTGATGGCCAATAATCCTACCTCCCTATTAATTTCCTGGAAATGTCCTTCATAGAAGTCCATTAAAAGTATTAAGAACAAAAGTTCAACACTATAATATTTGGTGGGCTTTATATTGTTAATTGCTTGCAACATATTGATTATTCTGGGTTGCCTAGTTTTTTGGAACTACTACAGAATGAATTGCTCACTGCACTAGTCAATCTGCTTTTATGAGTAATTTGCTGTTTGTTCATAATTTTTGTCCAAAGCAAACCATAAAATTAATGTTAACCAATAAATCTTTCTGCAAGAAAATGTTTCATTTCAATCTACCCTCTAATGAACAGATGTGAACAATTATATATTCCAGAAACAAAATAAATTGCCCTATTAAATGCTTAATATCATTCACCAATATCTGATTTGTAGAAACCATCAATAATAAATGTCATCACAGTCCATTGATTTAAAATAATTCCCCAGTAATGTCTTACACTTTTACTCAAATAATCATTATGTTTGCATCCTTAGTTCTAAGACTCTTTTAAACTTATTTCCAAGACATGAAGCATCCCAACCCAGGCAAGAAATAGCTTTCCTTCTATATAGTTTGGGACCTGGTTGTCTTTGACACCTTACCCCAATCCCTACGCGTTATCATTACCATTGCTTTGTCAGTAGAGGTGCTATTGATAAGTCTTTTGGGCTAGGTGTACACAGCAGTGTTATTCTGAAACACTGCATTATTTCAAAATAATGTCGAGCTGGAGGACTTCTCACTCTGATTCCTGTAACCCTCATTTCATGAGAAGTAAGGGAAGTTGAAGGGGAAGAGTGTTCTTCCTTCAACTTCCTGCTGTGTAGACAGTGCCAAAAGCTGACTTAAGCTATTTCGACTTAAGCTACGCAATTGATGTAGCTCAAGTTGCGTAGCTTAATTCGACTTTTGCCCTGCTGTGTGGACATCCCCTTGGTGGTTGTTCTTGTGGACTTGAGGCAAGGCATTCTTAATGGAGGATCATTAACAGTGGAACTCACCCCCTCTGCTGGTCTCTTAAAGCTGAAAACTTTTGCAGTGTGATGAAAAGTTCATATATTCAGCCAACCCTTTGTCAGATGGGTCTACACTAATTTCTACATATAAACAATGACAATGGCACATCGGCAGCACTCAGCTGTAACACTTCAGTGCACACACTACCTGTGCCAACTGAGAGGTTCTCCCATCAGCATGGGGGATCCACCTCCCCATGAGGTGATAGTGATGTTGATGGGAGAATTCTCTCATTGATCTAACACTGTCTACACTAGAGCTTAGGTTGGCAGAGCTCTATCTCTCGGGGGTATGGATTTTTCGCAGTCCTGAGATATGTAGTTATGCTGATGTAAGTTCCCAGAAACTAGCCCTTAGGTGATGACTTCCGATCTCTCATCCAGTTGGTGGCTGATTATCTGGAACAAAGTTAGTACTGGTGGGCATTATATTTGCCTTGGGTAAAATACTCTGGGGGCACTGAGAATTTCAACATGTTTCTGCTGAATTCAAGAAAAGGAAGGGAAAGAAGACAACAGAAAAAAAGGGATTTAATAGAGAAGGGAGAAGTATGAAAAAGGGAAGAGGAGAAAAAAAAACAGAACAAAACACCAAGTCAGAAAGGGAGAAAATATGGAACATAAATAAGAAATTGTGAGTGTATAAAATAGATGGAGGAAAAGATGCATCAAAATATACTGTTAAATAAAATAAAAGAAATAAAAAATCCAGTGGAAACAGAGAGTGTTCTTTTTCTAGAATTTTGCTATATTAACACAGAAATTAATGAACATTTGCTAGAATGTCAGTGATGTTAATAGTCCAATAAAAACGGAAAAGATTCCCCATGCCTCTTAATTCAACCTACTGTGATACAGCTGTCAGACAGTGATCTTGGAGTTGGCAGCAAAGAGGAAGAAATACTATGGTTGATATTTGGAAGCATGATAATGAGAAACCTGAGGATCAACTGTTTGCTTAAGATGGGCAGTTCACCTGAAACTAATGAGATCCTACCAATTTATTTTATTATTTATTATTTGTCTTCTGGTAGTGGCTGCAAGTCCACTCATGGACAAGGATGCTACTTGTGTCCCAGAGAGTTTATAAACTAAGTACATTATAGTGGGCAAAAGGATCATACACATTATCACTAAGATCAAGTGCCCAGGGTTCTCTACATGACAAACCCTTCTATCTAACCTGAGTTACATGCACACAGCTTATTAAAATAAATTTTCTATGTACAGTAAAATGTAAATGTCACATCCTTATAAATTGTCGCAATCCTTATCCTTTCTTCAATCCAATCACACTCCACTGTCAATAAAAACAACAAATGGTCTGGTACCACTTTACAGACTTACAAAACATGTAGATGGTATCATGAGCTTTTGTGGGTACAGCCCACTTCTTCAGATGACCGGAATTTTTATGATACCATCTACATGTTTTGTTAGTCTATAAAGTGCTATCAGACCATTTGTTGTTTTTTTCTGTACAGACTAACTCAGCTACCCCCTTAAGCTTCTCCACTGTCAATGTCACCCTTCACTGCTGAATGCATAAGGTCACATTTAGATTATAAATAAATTGTGAGTGAAATTGTCTTTCCCTGTAAAATACCATGTATACTTTGGCCCCCAATCCTGCAATTTGCAATGCACAGAGTTCCCATGACTCTTGCCATTGTAAATTTTGGGATTAGAACCTTTATGCACTCTATACATGAATGAATACATACTAAGATACGTGTAATATTGTATTCTCTTAAAGCAGGGCTATTCAACTTTGGAAACCCGGGGGCCACAATGATACGCTGAGCCACAATGATACGGCTCAGCACATGCCGAGGGCCGCAACTTAAGTGTGGTTGCATATACATGTAAATATATATGCAAATAGCTTCCTTCACACTGATGGGCATGAATACGAAGCTTAAGGAAAGATACACAACACGCAGGCCCCATTTAAGTCAGTTCTGCTGATATTAATAAAATGCAATATTTACCCAATTTCCACCCATATGACAGTACTTTTAATGAGCAATGCCAGACAACTTTAATGCCAGACAACTCTCTAATACCACATTCTACAGGCCACTTTCCTCAGATCCCACTGCGGAATACACTAAGAAACTGCACCGTCTGCTCAAGACACTCCCTATATTAGCACAGGAACAAATCTACACAGACACACCTCTAGAGCCCCGACCAGGGTTATTCTATCTACTACCCAAAATCCATAAACCTGGAAATCCTGGATGCCCCATCATCCTGGGCATTGGCACTCTCACTGCAGGACTTTCTGGATATGTGGACTCTCTACTCAGATCCTACGCCACCAGCACTCCCAACTATCTCCGAGACACCACTGACTTCCTGAGAAAACTACAATGCGTTGGTGATCTTCCAGAAACCATCCTAGCCACCATGGATGTAGAGGCTCTCTACGCCAACATCCTACACATAGCTGGAATACAAGCTGTCAGGAATAGTATCCCTGATGATGCCACGGCACAACTGGTGGCCGAGCTCTGTGACTTTATCCGCACACACAACTATTTCAGATTTGGCGACAATATATATCTCCAAACCAGTGGCACCACTATGGGCACCCGCATGGCCCCACAATATGCCATTTTTATGGCTGACCTGGAACAACACTTCCTCAGCTCTCATTCACTAGCGCCCCTCCTCTACTTATGCTACATTGATGACATCTTCATCATCTGGACCCACGGGAAGGAGGCTCTGGAAGAATCACCGTGATTTCAACAATTTCCACCCCACCATCAACCTCAGCCTGGACCAGTCTACACAAGAGATCCACTTCCTGGACACTACAGTGCAAATAAGTGATGGTCACCTAAACACCATCCTATACCGAAAACCTACGGACCGCTATGCCTACCTACATGCCTCCAGCTTCCATCCCGGATACACTACACGATCCATTGTTTACAGCCAAGCACTAAGGTACAACCGCATTTGCTCCAACTCTTCAGACAGAGACAAACACCTACAAGATCTACACCAAGCATTCTTGAAACTACAATACCACCTGAGGAAGTGAGGAAACAGATCATCAGAGCCAGACATATACCCAGAAGCCTCCTGCTACAAGACAGGCCCAACTAAGAAAATAACAGAACACCACTGGCCATCACCCTACAGTCCTCAGCTAAAACCTCTCCAACGCATCATCAGTGATCTACAACCCATCCTGGACAATGATCCCTCACTCTCACAGACCTTGGGAGGCAGGCCAGTCCTCGCCCACAGACAACCCACCAACCTGAAGCAAATTCTCACCAGCAATTATACACCACACCACAGTAACTCCCACTCTGGAACCAATCCCTGCAATAAACCTCGGTGCCAACTCTGCCCACATATCTACACCAGTGACACCATCACAGGACCTAACCACATCAGCCACACCATTACGGGCTCATTCACCTGCACATCTACCAATGCAGTATATGCAATCATGTGCCAGCAATGCCCCTCTGCCATATACATCGGCCAAACTGGACATCCCTACGTAAAAGAATAAATGGACACAAATCACATATCAGGAATGGCAATACACAAAAACCTGTAGGAGAACACTTCAATCTCCCTGGACACACTGTAGCAGATTTAAAAGTAGCCATCCTGCAACAAAAAAACTTCAAGAACAGACTTCAAAGAGAAACTGCAGAGCTACAATTCACCTGCAAATTTGATACTATCAGTTTAGGATTAAACAAAGACTATGAATGACTAGCTAACTACAAAAGCAGTTTCTCCTCTCTTGGTGTTCACACCTCCACATCAGCTGCTAGAAGTGGGCCTCATCCTCCCTGACTGAATTGACCTCGTTATCTCTAGCCTTACTCTTGATTGGAACTCTTTTCTTATGCCTGTATATTTATACCTGCCTTTGGAATTTCCACTACATGCATCTGACGAAGTGGGTCTTTGCCCACAAAAGCTTATGCTCCAATAAATCTGTTAGTCTATAAGGTGCCACAGGACTTCTTGTTGTTCTTGCAGATTCAGACTAACATGGCTATCCCCTCTGATACTTAATGAGCAATGAGGGTGTGTCTAGACTACATGGCTCCGTCGACGGAGCCACGTAGATGAGTGTACTTGGCAAAGGGAAATGAAGCGGCAATTTAAATAATCGCCGCTTCATTTACATCAAAATGGCCGCCGCACTGTGCTGACAATCAGCTGATCGGCACAGCGCGGTGGCCATTTTGATGTAAATGAAGCGGCGATTATTTAAATCGCCCGCTTCATTTCCCTTTGCCGAGTACACTCATCTCCATGGCTCTGTCGACGGAGCCATATAGTCTAGACACACCCTGACAGTCCAGGAATTTAGCTACTAAAACACATAACAACAGAAAACCATTATATTGACTTGCCATTGTGAAGCGTGTTCCTAGTGGCCATGTTCAAAGGATCCCATGTATTGAGCCCTGCGTAAACCCAAACTGCTCCACGGGCCACAAACAAATGGCCTGTGGGCCGCATGCAGTTCGTGGGCCACGTGTTGAGTAGCCCTGTCTTAAAGTATGTTCTTTAAGCAAGCATTGCTTAATTCTACCCAGATTTTTCCATCTATCCAACTTACACTTTCATATATTTGAAATCCTGACATAGCATTAATCTAAATCAGTGTCTGTCCCATGGCATATTCTAAAAAGGGACATACATACAGTGATTATAGCTTATATATCTTTCCACTCTTACTCTAGTTCAGGCTAGTTTCTGATCCTAGGTTATATATTAACATGTAAGATTATGATCCCACAGACTCATAGACTTTAAGGTAGGAAGGGACAACCATGATCTTGGGGTATTTATAAAGAATTAACACATCAATTAATCAGTTTTCTGTTTACATAATGTCCTTTACCTGCCTGGCCTTTAGTATATATATGGAAGATAAATATCATAAAAAAGTAGCTTTTGTTTTAGAATAAGCATTCCAATGTGTTTTACAAAAGGGCAAATCACAGAGTTGAGCTGGTCAACTGAAAAGCTTTAGAAAATGAACTTCTTCAAGTCTACTTATAAAACAAAGATAGAGCATTAGCTAGTCCAGTGCCACTGAGCAGCAAACTTTAAAATCTGACAGCATAAAAGGTTTAGGCTCTGATAAACTGAAATTCATATTTAAGAACCATAGAGGTACTCAAATATTATAGTCATGGAAGCCATCTAGACAGAGATTGATAATAGACAAATATCTAAGCAGAACAAATAATGCATCATAGATTTCAATACAGAACACATTTTTGACAAACATATGACAAAAAGATTACTTTTTATATTTGTAAGATTTACACGTGAAGTCAGAGGCATCATACTATGATTATTCATGATATACTTGCTATTATTAGACATGAGCATAGGAAGTTCTTTTGAATGTAACAGGATATTTGAAAACAGCATCACCTTAGAAAGATGAAGCACCAACACATACTTGTTTTTCTTTTGATACTCTGTAAAATTGCAAATTTCAAGCTCTTCATAATGTTGATAGGATTATGATATTGGACTTCTAGTTTCAGACTTATAGAATGGAGATAACAGACTCAATCTCCAAATGATAAATATTAACATTTTCAGATAGAGGCGCCCTTTATTTCTTCAACTGAAATTAAGGTGTGATTGGAGATGTCATGCTTTGAATGTAAAATGAACAAGAGTGCCATCATCAGACATTCCTAATTATTTGTTTGATTATTGAAACTGAAAGCATGTTCTTAAACATGCTGATTTTAGAGTGACTGCTAAATAAAACACTTTTACTTGTAAATTGATTTTTACATATTTTGAGTTATTTAGTATTATAAAGGACAGTGCACTTGTACATACTACACATTGCAGAGGGAATTCAGAAATATGCTAATAGACTCCATTGACATAATATGAAACAAACATAACGTACACCGGAGAATCCTCACTAGAAATCCCTGTAAATTAATTATTATTCATGCAGAAAATATTTGATGGATAGTGAGTTCATTTAAATTTGTTTTATGAAACAGGTGGATAGATTTATGTTCAAACATCATTTACTGACTTCTGATTTGTTTGAAAATAATGCAGTTTTTCAAGATGTACACAGCTGCATTTCTTGTAAACTTCCTACCTGCAAAGGTGATTTGTCCTTTGCTTTCTAAACATACCATGTAAAAGGATATAATGTGCTTTAATCTGTATGTTTTAGAACATAGATTGCATAGTTTTCTTTGTCAGTCAAATGACATATTCATTCTCTCTAATTCATTTTCTACTTATTTGACATTTGTCAGATACAGGATCAAATGCATTAGACATACGTACAAACACTGATTAAAAACTAAATTGATTTAATGATTCTATAAACTCAAAGCAATTTCCAGTTTGACAAGCATAATTCATTTAATTTACATGTATCTCAGTTTAGAAACTTCTGAAACTGATATGATCTATGGGGAGTTATGTCAAGTTCTGCTCTCTAAGGCTGTTTCCACAGTGGAGAAAAAAATATACTAGTAAAAACTATATATTTGAATTTACTGGTATATATTGGAAAACTATATATATTGTTTTCCAATATAGTAAAAACTATATATATTGGAATTTACTGGTGCCTTGTATAATTAAATATCCCACAACTAGGAATATTTGAGCAGAGCTGGTTGGAAAACTTGGGGCCAGGTGGTTTATGAAAAATCTTCATTCCCATTTTTGTTAAATTTTCATTTGATTAAGAATTCTCCAACAAAGTTGACAGCTAATAACAACTGGCAGTCCGCATGGCTATGTCTCTTATCAAGAAACTCAATCTATAAAATTAATGAGGCTCCCATTTACCAAAGATAATATAATCATCCTTTAATGCACTGATTGTAACAAACACGTTTTAAGTTCTTACAAACAGATTTTTCATAGGAGACTACCTTGCCATCTGCTGGTATAACTTCTTTCTTTCTGTTGTCTCGGCTGTTATCCTTTCCAGTCTTATCTCTAGAGACAACACATAAGGAAAAAGCTCCTCTAGCTTCTGCGAAGGAGAGAGTTAGCCAAGCGGATTTTCTCCAAAATTACTGCACACCCAGCACATAGTCCTAGCAGCCCACTCAAACTAATCAGAAGAGTACCACCTGAGGCAGGAGCTCTCATCTTCTTGGGTAGGGGAAAGGAAGAGGGCCAAGCCAGGTCAAGCTCCCCCTGATCACTGCCTGGACCAAGACCTGGACCATAGCATTTATGGTCCATTTCCCATGGGACTACAACTTTCTCCACATGCTAGTGAATTTAATTAGTCCTGTTATTCAAATGAGAAATTAGTAGCAAAGTAGTGAACATTCAGGATTCAACCCTTGCTGATGATGTATGAGAGGGGGTTGATAAAGTCATAGATTATATAATTTGTACAACTTTCCTTTAAAAAAAAGAATCACAAAACATTACATAACAAGAAATCCTTCATTAAAAAAACACACACACAATATTTCTGTTGCAAAGTCAAGCACTCAAGAGCTAGGAAATGACGGTTTTGAAGTTGACCATGCAATCTTACTTGAGTACCTGCATGCAGCTGCAATATAATAGTGTTTAAGTTCACAATTCTGTCTTTGTGTGTGTGTGCGCACGCGTGTGCGTGCAGAGTGGATCCCTTCTTCATTCAGTGCATAAGGGGGCAGAATTAAGGTTACACCAATAACGTAATGTTGCATTTCCTAACTTTCAAGTGCTTAACTTTATAACCCAAATAATGTTTTTAACAGTGTGTTTTTGTATGTCATACAAATATATCTTTATCTATGTAATTGCATCCATTTAAAATCCCTTAAAGAACATTTGGTGAATATAGACATCACACATTCTCACTTGTCTAATGTGTGTTCCAGAACTTGACATATCAGCTAAAATGTCCCACATTATAAAATGTCACCTGATTAGATATGTTACTGCAGGGTACATAATATTGATTCTGCTCAGTTGTATGGAAATGAGTGATGTGGCTTTATGTTGACCATATGTTGTATACTGACATACATCAGTGTGTGCCAGCAAGCTACATTGTGATGCACAGGTGGAGAGTAACCAGCCTTGTACCATCTCCATCTGAAGTCTACCATCTTTAGGAAAGATTCCTGCTTGTTGCTGAAGGATGCATAGTGCACTGCTCCACATATTTATCATAATTAGGTCTTACATGGCCCACATCACCTTAGTATCTAAACACCGCACAACCCATCATGTATTTATCCTCACAATGCCCCTGTGTGCTAGGGAAGTGTTATTACCCATATTCTACAGATGGAGAACTAAAGAATAGAGAGACAGAATGACTTGTCCAAGATTACCCAGGAAGTCTTTGGCAGATCAGAGAAATAAACCTGTGTCTCCTGACTTTCTTGTTAATGTCTTAAATGTTGGACCTCTTTACATGAATTTCTGCCATGCACACCATTTTTTTTCAGGGGTTGATCCTTGGTATAGAAATGATCCTGCTCAGATGGCTTTTTCCACTTCCACACTGAGTGGGAGAGACCCACAGGTGGTCCTCTCCGTGCACAGACCCAGGTAGAATGATCAGACCCTGGACTACTTACTCCAACATGCTCTTACATTATAGAACAGAGTGATTTATATTAATGATGCATAAAATTGCACTGAAATTGAGATAGAAGTGAGAGGCAAACCTGCTGAAAGTCTCTAAGTAAGGATAAAAGAAGTGAAAAATAAGCATGATGCCAAAGTAAATGTTTCCTAAAGAACATTTCATCAGGAAGAATAGATGGATGAGGCTCTTTTTAAAAAATCAGCAAAATAATCCAAAACACAGGACTTGGTGGTAATGGGGGACTTCAATTGCCCAGATTCTGTTGGGAAAATAAAACAGCAGGGCACCAATGATCCAAAAAGTTCTTGGGATATATTGGAGATGAGTTTTCATTAAATACGGTGGATAATGGCTATTCTGGATTTAACTCTTACAAACAGGGTGGAATTCAGGGAAAATTTGAAGATGGAAGGCAGGTTGGGTAAAAGTGATCATGAAATGATAGAGTTTGTGATTGTAAGGAAACATAGGAAGAAAACAGCAGAATCCTCCTATGGACAATGGACTTCAAGAAGGCAGACTTCAGCAAACTGTGGATTTGTCTATACTTATGGCTAGATTGGCCCTGTTGGGATCAATGCAGCAGTGTTGATTTAGTGGGTCTGGTGAAAACCCACTAAGTCGATGGCAGGGCACTCTCCCATTGAATCCTGTACATCAGCTCCTTGAGAAGAGTGAGGTAAGTTGGTATGAATGTATTTTCCATCAACGCAGTGTGATGTGAGCACCGTTTTTCATAACTGAAGTGGCATAATTTAGGACAACTTATCACTGTCGCATTGATTAGCCCTCAGAGAATTGGTAAGTAAAATCCTGTGAGAAGCAAGTCTAAGGGAAAAGAGAGTTCAAGAGAACTGAAAGTTTTTAATAGAGACATTATTAAGGGCATGAGAAAAAACTATCACAGTGCATAGGAAAGATATGGTAAAAGATCACCTTAGCTTAACCAAGAGATCTTCAAAAACCTGAAACTCAGGGCATGTCTATTCTTGCAGGAAGATCAACACTGCGGTGGTTGATCTTCCAGTGGTCGATTTCGTAGGTCTAGCTGAACCCTCTAAATTGAACACTGAGAGCACCCCGTCAGCGCCAGTACTCCTCACTGTTGAGAGGAATAAGGGAAGTTGACAGGAGTGTTTCCTCCATTGACCTCCCTCTGTGAGGACGGTGCCAAAGTTTGATTTAAGGTACGTCAACTCCTGCTATGTTATTCACCTTAATCAGCCTTTGGCTATAGTGTAGACCTGCCCTGAAAGAACCATACAGAAAGTGGAAACTAAGTCAGATAATATAGGATGAATATAAAGAACATAAGCATAAGGCCAATGAGGTGAGAAAGACAATAACAGAAAATGAAGTTATCTGAAGTGTTAAAATGTCGTTTTTTATTCAGTTTTTACCAGTTAGCAGTGATTGGACAACTAACATAGTGAACATCAGTGTAAATGCAGTAAGAGCTGTGGCTAAAATAGGAAAAGAACAAGTCTAGAATTAGACAAGCTAGATATATTCAAGTTGGCAGGGTCTGATGAAGCACATCCTAGAATATTTAAGAAACTAGCTGAAGAGATCTCTGAGCCATTAGTTATTATCTGTCAGAACCGAACATGAGTAAATACAGTACATATCTCTAAAAGGGGGAAGAAGAACTACCCAGGAAATTATAGACCAGACTGCCTGACTTTGATTCTTGGAAAGATAATGGAACAAATAATGAAACAATCAATTTGTAACCACTTACAAGATAATAAAGTGATAAGTACCAGTCAACATAGATTTGTCAAGAATAGATCATATCAAACCAACCTAATATTCTCCTTTGACAGGGTAACAAGCCTCAGGGATTGAATGAAGCAGTAGATGTGCTGTATCATGACTTTAATAAGGCTTGTGATACTGTCTCACATGATCATCTCATAAACATCCTAGAGAAATATATCCTAGATGAACCTACTGTAAGTTGGGTACACAACTGACTGGAAAGCCATACTCAGAGGCTAATTATCAGCTGGAAGGTGTATCAAGTGGGGTCCTGCAGGGATCTGACCTGGGTGTAGTTCTTTTCAATATCTTCATAAATCGTCTGCATAGAGAGTATACTTATAAAGTCTCCAGATGATGTCAAGTTATGAGGGGGTTAGAGGAGCTTTGGAGGACAGAATTAGGATTCAAAATGATTATAAACTGGAGAAATGGTCTGAATTAAATAGGATAAAATTGAACATGTGCACATGCTACACTTAGGAAGGAATAATGGAATGTGAAATAACTGCCTAGGAAGGAGTACTGCAGAAAAAGATCTGGTGGGTGTAGTGGATCACAAAGGATATGTCAACAATGTCATTCTTTGGCAAAAAAAGCAAACCTCATTCTGGGATTCATTAGCAAGCAAATTGTAAGCAAGACACAAGAAATAATTCTTCCATTCTACTAAGCACTGACAAGGCCTGAACTGGAGTACTGTGTCCAGTTCTGAGCATTACACTAAGAAAAATACAAATTGAAGAAAGTCCAGAGAAGAGCAATAAAAATATTAACGATCTTGAAAACAAAACATAGGAGGAAAGATTGAAAAAAAATGGGTGTGTATCGTATGCAGAAGAGTACACTGATTGGGGACGTGATAACAATCTTCAATTATATAAGAGGTTGATATATATATATCAGAGGCAGCAGTGCGGGGGTGGGGAGAGGGAAGCGGGAGCTAGTGTTTGCAGGGAACCGGCTTTTAACATTACACGTTTACCTGAATACACACATTTTAATATCCCTAACATACACCAGCAGCAAATTCTTCCCAGCCTTCCCCCTTCTCTCTCCCTTTCAAAGCTCTGCACAACTTCACCTATATCTCAGATCTCATTTCTTATCAAGTCCTTCCCCCCTCCTTCCATTCCTGCTGTTATGCAAGTCATACCGCCCCCTCCCAGGGTCATCAAATCCTATTATTTCATGTAGGACCCCACCCTTTCCTTATTCATGCCACAATTCTTGTAATAACCTATTAATTTTTGCAAGGAAAGGGGAGAGAGAGAAGAAAACAAAGAAATACACAGACAACTACAAAACAATTAGCAAACTAATAAAATTTCCAAATGCCTTGATATTCATTCAGTATCTTATTGGGGTGAGCTCTAAGTTAGTTACAGAACACCTGTACCCTATTCTTTAATTAAAGCCTCCTCATTTTTCTACCTGATTTCTTGTTTCTCTCTTCTCTTTAAAGAAACCAGTGAGAGCCTCTATTTAAGTGCCTGTTAAGAGCAATTCAGCTCTCTTTTTTATACTGCTTCTGTCCATTTTATTTTTGAATATATTGTACATTATTTAAAATTATTCTAACATAATTCTCTCCAGCTTCCATGGAAGAAGACTATGCAATCCTGGCAGAGCCAAAATATTTTTTCGGCTATTTTTGTGAGCAACCAATGTGCTTAAGCAACAATGTAGAAGCAATTAGCACTGCATCCCAACAGTAATAATCACTCAAGGCTCACAAAGGACCCTGATGATCCCTCTTTTCAGAAATGAAAGAGACAGCTCTTGTGAAGAGGGAGTAATAGTTCATTGATTGATATGCAACAAGATGGGGGGAAGTGGTTCATTTCAGTGCAAGCTCATTTTCAAAGAAGTTAACATGCTGTTTAATTTATGTGATGTGTGAGTTCACCAACTTGATAATACTGGAATGCAGGTGTGGGCAATAAAATGGCAGTATTTTGCCAGGGTTAGCCCCTAACAGACCGCCACCACTATATTTACTTGCAGCTCCACAAGTACACATGATTGCAGCTTCCGTTGACTGCAGATCACTGTTCCTGGCCAATAGGAGCTGCAGGAAGCAGCGCGGACCAGGACACCACTTCCTGCAGCTCCTATTGTCCAGGAACAGTGATCTGTGGCCAACGAAGCTGCAATTGCTTCTACTTGCAGAGGTGCAGGTAAATATAGTGGCAGCAGTCCACAGGAGCTAACCCTGTTGAACCAGATCTGGTCCGAAGGCCAGTATTTCCCTACCACTGCTCTGTCTTTCCTCTAAGTAGCAATAGCTGGAAGCAGGGCTGTTCTGGTAGATTCACATCGGGGTGGGCAAACACCAGCCTGCGGGCTGGATCCAGGTTTAGTTCCTGATGGGCCCCCACCTTTACCTGCAAATTATGTTTATATGTAATACAATGGGCTGTGCCCCAAGAAACCTGCAGTCTAAATAGTTATGTTGTTAGCGGAAATCTAATCAGAATCACAAGATGGCAGATATGTTTGTTGGTTTTTATCTGCAATTTAAGCAATGTTTTTCAACATTCCAGCTCCAGAAATTTTCCTAAAAGTTCAGGAAACAAAGAACTCAGAAAACTGGTGTAGTGTACTGTTGTGTAAACTGCAGACTGTTCCTAGCTGGGAGTATTCATTGTCCAGAGTGAGTAAATGTGCCCAAAGACTTTTGTGATATAGCAGGGCCAGCAAGCAGTAGGAGAGTGTTAGGGGGAGATATATAAGCCCTAGATTAATTAAGGCATGGTTCCCTGAAGATTAGGGAAGACTACTACAGGTTAGTTGAAGCACCTGTAGCCAGTTAAGACTCCATGGCTACGTCTAAACTGGCGCGCTTTTGCGCCAGAGCTATGCAAATGAGGCTCAGCGTTGGAATATCGCCGAGACTCATTTGCATAGCTAATGAACCGCCATTTTCACGGAAGAGGCTCTTGCGCAAGACGGGGCTGTCTACACTGCCCCTTCTTGCGCAAGAAAAAACCTTTTTGCACAAAGCTGTTATGCTGATTATTTTCAGGCATAGCGGCTTTGCGCAAAGTTTCTTCTTGCAAGAAGAGGCAGTGTAGACAGCCCCGTCTTCTGCAAGAGCCTCTTCCGAAATGGCGGTTCATTAGCTATGCAAATGAGGCTTGGCGATATTCCAACACTGAGCCTCATTTACTAGCTCTGGCATAAAGCGCGCCAATCTAATGTAATACAGCAGGCTAATTAAGGTGTGGTTCCCTATAGACTAAGTAAAAGTTACTGTAGGCTAACTAAAGCACCTGTGGCCAATTAAGGCACTGCCAGGAGCCCAATAACATCCCTTCCATGCTTCAGGCAGACTGTGGAGTGAAGAAGGAGAGAGGATTGCAGTTTGGAGGTGTGTTGCTGGGATTTGAAAGAGCAATATTTCAATGTGGAAACTACACAACTGAGGCCACTAGAAAAGAAAATCAGTTTATGCTGGTGGCATCTGACTTATGATGAAATTGAACATGTATTGGTCCACACTGCTTTGGACTGTTATCAAGCTGAGCCCATCATAAGCATGGACACAAGTCCTCTGGAATGGTGGTTGAAGCATGAAGAGACATATGAATCCTTAGCACATGTGGCATGTAAATATCTTGTGATGCGGGCTACAACAGTGCGACGTGAAGACCTGTGCTTGTTTACAATGTGACATAAAAGTAAGAAACTGGCAGCATTATCTCATGCAAATGAAAACAAACTTGTTTGTCTGAGCAATTTGCTAAACAAGAAGTAGGACGGAGTGGACTCGTAGGTGCTAAAGTTCTACATTGTTTTATTTTTGAATGCAGTTATATTTTGTACATAATTCTACATCTGTAAATTCACCTTTCATGATAAAGAGATTGTAGTACACTATTTGTCCTGGGGAAGTGAAAAATACTATTTTATAGTGAAGATATATGTAATCAAAAATGAATATACAATGAATATACACTTTGAAGTCTGTCTTATTTTAAATAAACATTCCTGAAAATATAGAAACATCAAAAATATTTAAATAAATGTTATTCTACCAGGCTACGTCTACACTTCAGGCTTCTTGCGCAAAAACTTGCAGAGTGTCTACACTGCACATGGATTCTTGTCCAAGTAAATTTACAGTAAAGCGTCGGAACAGAGGGCTTCTTGCGCAAGAGTTATTCCTCTTCTTGCACAAGAAAGCAGTGTGGACGGGCAACAGGGGCTTCTTGCGCAAGAAACCCCTATGGCTAAAATGGCCATCAGATCTTCCTTGCGCAAGAGAGCATCCTCACTGCCATGGACGCTCTTGCGCAAAAGCACATCTCTTGTGCAAAAGCACACAGCAGTGTGGACGCGCTCTTGCTCAAGACCTTTTATGCAAGAACTCTAGTGCAAAACAGTTCTTGCTCAAGAAGCCTGCAGTGTAGACATAGCCCTATTGTTTAACAGTGCAATTAATTGTGATAATTTTTTAAATTGCTTGACAGCCCTACATATTATATAATTTTTTTAATAAAAATGACCACAAATTGCAGTTAAGGAAAGTATTTGGCAACAAAAATGAGAAGGTGTCTAAAAGTTGAAAGTGAGGCAGCCTCTTCCTTCAGCACAGAACCATCACCATTGAACAAGGCTGCCAACAGGCTCTTATTCTCTTCTGAGGAAGGAACCTTGAGCCCCATCCCAGCTTCTTCAGTGCCTGCTGATTAGGAGGTGATTTTTATAACTCTAACTCACTCATGACAAAACAGTATGTGCTTTCTCCCTTCCTGTCTTCTCTCCACCTCTCTTCCAAAGCAAGAAAAGGTGACAGGAACATTATGACAAGACAGACAAGTTAACTGAAGGAAGCGGATGACTGATGCCACTGATATTTCCTCCTCCTAAACTCAACCCTACTTGCTATTATTATCACTGCTGTTACTATTTCTGTTGCAGGCATGCCACTCTATTTCTGGCACACCTATCACTACTACAAGGCATACCCTGCCCCAGCACTTCCCTTTCCAAGAACTCAGCCAAGTTACAGCTTTAACAAACCTACCTTTCTCATAGCATACAAGTGTCTGGAAAGCCCTACAAATGCTCCTCCACTAGGACCATTCCTTGGCATCATCTACGTCATCATAAGAACATAAGAACAGCAATACTGGGTCAGACCAAAGGTCCATCTAGCCCACTATCCTGTCTTCCAACAGTGGCCAATGCCAGATGCCCCAGAAGGAGTGAACAGAACAGGGAATCCTCAAGCAATCCCTCTCCTGTCACCCATTCCCAGCCTCTAACAAAAGAGGCCAGTGAAACCATTCCTACCAATCCTGGCTAGTAGCCATTGATGGACCTATCCTCCACAAAAACATTTTTTAGCCCTGTTAGGGTGAACTACACAGCTGCATTATTTCGGAATAACATCCATTATTCTGAAATAACAATGCAAGTGTCTACACAGCAATTCCGTTATTTTGAAATAAATTTGAAATAATGGACAGCTTATTCCAATTTCTGTAAACCTTATTCCATGAGAAATAGTGCCTATTCCAAAATTGCTATTTTGAAATAGCTGTAGTGTGGATGCACCACTGCAGCTATTTCAAAATAGCTCTTCCCCATAGCTATTCAAAGTAATTACTCCCTAGTGCTTCCTGGGACTCTAAATCGAGGTAGCACATTCACATTAGGGGAACCTGCCTCGGACTAATTTTGAGGCTTCCTTATAGTGTAAATGCGCTGTTTTGAAATAAGCTATTTCAGAGTATTTCTTCCGGAATAGCTTATTTTGAAATAAGTGTGCTGTGTAGATGTACCCTTAAAGTCCTGATCTTCACAACATCCTCTAGCAAGGAGTTCCACAGGTTGACTGTGCACTGCACAAAGAAAAACTTCTTTTTGTTTGATTTAAACCCTGCTGCCTATTAATTTCATTTGGTTCTTATGTTATGGGGAAAAGTAAATAACTTTTCCTGATTCACTTTCTCCACAATTGTTATGATTTTATAGATCTCTATCATATCCCCCCTTAGTCTCCTCTTTTCTAAGGTGAAAAGTCCAAGTCTTTTTAATCTCTCTTTATATGGGACCCATTCCAACCCTTAATCATTTTGTTGCCCTTTTCTGAACTTTTTCCACTGCCAATATATCTTTTTTGAGATGAGGCAACCACAACTGTACACAGTATTCAAGATGTGGGTGTATCATGGATTTATATAGAGGCAATAATATATCCTCTGTCTTATTCTCTAGTGGTATGTCTACACTACAGTGTTATTTCGAAATATCTTATTTCGAAATAGTGAATTCTAAATAGCTTATTTCGAAATAATGCGTCTACACAAAAAATGCATTTCAAAATAGCATTTTGCTATTTCGAAATAGCACATCCACACTGAGTGGATGCTGAATCGCATTTAAGGCTGGCCAGAACCAGTTCCAGCAGGGCACCAGGTCAGGACTTACTGTGTGGGGCTGCTGCCAGAGGCTATCTGAAGTCTGTGCTTAAAGGGACCCCCCAACCCGACAGCCAGTTCTCAGGTTTCCCTGTTTGCTTGTCTACCTCGATGAGGGACAGCAAAGCATTTTGTCTCTGCGTGTCTGGTTGCCCTCACTCGGGACACCACAGCACTCTGCAACATGGAGCCAGAGCTGCCCCTGGGCACTCTGGTGCTTCTCTTGGACGCATTGTTGCGAGCCTGGCTGCACTTTCTGCAGGCTGCCATCCAGGAGGTCCATCGGGGGGCTGTCAGTATCCAGGAGGCCCTGCGGGAGAGCTTCCACCCTGAGGAGCACTAAGAGCCTTTCTTGTCTGCCCCACTGGGGGCTTCTGCCTCATTCCTCCCTCACGTCCTTCTACTTACCCCTCTCTAACCCCCCTTCCTGATGTAAAATAAAATACATGTATTTTCATGAACACAAACTCTCTTTATTTAACAAAACTGCTGGGGAGGGAATGAAACTCTGGTGAGACTGGGGAAAGGAGGCGGGAGAGGGGAGAAGAGAGGGTGGGAGAGGGGAGGGGGAAACCTGGGAGGAGGGAGCTGGAAGGGGGAAGCAAGGGGAAGACGGGGGGAGGGGAAGCTCAGGGCTCAGGGTTGGGGGTCTCGCCAGACCAACTTGATTGTCATGCAAACCTGCTCCTGGGATTGCATGTGGCCTTTGGTGGCCAGGCTGGCAGCTTTCCTGCCATAGACAACCACGTTCCTCTGTCTAGTGCGGAGATCATGGACATTGGAGGCATCCCCCCCCAACCTGAATAAGGTCCATGATCTCCACTCTGGACCAGGAAGGCGCCCGCCTTCTCCGGGCCCTGGCAGGCTCCTGGGAGCTGGCAGACTGCGCCTGGGGAGTGGTGGAGGGCTGGCTGCCAGTGGCTTGCTGGCTCATGTTTTGGGGCCACTGGGTCAGGGGCAGTGACTGCTGGCTCTGGGCTGGCAGGCTTGGAGCTGGCACTGGCACTGTGGCCAGTGTCTACCCTTTTAAGGGCTCTGGGGAGAGGGGGAGGGAGAGAAGTGTTCTTGGGTGAGGCTGGAGTGGCCACCAGGGCACCCTGGGAAGGCTGGAGGCCCCCTATTTCAAAATAAGTGTCTACACAGCATTTATTTTGAAATAGCTATTTCGAATTTGGAGTTATTCATCGTAGAATGAGGTTTACCAAATTCGAAATAAGCGCTCCACTATTTCAATTTTATTTCAAAATAGTGGTTTGGCTGTGTAGACTCTAGGAAAGTTATTTCAAAATAAGGGCTGTTATTTCGAAATAACTTTGCTGTGTAGACATACCCTATCCCTTTTTTAAAATTATTCTTAACATTATGTTTGTTTTTTTGTCTGCTGATGCACATTGACTGGAGGTTTTCAGAGAACTATCCACAATGACTTTAAGATCTCTCATGAGTGGGGATAGCTAAATTAGTCCCCATCATTTTGTACATATAGTTGGGATTATTTTTTCCAATGTGCATTACTTTGCATTTAGCAACATTAAAATTGATCTGCCATTTTGATGTCCAGTCACCTAGCTTTGTGAAATCCTTTCGAAGCTCTTCACAGTCTGCTTTGTTCTTAACTATCTTGAGCAGCTTAGTATCAGCTACAAAACATGCCACCTCACTCATTTACTCCTTTCTGCAGATCTTTTATAGATAGGTTAAAGAAGACTGGTCCCAGTCTGGACCCTTGGGGGGCACCACTAGTTACCTCTTTCCATTCTGAAAACTGACCATTTATTGCTACCCTTTGTTTCCTGTCTTTTAACCTATTATCAGTCCATGACAATTTACTTCACTTGAAAGCCTTTGGTGAGGGACCTTGTCAAAGGCTTTCTGGAAATCTAAATATGGTTCCTCCTTATCCACATGTTTGTTTGATCCCCTCAAAGAACTGTAGTAAATTAGTAGGGCCTGATTTCCCTTTACAGAAACCATGTTGACTTTTCCCCTACAAATTAGGTTCATCTCTGTGTCTGATGATTGTATTCTTTACTATAGTTTCAAATAATTTGCCCGGTACTGACGTTAGACTTACTGGTCTGTAATTGTCAGGGTCACTTCTAGAGCCATTTTTAAATATTGGAGTGATGCCTTTCTATCTCTCACTGCTTCTTTTACTTGTTTGTGGCACTTTTTTGGTTTTCTTACTAGGTTTTTTAATTTGGGATATAGATTTAAGTTGGACCTCTATTATGATGTCGTTGAAAAGTTTCCATGAAGCTTGCAGGGATTTTACTTGTGGCACTGTTCCTGTTAATTTCTGTTTAACTAACCTCCTCTTTTTTGTGTACCATAATTTAGCGAATATACCCCGCACCCGAATAAACCCCGCACCCGGGTATACGCCGCGTTTTTTCCCTTTTGAGTTTAGAAATCCTTGTATACCCCACCCACGACTATAGCCCGCAGGAGAGACTCAGTAAATAAAGCCCCTTTAATCACCTGTCAGTGAGCTGAAGTTGATGATGGTAATGCGAAGCTCCTGAAATCAGCTGTTAATGAGCCACAGCTGATAACGCCAAGCAGTAAGAAAACTTTTACCCTTTTTTAAGCTTTTCAAACTTTTTAAAGCTTTTAGAAATGCCTAAACGCAAGTCATACACTGACGATTTTAAATTGAGTGTAGTGGCTTTTGTAAAGGACAATGGCAACAGCTTGGAACAGAGTGAAACCAGCAACCATTCGCAACGGGTTCCACAAGTGTGAAATTCTACCCGACAATGACTCTTCAAGCTCCGACTCAGAGTACGATAGTGATTCTGATTCAGAAACACAAACCTAAAATGTCACCGAAGCTGATCTCGCCCTGGCTATGGATATTATGGATGTTTTTCAAGACACTGACTATGATGAGAGTTTTGATGGCTTTGACAACTCAGATGCTGACGAGGATGTTGCTGGCGCTGACTCTAGAGATCAGAGTGAATGAGAATGTGAAGCCTTTCTTTTTTACAGTGTTTTTATTCTTTTACTAGTTGCACAATAAAGTAATGTTTTAAAATGTGTTTTAATGTATTATAATGTCTTTTAAAGAATTTTAATGAATTAGAACATAACAGTCTCTATTATTAAATTAAAATATGCTGCTTTCCTCAAGGAACAGTCCACATTGTCTTTTGCTGCTTTCCTCAAGGAACAGTCCGCATTGTCTTCCTTTCCGTATAAAAAAACCCCTGTATAGCCTGCAGACTCCCGTCGCTGCTGCTGGCTGCCAAACCCCTTGTCTGCAACTTGCTCCGGGCTCCTTCCCTGTGTCAGCCTGGGCTGGGAGCTTCCCGCCTCTGCTGGGGATGTTTCTGCCCCGGCTCCAGAGCATTCCCTGCTGCTGCGGCCCCTGTAAATTTCCCCCCGTTATTCGGTACCCAGCCCGGCATTGTCTTCCTTTCCGTATAAAAGAAACCCCTGCATAGCCTGCAGACTCCCGCCACTGCTGCTGCTGGCCACCAAACCCCACGCCCGCAACTTGCTCTAGGCTCCTTCCCTTTGTCAGCCCGGGCTGGGAGCCTTCTGCCTCTGCTGGGGATGTCTCTTCCCAGGCTCCGGAGCGTTCCCTGCTGCTGGGGCCCCTGTAAGTTTCCCCCGCATTGTTCTGTACCCAGCCTGGCAAAGGTAGTGAAGGGGGTGGGGGGAGGCGATCCGATCCTCTGCCATTTCTGTAAAAAAAACCCCTATATAACCCACGCATGACTATAGCCCGCGGGGGGGGGGGGAGGGGGAAGAGAGGTGCGGTGTTTGTAAAAATGAATATAAGCTGCGGGTTATATTCACTAAATTATGGTAGTTCCCCTTTCTGAAATTAAATGCCACAGTGATGGGTTGCCATGATGTTTTCCCCACCACAGTGTTGTTAAATTGAATTACATTATGATCACTGTTTCCAAGAAGTCCAGTTATATTTACCTCTTGGACCAGATCCTGTGCTCCACTTAGGACTAAATCAAGAATTGCCTGTCCCCTTGTGGGTTCCAGAATCAGCTGCTCCAAGAAGCAGTCATTTAAGATGTCAAGAAACTTTATCGCTGCATCCTGTCCTGAGGTGACATGCACCCAGTCAATACGGGGATAGTGGAAATCCGCCACTATTACTGATTTTTTTATTTTTATAGTCTCTCTAATCTCCCTTAGCATTTCATAGTCACTATCACTATCCTGGTCAGGTGGTCAGTAATACATCACCCATTTTTCAGTTTAAATTGTGAGGAACTGTCCAGGGAAACAGAAATGCAATAATAAGGAATCAGATTTCAGACAGCCAATTTCTATATGCTACACAGGACAAAACTACCTAGGCACAGACCAGAAGCAGACAGCACAAAACGATATGAATTAAAGTTGATGCTAATCAACACAGGATATGTGATTAATAAACACTATGCAATCTCATTAGTGATGAAGCACCCAATACAGTCTGCATTACTAAGACTTGACTGGATGACATCACTAGCCCATGTTGTTCCCGCAGGATACACAGACTCAGATAGGAAAAGAATGTTGGCAACACTGCATTAATCTTCTTTACAATCATCAAATCTAACTTCATTTAAACTAGAGCCAAAGATGACATAGATTTTATGTGCAAATTTTATGCTCATCAGAGACTAAAGCAAGGATGGAGAACTTTTTTCGGATGGGAGGGGAGTCACTCACCCACAGAAAATGTCATTCGCTAAAGGATTCATAAAAGAACTCACTGATGGTTTGTCAGCCAGATCTGACAATCCATGCAGCCAGTCACACCCTGGTCTTGATCTTTGTTCTGAGTGTCAAGATTAGGGATATCTGAATCTAGCTACTCTCTTGGACAGACCATCTCCTCATTAAAGCAGTGCTCACAGACCTTTCACCTCCCAGCATAAGAGCAATTATCCTGATTCAAGCATGAAAACTCAGACTTCGACAATTTCCAAAGCCTGCTAAAGGCCAACAGCACTGCACCCACAGCATGAGGAGTCAAGGACCTGGTGAATCATTATTTTTGTACACTGTCCTTGACCAGACTTGGGCAAGGTGGGAAGGGGCTCCATGCTCCTGGAAGAGGAAGGGCAGGCGCAGCCAGTTCTCAGTACCGCCCAGAGTGTGCCACGCCACTCTCCCTTCTCCCTTCAGGCAGCTCTCAGAGCCAACTGGAGCATGTGTTGCAGTGCTCCAGTCGTGGCTTAAAGAGCCTGTGGGTCTGGCCACCACCACTGCCACAAAATAGAATAACATTTATATTTTTTTGGCTGTTTTTTTCTTTTTCAAATATATTGATTTCAATTACAAGATCTTTGCACTGTAAAAAATGAAAGAAATAGTATTTTTCAGTTCACCCAATACAAGTACTGCAGTGGAATCATGAAAGTTGGATTTATAAATGTAAAAATATGTGCAAAAATAACTGCACTCAAATATAAAACAATGTAGAACGTTAGAGCCTACAATTCTAAGTCCTATTTCTTGCTCAGCCAATTGCTCAGCCAAACAAATTTGTTTACATTTGCATAAGACAATGTTACATTGTTTAGTTTTTTAATGCAGTTATGTAATAAAAGAAATCTACATTTGTAAATTGTACTTCAATGATAAAGAGATTACATTACAATACATGTATGAGGTGAGTTGAAAAATACTATATCTTATCATTTTTACAGTGCAAATATTTGTAATAAAAATATAAAGAAAGCATGATACACTACATTCTATGTTGTAGTAAAAATCAATATATTTAAAAATGTAGGAACACATCCAAAATATTTAATAAATTTTAGTTAGTATTCTATGATTTAACAGTGTGATTAAAACTGTGATTAATTTTTAAATTGCAATTAATTTTGTGTTACTTGCTTGAGTTAACTGATCAAGCGACAACCTTGGTTTTAAGTTAATCATGATTTTTTTCCCCAGCCTGCCTCATGATACCTGAAGATGAGGGGTTGGCAACAGAGACAGTTCCTAATGGGACTGCTTTTATGTGACGATTTGTTCAAAAAGACTTGACATTCCTGTTGTGCTGTGATTCCTGCCCCTCACCAATGGTGTGACATTGTATTCTTGTATGCCAGTCTGTGTTTAGCCTTCTGTAGTTTCCTACGGTGTAGTCTATAAACTGTGTAAAGTCTGTGTGTGTTTGTACAGCATGTAGCCCAGTGGGGTCTGGTCCTGACTGGGACTCTGGGATACCAACACTAGACTGTCTTTATCTTCTGGTCCATCTAAACAACTTGAAAAACATGCAGCAGACCCCCGGGGAAAGGGTCTAGACCAGCGTTTCCCGAACTATGGGCCGCGGCCCGATACCGGGCCGCAGGAAAAAGATATCGGGCCTCAGCGTGGCTGCCGGGAGGGGAGCAGAGTGGGGCGGGCTGGGAGGAGGTGTGTGTGGTGGGGAAACTGGCTGCCGGGAAGCAGGGTTGGGGGCAGCAGGGCTGTCCCACAGAAATGGGGGGAAGCGGGCAGCCGGCAGAAGCAGGGTTGGGGGCAACGGGGCTGTCCCGCGGAGATCTGGGCGGGCGGCCGGCGGAAGCAGGGTTGGGGGCAGCGGGGCTGTCCCGCGGAGATCTGGGCGGGCGGCTGGCGGAAGCAGGGTTGGGGGCAGTGGGGCTGTCCCGCAGAGATGGGGGGAGGCAGACGGCCGGCGGAAGCAGGGTTGGGAGCAGCGGGGCTGTCCCACGGAGATCGGGGAGGGCAGGAGGCGGAACCAGGGCTAGACGGGGCGGGGGGGCTGGCTGGGGGAGATCAGGAGGAGGAGGACGGGAGAACCAGCTGCCGGAAGCAGGGCTGGACGGGGGCAGTGGGGCTGGTCGGGGGGGTCGTCAGGGGAGCAGGACTGACTGGGGGAGATTGGTGGGGCGGGGGAACCGGCCGCCAGAAGCAGGGCTGGACAGGGGCAGTAGGGCTGGACTGGGGAGATCGGGAGGAGAAGAGGTGGGGAGCGGGACTGACCCAGGCACATGCAGACCCTGCCGACCTTGGCAGACGAGTGAGTCTGGCTGGGGATTCCATTTTGCCTTCCCCCCCACATACCCTCTCTTGAGTAGTTGGGAACTGCCTGGCAGGTAGACACACTCAAGCAACGTGAGCACATCTACCAGCCAGGCAGTTCGCAGCTAAGGACTGATACACCAAATTATAATAAAACTTACCTAATTAGAAAATATCAGACATTTTATATGTCTGGTAATTTCTCAGTTTGTTTCCTGGTCTAGCCAGCTGTCTATCCATCTTAGAGTCTATTTATTCAATCCATATTCCCTTAACTTGCTGGCAAGAATATTGTGGGTGACTGTATCAAAAGCTTTGCTAACGCTGGCACTGGGGGCTTTGGGAGGACCAGAAACAACCTATTTGAATAGTCATCATTTGCTTAATGAATATGCAAATATGCAAATGAATGTTACCCATCCTCCAAAAGCTGGTGAATGGATTTACTGGTCCCTGTGTCAAAAAGTTTGGGAACCCCTGGTCTAGACCAGGGGTTCCCAAACTGGGGGGCGTGAAGAACTTCCAGGGGGGGGCGTGAGGCAACCCAGCCACACACCCCTCATCAATCCCACCCCAAGTTTTGCTGCTATTTTTTTTGGGGGGGGGGGGCGTGAGGGTTTCTCAAAAATCAAAAAGGGGGCGTGATGCCGAAAAGTCTGGGAACTACTGGTCTAGACCTCTGCCCTGAAACCGATCCCCAGTGGGGAGGGATGTAGGGCAATCTTGCCTTGCCCTATGGTTTCCCCCCGTCACTGCACGAGGCGGGGCAAGGTGGAATCAGCAGGCTTCAGGTAACTGTCACCCATTGCAGGTCTCCGTCCGCCAGCCCCGCACCCCGCAGAGCGGCAGCGCCAGGCGACAGGGCGGCAGCGGCGCTCCCCTCCGCCAGCCCCGGCCTGCCCACAGCCCGGCCGAGCAGCGCCCTCCCCGCCAGCCTGGAGCGCTTTTCGCTGCGGATTGTCACCCGTCTCTTCCCGTCCGTAGCTGCGGCGCCCGCCCGGGACCTCCGCCAGTGCTCGGCCCAGCGCCTGCTTGAGCGGCCGGAGCGCCCCGTACTACCCCGCCCGGCGGAGCGGTAAGCAGGACGCGCCGCTGCCCCATGCCGGGCAGCCCGGCACAGCCACCGCAGCCCCGCGGGGCGGGCCCTGCCGTCTGTGGGGACGCGGGTGCGTGGCTGGGTGCGGCGCAGGGGACGTTTGTCTTCGTTCGCCGCCAAACCGGCCGCCACTGTCGGCCCCCCTCCGGGCGAGGAAGGAACAGCCCCGCTCTCCCGCCGGCCGGCGCTGTCGGGGTCAGCAGGCTTGGCGGGCGCCGTGTGGTTCGGGCTTCTGGCGAACGGCAGTGGAAACGTGGGGGGTCTTCCAGCTACCGAGATGCCGGACTCGTGGGGCTTGTCTTCGCCGGTGACCCTGTGTGGACGGGAGAGCGTCCCCCGTGGGCCTGGCTAAGTTGTGCGGTGGAGAGAGAAGCTCGCGTGATGGCCCAGTGCTGGGTGGTGGCGGGGGGGAAATCTCAGCATAACTAGTAGGGTGGCCACGAATCAGGTTTGCGACACGAACGCCCGGTCAGCACCCCCTAGCAGAATGATAATAGTCCAGTCAGGGGTGAGACATGGTCAGGCTCCTCATCTGTCCTGGTGCCACAGGCGCCTGCTCCTAGGCTTTGGGGGGGAGGGGGGCGCTCTGTGCACTACCCCGACCCAGTCACTGGTTCCACAGCTCCGATTAGCAAGGAACCTCAACCAATGGTTGCTACAGGAGCGTGGTCCGTGTCCTACAGATGTTAAGTTTAGATTAATCCAATAGTGGATGGAATTTGCACTGACTATTCCATTAGTTGATAAGGGCGCCTCCACCTTTGAAATGTAGCAAGAGCCCTGCTGGCTCTTGCTACATTTCAAAGACAGAAGTGCCAGGAGAGCAGGGGCCAGCAGGGGGACTCAAGTAGTCCCCCACTGGCCCTGTGCTCCCTGCTTTTGAAATGTACAAAAGCCTCAGGGGGCTCTTGTACATTTCAAAAGCAAAGCACAGAGACAGCATGGGGCCAATGGAGGACTGCTTGAGTCCCCAGCTCGCCTTATGCTCCCCATGGTGCTTCTGCTTTTGAAATATAGGAGGGGGGGCAGGGAAGGAGGAAGACTGCTGGCTCTTAGCCTCAGGGGCTTGAGGCAAAAATGGCAGTGTGAGGGAAGAGGGCTGCCATTTCTGCCCAGTGTGAGCCTGCTGACTCCCAGCCTACCAAGTTGCTACCAACTCCCAGCCTGCCCCTGTTCAATCAGTTAACTGAATAAACTTAACATTTAATGGGTTCACTAATTAAACAGGTTTTTACATCTCTAGTTGGCACACCTTAATTAAATTTAGCCCTGGCATGAATTGGTGCAAGTCTATGGAAGCAATGTTTGCTTGCAATAGGGCTAAATTTCCTATTCTGTCTTTTCCTTTGTTGTATTATCTTTCCTAGCCTCCCACTCCTTCATTTGGTGTACTCTTTCACATATATATGTGTAATTCCTGTTGACAGATATTTGCAATATTAGAACAGTACTTAAGCACTTAGACTGGAATTGTAAAAGCAAACTGAAGGGTATTAGGTGCCCATCTTGCTCTGCGTTTCAGTGGAAGTTGGATACATAACTTCTGTTTGTTCCTTTCAAAATATCTTCTTTAAAGACCGGAGTGAGAAGCATCTTAACAATACTGGAAAGGACCAGCATGTCCTTTCTCCCCTCTTGCTTCCTTGCTCCTCTGGCCTTCTGCCAATCTGAAGACAGTTCTTTGACCCTTCTTCCCCTCTTCCTTCTTTCCTCCTCCTACTTTCTTGATGTTGCCACTTCAGGACTCTGTGGAGTTGACTTTTCAGCCTTTTTAAGTTGCACTATCTCATAGATGAGCAGACACTGGCACAAGCCAGCAGCTAGTTTCCATGCATATGCCAGCAGCTGGCAGCACCTTCCAACCAAGCCAGCAGCTAGTTTGTACCACATTGGGAACATGCACTCTAAGCCAGCAGCTAACACCAGTTCACTGGCCAGCAAACACCACCTCTCCTTAGAACCCCAGTCCAAGACTCTCATTTTGTAGCAACCACCATTTTTTCATTATTTCTGGTAATTAATTGCTGCTGCAGCACACTCAAGTTCCAGAACCTGAAAACCACCCTTAATTGCTTGCTGTTATCCAATTCCTACAATTTTTTGTGGACACAAAAGCTTGTGTGATATGGTGGGTCAGAAGATGATTGGGGAGGTCAAAATTGAGAATTGCTTGCTCTATAATATTCATTGTTTTATATCGTCTCTTACTTATCTCCTTTCCAAATTAGTCCTATGATGAAATCCTATCTCTATTGAAGTCAGTTGGAGTTTGGCTATTGACTTCAGTACAATCAGGATTTCATCCATAGTCATTGTAAGCCCCTACATTTTTCTGGAATACTTTTTACTGGATTTTTCTTGCTCTTTTCTAATTAGGTCTCTTTTGAGATGAAATGAGCAAAACTAAATACAGTATTTTAAATTAGTATTTTATATGTGTATAACACAGGATTTTAAAAAATATCCATACTCCTATAGCCAGTGTTTACTAGAAGGGAAAGGGGGGGTTCAGTTTCCCTTCCCCATCCTAGAACCAACTGATGGTTGTTCACCCTCCCCTAACTTCCTGGATGCTGCTCAGTGTACATGCATGTGTCTTGTCTCCCATCCTTCACCTGATTTGGGTGTTCTTCAACTGTGAATAGTTCCAGTGCCTTTCCATGTTGCTGCTCGTTGCTATTTTCCCTTAAAGGGTCAAAAAACCTGATATGATTCTTATCTTGTTTTTTTCCCCTGCTGACAAGATTCTGAACAGCCTCTGTGAAAGTGATATGATTTTATTTTGTCACTGCTTGGCAACAGTTGCAGAGGTGCTGGGACATTCTGCAAACTTAGGAAGATGTCATTACAGTGAGTCACATTTGGAAGGTTACCTTTGAAAACATACAATACAAAATGTTTCAGGTGTCTAGTTGAGTGTTTCCATTGTTGGGTACTCAACATAAATCACTTTCTGAGTTGAGTGCCTAACCCTCTGAAAGTTAGGTCCATTCCAAATTTGAAGGCGCCCTGCCCAAACAACTGTACACTTTTGAAAATCTTGGTCAAGGGCTGTACATTTAATTTTCACTGTCAGTGAATTTCTCTGTTCCACCTATGTTACAGCATTATATTTTCAAAGATGTCTTCACTGAAATGTCCACTATACTTATGTCTTGTTTCTGAGAAATTTAACTAATTCAGAATGGTGTGTATTATTTGTTAAAATAATGCTTTCCAATTAGAATTATTTTGCCCTTTCTATGTTGAATTTTATCTTCCATTGTCTTGCCCAGTAACCTTGTCTTCTCTGGTCCTTCTGAAGTCCTTATGGTCATTCCAAGTCTTGACTAATCAAAATAATGTTGTTAGCAAATGTCTCCTCACTATTCACTCACTTTCTAGATTTTTAGTTACTTATATTGAACAATAATAGTGATAACACTTGATTCTTGGGTACCTCACTACTAACCTCTCTGCATATAAGAGTGCCTTGAAGTTTAGGTTCCACTCATATTCTGGCCATGATTAGCCTTTTAAGTTCACGGTGCTCTTCAGCTAAAGGTTTCTGAACATGTGTGAGACAATGATTTAAATGTGAATTTATCTATCCTATTATTCATTTCAGTCAACTATTGTAGTACATCACTGTTTCAGTCAACTATTGTAGTACTGCTGTGGAAGTATGTAACAAAGAAACAGTCCCCATAAACACTATTTTAGTAAAGACTCACTACAAAAGAGCAAGGTAATCTATTGTTGAGTGTATCTATTTTTCCTCTAAGCGTCTACTTCAGTAAGAATTTGTATTCTGCTTCTGCAACATACAAACCCAATATAGTTGTGCCAACTCTAGCACTAAAGAAACAAAGTTTATTATGGGAGATTATATGTAGGCATTTACTTTAAAAAAACCTTTTTGTTACACAAATCTTTATTTGTAACAAATTGGGCAATAGGTTGTTTCCGTCAAAGTGAGAACTGAAGCAAAGCACAGAATTTGTATGCAAAACTTTAATAGACCTTCAGGAATTTTCTCATTTAAAAACAACTGCTATGGCAGAAAATACTGCAAATTGCTGTAATTTGTTCCTCCAAATTATTTATTTTCCTTTTTTTTAAACTATGTTTTTACATAGCTTATTGTCAGCACAAAAAGTAGGAAGAAAATAGTTACTACAAATACATAAGTTTAATTTAAAAATTTTTTGCATATGGACGTGGTGGGGCAGGTCAGAGAAAATCTGTTTTGGAAGTACTCATTTTGTGAAACAACAAAAAACCAATGTTCATGTATTTAGTGAAATAAATGATTGAGCGCCTGCCAGATGTTGTTATAACACGGATTCTTTTAATGGTATGAGAAAGTAAATGAAACATAATGTAATACGTAAATAAACAGGCCTTGTTTGAACACAGATAAATGTCAAGAACTAGAGCATTTGGAAGCTTCTGAAATATAAATGTGAGCTTTTTAAAGCTGTTCCCCGCTCTGGCACTCCAAGTGCAGAAGGTGGGGGCCCACAAGAGACCTTAAAGCAGACGCCTATATAGGCAAAGTATTTTTAAAAGGTCCCCATGGTCACAGATTCCCTGGTCTTGGGAGGTAGCTGCTACCACCAGGTGAAACAAAAAAACAAAACAAAAACCCTTTCTTCTTGAACCCTGGAAGAAAGCCCTTGGACTTCTCCCAGATGGGTACCCCCGAGCTCTTTTACCACAAGAGAGCTTGGAAAAAAGATAAAACAAACTGCAATCTCTGATAGCTTACCTCTCAGTCTTAGATCTCCTATTACCATCCAGGACACAAGAATCAAATCATCACCTTAAACAAAGGTGATTTTTTTAAACAAAACAAAAAGATACACTTAATAAATCATACTTGGTGGCTAGGTATTTTAAAGCAACTGTGAAAAGAACAATTTAAAAACACAGAGAAATTCCATCCATGGGATACAGCTTAAAGTACGGTGTATGGTGGGGGAGGGCACATGGACTTAACACAGAGAAATTTAACCAAACAAAATTTAAAAAAAAAACCTGATCGCATCTAAATGGACATTCAAGGTCCAGTCCATTTTCATGCCCAGTATTCTTTATATTCATGGTAGTCCTTCCTGGTCCAATTAATCTTTTCCCCTCCAACTCCTGGCTTAAAACTTACACAAAGAAAAACAGCAGGCAGGTATATCTTTCAATTCAAATCGCAATACTTTCTCCCATTGGCTCTCCTGGTTCCCTGCCAATATCCCCAAACTACCTGAGTTTAACCCTTTAGTTAATGCTGGGATGTTCAGAAAAGGCCAATACTCCTCCTATCCATCACAGAGCTAGTAAAAGAAACTCAAAACTGTATACAAAGAAACAGTCCTTGTAGTCCATATACAGTAGACTTCCGATAATCCGGAACCTATGGGACCTAGGTGGTGCCGGATTATCAAATATGCCGGACTATCAGGAGGTACTATAAGTTGGTTATATATATACTGTATACATTATATACTGTATATAAAGTGTTCTTAACCCTTTTTATTGTACATACTGTATACAGTATACTGTAATGTTTTAGTTTTTAAGCCTTTTTACCCTTTTTGCTCAGTTCAGCTGCTGCCGCTGTTACCTTGTGACTCATTTTTTGCCGAAGCTCAGTCACTAGGCTCTTGCCATTTTGATGCCGGACTATCAGGAGTGCCGGACTATTGGATGCCGGACTATTGGAGTTTTACTGTAGATTGGTTGATCTCTTAAGATCAACACAGATGCATTGCTGGATTAAATACATGATTATTAATGTATATTATAAATGGACAAGAAAGACCTGCCATCAGTCAAATTGATCAAAACTTGTTCTTAATGTTTATAAATGCATAATTTGTAATTCCATTTTCACAATATATATAAGGTATGGTCAAAATTATATCTGTGGTAGTAGTCCCCGAATGATGTTATTCATAATATTTCAAAACTGGAGTTTGAACTGAATACTTTTTTGAGAGAGACATTTAACATTTTTATACCCTTTGACTGCTGCTTTCAAATATGTCATATACTGAAGGGCTATTAAAATAACTGTTGACAGTAAATGTGTAAGAAAAACTCAAGATACAGGAATGTCTTGTGTGGTTCAAAGCATTTGTATTTTTCATATTCTTGTCACGTGCAAGATAAAGTCTTGAATGTGAATGTTTTGTTTTTGCATAAATGCACCTACCATGATCTTTCATTCAACCAATTTTGATCTGAAGCTCCTAGTCATTACTAATACTATTATATTTATTTGTCTAGAAATAAAAGAATAATGGGGTTTTAACATAAATTCACACTTTACCTGTGTATTGAAAGCTGCAGAAAAATATGAAAAGCACTGCAGCAACCTGTCTTATTTCAATATGTGAACATGGGTTGTTTTTTAATAGTCTGGTTTTAATAGACTTATAATCAGAGTTACCATTTTAGTAAACAGAAAATTGTTACAATGAAAGCTTTAGTAAGATAGTAGAATCCTAGTTTATTGTAGAGGAAAAAGCAAAATGAAGTTCAAGTTCTTTTTGCTGAAAAAGGTATTCAGTTTTTGACATTTCATCACTTTTCCTTTAATCAGATGATCTTTCTTCAGAAACTAAGCGGATTGGTGACATGTCACCTAGGCTATTGCTTGTTAGAAAGAAATGCAAAGAAAAGCAATGGACTGTACAAACAATTTCTTAGATACCTTTCAGTTTTCATTAATAATACAAAGTCAGTAGAAATAAGCGTGAAATTATTGACTCAATTGCACTTTGATATTGCAGGCACACACAGAATCCTTTTTTTGGTCTTTTGCCATTCATTTTAAATGCTGTTTTTAATTTTAATGTGTTCTTTACACCTTGATCCAGGGGACCCTTTAAATATAAATGTTGGGTTTAATTTTCAAAATAAATGGCTTAGGAAATCAGAAAAAGCAGGGGACTGGGGCAGGAGGTAGATTTCTGCGGGGGGGGGGGAGTTTTATGAGGTCTCTGACAGAAAGACTTAACGTGAAATTTGCATAGGGAAGAGAATTCAGAGGTCAAAGACTTAGGGTAGACCAAAGAAAAGTATGGTATACAATGTTGAGCAAAGACAGAATGTCACTGTCATCTTCTTCTGTTTGGTGTTGTCTTAATTTAAGTCTCTGTCTTGAAAGTGGACTGACCCTTGGGCCAGAGTGATTTCCTTGTTGTCTGTCGTGGTATGGGTCCCTTCACACAGAGTAATTTTCAGGATTAGAGTTTTAGATAGTAAGATCACTGAGGATGAGACCTTGTCCTTTTGGTATTCTAAAGAACCATGAAAATATGTGATGCTATATGACTAAATGGATAAAAAGTACTTTATAAAATCATAGTAGTAGTAGTAGTACCTGTATTAGTATTTGTTGCTAGTGTGAAGAGAGATTGCTCATGTGACTAAGATTTACAGGTTAAACTCCCTCTGTAATTTGAACAGATTACAGGTACCTGAACAAATTATACATTTTTTTGTCTTTATAGCTCTAACAAATAAACAGTTGAAGGTCCAGAAGTTAAAATGAATACTCTAGATGCTGACATGCTTCGTTGCTGGAAGTGTAGAAAATATATAGCAAATTCTGATTGTCTCATAAAATGTCACGGAAATCAACTATTAGAAGTAAGTATAGCTTCTTTATTTTTCCATTGCCATTGATAGTACCAATATATAATAAGATTCCAGGAATGCTACTCTGTGTCAATCTGCAACCAAAATGATTATACAGTTAGTGTGAAGTCATGAAAATACTGTGACAGGCATGTTTAAGGGCTCTTTCTGTTCAGAATTTCACCAGGTTGAATTATAACTGAGTTTTGTTATCTGTTCCCATCCAGATTTTAAGTTCTCAGCCATTTTGATTTAACACGTGTCTCCTGTGTGATTACAGCAACAGTAAGGCATGTATCTATTAGGAATGTTAATGGCTTAACCGATGAGCAATCGCTTATTAGTTAACAGTCCTGGTTAACTGCAGCAACATCTTCCCGCCCCACCCCCCATATGCTCTTTATATAAAACTGGGAGCAACAGGCTGGCTCAGTCACAGCCCACCAGTCCAATTTTAAATGAAGAGCACATGGGGGGCTACTTGCCACCCCAAGCTGCTGCCTCAGATAAAGAGGCAGCAGCGCAGAGCAGCAGAAGAAAGCTGGTCCACGTGGGGAGCCAGTTTAAAAACTGGCTCCTACCTGCCACCCCACACTGCTACCTCTGTCCAAGCCCCCTGTGGAAAGAAGCTGCTCTGGCATCCCATAGGCCATCCACAGATAGGGGCTGCTGTCACCTCACGCTGCTGCCTCTGTATCAGAGGCAGAAGTGCGGGACAGCAGGAGGGAGCTGGTCTGCACAGGGAGCTGGTTTTTACAGAGGCAGCAGTGTGGCATGGCAGGGGGCTCCCTGGGAGTGATGCTGGGAGTGCATTGGCTGTTGGCCCTGCAACTGGGGGGGAGTGTCGAGTAACCATGTAACCACTAAGAATTTTAGCAGTTACACAATTATTAAAATAACCGATTTCTAACATCCCTAGTATCTATACAAGAGTCAAAGAATGTGCTGACCAGTGTGGTAGTTTAATCACCATCCTTACTCCACAGCTAATTTGTATACATTAGTTCAATTGATTATAGGAGGGAGACTGCACAGATGGTAGTTTACTTGGCCCAACTGCCACCTACATAAATCAACACAAAGTAACACAACCCAGATACAACAACAGAGTCAGCACACACAGTATCCTCAAATACTCATAGCCCCTCACCACGGTACATGGCACTCATTAGCAACCTATGCAAATCAACACAATTATCTGTCAACCTAGGTTGGGAGGCTTGCTCCTTCAAGCAGCATAGACATACCTTTTGTGTCTCTGGGCCCCTAATCCATGCCCTTTTCCTCCATATTTCACTCCTGGCTAGCTTAGGCAGCTCTTCATTCAGTTTTCTAACTTCTGAGAATCCTTATCTTAGGCTCTGAACTCTACGGTTGCCAGGTGTCCAGTTTCGAACCAAACAGTCCAGTATTTGAGCTTTCTGTTTGGGAAACAAATTGAGAAAATATAAATGAGAAAATATAAATGTCCACTATTTTCTAAATAAGATGTAATGTCAAGTGTGTCCGATATTTTTGTTGAAACCATCTGGCCACCCTACTGAACTCTCCCCGTATAATGAATGTGGAGTCTAGATACCAAATTTGAGACTGAATTGTATTGGGAAACAGGGAATCTAGGAGTTAGATTCTGCAATGCCTAAATCCCATTTGTGAATCTAGATCTTAATTATTACCTTTATGTTCTGCAGCATGATGAGGGTTGATATCCCTTATACCAGGAATGGGGAACCTTTTTTGGGCTAGGGGCCTCTGACCCACACAAAAAACAGTCAGGGGCCATGCACAAGTGAGAAGCAAAAAAACGAAAACAAACCTTCATTGACATAGTCCCAGACTAAGAAGGAGAAAGACACTCCCCACATTCCCCTCACACACCAGAGCCTTCGGGGGCCCAGCCTTGTAGATTTTGTGTGCTCCAGCCGCACGGTGGAGTAGTGGGGGGCTGGAATGCCAATGTGGGCTCCCCAATGTTGGGAGGGTCATGAGCCTAAGGGGCTGGAACCAGGCAAGACAAGGGCTGCATCCAGTCCCCGGGCTTGAGGTTCCCTACCCCTGCTTTATACATTTGTATGCTAGCTTGTGTTAATGTAGATATTTTTATTATTCATGTAAAAGCCCAAATTTTGTGGAGAATCCCAATAAAAGTATTGCCTTAAAATCTTGTAGAAGTGAGTTCTGAAGCTTCTATACTAATGTGTGTATAGTTAGTGAAGCTAAACTATATATGCCAGATATTTCTACATGTTATATTGACTACTGCATTTTTTTAAAAATGGTGGAGAATAAGGGACGTTATAAAAATACCATAGCTCGCTAGAGCTGACCTCTTTTACAACAGAATGGCATACACATTTAAAATACTATTTTTGATCCACATCTTAATTAAAAATAATCAGAGAGAAAACAATTGGATGAGCACCTCCTGCTGCTTTTCAACAGCAGTTAATTATCAAGTTGTCTTTTCCAAGACATTCACCATCCTGCTATCATCTTTTATTATGTTGGATCAAAGAGAAAAGTAAACAGAATACACTATATTGATTTTCTTATGTACCAGAAACACTCCAAAATGCTATGTTTGACAGTGGAGAAGGATATAATCAGTAGGGACCGAAATGAATTTTCATTCTTTTATGATTCTTTCATTCTTTTATAAATAATATAGTGTTAAGTATTGCTTTAGAGCCAGTCAGTGATCAGTGATTTTATATAGTTACAAACTCACAAATTAGTACTGGTTTCCATAACTACACAGTTTAAAACCCTAGAGTCTCATAGGCTATTGTTCTCAGAACTCATCATCCACATGTTCATTAAAATATGAGTCTCAATTTATTGATTTTTTTTCAACATTATTTTTAGGTCAATTGTTAGGCCCATGTCCTGGCCTGAGACATATCTACAAAATGGAGTCCAAACACTTTTGCAGCCATAGAATCAAATGTGAATGTTGAGAAGGGGAACTCTCTAAAGTCAGCTAAGTAACTCCAATGGCAGTTGCTCCATCATATCTCCTCTCCCATGATGGAGTAATAGAGTCTCTGTCCACAGTTAACATATGGAAATCAAAGTAATGAGGAATGATTGTCAATGAATGACTTCCCTGTGCATGAGGCTAGAAATCCTCAACAGATGACTGACAGCTGGGGGTGGGGAGAAATGAGCAGGCCTCCTCACCCCAAATGTCTCTGGCAGGCTTGGCAGTTTGTGAGTGAGCATGGAGCTATTGGAGCTTTTGAACTTAGAAATTGTTCCCATAGGTGCTAGTGAATAGTGGGAAAACTGAGAGCCTGCTTTTTAATTTATGCTAATGCCACTTCACACGCATCTAATCATATAAAGGGGCTCTATGTGAGTGAATAAAATGTACTCTTAAAGGCTGCTTGAAATTCAACCTGTCCATGTTTTCACAATTGTCCAGGAGTGGGGGTGTTTGTCTATTAATTTTTTGTTTGGTAGTTTTGGGATTAGATTAATATGGATTCTTGGAAGGACTTTAATATAGAGCAGGGGTGGTGAACCTGCCCCCAGCTTGCCTGGATCTGGCCCATGAGGCTTGGGGCTCCCCCCCACGTTGGGGAGCCCGTGCTGTAGGATTTTTAATAGCTTTTGAAGCGTGCTCAGTTATTGTTAGATATGTAGTATGTGAATCAACCTATTCACTGTTTCATAGGAAATATAGCTAAGAGTACATTATTTCCTCAGTAAATGCATGTAGCTCTCATTGAGGTGAATGGGAGTTACGGTAGATAATTACACTAAGAATTTATTCTGTCCTTTACTTAATCATTGGGACTACACTTCAGTTTATGATAAAATAATATCTTCCAAGATCTCCCAATTAAAAATCTCTTTCACAGTACATTAACTATTGCATCTCAGAATGTCACTTTTGTTATTTCTCATGTTCTAACGACATTTTTTATGTTGCCTTTGTATATTCTATGTATTTTAATTCTTTAGTTAAATTATTTTTAAATGATTTGGTGAGAATATGTGATCTGAAAAAGTGTTAAGAAATGCACTATATCTAAAATTTCTAGCCACTTGTGTATGTGTGCATGTGTAAAATATAGTTTGGGCTACAAGACGTGACCATATTTTTAAGCTATTTAGGTATTTAGTGGGATTTCCAAAAGTACTTTAGCACCTAAATTATTTGAGTGGAAATGGGTTTGAAAATCTCACTAGGTGCTAGATCAGGCCTGGGCAAAATACGGCCCGCGGACCACTGGATCCTGCCCGCGGATGCAGCGGGGAGCCCCAGGCAGGCTCCCCTGCTTGCCTCGCACACTGCTCAGAAAAGCAGCTGCCAAGCTATTTTATTTCAAAACTGTGATGTAGAGGGGAAGGGAGGAAGGCTTCAGTGCTGCTCCCAACACAGTCCCATTGGCTGATTTCTGGCCAGAAACTGCCCAGTGGGAGCTACCTGTTTAAATAATAGGCAGCACAAGAAGCACTACAGCCCCCTCCCCTCTGGCTCAGTTATTCACACAAGCACATGGCCCTGCAGCCTGTGCAGGTGCGGGGTAGGCAGGCTGGCTGGCTGGCTGGCTGAGAAATGTTTTAACCTCTGCAAGCATTTAGTTCTGCAGGCAGTCAGGCTGGTTGGGCTGCTGGCTTGTAAGTCTCCTGGCCAGAACCTGCCTGTGGCACCCCAGTTCTTCCCTTCTCCATCCCTCTGTCCCTCCACTCAACATAGCCAAACCCTCTGCTCCCTTCCTGCACCCATACTCCCTCCCAGATCTGGCACCCCAGTCCTCTGCCCCAGATCAAATCCCTTCCTACCCTAGGTCACAACCCATACTCTTGCACCCCAGTTCCCTCTCCTAGGTCACAAACCTGCACCCCAATCCCCTGCCCTAGGTCACAACCCTCTCCTGCCCTAGGTCACATTCCAAAACCCTGCACCCCAGTCCCCTACCCTAGATCACAAGTGCCTCCTTCACCCAAACTCCCTCCCAGGCCCCACTCTCCCTCCAGCACCCCAATCCGTTACCCCAAGCTCCCTTCTGCAGCCAACCTCCATCCCAGACCCCGCACCTCCTCCAATAATATCATGGAAAAGTGTAGCCCTCGACCACTTTCCAAAATCTTGGCGTGGCCCCCCCGTCAAAAATTATTGCCCATTCTTGTTCTAGATGCTTTTGAAAATCTCACTAGATGCTTATCTGCATCAATGTACCTGTACTTGTTACCAATGTAACCTTTAAAGATCTGACCCTGAGGCTTTAGTAGTAGCTCTTATTTGATGAGAACACCTTGTGGAAGTGGGCTCTCTATAGAGAGATGGAATGGGGGGAATGAATCCCAGTCCGCCTGCCCCTCCCTCCCTCCATATCAAAGGCAGTAGCGTATATGGGGGGCAAACAGGAGCCAGTACGCAACAGGAGCCATCTTAAAAGCTAGCTACCTGCTCGAACCAGCTCCAAAGGAGCCATCTGCTGCCCTGTGTGTAACTAGGTAACTGTTGAAAATTTCAGCAGTTACATGGTTACTTAACTACAGGAGGCCCCCGACTTGCGACCGCCCAAGTTCTGACCCCCCCACACTTACAACCATTTTTGTAAGTGCGGAAGGGGCCAAAACCCCCTGACTTACATCCTTGACCTGCATTTATGACGGTGCACAGCGCCTGTCGTAAATGAGGGTTCGAGTTACGATGCCCCCCAACTTGTGACACTTCCCCAGGACCAATCGCATTGTAAGTTGGGAGCCTCCTGTAAACACATTTTAACATCCCTAGTTGACACCATTTTACATTGGTTATGTAATCAGTTTACATGGATTTCACTTAAACCTCCCAGTCAACTGCTAAACAATTTATTCAATGTTCTTATTTCATATTTAAATATTTACATTTAGCCTCTAATTAGTTTTGAAAACTTCTAATTTGGAGGTGAGATACATGTCTGGCTAAAAAAGCTTATTGTTAGCTTAAATAAATGGAAAACAACTCTCCATTTTTCCTTTAGCTTTCATCAGAATATTTCTTGCTGTTCCATTAGGCTAAAAAGTACATATGTAAAAGTAGGTTTTATGCTTTCCCCCTTCCCCGTTTGGGGTCCTGTATATTACTTTATATATTTATTTATTTTATTTTATTTTATTTTATTTATTGTGTGTTAAAATATTTGAAACAGCTTACAAAATTTTTAAATAAATAGGCGGGGTAAAAATATTCTAAATAAATAAAAAAGAGTCACTGTTTGCTAAAGGTGTTTTTAAATGTCTTCGCTCTATAGATTGATTTGTAGGGGCAAAGGCAAGAGAGGGAGACAGCCTTTTTAATGTAATATTGTTTCTAGTCGAGGATTATATGCAATTTACTGTACAAGGGTAGGAAACTGTTGTTTTTTTTTAACATATTTAGGATTTAGGGTTTTCTCATTTTTTTAACTTGGAAATTCCTGCTACCTTTCTTTATGAGTAAGGTAGATTTCCCCGGCCCCTTATGCTTAGTATGATTTATGTTGTGAGTTTCAGTGATGCTTCATGTCTGACCCATGCTGCCATTTGATTTTCCTTTTTATTTAAAAAAAATCCCCAAATAAAATCCAGTCCACTTTGCTAAATGAGGAATTTCTCTCCCTCAGCGTGAAGGTGAACTTTTAAAATTGCATTATAATAATATTCTATGGCAAAATGTGAATATTTCAGAAAGCTGAAATCCTTTCCAAACTCAGCAGTATTTGAGAATTAATTTGAATTCTTCCAGATGACCATGGTGGATAAAAATCAGTGATTAAAAAAACTTTAAAAATCTGTAAATCTGATTTTTTAAATAGTTAATCATCAATGAAATACTAATGTTCTCATTTAAGAATAACAGTAATTTGAGGGATTATGAAAACTATTTGGTTCCTAATAATTTAATAATACAGTATTAAAATAAATAAAATATGAATGCTTTCTATTGTTGCCATTGAAGAAAGAAAATTAAATGCTAACAAAGGAAAAAATATTTTTACAATTATTTACATTATGTGTATTTTTTATTTTCTCTATATAAAAATTTTACCAGAAAAGTTACTTTGCAGACTGCATTGTTGGTAAAATAACTCATCTAAAAAGAAAGCATTATTTTTGTTAAAAGTCAATAAAAACATAGGACATAGGATGGATAAGGGGGTCCCAGAATGTAGGGAGGTTGGGGGGCTCCTTCAGTGGCTCAGTAAATAAGGTACCTGACTCCAGAGACAGAGGTCAAGGGCTTAAGCCTCTCCCCCCCTCACCTCCAACATGAGGCCACCCAAGACCAGCTTGGCAATGGATGCACCTGGCACCCTTGGGACATAGGACAGATAAGATAAAAAAATATGTTCGTTGTAGATTTCTTTTATCCTTTAAAATCTTTTTGTAGAAAACGAAAACTTAAAACAACCAAAAGACAAATGACTATTTAGTGTGTTCTGTTACTGGTGTTAAAAAGGAATATATATATACACTGTAATTATTTAGCATTAATCCACTGGTGAAAAAATACTGGCCAGTAGGTTGGATCTGGTTCACCAGAGTTAGCCCCTGTCAAGCCAGTGCTACAGGTGCAGGCAATTTCAGCTTCTGTTGGCTGTGTATCACTGTTCCTGGCCAGTGGGAGCTGTGGGAAGCACTGTCCCGGTCCACACTGCTTCCCACAGCTCCTGTTGGCAGGGAACAGCGAACTGCGGTCAACGGGAGCTTCAAGTGCCAGTGCATACGGAGGCACAGGTAAATATAGCAGCGGCTGCCCACCTAGGGCTAACTGTGGTGAACTGCTGCCATATTATTGCCCATCCTTACATTAATCAGTTAAACAATGCAAATAATTTTAGTGGTGCACTAAAATCTCCTCACACAGTAACCAGAGCTCTGAGTGAATTTGTATGTTAGAGACATAATTCACATAACTTGTTCAAATATGCTATAATACATTTCTGTATGAACCTTTTTCCTATGAACATTTTTGATAGTCATTTTGGGAATAATCTTTCTTCAGAGTGTTATTTTCTCAGGCCACGTATACACTACGTGGAAGATGACACTGCTGCAGTCGATCTTCTGGGGTTCAAATTAGCAGGTCTAGTGAAGACAATGCTAATTTGAATTGAGGGCTCTCCTGTTGATGCTGGACTCCTGCTCCTCATGAGGAGTAAGGAAAGCCAATGGGAGTGTTTGCTCCCATCAACCTCCTGCTGGGTGGACAATGTGAAAATGTGATTTAAGATATGTCGACTCCAGCGAATGTAGCTGAAGTTGCGTATCTTAAGTCGGCCTTTCCCTTTAGTGTAGACCAGGCCTCAGAACAGTTAAGGCCAAATTCTGCTTTCATTAACACTCTCTCTCAGCAGTCACTCGATAACGAGTAGGACGTCTTCCTCTCACCCTCCTATTTATGGATCCGTAGATGGCTGACCAACCCAGTTCTGGAGCCGCAGGTCTTATCGCAGAGGGGGCAGGTGCTGGTGGCTTTTGGAGGGCGCAGGGGCAGTTTTTGCTGCTTGTTTCTCCTTCTCTACCTCTCCTCATCTGCACTGCGGCAGGACCTCTCAAATTGCGCCACTCCCAGATGGATTACCACTCTCCACTGGGGACGGTCTTGGGCAAGGTTCTCCTTAATGTATATTCAAAGGTACACCTTTGAAGGTATTGGATTTATTCCGAGAAAGGAATATCTTTTCTTCTGATGTATGTTTTAAGAGATCTGTTTTTTTTAAATCAAAAACATCAAAAATGTATTGAATGTATTCCTTTACTCAAAAATCTCCTGTCTACTGTTAAGTACATTAACCTTGTTTGCAATATCTACTTCTTATTGCATGTTTTTCTTACAGTGCTGCCTTGTTTTATAGAGATATCCTTGTTGTTAGATTTCTGGCTCTCAAAGATTAGGATTATAGATTTTCAGAAAAGAGAGAGACTTAATTGTCTATTAATGCTCATTTAAGTTACTGCATGTTGTAAGAGACTACCTCTTTCCCTCCTCTACAATTTGAGGTTTGAAATAATTATTACTTTATTATTCAGGTGTTTTTAATATTGTGGAAGTAGTTTTATCTCCTCTGGGAAAGAATCTTGTAGTTCAAGCACTAGGATTTCAATGGTGCCTGCTGGAAGCTTTAAAAATTAGTGTTTAGGGCAGTGGTGGGCAAAGTGCAGCCCACAGGCCCCATGTGGCCCATTGGAATTCTACATTTGGCACTCAAGACATTTTGTTTATTGTTGCCCACATGCAGGGTTTCCAGAATCTTCTGGTTTCCATCTGTGTAGGTTTTTTTCCTACTGGTATTATTAAAGTGACACACATAGAGAGCAAGGACACGTGAAGTGAGGTGCATGTTGACTGTGCACAACATTGATTGTGAGAGTTGTGTGCTTCTTCTGCATCCAATCATAGCACTGCTATGGTTCATTTGGCACAAGCCACAAATTCAAGGTACACAAATGCAGTTAACAAAACTACCTTGTCACAGGAGCCTGTCTTGGATATGACAATCTTGCAGCCCATTGAGATGAAGAAGGGCCACTCATGCAGCCCACTCACTAGCCTAAGTTTCCCACCACTGACTTAGGGAACCCCATTTTCATCATTCGTAGGAACATGGAATTGAGAGGAGGGTTTTGTTGTGACACGTCAACAGAGAATAACAGTTGACGATAAATAGTTTTTCTAGGACATTGAAAAGCAAATATTGCACTGAAATAATAAGTTCATTGTCATCCAACCTGTTTTTAAGTACCCAGTGTGAGGGCTTGTTACTCCTGGGTACAGTCTGAGAGCCGTTGGAATTGTTATGCCCCCTAACGATTCAGCTGGGCTGCCCTCTCACACTGCACTGCTGATGATTCCACTCAGCCTTTCCAGGCCCTGTTATCACCCAGCATGACAGCAGGAAGCACTACACCCTTAAAGTGCTTTACCTAAACCACTCATAGACAAGCAGGAGGCACCAGCCAATTTTCCATCTCCCCAGACTTGCATCATTAATGGAGTATAAAACCCATAGTTAGACCATCTTGCACTGCACAGGGGTCTCTGTATGGTGCAAGCTTCTTAAATTAGTTCGCTTCCCGCTCAATGTGGGGAAAATATGCAACAAGCCTGTGTCAACCAAGTGGAAGTTTTCCCAAACACTTCACTTAAAAACACACTGGTTAAGATAAAACATAAAATATGTTTAATAACTACAGAAAAATAGATTTTAAGTGATAAGTGATAGCAAACAGATCAAAGCAGATTACCTAGCAAATAAACAAAAATGCAAGCTAATATACTAGATAGGATTGAATTAGCAATATCTCATCCTGATGGATGATATGAGCAGGCTTGTTGATGCTTGAGGAACAGGTTGCATTTGTTGTGTAGCCTGGGTTTCCCTTCCCCATTCCAAATGCTTTGTTTTCCAGAGGTTCTTTTACGTGTTGATTTGTGGGGGAGTGAAGGCAAATAATGATCATTCTCCACCTTATATATTTTCTTTTGTTCCAAGCTAAATTCTCATCTCAGTTTGTGGAAAAGTACAGATACCAAAATGGAGTTCAGTGTCATGTGTCTGGTCACATGCCCTTGCCTGCTTTGTTGCGTTATAGCAGCCATTACTGATAGGCTGGCTGGATCATTCCCAAGAGAGGACATACCTTTTCCATGATTCATTGTTTTTGCTAATGGGGCATTATTAGATTGTCTACCTTCTTCATAGCTGTACCTGAAAGGCTAGTTGTGGGTGTACAACATCTTCCAGTAACTCATACATAGCAAAACTTCATAACTTCACATACAATGTTAGCACATGCAATCCAACAGGATATTAATGTTTAGCAGATCAAGACTTTGAATACCTCACAAAGCATGCTTTGTACAAAACATCTGATAATTATCTGATGGTGATGAATATGAGTATGTAATATTGTTGAGTTGGAGCACAGTGTGTTACACCCAGTGTGAGAGAAAGCATTCACTTCAAACTCATGGTGGAAGACATAATAGCAGCTGAATAATAAGTAAAGAAGGCTTGGAGAGGTGGAACTTTTGGAACAAACCTTAAGGCCAGATACAGAGGTGATGAATGAGTTTTAAACATTTAGTTAAAAATCCTGAGCTTTATGCAAACCTAGAGTAAATTGACTTTTTGAAGGGCTTGTCAGTAGACACGATGAAGAAGACAGAACCTATCCTTTCCAGACATTAATGCATTAGCAAAGCAGCATTTGTAGTTTCTGGAGCTACTCTATTAATGGACAGGGGATCTATGTGTATGAATCCATTTGGCACGTCTGTGGTACCCACTCCCTTTCTCTATCTCCAGCACAAGAGAACTATACCAGTCCTGATAAGCTTCATACCTTATACTTGCCTAAGTGTCTTGATCCTATATCTAGTAACTTCAAAATGAAAGAATGGGTGGATCGGTGTAATTATTTAAAGTGTAGTTAGTAAACCTTTAACACTTTTAAGGCTCAACTGATGTCTAGAAATATCCTTAGTTCCAAATACTTGTTCATCACATTTTTATTTCTTCTTTTTTGTTCTTCATGTTGCTGCCATAGTAACATAGTAATACACTTTGGTAATACACTAGTCTATACTACAATAACAAGCATTAAAAAAATTTAAACTGCTTTTAAAATTTAAGCAGCAACCTATTCTTGAACACATTTAAAAAAAGAAAATGTTAGACAGATTTTGCCCTGGCAGAAAAACTGTTTTTAAAATCAAGTTCCTGGTACACGTTGTTGTAGTTTAGACAAGAGCAAAAATTGTTCTACAAGATCAAAAAAGGCAAAACCAGCAGTTTATGTGTTCTCTAATTAAACCAACATGGTGCGAAGAAATACGGGTTAGAGAATCTGTCTGCTGTCTGGAGAACCAGAAGCATAATGCTATGTAATACAGTTACCTGATTACACGATTAGTGGGTTTACCAGGATCTATGGTTTTATCAGTTTGTCAGTAAATAAGGTAATTCATGAAGTGCTTCATTTAAAAAAAAATTCTCTCCCTTTCCTAATGCTTTTCTTTGTGTTTTATTCTAATAGCACTTACTAAGAAAATGATATATACGTGAATGTTTATTAGCAAAATAATGTATCTTTATTTAACAGAAATCACATTATTCAGCTGTTTCTCAGTATACTTGCAATGTATGGCACGTGAACTTGGAAGCTCTTCCAGACTGGGTGAAATGTGCAATAGAAAAGGTGAGTCCTAGATTTATAAACATTGCATTTGATATTTTATTTGGAAAATAAATAGGGGCAGCAGGCATTAGTCAGGACAGCATTTATGATGTATCAGATGGATATACTTCTGTTATCTTGTATAAGCGAGAGTGTTTCTTGAGTCCGTATTGTGCATTAAGGTGCCATTGACATATAGTATTTATTATATTATTTATTGCATATATACTAAGATATAGAAAAAAGATCTTATGTGCCTGATCTATATATGAATTTTTATTTATCTTGGGCCAGATCATCCACAATTACAAGATAGAGCAGCTCCATTTACTTAAACAGAGCTACTCCAGTTTAAATCTAGCCTTTTTGTTTTTGTGTGCATTGATTACGGTAGCTAACAGTTTTAATGCTGCTGGTAACGAAGGAATGACATTCATCCACAGAACTAGACTGAAGAGAGAGAGATATCATTTGTGAAAACTTGAGCATGGGGTATTAATAGAAATTTAGATTTTTTTTTTAATTGTGTCCTGATGACTGTTTTTGGAAGTGAATAACAAATAGTTCCATTGCTTGTAATCTGAAACCTTTTACAAATCCAGTGAAAAGGTAGACTCTGGCTCTTCTGAGTCGTTAACAGTTTATAAAAGGTCTTGAAATAATCTCTGACAACTTTCATCAAGATATTACTTCTTCCAGGATCTTCTCTTTGAGTTAATACTTTGAGGCTAGTAGCTAATATTGTAGATTTTATTTAACTGACAATAATAAGCAGTGATATTGGGCTAGGATTTTCTTTTTTTTATTTTCTTATCTCATTTTGGGACTCCATCAATATTGACAGCTTCCTTCATTTGGGGGAAAAATTATTGTATTTTAGGATTTTGTCATAAACTGCTAATAGTGTTTGATATTACACACATAAAACTATATTAAAATATTAAAGGCACAAAGTTAAACACTCAGAAGTTAGGAAATGCCAGAATTAAGGTTGCCTGTGCAGTCTTCATTTGACCTCCTTTGTTATGATAAAGTACTTAATTACATGATCACACAGTATTTTTTACACATGACCCTGCCTTATTCAGGTCACAGGATGAACTTGTTCTGAGCATGAATCTGAATTATGTACTGAAGCAAACTATTGGCTGTAGGACACCTGCTTCATTTGTTGCAAAAGTCAGAATGTAGTGAATGAGGCATGGGATTGCAGGAAAAGAAGGAAGGATCTCATGATTAAGGCAGTTGAATGCTTCCCTGGATAACTGGATTCTATCTCGGTCTCTGCCACGGAGTTCCTATGTGATACTTGGAAGTCACTTAAACCAAACTTTTATCAGCTACTGTTTCTGGATGCCTGATTTGAGAAGCTTGGTGTGATTTCCAGAATGCTGTGTACTCATAACAGCAGTTGACCTCAACAAAAGCAGTGCTTTGAATATATGAAGTACTGTAGCATGCTAGAGTCCTGTGGCATCTTAAAAATGAAGAGAGTGTGTACACTACGAGATAATGTGGAATCTAATATCGTCGATTTCCTATCACCCGGTTTTGCTAAGTCGAAGGTCTGAGTCCTCACTGTGGGGAAGAATCAAAGGTAGTCCGAAGTAGCACATCCCCATTAGGAAACCTACCATCAACACAAAGAGCAAGGCACCGTGGACAACTTTGCATTCTGATCTATATTCATGGTGTCCACTGGGTACAAAATTCTGCTGCAGGTGGTCAGGGGCTCACGTCACCAGCATCCCAAAAGGTACTTGTCTACTCCTGTGGGCGGTCAGGGGCTCATGTCGCCAACATCCCAGAATGCACTTGTCTACTCCCTCCCCCCCTTGTCAGGAGGCAGTCTGTTTATGCCTTTTTGTTCCCTGGTTGCCTGGAACAAGAAGATGAGGAAGAAGCTCGGCATGGGATGGAGGCACTGCTCAGGCAAGACCTGGCACTCATGCTAGCGCACCTGCCAGTCAATCCTCTGGACATAGTGCAATGCTGATTCTGGTGCTGGTGGTTGAGATGAGCTCATACTGGTGGGACCACAATGTGATGCAGACAGGGGACAATCAGCAGTTGCTGCAGAACTTCTGAATGCACAAGGCCATGTTCCTAGAACTATGTAGGAAATGGATTTCCCCTTCCCTGAGGTACAAGAAAACCCAAAGGAGACCCGCTCTGACCGTGGAGAAGTGTGTGGTAATTGCTGTAATGAAGCTTTCCACACCAGACAGCTACCGGTCAGTCGGGAATCAGTTTGGGGTAGGGAAATGTACAGTCAGGGCTCTTCTCATAGAAGTAGCCATGGCCATCAATAGAATTCTGCTATGGAGGATTATGACTCTTGGAAATGTGGACACCAATAGTGAATGGTTTTGCCATGATGAGCTTCCTTAACTGCAGTGTCACCATAGACGGAACACACAACCCCATCTTGGCCCCTGAACACCTACCCATGGAGTATATCAACTGCAAGGGTTACATGTACTTGTGGATAACCTGGGCTGCAGGTACTTGTGGATCACAAGGGCCGTTGTACCGACATCAGCATGGGGTAAATGGGAGAGGTACATGATGCCCAGAAAGATGCATGCCGGAACTTTTTTCCCTGACTAAACAGTCAGAGTTGCGGAGGTGGACATGCCAATAGTGATCTTGGGCAACTCAGCCTATCTCTTGCTCCCATGGCTCATGAAGCCCTACACTGGCAGCCACCAAGGAGCAGTTCAATAACAGGCTGAGCTGGTGAAGAATGGTGGTGGAATGTGCATTTGGACATTCAAAGGGGAGGTTCAGGAGTTTGCTGACTCTCCTGGACTTCAGTGAATACAACATTGCCTTTGTGGTGGCAGTGTGTTGTGTGCTCCATAACCTGTGCAAGAGCAAGGGGAAAACTTATCTGGCAGAATGGGGGCTGAGGCAGAGCATCTAGCCAGAGAGTTTTAGCAGCTGGACACCAGTGCGATCAGGAGAGCACAGCAAGGGGAAGTGCGAATCAGAGAGGCCTTGAAGGACAGTTTTATGCAAAGCCTATTTTTGAGACTCTGCCATCTGGCTCTCCACAAGTAGCTCCTGCATTCCCTGTTTTTCCCTTTAATCCCCCACCCCACAGTTCAAATAATAAAGAGGCCATTGTCCAATGAACATGAGTTTTTATTAGTGGAAAACAACAGGGAAGTGCAAGAACTAGGAACTGAAAGCAAGGAGGTGGGCCCAGGAATGGGAGTGGGACTGTTTTCTGCCTCCTGAAGGCCTAGAGGGTCTGGTTTCCTTTTAGTTCCCCCCTCCCACAGGGACCCAGTGGCCCTTGGGGACTCAGGGAAGTTGAACCACGGGGCTGATGGAGGAGAGACTTGGGGTGTCATCAAGGTGGGAGGGGTTCTGGGAGGTGGCCCTCAAGGCAGGATGCCATGCACTCCCATCACATTGGCAGGGAGGAGAATGTGGTCTCATGTTGTCTCATGAGCTGCTCCCTGCCGGCTCTCCTTTCCTGCCACTTTGCGATCTAATCTGGCTGCTTTGCCTGGATCTCCACCACGAGGGTGTCCATGCAGTCCATTTGCTCCCTGAACATCTTCTCCCTTGTTCATTTACACCTACGATGTAAGCCAGGTGGGCAGATGCTGCAAGAGGTGGAGGATGCACTGAGCTGGCTGCTGTCCCAGCTGCAAATAAAAGTTACAAGGGCAGACTCTTTACAGCAGTTACATTGTGTTAAACCTACCCCATATCTGTTAGCTTACATCAAAGGTTTCTGTAAAGACAAAGGAGATGTGTTCCGTGCAAGTTCAAATGTTTGCTTTAAAGCGGGCACTTTATAGCAGGTGCACAGACTTCTCAGGGGAGCATCGGGACACACTCAGTCTGGAGGCAGGTAGGCATGGTAAAGGCCCAGCCGGGGACGGAACCTGCTGGGTGTGATGGGGGTGGTAGCAAAGGGTGGCTTCCAACTGTGTCTGGCACACATGGCTTCCTGAGACGGTGCTTCTTTCCCAGCCAGAGCAGAAGCCTGCAGACAGGCAGGAGGGGGAGGGATGGATTGGCTTGTCACTGTGTCCAGCACACGCTGTATCCAGCATTCATGGCCTCCGGGGGACACTGGTTCCTTTCCAGTTTGCAGGAGGAGGGATATGTGTCCGACACACATGGCCTCCTGGGGAGAGTGCTAATAGATTCTCCTCCTCCATGCAGGTTGCCATGTGATACATCAGCATTCTCTGAATCACACCAAGTGATTGATAGCGTATGCTGAGTGAATATGGCCATAAACCTGGGCATTATGCTTCAATGTTTTGTGGTTCATTGACACTGGACCATTTACTGATGAGCTTGGCGTGGAAAGGTGTCCTACTATGGAGGACAGCATAAGGCTGGCCTCCCCAAAAACCTTGTGAGAAGGATTAAAGAATTGCTATCTGAGAGCATCATGGAGCTGTGCAGACAAGACACGTGTTCCATGTGCAGACACGTAAACAAGCTGTTCTGCATCTCCCGCGCTGTGTAGTCACAGAGTGCGCAACACCTCACACCCCACTGCCTTAACCCGCTTATAGTTAGACAAAGTTTGTGAACTTACTGGAAGTGCCCTCCCTGGGGTTGGTGATGGACTGGGAGACATCCTGGGAGGCGAAGACTGGCATCATCATCATGAAGAGATCCTGGCTCTCGGAGATCACCAGCTGACTACTCTTCTCCTCCTCTGGCTCCTCTTCCGTCTCCTCTTCCACCACTACTACTGTGTCTTCCAGGCTCACGCCAGGCATATCTTGGCTGGACTCCATGACCACCCTGGGGATGCTGGCCAGGCCAGCCTACAAAATGGTGTCTAGCTGGTTGTAGAAGTGGCATGTGTGAGGTGCTCACCAGACTGTCCGCTCTCCTCCTTTGCCTTGTGGTAGGATTGGCACAGCTCCTTGACTCTGCACTGCTGCGTGTCCCTGGAATATCCTTTAGCCATGCAACTTGCAATCCTGCCATATATTTTGGCATTCCTCCTGATGGTTTGGAGCTTACTGAGGATGGCTTCATCGCCTCACACTTTGATGAGGTTCAAGATCTCCTGGACACTCCAGGCAGGTTCTCTTCTGTGCCCCAAGAACGAACCCATGGGAGCAGAAGTCCTCAAAGTCATCTCACTGTTGTTGGGATTATGCAACGCCATCTCCACATGTGCTGTGGGGTGCTGCTCCCTCGCAATGGGATCACAATGCTGACCACATATGACAGGTCCTTCTACTGTTCCCGGGGCCTTTTGAGCTCTGCAGTAGAGCAGTAGAGGCGCAAGCTGTGGCCAGAGCGGGAAGCTGTGGAAGGCGTCCCAGAGGACAATAACGTTGACTTTCCGGCAACGCTGCATCTACTCTAGCATAAATTTGACCATGCAAGGTCAGGAATAGCATTACTCCTCGTGAAAAGCAGGACAGAAATCAACTTCCACAGCCCTTAAGGTCAATGCTACAGGCTTGGTAGTGTGAATGCATCACTTAGAAAATTGACCTTGTGTGTCTAAAGTCGATCAGTGTGCAGCGGCAGTCAAAAAAACAAAAAGAATGTTAGGAATCATTTAAGAAGGGATAGAGAATAAGACAGAGAATATCTTATTGTCTCTATATAAAATCGTGGTATGCCCACATCTTGAATACTGCATACAGATGTGGTTGCCTCATCTCAAAAAAGATATATTGGCATTGGAAAAGGTTCCAAAAAGGCCAACAAAAATGATTAGGGGTTTGGAATGGGTCCCATATGAAGAGAGATTAAAAAGACTTGGACTTTTCAGCTTAGAAAAGAGTAGACCAAGGGGGAATATGATAGACATCTATAAATTCATGATTGGTGTGGAGAAAGTGAATAAAGAAAAGTTATTTACTTTTCCTCATAACATAAGAACTAGGGGTCACCAAATGAAATTAATGGGCAGCAGGTTTAAATCAAACAAAAAGAAGTTTTTCTTTGTGCAGAGCACAGTCAGCCTGTGGAACTCCTTGCCAGAGGATATTGTGAAGATCAGGACTTTAACAGGGCTAAAAAAAACTAGATAAATTTATGGAGGATAGGTCCATCAATGGCTATTAGCCAGGATGGGTAGGAATGATGTCCTTGGCCTCTGTTTGTTAGAGGCTGGGAATGGGTGACAGGAGAGGAATTGCTTGAAGATTCCCTGTTGTGTTCCCTCCCTCTGGGGCATCTGGTATTGTCCACTGTTGGCAGACAGGATACTGGGATAGATGGACCTTTGGTCCGACCTAGTATGGCCTTTATTATGTTCTTATGATCTAAACTCCTAGTGCAGACCAGGCCAAACAGATTTATTTGGGCATAAGCTTTCATGGGTAAAGGCCCACTTAATCAGAAGCATCTGACAAAGTGGGCCTTTGTGCTCAAATAAATCTGTTAGTCTTTAAGGTTCCACAGGACCCCTCATAGTTTTTGCATATACAGACTAACATGGCTGCCCCTCTGATACTTGTATCATGCTAAATACTCTAATAAATCAATCTCTACTTGGCTCAGATTGGGCGCTCAAAATTAGTGGATACTTCTGCCCTTAGTATCTCTGTGCCTCAGTCTGCCATATGTGAAATGGGGCAATAGTTTTCTGTCTTACCAACATCTGAAAATAAATTATTTAAAGTTTGTGAAGCACTAAAGTGCTGTAGGGTTGCACAGCATAAGAAAGCTATGAGGAAATGAATAATTCTTTCTTCAGGATTTGGATAGTATTCAGTAAATAAAACATGAAGCCACACACTGAACAATGAGGAAGATACAAAATATTAAATAGCTGCTCATTAAGTGAGTACTGTCCAGTCTGTGTAGGAGTCTTATGAAAAAAAAAGTATGTGATCATATAATTAAAGATTGTGTCATAATATATGTTCATAAGGTAAACAAATTAAAGGAAACCAATTAAGATTGCAGTCATTTCCTAATTTTTGCATGCTTGACTTTTTGTAACCTTAATGATAATCTTTTAACAATTTGTGTGTGTGATTTCTTAGTTTTTATTAAAAAAGTAGACTGAAAAAAACTGTAATTCCTTCATCTTGCATTATAGTGGCACACACAAGGTTAATCAACAGGTTTGGAACCTTTAGGTATTTTTCACAGTCTTATGTCACTTCAGCTAACAGAGAACTCACATCAGCAGTGAGATGTCATCTGCATGGACTGGCACTATAAGGGATGAGTCAAACACTTTGTCACTAGGTTTCACAGATATTTGCCGACAGTGGAGAAACAGTCAACTCAGGGCTCTTGAGTTCCCTTCCAGGCACTACAGAGAAGTATGCGCTAGTGGATAAAGACCCTTCTGTTTGCTCCCTAAGGTTGACCCCTGTTGTCTGGTCACCACCAACCTGTGTTTGACCTAGTCCCCTTTTTTCCCCAGTCCTGGGGGAATAGCGGTCCCAATCCCATGTTTGCCTGACCAGTCTCAATCTCCATTCCTCAGGCTTCTCAACCACATTCCAATCTCTTTGAGCCACCAGTCCTAGTCTTCTCCTTGAAGGTCCCCATCTGATTTTCCTTAACCTTGTTCCCTGAAATAGCAAAATTGTTTTGACTGAAACTTCACCAGGAAATTCAGCCCGAGACAAACACCAATTATGGAAACTTTCTGCCCAAAATCTGTCAGTTATAAGCACTTGAAAACAGGTTGCAAAATGTGAAGTGTCTGGCAATTTTAATAACAGGCAGTGCTACCACCTCCTCCTCCAATATAACTTAACTTTAGGTTCCTGGAATGGAAGTGTCTAGCCTACATCTAAAATGCTATCTAATCACTTGTGTCTTAATCCTGCAAACACTTAAATGTATATTACTTTACCTATACAAGTAGCTCCATTGAAAAGATTAATATATTTATTTGAACTACTCCATTCATAAGTAATGAATGTGCATGAATGTTTGTAGAGTTGGAGCTTTGATAAGTATTTTGCTTAATACAGGAAGCATTGACTTGAAAATGATAAACTATTGTTGATAATTTCACTGATGAAAATAATAAACTTCATTTTATAATTCACTGCTTAATGAACATATTTTAGTACGTACAATGTTCAGTTTCTTTTTTATGCCAATTCTGCTATGAATTTCTGATTTTTAATATCCTAGCTTGTACGCTACATTATCACTTATATTACATAATAACCCTTTTTTTAATTTCTGTGATATGTGGACATTTATTCATTCTTGTGGAAAATCTCTTCCCATTGTGTTTGGTACACAAAATATTATATGAAGACTTAGAAAACTTAACTATGAAATTTTACCTGCTAATTCACAATGTGCTTTGAGGAATGATTTAATCATTTTAAAGAGTCTAATGTTTTATCCATGATACAGTAAGGTCCTTACTCTAGACACAACATTTCTAGAATAAGAGTTTTATATATCTATTTTGAATGGACAGTTTTCAAAGGTCTAGTTTATTTATGTTTTGTTTTAACTGTACAGTCTTTTTTTGTCACTCACACAATAAAATGTGGATCACTTTATTGGAGGAAAAACAGTGGTTTCTTTTTTATTTACACTGATTTCATTGGGGTGTTTTTTTTCTATCTATAGGCAGAGTGGATGATTGGAAAATTGAACTGCCCATTCTGTGGGGTCCGTTTAGGAGGCTTTAACTTTGTCAGCAATACAAAATGTTCTTGTGGCCTGTTTGCAAATATACATCTCTGCAAGAGTCGGATTGATTATCAGCCAGCTTGTTCAGTTAAACTAGCGAGATCATCAGTAAAACACATGTCACTTTGCAAAGTTCAATCTGGTTTTAACAAAATACAACACCGAATGACAGGTGGAATTTTGGAACCCAGAAATCAAGGGGTTTCATACATGGCCGAAAATATGAATGGTACTGGAAGATTAACAGAAGCACTTTGCCTGGAGGCAAGATCATCCAGCTTTCAGATGAATAGTAAAAAAATGCACTTCAAAATGTTTAATAAAAAAAAAAGTCCTTCAGCTTCATGGCCTGTGAATGATAAATGCACTATAAAAACTTGTCATAGAAAAGCGCGTAGTTTGGATTTGAATATCAGAGAGAAATTTGTCTTGTCTAGTTTATATGGAGTTAACAGTAAAGGGCCTGTTTATCACAGGCAAAATGAAATACAACCTATTTACACAAGAGGTAGCTTGCAATTAGAGTCCAATAGAAATAATTGCTTTCAGGGCCTGTATAATTCTGATACTGATGAGCTAACAACAAAGTTTTCAGTTAGTTCCTGCAATACATTAACACATAGAGAGACAGAAGGTGACTGCAGTTTTGAAGCTTCTGAACCATGTTCTGGGAGTGCCCCTGCTGACCAACTGCCTTTCGTGATGGACCTCTTTTCATCTGTGAGTACTGTAGAAGAGGATATTGGACAGCAACACTTCACATCTGTTGATCTTCTGCAGCCTACTAATTTTTCCATGGCTGCTGTCAATCAAAATCTAAGCAAAAGAGAGAGAAACAAGTTGAAGAATTTGAGGAAAAAACAAAGAAAGCGGGAAAGATGGCTACAGCAACAGGTAAGCATATGAAAAATGAGCCATTCTTTTGCTTGTAAAATTTGGTGTGCCAACAAGTGAGGATCTTTAAGAGATTTTTTTTAAATGTTGCTTTTTAGTGCTCATGAAAGATCAATAATACTGTCTATAGTCAGGCATCATGAAAAGAAGAGTTGTGGAACCTTCCTACATACTTGGTTTTTCCGGTTCAGTTTATTCTCTACATGTAGCAATGCTGATCTTTGAGAAAAGAACCACATTTTAATGAGATTGCTAATCTAGTTAGTTGCTGTCACATTCCTTGTAGTTTCATGAGGTAGACACAAATCTGAAGTGGGATTCTAATACCACAAAACTTACTTAATGTGAGCAAAGCAAACTTGAATCCAGTTCTTATAAACTAGAAGCCCTGACTCAAGATTTCCTGACTATAGATTTAGCTTGACACACTTTTTCACAAAAGTAATGACCAAACAGGTAAAATGTGTAAAAGCTGTGTCAGAAGAATTTTACATGTAACTATTATTAAAACACAAAGGGGTTTGATTCTCTGCTGCCTAGCAGTTTGTGATATTTACACTGTGCAAAGTATAGTAAAATCCTACCACTAAGATCTGATAAAATTTTACGCTTGATTTGCATAGGTGTGAAATACTACAAAATATGAAAGTCCATAGAAAATTAGCCCCAAGAAGTTTTTCATATGTAATCAATTTCTCCATTGAAAATCTCACCGATGATTAAAGTATCCAGTTACACTAAACTCTTTCAGGTTACATAATTTAAAAAAAGAAATTAATAGGAGTGTGAATGAAATTATAGTTTTCCATTTACTGAAACCATAAAAGGAAAGAACAAGGTTAAGAAGTGAAACTATTTTTGTTGTACTAGAGATGATCATGAGAGATTATCTAAAATGACCAGGAACAGGTACTGTGTATTATAAACAATAAAGTTATTGCTAGGTCAGTGAACATAAAGGAATGAGTTTAATTATAATCTACTGTTTGATACATATATTAATAGAGTGTGCTCAGTATAAAATTTGGACAGGATTTCTAAACTCCTAGCAGTAAAATAGCATATGCATGGTTAGAGGTAAAAATAGGTATTGTTCAGGTCAGAGAAATAGTGTCTACTCAAGAAATTGCTGTGTTTATAGGGATGTGTAATTTTAACAGTACTAGGTAGTGACACCTTGCAAAAAAGCCATTGTAAACACAGTATTTTGGATTTAATAATGGATTGCTTTAAATTTCAGAGTGCTTAAATTTGGTATACTATATATACCATAATTTTACACTCAAAACAAACTATCTGAATTAGCTGTATTCTAATTTTAGTCATTTCAGATTTTTGTGTTGACTTTCATTGAAGACAATATAGTGCTCTTGAATGAAAGTCACTTGTTTGCCAGAGGGCTAGCACAAGGCCTAAGCACCACTCAAGTTCTACTTTTGGGGGCTTAAGTGATGTATAGCCATGTACTAATCCTCTGAACAAAGTGTATTTCACTTTTAATATATAGTACAGTATAAGAATAATTTCATTCCTATTGGATTAGGTCAATAAGTTGTTTAGACCCATTACAATGTGCTGTATATAGAACCACTAGGGTACAACAAAAACTTATTAACATCAATTAATTTATTTCAAAATTGGTATACAGTTGAAAAAAAAAATATCAATCTGGACATACAGGGCCACTCTCGGGGTTGGGAGTAAAAAGGGAGCAGCTGCCCTGGACCCAGTGATTTAAAAGGACCAGGGAATCATAGAATCATAGAATACTAGGACTGGAAGGGACCTCAAGAGGTCATAGAGTCCTGTCCCCCGCCCTCATGGCAGGACCAAATACTATCAGACCATCCCTGATAGACATTTATCTAACCTACTCTTAAATATCTCCAGAGATGGAGATTTCACAACCTCCCTGGGCAATTTATTCCAGTGTTTGACTACCCTGACAGTAGGAACTTTTTCCTAATGTCCAACCTAAACCTCCCTTGCTACAGTTTAAGCCCATTGCTTCTTGTTCTGTCCTCAGAGGCCAAGATGAACAAGATTTCTCCCTCCTCCTTATGACACCCTTTTAGATACCTGAAAACTGCTATCATGTCCCCCCTCAATCTTCTCTTTTCTAAACTAAACAAACCCAATTCTTTCAGCCTTCCTTCATAGGTCATGTTCTCTAGACCTTTAATCATTCTTGTTGCTCTTCTCTGGACCCTCTCCAATTTCTCCATATCTTTCTTGAAATGCGGTGCCCAGAACTGGACACAATACTCCAACTGAGGCCTAACTAGCACAGAGTAGCGCAGAAGAATGACTTCTCGTGTCTTGCTCACAACACACCTGTTAATGCATCCGAGAATCATGTTTGCTTTTTTTGCAACAGCATCACACTGCTGACTCATATTCAGCTTGTGGTCCACTATAACCCCTAGATCCCTTTCTGCCGTACTCCTTCCTAGACAGTCGCTTCCCATTCTGTATGTGTGAAACTGATTGTTCCTTCCTAAGTGGAGCACTTTGCATTTGTCTTTATTAAACTTCATCCTATTTACCTCAGACCATTTCTCCAATTTGTCCAGATCATTTTGAATTATGACCCTATCCTCCAGATTAGTCGCGCAACCCCTCCCAGCTTGGTATCATCTGCAAACTTTATAAGCGTACTTTCTATGCCAATATCTAAATCGTTGATGAAGATATTGAACAGAGCCGGTCCCAAAACAGATCCTTGCGGAACCCCCACTTGTTATACCTTTCCAGCAGGATTGTGAACCATTAATAACTACTCTGAGTACAGTTATCCAGCCAGTTATGCACCCACCTTATAGTAGCCCCATCTAAGTTGTATTTGCCTACTTTATTGATAAGAATATCATGCGAGACCGTATCAAATGCCTTACTAAAGTCTAGGTATACCACATCCACAGCATCTCCATTATCCACAAGACTCGTTATCCTATCAAAGAAAGCTATCAGATTGGTTTGACATGATTTGTTCTTTACAAATCCATGCTAGCTGTTCCCTATCATCTTGCCACTTTCCAAGTGTTTACAGATGATTTCCTTAATTACTTGCTCCATTATCTTCCCTGGCACAGAAGTTAAACTAACTGGTCTGTAGTTTCCTGGGTTGTTCTTATTTCCCTTTTATAAATGGGCACTATATTTGCCCTTTCCAGTCTTCTGGAATCTCTCCTGTCTCCCATGATTTTCCAAAGATGATAGCTAGAGGCTCAGATACCTCCTCTATCAGCTCCTTGAGTATTCTAGGATGCATTTCATCAGGCCCTGGTGACTTGCAGGCATCTAACTTTTCTAGGTGATTTTTAACTTGTTCTTTTTTTATTTTATCTTCTAAACCTATCCCCTTCCCACTAGCATTCACTATGGTAGGCATTCCTTCAGACTTCTCGGTGAAGACCGAAACAAAGAAGTCATTAAGCATCTCTGCCATTTCCAAGTTTCGTTACTGTTTCTCCCTCCTCACTGACCAGTGGGCCTACCCTGTCCTTGGTCTTCCCCTTGCTTCTAATGTATTTATAAAAAGTCTTCTTGTTTCCCTTTATTCCCGTAGCTAGTTTGAGCTCATTTTGTGCCTTTGCCTTTCTGATCTTGCCCCTGCATTCCTGTGTTGTTTGCCTATATTCAGCCTCTGTAATTTGTCCTACTTTCCATTTTTTATATGACTCCTTATTTATTTTTAGATCATGCAAGATCTCGTGGTTAAGCCAAGGTGGTCTTTTGCCATATTTTCTATTGTTCTGACACAGCGGAATAGCTTGCTTTTGGGCCCTTAATAATGTCCCTTTGAAAACTGCCAACTCTCCTCAGTTTTTCCCTCAGTCTTGATTCCCATGGGACCTTACCTATCAGCTGTCTGAGCTTACCAAAATCCACCTTCCTGAAATCCATTGTCTCTATTTTGCTGTTCTCCCTTCTACCCTTCCTTATAATTGTGAACTCTGATTTCATGATCACTTTCACGCAAGCTGCCTTCCACTTTCAAATTCTCAACCAGTTCCTCCCTATTTGTTAGGATCAAATCTAGAACAGCTCCCCCCCGGTAGCTTTTTCAACCTTCTGAAATAAAAAGTTGTCTCCAATGCAGTCCAAGAACTTATTGGATAGTCCGTGCCCTGCTGTGTTATTTTCCCAACATATATCTGGATAGTTGAAGGACCCCATCACCACCAAATCTTGGGCTTTGGATGATATTGTTAGTTGTTTGAAAAAAGCCTCATCCACTTCTTCCACCTGGGTAGGTGGCCTGTAGTAGACTCCTAGCATGACATCACCCTTATTTTTAATCCCTTTTAGCCTAACTGAGAGACTCTCAACACTTCCGTCTCCTGTGTTCATCTCCACCTCACTCCAAGTGTGTTAATTTTTAATATATAAGGCAACACCTCTTCCCTTTTTTCCCTGTGTATCCTTCCTGAGCAAGCTGTACCCTTCTATACAAACATTCCAATCATGTGTATTATCCCACCAAGTTTCTGTGATGCCAACAATGTCATAATTGTACTTATTTATTAGCACTTCCAGTTCTTCCTGCTTATTACCCATACTTCTCGCATTTATATATAGACATCTAAGATACTGATTTGACCTTGCCTCCCAGTTTTGCCCTGACCCTCCTTTCTCTCTGCCATTATAGCCCACGCTCCCTCCCATTTCTGACCCATCTCCCAGGTTTCCATGTTCTCCTCTTACCTGTGGGCTTTGCTCACCTGTCCCCGTCGAACCTAGTTTAAAGCCCTCCTCACTAGGTTAGCCAGTCTGTGTCCAAATAGGGTCTTCCTCCTCGAAAGGTGAACGCCATCTCTGCCTAGCAGTCCTTCCTGGAATAGCATCCCGTGGTCGAGGAAGCCAAAGCCCTCCTGGCGACACCATCTACGCAGCCAGGCATTCACCTCCAGGATGCACCTGTCTCTGCCTGGGCCCCTATCTTCGACAGGACGGATCGAAGGGAATACCACCTGCACTCCAAACTCCTTCACCCGTACTCTGAGCCCTGTAGTCACTCTTGATCCGCTCAGTGTCACACCTCGCAGTATCATTTGTGCCCACATAGATGAGTAGCATGGGGTAGTAGTCAGAGGGCCGGATAATCCTCGACAATGCCTCTGTAACATCTCGGATACGGGCCCCCGGCAGACAGCATACCTCCCGAGATGAAGTGTCAGGGTGACAGATGGGCACCTCCGTCCCCCTCAGAAGAGAGTCTCCGACCACCACTACCCTACGTTTCCTATTTGCAGTTGTGGCAGCAGACCTCCTAGCCTTGGGGGTATGAGGCTTCTCCTCCTCCATTGTAGGGAGTGATTCCTTATCTCCTGTATAAAGAAGAGCATAACGGTTTCCTAGTACCACGGCAGGAGGGTTCGGAGCAGGGGTGGAGCAGTGCCTGCTGCCAGAAGTAACCGGCTGCCAGTGTCCACCCTGAGCCGTCTCCTCCTCCACCAGTGGTGTCCCCGCTGTCCATACCCTACCACTCTCCCTCTTACTCCAGTTGCATTGGCTGGAACCCTGGACTCTTTAAATTGCTGCCAGAGCCCTAGTAGTGTGCACTCTGCACTCCCAGTAGCACTGAAGGGCTGGCTGGGGGAGGCTGACCCCCAGTTCCACTCCTTTTGACTGAGGCCTGCCCCTTCTGGGGGTCTGGAGCCAGCTTCCCACAGACCCTGATGAAATGTCTCATCCGCCCTCTTGACAAATGACTCTGTAGATGCAGCTGCTGTGTTTCTAAGTTAAATACAGTTTTCCAACTTGTACATGGACTGGGCGTTGGGAGAAATCACTGTTCCATGACTGCAGATCCTATTGCAGTTGCAATTTTGTATTTCTTTCAAGCAGAGAATTCCCATTGTCATTATGTGACAATTAAAAAAATTATTTTGGCTTTAAAATGCCTTTGTGAAAGGAAGAAAAAAATCTTTTAAAAGTCTACGTGGAATTTTCAAAGCTAAATGAGGGAATTTTGATACCCATTTCCCATTAAGTTAATGGAGGTTACATATCCAAGTCCCTAAGGTAGCTTTGAAAAGCTCATCTTTAATTGCTACTGTGAAATTATTCTAAAATAGCAACTACAAGGACCTTTTGTGTGGAATTTCACAGGTTCCAGAGTGCAAAACACATGACACCTATCAGGGATGATCTAGACAGTACTTGGTCCTGCTGTGAGGGCAGGGGACTGGACTCAATGACCACTTGAGGTCCCTTTCAGTTCCAGTGTTCTATGATTCTTGTGAAGCCACCACACCATTTAAAAGTGGTGTCTGTTTAGTTTCTTTCCGCAATAGTATGTTTTTATTTTTTTCTCCTTTGAGGAGGTGGAGAAATATATTTAGAAAATTTTCTTTCCTTTCTTCACTCTTACCTTCCCAGTTTCTCTCGATTTATATATTTAACATATATGATGATGGTACACATGACAAACTTATTTAGCAATATGTGAAAAAATATGTTTACTTGACTGAGCTGGTATTGGTCATATGTTATGTTTGTTTTTTGCATAGCATTGGTCGCCCATTGTAGTGAAAACTTGATCTAGTATTTTAATCTTGATCTTAATATTTTAACATTTTACAGTGTGATACAAAGAAAACACCTCTATTATGGAAGCCTGAATGAAGCCTAAGTTATCACACCTCTGAGGGTATGATTGTAGCCACATAAACTAAAGCAGATTCAGTAAGAAGCAGGATAAATGTTAATTGGGAGGTTAAGTTCAGTATGATCTGGGAAAAAATAATTTTGTTATATCCTTGAATAAATTATTTGTTAAGTAGAAGATTTATCTGGAGTTTCTTGGGTCCTTAACTCAAAAAAGTTTTGTGTTTCTTCATTTAAATCATTGCTCTGGGATGGGGATAGGTATGAGGAGTTCAGTATGCAGGCTGCCCCAGGAAGAGAGGACAACCTCAGCCTTCTCTCACTAAAGCAGCTTAGGGCTACGTGAGAAGCACCTGTCCGTGGCCGCTGCAAGAACACAACTACCCCTCGTAAAGATAAGGCTGGGATGTCAGAATAATGGATGAGGGTGTTTTGATTAAACTATGAGATACAAGGTACAAGGATGGTAATGAATATGGAATATAATATTTAACTTGTTTGTATCAATGTATAAAAGGAGAGTGGAAGAGGGGGCATTTTTGTATTGGCTTAAGGGATGACATTACTTTGAATGAACTGATATGTTGTCAGGGTATAAATGCATTATTGTGCCTGAAGCCAATGACCCTTCTTGGCACTGATACCATGCTTTGTTGACAAAAAGCTGGCTGAGTCTTTGCCACTGATCTTATGATCTTTCTATGTGATTAACATTGAGGTCTGCTGAATTTGCAAGCTGTGCTAATGCAGATAACACTGGAGCTCCAGGTATAGCACAGGAGCAATATAGAGATACACCACCACCAAAAAGCAAATTATTTAGCTATATATGGACTGTAAAGCTGATTTTCTTACTTAAGCTGAAGCACCTTTTATATGAGTTTAGTAGGAATGACCATTTAAAATGACTACTCTAGATACTTAAGATAAAACCCCATTTTAGTCAATGGTAAAACATCAGTTAACTTCAGTGGAGACAGAATTTCAGCCTCAGTGCTCTAGTTTTCTCAAAAGATACAAGCAATATTCACTTCCATGCTGTAAAATAGCAGTCTGAGAGAGTTGCCTCGTTTTAGTTTTTAACCAGTAATAATAGAGTTTATTAGTCGGGGCTTCATATCTTTGATATAAATATGAAAGAAGTTGGATGGAATTATTATTGAAATCTGATCACTAATATCACTGAGGAATTTCTTCTTCAGTGGCTTTTCTATAGATATTGCTACTCTCTAAGTACACATGGCAAGCTGTGCAGTCATGACTCTTGCTGATGTCCCTGTGATATCACCTTCTCATAAAAGTATGGACTCAGAAGTGCAAACCACACCTACAGACAACATAATCTAGTCTGATGTGTCAGAAAAGAAGAAAAGCCTCCCGCGTTACTATCAACCCTCTTTCCATGTCACCTCAGTCAATCTGTGAAACCAGCCCCCCTTCCTAGGCTTTCTTCACTGATCCTGCCATGTCACCCTACTTTATATCATCCTTCTAAGGACCCGAGGATGTGGGTATGCCACAATTAGATTAATTTTTGAATAATGAATTGTTCTGTGGTGTCTCAGTGCCATGATTTTCAGCTTGCTTGTTACCACACACTTAGCAATCACATGTTAAAAAAAAAATCACAAATGAAAGTGCATAAGCTTATAGGGGGTTGATTGTAAGAGTTTAGATCAGGAACATCTCACTGTAGTGCTCTTATGTAGGACTCTTTCCCGATCTGAGGTGAATTTATCCTAATCCTTCTCAATACAAGTGTATTATGCATTTTATTTTTATTTATTTTTAATTAAACCTTTTCCTCCCATAAGCAGAGAGAAAGAGAGAGATCTTTTCAGACTTTGGAGAAATTCATCTCTAAATGCAGTTGTTTATTCTCTGAGTTAGCCCATTGAAGGCTAAATTTATCTCCGTCTACTTAATTTTACCTGTAGTACACTCTGTCAGTCCAGGTGGAGCCATTCCCACTGCAGCTGCTGTCTACAGGAACAACCTGGTCTTATCCATAGCACACTCAGCCCCCACTTCCAGCCTGTCCTACCCAGGTGCAATATCACTCGTCATCCCTGAGAGGGACACAGGTTGCTGGTAGCAGGGCAGGTCGGATGATGCAGGAGCTGGCTCCAGAGCTGTGGTAAGCAGCAGGACTGGCTGCTGTACTGCCCATTGTACCGTGAGGCTGCAGGGCCAGACCTAAACAGTGCTGTGACAGCCTTCTTCTCCCTTTCCCAGTCTGCGTACTGGGGTTCCAATGCGACTCACTCCAATTTGCTCCCATGTCAGAGAGGTGGCAGAGCCCATAATGACTGGTATATAATGAGTGTGTGGCTGCATGCACTGCTGCCAGCTATTGTGATAATCTAGGCTATAACTATACATTTTCTGTGTTATAATGAGGTACGTTACAGTCTGTATCATTGTGTTAAAATTCATCAGCCTTAAATCATAAGTAGTCTTTACAGAGAGTTCAATGGTAGCTGTGTGCTTGACTCATATCTGTACTTTCTGACTTTTGTTACCAATCTGTCTCTGTAGGGGACTGCACAGAATGGGATGTAATGACTAAATTGTGTTTTTTAACAGCAGGGGGCACCAAACTTCCTCTGCTAAATCATGGAAAACTTTATTTCTATCAAAGAACAGCATACAGTATAGTTCAGGAAATAGGTTTAATACAGTATATTCTTAGAAAGATGATAGAAATACACTGTGACTATTCTACTCTAACAGTCATACATTTTAAGAAGAACAGTGGTGCTTCTTCCTGTTGCTATAGCCAAGAATCTGCCAGCAAGTAAGAATCTTGTTTCACGATAGGATAGGATAGGATAGGATAGATATGATATGAGGTGATCACAAGCATATAAATATCTATATAGACAGCTATAGATAGATGCTTGTGATAAAATAGCTAAAAGGGCTCAACCAGGGAATTGCCTTTTTGCCTTTCTTTAAATTTGAATTTATTTGGTTATACAGTTGTTTAGTTAGAGGAAGAATATGTGGTTTGTTTAGAGATTACAGCATCTCATTGGAAAGCATTTTAACATACCTAGTCAGAGTTAGAGGAGGCCCTGCATTGACCCAGACACTTTCTATTTGAGTGTGGATATTGTCTCTCTGGCCATGAAGCTACCAATACCCAACCTCCTCCTGGGGGGGCAATAATTTTTAATGGAGGGGAGCCACTGCAAGATTTTGGTAAGTGGTCAAGGGCTGCACTTCTATGGAGGGGGTGCGGGGTCTGGAACTGTCGGTGTAGAATAGAGCTTGGGATAGAGGACTCGGGTGCAGGAAGGGTGTGGGGTCTGAGAGGGAGTTCAGGTGAAGGACGGGGTTATGATTCTGGGGCAGGGGGTTAAGTGCAAGCTCCAGGAGGGGGAATGGGTGCAGGATAGGATTCTGGTCTGGGGAGGGATGTAGGATGGAGTGCAGGGTCTGGGAGGGAGTTGTGACCCTGATGAGAAGGTGGGAAGAGGGATTCAGAGGGTTTGGATGGTGACCTGAGTCAGATAGTTGTGGGAAGAGAAGGGTGGGGTGCCAGATGCAGGCTCTGATTGAGAGGCACTTACCTAGGCAGCTCCCAGCCTGCAGCCCTTCAGGAACCTAAGACAGGCTCCATGCCTGTCTGCTGGGTGGGCTGCTCCACGTGGCTTTGCTATAGCACAGGGAGGAGGGAATGAGAGAGGAAGGAGGCTTCACTTGCTGCCCTTTCCTCCAGCAAAATTTCTCAGCTCCTATTGGCCAGAATCTAGCCAATGGGAGCTAAGGAATTTTGTTAGGTGTGGGGACAGCATGCAAAGCTTTCCCATCCCTCTCAAACATCCAAAGTAATTAGCAGCCAGATGTATGAGGTGTTGATGGCGAGGTGGACACGGGCCAGATCCAATGGCTTGGAGGGCTGAATCTAACCTGCTAACTGTTTCTTGCCCACCTCTGTCCTAGGATCTGTAGCGCTATTAAGGAATGTTCCAGTTGCAGAAATATGCAAAGCTAGCATGTGGGGTTTAGGGTTGTAAATATTATGCCCTAGTTCTATGGCAGATGGCCTTTGGTAATGTGATTCTTTAGTCATTCTTTTAGATCTGACTTAAAAGCTCCCAATTCCTTTGGAGGGTACTTCTTGAAGAAACCACTCAAAGGAACAATACTCAGAGAATAGGGAGAGTTTTATTACCTTGTACAGGAGGATTCATATTTTATTATTCATTGAGTGCCTTAGGTGAACTTTTTGCAGTAGAAACAGAACAAACAAGACCTCCCTGTCCCAGGATGTTTACAGTAGAAAAAAACAGCACAGGGTAGAGTTCTAGATATGCACTTTATTTTATATGCACTTGTTTAAAAGTTAAACATGTACCTGGGTAAACTTCTTTTTTTTAAATATTGCTTGGGATTAAGTCATGGTATAAAATTTGGCAAAATGTTTACAAAGCACACTTCTAAGCATTCTTAGCATGAGAATTCTCAACTCTTATTGAAGTAAATGGTAATTAGGGAACTTGGCACTTCATAGGAGTGGACTTCAAAAGAAGCAGCTTGATTTTAAAAAGGATTTGCTAAACTTTAAGGGTATGTCTACATTACAGAGTTTTTTTGGAAAAACGACTGTTTTTCCAAAAACTTCAATTATGTCCACGCTGTCATGTTCTTTTGAAAGAAAATCAAAAGAACGGAGGGGGTTTTTCTGGCGTTGGTAATCCTCTTTATGAGGAAGAAGCCTTTTTCTGAAAGAGCTCTTTCGGTGTGGACGCTATCTTTCAATGCGCTTTGGCAGTGTGGATGCGCTCTTTGGGAAAAAGTGTTTTTGGAAGATGACTTCCGGAAAAGCTTCTTCCGAAAGAAGGCTGCAGTCTAGACGTAGGTACACATTAAGAGCACACATTTTTGGTCAGTAATAATTTTCTCTTTGGCTCTGGGAATATTGTTTTTTTTCTATGACCCTTTTTAGTTTAGGAGGTACTACATGCTTCTTGCATACAGAACAGAGTTATTGTAAGTGAATAAAAGAGCTCAACAAATGGCTAAAAGAAAATCTGCAGTACTAAATTAATTTTGTAGAAAAAGTGGGGCTTTTGCAAAAATACTTGTATTTTGATTGTGTGCCAACTAAAAAATGTTATTGTTTTCATTAGTATATAATTTATTATAAATAATTTTTCATTGATTTGGGGCTTTGTTTTCAGATTTGAACTGTTTTTGTAGGTATAAATTTTGTACACACAATTCATTTATACTTTCTCCAAGCAAGTCACTGCAAGTGCACGTGGGTGTGCATAACATTTTATAAACAAAATTCCATTCACAAAAATGGAGGCATGTCTTGAAAAATCCATGAGGGAACTGGAACATATCGAGACTGAGATAATGTCTTTGAATATATACATGTGTAGCTTCTTTGTATCTCTTGTTTATTAATGTGATGATTTTGAACTCCATTATTCTCTAGATTTACTGTTTGAAATAATGGGCCAAATGAACCCTGGTGTAGTTACCACGATAGGCTTTGTTGTATTTCTTATTTGTACATTTTCTTATTTATACATTTTCAGAACTATGCAGGTGGTATGGAGCCATACCATTAGTGTCGGAGCTCTGAGAGTCATTTTAATGTAATGTAGTTCACCTCTTGGAGGGTTGCCATTTTCTGGGCTAATTTAGCATTGTTAACATTTGTCATCAGAGTAGCACAAATATTGCACTTGTGTCCAGCACTGCACAGGTTGGGGGGAAGGCTCCATCATCATCTGCCATCCTTGCTAAACCTGACATATGCTGGACATGAATGAGGTCAGGAAGGATCTAAGATTTTGGGGGGAGGGCTGACCAAAATTCTTCGATATCAGCATTCATTTCATTGACAGTAGTCAGCTTTGAAATCAGGCAGCTTATGAGTAACGTATTTGCTGACCCCTTGCTGTTAGTCCATGATAGTGTCAGTGAAGAGTTTAGCGCAGTGGCTCTCAACATTTCCAAATTACTGTACCTCTTTCAAAAATCTGATTTGTCTTGTGTACCCCAAGTTTCACTTTATTAAAAAAAAACAAAACTTGTTTACAAACTTACCCATAAAATTTGTCACAACACATTACTGCTGAAAAATTGCTTACTTTTCATTTTACCATATATTTATGAAATAATACTTATATTTCAGTGTATAGTATACAGAGCAGTGTAAACAATTCATTGTATGATATTTTAGTTTGTACTGACTTCACTAGTGTTTTTTATGTAGCCTTTTGTAAAGCTAGTCTAACATCCAGATGAGTTTCTTCTGGAGGACCTCTATGTACTCCCAGGGGCATATATACCCTTGGTAGAGAACTGATTTAGGGCTCAAGAAATGTTTCAAGTGACTATTGTATACCTCTGACTTGTGGAAGAATCAGGTATTGGAAACAATTAGTTTATATTTTTAAGCGGCAAATAAGCAAGAAATGTATTTTAGAATTTCAATACTTTTTAGTAACATGGTAGGTACTGAATAAACGTAAGAGAGGCCTTCATAGCTAAAATCTGGACTGCATAGAAGTGTAATAGAGAGCAGCAACTCAATAGCAATACTGCATGAATATGAAGAAAGTCCTTACAAAATTTTAGTGCTCTTTAATTCTTGCAGTGGTAAGCAGATACCTGCCTTCTTAGTGAAAAACAATTTTGCTTTACATTTGGAGAGCCAAGTTTGGTTTAGAATGACTACACCTCACCTTAAGTGTGTGTGTGTCTAATATTATCTGGCTTGCCAGGGAAATGGTTATACCTCTTCCAGGGGTAAAGAACCACAGAAGTTGCTGCACACACAGTGGGTCAGTGTTGGGATGCTTACTCATCTCCCAGGTGACCAGAAGAGAGGAAAGATTATATATGTGAAAGCCGTGCTTTCGCCCAGACCAAGTAGGGCAGCAGTACGGAGCAGCTCTGCTGTGTGCATGGTGCTGCATGGAAACAGGAGGTTGAAAGTGGGGAAAGAGGGTGGAATTCTTTTCCACCCAAGCTACAGAGGGAAAAGCAAGCAGGTAGGATCAGAAGGTAAAGAGAAGCCAGTTAGTGAAAGTGCTTGGAGACATATGATCAGCAGGGATAAGGAGGAGGAGGAAAGGACCCCAGCCCAGCCCATGGCTGCTGTAGTAGGCAGGCTGTGGAAAATGTGAAAGGGATTGGGTTTCTGGCTTTGAGGCTTTGCTTCAAATCAGAGCAGGTGGGCAAGAGCAAGGAAGTAGAATGGCACCCTTTCTAGCCAGGCATAACAGGAGTGCTCAAAGAGGGAGAGGAGGGATTTTCAAACAGAACATAGGATGAACAGAGTGGGGCTGGAGAGGCCATGTGAGACCAGGTAGTGGGATCATCACCACTTGACAAGTGTTGAGCCAGGACTGGAGTTGGGGGATCTGACTGTGTTGTGGGTGGGACATGCATCACAGAATTGATTCAGGCGGTATCTTTTGAATCACTCATTAACAGAGACTATAAGTTTGTGAGATAGAGTTGCTGCCCTAAAGGTTGTTGGAGTGGAGGCAAGAAGGCCCTGATGGTGCCCCAACAGTCATTCTTAGAAGGTAATGGTGGGGTGATGGGAGTTCACCTGGTCAATAGCACTGGGAATAAAATTTTGAGAGGTGACTATGTAGACATATTGTTGTTGTCCATGGAGGTGCTGACGGACAGTTAGCCAGGACAGAGGAAACAGGCCAATGAAATGCCCAAGCAGCCAAAGGTAACTAGAGCATGGGAAAATTAGGAGTCTGCCTCTCTGATCTGTGCAGAAGTTACTGCAGAGATACTGCAGACAAATATAGCATTGTTTAAATATATGGATCTAATCAGATGGTTATATAATATATTCAGGGGTATAGCTTGGTTTCATTTCAGTTTAGACTGAGGTCAACAACACAACTGGGATCTGGTGGGACATACCCCTTCATATGCTATGGTTGGAATGCATAACACCATGAAGGCTCAGAGTCCAGTGGCCTGTTCATTCCACAGCAAAACCAGCGAGGCTGAGGTGCCTAATGATATTTTCAGGGCTTTCAATTAATGCAGTTGTTTTAGTAGAGTATAAGGGACAAAACACAGCGAGGCATTGGTGTGGAGTGGTGAGCTGAAGGCAGCAGGTTTAACAAGGGCACCATCCTCAGTTGAGATGGAGATGTTAAGGATGCTCCTTTGGGATTACCCTAACAAAGCAGATGGAGCATATCAGTGGGTTGGGTTTACTGTTGATTTAGGATCCTCTTTATGGGGAAAAGGATTTACATGATGTACAAAAATGTGAAGTCCTTGTTGGGGGGTGGGCCATATTGTAAAGAAAAAGATTACATTGGAATGTAATGAAAATAGTGTAGCAAGGCTGTTCAATCAATTACCTATACAGAACTTACGGATTCCTCCCTTAGGCTTGGTCCCTAAGAAGGTTCTAGATTAATTCATTACTTGTCATAGCACAGTGTAGCTCAGTTAACGATGGAATAGATCCAGCTTTGTGCTATTCCTCTATTGATGAGGTCATGCAAATGGTTAAGTCGTGTGGCCCAGGGGCAAAGATGGTTAAATGTGATATCAATACTGTTTTTGACTGCTGCAAGTGCATCCATCAGACTTCAGTCTTTTGGGTTTCTCTATAAAAGGGACACTTTTTATTTTGATAAAGCTATGTCCATAGATAATTATACAATATCCTGTTTGGTATTTGAAAAATTTAGTATGTTGCTACATTGGGCAGTCATGTGGAATCTGGATTATGGAAAATACACTTTAGACCATTTTTTGTTCACAGCAGAACAAAATTGGACAAGTGTATTAACCTAGTGGATATCTTTCAGGCCTTTGCTATAAAATCTGGGGGTATTCCTAGCAGAGTTAAAAAAGGGACCTTCCACTATATTGACCTACCTGTGAAATGAGTTAGATAAAAAGGCTTACACATCATATCTCCCTCAAGATAAGGTATGTTAACAAACGTGTATTTGTGTAAACATGTAACCACTGGATTTTTTTCTTTACACGTGGGGGTGGGGGGACAGGGGAAGGGGCAGATGGGAGCCAGTGCCCCGCAGTGAAACAGCTTGAAAGCTGGCTTCCTGCGAACACCAGCTCCTGCTGTGCCCCCCTCACTGGCTTCCCATGTATATCAGCTGCTGCCTCTCCTCCCCCCACCCCCACCATCCTGCACATTGCTGCCTCTCTATCAAGTGGCATGGCGCACTCCCCTTGGCTGCAAACAGCGAACCGCTGCTAACTGCAAAGCCTTTAAACAAACTGAAACGGCCCTTTAACAGCACTGCTATAGGAAATGGAATAATTAAAAATAGCAAATTACTGGGGAGGAATTGTTGCATATGCCACTGGAAAAGACTAAGGATATGTTGCCTGGTAGTCTGTATCTCACAGTTAAATATGCTGTGAACATACTGGACTAATTAAATGGAGTCTAGATATGATTAATCTAGTGATCCTGTACAATACAATAATATATTTCTCTTACATATCTCGTATGAAACACATGAAAAAAGGTTATTGCTTAGCAATTTATCCATAGTAGCTTAGAAGCCATTTTCAAATGAGGCCTTTACTTATAAGATAACTGCAAACTTTTTCCCCTTTCCTATAAAAGATTTGAAAAAACTTAAAAAATAACGAATGGTCCTGCAGCACCTTAGAGACTAAAAAAATGTAGATAGCATCATGAATTCATGGGCAGATGAAGTGGGTTGTCTACTCACTATCTATCTACCTTTTTTGTTAGTCTCCAAGGTGCTACAGGACCATCCCTTGTTTAAGTTTTTTCCGTGAGGGTGTGTCTAGACTACATGGCTCCGTCGACGGAGCCATGTAAAGTAGTTTACTCGACATAGTCAATGAAGCGGGGATTTAAATAATCCCCGCTTCATTAAAATAAAAATGGCCGCCACGCTGTGCCCACAATCAGCTGATCCGGCACAGTGCGGCAGTCTAGACATGGCGCGGTCGACAAGGGAAGCCGTTGTCCACCGCTCCGGTAAACCTCATTTCACGAGGCATACCGGAGCGGTCGACAAAGGCTTCCCTTGTCGACCGCATCGCGTCTAGACTGTCGTGCTGTGCCGGATCAGCTGATTGTCGGCACAGCGTGGCGGCCATTTTTATTTTAATGAAGCGGGGATTATTTAAATCCCCGCTTCATTGACTATGTCGAGTAAACTACTTTACATGGCTCCGTCGACGGAGCCATGTAGTCTAGACACACCCTTATAGACTAACACGACTACACCTCTGAGACAATAAAGGATTTAGTACTTTTAATTGAAGCAGCAATGGCAGGATAAATTTTAGCTTGGTGATTTGTTTGTAATCAGTAGTCAAAAATAATTCTTTTTATATATTTAACAATAGTCTAGCTGCTTTGTGGAAAATGAATTTATAACTATTTACTCAAAATATTTTTTAAATATGCAGTATTTGTACTTTTTCATAATTTTTTTATCTGTATGTCTTTATGTGTGGTTTTTGAATTTACATAAAGGTATATGTACTTCTGAATATGTCATTTGCTGTTTATTTGCTATTTTATGTTTATTTCATTTATGTTTATGAACGATAGAGAAATCACAGTTCAAAACAAGGAAGGGCTTCAATACTTATTAAGATTCAGAAGCTATACAACAACATGGAAAGTTTTCATTTACATAACTTCCAATGGAAAATTCTTGGTTAGTAACAGATTTTCACATTTATATTAAGTTTCAGATGTCTCAGCTGCTTGTGAAATACTTTAAAATTACTTACAATATAGTATCTGTTCCCTATGGGAAATAGACAAAATTCAGTCAGATGTATATAGGTACCTGTTACATGACCCTAAACTGCTAAAAGTAACTTAAATATCTCAAACTTTTCTCAAAACACTGTGAAACCCAGACCTTTACTGGTTCAAAGAAGTTAAATGTTTTTATTTTCTATTATTGCATTCCCCTGTACCTCTGATTTCCATGAGAGTCCAAAGTGAAAGGGGCCAAAATGCTTGGTATTTTTTGTAGCTAGAGGTCCAAATAAAGTTCATATTGCCAATAATTAACTAAGGTCTTAGGAACCAAAATGAATCTGTTAGAAGAGGGATGAAGGCAGCAATGGAAGAGGAAAGATATGTGTCTGACACTGGAAAAAGTTGAAGGGAATTATTTCTGCACAAGTATAAAAGTTTTAGTTTATAACTAGAGTAAAACATTATAAAAAAGGAATGTCTAACAAAACAAAAGGGTGGTGTGGCGGCAATCCAAAGGATATTTTAAATACAATATCATCAAGTGAAAAGACCACAGTGCCTTTATGTGCATCTGTATTGCAATATGTTTCAGCCCTGAAAATGGGAGAGATGGAGTACAACATATCTTTTGAAGTACAGTACTAGAAAAACAAACTTTGGCAGTGTCCATTTCATAGTTGATACCTTAGGGCATGTCTAGACTACATTCCACTTCCAAAAGAGGAATGTAAATGAGCCCAATCGAAAGTGCAAATGAAACGGAGATTTAAATATTCTGTGCTTCATTTGCATATTTGCATGTGATCGGTGTTTCAAAAAAAGGGGTTTTCGAAAGTGAAACCGCGGTCTAGATGGGGTTCTTTTGGAAAAAAAAAAACCCACACCACTTTCAAAAGAACCTGTACTCATTTTTTCAGGAGATACTGTCTAGACTGCAGTTTCACTTTCAAAAACCCCTTTTTCGAAACACCGATCGCACGCGAAGCGAATATGCAAATGAAGCATGGGATATTTAAATCTCTGCTTCATTTGCACTTTCAATTGGGCTTGTTATTTAGAAATAACTCTTCCTGCTTGTGAAGAGGAATAAGCTTATTTCAAAATAGTTATTTTGGGAGTTATTTTGAAATAACCTGGTAGTGTAGACATAGCCCAAGAGAGGAAAGGTAAGCCTAGCCAAGTCAGAGGTAGGCACCTCCTAGTCTGATTCTGGCTCGTCCTGTGGTAGGCCAAACAGTTGTGAAGCCTGTATATAGTTGGAAACTCGGGGGAAAACTGATCATGAATAAAGAGCAGGTGTTGCACCAGGCTGAAGTGTACCTGATTAATTGGAGAGGGTCCAAATGACTGACTCTGGAGGGGCATGGCATGTGACCCATCACAGGGTGTGTGTGTGTTGTGTGTGTGTGTGTGTGTGTATATATATTTAGAGTGCATCTGTCTGTCTGTGCATCTGGGAGTCCCTTTTTTCAGGAACTCCTCCTAAACTAAGAACTAGGACCACCAAATTTGGTGTAAAGTTTCCTCTTACCCCAACTCAAACCAAAGTCAGGGTTTGGTTGTGCCCAGAAATTACAAAGTGCTGGGAATTGGACTATTTCCCATAACATGGAAAGGGAGGGGGCAGAGAGAGGAGGAATGCAAAAGGGAGCGGGGCACAGAGAGGGGAGGGATTGCGATACTGAGATGGCCACTGGGGGTAGCTGCAGCATCAAGAGCAGTGTTTCTTAAACTGTGTTCTGTGGTACACCGGTGTGCCGCAGAGAACAACAGAGTTCAAAATGGCTGCCCTTAAAGGGGCAGGCGACCTTTTTTTTGCTCAATAACTTTTCCCCAACCCTACTTTTCTTTCTTTTTTTAAGTGGGGGGGCTCAATAACTTTAACTTTTCCCTGCCTCCTTCCCCCCCCCCTTTTTTTTTTGCTCAACAAAAAATCCTTGGTGTTTCTCATTAAAAAAAAAAAAATTGTTTGATGTTCCTCAGTCTTAAAAAGTTTAAGAAACACTGATCAAGAGAATGTCCAGCAGGGCTGGGGCTCTGCCATCTTGCTGCTAGCACACGGAGACCGAGCCCTCCTGCCCCAAACCTGGAGCCTGCCCCGCTCACCATGGAGAGTCTGCAGGCTGGGGAGGGGGGGGGCACTGGAGGCCGGGAGCAGCCCCCAGAGCCTAGCATGCCACAGACAGCTTGCAGATTGCTGGGGGGCCCTGAAAGCCAGGGGCAGCCTGGCCAGCACTCTAGCTCACCCCCCTCCAAACAGGCTGCAGGATGGAGGGGGCCACTGGAGGCCAGAGGTAGCCCAAAAGCACCGCCCTCACCCCAACCAGCTGAAGACGGGCAGCTGGAGGCTGGTTGCAGGATAGGAGATGCACTGCCCCAAGTAAGGCCTCCCTCTGCAGCAGCTGCAGGCCAGGGGGGCGGGCGGAGGCAGCAGCATTCCAGGGGCTGCCTCCCTCCAACAGGCTGCAGACCAAGGTGGGGGGCAGCTGGAGGCTAGAGCCAGCCCACAGAGTCCCAGCCTCCACCCAACAAGTGCACAGACCCGGATTCCCTCCTTCCCAAGAGGGGCTGCCCTCCAGGAAGCACAGCTCCAGCCCTTTGGGAGGATATGCTGTCTGGGGAGCACTGCCATGGGCCCCTGGGAGTAGCCACTGCTGGAGCAGTGCCATCCTCACCACCACAGGCGGCCTCCATAAGTCTCCCCCCACCTCCCAGGCTCTGTCCTGAGCTCCCTGCCCTGAGTCCTGCACCTCCCCCCTACCTTGACTTCTGCATCCCCCATCTCTCCTTCCTGCCCTGAGGCCCCCACCCTCTGCCTTGACCGCCCACACATCTCCCAACCATCTGCCATAAGCCACCCACCCCCTGCCTCTTCTTACCCCAAAACCTCACTCCAGCCTTCATTTAAAAAAAAAATACAATCATTGAAATAAAGCATGTACATTTTTCATTTTTTTTTTTTTTTAAATAACTTCAGTTAAAGACCCGAGCTACGCCAGGTACATCTGCTAGTAAGTTATATATAAGGAGTTTTATTTTTGCTTAGGCACATTATTTAGATATTTGTTTGAGTCACTAAATACATACTCTGCAGTTCTTCCTGACTATCTAACGGCCTGATTTCAGTAAACAGCTTATTCTAGTTAAGGTCACCCCATGTAGGGTGGATCTACTAGCCAGGACTGACAGACATGAAAGACAGTGCTGATTAGGATACAGTACAGATGAAGACAGATTTAACCATTTATAGCAGTGAAGTGGAAATTGATTTATGCATTAGAAGAAAAGCATTATATAGAACTATTTTTGGCAGATTTATCTAAGATGGTCACATTTCTTAAACAGCGAATTACTGAGCTGAAAAACAAAACCACCATTTTCATAGTTAATGTGATGATGTATTATTGCTTTCAGCTGCAATGTAACACAAGACCCATCTAGTTTATAACAGCAAGATTTCTTTGCAGAATATAAGCAGTACATTCATGAGAATTCAAGATAGCTTGAATATCTAATTATTGTACTTTTCTACAGAAGTTTTGTAGAAATTAGTTAGCTCATACTGTATTGGTGACTGCATTCATAGTTATGTCAGGGGGCAGCAACCTATGGCTCGCAAGGCAAATATGACTCACTTAGGAGCAAAATATGGCTCGTAGCTGAAGCTCAGCCACCCCTCACTCCTCCTAGGCCCCTCCACAATGGGAAGCCCGCGGTGGTGCTCCAGCCTCATGCCTCCTGCAAGATTGGAGCCAATGCTAGCTTCCTGTGGGGGCAGGGGAGGAGGGTGGAGAAAGCCCCTAGCCTCACTATGTGATCGGGGAAGAAATGGAGCCACAAACGGCTCCTTGCGCTTCCTCTCCCCCAGCTGGGGGAACAACAGAGCACATACACGCTACCTAGAGGCATTTCCTGCTGCACCATTGGCCAGAATCCTGCCCGTGAAGTAGCAGGAAGCCATGCCTGGGACAGGGACCCTGAGAGCAGCGCAGTGCACAAAAGCAAGTAAGTGCTGCCCAGACCATGCAACCTCTGCCCCCCGTGCCGAGACCCTGCCCCCCCAGCTTGCTCTTGCCCCCTCCCCCTGGCCAGACACCCACCCACACCCTGCTCCTGCATTCTCCCCCTAGGATTACAGAGCAGAAGGTGTGGGGAATGTCACTGCTGCTGCTGATAAACTTCTTCTAGCCTTTGTGTCTTCTTTAAGGCCATTCACTATTTTTGGGCGGGGGAGGTTCTTTTACTTTATTTCCTTCCCTCGTCCAGCCTCACAAAAATGTTTGTTTTCCTATTATGGCCATTTCTGGTGTACTTTTTCATGTAAGATAATAATGAGCATTCTGGAAGCATTTACACAGGTACAACTCAGTTGCACAAATGATTTTTCATGAAAAGCATGTAGGAAAAAGGGTGAGAGCACAACTAAACCAAAGTAATTCCTAATAAATACTTACTGGGAATATTTTGCAGTTCCTCACAGCATATGCTGTATGTGTTACGAAATCAGACAATGTTCTGTGCTTCCCAGAATCTTCAGATCTAAACTGAGTTAGCAATTTAAGGCCTGATTGTCTGAGATCTGTTGACATCAGTAGGAATTGAGGGTACACAGACACTTACCAGATTGAACTTTTGGTGCCAAATTTAATTCCAAGGGCTACACCTGAAATCTTTACGTAATGCAGCACAAAACAAAGAGTGTGTCTGTGTTTAAATCTCAAAAGCATCATTGTAGCCATGACAGTATCAGAAAGAGAGACCTGGTCATTAGCCATTATAGTCTCTCACAGATGTATATCTTCAATTGAGTCATTTTGTTACTTCCATCTGTATGAATCATAATTGTTCTCAGTGGAAATATATAAGACATTATACCAATGGTTTCCTGTGAATGGAATTATGTTGATGCTTATTGTATAATCAGTTTATTGATATTCTGCAACATGGATACAGAAGTGTAGTTTATTAATCCATTGTCTACAGTTTGCTTAAGTGGACTTTTATGTTTTTGGAACTGGTATAATCTTACGCACTCACATGTACTTAGTGAACCTTTGATCCCTGGATTATTAATTTATGTATCGTCAGGGTATGTTATTCTGGAGCATACTGAGAGAATCTTTATTTTATATGTCTAGCCATGTGCTCTCTCTCTATACTAATGTAAACGTCAGTTAATTTTTGGAAAACAATGATCAGTAGCTCCATTAAAAATTCATTTTTTTTTTAAATTTCAGGAGTCTCCTCAAAAAGATTAAATAAATGTGTGGAATCTGGCAATATTCTGTAGAGGAAGAAAAGAGACTACCATGGCAAGAAAAATATGTAGAATTCTTTTAATAAGTCCTTGATTAGGCCTGAGAATGGAAGAGCTGTACAGCAGCTAAGCAGTAGAGTTTAATTCAGTGAATTTATGATAGATACTAGTGTAAAAATCTTGAATATTTTCTGATCCTAGCTCCCAGTTCTGTCCCCTTTATGCCACTCAAAGATGACAAGCAGCAAATTTACAACCTGAACAACATGGCTGCTCTCACCCCACAGATGTGGGGGCATGGCAGGAAGTAGAAATGGTTGTGACCAGGGAATCACATACAGCAGGGGTTCTTAACCAGTGAGGTGCGCCTCCCCAGGGGAGGTGTGAAGGGGATACAGGGGAGGTGTGAGGTGCCTCCCAGAAAATTTATCACAATTGCCTTCTCACTGGATAAAATTATAAAGTTTAGATTTCTTCATAATTAATATTATGAATTAAAATTATAAACATTAATTTCTTATTAACTTCTAGAGATCGGCACACTACAATAGCAGTGCAAATCAATCAGGCCTATGTGATGACACACTACAATAACAGTATGCGAGCATTGCTGACTTTCATCTTCAAATATTACGTAAATTTGTTAGGAAAAGGTTCAAAGTAAAAAGCTCATATTATTCATTTAGGCATTGTAACGGGGTTCACTCACCCCACAGCGCCACCAGCCGTCGGACTTGGGAATTAGGTCGGATGGCGGCATCCAGCATCCAGCTGGTTCGCCAGGTCCCAGGGTTCAGGCAGGCCTCGGGGTTCGAGCCGGGCCTTCAGCTCAGGCCGGTCCTCCGAAGTGCCATGCACCAGTAGAGCCTTGGGTTCCTCTACGTCAGAGGGTAGCCCTGCTGGCCGGCTTGGTCAGGCCTCGGCAGCCCAGGCAGGGAAGCCTTCGCTGGCCTGAGGGAAGGCGGCTGTGGGAGGCCCAGGCCAGGTCTCAGCCTTGTCAGCCAGGAGCTCTGGGCAGGCCTCTGTTTCCCTCAGAGGCTGGGCCCTGACTGAGCTCCCCTGGCAGATTTCTTATAGTCCTAGCCACGCCCCTTAGCTTCCTGTCAGGTGAGGGGGCGGGGCTAGGCTGTGCACAAAATGGCTCCCGGGGGGGTGTGAACATGAAGTTCATTTTCAGGGGGGAGGTGTGAAGGTAAAAAGGTTAAGAACTCCTGACATACAGTATAAAAAAATCCCCAGTCAAATGGAGCAGTTGTTTAAGGAACGTGTGTAGCTAGCCCAGAAGAAGATATGTTTTAACTGTAAGGTTAACCCAGGCTTTCACCTCCTTGTCCCTTATTAGCTATAAAGAAAAGCCTCTGCTCCTGGTTAGAAGATTTAAGCCTGGATTTAAGTTAGGAGATGTCTACACTATAGGAGAAAGTCAATCTAAGCTACATAATTTGAGTTACGTTAATAGCATAGCTCAAGTTGATATAGCTTAGATCTATTTAGTACAGGGTCCACACTCCTGTCGACTCTCCTTTGAGTTGCCCGTATTCGTCTCATTCTGTTGGAGTAACGGAGTTGATGGAAGAGTGATTAACACAACTCCTGGTGGTTTATCTCCACAACATTGATCCCACTAGTAATGAAGAAAAGACCTTACATGGCTGTGTGGGATGGGTTAGAACCTGAGATCTGCTTTAACTTGGAGTAGTAGCAGGCAAATTAAACTGGAGACTGGAGGCGCTGCTGCCATGGCCACTTGGTCCAGGGTTGACCCCAAGGCACCGTGGCCACAGGCTGACACGGAAGCGCTGCGGCCCAGGGTAGGCCCCAGAGGCACCACTGATGTGGCCGCAGCCAGGCAGCCTGGGGCTTGTCCCGGAGGTGCTGCTGCTGCAGCCAGGCATCCCAGGCTGCCCTGGAGGTGCTGTGGCAGCAGCGCCTCCAGCCTCCGGGGCTGGCCCCAGGCCGCGTGGCTGCAGTAGCAGCGCCTCCAGGGCTGGCCCTGTTGAGGAGCCTCAGCCCCAGCGCTGCCTCCTCTGCAGCAGCTGCCCGGGGCTTTAGGGGCAGGGCTGAGCTCCTTGCCCCCCTCTGCACACACCCATTGGGGGCGGGGCCTGTAATTGCCTCGTGGGCTGGATCAAAGCCCAAGGCGGGCCAGATTCGGCCCGCTGAGAGGCTTTTGCCCACCCCTGCTCTAGGGTCCTCCGCTAAATGTAGCCTGAGTAGAAGTGGAGAACTGACCATAAGAATAAATTTTAAATTACAAACCTGCAGTCTAGGATAGATTAGTTACAACAGGTTTACAAAAATAATCTTAAATTGGTAAAGGTTATATTTTTATCCTAATGTAATGTAAAAATGTCCAAGTGTCTTTCTGAATAAAATTAAAAAGCCACTGATTGAAGTTCTCTCAGTGGCAAATTTTTAACACCAACGTTAAAAACTTCTGAAAATATGGGTGTGTTTGGGAATGATGACACAACCTATACTATAGTGCTGACCCATTAATAAAAATTATATTGCATGATAGCACAGTTTCTCTATTACATCTAAGGACATGTGTACACTAGGAAATTATTTCAAAATTACTAAAATCGACATCATAACTCCCGATTTTATAAAATCAAAATAGCGTGTCGCCACTACAGGGAAGCCTCGAATTTAATCCAAGGCAGGCTCCATTAATGTGGACACGCTACCTTGATTTAGAATGTCAGGAAGCACTAGGGAATAATTAGTCTGAGGAGTAATTATTTCAAAATAGCAACACCAGAGCGTTCACGCAAATACTAGTTCAAAATAGCTGTTTCGAAATCAGTGTTATTCCCAGAGAAAAGCAGGAGTACAGATTTCTAAATAAGCGGCTTATTATTTCAAAATAATGGGCTTGGAAGTGTGGACGCTCCACTTATAAATTCAACCTAAGAGGGGTTATTTTGAAGTAAAGCTATAGTGTAGACCAGGGCCCAGTGAGTACGTTTTTCTTCTGCCGTTGTTCTTAGAAATAATGACTTTTACAAACATGTGGCCCATTGCAGTCTCTTGATAAATTGGCAAAGGCTGCATAGTTGATATATTTCATCACTGCATAGCTGTCAGTGGGGGGTGCTTTTGTAGGTAATTTAAAATTCTGCCATAACATACAGTTACGAAAACTCACATAACTGAAAGTTTTAAAAAATATCAGAAAATTAGATCTAAATCTTACAACACTATGCCATGTTTTATTTTTTCCTGAAGCTTGTCTGGCGTAGTTTTCCTGTGCAAGATTAGAAATTCCTCCCCTGAACCTAAGAAAATGGTTTTATATTCTCTCTTCAGCTAGAGAAGTAAAGTGTCAAAAGGTTATGCTATGTCTGAACTGTAGTCCTCTTCATGGATTTTATCTAGCCCAGAATTTACATTGCCTTCTGAGGTTCATAAGCACCACAAAGCTGCATAACCTAGATACATTCTAGGTTAACCTATTCAGGAAAAAGAGCAGAGCATTATGGAAAATCTAAAACAAAATCATTGTAAAATCACATGTAATTATATAGTGTCCCTTTATGAATCACTAAATTTCAAAACCAAAAAGTTTAATTTTATAGACAAAATGTATTTACTTATATAGCTTTTTTCTTAGGAATTATTTATAGCAGTTTATTTTAAGTCCTGCGAAGTTTCCGTATTTCATGGCCTTCATTATTGTTTTATAAAACCCAATAATATACCTTGCGGTATCGGTAAAATACATGGTGTCTGCTTCAAGGACATACTGTGCACTTCAGGGGCATAAGATCTACTTTAAGAAATGAGTCAGTGGAAGGGAATAACAAAACAGCAGGGAGGAGATGATAGAAGAAGAACATGAGTTGGAGAAATAGAATTAAACAGTTACTTGATAAAGGCTTTTATGTAGCACAGTGTAGCAAATAAATACATACGTAAATTAAATACAAATCCCAGCAATAAAAAAACTAAAATCCCTCCAAATAAAATACATTCTTGTTTCTTGTGACAGAAGTTGGAGTTAAGGAGAGAATGGAGCTGACCATACCTTGTCATGAAGGGATAATCACTGGGTACGTCTAGACTACAAGCCTCTTTCGAAAGAGGTTTTTTTGAAAGAATCTTTCGAAAAAGCCTCTTTCGAAAGAGAGTGTCTAGACTGCAACCACTTCTTTAGAAAAAGCAAGACACATTTTCCGAAAGAGAGCACCCAGGCAGTCTGCATGCTCTCTTTCGAAAAAGCCCTGTTTGCATTCAATAATGCCTTTTTTCGAAAGAGCACTTTCGGAAAAAGGCATTATTCCTCATAAAATGAGGTTTTCCATGGTCAAAAAAACTGCCGCGTTCTTTTGATTTAATTTCGAAAGAACGCAGCAGCAGTCTAGACACAGGTGAAGTTTTTTCGAAAAAGGCCACTTTTTTCGGAAAAACCCTGTAGTCTAGACACACCCACTGTGTACAAGAGAATATGGAAGAAAAATATTCTTATATGGTTATTAGAGAAGCTAACAAATATTGCAGAGTAGGAGGCATGTGATAAGAGATCAGGCCATGTGAAGTGATTTAAATAAATAATCATGAAAGTTTGATTAGCATTGTCAATATTAATCATGTTTTAAATTTGTACTCTGTCATGATTTTCATAAGAACGTAAGAATCGCCATACTGGGTCAGACCAAAGATCCGTCTGCCTCACTAATCTGTCTTCTGACAGTGGCCAATGCCAGATTTATTCTTATTGGTTAGTAACCATTGAAACATGTTGATTAGCAACTAAATATAGTGTCTATACTGAATTTGGTGCTTCTTTTTGCTAACCAGGGAGATATACTAGATCTGATTAAAAATGCTGAAATACATATGTAACTTGCAGTTATTTATTCTTAATTTTCATATTTTTATTATGCTAGAGAATGATGCACTTCTTATCCACTAGGACTAGATGATTTACTTGTGATTTGTGTCAAGCTATTTGAATGAAAATTCCAACAACGATCCCCAAAGCTTCTTTTTAATTTTCATTAAATCTTAAATGTGCTGAATATATAATAAAAATGTGTTGCATTTGAAGATGATGTATTAAACAAAGGAGATAGTATTTGAAGTTAGTGAATTTAACTGATTGTTTCTGGGACCAGGTCCTTCAATATTTAGAACTAATAGATCTCTTCCTCTCACACCAAGCTTTTATTCACAGATCAGAAGAAAACAAGCTTTCTTGCTTTTTTTCATCTTTCAATTGGTTTCTTAACTTCAAATGGACAAGTCATTGAACTGAACTACTTTAATATATTGAAATGAGGAAAATACTCTCTTTGATCCTGCAGAAGAGGATACAGCTGTCAAAAGTTGTTTTTGCTCTTGAACAAATTCTAATTCAAAGTGCTCAGCCAGTGACTTCCATCTGTTTAGTGGTGTGACTTTGCTTTTTAATATTTGCTGTTTAATATTTTTGTTTATAATTTACATGAAATTGAAATACTTTAATAAGGTTAGGCCTTCAGATAGATTGGCATTTTGAAATTTAATTTTTAAAAAGTTTATTTTTAAAAAATTCATTGCAAATAAAAATAACTCTTTAAACAACCATCAATTTTTATCCACCATGGAACTAAGTTCAGAAATACCGTAGGGGAAGAATTTATAATGGACTGTCGTAACTCAGAGTTCTGGCCTGGTGGCTAAGGGGTTAACCCTCCCTTGCCAGGTGAGTGGTCAGCCAATAGAGATGCAGGTAGGAATTTCAAACTGGGACAAAGGAATTTTTGGTTTTCCCTCCTTTGTCTCTGAGCCAGTTGACTCTCCAGGCACTGAGGGAGACAGAAGACATGTCTCTCTCCAAGAAAAGACTCTTCATCATCTGTAAGTACGGCAAAGTCTAGATAAATCCTTCAGGTTTTATTGTTTTCTGGTTTGGGAATTTGGATCTAAGGTCTGTGCTGTTAGAAATGGGTTTTTTTTGTCTTCCTTCTATAACTAAGTCCTGAGCCCATGGGAATCCCCCATGAGTTTATTAATTTGTGACTCTTACCATTCAGTCACCTTAATCATGTTTACAACTGTAATCTTGTTTTGGTAATAAAAGGTTATTTTCTTTTTCTAAGTAATCAGTATTGGTTCATTTTTGTGTCCTGGAAGGTCTGTGTGTACATCTACCTGCCTGACAGAGAGGCAGCCACAACAGACTGTAGTTTGTTTTTCTCTTTTCTCTTTTTCAAGCTCTTTTGGGAGGAGAGCTTGGGGTAACCCAGGGGTTGGTTTCAACTGTCCATCCCTGTTTGTGTGTTCAAAAGCACTTTATGGTGGCAGCAGATTTTTATCCTCAAAATCTAGGTTTTTAGGATTTTGGGGGGAAGTTTTATACCAAAGCCTGGAGAGAGAAGGTTTTGGAGTACTTTTGAGGGCCGCCACTTCTGCATTTATCATGCCAGAGTGGGGAACAGCCTTGACTTGGGCCTTGAAAGTTACTAAAATAATGTGGCTGACTTAATTAGTATATGAGCTACTTGATGCTGTAGAGCATTCTCTCAGGCTTGTAATTTCTCCTTATATTCTTCTACTTGCTTGCAGTCACAACTGTTTTGTGTCCTAATATATAAGAACTATTTTTGTTGTATGTTTGGTGAAAAACAGGAATTAACTCCATATTTTATCAGGTAATTTTCTTATAAGGTATTTTTCTCCAGTTAAGTTAAAAGCAGTTGTATTGATTGCTGTGTTTTAGAGCAGTCTAAATTATTAATTTAGCTTCATTTGGCAGGTAAAAGAGTTTTCAGTCAATGATATTATGAAAGATTGTACTTTTTCATAGAGATATTATCTTCATTTTTAAGATCTAATAGTATTAATGAATATTTTATGTAATGTCTGCATAAATAAGTAACTGTGGTCTCAAGTATGATCCCAATCTAAAAATGTGTACTTGACAAAAATACAGCTCCATGGAAAGCAAATCTTTCATTAAATTGCAAAGTGCCTAAGATGTTCTTCTTGAGATAATGGCCTTCAAAGTTAAACAGTTTAGTTTTTTGCCAGCTGACTGTTCTGCACTTTCCAGAGTATGTTTTCACTTCAATCTTTATTTAAATTAAAAACAAGAGAACCTTCTTTGGGGGGTGACATATCATAGAATACTCATAGAATACTAGGACTGGAAGGGACCTCGAGAGGTCATCGAGTCCAGTCCCCTGCCCTCATGGCAGGACCAAATACTGTCTAGACCATCCCTGATAGACATTTATCTAACCTACTCTTAAATGTCTCCAGAGATGGAGATTCCACAACCTCCCTGGGCAATTTATTCCAGTGTCTGACTACCCTGACAGTTAGGAACTTTTTCCTAATGTCCAACCTAACCTCCTTGCTGCAGTTTAAGCCCATTGCTTCTTGTTCTATCCTCAGAGGCCAAGATGAACAAGTTTTCTCCTCCTCCTTATGACACCCTTTAGATATCTAAAACTGCTATCATGTCCCCCTTAATCTTCTCTTTTCTAAACTAAACAAACCCAATTCCTTCAGTCTTCCCTCATAGGTCATGTTCTCTAGACCTTTAATCATTCTCGTTGCTCTTCTCTGGACCCTCTCCAATTTCTCCACATCTTTCTTGAAATGCGGTGCCCAGAACTGGACACAATACTCCAACTGAGGCCTAACCAGCGCAGAGTAGAGCGGAAGAATGACTTCTCGTGTCTTGCTCACAACACACCTGTTAATGCATCCCAGAATCATATTTGCTTTCTTTGCAACAGCATCACACTGCTGACTCATATTCAACTTGTGGTCCACTATAACCCCTAGATCCCTTTCTGCCATACTCCTTCCCAGACAGTCGCTTCCCATTCTGTATGTGTGAAACTGATTGTTCCTTCCTAAGTGGAGCACTTTGCATTTGTCTTTATTAAACTTCATCCTATTTACCTCAGACCATTTCTCCAATTTGTCCAGGTCATTTTGAATTATGACCCTATCCTCCAGATTAGTCGCAACCCCTCCCAGCTTGGTATCATCTGCAAACTTAATAAGATTTCTATACCAATATCTAAATCGTTGATGAAGATATTGAACAGAGCCGGTCCCAAAACAGACTGCGGAACCCCACTTGTTATGCCTTTCCAGCAGGATTGTGAACCATTAATAACTACTCTCTGAGTACGGTTATCCAGCCAGTTATGCACCCACCTTATAGTAGCCCCATCTAAGTTGTATTTACCTAGTTTATTGATAAGAATATCATGCGAGACCGTATCAAACGCCTTACTAAAGTCTAGGTATACCACATCCACCGCTTCTCCCTTATCCACAAGACTCGTTATCCTATTAAAGAAAGCTATCAGATTGGTTTGACATGATTTGTTCTTTACAAATCCATGCTGGCTGTTCCCTATCACCTTGCCACATTCCAAGTGTTTACAGATGATTTCCTTAATTACTTGCTCCATTATCTTCCCTGGCACAGAAGTTAAACTAACTGGTCTGTAGTTTCCTGGGTTGTTCTTATTTCCCCTTTTTATAAATGGGCACTATATTTGCCCTTTTCCAGTCTTCTGGAATCTCTCCTGTCTCCCATGATTTTCCAAAGATGATAGCTAGAGGCTCAGATACCTCCTCTATCAGCTCCTTGAGAATATGCAGATTCTCACTTGTGAAATTTCCCCTTCTGGTGCTGTTCAACTTTATATGTCTAGAAAAGTAATGGCACTTGGCACTGAATAGCAGGCCTCGCTTAACATTTGCAACTGATGTTATAGGAGGCCATGTCCACCTTTTCCTTACTTTCTCTTGAAAAGGTGTGCACATAGGGATACTCCCTTTTTGTTCTGAAAGTTTTCCTTATATTGTTGGCTATGGTCTTGGTATAATTGTTGTAGCTTTTAATACTGTCAGACAGTTTTTAGGGAGATTCTGTATCATTAGTGTTTGAAATGGCATCATATCCAACAGCCAAAATTTGACAGTTGTAAACTCTATAGTCATCGAAACACCATGCACTTCCTAAAAAGAACAGTTAATCTCTTTCCACCAAAAAGGAAAGAGTCTTGACATGGAAGATCATTATGGTGCTGACAAAGGCCCAAATTGTGTTACCTTTACTCACATTATCTATGAGACTATTTGAGGAGGAATGTGAGTAAAAGATCAGCATCTGGCCCAAAGTGAATGAATGTATCTTTTTTGAATCCTTGGGAAATTGCTTTTTCTTCCACTTCTCAGGAAAATAGCATTTTCAGTTTCTCTTAAGTCTGCTAGAAAAAAAGATTACTTGCAGGCTTGAGGACAGGGCCTTTCTGTATCCTTTTTGAAAGGACTGTGTTAGAATGTATGCATTCTAACACAAAATTGGTGACAAAAATTGTGTCTAAATTCTTCCTTAATTAGATTGGTAGTCTCCATCCAAGCTTTTCGTTTCAAAATCTCATTCTCACCAAAGAGAAACTAAGCTTCATATGGTATACCTTCATGAAGCTTTTTAGGAAGTCAGCAAGACTTCGTAGCTTTTGTGAATCACCACTCCATGCTGGTCTAAATGAATTAGATTATGCACTGAGATATGTTATGTCTTTAGTAGATTGACATCAGTTGTAGATCAAGAGATAAGGTGTTCATGAGCTGCCTCTGTAATGTTTTTGCATATTTAAACAGCAGTATTTTCTTGAGATGGAGTCTAAATCGGATGTTTGTTTTATGAGAGTAGTTCTGCAATCTTTGTTTAATCAGTACGCCCAAGTCTATATTTTAAAGTTGTATTCCCTGAGGAAGAAGTATGTGGAAACCACTTGTTGGTCTAGGAGCATGATTCTTGCTTTGGAAATAAGAGGCCCTGGGTTTAAGTCCCAGACAAACACTTGCCTGGGATGTCTTTCCTCCTGAGCTTTGTCCTGCACCTGCTTCTGGATATATTTAAGAGCAGGTTAGATAAACAGCTATCAAGGATGATTTTCTAGCTGGTGCTTGTCCTTCTCTGAGTGCAGGGGACTGGACTTAATGCCCTCTTGAGGTCCCTTCCAATTCTATGAAAAGACAAAAGAAAGGTTATTTGCCACTAACAGTAGCTCTTCAGTTGTTGGACTACATATTCACACTATCTACCCACCTTCTGCAATCTAGCAATTTCCACAATCTGATGATACTTGGGCTGTTGTAGTGTTGCTGATCATAGCTATGGCTGTTTTCCCATTGCCTTCCAGAAGTCTTGATCCCTGTATAACACAGGCAATAGAACATCCTCAGAATAATTCCTAGAGCATAACTTTAGAAAAAAAATCCAATTTTGATTTAAAAATTGTCAGTTATAGAAAAGCTACCATGATCCTTGATAAATTGTTCTGATAGTTAAGTGTCATCACTTAAAAATATATACCTTATTTCCAGTCTGAATTTGTCTAGTAGTTAGAGGAAGCTGTGCTTCCAACCATTTGCTTTGCCAACATTGATTTTATTACATCTTATGGGCAGTAGCAGGCACATTAAACTCTTCCTTCTCTTCTTACCCCCTGGTTCAGTTATTTGGCAGGGGGGTGGTCTCAGCCACTCAGTTCCATCACTGCAGTTTCTTCCCTCAGGACTCCTCTGCCCCTGCCAGCTCCAAATGGCAAATCTGCCCCACAGACACTGGACTAAATCAGAATGGTGTTTCATATGTGATATAGCATTTACAGACTCTTGAGGGGGTGAATTATGCCCTGCTTGTAAACAGCCTTATGTCCTTCACACTGCTAGCACATGGATCTCAGAGATGGAACAGCATGTCACATCTTTGTCTCTGGAGCTGCAGCTCCAACACAGATATGCCCAACTAGGAACATCTCAGAAGTTGAGGAAAGAGTTTAAGGACAAGGAGGACACTAGCCAGGCAACTCAGTGGTAAGTACTCAACCGACCTGGGCTGGAAGGCAAAGCTCTTTAAAGGATCCAAAGTCATTCCTCCAACTTCTTATGCTGAAGTGAGTGTTCTGCACCTTGAGATAGAAATAGAGATCCTATTCTTCCCAATGTGAATTAGGAGATTTTTATGAAGAGACCCTATCCAACAAGCAGTTGGACTCGGATTGAGAGGGAGATATATCTAGAGGACTCCTGACACTCAATAAAAAGGGCTTAAGAGACTTCTTAGCCACAACCATGCAGGAACCCTTGCAAATCTAGCATAAAAAGCCAAAAACCAACAAAAGCACAGAAAAGGAAAGAAAAATACAAAAGGTCTAAAAATGTCATCCTTGGTCTCAGACTCCTCAGACCTTTCTGATTTGGGCTTTGAGTATGAGAAGAAAAAAACATGGCTTTTTGTCCCTTACAAATTTCCTATTTTATGCAAAAAAAAATGGCAGTTACCGCATTGCTCCAATGAGGTGTTAAATGAAAAGCTAAAGGACTGAATATCTGCCAAAGAACTCTCAGCCTGAAACAGTAGTTTCTCTGCATCCTCCTTTTGAAGGTGTAATCAGGGAAGAAAAAAGGTAAGCAAAGAAGCAACATGCATTGAGATACTAGATGATAGAGTAGCCAAAAAAGTCCTTTCAGAAATATCAGGGTTCAAAAAACAGCTAGATAGATTCATGGAGGTTAGGTCTATCAATGGCTATTAGCCAAGATGGGTAGGAACGATGTCCCTAGCCTCTGTTTGTCTAGAAATGGATGACAGAAGAGGGATCACGTGATGATTACCTGTTGTGTTCCCTCGCTCTGGGGCATCTGGTATTGGCCACTGTCGGCAGACAGGATACTGGGCTAGATGGACCTTTGGTCTGACCCAGTATGGCCATTCTTATGTTCTTATCAAAGAAAGCTGCTGTGGTGGCATCATTAGCAAAAGATAATTGGCACCTCAGGATACCCTTAGGAGATATTTCTTAGAAGCATCCGAGGCCATTATGCACTTCTCAAGAGTTAGAATGTTCTGGTTGGACAACCAGTGGCCCTGGTTTGCAAGAACCATCCAGACTTCAGGTCTACCCTTAAGAAATATCCTTGCCAGTAGCTTTTGTTGTGGATGCCTCATGGATGTAGTGAGATTTGTAAGCAGGAGCATGGCAACCAGATCAGCATCCAGGTACAATAGATTATACACTTGAACAGCAGATGCCCAATCCAAGCAAATCCTATGTTCATCAAAATTCACCATTTCTGGTTTAGAAACAGTCTAGATAAGATAGTGGGAGACAGCACATCCATACAAAAGCAGTCCCTCTGGTCTCTACACAATGTCTCAAGTAGGGATGTAAAACCATGATTAATCAGTTAACTGGTTAAACATTAGGTCCTGACTAAGCGGGATCCTGGGAGGGGGACCACTCCAGCTTGGCTGGAGCAGCCCCTTGCCAATGGGGCTCCTGCTGCTTGCCCCAGTGCTGGGGCTAGGCTGACTGTAAGCTCCCAGCTCCAGCACTGGGGGCTAGGGCGGCGGCTGCCAGCTCTGGGCAGCCCTCTGCCTGCAGCAGGCTGTGAGTGGGAGGCTGCTCCTAGGACCTATTAACTGTTCCCCGTAAGAATCACCAATAAGGGTGATGCTTACAAGTTAACCAGTTACCAGTTCACACACCTAGTGTCAAGAAGACACTACAGGTTCAAAAATAGGAGAGCCTCTCTTTTTGTCCATCCTCATCAGGCGGCAAAGCCAGTGATGGCAGCAATACTGCTAAGAAAACAAAACTCTGGGAGGTGGAATATCCCGTTTCAGAAGAACAGTCCCTCTCCACCATGGACCATGGGTAAAAGAAATAGTGAGTTTTGGGTTACTCCCTTGAACTAAGGGCCTTATCACTACTCTGTCCAGTCACCCATCTCAGGCAACCCCATCAAACATGAGCTGCTGCTGAGATCTTGCACCTTCTTGACATAAGAGAGGTATTAAACTGACCTGTACCTCACTGGATAGTGTTGCATGTATACCCAATAACTGGATACCTTGTGCTTCCAAGCTAATTTGTTCTGGATGGTATCTAGTTTTGAAAATGTCAGTGTTCCATTTTGACATTTTTGAAACAAAAAGTTTTGATTTTTCATTTAGAAATTTCTTATTTTTAATAAAAATATTAAAATAAAAGGGTCAGAATCAAATGTTATGAATTTGTCATGAAGCAACATTTTGAGTGACCCCAAATTAACTTTTTCCAAACTTTATTTTGGAAAAAAATGAAATTATGGGGTTTTTTTAATCTGTATTTGACATGAAAGAAAGTGAGGGATGGAAAATCCATTTTGTGACCAGCTGTACAGAGGCAAAAGCCACAGCCACTCCTCAGCCAGCACCTGGATTCAATCATTATATGCGTTGGAACTAGAGTATCCATTACCAAAAGCCACATGCACAGACTCAGGGTATGTCTACACAGCAAAGTTATTTCGAAATAACAGCTGGTATTTCAAAATAACTTTACTAGTATCTACACGGCCAAACCGCTATTTCGAAATTAATTCCAAATAGCGGAGCGCTTATTTCGAATTTGGTAAACCTCATTCCACGAGGAATAACGCCAAATTCAAATAGCTATTTCGAAATAAGTGCTGTGTAGACACTTACATCAAAATAGGGGGCCTCCAGCCTTCCCAGGGTGCCCTGGTGGCCACTCCAGCCTCAACCAAGAACACTCCTTTCCCTCCGCCCTTCCCGGAGCCCTTAAAGGGGTTGACTCTGGCCACAGTGCCTGTGCTAGCTCCAAGCCTGCCAGCCCAGAGCCAGCAGTCACTGCCCCTGACTCAGTGGCCCCAAAACATGAGCCAGCAAGCCACTAGCAGCCAGCCCTCCACCGCTCCCCAGGAGCAGTCTGCCAGCTCCCAGGAGCCTGCCAGGGCCCGGAGAAGGCTGTGGTATCCCGAGTGAGGGCAACCAGATCACGCAGAGACAAAATGCTTTGCTGTCCCTCATCGAGGTAGGCAAGCAAGCAGGGAAAGCTGAGAACCGGCTGTCCGGGGGGGGGTTCCTTTAAGCACAGGCCTCAGATAGCTGCAGGCAGCAGCCACACAAAGTAACTCCTGACCTGAAGCCCTGCCGGACCTGATTCCAGCCGGCCTTAAATGCGATTCAGTGTCCACTCAGTGTGGACGCGCTATTTCAAAATAGCAAAAAGCTATTTCAAAATGCATTTTGTGTGTAGATGCGTTATTTCGAAATAACGCTGTAGTGTAGACATACTCTCAGAATCCTGTGTTGCAGTGGGGCTTCTTTGTTGGAAGAACTCCTCCCTTCTGAATGCTTCCCAACTAGGATTTTGCTATCAGAAGTTGAGGGGAGCATTTGACCTAAATACATACATTTGTTTTTTCTATTAACCATTCTTGTGTGTCTGTAAAAGTAAACTTTGACTCAATTGAAGTACATATTCAAAATGCAGTATTTCCAAGTATTCTGTTTTCAGATGGTAGAATCATAACTGATATTTACATTCAGTTTTTTTCTACCCAAAAGTACAAAAAAAGTAATAATATAGTTCAGAAAAAATAGATTTCATTTAATTTTTCAGTAAATTTTCCTAGATAGAGATTGTTGACAGCTTCGGAAAAGCCAGTTGGAACACTCTCTTACTGATTTCTCACTATTGATATTTCTGGATAGAGTGATATAAAGTAAAGCCTTTTCTTTTTATATTAAAAGTGCATATTATATAAAGAGAGCTGTCACATGAGCTGCAGTTTTTGTGATGTTGCTTAGCAACTTAAAATTCAGTTGTTATAGTTTAGCTAGTCTGCATGTTGCTTTGGAAAAGCTGGCAAGTAAATAAAATGTTCATTCAGGATTTAGTAATTGCTTCTATCTGTCAGTTATGAAAATTTTGTTCACACCATAATATACATAATATATTTGTTATCTGGCTATTTCCAGAATAGTGAAATGAAGTTCACATGCTATGACTGTACTTGCCACTATAGCTAGAGAGTTAAGGGTATGGTGAGACTTTTACTATGCAACCTTATTTTCAGGCTACGTCTAAACTACAATGATTTATCGGAAAAAGGTATGCAAATTGCACTCCGCAATTTGTGTACCTTTTTTTGATAGTTTTTTCAGAAGAGCCTTTTCTGAAATTTGGCCTGTCTACACTGAGCCAAATTTTGGAAAAGCCTCCTCTTTCAGAAGAGCCCTTCTTCCTCATGGAAGAAGGAAGACAGGGCTTCCGAAAGAGCGTGTCTGCTCTTCTGCAAAAAAAAAAGTGGACGAGCAGATTCATTCCCTGGACGCAGCCGAGTTTTCCGGGTTACGTCCGGTATCCCAGAAAAACCCCATAGTGTAGACATAGCCCCAGAATTTATATGGTACCTAATCCATATTGGCTCAGTAACTAAGCATCCAACCGTGCAAATATCTTTTACCAGGCATAGATATGGATAGTTACACTCAAAAGAACCTGAGCAATAAGCAGTATTTTAATAGATATTTTTGAAGAATTAAAATATCATAGGAATGGCAAAGGATATATTAGCTAGATTCTGACAAGTATTAGTATTCGTTTTTAAAAGATTATTTTAAAAATAAATAATTGTCAGGTCCTTTGTTTCCTTTGATATTTAAAAAGTAAAGATGCTAATTTAGTAATGACTGGAACTCAGATACTGTGCATGCCTAGTAATTAGGAATGTAAAAGTGTAACAGTTTAAACCAAGGATGGGCAACCACGAATAGTGAGTGGACCACATGAGTGCCCTCCTTCACCTCAATGGCCTGCAGCAGCCCTTGGTTCATTGGGGCTCCACCTGCAACCCTGCAGCCCTCCATCTACCCTCCCCCCATGTGCTTCTCATCCACTTGGATTCTGGATCCCCACACTTACCTGTTCCTCCCCCTCCTTACCAGCACTTTCTGAGTGCTCAAATTGCCTGAATCATGCTCCGTCCCTGCTCATCCACCTCCCTCGTAGAGCTGGAATGCCACAGAAGAGTAGGAAGTGCAGAGCTGCAGTGCCCCAGTGCACAAGAGGTGCACTGGAAAGGGGAGGCAACTAGGGGGATCTGCATCCTGCAGGTGGAGCCCCAATGGGCCACAGGTTGCCCACCACTCATTTAAACAGTTAACCAATTAGCATCAGCTTATTCGTTTCTGTTACGGTTACATGCCCACTCCGCAGGAGTAAAGTTAAAGTTACTCCTGGGGAGCTGGCTCTCACCCCACGCTGCAGGCTCTGCAGTATAAAAGTGACAACTGGCTCCTTGGGAGTAACTTTTATACTGCAGAGCAGTGTAGCCAGCTCCCTGGGAGCAGGGCTGGGAGTTGGTGCACTCAAGAGCCAGCTCCTGACTGCTGGCCCTGCTCCTGGGGAGCTGGTTGTGCCATGCAGTTTAAAGCATAATATAAGCTTTATACTGCAGAGCCCGCAGCACATATAGCCATGTAACCTCTAGGATTTTTAGCGGTTACATGGTTACATTTTTAAACAATTTTTTACATTCTTAATAGTAATGTTACATGCATACTGTGTGAGTGTATAATTGTTGAGTGAGTTGAAAGAATATTAAAAGCCCAGGTAAATACTTTACTTTAATCCAGTATACACCTTTTATAAATGTGGCTCTAGCTTCGTCTTCTATAGTTATGCAACCATTATGACATCTATAAAGATTTAAAGTAGGGATGTCAGAAGTCATTTGGAATAAAGAACCACATTTTATTTTTAGGGTGGGGTATACATTCAAGACATGGTATTCTCTATAATGCACACTGCTACGTTATAATAACTGAACATTTGGTTAGTTAATATTTGTTCACTGCCTTAATTTCACATATATCTGTAAAAATATAATTTCTCCTTTAGTCATATTGTTATTCCTGCCCTTTTTTTCTCTTCCTCATCCTCTCTTTCTTTCTCTCCCTCTTCTTGGTTTTTTGACACTTCTCTGTTCTGTTCTGGTGGGGGGGAGGAGGTTAACCCTACAGAAACTCCAAGTCCCCAAGTGAGGGCAGATCTATACTTAAAATGCAGCATCAGTGCAACTAAACCACAGTAGCGCTTTAGTGAAGATGCTCCTATGCTGACAGAAGAGCTTCTCATGTTGATGTAGTTAAATCTCATCCATGAGAGGCAGTAGCTATGTTGATGGGAGAAACTCATTGACATAGCATTGTCTATATGGGGGGTGGGAAGTGCGGGGTTAGCTCAGTATAACTACATTGCTCAGAAGTGTGGATTTTTCACTCCACTAAGTAACTATGACATAGTTATACCAACATAAGACTGTAGTGTCAATCTGGCCTCATTCTGCTTTACTCCCATCTCATGCCCATTCCATCCAAAAAAGTTAATGGTGACATTTGATTGTGATCTGGGCTTTAAAGTTAATACTCAAAATTAATAGGAAAGAAAAGTTCACACCTCTGAATGATTATTTCAGGCTATCTGCACACTCAAGTTCCTGCATCCATTACCCTTGGTTCAGATTTGAAATATTGTCTCAGCCACTGTGAGGGCAAGAAACTTCTTTTTTGTAATAAATGCTTGAATTGTGAAGAAGCTGAATGTGTGATGTGAGCCACATTAATATTCATGCATGCTTGATCCCACATGAATTAGGGCTTTATCTTGAATTCTCCGAGGACCAGAAGCACACACTGAAATTACTAAGAGGGGTGGAATACAAGTAATACAGGTTCTGTCCTGTAATTATCAAACATTTTTAACACTGACAGAGCTATACTTATTCAATGAACTGGAGAGGTTTGGGAATTTTTTTCATAAATTTTTCTCTTAAAAGTCTCCCAGGGAAATTAAACCACAAACAAGATTTCAAATAACATTTTTTATTCAATTCTATATAGGATTCTATACCATACTCATCATCATAGTGTTTGAGTACCTTTCAGTAGCATGTTAAACATGATGGCAAGGCTGGGGGCATGGGCAACCTGGTCTAGGGATTAGCATCAGGCACAGGTCGAACAGCCAGGAGCCAGTTACCAGGAATCAGGCTGACTTGGAATGCCAAGAGATCAGAATGAAGAGACCAAAGGGCAGGGATCAAGGGTCATTTAGCCATGAATCAGGCCAAGTCAGGATATCAGGAGGTCAGGTTAGGGCAACAGAGCCAGAAGGCAAGAACCAGGAGGTAGTTACTAAGAGTCAGGCCAAGTCAGGTTATGAGGAGATCAGGTTCAGGCTACAGAACCAGGTGGCAGGAACCAGGAAGCAGTGCCTAGAGTCAGGCTATTTCAGGATACCAGAAGATCAGGAGTAGAAGTTGGAAAAGGTAAACACCAGAACAGTGGTCTTGGGCACCGGGTGGACCTAGGACTGGGAGAGGCCAGTCCTCTGCCCCACCTCTCAAGCTCCATCCTTTATGAGAGCCAAGCCCTACCACCACCACCACAGGGGCAGGCCCTCAGACTCCTACATGAGCTTCCCCAGCCCTAGAGCATGGGGAATGGTGCACAGTCTCAGCCTCCCCAACTCCAGAGCACATGGAGGGCAAGCTGTTCGTGGTTCTAACCTCTTTGGCCCCAGTCTCACCATGGCTGAAGCCCAGAGGCAGTCCAGCAGCCATGCTGAAGTAGGGCAGTTGGGTCCTTGAATGCCTTACTCTGCCTCCTATACCCCATCCATGCCAGTGGTCATTGGCAAGGTGAAGTTTAGTTGTACAGACAACTTTTGGTTTCATTCTCTGGCTTAAATAGGGGCTGTGACCTAATCAGGAGTCATGGAGCTATTAATCAGAATGTAGGAGCTGGCCTTCATGGAGCCCAGTCACAGCTCCTGTCTGTGAGTTACTGGCTGGTGGGTTGGAGTGTGATGACTCCTATGACCTGCATTTGAGACCCACAGGGCCTAGCACATGACTACAGGTCTGTTACTTATTGTTTGTTCAGGGGAGTGTCTTGTTTTGGTTGTGTTGGGAATTTTTATTTTTTTAAGTGAATGTACCTATTGCTATGTATATGTTAGAAGAGAAGGCAAGGTCAAATAAATATGCCATGAACTTGGAGCAGAAAGTGGTGAGGTTTGTGATGGTTCTTCATTCCTGGGAGAGTTAATTCTACTATCTTTTGCTGGCCCTGAGAAAGTTCTGGCTCCTGCATAGATTAACTTTATTCTTACTTTGAGAGTTCCATTGTGTCAGAGGAGGTCCATGGTCTCCATCCTGAAGTTTTAAATGGTCTTTTAGATAATCTGGGCCCTGGTCATGGGAAACTTTGAAGATAAGAGCCGAGACCTTTAATGTGATTTGAAATTCTATGGGAAGCCAATATAGAGAAGAGCAGACAGGTTTGATGTACTCATGGTAGCCTGTGTTGCTCAGGAGACATGCTGCAGCATCCAGTATTAGCTGGTGTTTACTAAAGCCAGTTCTACACTACTGAAAAAAGTTGATCTAAGATACCCAACTTCAGCTACAAAAATAGTGTAGTTCGAGTCGATGTACCTTAAGTCAAATATCTGCAGCATCCCCGCTGTGGGAAGTTGATGGGAGAAACTCTCCCATCAACTTCCCTTACACCTCACGATCCAGTAGAATACCAGTGTCGACATAAATGCCATCAGTGGTTGATTTAGCGGGTCCTTACTAGACCCGCTAAATTGAACCCCAGGAGATTGATCTCTGGAGCAATGTTCTCCGGGTAAGTGAAGACAAGCCTAAGAACTGATGCCTTCATGCCTGGATATATTAAAGAACTGTAATCCGGCCAAAGGGTATCAGAGGCATAAAAATCACAAGAGAAAATATAATTATGGCTTGTCATAAAATAAGTTGTTAGAGACATTCTTTCATCTGTAACTTTGTATATCTTTTGCTTTCATGGATTTTATGAGACAGAGTTTGGAGTGCCTTGAAAAATCAGGCCTGTGTTGGTGATGAAGCAGAGGCATTTCTTACAGAACTGTAATCAGTATGGGATATATGATGACTAGCTCTGCTGGCTGGTGGTTGGCAAGTCCCCACTTCCATTGTCAGCAGTGGATCTATCCTCAAAGTTCAAATAAGAAATGGCATTTTGTCCCTTGATGGGAGGCTTAACCAGTACACACACTGTTAAGGATATGTCTGTGCTGCATACTCCTTACAGCAGCATGTGGAGTACATACACAATACAGAGCTCTCTACAGGCCAATGCAGTGTCTTCTCCGTAGGCATTGTTGTGTCCCACTGCTTCCCCGTTACTAGTCTTTTCCGACCAATTGGGGAGGAGCCTTTCCTGCTTCTTCCTCCTCACCAAAGTATTTCCCGGACATGTGTTGCAATGTCAATGCAGCCTGCTTTTCACTGTGATATATAGCTACACATACCCCATATGCTTCCATTAGTGGTGTGCAGTGAAGATGTGCCTTACAATTGCACTTACACTGTTAGGTAGATGTCAGTAAAATGGCAAAAGACATTTGCACTGAAAGCCTCAAGATGAAAGCAGTGAAGCGCAGTGTATTATATTCCTTAAATTCAACAGAAATATAAACAAGTCTGTGATTAAAATGTAAAAGTAAACTTCATTGCTATAAATGTGCTCTGTTTTTGATTAAAGAACTGACATAAATTGTATTTCTGATAATGATTCTTTAATAATAATAAGTATGTTGCAGGCAGGCATCCAATCAAAAGCTGGCACACTAATGATAGCATTTTGCATGCTTTATGGAAGTCAGTTATTTGTCTTCCTGGAAGTTATAGTTCCTCTTCAGAACAGGTTTTTGTTCACTCTATGGAGGAGTGTAACCTGGGATTAAAAGAAATTAAAAATGAAATCTATTTTGCAAATGTATTTAGAGCATTTACTTAATACCGTTAGGTGTTTGTACAGATGTTTAAAATATACAAAACTAAAGAACACATTTACCTATTAACCTCTTCTGTCAAAATATAATTTATCCAGCAAAAGAGAGTCTTCCCTCATTCAACCACATGAACACATCTACTCATTAAACGTCCAAGAGAAAAAAATGTGAATCTTACAGAATTCTTTAAGATCGCACATCAGAGCTCTGATAGAGTAGAGGAGAGGGCCAATTTTAAAATTAAGGCTTTTAAAAAGAGGCTATTAAAAAACTATCTGTGGTTGGAAGTGTTGTGGTATTTCATGGGGAGGTAAGATGTAGCTCAGTCCCAAACTCCCACCTTACATAGTCAGCCTAAACAGTTTCAATATTAATGTTTGTCCCAGGACATTGCTCAGCATTCTATATATCTAACTTTGGAAAGTTTACAGGATCTCACTTGGGAAGCTTGAATAGAGTGTGATTATTTCATGGGAGACCTCTCCTCTGCAAAGGGTTAATAAGGTTATTTTGGATTTTCAGTAAAGATTATTTTTCTATTTTTTTGCTAGTCCACTTGTACTGTATGTATAAACAGATTAATTACAAATGAAAATACACTTTGATGTCTGGCTTATTCACATATTAGAAAGCGGAAACTGCCAGAGTTAACTTGTCACATTTATACAAATCTGAAATATGTTAATTACTCGTAATCTGAATACATCTTTTGTATATGTATTTTGAATGTTTTGTACATGTTTTGTATGTTTTGCACATATGTTTTAGAATATAGAGCTCTGACACAAGAAGTAATTTAATAGATTTATTTTGCAGGGAATCTGATTAGAAAAATAGCTATCTCCTTTCTGTTAAGTTCCTCTCATCATTGAGCATATTTTAAATAACTGTGCGCTCACATTAAAACGTTATATAACATTTGTGCATTGCAGCTAAACTATTTCTTGTTAATTCTACAAGTTTCCAAACTTGCTTGTATCTTCTTAGTGTCAGTTCTGAAGGGGTTTTCAAGCTGGCAGCGATGAAATTTCTATTCACTGTAGCCTTTCATGGCTGAGACTGCAAAAATTGATAAATGCTTATTCCGAGTGGAAAAGATATTCATAATAGGTTTATGTGCAGAGTGGTAAATATCCTACCATACAAGTCACTAATGTAAGACAGTTTTGACAGTCATTGAAAATATTCTGTTTTCTCTCAAGTGAAAATACTTTCTTTGATATTACCAATATAATTATTTAGAATTGCAGTTATAGTATCTGTATCACAGTGTTTTAATAACACATTTTTTGTGAGAAGTATAGGTTATTCCCAAGCACCCACTCTCTAGCCATAACTAGCCAGTTAGTTTTATGTATGCTTCAGAATAAACATGAGTCTTTAGGAAAGATTTGAAGCCATTCTGCGTTCATATGCCAGTCTTCCAAAAAAAATTCTTCTACTGTGAAATGTTCAGTAAACTAAATGGCTGATTATGATAAGGATGGAGTTTCTTGAGGATCATCTATGTATCTTGCAAAGCAAAAATATTTTGTCATTACCTTAATACCACAAAATACCATCTTAATGATGTTTGTATGTTTTACTCCTTTTTTCCTTAATCATAGTCTGTTTGTCTGTCTTTTAGATTCTTTACTCTCCCATCTCAATTTTTTTTATGTTTCAAAAGCACTTATAACATAGAAAGAAAATATTGGAAATAAATAATAATGATAATATATATCTAAAAAGCATCTTACCATAGAAAGAGAAAAACTTAAAAAACAACAAATTGTCTAGTAGCACCTTAAAGACTAACAAAACACATAGGGTATGTCTAGACTACATGGCTCCATTGACAGAGCCATGTAAACTAGTTTACCTGGCATAGTCAATGAAGCAGGGATTTAAATAAACGAGGTTTACCGGGGTGGTCGACAAAGGCTTCCCTTGTCGACCGTGCCGCGTCTGGACTGCCGCGCTGTGCCAGATGAGCTGATCGTTGGCACAGCGCGGTGGCCATTTTTATTTTAACGAAGCAGGGATTATTTAAATCCCCGCTTCATTGACTATGCCGGGTAAACTAGTTTACATGGCTCCGTCGACGGAGCCATGTAATCTAGACGTACCCATACATAGTATCATGAGCTTTGTGTATATGCAACCACACCAGCTGCAGCCCTCGGCATGTGCTGTGGGTATCATTGTGGCCCCCGGGGCTTCCAAAGTTGGGTAGCCCTGCTGTATATTAAGACCTTCTCCACCCCAAACACTACCCATCATTGAAAACATTGGCCTATCTACACTATAGAAAATTTACAATATTTCTCATCATTTCTAAAACAGATACAGCTTCATGGGAGTTAGAAAATTTGGGAGTCCCAGGACTCCCAATGTAGAGGAATCACTGCCACGTTACTGGATTTTGAGGGGAGCAGCCATATCACTGCTGTACCCATGGGGGGGGGTGTTTGCCCCAAAAGTTGATACAAAGCGGGCCATGTGAGGTGTCAAACAAAAGCTTACTTTCTACTGATTCTGTATATGCTCTTCATATATCTGTATAATGTCTGTGTGTGGAGTTATGAATAGGTACTCTGTATGGAGACTGGAAGTTTCTCTGTATGGGGTTGAGTAATGGGCCAGGAATGTTTGCCCATGGACATGCTAATGAGCAAAGCTCTGGAACAATAGCCCTCTATAGGCCAAGGACACACCTCAAGAATGGTGACTGATACCTAAGGGCTACCAGCAGGGGACACAGGGATAGGCCACGGGCCAGGTGACCTGCTGCAGCCAAGAAGAGACCAGGAAGGAGGTATAAATATGCCATGTGGTCAACTCCATGTTGGTCTTCAGATCTGCTCCAGACCCCAGATACGGCCTCGCAGGGATTCACAAGCCGGGAAGAACTGTAGACCCATCCTGGCATAGGATGTGCACCAAGGACTTTTAAGCCAGCAGCTATAACATCTCTGCTGCAAGCCTGCATCGAGAACTGGGAGATTCGATGCATGTAACGTATGATACTTTAGCAACCTTACTCTCATGCTTTTCTTTCTTGTAGTAATAAACCTTTAGATGTTAGATTCTAAAGGATTGGCTCAGCGTGATTTGTGGAAAAGATCCAAAGGGTAAATTGACCTGGGATCTGTGGCTGGTTTCTTGGAACCGGACAGAACTTGTTCGGGGTAGGTGAGATTGGGTTCTAAGACCCCTCACCTGTGTATGAGGCCCGGGGCCATCTGGGGCACGGATATTGCTGGGGTGCCGGAGGGGTTTTGCTCATGAGACTTCAGGCAGACAGCTGAAGCACTCTGTGGGACTGGTTTGTGGCCTGTTTGGGAAGGTCTCCAGTTGGGGGGCTGTAAGGAGCCCTGAATTTGAGCAATTCGCCCTGAGCGGACGCCCTCAGCTGTGCCCAGACCCGGCCCGGTCCGTCACAATCACCAGTAGTTCAAGTACCACTTTGATGAAGCATGCCTTGAATAGGTTTAGAAGACACTTGCTCAAAATGCTTATGACTGATATTATGTGTACACTGGGATCCCAACGTGGCTAAGACAGGTGAAACTGCTCTGGTATTAATAAAAGTTGGAATATTTTACTGCACAAAATATATTTCCATAGGGTCATGAGAAAAGTGTGAAAAGGGGACACATTTGACAAAGAGTGTCTGTATTTTGGAGGAAATGGATTTAAATAAAAGACGAATTGCTGCTTTTAATTTAAAAAAAAAAAAACTTTGGCTGTCAGGTAGAAATAAAACCTCTACTTATCCTATGGTACTGGAGTTAATGAGCAGCAGTAGGAAATGTAGCATTCAGAAGTGATACCATGTACGTATGCACTGCCCTGTTCCCCACTGCTTGTCCCTCACTCACAATTCTTTGTTAATATTGCAGAATTATTAGGGCTGTATTCCTTCAATCAATGAGTGCTCACTGTGCACATTCCACAAGAATCCTGCTCTGTTATTCAGAGGAATAAATTGGAAGCCAGTACCAGGTTTGGGGCAAATGAAGACCACACATGGGCAAAGGGGATGGTGATTGATCACCCTTTCTTTTTTCCGGGTTCACCATCCCATTCTACAGACAGATGCTCAGCTTAAATACTGGAGGCTCTGTCTACACTGCGTAATAAGCCTGGGCCTGTGGGATCCACACCTGCAAACTTGGTGTTTCGAAGTTCATGCTTGGGCATCCACAGGCCACCTAAACATGCTGATACGTCCATACTGCACTATGCAGACCTGAGTAAAATCTTTTACTTCTGGGATGTATCAACATAACCCAGGATTCTTAGCACCCTTGCCACTGTAGCTGCCTCTAGGGCTTGGTCATAGGGGTCAGACTATCCTGCCTGACTTGACTGGAGATGATTTGAGCCCATCAACACACCAAGCAAGCCACTTTTTAATCTCCATGCTCCCAGAAGCCAGAGTCAACATCAACATGGATCCCAACTCAGAGGAAGAACTGTCAGTCCTATTTCAGGAGTCATGCAGAGCATCTCTGGGATGCTGATGGACATTTCAGCATCAGTATCTGAGCTGCTGAAGCATCTCTTCCTCAGTGCTTCTCATGCCTGTGCTCATATTCCTGGAACATAAGAGCATGGCCACAAGCACAGACTGGTAGGCTTGGTTCACATTGTCGTATGGACCTGGGATGACCATCAGTGGCTCCAGAATTTTTGGATGATGTAGTAGATGTTCCTTGAGGTTTGTTATCAGCTTGTCTTGACCACTTAATGCCGAGAAACACAAATAGGGAAAGGCTACGCTGATCCAGAAGCAGATTGCTACAACTGTCTGAAAGATAGCTACTTGTGACTGCTACAGGTCTGTTACTAACTAGTTTGGACTTTGCAGGTCAATGGGAGGGGGCTTGTGGCAAAGGTTTGTGAAGCATTCAGGACTGTGATTTACACCTGCAGGAGTAAACATTACAAATATCCTTGAAATAATTGCTGGCTTTGAGAGAATGGGCTTTCCAAATTGCAAGGGGGCCATTGATGGGACTCCTGCCCATAGTTTGCCTTTCATAAGGAACATAAGTATACAAACTGCAAAAGGTATTACTCTATCATTATGCTGGCCCTGGTCAGCCATGGAGGCAGATTAATGGATGTTTATATGACACACTGGCAAGCTGCATGAGGTCAGGGTTTTCTGGAAATTGGGACTTTAGCTTCATGGACAAGCTGGGACATTATTTTCACTGAGGGTATGTCTACACTGCACACTTATTTCGAAATAAGCTATTCCTTAAGAAATACTCTGAAATAGCTTATTTCAAAATAGCACATCTACACTACAGGGAAGCCTCAAAATTAGTCCAAGGCAGGCTTCCCTAATGTGGACGTGCTACCTTGATTTAGAGCCCCAGGAGGAACTGGGGAGTAATTAGTTTGAATGGCCCTGGGGAGGAGCTATTTCGAAATAATAGCAGTGGAACATCCACGCTACAGCTACTTCAAAATAGCTATTTCGGAATAGGCGTTATTCCTTGTGGAATGAGGTTTACAGAAGTTGGAATAAGTCGTCCATTATTTCGAATTTATTTTGAAATAACAGAATTGCCGTGTAGATGCTCGCATTGCTATTTCAAAATAATGTCAGTAATTTTGAAATAACTATGCTGTGTAGATGCACCCTCAATGATTATCTCACTGATGGAGACCATTTTTTATTTCATTTTTATTTCAGAAGGTGGTGGAAGCTACTGCGGGGGAGGCTTTTCTAGATTTGATTTTAACAAATAGGGACGAACTGGTTGAGAACTGGAAAGTGGAAGGATGAAAGTCTTAGGTGAAAAGATCTTGAAATGACAGAGTTCATGATTCTAAGGAATGGTAGGAGAGAGAACAGCAAAATAAAGACAATGGATTTTAAGAAGGCAGACTTTAGCAAACTCAGAGAGTTGGTAGGTAAGGTCTCATGGGAAGCAATTCTAAGAGAAAAAGGAATTTAAGACAGTTGGCAGATTTTCAAAGTGACAAAGCAACAGCAAATGATTCCACTACACAGGAAAGATAAGAGTGATGGCAAGAGATCACCTTGGCTTAACCAGAAGATCTTGTATCATCTGAAAATTAGAAAGGAGTCATCTAACTTTTAATAGGGACAGTGTGTTCCTATACAATGTTTTGACAACTGTTTTAGGAATGGACAGATTATGGAGCACTGGTTGAATATGCTTTTACTAAGGCACTCAGTTTAAGAAGTAGGCTATTGTATTTTCCCCAGCTTTACTTTCTGGATGGCTTTTAAGATGTTGCTCCAGTAGATGAAGTGATCCTTGTAGTTGGTTTGTTGAATTTTAGTAAAGTCTGGAAAACATGAAGTGTGTGTGGAAGCTTGTTTTTTTAATGACAGTTTCTAATGCTGAGAGCCCCTCCTCGATTTTCTTCTGTTTGTTGTACAGAATGCTGATAAGGTGGTTCCTGAGTTTCTTTGCAAGAGTGTGGCATAATCTCTGGTTGTAGTCTGTGGGATACGTAGATTGCAGTGGGTTTTTCACCTCAGTCCCTTAGGTATGATGTTCATCTGTTTGCACTTGGAAAGGAAGATGATATCTGTTTGGATCAGTGTGAGTTTCTTTGTGTAGTTGATGGATTTCACTCCATATGGCTGAATACTGTGCCTTGCGTGTTCAAAAGCTTCAGAGGGGTAGCCGAGTTAGTCTGTAACAGGAAAAACTTAAACAACAACAAATAGTTTAGTAGCACCTTAAAGACTAACAAAACATGTAGATGGTATCATGAGCTTTCGTGGGCAAACCCACTTCTTCAGATGTGACAGGAGTATTAGAAGTCCAGATCCAAGAATAAATAAGGAAGGAGAGAGGGGGGAGAAGGAAGAAAAGAGAAAAAAGAAGGGGAAAAAAAGAGAGACAGTGAGTAGGTAGTTCAAATAGTTATAAGAGGCCGATAAGAACAATTAGCACCTCCGTTGGTTGGTTGGTTAAGTCATTAGGATGTGGAAGGTAGCGTGCAAGCCAGCCGATATCCTGGTTCATACCATTTGCATAAGAATTAAACTTGTGAATGAAGTTAAGTTCCAACCCTTCTCTGAGTATTTGGCTTTTGGAATTGGCCTGAAACAAAACTGTGACTTGGAGGTCCATTAATGAGTGTGCAGGCAGATTAAAGTGTTCTCCAGCAGGTTTCTGTGTATTGCCTTTTTGGATATCTGATTTGTGTCCATTAATTCTTTTCCATAGAGACTGTCCAGTTTGGCCAATATACATGGCAGTGGGGCATTGCTGGCATTTGATGGCATAGATCACATTAGTGGATGTGCAGTTAAATGAACCTCTGATCTGGTGGCTGATGTGGTTGGTTCCAGTGATGAAATCGCTGGTGTAGATGTGTGGGCAGAGTTGGAACCAGGGCTGATTGCAGGGGTGGGTTCCTGGATGACTATGGTGGAGGTGAGTTGTTCTTCAAGGGTCTCCTTCCCATGGGTCCATATGATGAAGATGTCATCAATGTAGCATAAGTAGAGTAAGGGTGTTAGAGGGCAAGAGCTGAGGAAACGTTCAGGGTCAGTGTAAGAGTCCTTACTCAGTCCTGAGTCCCTGCCCAGTGCTCAGGCCTGTACTTCCTAGCCCGGCAGCCCCTTTAAGACTAGGGGTTTGAAGGCGGGCCGGCAAACAAACAGCTCTCAAAGTCAAATGGTGGCCCTGGCCCTGGTTCAGGGTGGGGCAGGCAACCAAACAGTTCCCCAAAGTCAAAATGGTAGCCTAGGCCCTGGTTCAGGGCAGGCAGGAAAACAAACAGTTCCCAAAGGCAAATAAATGCAAATAGCTACTTTCACACTGATGAGCATGAATACAAAGATTAAGGCAAAATTGCACAACACACAGGCACCATTTAAGTCAGTTCTGCTGATATTAATAAAATGCAATATTTACCCGATTTCCACCCATGTGACAGCACTTTTAATGAACAATGACAGTCCAGGAATTTAACTACTAAAACGCATATCAATAGAAGACCATTATATTGACTACTTTTTTATTTTGGCTCCCACTCACGGGCCTAGGGTTGCCAGGTGTCCGGTTTTGAACCAAACAGTCCGGTATTTGAGGGTTCTGTCCGGAAAAAAAATTAAGAAAATACCGGACACATAAAATGTCCGGTATTTTCTAATTAGGTAAGTTTTATTATTATTAGGAGTATCAGTACGTAGTTGCGAACTGCCTGGCTGGTAGACACGCTCACACTGCATGAGCATGTCTACCAGCCAGGCAGTATGCAACTACGCAGGGGGGGCGGGGAGGCGGGATGGGATGGAATCCCTGGGGCCGGACTTGCTCATGCTTCGCCGGGACGGGCAGCGCCCCGGGATCTGCGTGCGCCTGGGTCAGTCTCGCTCCATGCCGTCCAATTCTTTCCCCCCGCTCCCTCCCTGGCCAGCCCCGCTCCCCCCGACCCCCTCCCAGCCAGCCCTGCTTCCCATTGGCCGGTCCCCACCCGATCTCCCGGCCAGACCCGCTGTCCCCGACCAGCCCTGCTTCCCGCCAGCTGGTTCTCCCCTCCTCCTCCCGATCTCCCCAGCCAGCTCCGCTCCTCCCGACCCCCTCCCGGCCAGACCTGCTTCCCACTGGCCGGTCCCGATCTCCCGGCCAGCCCCGCTGCCCCGACTCCCCAGTCCTGCTTCCCGCGAGACAGTTTCCCCACACACACACACATCCTCCTGGCCAGCCCCACTCCCCTCCTGGCCAGTGTCCCCCTCCCTCCCCCCCATCTGAGATCAAGTGTGTCCAGTATTTTTTTTAAGCCACCTGGTAATCCTACGCGGGCCGTATGCTGAGCCCTGTGTAAATCCAAACCACACTGCAGGCCACAAACAAATGGGCTGCGGGCCGCGTGTTGAGTAGCCCTGATGTACAGCACGGCAAGTGAGCCTGTCCACACTCATTTTCTTTCTGCAACTTTTGACCTAGCAAGTGTATCCCTGTTGACCCACTGCAGTACTGATTAGCTTTATTGCACAGAAACAACCTCTTGCTGAGATCTTGAAAAGAATTAATGGAGCCAGTTATAATAAAATACTGGGGGGTGTGCCCTCTGCTTGCTACGCTTGTCTATCCCCCTCTCTCTGGCCGCTTTCGCTTTGCTGAGAGAGCCTGTTGACACTGAAGACGTTATTTTATCGTCCAGCAGGAACATTCGGTTGTCTGGCAGGACAAACTTTACTGTATATAGAGAAAGATGACAGGATTTAGGTTTGGGTTTGGGTTTGGGTTTGTTTGTTGTGGGCTCTTTTTTTCTAAATTGACCTAACTATTTTTATATGACTTGATTGCATATAACTTGTGTTTTTTAAATATCTATTTTTAGCTGACATGAGTTTGTTCAATAAGTAGCCACATTTTTTTTTCTTTTGGTTCTCTGGCATCAGTAATCTGTGTGTCTTGTTGCAGCCAACACTATGGACACGTGTCAAATTCTACTCAGTCTTCTGCACATCAGCTGTATTTCCCTGTAATACTAAAAATATGTTTAATATTTTCTTCTGAGAATCTTTTCAGCAGTTTGAAATTCCCCAAACCTATCAGTGGATTCTGGTTTGATGTTTTCTATTTTCCCTAATTCAGAGACTGAGTTCAATTTATCTTCTGATTGGCCAAGATTTTTAAAAAATGAGATCCTAAATTTAGTGATCTCAGTAACTGGCCTGGATTTCAGAGGTCCCTAGCACCCAGCACCTCCCATTGAACAGAACTATTTAAGCACCTTCTTATCTGAGTTCCGAAATCAATGCAAGCAGCTGGGTGCTTACAGCATGTTTACACCTATCTACATTGTAAAGTAAAGCTGAATTTTATGTTTAAAGGTCTTGCTGTCCCACTTTCTATTCATTTTTTACTTACTATATGTGGTTTCTTATAGTGTTTTCATTTTTATTATATAATTTGTTTTTGCTTGTTTGGCGCACTTGGTGGCGGAGAGTCTATGAAGGGAGTTTTATCATTTCAGTTATTTGGGCAAGAAAATGCAGGAAATTAATTAGATATTTAATAGTCCATGCACATAAATACATGGTATTCATCACATTACTGAAATGTTAATACTTTGGTAATTTAACAAGCCATCCTTGTAATTTTACAACAGCAACAGATTGACAAATATAGTAACTTCAATTTCTTGAAAGATTAAATTTCTTGATCTGATTAAAAAGCACTGTAACTAAATTTACATTACAATGCAATTTGTATAAAATGTTCTCAGTACAGCTTCCCCCTATAAAGTGATTAGTTTTTCAAATAAATAATTTGTAGTTGAAAATAATGAGAACAGATCCTTTCATTAGTGAACTGTGTTGCTGTTTGCTACCAATGGAAAGATTAGGAGAAATTACAGATTGACATGCAATATAACTGTGTGACAACAAAGAACACAAGAGAACTTCAAAGACGAAAAACTGTGCTCCATCTCTAGGAACCAGTTATCCCTACAAAAAGGATAAGAGTATTTTTGAATCACTTACTTGTATGTTGTGAGTATATATTTCCTGTAATGACACTATCCTGGTATCAGAACATCCTACTTGGTATTCACCAGACTTTGTCACTGTAACCAGAACCTCTTTGATTATATCATCCCTAAATTCACTGACATTTGATTATTCTGTGTGCCATTTGACACAGAGAGAAATAATTCAATCTAGTATACAAACAGGCCTCTTTTGGAAATTGTAGCTATTAGTGCTCATAAAGTGGCTAAAAGTTAGGAACTGAAGTCATTGAAAAGATTGATGTGAATAAAATTGCATTGTCATTGCCAGCTAAAATAAAATAAATCTGCTCCCCCATTGCTGTATTTTTATTTTATTTTAACTATTAGTAAATGCAAATTCTTATTCCAAATATCCTTTAATTGAAAATGTATGGCATAAAAGCACAGAAAAATCATTATAGCAAACTGGTAGATGAATCTTCTACGTGCAGCTGTATACAGATGTTTTATTCTGGTTTGTAATGTTGCTGTGCATTGTTAAAGAGATGCCATGGTTGACTCGGTGGTGGCTACATTTTAGTATAGTAGTGGTAAATATTCTTTATAAAAGATGGGGCTGCTGCCAGGGTCTTTGTTAGAACCACTTGAGAATGTGTTCCTCTTAATTATAAAATAGCCAGGGTCTGTGGCATGAGATGCTGTATGAGAGCAGAGTTGATAGGGATCATGTGACATCTTTTAAGTTTTTTCTGTGATGTACAACTTATTTAGTTATTTGTATATCTTGTGGAGTTGGTGCTGTTTCCCCCTTTTCTTTACATTAATTGGCATTTTGGTTAATTTTCAAGGACACCTAGAGGAAGAAACTCTTGAGGTCTTTAAAATCCAAATAAAAATATAGCAACAGAAATATGCAGCTTTTCATCTAAAGATCTCAAAATGTTTTACAAAGGAAATAAACATGAAAACCTCATTTTCCAAACCAAGGAACAAGGAGCAAAGCCCCAGCTCATGCAACAAACCAGGGGCAGAGCTAGAAATAGAGTCCATGTCTCCTGAGCTGTAAGCCTATACCCTAGCCACTGTGCTAAAGTACTGTATGTTGTTTTTAAAGCAGTTTGTGATCCGTTAGCAGGTAAATGTAACCTAGGATACCTATCTGAAAACTGAATTATTTTCAGTATGCAAAGATTATGAAGTGATGTCTGAAGTTTGAGTGCTTAGTAACAGAAATATGAATAACCAATTTTGCAACTGTTTACTTCCTGAGTATTGGCTAATCAAAGATTTCTAGTGGGAATATTCAGTTATGCATCTTCTCAGCATTTAGTTGCTTGTTTACTTCTATAGTGCACACTACATGGGGATAATTTCTGAAGTTAAATAATCCTAAACAGGAAACATTGTAATGACTGTTTAAAAGATACTAATCTTGATTATAATGCTTAAATAATGATTTCAGCTCATCTGCTTTTAAGTAGCTCAAATAATACACATTTCAGTAATTATAAAAGATGTATTTGATATTTTGTTAATGAAAATATAGCTCATACACTATTTGTAAGAAAATAAACAATGTAACTGTTTTAACGTATTTATTTCTTGGAGCTTTGCAAATTATCTATATTATTTCACTGTATAGATCATGTAAATAATGTACCATTGCTTGTGAAAGGAAAACAGATTATTCCTTTTGGAATAGTTCCTCTGAGTTGACAGTTATCAAACAAATTTTATTTTATTTTAAAATGTTAAGGTTGAAAGTGTGTTTCAGATCTATATTACATACAGATGTTGCACTGATTCTAAGTAAAGGTGTGATCTTAAACTCGTGCAATAAGTCTAATATCAGTTCCGAGCAAATTAGTTGAAACTAAGTAAAGAATAAAATTGTCAGACACATAGATTAACATAAATTTGTTGTGGGAAAATCAACATGATTTCTGTAAAGGGAAATCATGCCTTACTAATCTACTAGAGTTCTTTGAGGCTGTCAACAAACATGTGGACAAGGGGGATCCAGTGGATATAGTGTACTTAGATTTCCAGAAAGCCTCTGACAAGATCCCTCACCAAAAGCTCTTAAATAAAGTAAGTTGTCATGGGATAAGAGGGAAGGTCCTTTCATGGATTGATAACTGGTTAAAAGACAGGAAACAAAGTGTAGGAATAAATGGTAAATTTTCCAAGTGGAGAGAGGTAACTAGTCCCCCAAGGGTCTGTCCTGGGATCCATCCTATTCAACTTACTTATAAATGATCTAGAGGCTGGGAGGGGTTGTAACTGAGTTGGAGGATAGAGTCATAATGCAAAATTATCTGGACAAACTGGAGAAATGGTCTGAGGTAATTAGGATGAAGTTTAATATGGACAAATGCAAAGTACTCCACTTAGGAAGGAACAATCCATTTCACACATACAGAAAGGGAAGCAACTATCTTGGAAGGAGTACTGCAGAAAGGGATTTAGGGGTCATAGTGGACCACAAGCTAAATATGAGTCAACAGTGTGACACCGTTGCAAAAAAAAGCAAACATGATTCTGGGATTCATTAACAGGAGTGTTGTGAGCAAGACACGAGAATTTTTTCTTCCGCTCTACTTTGCGCTGATTAGGCCTCAATTGGAGTATTGTGGCCGTTCTTGACAACACATTTCAAGAAAGATGTGGAGAAATTGGAGAAGTTTCAGAGAAGAGCAACAAGAATGATTAAAGGTCTAGAGAACATGACCTATGAAGGAAGGCTGACAGAATTTGGGCTTGTTTAGTTTGGAAAGGAGAAGACTGAGAGGGGACATGATAGCGGTTTTCAGGTATCTAAAAGGATGTCACAAGTAGGAGCTGACTGGGCAGGGCTGATTAATCACCTGTGAAGCTGGGCTCTGCACAGCTTAGAGGGAACACTGGCAATACAGTATTTTTTGCATTTTTTTAAATAACCATATTACCCTGTTTTACATTTTTAAGTAAACTGTGCTAATGTTTATAAGGATTTTGATACAATTATCATTAAACCATTGTGTTGGTCAGGATAAATGTAGTATTTGTTCCCTGTTTTGTTTTGTTTTTTTCTCAGTCCAGCAGACAAGTGTAAAATAGCAGATGTTAACTTGCATTTCCCATTTCCTTGCCCTGTCACTCAATACAAGTCTTAAAATCCTCTGAATTTGGCTGGAATTGCCTATTTAATTTTTTGAGCAGCTTTTCAAGAAAGCTCACAGGAGAAAATTTTGTGATATTAAATTATAAAAGGGCAGAAAGGATTGAAATCATTAGGGCTCATTATTCAATCCCTTAGAGGATTTTGCAAGAAGGCTTTCAATGCAGGAAAACTTTGCCATCCTAAACCCCAAAGGCATGGTATTGTGCTAATAATAAGCAAAAAATATATTACATCGTGGTTAAGGTAAGTGACAAAATGTCTGTGTGTCATAATATTTAACCAGTTATCAAAGATAGCTTGTTCTTTCAATGTGAGGGAAAAGATGTACAAAATTGCTCCATATGCTATAAAATCATATGAGTGTGCAGGCGATTCCTATATTACTACTAAATATTCAGTGGCTTACTTTTTATTTCCTGTTGTTATATTATTCTTTGTATGGTATTTTTAAAAAAATGCAAATTCTAATCTGAATAAGAACTGTGTACATTTTTAATAAAATACAAGTTTTGGGAACAAAATACAGATTGATTTCCTAGAATATTCCAGAAGTAGAGGTTAAAATACATCAGACCTTATTATTCTATCACTTATATCCTCTGACTTCTATGAAGTTGCTTCTCTTTTGCCCCAGTGAAATCCAGGCTCAGATGCTTTAAAATGTATGGTCAGATCCCTTGGAATTGGCTGCTTGGTAACTGGACTCATTCACAGAGGATTCTGTGATCTTAAGCCCTCCAATAAGTGTTCTGCAAGTGGAGTCAACCTGACATTGACCTCTTCATGACCTGATCCAACCACAAATGCCACCGGTTTTGCTCCAGGGCAGGCCTGGAGAAGGGATCCCTAGGTGACACGTTTCTCCTGAAATGGGAAGCCCCACTCCTGTACACATTCCCACTTCTACCCTGATCCATTGGGTGATCATGAGGATCTGACAGGACCAAGCACAGGTCATGCTTGTAGCGCCAATCTGATTCCTAACAACAACTTAGGACACTCCCAAGGTAATCTAAATTGAACCACTAAAGGGATGCGCTGGGAAGAGAACTCCAGCAATGCCCCTTTTTCTTGATTATATCCCTTTGCTAGGAGGATGGTGCAATAGGCAGTGGTATGTGTAGTGTAGAGTAGAGCCAGCTTTGGGCCACTGGAGAGAGGACCACTTGAAGTGGCCTTTACATCTGTTTTGCACCATCAGAGCATTGGAAAAGAGGGTTCTGGGCTTTTCTCTTTGTACTTCACTTTTACAACCAGTTTAGTAAACACTGTAAAGAACAAAATAAGCTCCACAAGAAATGTTTCATTTCCACAAGAAATGTTGGAAAACTATGTGTCTGAATCTTCAGTGCCAATAAAATGTGGATGAATAATTATAGTTTAACCTTTACTTGTAGTGACTATGGTCAAGACTGCATGTTCATTAGCTGTAGCCATATAATATTTAATTAATTCGGGTTGAAAATTACCCTCTTTCTCGCACACAGCTTGCTAGAAAAAAACTGTCATCAGGCTTTCAAGGGCCGCACGCTCCTTGCAGGGCAGGGGCAGGGTGGAGGAAACGTTTGCACTTCCCCCTGCTCCCAGGCCTTAATTGGGCTGAATCAACCTGCTTGGTGGGCCGGATCCAGCCCACGGAGGCTCTTTTGCCCACCTCAGCCTTATGGGCTAGGGAGCACACACAGACTCCCACACAGTACAGGACAAATGGTCCTACCAAGAAACCAAACTCCACATCAACCTCTTAGAGTTAAGAACAGTACACTGTGCATGCCATCATTTTCTCCCAAGCATCAAGAACAAAGCTATTTGCATCCTAACAGACAATATATCATGCATGTATTACATCAACTGTCAGGGAGGAGCACGGTTCAACTCCCACTGTACTGAAGTGATCAAACTTTGGAACTGGTGCATGTGGCACCAGATTACCCCTACAGTAACCTACCTACCAAAAGTTCTCAATATTTCAGGAGACAATCTCAGCCATCTAGTCTCAGACCAACAAAAGTTGGAACTGGACACAACAGCCCTACAATAAGTGTTCTGCAAGTGGAGTCAACCTGACATTGACCTTTTCATGACCCGATCCAACCACAAATGCCACCGGTTTTGCTCCACGGCAGGCCTGCAGAAGGGATCCCTAGGTGACGCATTTCTCCTGAAATGGGAAGCCCCACTCCTGTACACATTCCCATCGCTACCCTGATCCATCAGATGATCATGAAGATCCAACAGGACCAAACACAGGTCATACTTGTAGCACCTTCATGATCCAGGCAGACCTGATTCCTGTACCTCCAACATCTGATGATTTCCGCTCCCCCTGCATTCCCATGACATTGCAACTTCCTATCCCAGCATCACAGCTATACTCTCCATCCGGACCTGGTAACACTTTACCTCAAGGTCTGGCTCCATGATGCCAAAACTTCCTGCTCTGACAGGGTAAAACAAATACTAATTAACAGTTGACAAGCCTCTACCGGAAAGGCCTATACTTATAAGTGGAAGAGGTTCTCCACATGGGTACAAAGAAACACAACATCCAACCCTCCACCATACCCTACCAATGATACTGGACTATCTCCTCAAACTACGAGAGACAGGTCTCTCTCAGCTCAAAAGTCCACACAGCAGCAATTGCAGCATTTCATGAACCACTGGATGAGTTCTCCCTTTTTTTGCACCCCATGACTAAACACTTCTTGGCAAGCTTACAAAATATATTTCCCACAGTAAAGCCGTCCACTCCCTTGTGGAATCTAAACCACGTCCTTAAGAGACTCACAAAGCCTCCTTTTGAACCACTTGCCACATGCTCATGGCTACATCTGTCTATGAAAGTAGCCTTCCTTATTGCAATCATCTCCAGCAGACAGGTTGTCAATGTAGCAACTTTGATGGCAGAGCCTCCTTACACATTTTTCAGCAAGGACAAGGTCATACTCAGACCCCACCCTAAATTCCTCCTGAAAGTCCCCACATCCTTCCATATTAATGAACCAGTCCACTTACCTGCATGCTTTTCAAAACCACACGATGACACAATCCAAGCAGCACAACATACCCTCGATGTCTGACAAGTGATCACTTGCTACCTTGACAGGATCAAGTCCTGGAGGAAGTCCACAAGACTGTTCACCTCCTTTGCAGAATGATTGATAGGACAAGCTGTTTCCTCGCAATGAGTATTGAAATGGATATCCTCTTGCATCCATACTTGCTATGCGATCCATAACAAGAAACCACTATCTTTTGTTATGGCCCACTCCACCGGAGCAGTGGCATCAACCATAGCCTTCCTTAATAATGTCCCATGCAGGGACATCTGCAGAGCAGAAACCTGGTCCTCAGAACACACATTCACTAGACACTATGTTTTGACATCTGGTCTAATCCCAACTACATCGCTGTCCACTCCACTGTCTCCAGGACATGGCTCCAAAACTCACTTCCATGAGACAGACACTGCTCTTTAAATACCTAAAGCAGAGCACCCAGGAGGACAGCACTCAAAGAAAAAGAGAGAGTTACTCATCTTGTACAGTAATGAGGGTTCTTCGAGATGGGTGTCCCTGTGGGTGCTTCACTGCCCTCCGTCCTCCCCTACTTTGGAGCCTTTTTGGGGCTATATCCAAGGTAGCGAAGGAACGGCGGCACCGTGCCGCACACACAAGCAATGGACACTAATGGCATGAGGGGACACTACTGTACATGCGTGGCATGGCAGGACACTGTTAGAAAAGACTTCTGATCGCTGGTGTGAGTACACACCAGCACCTCAGGTGGAGTAACTCTCTCTTATTTAGCTCTGTAGGGGTATGTCTATACTATCTAATTTAGATATGCAACTTTAGCTACGTTAATTATGTAGCTGAAGTCGAAGTCGCTTAACTCAACTTTTGGCGCTGTCTACACTGCAGGAAGTCGAAGGAAGAACACGCTTCATTCGACTTCCCTTACTCCTCGTGAAAGCAAGGTTACCATCATCAATCAGAGTGCCCATCTCACTTTGAATTAGCTGTCTTAACTGGACCGCTAATTCGAACCCTGGAAGATCAACAGTGGCAGCTTCGATCTTCCTCTGTAGTGTAGATGTACCCTAAGGTTGCTGAGTTCTTCTGTTTGTCACTTTGTGTTTTCAAGTATTAGACCCCTACAGGGAGTTGCTGACTTATTTCTTGCTTGTGCTTGGTAATCTATCCTCTCTTATAGCAAGACTGCAGTTATCTGAACAGAGATAACTGGGATCTAGAATAGAGAAATCTTAAGAACAGCGAAGTTTGGACAGAAGACTAAAATTTATGCTTATGTTGTTACTTACAAAGCTAAAGCCCAGCAAAAGGGATGCATTTGGACTGCAGAGATGTATATTTGTATAGATTCTGTTCAGAACAAGATGAGCACTCTGTCTACCTTCTTTCTCAGTCTGCTGTGTGGAGACCTGCTGTAATGATAAGAGGAATTGGTATTTTGAATAAAAATTATCTTTGTATGCTATTGTCTACAGAAGAGAAGAGTGAGGGGGAATTGATAGCAGCCTTTAACTCTCTGAAGAGGGGTTCCAAAGAGGATGAAGAGAGGCTGTTCTCAGTAGTGACAGATGGCAGAATGAGGTGCAATAATCTCATGTTGCAGTGGGGGAAGTCTAGGTTGGATATTGGGAAAAACTATTTCACTAGGAGGGTGGTAAAGCACTGGAATAAGTCACCTAGGGAGGTGGTGGAATCCCCATCCCTAGAGGTGTTTAAGTCCTGGCTTGACAAAGCCCTGGATGGGATGATTTAGTTGGGGTTGGTCCTGCTTTGGGCAGGGGGTTGGACTTGATGACCTTCTGAGGTAACTTATAACCCTATGATTCTATGATTTTATGAGCTGAGATTATTCCATGTGTGGAATATAAATTACAGTTGATTTTATGGTGGATGACAATAAAATCAGATGCGTTATTTAGAATACAGTGATTATATATATACAGAGCTGCCAAAATGTGGCAAAATTGTTCTAGACATCATTTCGTAACCATTTTGTTATATTTTCCTGACAAAATTATATATACACATAGAGATCCATTATACTAGAGAATATCAGAATAAATGCAAACACTCAGCTATTCATTCAGTGCAGCAAGTCTACTAACAGACTTGATGATTCCAAGACCAGAAGGTACTACTGTGATCATGTAATCTACTCTCACATATAACTCAGGCCATAGAACTTTCCAAAAATAATTCTTAGACTATATCTTTTTGAAAAACATCCAGTGCCATGACCTTATGATTAATGGCCAGCTATTTTCATAAATACAGAATTTGCATTTACATACAAATAGATGATGTTAGTTTTATAGTTCTTTATATAAGTGAAATGAATAGAAAAGAGCCTTTTTATCATGTAGCAGTACTTTTATTAGAAGAGGAAAATACATATTTTAGACAGAAAGATAGTGATTGCTCAGATGTATCTACTAGACTGTAGACTTGTTTGCAGAGTGAATATTACTTGAAGTCTATAATTTAATCTTCATATTTAAATACATCTACAAATCCTACCTGTATGTTTAGGACATATGTAGCTCCCAGTACAGCATTACGTCAATTTCTGAATGGAAAGTTATTTAAACCCACGATGAACGGTATGCTGTTTCATATTGTGGCTTTTGCAAAACAAAAAACAAAACAAAAAACCCTCCAGATTTTATGAACTATTTAAATGCTGTATCAAAGCCTTAAGTGGAACACAGGAGGATTTTATTCTGGGATTAATGTCACCTGTATAAAAAATTGATTGAGATGAAATTAAATTATTAGCATTAAGTATTTGTTTTACTCCTAGATTCAATGATACTGTCAACGAGTGGCCTCCTCTTGGGCACCTTCTGTAAGTGGCTCCTTACTGCCTATTAATCAGAAGGTCATGACACAGGATGTTTTTTCCTCCTTTCGGTTCCTCAGTAAACTCATAAAAGGATTTTTGCAAGTCCAATAGCAGCAGCCCCCTTAGGCTCTGGTTTGTTAAAATAACTTCCAAGTTTAAACACAAAATCTTCCCTCCTGCCTTAAGCTGGACACAGCCCCAAACTCCCCTGGTGTCTCAGGGCTTTTTGCTTCAGCAGTCTATTCCCAGCCCTTCCTGGCTGAGGCAACTTTTACTGCAGTCTCTCCACAGCCTCCCTTCCCCTTTACCTACTTGCAGCTTCCTATTGTTTCTATAGTGGTATGACCTGATCCAACCCAGATGTTCCTTTTTAGTGATCGGGGTGGCTAGCTCCAGGCCCTCCAGCCTTTGAAAGCTGAGCCGCTCTATGACACACACAAGCCTTAGAATGTTACCCATCCTGCAGCAAGTTCTACCAGAGGAAATGTTCTATTTCTTTTGTTGGCTTCTGTTGTTCTATATCTTACTTGGTAGCTTCTGTCCTTCTCCTTTCATCTAACTGCTTTCATCAGACAAAAATGCCCACTCTTTACAATGCTGAAAATAGATGTGTAGATGACCCAGCTTGGTTGGGTTATTTTCAAAGGTGCCTCCATCTCTGCCAAATGAAGATAATGCCCATTTTTTTCATCCTCCACCACCAGTGTATCAGTTTGCCTCTTATCCATAGCTAACTCACCCTCTCCTTTACTCCTTCAGGTCCAGGTTCCTGGCATCTTCCAAATGCACTTGTTCTTTCTGATACCTCTCTTTCAAAGAGAATAACCTATTGATGTCCTTTTTAAAGATAATTTGGTTTTTTCACACCCAGCAGCCTGTCCTGCCACCCCTTGGATGTTTCCATTTGCTGATTACTTATCCACTTTCCTCTTTGACAAGAGGGTCTTTCAACTCCAGTCAACTTCTCCAGTGTGGAAAAAAGTGGTCTCCTCAGGGTAGCTATGCTAGGTCTTTGTTCCTTAATAAACTGTAAAAAGAAAAGTATTTTATAAGTCCAATAGTAACAACCCTCCTTAGGCTTTGCTTTATTTACTTAATTTAAACACAAAAATCTAACCAGTCCTAGGCTGGGCACAGCCCCAGACTCCCCTGATGCTTCAGGACTTTTGTGCTTTAGCAGACTACTCCCAGCCCTTCCTAGCTGTAGTACCTCCTCTGGTCTTAGGATCTTCCCTGCAGGACTCTTTCTTACTGCAGTCTCTCTCTGTGTTTCAGAGCCTGAGCTCCATCCAGCCCAAACAGGGTCATCTACACATCTGTTTTCAGCACTGTAATGTGAGCCCTGCAAATCCAAGTGTGTAGACATGGGCTCTGCAACTCACTGCTGTAGTTATTTTCAGTGAATTGTTTCAGTTGCTAACATCAGAAATAGCTTTAATGGTCATCATAACTTATTTTAAGTTCAAAGTAATATTTATTAGTTTCAAAACAAATGTCAAAATGATGAGAGGCAAATAGAATGATAGATACTCCCTGTTTTCTTGCTATATGAGTAGTAGATGCAAACGCTCACACATTCTAAATACTCAGAGAGACAAAGAATTTTATGGCCTTCTATATTAATCTCGATAATTTAATTTTTAATAGAAATAATACAATTTTAATTTATTTATTCAGTGAAACTGTTGCCACTAGCTTCAGGAAGAGCTGTTTTCCCAAGAGTTTCCAACGTGATAAATATAATTCTTCTAACAGCAATTTTCAGGAAAGTAGTAATATCTTGAGTTGTCAATTTAGATATGTATTATAAGAGGCACCAACTCAGTTCATGAAAAGATCCAAAAGGATTAATCAAGCAACATAACAAAGAGTGCTTAAATAACTTCATATCTAATGACTTGAGTTAAACTTAATGTCATCATAACGTCCTAAAAACTAAAATACATATCTGTTTGTGGCAGGGGCTGCATCTTCATATGAGTACAGTCACAGCATCTATCACAATACAACCCCAATTCTGATTGAGAATTCTCAGCCCTACTACAATGTAAGTGTATAAGCTGTAGCCATTTTGGTCCCAGGATATTAGAGAGAGAGACAAGATTTGGAAGTGACTCAGAGCTTATCTTCAGGTCTGGGAAATGTACTCAAGACTGTCTTAACTAAATAAAAGTTGGAACAGATTGTTTTGCATTAGTAGTTAACACATATTTCAAAGGACCATTCAAGATGAAGTGGCCTGTTAGTACCTTTAGTCAGAGAGGAAAAGGGAAAAACAATGAACAACGCTCCCCAGACATGTTTCAAGATCCAGAAGTCCTACATATGCCTATCTCAACATATGTTGCATAAAGTACCTCAATAACAACTGTGTGGGTGAAACAAGACAATTACTACACTCTCAACTAAACTCAGACAGAAAAATGATAAGACAGAATCACCATATCACCTGTAGCTGAACACACTTCAAAGAGCAATCAAAACTGTACAGTATGTACGCTGCACCCTCCTTTAAGAAGGAACTTCCACCTCAAGAGAAACCTACACAACATCTTCAAAAAATGAATTTACAAGTTTAAATTAATAACTTTCCAAGATACTAGATGGACGGAATAGAGACACTGGCTATTTTTATGGCTTTTTACAGCAATCCATACTCCATTTAACAGGCCCCTTCTACAGGTTTTTTCATTAATAGGCCACTTCATCTTGAATACTCCCTTGAAATATGTGTTAACTACTTATGCTAAACAATTTCACCTTGTATTTAGCTCAGAAGATTGTGGGCAGGTATATACTACAAACTTGCATAGGCCTACCTGCACCAATGCATTTGCACCTTTGTAGTGCTTCTGGCGAAGATTCTCTAAGCCAACGGGAAATAACTCTATTATTGGCTTCATAACTCCACCTCCAAAAGAGGGAGAAGCTGTCCCACCAGCATAGCACTGTCTATGTGGGTGGCTACGGTCAATATAACTACAGTAAGTTGCTGAGGAGTGAGTATTTCTCTCTCTCACACACACACACACACACGCACACACACACACATCCCCGAGCAACATAGTTATAGAGTGCAGTGTGGACCTGGCCTGTCACTCTCACCAATGGAAGCTGGCCTCAACCACCTTGTGACTGTATAATATAAATATGAAACAATTAAATTATTTGAATGATTTAAAAATACAGTAAGCCAAATGCCAGGTGTGCATAAAGGAACACAAGGAATAGGTAACTATGTCCTGGATCAAACCATAATAATGGGTGTACATTTAAATTTTCTTGAAGTAATCCACTCATGTCTTCAGATATTATTTTCACTGAAATAGATTATGTTAATGATAGACTCACTTAACTGATACTTTAAATAGTACATGGCGGTAACAGATCATTGGGGTTATCACATTTCCTTCAGCTCTAATGAAGCTTTAAATTAAAAAATTTGAAATGTTTTTCCCAAATGGTTATAATTAATTATTTTGATAGGAAAGGTTAGAACTTCACTGAGAATGTAAAAAGTACACTGTTCCCTAAGCAATCGGAAAATAGACCTGCACGTACTTCACACTAAAAAAGCCATTTTGTATTTCACCTCCTTGCAATAATTTAAGATAGCTCTTTGGGGAATAAAAGAGCTAGATTAAGGTACTGATTATAATTCAGCATAATGTACATCTGCTGCTACTGCCACATACAGGCTCTGTGACTGCACAGTATGTATGCTTCACCCTCTTTTAACAAGGATCTTCCACCTCAGATTTAATCATATAATGCTGATCTTGGCCTTATGTATCTACACAAACATGCTCGCATCAAGTCAATTATATTAAAACAGATATGGCAGCCTGGCTACATGCAGAAAGTACTGCCCAGTGGTGCATGAATGGCAGCCCCCTGCAGCCCACTACTTGGCCCACACCCATATATAAATGAGGAAGCCATTACAGGCTTCTGAGCAATGATGTAGATCATCTGTTTGCTTCTGCTCCAAACCTTGCCTTACTGTGAGCCTTAGGGTACGTCTACACTGCATGCTTATTTTGGAATAAGCTATTCTGGAATTTATTTTCCGGGAATAGCTTATTTTGAAATAGCACGTCTACACACAATAAGTGCATCAAAATAGAGTTTCAAAATATTTCAAAATAGAGCGTAAACACTGATAGGATGCTAACTTGCATTTAAGGCCATCCGGGAACCAGTTCAGGCAGGGCATCAGTTCAGCAGTCACTTCCTGGAGCTGCTGCCTAAGGCTATCTGAGATGCGTGCTTAATGGGACCTGTACAGACAGCCGTTTCTCAGGTTCTTCTCTTGCTTGCCTACCTCTCTGAGGGACAGCAAAGCATTCCCACTGTGTGCTTTGGTTGCCCTGTGTTTGGACACCACAGCACTCCAACTATGGAGCCGGAGCTGCCTCTGGACACGTGATGGCCCCTGACTATCGTGCTGCAGTTTATGCAGCAGTTTATGTAGGCTGCCCTGCTGGCCCTGCAGGAACATGACCCCCAGCTGTTTGAGGGGACCCTCAACTTCTTCCAGCTACATCCTACCCTGTACTGCCACTTCTGGCAGCAGGACACCAGTTCCGACTGGTGGGCTCAGCTTGTGATGAAACAGTGGGATGACCAGCACGGGACAATGAAGTTCAGCCAATGAAGCTATCTGGGGTGGTTTGGTGGAAGACAAAGGTGGTCTGTGCAGAGAAATGTCATCTGCCCTCTGATCATAGCTTCTGAGGCATGGAAGTACAGCTCCTGCAAAAGGTATGCACACCTGTGGAGCTCTCCACAGATCATTGCCACTCAGGGAATTCACACCATGAGGGGGGACAGCAAGTAAGATGACACATTATGGGTTCATGTGAATTTTAAGGGCCAGATGATGCACAGCCCCTTGAGCTTCTCTGCAACAGCTGGGCATGGTGGCAGTCCCTGCATGCAAAGAGATCAGGAATGGTGCAAGGCTAGCACCTTCAGCAGCACCAGCCTTCTGAAGGGGATGGCATCTGGTCAGCTGTGTAGGGAAGTGTGTCTGACATTTTGTAACAGGGTCTTAAAACGTCAAATGGGGCTGTCTTAGTTGATATTCCACAGGATTGACTATGATTATTCTAAAATGAAATGTATATATTCCTAGACAAAATACTATATTAAGATACACTGAAGGTTGAGATTATGCATCTGTAAATTAATTTAAAAACATTACAGGGTATCCCAAAGGCAAACATTACACACGATAGGCCTCAGAACATAAATGGAGACGCATCATCAAATGGGAACATTTCTCCTGGGGCCCCCACAGGTACTGATTGATAGCCCTACTCTGTTTAATATTTTTATCAATGGAAAAATAACAAATCATCACTTGTAAAGTTTGCAAAGGATGATAAAATTGAGGGTGAGGTAAATAATGAAGAGGACTGCTTTCTGATACAGAGTGATCTATATCAGTTGGTAAATGAGTACACGCAAGAAATATGTGTTTTGATGTAGCTAACATGTAACATCTAGAAACAACGAATGTAGGCCAAGTTTACAGATTGGGGGACTTTATCCTGGGAAACAGATTTGGGGATTGTAGCAGACAATTAACTGAACATGAGCTCCAAGTACAATACTGTAGCCAAAGAGCTAATCCAGCCCTTGGATGCATAATCAAAGGAATCTCAAGTAGGAGTAGAGAGGACATTTTAACTCTGTATTTTGGGTGACCAGATCACAAGAATAAAATATTGGGACATGAAGGGGAGCAGGGTGGATGGTGACTGGACCCCCCTTCAGGGAGGCTAGCCCCATGGCACCATCTCTGACACAAGACCCCGCCTACCACAGCAGGAGTCCTGAGTCCCCCCCCCCCGCATCCATTCCTGTGGCTGGAGTCCAACCCACCCCACTGCTAGAGAAATCCTGGGCTGGGCCTAGCGCTAGCCACACCATTTGGCCCCAGCCACAGGCTTTGGCTCCAGCCCCTGGTGGGTGGAGAGTGCTCAGAACTGGGGCAGTGGGTTGGGATGTGGGAGGGGGTTCAGGTTGCTGGCACCAGGAGGGAGTTTGGGTATGGGAGGGGGTTGGGACACAAGAGAGGGGCCAGGGTGAAGGGTGGTGCATATCTTGGGCAGTTCCCCAAAAGCAGCAACATCTCCTTCTGGGTCCTGGGTGGAGGCACAGTTAGGCAATTCTGCACACTGCTGCTGCTTCCACCCACAGGCACCCCCTCCCCAGCTCCCACTCATTGTAGTTCCCAGGCTATGGGAGCTGCAGAGCTGGTGCTTATGGCCGGGGCAACATGCAGCGCCCCCTTGACTGTCCCTGTGCCTAAGAGCCTGAGGGAGATGTTGCTGCTTCCAGGGAACTGCATGGAGTCAGCAGGGATCCTGCCTTGTGCTAGCTGGATGCCTGGCAACGCTACAGTATTTTAACAAATGGCATCCCAATCATACATTGGTTGGGATGTGGGACAGAGAGTTAAATATTGGGATTTTATCAGGACATCTGGTCACCCTATCTGTATTCAGCCCTGATGGAGCCACTTCTGGAATACTGGGTCCAGTTCAAGTGCCCACTGTTGAAGAAAGATGCTGATACATTAGAAAGGGTTCAGAGAAGAGCCATGAGAATGATTAAAGGATTAGAAAAAGTGCCTTGTACTGATAGACTCCAGAAGCTCAATCCTTCTAATTTAACAAAGAAAGATAAGGATGACATGATTACAGTCTATAAATACCTACATGGGAATTAAATATTTAATAATGGCCTCTTCAGTCTGGCAGAGAAAGGTATAACAAATGCAAAGTACTCCACTTAGGAAGGAACATCAGTCTCACACATACAGAGTGGGAAGTGACTGTCTAGGAAGGAGTACTGCAGAAAGGAATCTAGGGGTCATAGTGGACCACAAGCTAAATATGAGTCAACAGTGTGGCACTGTTGCAAAAAAAGCAAACATGATTCTGGGATGCATTAACAGGAGTGTTGTGAACAAGACTCGAAAAGTCATTCTTCCACTCTATTTTGCACTGATTAGGCCTCAGTTGGAGTATTCTGTCCAGTTCTGGGCATCACATTTCAAGAAAGACGTGCAAAAATTGGAGAAGGTCCAGAGAACAGCAACAAGAATGATTGAAGGTCTAGAGAACATGACCTATGAAAGAAGACTGAAAGAATTGGGTTTGTTTAATTTGTAAAGGAGAAAACTGAGAGGGGACAACTGAGAGGGGACATGATAGTGGTTTTCAGGTATCTAAAAGGGTGTCACAAGGAGGAGGGTGAAAAATTGTTTTCCTTGGCCTCTGAGGATAGGACAAGAAACAATGGGCTTAAACTGCAGTAAGGGAGGTTTAGGTTGGACATTAGGAAAAACTTCCTAACTGTCAGGGTGTTTAAACACTGGAATAAGTTGCCTAGGGAGGTTGTGGAATCTCCATCTTGGAGATATTTAAGAGCAGGTTAGATTAACATCTATTAGGGTTGTCTAGACCAGGCTACTCAACTTTGGAAGCCCTGGGGGCCACAATGATACAGCACGTGCCGAGGGCCACAACTTAAGTGTGGTGGCATATACATGCAAATATATATGCAAATAGCTTCTTTCACACTGATGGGCATGAATACAAAGCACTTCCCACAATGCCCCAGCGCTCCTGGCACCTTCTCCCTAGGGGCTAGAAATGCCAACAGCCTGTACCCGTCTGTTCCAGCCAGCCCATCCGCTTGCATCTTTCAATGTTCACCCCACCTCGGAGATGCCCCACCGTTGTGGAATGTGTTCCCAGTGGAGGCCATGTTCAAAGGATTCCACCTGTGTTGAGCCCCACGTAAACCCAACTGCAACACAGGCTGCAGATAAACAGGCCATGGGCTGTATGCAGCCTGTGGGCCACGTGTTGAGTAGCCCTGGTTCTGGACGGTACTGGGTCCTGCCATGAGGGCAGGGGACTGGACTCGATGACCTCTCAAGGTCCCTTCTAGTTCTAGTGTTCTATGATTCTATAACATGATCCAATGGCTAGTACTTGAAGTTAGACAAATTCAGACTGAAAATAAGGTGTACACTTTTAACAGTGAGTAATTAATTACTGGACTAAACGGTCTTGCTGCATTATCCATCACTATTTTAAAATCAAGATTGGATGATTTTCTAAAAAACATACTCTAGGAATTATTTTTGGGCAATTCTTTGGCCTGTGTTATACAGGAGGTCAGAACAGATTATCACAATAAGTCCCTTCTGCCCTTGGAATCTCTGAATATGAAATCAATGCTTTCTGTGCCTCAGCTCCACATGTGATAATGGGGGTGTAAGGGGGTCTAGGATGCATGCCCCCTTTTTACCCGTTTCCCAGAGTTTTTCTTTCCCAATGAAATTCACTGCGTAGGCAACAGTCTGCCAACACTGCCTTTAATAGGTGCAACCACAGTCCCAGATCCATTTTCTCCACTGATCGACCACGCCTGTTGGCTCTTCCCCCACATACAGTCACATAGGGGCCAGGGTGTAGGGGGACCCAGGCCCGCCCTCACAACGGGGTCCCAACCCAGGGCCCTAAAGGGAGGGGAATGATCTCGTTCCCTCCCCTGTGGTCGACGGGGCAGTCGCTCGTAACACGCCGACCCACAGCTTCCATGATACCCTGCCCTGGGTCACTTCCTACCCTCCACTTGTCCTCCTGGGGCCATAAGGGTCACAGGGGTTAGGTCTCTCCGCCTTCAGACCCCTCCCTGCTCGCCTTCTCGCCCCTCTTTCCCAGACTCCCCGGCTTTCCCAGCCCGGGTGCCGGCTGCCTCTTAAAGCTGGCGACGCACCGCCAGCTGATGCCGCCACTCCCCCTGACGTTCTGGCTCCACCCTCTTATGCGCAGCGCACCCCGCCCTCCCGGCGGGTCGCGCCACGTGACGTCATAGCCCAGCGTCTCCGCATCCACAGCCGCAGTGCCTCCCCCAGTTCTCCGTCCAGGTTCCTGCAGCGCGCCCCTGCCCCCTCTCTCTCGCCAGGGGGCTGGGGTAGCCCTAGGGCGGAGCCCCGATGCTCTGTCACAGAGAGCAATAGTACTTCCTACCTTATACACTAAACACACTAAAAGTCGTGAGGCATTCAGAAACTACAGTGATGGGGGGGTGTTAATTACCCCAATGGCCTCGATTAAAGAGTTATCTGAGCTAGTGCCTTGTCCCAATCTGTAGCCTGGGTACAACAATCATTAATAATGTAATAACCCAATTTCGTCAAATATTGCCCATTCACTATATTTCAGTGAATATTAACTCTGTGAAAAGTTTGAAGTGTCTGAGTTTCATTATAGTATCATTCAGGAGAAAGAACAGACTGGCAGAGATGCTAAATTTCTTAAAGGCTCAGTTTTCAATTCCTTTAATTCAGAAACTAACTAATGGGCTTTCTTTTAAAAATTCATTCTGCACCCTAAGAATTAGTGCTGTAAGAGAATCTTATTTTTCATACAAAACAAAGAGGGTTGAGTGGAAGATGGAACTCAACTTTAACTATGAAGCCATGACCGGCCTTTCCACAATTCCATTTCAGAACTGGCAGCACAGTGACTTCTCTGGGATGTCAGTTTATATATTTCTTGTGAGTGGAACAGATCTCTGAACAGAGGCCATCGTAAATATATGCACTGCATGTGAGGGTTTGGAGTATGGCATTTGTTAGAGCTCTGTAGAAAACTTGGTTTTTAAATAAAACAGGGTTAATTTTTAAGTAAGTAATTATCAGAGTGGACTTGTAAATGCCCGCACATGGTTTCTATTGATTACTACTGTGTTTTAGTTGCTAAGCATTTTGTGAGTTTTTGTTTGAGTGTTTACCCAATTTATTTTTGTTGCCTTTTTTCCTTGCTTTAAGATATTAATAAAAAGTTTAGGCACATTAAATTGTTGGCTCAGAAATTGTGGACTGTGAAATATTTTATCACTTTACATGACAAGTTCCATTGCCTACACCTTCTTCTAAATATGAAAACAAGAAAATAAAGATAAAGTCTCTGCTTAAACAAAAATTATCTGTAGAAGAAGGTAATCTTTGAGTTGTTTTTCCCATGAGCAATTTATCCAGAAAAAGTTGAAGCAGAAAAGCCTGAAAGGAGGACATGGCTCCTGGCAATACGTAGCTCCAGAGAGCTGCTTAAGCTACTTTGCTCTGCTTTGAAGTTTTTAACTTGTTTTTGGATTTTAGTGAGTGGCAGTATAGGGAGAAATTTAGAATGTAAGTAGCATAGAGTGAATTATTAATTTATAATATAAATATGTGGGCCAGAGGCATTGGCCTCTCTATCTGATCTCTAGGTTTTAAGCTTAAGTTTGCCAGAAGATTACGAAAAAGCACGTCTGCACTGAATATTCTTGTCAACCAACAGTGCCTGAAGATAAACAAACCCCAAAGGGCCTCTTGGCCTAATTTGGAAGAACTTCCACCTTATTAGTCAGTAAAGAATTTTTATTGGGATATTCCTAAATATTTTAAAGTTGTGCTTCTTTGAGTTTTTTAATCACCCCAAAAGTCACCAGTTTAACTATATGACTGATACTGAGCTTAAATTATAATCAAAGCAGCAGTGTGTTTTAACTGTGATTATATTCATTAACTTGGAGAATGTAAAATAAAAGCTCCACTGGCTTCCCATTTTCTTTCGCACTAGACTTAAGCTGCTTGTCTTTACTTTCAAGGCCCTTTTCGTCATCAGTCCCCACCTTCTCATCTCTCACTTGATATGCGTCTCCATTTGGCCCATGATATCAGCCTGTATTGCCCATTTGTTACATTTTGAAACAAGAACTTTCTTTTCTTCCAGGTTGTCCCATGCATTTTTCAAGTACACCCCAAAACATCCATAAAGCCCTGGTCTACACGAGGGTGTTGAAATAACCTCCCTTAGGTCGAATTTATAAGTGGAAGTCTTCACACTAACAAGCCTGTTATTTCAAAATAATGGGCCACTTATTTTGAAATCTGAATTCCTGTTTTCCTCTGGGAATAATGCTAATTTCAAAATAGTTATTTTGAAATAGTGTTAGTGTGGACACACCAGTGCCGCTATTTCGAAATAACTACTTTTCAGAGTGATTCAAACTAATTACTCCCCAGTGCTTCCTGGGGCTCTAGGTCAAGTTAGCGTATCCACATTAATGGAGCCTGCTTCAGACTAATTTTGAAGCTTCCCCCTAGTGTGGACACGCTATTTCAGTTTTGTAAAATTGGGAGTTATTAAGTTGAATTTAGTTATTTCAAAATAATTTCCAAGTAAATTATTGTAAACATGCCCAAAGTGACCTTCAAATCCCTTCTCAAAACTTTCTTTCTTTTTTGTGTGTGTGTGTGTGATGCCTACAGAAATGTGACAATGGTAGCCAGACTGCAGGTTGCCCCTCCTTCCCCCCCTCCCCCCATATCCATCAGTTTGTGGTCTCGTATTTAGAGCTTGTCCTCACAGCAGTTTTAGTATGTGGCAAGCTGAGGTGTAACTCAACAGTGCACACTAGACATTCCACAGTGCACTTAGACCTGTTGCTGTTTCAAACAACAGTAGGTCAAAGCACACAATGGAACCCTTAGGGTATGTTTACACTTGCAGCCTATTTCGGAATAGGGCTGCAAATGTAGGCATTTGGAATTGCAAATCAAGCCCAGGATTTAAATATCCCGCGCTTGATTTGCATCTTCCCGGCCGGGCGCCATTTTTGAAATTTACAAGCCCAGAATAACTGCCCGCGTCTACATGCGGCAGTGAAACAGGTGTTCGAAATAAAGCCCTATTTTGAACTACCTGTTATTCCTCCTGCAATGAGGTTTACCGGAGCGGTCGACAAAGGCTTCCCTTGTTGACTGTCCCGCGTCTAGACTGCCGCGCTGTCAGCTGATCGTCGGCACAGCGCGGCGCCCAGTTTTATTTTAATGAAGAGGGGATTATTTAAATCCCCGCTTCATTGACTATGTCAAGTAAACTACTTTACATGGCTCCGTCGACAGGGCCATGTAGTCTAGACGCACCCTAAGAGAGGAGCAAGGGGAGGGATCTCTCTCAGAAGGTCAGATTGAAAGAGACACACGGGGAGCAGATCAGGATGTTGTGGGGAAGGTCTTGAGATAAGGCTTGTAAAGAGCAGGGAGACCCTTTCGGCAAACTGCTGGAGTCCTGGGGAAGGGCAGCAGTGGAAGAATCCTGCTGGTGAAGAAGCTGTGAAGGAGAAAATCTATAGGGCCCAGGAGTAAGGGACAGAAGAACTATTAGTATAGTTATTTATTTGGACTTACAGTTGTATCTTTTAAAAGCGGCGAGGAGTCCTGTGGCACTTTACAGACTAACAGATGTATTGGAGCATAAGCTTGGTATAAAGACCCACTTCATCAGATGCATGCATCTGATGAAGTGGGTCTTTGCCCACGAAAGCTTATGCTCCAATACATCTGTTAGTCTGTAAAGTGCCACAGGACTCCTCGTCACTTTTGCAGATTCAGACTAACACGGCTACCCCGCTGATAGTTGTATCTTTTGATACCAAGGAAGGGAACTGAATTTTTAATTTGCAAGGGCACTGGAAGGACCACAAAAGTGGGGACCAAGGCAAGTGACCAAAAAGGGCCATATTTGAGTGGTGTTATGACCTTGTGGAACAGGTTGCAATGCCAATCACTCAGATTTAAATGACATCTCATCTGCCATGATGAAAAGGTGGCAACCAGGCTAAATCTGAGTAAGTAGCCTTGCAAGTTGGTGCATGGGGTCCCAGTGACACTCAGGGCATGTCTACACTAGGAAATTATTTTGAAATAATAACTCCTAAAATAACTATTTCAGAATAAAAACAACAAATGGTCTGGTAGCATTTATAGACTAACAAAACATGTAGATGGTATCAGGAGCTTTCGTAGGCACAGCTCACTTCTTCAGATGACCAGAGTTATGAGTTTGGGATGTGTACACCCAAAATAAATAGGAGAGGGGAAGCGGAGAGGGGAGGGGAAAAAAGAGGGGGTTGGGAGACAGAGCATCAGTAAGTATCTGAAGATTGGATAGTTAAACTGAAGCAGATAAAAATCCAAGTCAATAGATAGACTCCCATGTCAGGAAGGATACAACACAGAGAGCTGTTTGCAACTTCAATGGTTGTTAAATTGGTAGTGTCCCAACCAGCTTTCATCACGATTGAGTCCATTAGCATGTGAATTGGATTTGCGGATGAACTCTAATTCCAATGCTTCCCTGTGGATCTGGGTTGTAGAACTGGTTTGTGACAAGACAGCTACAGTACTTGGAGATCTTTCAAAGTGTGATTTGGAAGGCTGAAGTGTTCTCCAATAGGTTTCTGTATGTTTCCTTTACGTATATCTGATTTGTGTCCATTGATTCTTTCCCGCAGAGACTGTCCAGTTTGTTCAATATATATAGCAGTGGGGCACTGCTGCTATTTGATGGCATAGATCAGATTACTGGTTGTGCATTCAAATGACCTTTTGAATTGGTGGCAAATGTTGTTGGCTCCAGTGATGAATTCGCCAGTATAGATATGTGGGCAGAGTTGGCATCTTTTTTGGTTGCAGGGCTGGGTTTCTGGAGGCTTATGATATGGTTGTGTGGCATGGTTACCAGAAAGAATTCGTTTCAGATTAGGGGGTTGTCTGTAAGCAAGAATAGGCTTTTCTCCCAATGCCTCTGAGAGTGAGGATTCATTTTCCAAGATGGGTTGTAGATTGTGTATAATGTGTTGGAGGGGTCTGAGTTGTGGACTATAGGTAACAACAATAGGAGTTCTGTTATTTTCTCTTTTGGGTCTGTCTTGAAGTAGTTCATGTCTGGGTACTTTTTTGGCTCTGTCAATTTGTTTTTTCACTTCTCCAGGTGGGTATTTCAGTTTTAGGAATGCTCTATAAAGATCCAGTAGATGATTGTCTCTGTCTGTGGGGTCAGAGCAAATCCAGTTGTATCTTAGGGCTTGGCTGTATACAATAGATTGGGAAATGTATCTGGGATGTAAGTTAGAGGCATGAAGCTAAGTGTAGCGGTCGGTGGGTTTCCAATATAGGGTGGTGGAAATTTGTCCATTATTTAATTGTACAGTAGTGTCCAGGAAGTGGATTTCTCGTGTGGACTGATCCAGGCTGAGGTTGATAATGGGATGGAAGTTATTGAAATCCTTGTGGAATTCTTCAAGAGTCTCTTTTCCATGGGTCCTTATGATGAAGATGTCATCAATGTAGCGTAAGTAAAGTAGGGGTGTTAGGGGGTGAGAGCTGAGGAAACGTTGTTCAAGGTCAGCCATAAAGATGTTGGCATATTGTGGTGCCATGCGAGTGCCCGTGGATGTGCCGCTGACTTGGAGATAGAAATTGTCTCCGAATTGGAAGTAGTTGTGGGTGAGGACAATGTCGCAGAGCTCTGTAATCAGGTGTGCAGTGTTGTTATCAAGGATGGTGTTCTTGATGGCCTGTAATGGTGTGTCCACACCACAAGGAAGCCCCAAAATTAGTCTGAGGCAGGTTTCCTTCATGTGGATGCACTACCTCAATTTAGGCTATGTCTACACTGCAACGCTATTTCAGTTGCAGTGAAATAGCTATCCCATGTCTTAAAAGCAAGCCTGTTATTTCAGGTTCGCTATTCCAACATCCCTGTAAACCTCATTTCACAAGGAGTAAGGGACGTTTCAGAATAGCGGGTTATTTCAAAATTTGGTGCTATGTAGACAGCGCCAAATTACAAAATAAGCTATTTTGAAATAAGATCGAAATAATTTACGCAATTTACATAGCTCAAATTGCGTATCTTATTTCGAACTACAATGCAGTGTAGACGTAGCCATAGAGCCCAGGAATCACTGGAGAGTGATTACTTTGAATGGCTCTGGGGAGTAGTTATTCTGAAATAGCAGCAGTGAAGCATCCACACTACCACTATTTCAAAATAACAGTTTTGAAATAAGCATTATTCCTCATGGAAAGCAGGAATTATTATTTCAAAATAACCAGCCCCTTATTTCAAAATCACGAGTTGGCAGTGTGGACGCACCGCTTGTAATTTCAAAATAAGGGGAATGTAGTGTAGACCAGGGCTTAGTCAGTTTTGGCCTGGCCAGTCCTCTATCATGCCAGCAGGGAAGGCACTCTATCATTATGCCGCTCAGCTCCAGTCAGGAGCCAAGGGGTTCCTGCTCCCCATTGTTGCTCCCCAGCTGAATTCAGTGCCCAAAATTGAGGGGTATGGCCCCCTCTCTTTTAAAAAGTGGGGTGATAAGGGCCCCTACCTCTCTGCCCCCATTGCCCATGCCTGGCCAGAGGACCAAGTCACGGAAGACTCAGGCAGCAATGTGCTGGGCTATGGAAGTGACCAAATAATCTGCAATGCAGCATCATGGTGTGAAGGTGCCCTAGCAGTAACATGATCCTAACATTGTCACTCCTGTCTTTTACATTCATGTTGTTCTATAAGTATCTGTAATATCTGATCTGTATTGTAAACTCTTTAAAGCAGGCACAACCATCTGATTTATACTTGTAAAGCATTCAGCACAGAACTGATCTTTACAGGTGCATCTGGGCACTGCTGTATTACAAATAATACACTATAATATTAGTTCAACATGTGACTTTGGTTAGGTGACCTTTTAAACAGCTACTCAGTTCTCATTCAAATTATGTTGCACCAACTTCTTTCTCTATGTTGGTAATTTTGTGCTTTAGACTTTGTATTTCCAGCTTGTGCGTGCTGTGTGGGTGGGTAGTTAATTAAGTAGGTAGGTAGGGATTGAATATCTGTTAGAAAGGGCATATGAGGCTGTAAAAAAAGTCAACTTACTGTGCTAAATTAATTTACTCCTAAATAGGGTCTCACTGCACATTAGAGTTACTTCCAGCTTACTAATTGCAGTGGGCCCTGGGATTTCCCTACATGTGCATTTTATAAAGATTCCAAACCTTTCTGGGAAACGCCCATTACTCTGGGGTCTTCCAAGTCATTTTGCCTCCAGCTCGCTGAACTACTTAATTGACCTACACAACATTTCTAATTTGCAGGTAGTCAGACAATCTCTACCCTTCTCCCTCAATATCTTTCCTTTTCTTCCAAAACTCATCTCCCTTCCCTTGGACAGCAAAGGGTTGACTTTTTTCCCCCAGTTTTCTGGGCTTCATTGTGTTTATGGCTAGCGTGTGGCTTTCCTCACTTCCACAGTGCTGCTTAATTCCTGCTGAGCCATTTCTGTCTTCTACTAAACGCTACTTCATTGCTTCTCTTTTCCAGCTTGTCTTCTGAATTTGTTAAAGAGGAAACCCTATAGTAAAGGCTCCTTAATTGTTAAATTTCCACAGTAGTTCAGAGATAAGGGAAATCCTAACTGAAAAGTCATAAACTTAATCATTACCAAAGGTCCCATTTCTGAGCAAGAATGAGAGGTTGTTTGAGGCTCGTACTTGGCATAAGGGTATAAGGCTTTAATGCTCATGCAATCTGTAGACCATATGGAAGGACCAGGTTGGTCCTCCTACAAGTATATTAGCTCACAAAAATGCAGAGCAATTGGTGTTGGCAAAACCATGCACTTGCCAAAGTTTTTGAGTCATTAGCCTCACTGGAGCATGCCTTCTGCAAATTAATAATGGTCTTTTAAAGGCAGAAGAAATGCATGTTGTGTTTTTGTGGTTTCAAATATTTGGGTTACCCTAGGCAGATCTTTATTGCTATAAAATTACAGAGAAAATATTAAGACGTATAGGAAAAGTGGGAACCTGCAAATTGTTATATTTTTGCCCAGTTTGTTTGGTTCCATTATTGTCTTTACTTTTTAGGCTCCCAGGTATGATGTCCATGCCTGTTTCCCTCAATGTGCTTATTATAAGAGGCATTTCTGTCACTTTAAGATGCTTCATTTTCTTTTTAAAATAATTATATATTAACCATTGGAAATCATACCTTTATTTACTGACTTGTTAGCTATAATAGAAGATTACCCTCCTCCCTACTTGACTGATCCACAAGTTTTAAATTGCGCTGAGAAGAATTTTCTTTTCTTTTTCTTGCAGATGCTGAATGATAACCTGGATACAGATGATGAGCATGAACAAGGAGGAGATAAAGAAAGCTATCTCTGTGCAGTGTGTTTGGATGTTTATTTCAATCCATATATGTGCTATCCATGCCACCACATCTTTTGTGAACCTTGCCTCAGGATGCTTGCCAAAGACAACCCAACCAACACTCCATGTCCACTGTGCCGTACTATAATTGCCAGAGTCTTTTTCCAAACAGGTATAAAAATGATTTTTTTAAAATATAAAGACACTCATAACTCTTCCTTTCCCCATTTTTGGTCTGAATAAATATACAGCTAAAAATATAGTGAGAGCCTGTCCACAGTATACAGGTAGTTAAATTCTGTTGTCTTGTTTACATAACAAATAATAATATACATTATGGTAAACCCAGAATAAAACTGTTCAGAGCAGAGTTTGGCCCAGTGACATACCTCATTAATGACTCCATAGTTAAGATTGCATTGAGATTTGTTTGCATTTGAAATATGATTAAAGTCCCTCTATTTCAGATTTTAGTGGTTTCTTTCATTTAGTTTCCAGTTTGGGTGCAATAACTCTTCCTGTGCATTCCTTCTTAAAAATGTATTAGCTATTGTAGAGGAGACATTTTAAAAATGTTTCCTGTTTTAAATTTACCCTGGTCATCTCTTGTTTCTTTAGCTCAGTGTAGCTTAACATCACCAAACTTTATACTTTTGTGCATTATCAGAATATGTCCCTAAAAGGCCACTTTTCAAATTTTATACTTAATCGCAAAAATAATCATTTTGCTAGTCATCTTAAACTAATTTCATCATAAGCTAAAGTAAAACCTGACAAAACTGTCAAGGTTCACCATCTAATTCTGTTCTTAGACACGGATCCTGAAAGGTGCTTAACTTTCATTTTGCATAGAAATACCTTAGAGGATCTGGGCCTTAGACACAGGCCAGCCTACCTCCCAGACACCTGAACTCTGATCTTTTGACTCTAGATGAGACAGGATGGATAGTAGTTGTTCTTCAAGGGAACAGGGAAGACAAAGGGAGATAGTACTATGTGAAATGAGTGAGGTCTTTGGGGGAAAGTGGGACAAAATTGTAAGTTTGGATATTTAAAAAAAGCACACTCAAACACGAGGTAAAATTCACTTGTGATACCATTTAAACCCTGCATAGAAGATGCACAGATCAGTGTGACCAGAGAGATCATACAGGCATGGATGTGTGTTTCTTGCATGGTGCAGAAAAGGTCTCTGCACCAACCCACAGTGGTTTGTAGGGGGGAGTGTAATAGCAAAGGTTCAAGTTTTATGTAGAATCAGTACCTCCAACATGAATCTGGTGTACAAAGGCTGCAGTCCCTCCACACTCAACACCCTTTGACTTTATAAAGATGGATTGGATTTCATCCACAGTACATAAGAGCTGTTAGATCACACAAGAAGTTATCTGTGTGGAGAGGAGAAATTATTCCCCAAAGTATGCTATAATAAAGTATTGTGGAGATAACCTGAATATATACTAAAGTGTATTTGCAAAAATATTAAAACTTTTTAAGGTACAATATATGTGTATGTTTTTAAATAAAACAATTTGCAACATTTTATTTTTGTAATTGTGACCTTATTCTAGTTTTTGATTTTCTAAAAGTAAAAAGTTTGACTTCATGTGGCCATGCTGTAAATACAACCTCAAGAGCAGGAAGGCACAACAAGCTTATGAGATGTCATTAGTAAGAATAAATTTGTTGGATGCATTTTGTAGGCAGCGTAATTTATATACTTTTACAATGTGATATCACTTACCTGCTATTTGAAAAGAGAAAACCTAGTTTGCCTTGTTATATTATAAAGCTCCTGTTATAATTTCCAGGTCATTATATGTTGAGAGTTAAATCAATAAATAAATATTAATGTTACCATATCCTTAAGGGAATTAATAAATCAATATATATAGAGAAATGAGTGGTGCCAGACTAATCTGGAGGATACATATAGGCTCTTTTGACTTTTCCTTATGACTTTTAAAAGCTATGTTAAAAGTGATTGCTGCTATAAATCTATGCAGGCTACTGAAGAATATGTCATTCTTTATATTTTACACTAATTCTACTGACTGGAAACCTGATTTCTCCTATTAAGGTATTATGTATTCTGAAAAATGTTTTCTGCCAGTGTCTTTTAGCATAATCTCATTTTGTTTTTAAAAAGCCTTCTTCAGAAACAGCTATGAGGTGCTCAGAAATTCACTTTTTTTTCCTGTGCAGCTTTAATGCTAACCACTACCATACCAGAAAGTTGCATGTCACAAGGTAAAAGAGTTGTTTGTAGGTAAATGTTCAAATCCATCTTGCTTCATCACTTAGTGTTCCATATCTAGGCACCTAAATAAAAGTGATTTTCAGAGGTGCAGAGAACCTGCAGCGGGAGTCAGTTGGAACTTTTGGTGTTACTCTCCTCTGAAAATCAGGCAACATTTATAGATCCCTAAATATGGGTTTATATGCCTAATTTTAAGCAAGAAAGTTGAAAAGTTTTGGCCAATATGTATTGTCTATTGGGGGAGGGAATAAAACATACTGGGTACATCTACACTGCAACACTATTTCAAAATAACTGTCGCTATTCCGAAATAACGTAGTCCACATCTACACAGCAGGCAGTTATTTCGAAATAGAGTCAAAATACTGTCAAGCTGAAGAACTTCTTACTCCAACTCCTGTAACCCTCATTGTACGAGGAATAAGGGAAGTCAGAGGAAGAATGCTCTATTTCGAAATAAGTGCTGTGTAAATGCTCCTTATTTCAAAATAAGCTACAGTATTTCAAAATAAGATATGCAATCGACATAGCTCAATTTGTGTAGCTTATTTCGAGCTAAGCCCTGCAGTGTAGACGCACCCTGTGTGCATCCTGTTAAAGTCAAGCAGAATCTCATCAGAGATTATTTCCTCATAGTCCTAATAGTATCTTATCAAAATGTATTCAGTTAGGTTGTAAGGTTTTCACATACATTGAAAATTACTGGTGAAGAAGTATGTGGGTTGTTCATATTATAAATTGTCAGTGAATTATTTAGGGTCAAATCTTGCCCCTTCCTCCAGGAGTGGGCAATGAGCCAAAGCTGGTTCACCATGGTTATCCCTTGACAGGCCACTGGCACTTTCATTACCTGCTCCTCTTCAGATATGGCCACTTGATGCTCCTGTTGGCCACTGATCACCATTCCCAGGCAATAGGAGCTGAGGGAAGCAACATGGACCAGGACACTGCTTGCCGCAGCTCCCATTGGCCAGGAATGGCGATCTGTGGCCAACAGGAGTGTCAAGCAGCCGTACCTGTGGAGGCAAAGGTAAATAAAATGCTGGCAGTCCACCAGCCAGTTATTGCCCACCGCTGGTCTAGACAGTTTTTCAATACCCAGTCCTGTTTACTAGTCTTTGATAACCAGTATAGTCTCTCTGTATTTTAAAAGAAATGCCAGAATGTAATCTGAGTAATGGAATCAGATGTGTAGACTATATGTTCATGAAAAAGCTTTTGTATTTACTAATGTTTACCAAGATTATCACTGTACATGCTGTACATTGGCTCTAATTGCATATGTTTGTACATTGGCTCATAACTACTTTGTAATAGGGGTTGAGTAAGTGTGTGATGTGTGCTGCCTGGGATCACTTATAGCTTGTATGAATCTATTTTTAAAGTGTTTGCGTGCTTAATTTAAAAAGTGGAATATTGTAATTCTGCAAAAAAAAAAAATGTCTGGGTCCTAATTTCATGTATCTATAGGAAGCTTGACGATAAGGAGTTTGAAGAATAAATTTAAGAATTATGCCTGCTATATTTGCAAAATGTCATTTTAGTCCAATCTTCATCAACTTGAAAAGAGCTAAAGATGTAGTAATTAGAGATAGGCTATACAATAAGGCATTTTTATGTTTGTACTATGCATTTTTTCAAATACTTTTCTAAATGTATTCATTTTATAATTATATCTTCCTTTCTATTAATTATAGAACTGAACGACTCAACGAAATCTTTCTTCCCAACAGAATATTTAAAATTAAAAGAAAGCTTTCAAAAATCAAGTTCTGCAAAATGGCCCCTGCCCAGCTGCAAGAAACCATTCAGAGTTTGTGAAGGTAAGAAAATCATTAAAAAAAATACTGTTTGGACAATGGAACACTTTAGACATGCAGAGCCTAGATTTCAAGCATGGTCATGTGCAATTAGTACCTAATTTTCATGTGCAAATGTTTAGTTATAAATCTAGAAGTCTGGTGTGCATGCATAGTCACAACAATTGTATCTACAATTGTACACACATTTTGGAAAATCTTTTGTAAACATAGAGAGGTATTTGGGGTTTTTTTTTCTTTTTGAAAAATTTCTGTTCCAGGTTCATTAAAAGAAACCACAGAATCACTAAAATGCAAGTTTGGAAATCTATTAAATAGGGCCCAATACTGCTGGCTTTCTGTATATGAAACAGAACAAGAATTGTTTAATCTTTGTGTCCTTTGTTATTTTTTCACTTTGTAATGCCGTATCAGTTGTATGCAGCACACAATCATCCTCTTGACATTAATTTAACACCAATATGTTGCTTGTTAATGAAAAACTATTTTACAGACTAGAGGATTAAAATGTCTGATTCTCCCTCTTCTCCACTGTATCCCTATATTTCAGTCCAGGGGCACCATCTACATTTGCTATTATAGCTGGTGGTGTGATATAGCACCAGGCAATCAGAATATTCTTTTTCTGAGAGTATTTCTCCAGAGTACTGAGTCTTACAATCTAATATTATTCCAATTATTTGTCTTATTTTTAAGACCAAGGCTCTTGGATTCTAAAAACATGTCAAAATATGTTAGCTATTTTTAATGTTCTTGGTGAGTCTATTCAGTCTTGTTTCAAGATCAAATAAGGTAAATTCTAGGTTAGTATTTATAAAACTGGGCTAGCCAAGGTCATCATTTTGACTCTGAAAACTACAAGTAATGCTCCTGGAGCATTACTTGTAGTTTTCAGTGTCAATATTGTGCACATAGACTTGTGCAGTTTAATGGCTTGGTGGCACTTTTTGGTATTGCTCACATGCAAAAGCCCCTGACAGCAACCAAGAAATAGCAAGCACGTGACTTTCTTTCCTTTTTCTCTTTCAGCTATTTATATTTTGGCATTATGTTTATGCTGAGTTCATCATGTTACTGTTATAACACATTGTAGAAAGAGCAAATATAAGCATATATATGTAATAATTATTGTTATTTCACTTAAGTGCCAGTTGCATGTTCAGGTCAGACAGAACATAAGGCAATATCAGTGCCCATGGAGGACTATAGTCTAGGATATCAGTGGGCAAGACGCTGGGCAAGCAGGAAGTTGGGCACTCTTGGCTCCTGTCAGAACCGCTGTTTGCAAGATCAAGATGTAAAAGGCAATGCTCAAACAAGCAGCACAAAAACTCTGGAGAATGGTGGTTGCTTAGATTATATTTTTGTTAATTGGGGCATAACAGCATAATAGTTGAAATGGGTCAGCATTTGTCCACTTTGTGGAGAAAATTGATTTCGAGGAAGAATTTGAATTAGAGGAATTTGAATTTCTGGGGTAGGATTTCAGACAGGCGGTGAAATTAGAGGATGCACAAAGAGGAGGAGAGAAGGAAACAAAAGATGCAGTGAGATTTAGTAGTACTGCTGGATGTGATTAAAAGGTAGCAGTGAGGTAGTCAGGGACAGGAATGTCCAGAACTTTGAAGGTGACTGTTCCTTTCTTTTTATGGTATAGTACTTTCCTGCATTGCTTAAGTACAATACCACGTTTTGTGGCTTTGGAGGAAATGTATAGAGAACTGACAGTATTATGTACCCAGCAGCTGTAGTAGTTACTGCAGAGCTGAATGTTGTCTTCTAATTTAATCCAAAACAGGCTTCCCACAGGACAGAAGCACCCCAAAATATGTTGTTCTGATTTAAAAGGGTGGAAGTCAGAATAAATGAACCTTGAAGATAATAGCTTCCCATCAGAGAATAATAGATCTGATGAGACTGAGTCTACAATGATTTTGGCTGGATGTCAGTAAAAGAGGCTTTAGACCGCTGAACAGACTTTAGATTGTATAGAAAGATTTATTCCTTGAGTGCCTGCTTATGTCCGTTCTATATTAGGAGTGTGTGCTCACCACATGCACTGGTGCCGGAAATCTTTCTGTATGGAGCAGCTGTAGTGAACCCTGGGCTGGTGTCCTCATGGTCCAGTAAAAGGAGTGCTCCACCTTCAGTTCCTTCTTGCCAGTAGTGATGGTGTACAGAACATCTGCTGCTTTAGTGTTGCTTAGGCTTCATTCAAAGAGACTTTGTAAAGTTGCTGTAAATAGTTTTAGTGTTGTAATTAGAGTGTGTTAGTCCCACCTGGGACTTAGCTGGGGGCCAGGGCATGCCCCAGGCCCCAACCTTTAAACGAGGGGTTGGGAACCTTTTTTGGGTTGGGGCCATTGATCCACAGAAAAATCAGTCAGAGGCCACACACAAGTGAGAAGCAAAACCAAAAAACCCCTAACAGATGTGGCCCCTAACTGAGAAGCAGGACAAAAAGACATTCCCTTCACTCCTCTAAATCTCCAGCCCCACAGGAAGAGGGCAGGGGAGCCGAGGTTCAGGGCTCCAGGGCTGGATTAATTCTTCTGGGAGCCCGTGACGAGTAGATTTTGTGGGGCTCAGTGTATGGGAATGGGCTGCCAGGGAGCAGGCTGGGGATTCATGTAGAAAACAGAATTTTATAATGTGTTATGTAATGTGCTTAATGGGTAGTGTGAGAATAAATGTTAAACAACTGTAACTTATCCGGCCACCGTTCTCTGGTTAGCAAGGAGGAATAGTCTTTTAGATCGTTGGTAAAGATACATCAAGCAGACTGCATTTGTCCATATCTGATGTCAAACAGAAAGAGATCAGAAGATCCTTGTGATTCAGCATAATCTTAGGAGTAATTAGGAGTAATTAGAATACAGATTGTGTTAAAAAGAAAATATGGTGAATGATTAAAAGTTTGTACTACCAGAAGCTTTGCATTGGAAGTAGATTGATACCTTACTAAGGCAGTTTCCCATGTGACACAATTGTGTAGTTCTTGGGGAGGAGGAGTGAATGAGTGTGGAATGTGAATGCGTAGAAAGACAACAACCTGAAGGCTCAGCAGTTTCAGAGTCCAGATGGTCAAAGAAGCTAGAAAACTCAGGGGTACCAAGGTACCATCAATTAGGCCCAATATAAGGCAGACCAGTTCAGGACATATAAGCGGCCTTGGAGTTAGGAGCAAGCACCCCTTTACAGAAAAACACTGGGAAGGAGGCACTAACATATTGATGTCAGAACAAAGAAGAACAACTTCTAGATAAACAGATATTAAACAGAACTGATGATGGCTGATTAAGATCTGACAAAGCAAAATGTATGTACCTGAATGGGAGAAAAGTCCTATAAAAGATAGGGTGTCTTGTATGAATCCCTGGGTCTTGTCAAGGTCAGAGTGTTGGTTCAGACTGAGAGAAGCCCCCGCTTCTCCCTCTCATATTTAACTCGCCTGGCCAGTGAGTTAAAGTGAGCAACAAGTGTGTATGTGTGTGTGCATGTGTGCATGCGTGCGTGTGTGTGTGTGTGTTGTGGCATTTTGCCTTAACCCCCTGAAAGACCCTGTGATATTATTTTAAGTATCACATACGGGTGTGGGGTCTGGGCAGGAGGTAGGGTGCAGGAGCAGACTGGGGGTGGGAGTTCTGCTTGGGAGGAGGCAAGGGATTGGGGCACCTACTTAGTGCAATTGCCGGGGCAGGAATTGCAGCTCTGCACACTGCAGGTGAGTGCTCCCTGTAGGCATCATTCCCTGCCGCTCCCATTGGCTGGGATTCCCCATTGATGGGGAGCAAGTGACTGCAGGGAACACTTCCTTGTAGCCTGCAGAGCCACTTCCTCCTCTCCCCGCCCCAAGCAGAGCCCATGGCTTGCCTTGATCAGTCTTGGGGCTTCCCCACATATACACATCAGGGAGCTAGTGTGGGAGCTCTAGCCATCTAAGGGTCATAAATACCTTTATTTCCACTCAGCCCTGAATTCCTTGCTGGTTGAGCCAGTCAGCCAATGGCAACGGTAGGGGCAACCCGAAACTATCCTCAGAAATAAAGATTCCAAGAGGCTGGACTTATTCGGACGTAAAATTTATTCATCATTTAGCCTTCAGCTAAGGATGACAAAGCACCAAACTCTCCTGGGGCAGTATGACTTTAATATGTAGAAGATGGTTGCCAAGTTAGAGACTTCCCTGTCTGAGGGCTCTTATAAGGAATTCTGGGCAATCCTGGATGAGGGCACAGCTGCTGCAAGAGCGGCTCTCTAGGCAGCATCTGATATTGCGGCTCTGTTGCTCGCACCATAGCATCTGTCATTGCCATCCAGTGAGTGTATTGGCTGCTCCCCTCTGGTCTATTAACTGAAATGCAGCAGTCAATTCAGGACCTCCCCTCAGGCACTGTTTGTGGAGTTGACAGATACCAAATTATATGGGTTAAAAGATTCCCATACCACCACCCTTAACACCCTGGGCCTTATTATTTTGGACTTGGCATGCAAACAGTTTAAGCTACAATTTGCTGAAGGTCAAGGGAGCTGACCTCAGCAGGATTTGCCACATAAGAAGCCTAAGTTCTCCAAAAGTTGATCAAGCCACCTGCCCCTTCCCTCAGCCCAATCAGCTCAGCCTGCCCCAAGCAAAGGGCTAAAATGTCATTTTGAGGGTACAGCCAAGGATGACATACCGGATCTTTTCCTGGATTCAGTTTTCCTGGGTTTTGGCAGTCGCCTTTCCCACTTCCTCCCGGCGTGGTCAGCAATAACTTCAGACCACTTTGTCCTCGTTACTGTAGCTTGGAGAAGTGTATCTGCTTGGAAGAGGTCCAGCAGGTAATTCTGGGAAGCAGGAAACCATCCACAGGACTGACTTACCTGGCCTGGCGGATGAGGATCTCTTGCTGTGTGGTGGAACATGGCAGTTCTCACTCATGCTCTTTGGTGCAGTCTGTTCTAGACTACTTGCTGCAACTCAGGAACCGGGATCTGACACATTCATCCATCAGAGTACATCTGCGGCCATCTCCATGTTTGACAGATGGTATTCTCTCATGACATGATAGTCAGGTTCCTGAGGGGTCACGAAAGACTCTGCCTGCAGGTACAAGACCCTATCCAAATGTGGAACCTCAACTTGGTCCTCTCAAGGCTTACTGACCTGCCATTCAACCTGCTGGCTTCCTGCTCCCTTTCCTACTTGTCTTGGAAGGTTGCATTTCTTGTGGCTGTGACATGAGCGAGATAGGTCTTGGAGATTATACCTTGGAACCACCTTATATGGCCTTCCAAAAGGAAAAGTTCCAGCTACAACCCCACCCAGCCTTTCTGCTAAAGATGGTTCCCTCCTTCCACATAAACCAGGACATATTGCTGCTTATGCTCTGCCCTAAATCTCATAAGACAGCAGAAGAGAAGTGTCTTTCTGCCCTGGATATCCAGAGAGCCTTGGTCTTTTACCTGGAACGTACAAAGACCTTCCTCTAGTTCAGAGGTGCGCAACCTTTTTTGATCTGTGACCCCCGCAGTGCACGAGCCACCAACTGCTGGGCCCAACCCTCTGCTGGCCAGATCTAGGCGCCGCACCGTGGGGGCTGCCAACTGCTGAGCCCAGCCACCGGCCAGCCGGATCTAAGCACCGTGACTCCCCGGGACGACATCTGCGACCCCCTTGGGGGTTGCGACCCACGGGTTGCGCACCACTGCTCTAGTTGACCCAGTTCTTTGTCACAATGGTTGGTTTCATCACAGAGGATTTCCAACAGGCTCACCTCTTGCATATGAACATGCTATAAGCTGGCAAAAGTCCTGCCGCCAATTTTCCAGGCTCATTCGACAATAGTGCAGGTGTCATTGGCAGCCTTCTTGGCAAACGTGCCAATCCAAGTCATCTGTAGAGCCACAACATGGTCATCAGTCCACACATTCACGTCTCACAACACCATCACTGAGCAGGCCAGATGTTTGACAGAGCTGTGCAACAGTCAGCACGGCCACGAACTCCTACCCTTGTCCATGGATACTATTTGCAGTCACCTAATGTGAAATGAACATGAACAAGCACACAAAGAAAAAAAGACAATTACCTGTTTTGCAATGGGTATTCTTCAAGATGTGTTGCTCATGTGCATTCCACAACCCACCCTCCTTTCCCCACTCCCACAGTTTTCAACAAGAAGGAACTGGGGGAGAGGGTGCATGGTGCCACTTATACTGTGCCACTCAAGTGGCACCCTCATGACACAGTATATGAAGACTGCTCAGGGACAATCTTCCAACACTGGTGCATGTGGTGAGCACACACACCTAATGTGGACTGCACATGATAGGGATGGGAATGAGTAGTCAAGTAGATGATTAAGCAATAAGCCTAGGCTTATCAGTTAATCTTCTTGACTACTCGCATTCCACCCCCGGCTATCTCTTAAAATCCTGTTCCCCCCAGCACCAGCTCTACAGTGCCACGTGTCCCATCCCCCCGTGGTGCTGCTGCTGTGAGAGGTAGCAGCATGGGGGGAAGCTGCCATGAAGGCCTGGTTCACCATGGACAGAGGCTGCTCCATGGCAGCCTCCTCTGCCCCTTGCCACACCCCAGCAGCCTCTGTCTGTGGGGAGTTCGGGCCTCCCATAGACAGGGGCTGCTGCCACCCTGCACTGCTGCCTCTGTATCAGGTCCATGAGGGAAGCTGCTTTTTAAACTGGCTCCCCTCATGGACCGGCTCCCACCTGGCACCCCATACTGATGTCTCTGATACAGAGGCAGCAGTGCAGGGTGGCAGGGGGTCCCTGTGAATGGGGCCAGAGCGCACTGGCTGCCATCTCCGTCCTCGGGGACTATTCTATAGTTGACTAACCACTAAGAATTCATGCAGTTAGTCAACTAGTCTGTTATCCACTATCTAACATCCCTAGCATATGAACAATACATCTCGAAGAATACCAGTTGCAGTATAGGTAATTGTCTTTTTTATGTAAACTCATCCAAACTTTGTATAAAGAGAAGGATTATTATAGGCATGAGATTTGGAGCAATAATTTTAATTTCTGAATTTATTCAGTAATCTAAAATGATCTGTAGGAAATGTACAAATGATAATTGCTATGAGAATTGTCCTGAAAAATGTAAAATTGTTGTCTTTCAGAATCTAAAATAACAAAGAATATGTTCACAGATTCTTATCTTCTTTACACAAAAATACTCAATACTGTAGCTCTTCTATTTCTAGCCCTGCTGATCCTTGCTAGATTTCTTTTCTTTTCCTAGTATCAGCATTGCATATCTCTGCTGTGATTGATTCTCTTAGAACAGATAAAATATTTATTATACTCTTTATTTTGGAAACCTTTTTTTTCAAATGCAGCCAGTTGGTCTATGAACCATATTTTAAATGGAGTGTATTGAATGTAAGTTTTCAGGTATCTGGGATTTCAAAACATTGTGTTACAAAATGATATATTGTTACAGATGGAGTGTGAATTTTCATAATATAATACCCAATCTGTATAAAAGAAAAAGTTTTGTTTGTCTTATCTTCTAAGGCTTTATTAAGTAACAAAGCACATTTAAAATCTACAGGATTGTGGAAATAGTAAGGAGGGTGCAGGCAAAAGGAGTTATTCATATAAAATCAGTCCCACCAAACATGTTTATATTTGATTCATCTGGGAGGAAACAGGAAGGGAAACAATATACCCCACAATTTTGACACATGCTTTGATTTTGCTATTAGACTCATAGGACTGGATGGGATCTCAAGCGGTCACCTAGTCCAGTTGCCTGCACTCCTGGCAGGACTAAATACTATAGACCATCCTGACAGATGTCATCCTCCAATTTGTTATGCTGTGAGATATAAATTTTAATTGGTAGAATCCTAGTTAGAGCTTAGGGACAAGTTTTTTAAGGGCCTCCCTTTTATACATAATTCTTTTGAATATATAGCTCATTTGCATGTGTGAATCAGTAATTAGATGCCCTGATACTCAGTTTGCATATGCAAATGTCCATTTGCATTTGCAGATGTGCTAACTGTGCATAAAAAGGGGACTTAAAATGTGCTGAAATATTTCACAAGAGTGCATCAAACTTTGCTAAAAGTACACAATTACCGAAAAAATCTCATAAAAAATGTTTTGATGGAAGATCATTTAAGTTATGTAAGAGCTAAACCAGGAGGTTATATTATATTATAGCATTCATTTTTGCTTTATTTTTGAAGTTGAAATTGTACAGTAACTCAGGAATTAAAGAGGCTGTGCAAAACTGGAGTTTAAAAAGATATTTGAGGAAGGGACCAGATTACTTAATTTATACTTACCACAATAAAAAAAAAACTTGCCTAGTTAGACTTTTATACATTGAACATAATAAGCCAAATTCTGCATTCATTTATATTTATGTAAGACTCTTAAATTAAATGAGATTACACAGATGTAGTCAAGAAGACAATTGTATTCACACTCTATAAAACACTTATCACTCTTATATCCACTTATATATTGTAATAACCGGTATTCTAATAATCTATTAGAGCATTACATTGTTATTACAGTGCTTTCTGTTTACAAGGTAATCATGCTGGTGTGGCTGCGCTCCTATAGATAAGGTGGCATCAAAACTTCTGTTTAAGGGTTGGTCTTAGTGACCCACATTGGGGTCATTTGAGCTAGGGTTTGTGGAGTTATAAATCCTGGGGGAAATAGCCATTTTTCAGAAAGTTTCTAGATTTTTCTTTTTTTGTGCAGAGCTACTACTCAAACTGTTGTTATGCAGGTCAAAATGGTTTCACTCTCTTGAGTTTTACCCAAGGCTCCACTTAATATTTGGGAGGCCCTCTGAACAGTATTAAGAAAAAGTACATTTTTATAGTAAGCATATGTCAATATAGAAAAACAGCTAGAGAGTTTTCATTTCCGCCATTTCAATAAACTGTAAAGCTTGACTCTTATATGTCCTCTGAAAATCTAAATGGTCAGTTAGATTGCTTTTAAATTTGCTGAGCCTTATAGATCTCAGGGTAGGATTAGTGAGTCAAATTTGGAACCTTTTTGATCATGAGTTCTTGGATTACATCTATCCACTCTCAATAAAGTGGTTTACTTTTTCCACTTGCACTGTTAAACTGAGGGCTTGTCTATACATCTCTGCAGTTTGGACTATAGATTTGTGAATTGCAGCACACACTATCACGCTGTGCTATGGATGTTGCAGGCATGAACTAAAAGGAACCTCATTCTCATTAATTTAGTCCTGTTTAAAAAGGAATATTAATGCAAATTAGATACCTGGACAGCACCCAAATGCGCTCTGCACTTCACATTCTGTAGTTCAAACAGCAGGGCTGTGTAGATGTAGCCTGAGATGTACTAATACCTGGATGAATCACAGATGTCATTGAGATTGCTGGCTGTGAACTCATCATTCAATTGACTTGCCTAAGGATAGGTTCATCACAAGCCCTCACCTAAGACAAAAGGAGTTTTGGATGGAGTAGCTGGAATTTGCTACAATTTATGATATAGATGGCAGGGGTTTTTTTCCCCTGGGGCATATAATCAAAGCCTTTGGGGAGAAAAATCAGATATGGGAATGCCTCTTAGAGGAGTGAGGGGCACTGGGGATGGAGAAGTGGGAAAATGAGGGAGGGGGGTCTGGGCTGCAGCAAGGTGTTGGGTGTTATGGGGCACAGGGTAAATGAGGGTGGGAGGCAGGGGAAGGGAGAAAGATTAGGGGCTCAGGTAAGCATACCACAGTTCCATCAGTATACGCCACCCCCACATTCCATCTCTGCATGTGCATCCCAAACCCTGCACACCTACCAATTCACTGAGGGCATGTCTATGCTATGGAAACTGCAGCAGCACAGCTGTGGTGCTCTAGCTATGCCATTGTAGTACTACAGTATGCTACCTATAGTACCTGGGTACTTCCTCTAGAGACAAAAGAGGTTTTGCATCACTATAGGAATGCCACAATAGCTAGGTCAATGGAAGCATTCTTTCTTTGACATCCCACTCCTGAGTGTAATGGTTATATTGACTTAATCTATAAGTATAGGCCAGGCCTTTGACAGTAAGCTCTTCAGTGCAGGGTCACTATAGGTAAGGTTGCTTCACTGCTTCTGATTAAAGGTTGCTGTATGTTGGAATTAATAATGATTCAAGATGTCAAAACAACAGGTTCAAACGGAATTATTTAACCAAAGATTATTAATCCAAAAGTACAACAGGACTCAGAGCCGTACCCATCCCATTCATAGGATGAACTGGGGCAGCCACCACAGGCTTGTACTTTCGGGGGCCCTTCAGTGGCCACCCCAGCCTTCCTATGGACAGGAGGGACCCAGGGGATTACAGAGCCTGGCACAGCAGCAGCAGGAGTTGCCCCCACACACTCACCGCCTGGGCAGTGGGAGTAGGAGCAGCCTGGCAGCCTGCTCTACTCTGCTGCACTGTCATCTCCCAGCCTGCTGCACGTAGCTTCTCAGTGGCAGCAGGAATCAGAGTGCCCCACCCTAGGGCACTCTGGTCCTGCCGCAACAGATAAACTAGGCACACTGGGCTGGGAGGGTAGCACAGCAAGGCAGAGCAGGCTGCTAGACCACTCCAGCTCCTGCTGCCTGCATTGTTTGGGGAAGAGTGTGGAGGAGGGCCTTGGGGAAGGGGTGGAGCCTGTGGCAGATGGGCTGCAGCAGGGGGGTGCTCAAGGCTCTGCACCTGGGACACTGGAGGGGATTCTCCCAGGACCTGCACCCACCTCAGGAGAGCACTGTACACAATATAGAAAGAAAATATACGTCAGCTCTCTGTGAATGATAAAAACCTGGCGCGCTGCTTCCTTCTTCTGTTTTCATTCCCAGTTTAGCTGCCCAAAATTCTTTCCTTTTACAAGGTGTGAGACGAAGAAATTCCTTTATGACAAGAAGAAATGTGTACTGGTTTTGATATCTCAATTTACCTAATTTCTTGTTGACCTAAAAGCCTAATCATCTCCCCCAGTTAGCCTTTGGTTCTCACAAATGATAGAGAAAGTGAGGTATGGGGAGGTTTGATGAAGGAAGATATATTCCATTTGTGCTATAATAAGTATAAATTGAGAACAAAACTTCCAACAAGAAATATTAGCGAACAGGCCCAGAGATGGAATTGGACTGAGGAGAAAAACAAGAGCAGAAAGGTAGATTTTTAATTGTTCAGTGTAAAAATGGTAGTAGAAGAAGCCTTGAGCGGGGATGAGATAACCCCAAGAAACCATGAGGAAAAAGAGGAGTACACTAGAATCTCAGAGTTATGAACACCAGAGTTACAAACTGGCCAGTCAATCATATATTTCAATTGAAATCATAGAATCCTAGAACTGGAAGGGACCTCGAGACATCATGAAGTCCAGCCCTCTGCCCTCATGGCAGAACCAAGCACCATCTAGATCATCCCTGATAAATGTCTGTACAATCCACTCTTAAATATCTCCAGTGATGGAGATTCTACAACCTCCCTAGGCAATTTATGTCAGTGTTTAACCACCCTGACAGTTAGGAAGTTTTTCCTAATGTCCAACCTAAACCTCCCTTGCTGCAATTTAAGACCATTGCTTCTTTTTCTTTCCTCAGAGGCCGAGGAGAACAATTTTTTCCCTACCTCCTTGTAACACCTTTTTGAATACTTGGAAATTGCTATCGTGTCCCCTCTCAGTCTTCTGTTTTCTAAACTAAACAAGCCCAATTCTTTCAGCCTTCCCTCATAGCTCATGTTTTCTAGACCTTTAATCTTTTTTGTTGCAGAAATATGAAATCAGGAAGCAGCACAGACAAAAAAAAGCAAAAACTAATACAGTAAAACAATGCTATGCTAAACATAAACTGATAAAAAAGGGAAAGCAGTCTTTTTCTTTATGCATAATAAAGTTTCAAAGCTATATTAATTTTCAGTTATAAACTTTTGAAATAACAGAACATTTTGTTCTCAGTTACAAACAATCCAGAGTTTAAACAATCTCCGTTCTCTGAGGTTCTACTGTATTTCATAGATGGAGCCTCATGAAAAGTAAAAGGGAGAGGAGGAGAACCAGTCAAGAAGACATTGAAAGAACAAGCAGAACAGTAAGAGGAGAACCCAGAGGATGAAATCACAAAAGCTAAGTGAGGACAGGATTTCAAGGAGAGTATGTTTAACAGAGTTAAAAGCAGACAAGAGGTTAAAGTTGAAGATTAAGTAGAGGCTCGGGGTGTTAATGGTTAACCAGTTAATCAGTGTGGGCTGGAGCAGCTGCCCACCCACTGTGGGCAGAGGGCTGCTCCAGCCCTGCAGGGCCTACTGCAGGCGTGGAGTACTTCAGCCCAGCCAGAGCAGCTCCTGGCCATGGTGAAGGGGGTGGTGCTTCCAGCCCAGCTGTGGCGGGTGGAGGGGTTACTCCAGCCAGGTTGCAGTGGGCCCTCTCTCCCTCTCCTGTTTAATCGGTTAACCAATTGAACTTAATGTTTAACTGGTTAACTAATTAAATGGGATTTTACTCCCTATTAGAGACTCTAAGGGTATGTCTAGACTGCATCCCTCTGTCGCAGAGGGATGCAGATTAGGCAGGTCGACATTGCAAATAAGGCAGGGATTTAAATAGCCCGTGCCTAATTTGCATAAAAATGGCCACCGCCTTTTGCCAACTCAGCACTTAGTCTGCAAAAAGTGGCAGTCTAGAGGGGGATCTGTTGAGAGAGAAAGCCTTTTTCGACAGATCCTGTAAACCTCCTTGCAGGAATGTGAGATTCAGTTACTCCCAATTTAACGTGCATTCCAAGATGGGTATTTTAGCAAGTGTAGGCTCACCCCTTCCATCCCATCTCCCATCCACTTCCACAAGTCAGGAAAACACAAATTGTTGCTATCTTTACATTATGAATGTGGGGAGGGACTATGCACAGCCATTTTCCAACATGAGCTAAATATTTTTTAATTAAACTGGTCAATGTGGTACACTGAAAAAATAGCAAAAAAATTGTGTTGACATCGGCAATGCTAGATTCCGGAAGTAAGAATGTACATGCAAACTACCTGCATGAGGTTTTTTTGTGATTTTTTGTAAATTCATACACTACTAATGGCTCTGTAAATTCATTCACTACAGAATCTCTATATTCTTTACCAGTAATCTGATCCCTCATTAAAATACACTATTCAACCTTCTGTCTTGTATTTTAATCAATGAGAACCAAATTATTACTCCATAAAACAGCATGGTTATCTATTTAACATTCAGAATATTATTGCTACTTTGTGTGGAATACAACAAAAACAGACAAAAGCATTCTATTGAGGACCATGGATTTTAAGACTATAAGTCAAATTAATGATAGAAAAGTTAGTGTGTGAATACCTAACTTATAAAAAGGAGAATAAACCTCATTGAATGGCAGTCCATCTTATTTACACTGAAAATCTTACCTTCATATCCTGTCCAAACTAAGGCTGCCAGTTTTACATGGCAACTATAAAAGTTTGTAATTTTGAAGTAAATTAAATTAAATTAAATTAAATTAATCTTGCAATACTTCAAAGAGCAAAAGATTTCAAATAAACGATATGATGATATTTTGAAGGCCTGTGTATTGCTTACAAGACACATCAATTGCCTAAGAGTTTGGCTGTGCACGTAACAGTGAAAGGCCAAAAAGGATACTGAACTCAAAAAAAAGGATGCTGAACTTAAAGAAACAGGGGGTTTTTTTTAAATATGTTTTGGCTTTTATGGTTTAATACTTGGAAAGCTATGCTGCAACTTATTGTAGATTTATGTATGTAGAATACTGTAGGAACACCCACAGAAGAGGAATCAGTGATCCTTTGTAAAGCCTCAAAGAAAAATGTTGCCAGATACAGCAATATGAACTAACTGTACATAGGAAATAACTTTATTGCAGCAAGAATTTAATTTAAAGATTTGTATGTAAACAATACATAACATCCTCTGGGACGCCCAGGATTGCAGCACTGTCAGGTAACTTATACCACCAGGCTAACCCCCAACAGTAGCTATAACCTGTTGGTGTTCCATTTCCCATGACCTGCTTTGGACGTAGAGTGTTGGAAGTTCCACATCAAGGATTTGAGATACAACAGTTTCATGGCTCCTTGCCCTATGTAAACCTAAAGGGGCATCCAGGAAGTGATTGGGCAACCATGTGGATCTCATGTAGCTACCATGATCCTTCCTGTTCCTGGTTTTGACCTCAACTTGATTTAGACTTTGCTTCTGGCCTTGGACTCTAACCTTTGGTACCCAGGCCTTGAATTTATGAACTCCTCTGCTAGTCCAACTCTCAGGTTTGCTCCTGCTCTGACCCTTGATGCTGACTGCCTTTGTTGGAATCCTACCACTAAAATTAGATACTTTATTTTTTTATTTTTAAATATTGAGCATTTTCCAATATAATTATGTGGATTCTAATCTCACAGTTCTGGGCTATATAAAACTGCGAGAGAATACAAGATTTCTTATGGAAATGCCAATAGTTACAATGTTGTTACTTAATAAAAATCCATGTTTTTCCTATCAATTGATACCTGGGGAGTACATTTCTCTAAGGTGCATAGTTACTTCTTTTCTTGTAATGTCCCAGGAATCAAATTTGTGTCAATAATTTTAGCAGTAGCTTTATTATTAAGGGTTACTCTGCAATTTTGACTCTAATTAGATTTTCTTTCCGTTGTTAGTTGCCTTATGACAGGATCTCAATGAATGAACTATAACTATGTAGAACATAGTGGATAATTGGCTCTCCTACAGAATCAAAATTATTCTGATGAAACATATGACAATCAGAAGTCAATCTGGAAATTATTTAAGGATGTCTGGTAACATCCTGGAGCTCACCTGAATTTGCAAATAAGTAATAGTGTATGTAAGCAAAGAAAATAAACTTCTGTTCCCATATGAAAGTTAAATAATGGTAGATGGAGATCTAGCATACAGGATAGATAGGAGGCTAGATAGGAGGGTGATCAAGCAAGAACTGGGCATGAGCAGAATGGAAGAGGAGCAGTGAAATCCACCATTGCACAGATCTGCCTAACCTCCCCTCCCCCCCTCCTGCTGGGACAGTAAAAATCCCCATAATGACTGCTCTACCCATTTTCTTTGAGTAGCCTCCACGAAGTGGCTCTGAAGCAGATCTCTAGTCTGTCAGACTGAGAGAAGGATTCCTGATCCACATGCCCTTAGGCATCTGTCCAGCTAATAAGGCCAGGTACTGGGCTGTGGACTGAATCAGATCAAATATGGACAGAACTTGACACAGCTGTCAGTGTAAACAATGGCAAAATATTCATCAGTTTCAAAGCGCTATCATTATTTCGTGATAATACAATGTTGGAAAAATCTAGCCCCCAATTTCCATGAATTAAACATATCCACGTAGGTTTTAGGGCAAAAACATATCCAAGTAGGTTTTAGGGCAGAATTTTAGGGCAAAAGAACATTTTTTATTCTTTACGACAAGATTTGGTTTCTCGCTTAGTTGTACTATTGCCATTTTCAACTGCAACATATTTAATTAATAGATGGTAACTAAGGGTATGCCCCCACTGCAGCTGGGAGCAAGTCTCATAGTGTGGGTAGACAACTTGTGTTAGTGTGGTTCCAAAAAGCTAGTGGAAGTGCTAAAAATAGATGGGTGAATGTTGTGGCTTAGCAGAGACTTGAGCTAGATGTCCAAGATTAGACTCAGGCTTTATCTACATGCACAGATTTTAGCAACACAGCCATGTTTTGTAAAGTCAAGCAGTGTAGTCGCTGTTTGCCTGTACCTTTGCCAACAAAATTTTTCCACTCCCAGCAAGCGGAGTTCACATTGTCAACAGGAGAACACACCTACCAACAATGCACTATTTACACAAGCATTTGCCAGGGCAAAACTCTGGTTGTTTGGGGCTGAGGGGATAGCACCTGTGAACAACGAAAGTTTTGTCGCTCAATTGACAGTGTAGACAAAGCCTCAGTGGATAGGGTGGGTTTGAGAGCTGGAGCTGCCTTGCAAACTGAAAAGCCCTCACTGCTATTTTTAATGCACTGGTTTGTAGATGCACTCAAATAATAGGGAATTAAAATCTATTCCATATGTTGGATGTCAACTCCTGATTGTTTTGCCCATGCTCATGGAAGTCAGTGGGATTATTTGTGTGGGTAAAGTAAGCAGGATCTAGTTGTATATATTCTTAATGCAGTATCAGCTGCATTTTTGTGGATTCCTACTGCAAGAACAATTATAGAATAGCAGTTTCCTATATTAAAATTGCTGTTTTTGAATGTAGAATGATTACATTATAAAGTCTAATCCAGGATAAATTTAATGCAGGTTTGCTTAAAGTAAATCACATAGAGATACAAATCAAGGATTATATTTGTCTAAATCTTTTAGGCTCCAGCTATCCAGTCATATCTAATGTCACTAAATGTTTGCATAATTATCCTTTGATTACAAGATGATTCAAAATTGTTGATGCAAAAATAGCCTTCTAGCATTTGCTGTATTTACTATAAGAGTAGAAATAAATGAAAGCAAATCGCTTATAGCAATCTTGATTAGGACCCTCTGGAGAGGGTAATATACACTGAGGATTTATGCATAAAGGCGTATAGTTATAAGTCTGGTGAGAGAACTTAATGTCAATTGCAAATCCATTCAAAAATGGAAATCAGCTAAAATAAATCTAGATTTATATTTGGAAATGATGTCTAACAAATATCATAAAAGAGAAGCAGATAAAAATATGCTCCTAAATATCAAAACTAGATTTGAAATACAATTTCAAATCAAGATGTGATTTTTATGTAAATCACATCGTTGTAGTATCAGTAAAAATTGTAAACAAGACTCCATTAGTTTTCATTAAATAAAGGTAATGTTTTCAAAATGTAAACATAAGCAAGGCCTTATTGTGCAAATTTTTAAGTCACTGCTTACCTTTAAACATATGAGTAACCTCGTTGATTTCAGCAGAGCTACATACTTTCTTAAATGGGTATATGTAAGTCTTTGCAAGATCAGGGCCTAAAACAGCTTCCAAATACAAATCCGTAGAATATTTTTTCTCTTCTACAGTAGCTTGGCATTTTTTTTATAAAAAACTACAGGTTGCAATCCTAGCCCTAATCAAGTCAATGGTAGTTTTGGCATTCACTTCAGTGGAGTCAGAATTTCACCCATGATCTCTTAAAATGCATGAGATTAAACTATTGGAGAATTACAGACTACTAAACCTTATCTGTAGGGTGACCATCCGTCCCGTTTTTACAGGGACAGTCCTTTATTTAAGACCTCCTCCCAGCGTCCCGACTTTTTAAAAAAAACGGGCAGATTATCCCATATTTCCCCTGCAGCGGGGGAGGGAGGGGGAAGCCACCAGTACTCAGGGCTTCAGCTGCTGAATCTCCAAGCACCAGCAGCACATCTCCCCTTCCCACCCTGCATGCTGTGGGGCTGAACTTCATCCCTGAAGGGTGGGCAGGGAGCCGCCAGAACTCGGAGTTTCAGCCGCTGGAGCCCCAAGCACTGGTGGCTCCAGCCTTCCCCCACTATGGGGCTAAAACCCTGAGTGACAGAGACTCCCTTCCCTCCTCCACCCCACTGAAAGGCTGAAGCCCCGAGCACCAGCAGTTCTCCCCCCCCCCCGGCCCCGATGTCCCGTATTTGGCATAGGGAAATATGGTTACCCTACTTATCTGTCCTTGGTAAATTGGTCAATTATATGTATAGATATTTCATAATTCTACTTATTTTTTTTATGTAAAGTCTAACGAGAATAGATTCTACAAAGTAAATTTGTACATCACTAATAAACTACTACTTTTTTGAATTAATCAGTAAAATAGCGGACATAGAAAAGCCAGTTGATTTAATTTTTGTGGGCTTTCAAAAGGGCTTTCAGACAGTCCCTAACAAGAGATTACTGAAAGAACGGAGTAGTTTTAGTTTGAGAAACAAAGTATTTCCATGGAAAAAATTCTGTGTAAGAATCAGGAGGAAAAGAATAGGAATAAATAGTCAATTTTTTGCCCTGCCTGTGAACAATGACAAAACTGTTTTAATATAACAGAGTGTAGGGAAAGACATTCTACATCCATTTAATGAGGGGAACCCTGCATCAGAAGGGGAAGTGTTTTCATAAATGTTTGGATCCTGGTTCTGCAATGGACTGAACTTTTGGGAGGGGACCTACTTTATTGGGCAAGAACAGTAACTGTTAATAAGCTTAGAGTCAGGCTTTAAACATAAGTTTTATGGTTAATTTTGTATTGTAATCACTTCCTTCCCTACTACTTATAGTTGAATTTTTATTCTTACTTTTTAAAAATCTTCTGTTATATTATAAATGCTCAGAGGGACGAAGTGGTTTACAGGAGTAGAGGGTTAAGAGAAAACTGATAAACAGATACTCTGCACCTGTGTGGATAGAGGATTTGAAATCACTGTGGGTAGCCAACACCTGGGGCTGGATATCATGGGAGAATGATTCATAGGAATTCAGGGATTGAGATGCACCTGTTTGTTAACCAGCAAGACAGAGACAGGGCTGGCATAAGTCCAGAGGGAGAATGCTTTAGTAGCTGAAGGGCTGGCAGCATAAGGAACATTCAGTAACCATAAGATGCCCTCTCACTAGATACAATGGGTAAAAAGGTGACTCATAGCCTTCTGTACCTTGAGATCCATTGCAGACCTCTCCATGAAAGAGGGAAGTACTCTGGTGATGAGATGTGCTGCTTCTATTCTGCATTAGCCCTTGAAATAGAGACTATCCATTTCTGATGCTCTCATTCCAGAACCTTTCATAAGTATTGTGTTTACTTAAAATATTTCTTAAAAGAATAAGTGGGCTGAAGTGACACAGTCTGTTTTCCAGCAGGTTTCCCAAGGCATACAGATCCTGTAACAAGAAGGCACTTCCCACATGCAGCTCACAGGATGGATTATATGGATTTTGAGGATGACAGTCGTGGATGGTGGTTTGACATGGACATGGTGATAATCTACATTTATTCTGTCAACTGGGTAATAGGGTTCATTGTTTTCTGTTTTCTTTGTTATTTGTTCTTTCCTTTTTAGGGGACTGCGCTGTTTTGATAAAACTGGAGACTCGTGCACACAAAGGCATTGTGAATAGAAATGGTTTCAAGTCATTAATGCAGATTTTTCTTTCTGTGGTTTGAAGCTCTTATCATTCAGAATTGCATTAGGCTACACCAAACATGTCATGGGGCTAAAGACCATGCGTTGGATATAGGCATCAAAGGACTTGAGCTTTGCTGAAAACATAAGGTGAAATTCTGGCCACATTGAAATCAGTGGGAGTTTTGCCATTGATTTCAGTGGGACCAGCATAATGTGTAAAATTGTCCAGATGTGGAAATGAAGCATCAAGATTTGTTTGGAGGACTTTCTGCTCTGAGGGCTGCAGCATGGTCTGGTAGACCTGCATTCAGTTTTTGGGCTCTGTACTGATATATTGTGCAACCTTAAGCAAGTCACATCATCCACTAGTGCCTCAGTTTCCTCATGTGTTAAAAGGTGGTGATGGAGAGGGAACCCCCCTCTCAAAGTGTGAGTCTCAAAGTTAATGATTAGCACTTTTCATGTGTTAGGATCCCATAGCACTTTAAGATCTATATGAAGAGACTGGTCACTCAGTATTGAAATGCTCCTACCTTTGAGGTGGGATACAACAATCATTTAATGCTACCCATGCTACAAAACACTTCTTAAAGTAAAATCAATGGCAGAACTCCCACTGATGCTACTGAAGGGACTTCAGATTCCATGAGTGGTAGATCAGGGTAGGGCTGGGGGAAGCAAGCTCCCTCCCCCAATCCCACTTCCAACCCCACCCTTTCTGTCCAGTTCCCGTCCCCCAGCACCACAGGTAGGTGGGGCAGTGTGCAGCCCCAGCCCTCCCTCAGCACCATGAGGAGGGAGGACTGTGTGTGACCTCAGCCTCCCCAGGAGGGAGGAATGCACGCAGCCCTGGAACATCGGGAAGGGAGGAGAGTGCACAGCCCCAGCCTCCCCAGACCCAGAGCACTGGGGAAGGAGGGCAGTGCATGGCCCTACGCCTCCCAACCCAGAGCACAGAGAGAGCTAGGGTTGCCAGGTGTCCGGTATTGACCCAGACAGTCCAGTATTTTTGCCTCCTGTCCAGTAAAAAAATTCAGAAAATACCGGACACCTAAAATGTCCGGTATTTTTAAATTTTTTTTCCCGGCCAGGAGGCAAAAATACCAGACACCCGGCAACCCTACAAACACTCAGTGCCCGGCATCCCCCCCCCAACACCCCCTGCCCCCAGCCCCCATGCTTACCTGGTTCTGCAGGGAAGCTAAGTTCTAAGAATACAAAATGGCTGCTGGCAAAAAGACCAAGGGAAAGCAATGCCTCCCCTGGGTCTTAGTGCTCATCCACTCCCTTGTTCCTATCCCTATTCTGACTGCACTCACCCTGAAAGGGGCCATGCCATTGTTGTTGGGTTTTTTTTTTTTTTTTTTTGCTTAATAAGTCTTGGACTCCTTTTTTTTGCTCAACAACTTTGGTCTTCCCCCCTTTTTTTTCTTCAACAGAATTTTTTCCCCGGTGTTTTTTTGGGGGAGGAAGGGTGGAGGGTGTTCAGTATTTTTGGTTCAACCATCTGGCAACCCTAGAGAGAGCAGGCACTGGGGGCAGCAACACTCCACCCCCAGTACTCCTACATTAGGTGTTCTGGGGGCAGAGTGTGAGTGGGACCATGCCTGGCTGTTTGGGAAGGCAATGCCTTCCCTGCCCATGATAACCCCCAACCCCCAACCCCCTTGTCTGATACTATAGTAAAATGGAAATACACAAAGATAAGACAGAGTGGCTAAAACTTCTACTTTGAAAAGTACAAGGGATCTTTTAATTTCTAGGACTCAGTCCTGTAAGCAACTGAGAAATCTCACCTTCATCCCAGAAAGCACTTAAATGTGAGCTGTCCCATTAACTTCAGTATTTGTATTGGAAATCTCAGGATCCACTGCTTATTCAGTATATGGCACTATTCTATCAGATTGCTAGGAGATGAGGTTCAACTGAGTGACCATAATGTGACTGCTCGGGAACTTAAAGTTAAGCAAGTGCTTAAGCACTTTGCTGACTCAAGGCAAGAAATGAGCAAGGCCTCAGACTTGTGTCTCATTTGAAAGATGGCACTTCCAGCAGCACTTTGGCTCCCAGCATTTAGTTTTTCTCAAGATGCATAAAATAACTTCTGTAAGATTAGGCATCCCTCTGAGGATTCTTTTTGCAGAGTGAAAATACTTGTACAGTTACAACTCTGTTGACTGAAGGGATTTGGTCACTTTCTTTTAATATTGCTCTAATGGGTCATGGGAAATATAATAATTAAAATTCGCCATCATTACAGTTGTGGGCATGAGAAAAATTAGTGTATGCAATTACTTTACCTCTAATTACAATAGGTTGTCTTGTACTAATGATAGATGATCAGTAGTCATAACATTTCCCTATCTCATTAAAACTTCAGAGACTTTTAATAAAACTCATGGCACACTAAAACTCTCAGCAAACTTCAAACATGTTTCTCAGCTATGCCAGAACTAAAGTTACAACTTTGAGTTTTTTCAAACTTGCAAATCAACTGTTCCTGGCTCAGCGAAGAGAAGGAATGTGAAGCACCTTTTCCACCAACATGTACTTGCACTTACTGAGGTCAAAACGTGTTAGACTAAAAGGATGTATCATGAAATATTGCTTTAGATAACCAACTTGTTAGTTTGAAACATGAAACAATTTTTAAAAATAAATATTGAATCAGATTTAAGAATTTAACTACGGTGCTTCTCAGATGATCATATCCATTAGCTAATATTTCAAAATCTATTCATACATAAGGCCTCTATTCCACCATAATCTACTTATACATAAGGCCTCTATTTCCACCAATCAAATGAAAGTAAACTTACATTAAAAAATTCTGGTACCATTTTATCATGGATTTATTCTGAAAAATAACTGGGGATGCTAGGAAGTGAGTAAATAGCTAATCATAGTTGATAGAATTTCTGTCGACTACACAATTAGTCAATAAGGGTATGTCTACACTAGCCCCCTAGTTCAAACTAGGGTGGCTAATGTAAGCATTCGAACTTGCAAATGAAGCCCGGGATTTAAATATCCTGGGCTTCATACGCCATTTTAAATCTTAGTTGAACTGACTGCTGTTACACGCCGCAGTCAGAAGTTAATCGAACTAAGTCCTTAGTTCGGATTAACTGTTACACCTCATTGCAGGAGGAGTAACAGTTAATCCGAACTAAGGACTTAGTTCGATTAACTTCTGACTGCCGCAGCCGCAGCAGTCAGTCGAACTAAGGATTTAAAAATGGCGCCTGCCTGGGAACATGCAAATGAAGCCCGGGATATTTAAATCCCGGGCTTCATTTGCAAGTTCGAATGCCTACATTAGCCACCCTAGTTCGAACTAGGGGGCTAGTGTAGACATACCCTAAGGGAGGAAGCCTCCAGAAATTACCCCCTGCTATGGCTCTGCACTTTAAGTGTAGTAGGAGTAGGGCTGCCTGCCCACCTAGCTCTTACTACATTTAAACTGTAGAGCCTTAGTGGTGGTAGTTCCTGGACCCCGGTCTGAGCTGGGACTGAGCCAAGCTTGCTCAGTCCCAGCTCATGCTGGGTCTAGAAGCCACTGTCCATGGGGGTTCCAGCGGGAAGCTAGGACCCTCAGCAGACAAGGGCCACTCCAGCAGCAGTCCCTGTTCACAGCCAGTCCCAGCCACTGCAGGCAGAGTCTGCTTTGCAGCAGCCTTCTCTGTCCTCCCCTTTCCCCCCGCCCCCATGCTGCTGCCTCTGATAGAGGAAGCAGCGCTGGGGGGGGCCAGGCAGCACCATGGAGATGGTGCTGGGGGGAACTGGCTTTTAAGCCAGTTCCCCCCAGCACCAGCTTCTACTTCCCCTCCCCTTGCTGCCTCTGATACAGAGGCAGCAAGGGGGGTGGAATGTGAATAGTCAAGTAGTTGATTCAACTATCCAACTACTCGCGTACATCCCTAAAATGACACAGGAAGGGAGAGACTCAATTGTAATATTTCTCTTCTATATAATTATAGGTTGATAATTGTGGATGGATACATTGTTCTAAATTTAATATAAAATTATTTATATAACATTTCTAAGGTGTGTGTGTGTGTGTGTGTGTGTGTGTGTGTGTATATATATATATATACACACTATATATATTAGTCAAGCGATAAATTTTGTATGTACTGTTGTACTGTTTCTTTGATTAATACTATAATTACAAAGAATAATGAGTTAATCAGATAAAAAGGAGGTTGACTTAGTGTTTCAGACTTTTATATAAAGCTATTCCTCCTTTAGGAAGACCCAGAAGGGGTAGAATGGTTGTAGTTGCTTTCCTCTATTGTCTCTTTCCAAATAAACCTTTTGAAAGTGTTTAGTTCATTATTACTGTCTTAAACGTGCTTCCACTGATATTTTGTTACAAAAATCATAGTGACTTCAGTGAAAACTGGAACAGTTCATTTTGTGAACAGTTTTATTCTAAAGCACTTGGTCTTCTTCTGGAATGTGTTCTCATCCATTAGGTTATTATCATGTTTGCAATAAAATCTGAAGTTTGTAATATTTTGCAGCTATGACAATAGATATTGGGTGGAATTAAATTTGACTATTTTTTCAACCAATTTTATATTTCTCTTTTAATTCTGTTTTTAGGAAGGAGTGAGAAACTAGGAATATCTTTGTTTCATACTAGCATTCTTAATTGTTTTTGTACTTTGCATGGAAACCCAAAGCAGTAAGCTATCAAATTTGCCATAACCTATAGTGGCACACCAACTCTTCATTCTGGATCTGAATACATTTTATGTATGATTTAGTACTAAATACCATGTTATTCTTCCAAATACATATAATTGCATTAAACAACATCGAAGTGAGAGAGACCAAATGAGATTTTAGCGGGTGGCACACAGTTGCTCCCACATGAGGTTTCATACTCAGCTGCTGATAAACTTTTGACTAGCAGTTGCACTTATGCCTGCCACAGGTCCTCCCCTGCACTCCATAGTCTGCTACCTCCCCTGCCATTAAGCACTTTTAAACCCCGGGAAATTAACACAAAAAATTGCTTTATGAAATGCACAGACTTGTTGTGCACAACATATTAACAGAAATATACATGTAATGTAACTGACACAAATGCACAAAAGCAAGAATATGAAAAGTGCACACTTAACCATTATTACAATGATCAAGGGTCACAGGCCATGCTCCACAACTTTAACTCTGTTAAGATGCCAGATTTCCATCAGCCCCTTGGCCCAGGGAGCACCTCAGTGCCAACCAAAGAGAGTGCACAATTTCATAACTCTTATCTCATTGCCCTAAATCACTGCCATAATCTGTATCCAGAATTGTCATGTAAAGTATCATATGCAAACTGGTAACATACTGGTCATTTATATTAGTGTTTGTATGTATGGTGGTGTATAAAGAATTCTAGAAGTTTGCTGAAAATACATTCCTCAAATGTGTGTGGTGGACAGTGCCTAAGCACAGCCTGCCCTATAAAGGAATGTTGTTTGGCAGACTTGACTGAGTTTGATGTAAATTAAGCAACCTGTGACCTAAGACAATGAAAAACATCTTTACATCCAAGGTAAAAAGTGCCTTCAGGAAAGCAAATGGGGGAGAAGATGACCAATTAATAGTCTTGACAAGGGATGGAGACTACACTCCTGGGAAGCCTTCCTACCTTTTGAAACCAGGTCAATGAACTTTGGAAGATATAATGGAAGGCAAGAAGGCATTTTGTCATCCTTCCCCCAAGGAGACAAATAAACAAAGTGATTTGGGCTCTATGTTGGATCCTGGCTAAAGACAGGCCAGCCAAGCTGCAAGAATAACTGGTGAGAGAAATATTTTGAAAAAAAGACTCTAGTTTAATCTTAATCTTAGTTTTAGAATTGTTTGTTTACTTTTGTTTGTAACCATTCTGTCCCTACTCATATGTGGTATTGCTTACATCGAGGTTCTATTGCTAATAAACTTGTTTCACATTTACAAAACCACTTCTGTGCTGGATATTAATCTAAAGTGTGAAGCCTTCAGCTTACCTAAAAGGCTGGTGTGTATTTTGTCTTTGTTTGGAGGCAGTAGCATTTAGGGATGTTAAATATTGGTTAACTGAATAGTCGAGTTAACCTCATGAAATCTTATTGGTAACTTGACTATTCTGTAGTCCCTGGGGGTGGGACCAGCCGCCAGTGTGCTCCAGCCCCGCTCCCGAGGAGCTCCCTGCCACTCCATGCTTCTGCCTCTGTATCAGAGGCAGCAGTGCGGGGTGCCAGGCGGGAGCTAGTCCACAAGGGGAGCCAGTTTAAAAACTAGCTCCCGGTGGGGACCAGCTGCCTGTCGCCCCAGACAGCTACATCTGACACAGCGGCAGCAGTGCGGGGTGGCAGCAGCCCCTATACGGGGATGCCTGCCCGCCCAGCTCCTAATACACTTTAAATGCAGAGCTGCAGTGTGGGTAGGTCTCGGACCTGGCACAAACCAGGACCGAGCTGGGCTGCCTGCCCACCTGGCTCCTAATACACTTTAAATGTAGAGCCACAGCAGGGGTAGGTCCCAGACCCAATGCAAGCCAGGACTGAGCCAGGCTGCTGGCAAGGAAGGGGGGGGGCGGGGAGAGTGTGTAGTCTATAGTATTAACCTATAAGCCTTTGCTTATTGGTTAATTGACTACACTGTTACATCCCTAGTAGCCTTGTTAACTCCTGCCAGGGTCTAGAAAGAGGGACTGGATAGTGCAGGAGAGATGGTTTGGGGGAAACTCAGGCCTGAAAGGGCTGTTGGGAGTCACCCTGCAAGAAGTAACCTGTCTGGTGGAAGCCAGGGTGCGGCCGTTGTGCTGTGAGCATGGTACTGGTAGCAGGACTCTGAGTCAAGGCTGCATAGCTACAAGCACACCGAGTTATAGGACAGGCAGTGACATAACCCTTTAGTTGTCTGGATGAACCCCCTTGCTGCCTGCCTGCACTCACTTCTTTTTAACAAACTATTCTTGCATAACACTCCAAGCATCCACAACCACTAGTGCTGGGAAAAAGTAATCTGGCAAGGGCTGTGTAAAAGGGTGAAAGAGGAGCAAAGGTTAGGCTGTGTTGTGTGGCTTGTGGTGAAACATAATTGTGCTAATGGCCCAAGTGTGTACCTGTGGTGAGAAGGAAAGAGGGAGTATGGACAGGTAGGTAGTTTACTTGAGCATTTCCACAGCTCCCACATCAGGGGAAGAGGGGAGGCTAACTTTACTGGGGATCACAGCCATGCAGGGCCTGGACCAGGCTGCAAATTGTGGTATGTGTGTGGGAGAAGACCCATGTTACAAGTTTGTACTGGAACCAAAAATATTATGCTTGGGCACTGAGCATTTCAGTCTGTCTTACGGAGGGAGCAACCCTAACTCTGCTTAACAATTAAGCTTCTTATTAACAAACTAGCCAATTAGCCCGTCATAAGACGGGATTTTCAGGTCTCTCCTCCACGTCGGTCTTCTCTCCTGAGCCTCCGGTCTCTCGCTCCGTCTCTCTCTCTCTCTCTCTCATCCTCCTACTGCCTCCCCCTCTCTCTCTCTCAGCTCTCCTCTGCCTCCTGCCTCTCTCTCTTCTCTCCCCTCCTGCCTCTCACTCGGGAGACCGCGGAGCCCAAATGGCCATTTGGGCTACGCACTCCCCGTGCTGCATGGGGGGCACGAAGCCCAAACCGTCTCTTGCGCCACTTGCTCCCATGCAGCGGCCTGGCTGAGCAGCGCAGAAGTCAGCCGAGCGCCACGGCGGGAGGCAAAGGGGGGCCGGGCGGTGACGTTCATGGCCAGGGGGTGGGGCCTGGAGCCACTGTCATGCCGCACGTCACCGCCCCACTTCCCTTCACCTCTCGCCGTGGCGCTTGGCTGACTTCTGCGCCGCTCAGCCATGCCGCCATGGGGGAGCAAGCGGCGCAAGCGGCCGTTTGGGCCCCGCACTCCCCATGCAGCATGGGCTGCCCAGAGGGAACAGCCAGCATTTCAGCAACAGCGCCGCCCAGAGGGAACAGCCAGCATTTCAGGCAACAGCGCCCCCCAGAGGGAACAGCCAGCATTTCAGCGTTACAGACTCTCAGACACTGGGCTACTATATATATGATGAGTCCTCACAATGGGATCCACTAGGGGGAAATGGAGCTGAGATTTTGATTCTCCCAGTGCCACAGAGCAAGTAATTCTCAGAGCCAATATTAGAACTGTGAAGCATTTGGCTCCCACGCCTCTCTTCAGAATAAGTCCTTCATTTTGGTTGTCTTCTAATATTAGAGACTATTGGAAAGCTCACATTACCACTACCTGTAATATACCTCTTCTTTGGCTAAATGGAAGAACTGGGTTCCAGTGGCATCAGCGCCTTTTATGTTTTGCTTAATTGTTTTTTCAAGCCTGCAAAAGAGCTAAGCATAAAAAAGCAACTCAGAGCCGAAATGCCTTATAAAAAAGCCCTCTGTGAACGATTAATTCATCTTCAGAGTAAAAGGCTAACCTGTTTGAGACATCAAAAGTGCACTGGCAACAAGAAAAGCAGAAATGTGAAAGAAAGTTTCTACTCTGGATCCATGTGATTTCCAGCACTTCCTTAGGTGGGGGAGATGTTCTGGAGGGTGGGGCTGCTCTGCTTATGGGGGAACCCTTGGGTATGCAGGGCCAAGGTGTAATCTCGAGGCAAGTAGCTCTCCTTGTGGAAGCTCCTTCCCTCCTGTGGTTCACACATAATCTTGAGTTTAAGGAGTGAAAGCTCTGGCTTTTTCCACAGTGGGAAAATTACCAGGAAACTTTGGTCAGAACATCATATTTTCCACTTAGCTACTTCATGAAATACAAGTGGAGGCAATTGGCCCATATTTTCTTTATTTTTGTTTTAAAATGACACTAATTTTCTGGTTAAATTGACACATGGTGCTATGAATTTTCTTTTATCAATACCTTTACTGGCTGCATTTAGACAATATAGCCAATCTCATGTAAAACTTCAAGGGCCACTTTTTCTTCTCGCACTCATACAGTCGCTGTATTCCTCCAACTGTAGAGTTGAGGAGACTAACAAAGTAAACATCATAGGAACCCAACAGTTCAAGTTTGACTTTTAATTGCCAGAAAATAGTTCTTTGGGGCTTATCATTTTTATGTATTTGTTTCTGAAAAAGTGAAGTTAGCAATTTTTAAAAATTTTGGTCAAGATTTTCAAAAGTGACTAGTGATTTTGGGATGCTCAACTTTGGTGCCTAGTTTGAGACAGATAAGAGAGCCCTGCTTTTCAGAAGTGCTAAATCTCACCCCCATGAAAATCAGGCCCCTGTAAACTGTCACTTGAAGCATCCATTATAAGTCCTCTCTAAAAATTTTCACTTTAGGGGCTGATCTAGCAGTCATTAGAATCAATTGGAGTCATTTCAGATCTGTGTAATTACAGCAAGTTCTAACTCCTCATTTGGACAAGCAACTGGACTGCTGCCTTTTCAAACTTTGGTCATTACTGTGGAAGATTCTCTAATTGAAGTTTTCTTTCTCAACAGCTTCTGAAATAAATGTGCTCATTCCACACAGCCTATAGTTACACTTGTGTAACCCCAATGATTTAAACAAGAAAAAGGCTGAAGATCCACTGAAACATACAGGTTTCTTTAGCCATTAATCTAACATTATTGTAATTTAATTCTGGTAAGCATACATTAATGACCAACAATAAAGTACACAGTGATATGTGGAATTACTTTCCTGCTTTATGCAGTGAAAGTTTATCTGTAAAGTACAATCTTTAATCTAGGACACTATACTTCTTACTCAATTGTATTTTTACATGGTAAATTATTGCCTAGGGGGAAAATGTTCCTAAAACTGAGTCACAGGGGTATCTGGGCCTGTGCTGGGATTTCATTAAGCTTCTTTAATTAAAAATTAACAGACAAATCTTATGGGACAAACAGCATCATTTTTTATACATTCTAGAGAAAAAATGCTGAACAAGCCAACAAATATGATATGAAGACAGATCCTGGACTTTTCAGCAGATATGGATTTAGTAACAAAAAGTCCAGGACTTCCTTCTCAAAGAAATCCTATCACCAGGACAGAATTAAATTGGAATTCAAAACTGCTATTTATTAGGGTCAGATTGTGCCATCTGATGCATGCGTATGATTTCCATTCAAGACACTGGGAATTAAGTTAGGGAATTTGAAGGCAGAATTTATTCCTTTGAGGTTACTCCTTATGCAAAAAAATCTTCAAATGCCGTTTGCAGACTGCCATTCATGGGATTAACCTCTGGTGCTGCTCTGACAATGGACCCCTCCTGTCCCTTTGCTCACTAGTTATAAACATTCTGAGGGTGAAACTATATAAAAAGTATGGCTCTGGCTTCTTAAGTCCTTCCAAAACCGAGCAGGCAGATGAGGAAGCATTCTGGGCCCTTGGCCTGAATTCTTATCCTTAAGTGGTGTCTTCTATACTTTTGTCATTCTTATTAGATTAGATTTTAGTATAAAGAGTGAGATTTTAGTGTTAATGACTGGTTTTATTTTTAAAAACCTATATTTTTAAGTAGTAGTTTTAATAGTTCATGATTAGTACTTTGGTTCTGCCATAAAGATCTGATGGAGGCTCAGAAAATTAAGATTCCAGGATTGCAGAGCCGTCCCTTGTTTTTGGTGACAGAGGATGCTCAAACAAGCATGAAACAAACACCCTCCAAAAGCTCCGTCTATAGTATTTTCACACTGCAGGTTTGAAAGGAATGCCAGAATAGATTTCATACAGTGCATCTGTAAGAGGCCCTGGTATGAAGGCCTTCCAGAGCTGGCACATCTCTCAGATCCATGAGCAAGCAGACAGGTGTCATCTCCTGATACTTCTAAGGAGAAGAAGCAGGAGAAAACACAGAAGTTTCCAAATTCCAAGAATCATGTAGTACCCAAGAATGATCCTAGCCCTTAGCTCCAAAATTGAAAAAGCAGAGAAAACCCACTTGTTTCATGGCCTTTGGGAGTCAAACCAATATGTGGGGGGACACCATTGGATCATTTTAGGTCCAGGAATAGACAGTGTACAAGAAGGACGCTCTGCAGAGCCAAAAAACATAGAGTGGGTGTTACGGAGCCTTTGCTTATGGATCCTAGATCATCAAGTCTCCTATATTAAAACAGGAGAACTGTGGTCTTACAATGAAGCACACAATGAACATTGTGAATATTCTGAATCTGGTTCTCAATTCCAAGCTTCCTCAACAACTGGCCATGATATTGGTGGCTCCTATCCAGGCAGATTCACAAATGTAACTTAGAGAAGAGCTTCAGGTCCCATACTATTGAATCTGCTCCAGAAAAGAGAAAGGTGGAGAAGCTTCCTGAATCACCACCTTATGCTCCGATGGGTCTCCTGGTAGGGTGCTATAGCCCTTTTCTAGTCTATCCCTGAGGTCACTCGTCTACTATTGGGGTTAGATATAAGCTCCAATCCTCAATCAGAAGTGGAGTCTGAGCAACTTATTCAGCCAGCTAGGACTTAGCACGAGAGCATACATTTCTGGGTGGATTAGCATGTACCCCCTTGGTCTAGATGGCCCTAGAAGCCCTATTCCAGGCATTACGTGGAGGCCCCACACCTCTATTCTACTAGGAATCTTCCCTCTGTGTGAGTACAGGCAAGATTTCTTTCATCAGATCTGATGTTCCCAGATCTGTCTGGAATGTATAAAGAAAGAGTTATTTCCTATTATCTTGCCAGACACAGTCTCAGAAGAGAGGGAGCCAGTGATTCCTGGGGCTGTGTCTACACTGCACACTTATTTTGAAATACCTGTGGTATTTCAAAATAACAGTGTGTGCATCTATAACCCACACACCTAGGGTATGTCTACACTACATGGCTCTGTCGACGGAGCCATGTAGATTACCTTTGTAGACATAGGAAAATGAAGCGGCAATTTAAATAATCACCGCTTATTTAAAAATGGCTGCTGCGTTATCAGCTGTTTGTCGGCACAGCGCTGTAGTCTGGACACTCTGCGGTTGACATCAAAGGCATTTGTCAACCTCTCCGGTATGCCTCGTGGGATGAGGTTTACCGGGGAGGTCGACAAATGCCTTTGATGTCGACCGCGGAGCATCCAGACTACAGCGCTGTGCCGACAAACAGCTGATCGGCACAGCGCAGCAGCCATTTTAATTTAAATGAAGCGGTGATTATTTAAATCACCGCTTCATTTTCCTATGTCTACAAAGGTAATCTACATGGCTCTGTCAACAGAGCCATGTAGTGTAGACATACCCCTAGTGTGGGTCACTGTCCCATGCAGTGGCAACTAGACCACAGCAACAGTTAAGACCAAGAGACCTTTACAGCATGAGCTGGGAACCAGCTGCCTTTTAGCTCAGAGGGTAGAGGCTCCTATAATGAGCTCCAGAGGTCCCAGGTTCAAATCCGCCTACTGGGGTTACAGAGCAAGCCCATTATTTTGAATTAATTTTGAAATAACGGGCTTCTTACTTTGACTTTTTTAACCCTCATTTCACGAGGAGTAAGGGAAGTCAAAGAAGAGTGTTCTTCCTTCGATTTCCTGAGCGGTAGACAGCACCAAAAGTCGAGTTAAAGTACTGCAACTTCAGCTACACAATTAACATAGCTGAAGTTGTGAATCTTAATTTGACTTTAGCCCGCAGTGTAGATGTAGAGGAATAGCAGCAAATGGATTCTGAACTGAAGGATCTGACTTCTGCAGATAGAAATGTGGGGATTACTACAATAGTGCCTTCCTCTTAGGATGGAAACAATATTTTCTTTCCCCCATTTCCTCTCAACCAGAAAGTGATAAGAAAGACAAAATAGAACAGAGCCAAAGTAAATTCTGGAGGCTCTGACATGGCCAGAACAACAGTGGTTCCCAGATCTTCTTCACCTGCCAAAGGGGGGTATTATCAACATCTTCCTTTTATTCTAGATCTGTTAATTCAACAGAATGGAAAAAATCTTGTCACTCAGGCCTGTATTTGCTGCACTTGATGAGCTGGGATAGATTCAGAGCAATCTTGCTCTCTGGAAGTACATGTTCTATTTGTCTGGAGGAGAAAATCAATATGTAAATTATAACCTTAAATGAAAGAGGTTTATTCTCTAGGCAAAAAAGAAATAATGTTGTCCCAGCCACACTTCCAGATCGCCTACAGGGGAAACTTTTAGGGGTCACTATTATCAGTTAAAGTGCATTTGACAGCCATATTGGTGAACCACACTTTCAATGATAACACACCCGTATTCACATATGAGTCTGATAAATGATTTATGCCAGGGCTGATTAACATTTACCCAGTCAAAGACCCAGCTGCAGTATGAGAACTCAGCATGGTCAGCCAATGAATCCTCTATTTGAACCAAGGAGAGCATGTTCTTTATGTCAAATTTCAGCTAAAACAGCTCTCAGTATAGCCGTGCCATTGGCTAGAAGAGTGAACTACATACGCTCAGTATCTCCCCCACCCCCATTTCACTGTTTTTCATAATGATGAGGGTGTGCTATGCCCTCATCCCAAGTTTCTGCCTAAAGTGGTGTCTTCATATGATATTAACCAATCAACCCACAAAATGTTTTTTTCCAAAGCCACATGTTCATGCAGGAGAAAACAGGCTTCAAACTTCAGATGAAAACAGGGTTTTATTGTTTTAATAGGACTGACAAGGTCTTACACTGACAAGAAAAAAAAGGTCAGCAATCACATCTCACTATCAAAATGGGATAAGATGGTGCATTAATAAGGCTAATACTCTAGCATCAGTCCCTATTGCTGAAGGAATTAGGGCATAGTTCACTAGTGAGCTAAGTTGTGCTCAATAACCTTTCCTCATATATCACTTATAGCCATCTGTAAGTTGCAATGTGAAGTTCAATGCATAAAATTACAAAACACTGGACGACCTTTGCAGAATCCTAGTATGAGCTCTTAATAAGGATATCAACTCTTCATTAATTGCCAATGGTCTTTAAACCTATAATCAAAATGTGATTCTAAACGCAATTGCCTAAAGCCTCTCTATTTTGTAATACGTACGGTTTTTAAAAATCCTAGAGGCTGTGGTGGACAGCCAGTGGCCTATTGGGGTTCTATGTGTGGCCCATAAGACATTTTGTTTACCGTTGCCCATGCACAGACTTGCCAGATTCTACTCGTTTATAGCCACACAGGTTTTTTTTTCCAACCGGTATTACTAAAGTGACACACGCTTAAAGCAAGGGCACATGAAGTGAGGTGCATGCTGATTGCAAACAACATTGTGAGAATCATCTGCTCTCTCTGGATCCAATCAAAGTACTGCTACAGTGTAATCATTAAACCCCACAAATTCTAGGTGCACAAGTACAGTTAGCAATATGATGCTATCCTGGGAGACCATCATGGTTACAACAATCTTGCAGTCCACTGATATAAAGGAGGGCCATGTGTGCACCTTACTTGTTAACCTAGGTTGCCTCTCACTGGTGTAGATACTTTAATACTCATTATCAGCCATTGAATGACATCTGCCTGTGCCTTAAAGACATATTCTAATTAAAAACATACTAAGATTGTAGTTACCTTGCCCATGGCTCTATCTGCATGCATTTAATCTTGCAAATGTTAATTTGGTTCTAGAATGAGTTGAATAAAATTGGAGGCGGGACGAATACGGTAACTTTATATTATCACCTCGCAAGCAGAGATAGCTGGATAGTGTCTGCAATTACTTAATGTTATAGGCATTCTACAGCCCTGGTTTCCTATCATAAAGGATGGCAAAGCACGGTTTCCTGGTAACCTTGCACTTTCGTTTTTCAAAAGATTTTTTAATTAATTTATTGTACACAAAAGTGAACAATTAGTGTAACTGGCCTAAACAGTATAGGCTTCCTCTGTGAAAGCTTTTGTATACAGCTCTGCCAGTGGAGTGTTTCTTGAGCAGAGAAACAAACCGGGGGACAATTGTGGCATGCACTACACAACTAGGAATTCAAATAACAATCTAACTCATAGTCATTGGTGATCTAGCCAGTGATTGGTATTCCAGACTACAGCAATGGACAGCACTAATCTACCATGTGCCCAAATTTACAGATTATATGTGTAACATTACTTCAAGCTGCGTAAAAAAGCAAGGTAAGTTTTAAAACACAAGAACCAAGTAAGGCAAACCGAGTTCCATTGCTGGCTGATTTACTGGTCATGCCTACGGTCCCTGCTGCATTGCATGCATCATTATTTCATACAAAATAGGACCGCTTCAGCAGGAGCAATCAAGACTGGGACATGAGTCAGACACTGGTCATCATCATCACTAAGGCTATGGCTACACTCGCGGCTTCTTGCGTGAGTAATATGCAAATGAGGCTAAGCGTGGAATATCGTCGAGCCTCATTTGCATACCTACTGAGCCACCATTTTTTTCAGAAGAGGCTCTTGCGCAAGAAGGAGCGTCTACACTACCCCTTCTTGCACAAGAGAAACCCTCTTGCGCAATGCTGTTACACAATGCTGTACAGATGTGGTATCCTCACCTCAAAAAAGATATTTTGGCCTTGAAAAGGGTTCAGAAAAGGGCAACTAAAATGATTAGGGGTTTGGAACGGGTCCCATATGAGGAGAGGTTAAAGCGACTGGGACTTTTCAGTTTAGAAAAGAGGAGACTGAGGGGGGATATGATAGAGGTGTATAAAATCATGAGTAGTGTGGAGAGGCGGATAAAGAAAAGTTATTTATTAGTTCCCTAAATAGAAGAACTAGAGGACACCAAATGAAATTAATGGGTAGCAGGTTTAAAACTAATAAAAGAAAGTTCTTCTTCACACAGCGTGTAGTCAGACTGTGGAACTCCTTGCCAGAGGAGGCTGTGAAGGCTAGGACTATAACAGAGTTTAAAGAGAAGCTAAATAATTTCATGGAGGTTAGGTCCATAAAAGGCTATTAGCCAGGGGATAAAATGGTGTCCTTGGCCTCTGTTTGTCAGAGGCTGGAGAGGGATGGCAGGAGACAAATCGCTTGATCACTGTCTTTGGTCCACCCTCTCTGGGGCACCTGGTGCTGGCCACTGTCGGCAGACAGGATACTGGGCTAGATGGCCATTCTTATGTTATGTTCTTATGTTCTTATGTACCTATTACTTTTCAGGAAGAACGGCATTGCGCAAGAGGGTTTTCCTTGCGCAAGAAGAGGCAGTGTAGATGCTCCTTCTTGCGCAAGAGCCTCTTCTGAAAAAAATGGTGGCTCATTAGGTATGCAAATGAGGCTCGGCGATATTCCACGCTTAGCCTCATTTGCATATTACTCGCGCAAGAAGCCGTGAGTGTAGACATAGCCTAAGAGTGCATTGCATATACCCACTGTGGCCAGATGTTTGACTGTGTGTGTGTATTCTCCCTGTGTGCTGTCTCAGCTGTACGCAGATGGTTGGCTCAACAGACATCAAGTGATCAGTCCAATGACAACAAGATCCATTAAGGTATGAAGGTACCCAACCAGGTTTATTGTTGATGAAGCCCAGTAATGGCATCTAGCAGACACTACAGGATACTAAGACATGTATCCTTGTGACAATGGATGCAGCTTAGACAGGGCATGTATACACAGCAGAGCTAAAGCCCAAATAAGCTACGCAATTTTACGTCAGTTCTGTAGCTTGAAGTCAAAATAGTTTATTTTGGCTTTTTGGTGCTGTCTATAGAGCAGGAAGTCTAAGGTAGGGCACTCTTCCTCCAACATCCCTTACTCCTCGTAAACTGAGGGTTACAGGAGTTGGAGAAAGAAGTCCTGCAGCTCAACATTTTTTTCACATTATGTTGACATAAATGCTTGTAATGTAGACACGGACTATTTTATTTCAGAATAACATCAGTTGTTCCAAAATAACCTCAGTGGTGGGAATTTCCATGACCCCTAGGCTGGCCAAAGATGCTCCTTCTGAGATACGTCTTTATACTAGGGATGTTAAAGATTGGTTAATTGAATAGTCGCGTAACCTCATGAATTCTTATCGGTTAGTCGACCATTCTATAGTCCCTGGGGGCAGGGCCAGCAGCCAGTGCACTTCACTCCCAAGGAGTCCCCTGCCACTCCGTGCTGCTGCCTCTGTATCAGAGGCAGCAGTGCGGGGTGCCAGGCAGGAGCAGGTCTGTGAGGGGAGCCAGTTTAAAAACCTGTCACCCTGTGCTGTTGCCCCTGATAGAGGCAACAGCGCAGGGTGGCAGCAGCCCTTGTCTAGGAGGATCTGAGCTCCCGGACCTGGCATAAGCCAGAATGGAGCTGGGCTGCCTGCCTGCCCGACTCCTAATACACTTTAAATGCAGAGCCACAGCAAGGGTAGGTCCCGGGTCCGTCCCAAGCCAGGAGTGAACTGGGCTGCTGGCCAGCCTGCTAAAAAATTTACTCTTGGGGGGAAGGGGTAGAAATGCGTGTAGTCTATAGCAGTGTTTCTGAAAGTGTTCCATGAAATCACGTTCAGAAACACATTAAATGGCCGCCCCGCTTTGTTTATTTACTGGCACCGTGGCCATGGAGCTTCGTGGCTCCCATAGGCTCTGTTTCATCCTTTGCAGCCAAGGGGAGCCACAACGTGGACCAGGCCTCCTCTTCCCACGGCTCCCTTTGGCTGCAAAGGACAAAATGGAGCCAATGGGAGCCGTGAGGCTCCGTGGCCGCAGCACCAGTAAATAAACAAACTGGGGAGGCCAATTAATGTGTTTCTGAAAGTGATTTCACAGAACACTTTCAGAAACACTGGTCTATAGCATTAACCTATAAGCTTTTGCTTATTGGTTAATCGACTACACTATTACATCCCTACTTTACACCCAGATATTAAAAAGTAACATCCTGTCATCCTGACCTTATCTTTTAGAGGAGTCAGTGTGTTTTTGTTACCCCTGGGGAATGTTTTTCTACCACATTTGATATGGGGATGTTCTGGTACCACTTGATAGCAGGCTGGGTTTGAGTGAGTAATTCTATACTTAGCACTTCTTAGGAATGTGTCCTTATTGCCAGAGTCTGTGAGCAGGTCCAGCCTCAATCCAGGCCTCTAATACAAGGGATTATGTCTAGGACTCTCTTCCTACTACACTCACCAACAGAAATTTGCAACCAAAAATCATTTACCACAGGGAATTGAAATATCTATGGGTAGGTGGCAGTTGAATGGGGGTTTCATGGTTTACATTTTAGATTTAGATGCTTAATGTGGCAATTAGGCACCTAATCACTTTGTGGATCTAGCCTCCTGTCTTTTAAGTACCTCCAGCATTAGGCAGAAACTGAGCAGTAGTTTGTGAATGCTAGCAGCACCTAAATGTTGATCTTAAAGTGCTTGTCTGACCCTTGAGGTGCTTAAGTTCCCTTAATGATCCCTCACTCTCAGAGGCCTTGGGAGAAAAACCTATTCTTGCTTACAGACAACCCCCTAACCTGAAACGTATTCTTTCTGATAACCATGCCACACAACCACATCATAAGCCTCCAGGAACCCGGCCCTGCAACCAGAAAAGATGCCAACTCTGCCCACATATCTACACTGACGAATTCATCACTGGAGCAAACAACACTAGCCACAAAATCAAAGGGTCATTTGACTGCTCATCTAGTAATTTGATCTACGCCATCAAATGCCTACAGTGCCCCTCTACTATATATATTGGTCAAACTGGACGTTCTCTACGTGAAAGAATCAATGGACACAAATCGGATATACGTAAAGAAAATACTCAGAAGCCAGTGGCAGAACATTTCTGTTTACCTAACCATAATCTCACAGATCTGAAGGTGACGGTCTTGTCACAGGCCAGTTCCTCGAGCCAAATCCACAGGGAAAGCTTGGAATTACAATACATATGCAAATTCAATTCAATTAATTATGGACTTAATCAAGATATGGGGTGGTGGAACCTTTATCAATGAAGGTGCTAACTACTTTCTGAATGGTATCCTTCCTGCCTTATCCAGCCACTGACTTTGATCTTTATCTACTCAGGTTTAGCACCCTTTCACCTGATACTTTATGCATGGAGGTAGGGGGGGTGGGCGACAGAACATCTTTTTTCCCCCGCCCCCCCCTTCCCTTCTCCTATTTATTTCGAGTTTCCTTATCCTCTAATCATAACTCCAGTCACGAAAGCTCATGACACCATCTACATGTTTTGTTAGTCTATAAAGTGCTACCAGACCATTTGCTTGCTGTTGTTTAAATTCCCCTTGTGAACGTAGCCCTTAGGGCCTTGTGTAAAAGTGAGTGACTTAAGTAATGGTCACCCAGGAGCTATTATGTTCCCAGAGCACAGTGTGCTCTGACTGCACCCACCTCTTCCCCTCCCCCTCTTGCCACCCCCAATACCAGGCACAAAGGTAGATATGGTTCTATGATATCAGAGGATTCCTGGACTAGAACAGGAAGCTTACAGAACTTTTAAAGCCACTTTAGGTGCAGCAGTGGCACAAAGAGGTCTGAGTATAAGCCAGGATCTAGCCCTTGCAGCAGCTGCAGCAGGAGGAAAGGCTCAGCCATTACAACTTAATGGGTATTTTACTGATCTGAGACCATTGCTGTCTGCATTTGGCTAATATTTCCATCACCTTTATGATCTAATTCAGCTACCTGGAACACCAACTCCCTTTAAAGCTACAGTCAGACTTCTCAAATTAAATTACCTGTGCTTTAAAGGGCCATGTCAGTAATATAATCAAAGTACAATAGCACAAGCAAGATATGAGAAATAACACTGAGAGCCAGTGAAAAATCACAATTAAGTAGTGTTAGATATAGGACAACCAAAGGATATGAAATAACAGGATTTTATGTCCTTCAGCATATTTAACAAACTGATTTGGCATTTGCAGAAGGATGGTACTATAAAAAACAGACCGCTAAAAGAGGTGCAATCAGGTAGGACATGGGGTACTAAGGAGGGAATGCAGTAGAGGCAGCAGTTTGGCAAGCAGCATAAGATACTGAATAAAAAACATTCCACTATGAGAGCTCATTTTAATTTTACAGTAAAATTATTCCTACAAAATAATAAACATGGACATTCATTGATGCTGACATAGCATCTGATTCAATGCCCATTAAAGGCAGGATAAAGTTTCCCATTGATTTAAAGGGGAGCTGTACTGGATCTATATTTATCCTAAAAATTATTCCTTAACAGACAAGCATTACCTAGCTCAGAGGTAGGCAAAAAGAAAACCAGACACCAAAGCCAGACCACCAGAGGTTTTTGAACAAGCCACAAAATATTTTTATTTATGTACTGCCATTATAGTTATTAATTTTGTAATATTTTCTCTGGAGTCTGTACTTTGACTACACCTTGCCCAAGAAATTTGGACCTTGCCAAAAAAACCTGATTACTTGGATATAGTCCATCTCCCTGCATTGTTATAAGTTTTTAATGTTTGTCTAAAGCATTTCTAATAGTTCATTTATAAGCATTTCTATAGAGTGCATCAAGTGCTTCTGGTTTCTTGTCTTGTACAATGCAACCCCTACTACTTTCAATTTTTTGTTTATGTAACCCCCTCTTTCCTCTCTGGATTACCCAGGAGCAGGTTACACTAATCTGTATGCCTGGGCACCTGATGATTTTTAACAAAGGAAATCCTGAGTACCCCAGTGGTGATGTTGTATAGCAGGGGTTTCTCTGTCTGCCCCCTTGCTGCAGTCCCTTGCTCCTAAAGAAATATACAATGGTGGTGCCTCCATCTGGCTGCCCTGTACACACTTAATGATGTGCCTTGGGAGCCTCCAGGAATAAAATTATTCCAGTAACAATATGAATCTAACTCCAAAACAACAATTATAAATAATATACATCTAACTGATTAAATTAGAATGAACAGACCTTTACTTAATAACTTAAAGAAACAGGGTTTATCAGACGAAAAGTGAATTAACAAAGTACATAGAAATAAAGGCAACTTATCTAACTGGCATTTACACTGCCCCCATTTATCCCATCCCAGAGTGTGCACTCCTCTGGATCTCAGAGTCCCGGACGCTTGCGTGGGCACTCTTGAAGATCTGCAGCAGGAGTGGAGGCCGCACTGTGCAGGTTCTGTGTGTGTCAGTCCAAGATAAGCAGCCAGTCCAGGCAAGGCAGTCCAGCATCTCTGGTTCACTTGGTAGATCATTCTGCCTCTCTTTGGACCCAGTCAGCCTGTTTTCTGTGCTCTGTCCCAGGCAGCACTTTCCCAAACAGCCACAGTTACTCACACTACCTTCTATGCAGAGTTATGCAGGCCCTTCTCAGCCTCAGGCACAGCCAAAGTATCTCCCATCCAGGGACAATCACATTAGCAGCCCCTGAAGCAGCAGGCTCCCAGTAACCGGCTCTAGCTTCAGCACAACAGCTCCTGGCCTGGAAAAGACTCCACACCAGCAATTTGGCTCCTCTCTCCAAATGGAGCCCCACAACTCTCTCTCTGCCCTGCCTGGAAGACAACAACAGTATTTCCCTCTTTTTTTCCCAAGGGCTCATGGAAGTTGAAGTCTCTAGGGCTAGATTGCAGCACAAAGGATCTTCCCAGTAAGTCAGAGGCCCCTATAGTAAGGGGATTACATTTGTGTTTATTAAACTTTACCTTAAAATAGGATCTGCAAACAATCCTAGAGACCACTGTAACTTCTGAGTATTGCTATCTGAGATAACTGACAGAAGATTAAGATCCTCTATGTACTGCAGCAACTCTCCAAAATAAAATGTTCCTTTCTTGTCCAGGAGCAACTCTTAAATATTTGACTTATCAAGAATGGAGGAGGGAGAAATGAGGGTGGAATTCTCAAGCTTTCACAAAAGCCTGGTTCCATTTAATATTTCAGATATCATTTGCAGCTACCTGAAACCATCTATATTTCATTTTAATTCAGACAAAAATAAAAGTAACATAGCACTTTAGAAAGACTTCATGCTGAGCAAACTGGCTAGAATATATTTATTAAAGTTATACTTCAGCTGTGTACTCACATTTGGTATAGCTTCACTGCAATTAAAAACCTGCAGTTAACACATGTCAGCTAATTTGTGTTGGTAGGGCTTGGGAAGTAGGGCTGTAAAACTGCAATGTGAACCTTTGATCATGGGGGCTGGAGCCCACACTCTTGGGCCCTGTGAGGAGAGATGATCCCAGAGTATGAGCTCCAGCCCAACCCCAAATAACTGCATCACAATTTTATAGCCCTGCAGTCTTGCCTGAGTCAGCTGACAGCAGCCAGACACAGGTGTTTAATTGCACTGTAGATATGCCCATATAGTGCAGACAAGCTACTCCCCATTCTCAGAGAAGCCAGTAGAAAAATGACCTGTATGTACAATGGAGTGGTGTATTACACAAGAAAACACACAATTATCTAAGCATATATTATTACAGAACAAACTAAGGCACTCATGGTAGCTTTTACAGTATTATGAGATGATCTTGAAAGCAGTGAATTTAAATTCCTCTCTGGGGGAGGAGTTTCTGTTTGTGTTGGTAAGAATCTTCTGTTGTATTCACCTGCTTCTTGAACAGGCCTTAGCTTGTTATGGAACAGCTGCAGCTAGTGGTATTCTTCACAGACAGGAAATACACTGCCTAACGTTTAGGAAATCAAAGCACATGCTTACACTCAATTGAGACAAAGGCACAAATGGCAAGTAAGTACCTAAATATCAATGAAAGTGGGTGTTAGGAATCAAAGAGGAGCTTTTCAAAAGCACAAATGGAATTTAAGGCACTAAGGCTACGTCTACACTGGCAGCTTCTTGCATAAGAACTCTTTTGCGGAAGAGTTCTTGTGCAAAAACTCTTCCACAAGAGAGCGTCTACACTGGCATGTGCTTTTGCGCAAGAGATGTGCTTTTGCGCAGGAGCATCCTTGCCAGTGTAGATGCTCTCCTGCGCAAGAAAGTTCTGATGGCCATTTTAACCACAGAGCTTTCTTGCGCAAGAAATTCATGTTTGCCTGTCAACACTGGCCTCTTCTGGAAAAGGTCTTGCACAAAAGGGCTTCTTCCTGAGCGGGAGCATCATAGTTCTTGCGCAAGAAGCACTGATTTCATACATTAGAACGTCAGTGTTCTTGCGCAAGAACTCGCGGCCAGTGTAGACAGGCAGCAAGTTTTTGCACAAGAGCAGCCGCTTTGGCACAAGATCGCGCCAGTGTAGACACAGCCTAAGAGAATGTGATCCACTTTAAGCATGTATGTTAGACTTATGAGAACCTGCTAAAAATGAAATGTAGTTAAATGCACCTAAATAAATACGTCTCTTTATAATTAAAAACAATTAATGCATTAGAGAAACATCACAATATGTTTATCACCTCTTGCTATAACTTTTTATTGGTTTCACAGGCTTTACAGAGGTAGCATGCATAATCACAGTAAAATATCAGACAATATAAACCTCAGTACATTAAGGAGGATACACAGGTACTTTTCTATTGGTTTTTAAGTGATGATCAAACAGATAAAAATAAATATTTGACATGACACTTTCCCGTTTTGTGGTATTTTACTGGCCATATAACAGTTAGCCAAGCAGAGTCTATTATCATTCTTTGATCATTCCGATAGTCTTGGTTTTACTCTGATATACTGGAAGCATTTTCTCTGTGAATGCATTAATTAGGCTCATGCCAGTAGACAAATGCCTCTCAGATTTAATACTGTATACTTTCTATAGCTGCACAATAAGCTAGTACTTATCGGTAGGAACATTATAGTTAAAAGTATAGCTATGTGTGAAATGGCAATATTATGAAAAACATCAGTTTAACAAAGGCAAACAGAAGTTATTTCCAGAATGAACTATTATTTTAAATACAAGAAAATGGTTGCATTACATTTTTCTTAGAGAGATATTTGATGAATACAAGAACTATTTAAAATTATTTCAAATGAACAAACACTAAAATTTATGGAATTTTTGAATACAATAGAAAGAAAAAGCTAAATGATTCTAATAAATATGCAGAAAACACATAACAACTGAAGTAGCAGATAATATGGTTTTAGGTACTGTTTTAATGGTGATATTATCACTTTCAGTCAGAGTTAGAATTCTCACAGTCTTTGCTAAGTGGGGGAAATGTGTTTAGCCCTTCTTTCCTTGCTATTCTTAGTTGTCGCAAGTGTTCCTTCATTTCCTTGGAAATGTGACAGATTCTTCCTTCTATGCCAGGCACTGCAACTACTGATGTGCTTTTATCCATTCCTGTTTCAAAGGCTTGTGATAAATTCATGAAACGTTAGTGCTAATTAAACTAAATTCTCCTCATGTAAACAACCTAAATGTGCATCTTACTATACTGTGAATAAGGTATTACAATAATTAACATATTCAAAACCTGTCTTGCTTAGGAGTAACTGGAATTTTCTGATGGGCCTGTCATAAATTCACACTCCACAAAGCTTATCATGAGTACTCTTTTTGCAGACCCATAGAGCTATATTTTAATATTGTTATCTCAAGCAATAACAAATGAGCTAAGCATAATTCTCTTACATGTTGAAAATATGTCAGAATCCAGTAAAATAATTTTTGCAGAATATGGGCCCCTCTGCCATTGTGTTTTACAATATATGAATAAGAAGTCAATGACCATTCAAGGGATTAATAATGGAATGACCTACTGACTTTCACTTCCATGTTCCTAGTTCAAACCTTACCTAGATTGGTGGAGACTTAGGGTGCATCTACACTGTGCCCAGGGCCGGATTAAGACTTTTAGAGGCCCTAAGCATTGAAAAGATTATGGTGCCCCCCCATATGTAATTCAAAATAAAAACAATATTATACTGTAAAATCTCTTTTTTTTTTTGGTGCCCCTGCTTTGCTGGTGCCCTAAGCACGTGCTTAGTCTGCCTATTGGGTAATCCAGCCCTGACTGTACCCATAGCTCGAAATAAGCTACACAATTTCGAGTTAATTTTGAAATAGCCGATTTTGTAATTTGGTGCTGTCTACACAGTGCCAAATTTTGAAATAAACCGCTATTCCGAAACATCCCTTAAGCCTCGTGGAATGAGGTTTACAGGGATGTCGGAATAGTGAATCCATTCTAGTTTGAAATAATGAAGTTGTTCAAAAGATGCAGAATAGCTATTTCGGGATACCAGAAGTATCCCAAAATAGCCCCACAGTGTAGACGTACCCTTAACATTGAAGCTATTTATCTATTTTAGATATTTTGAATGTATCCATCACTCCAAATTAAGGCTTGAAGATACATTGTGCAAAAGGGACATCACATACTACCATTTGGATAGAGGACAAAGCCAAAGGTGTGAAAAAGGAAGCAGCATAGCATCAGGATTAAGGGAGTAGACAGAAAAATGACAAGTGTAAACAGGAGCCTATATAAGAGAAAGAAGAATTTGAATATGAGGTGGTAAGAGACAGGAAGCCAGCATGGAATTCAAAGAAAGCAAAGAATGTGACTTGAGATAGAGGTGAGGAAAATGACTTCAGCACTGCATTTTGGACACAAAAGAGAGTTGACTGGCTATAAGGCCACACAAAGTAAGCAGCTGACCAGATCATGGACCTTAGTTTAACAAAGGGTTTGCTAAAGAAAGTGGATTTTGATGCTATTAAGCAGAAATGTGTTTTAATGAGAAACAGGATATGTGGGAAGAAAAATATAAGCATCAAAGTTTATGGCCAGATTTCCTGATGCATTGATATTCTGCTTGCTATAGCAAAAGGAAGCCTATCAGGTTACAGCTCTCTGATTCTTTGTCTTGGACTGATGTAGAGCAATCTGGAGGCTGCTCTACATGTACAGCTGATAATACAGCTTTGGATAGCCTATGTACAGTGTGATGAAATCATGCCTCTTTTTTGCCACCCAATGCAACTATTGTGACAGGGATAGTGGGGAATAGTGATTAAGGAGCCAGCTTTGCCACCTTTATGCCCACAGTGAGGACCCCAGGCAGGAGGTAGTTTCAACAGGGAGATCATCCCACTAGGCATACCGGGGAGGTTGACAAATGCCTTTGATGTCGACCGCGGAGCGTCCAGACTAGCGCGCTGAGTCAACAAACAGCTGATCGGCACAGCGCAGCAGCCATCTAAATTTAAATGAAGCAGCGATTATTTAAATCGCCGCTTCATTTTCCTATGCCGGGTAGCCTAATCTACATGCCTCTGTCGCCAGAGGCATGTAGTCTAGACATACCCTAAGATGGTGTTCCTAATAAAGTATTCAGTACCTTGGCTTTAACTTGGCTTTTCCTGTATTACCTGACATAGTATTCTCCATTATATCATTTACAGATGCTTTGTGCAATTTGGGATTAGAAATTAGTTCAGCAGCATTATGAATAGGTATATTGGGCTACTGCATTGAGTCAGACCTTTTAGAAAACTGTTCATGCTTTTGACATGTAAATCACAGGTGCATATGACAGTCTGTTTGACCAAATTTAGAGCTTTGAAGATATTTTAAACTTCAGTTACCTTCATTTCCACAAAGTTCTCTGTATTAGATGATAAGGACAAAAACATATAGCAAACTGCTGAACCAAGATTATTGTCTGAAAGAGACTGAAGTATACTTAACATTGTACCTGCTGCAAAGTAAACTGTCTAAAGCATATCCCACTTCACAAAAATGCTCTGAATTTCCTGTCTATGGAACTCTGAAGGTTCTGAATGAAAATCTGCTCTGAAATATTGTATCATGAATTATGATGTGTAAATAAGGCATATTCTGATTTCTTGATAATAGGGAACACTGAAGAAGACTTAAGATCTTAGAGGATTCCTTAACTTGGTTTTGGATAGAGACTTTTTCAGTGCAAGGATGAAGTGTACAATGGATAATGCCATTCTTTCAGGATTCTGCATATCCCTGACTAAAGGAAAAATATATTTTAATGCAGAGCTTCCTGGATTACTGATAGGATTTTACTGACTGGGTGAAATTGCTAGAAGGGAATTATAGTTTTTAGGTTTCTCTTCTATGCTTTAACTTCATGGATTTTTTTACTGTTATGGAGGTAAGAGGAATTTAATATTTCATCCTATTGAAGCTGCTGAACAGATGCACAAGTGTCTGGCACAGGAGATCTACAATTGGAGTGGAATCAATTAAGGATGTCTGAAAAACAACACCTTCTCCTTCAGACACTTAATTAATATTCTTTTAAAGGTCAGTTTTGTCTAATATTCATTGAGAAGAGGCTGACACTAAAGAACGCAGGATCATGGTAAAGTACAAAATGCTAGGTGCGATTTTCAAAATTACTTAGATAAGTTAGGAGTACAAATCCTAAGGTCCTATATGTTGCTGAAGTATACAACAATGAAGACATTCATGTTATTCCTAGATGTGTTAGTGTTGCCAGGGAGAGCAGCAGATGCCAAAGAGTGCTGAGATATAAAGCATACATTTATAATATTGAGTGATAAGAGATATTAATTAGAAGTTCACGGTTACAACCCTGGAACAGTTCCATGGAGCCAAGATTTGTTGTTTGAATCCAAGTCATTTGACTGATACAGTTTCTCAGGGAGGAATAAATGAGAGCTCAGGATGCAAGTTTTGCTGGCCTGACAGTGTAGTCTGATTGAAAAATTACTTTCAAACTATCCAATAAAAAGTATTGAAATAATGAAGCTTAAAAAAGAGAGGGAGAAAGGAGGCCTAAAGGAGAGTCTGCACAGTAACTTTTGCTATGGAGAAAGGGAATGGAACTTTCACTTTTTACATTCAAGAGATTAAAATTTCAACGTGTACTTAAGATAAGGTGTATAAAAATATGAAGACCTAGAATCTGTAAGAAAGATCCCAAAACAGAGCACAAGGCTGTTTTGTCTTTATATTTCAATGCCAGAATGAAAGTATATATTAAGTACAAGAGAATGCTTCTATGAATTTGAATCTACTTGTAGCCTAACATCCATATTCTGTATGTAAAAAAGTGTATGTTGAATTTGTGCAGTATCAAACCCAAATTTCTTACAGCTTCCCTGATGTATCTGGGCTTTTTCTTAACAGGGGATGCTAATTTCCTCAGTAAATGTAAAAAAATCCTTAACATTTTATCAAGTTCTCTAAGATTGTTTAAGTCTTTGTAGCTCTATGGAGGATGCCACTCCTACCAGGCACTGCAAGTCAGAGCAGATCACCGCTCAAAATTGGAGAACCAAATCCCTCTTTCCAAGATTTTCACCTAAATTATTCAGTGATTGTTCCTGGCAAGCTTTAATCCCAACCCACATTTACACCATAATGTCGTAAAAAAATTCACTGTATTTACATATACATATTGTATATACATATTGTAACTTTACTGATACATTGTTAAATCTATCCTCCCTCCCCCCCCCCAAGGAATAAATGAAGCTATTATTTTGCTTCAATAATCATCACACATCAAGCTCTTGAGGTCAGACAGCTTGGAATTTCCAGTTGTCTTTGTAATTTTTGCTTTTACGCTATCATATAAATATGCTTTCTAAAACAATCCTTTAGTCTTCTACCCCAGGACATGCATGGAGTCACTGAGGAAACATCTATACTTACTGCAAGGTTGATGCTCTGGAGGTCAATCTTCTAGTATTTGGTTTATAAGGTCTAGTATAGACCTGTAAATCCAATGCTGAGAGCAGCGTCCGCCAGGGTCTGGCACTCCTCCTTCAGCAAGGAGTAAGAGAAGCCGAGGCGAGTGTTTGCTCTCATCGGTCTTCCTCAGTGTAGATGCTGCCATAGTTTGGCTTAAGGTAAGCCAGCTCCACCTACACATTTTGCTGTCTATGTCATTATCTAAACTGCTGATGAAGATATTGAACAGAACTGATCCCAAAACTGATCCCTGCAGAATATCTCGTTATGCCCTTGCAGCATGACTGTGAACCATTGATAACTATTTTCTGGGAATGGCTATCCAACCACTTATGTACCCACCTTATAATAGCCCCATATACATTGTATTTCCCTAATGTATTGATAAGATGGTCACATGAGACTGTATCAAATGCTTTACTAATGGCTAGGTATATCACATCTATCACTTCCCCCTTATTCATGAGCCTTATTATTCTATCAAAGAAAGCTATCAGGTTAATTTGACATGATTTGTTCTTGATAAATCCATGCTGACTGTTACTTATCACCTTATTATCTTCTAGATGATTGCAAATAGCTTTCTTAATTATATGCTCCATTATCTTTCTTGGTACAGAAGTTAAACTGACAGATCTGTAGTTTCTTGGATTATCCTTATTTCCCTTTTTATAGATTCACACTATATTTACCCTTTTCCACTCTCCTGGAATCTCTCCCATCTTCCATGACTTTTCAAAGATGATAGCTAATCTCCTTTATCAGCACCTTGAATACTCTAGGATGCATTTGATCAGGCCTTGGTGAATTGAAGACATTTAACTTGTGTAAGTAATTTTTAACTAAAGACAAATGCAGCCTCTGCAATTGCTGCATGGAAGAGTCAGGAAAAAGGAGCTACCCATTCTACATAGCAGTTCCCTATCTGTGATGGATCTGAACTCCATGGGGGAAGGAATTGTGATAGTGTTAGTAGGCCTAAAACCTGTATAAATTCTCTTGCCACAGATACTGGAGGTAGGGAAGATTAAGTGGGGATAGTATAAAAGGCTGTGGCTCCTGGTACATACCAGCAGATTTAAAGGTAGCTATCCTGCAGCAAAAAAACATCAGGACCAGACTTCAGAGAGAAACTGCTGAGCTGCAGTTCATCTGCAAATTTGACGCCATCAGCTCAGGATTAAACAAAGACTGTGAATGGCTAGCCAATTACAAAAGCAGTTTCTCCTCTCTTGGTGTTCACACCTCCAGATCAGCTGCTAGAAGTGGGCCTCATCCTCCCTGATTGAATTTACCTAGTTATCTCTAGCCTGATTCTTGCCTGCATATTTATACCTGCCTCTGGAAATGTCCACTACATGCATCTGACGAAGTGGGTCTTTGCCCATGAAAGCTTATGCTCCAATACATCTGTTAGTCTATAAGGTGCTACAGGACTCCTTGTCGCTTCTACTATAGATTTTGTTCCCCATAGCTTTAGGTTGTTCCTTCCTATTAAGTCCTTTTACCAAAGACTCATGAAGGAGACCAGAATTTCACACTAATTTAGGGATTTAAGCTTTTGAAATCTGTTCCGTTCCTCCTCTATCCTTCCATCCCTTCAGAAATCTCTCTCAACCCCACTGTGCATCCTGCCGTCCCTCTCTCAGAAAACTCTCTTGGAGAAAGTGTTCGGTCCCATTCCCTCATAATGAGCCATTAGTGAATAAAGAGATTTTTCTTTGATAAATCACAAAATGCTGCATAACATATTTAGAAAATTAGGAACAAATATACTTAATTATGTGTATTGCCATGGTGCCTAAAGTCCACAGTAAGGATTGCAGCCCTATTTGCCTCAGATTATATATTTGAAATTACCTGTTAATGATGCTGATTTGGACTTGGTAATTAAACTCATTCGGTGTCCTGAGATGCACTTCTTGATGCCATGAACAATCTTGATAGATTCAAAGTGATTAACAACGACTGTGGAAAGTGTCTGTGCAGTTTCTGTATCAAACATCCTAGGACAATTCTGAAACATTATATAGCCATCCTTTCCCTGAAAAAAATAATTATATTTAATGAAGAATATTTTAAAATATGAGCACATACCTGTCTATTTCCAAACCATTCTAATTATAACTATACAAGTTTGTTAGGCTAACAGCTAGGGTTGATTTGATTAAAAATACCATATTCAGTAACAGAGTTAGACTGCATATTAGGAGACAGACTTTCAAACAACTTCAAAAATGAACACACATATACATTTGCATGTAAGTACATTAATTCAGATGTCTAGGTGCCCTACTAGATTATTTAAGTATGCAGATACAATATTTGCATATGCAAAATTTGCCAGTTAAAGCACTCAGAAATCAGGTATATTTTGCAAGGAATGGAAGGTAGAGTGAAGAATTATAGAAATTTGTATACGAAATAAAGACAGATAGAAACAGGAAGTGAACAACATGTAGAATGGAGTCAAATTGCAACCTTCTACACTATCATAATTAAGCTATCAACATAAGATAATATTTCATAAAAACAACACTCTTGAAGCATGAAAATCATTCAAAATATTTAAACACATTAGAGCTTACATTAGCTAAGTACTCCTTAATGGCAAGTCGATAGACTTTGCTTTTCTTGAGATATTGTCCTTGAATCTTTACAGAGTCTCTTATAATACGATGCCCTGGTTCTGCATTTGGATCAAATCCAAATTCCATTCCTGCTACTTGAGGAAACCTGGATGTTAAAAAAATAAACCTTTTTTGCTAAGAAGAAAGAATCAACCAAAGCACTAACCCTTCCAGAATTCTGAACAAGTACACTTCAATAAACAGCCCTATAAACTCACAATAATTAATTCAGTATCTGAATTAATGTATGTTTGTAATTCTGTGTTTCTAAAGAGGGTACTTTCACTGATTACTCTATGAATTACCATGCTGAAAAGGCAGCTTTTCCTCTTCTTACCAGTGGTGGCCATTGGCCCAAGAGTTAATCATCTGGGCTACAGAATTACAGAGTGAAAGATCTGAATTCTCCCATTCTTGCACCATGGTCACGATTGTTTCCAGGTTTCATTTTTAAGGGTCAAACTGAACTTCTGGCTCAATTGCTAAATCCCAACTGCTCATAGTGACCCAATTTATTCATATAGCCTGAAAAATTATCTGTGGAATCAAATTAGTTCCAGAATGTAATACCTACTAGCTAGCAGTGTACACGTTTCCTTATTTTTATTATTTTCACTATAAAAAGTAAGTGAATGCTAATAAAATTACATTTATTTTGTATAGCTTTTCATACACTTTGTGTGATAAAGATTTATCTGTATCTGTAGATTTTATGTTTGTACTTACATTAGTCATTTGTCTTGCCTAGAGTGCTGTATTAATGTGCTTGATACAGTTATCACATAGGCTCATGCATTTATCATCAACATTACCTAGAACATCTGAATGTTGCAATAAAGTAGCTTCTCCTAAGGACAGCATGGAGAATTTCCACAAGTTTTCAGAACAATTGGCCTTTTCATATAAAAAGGTATTGGATTAATACTCTAGATACCTTCCATCGAGAGCTGGATACCTGTAGACTCCATTTTCAAGGGCTTCCAACAATTGACCTCCTGTAATTTTGACTACTAGAATTGGGTCCACAATGGGAAGGATAGTTAAAAGATCATGCATAGTAAAATCTCCTGGAGGATGAATATGGTTTGAACGAAGTGTACCTATAGTCATAAAAGAAAATCAAAATACTCCCTGGTCCCTTTTGTTCCATGAGTAAACAGTCTGATTATCTGACACAAATGATATAAATTCTAAGGTCTGTTGTGTTGATGAGGAAGGATGACAACAAATCTTGACATTTTAAAAATGAAAACCATGACAAATCGTTTCCATTTTAAAAGAAAAAACAAAACAAATACTCCAGCTAGCACCATGAAGTTTTGAATTTAAAAACCATCCAAGCAACAACTCAAAAAGGTACATTCAACATTTCCACTTCAAACCAAACATTGAGTAAGAACCAATCAAAAGTCCAATTCTACTCTGAAAAACTATACTAGGAGCATTCTCTTTTTAAAATAAAATGTCAGCAAGACAAAACCCAGAATAGAACTAAACATATTTTAGACCCTGATTGTGCAAATACTTGTACATATGAGACTATTCACATATGTAAGTTCTGCACATGAATGTGCTATATGTGTCTGGAGGATCAATCTTCATTTCAAACTTTAAAACCATGCTGGTAACTAAAACAGTATGTCCAATTTAAAAATAAGACCATACAGCAAGCAACATTTCTTATTTTAAAGGGATACTATAAAAGAATAATTGTTTACTAGGAAAAGAGGAGGTGGGAAAGGGGGATTTTAATACAACCAAACTAACTTTGTCCATGAAGATTTGTATAAGGTTGTTTTAAAAAACACATTTTGAAAGGGGTAGTAAAGGGAAGCAAATTGTACTTTGTACTAATATGAAGTGTGTGCATGTGGAAATTGGAAGTTTTTAAAAATGTGATATTTATTATTATTTATTATTTGGGGAAGAGGAGGCTAAGAATTACAAAATGGGGCCAAGATTTCTCCTTAGCTATTTAGACTCTCTGATATACTGTGCTATAACCCCTTTAAATCTCATTTACTACTATTACTATTGTTAATTTGTTTCTAACACCTGTACAAACACAACAGGCATGGTTCCTAGCCCGGAGATCATAGTATTTTAAAAGATAAAGCAAATAGACACCAATAGTGAGTAGGAAAGGGTACAGTTTTCAAACAAGGTGGAAATTGGTCACATCCTGTTAATATAATGCTTTAACACCTTTTCAGTTTGTTTTGGGAAGCTATATAAACATATCATGTACTCCAAAACCTTACCAGAATCGGCCAGTTAGTTTACTTGTTTACTTTTATTACACCCCAACATGTATGTCTATGAATCAATCAAATTTACTTGAATTTCTTTTCCACTAAAAAATCTCTAGCTCCTGATTGCCTCAGTTTTGTTAGTTGAAAGTAACTCATTGACATTTTCAAATTCCTTGCCTTCTCGATGTACTCTTACTTAGACAAATGATTACTAAATATGTAAGTAAAAAATATTCCAAACATTGCTACCATCTTTAACAAGTAAATTAAAGTTAAAACATACCAAACATTTTGATTATACTAAATGTTTTTAAAAGGACAACCTGAATTAAGTAATGCTACATCAGCATGAGTAGCTTCTAGCATTGCATTAGTTATCAGGTTTCCAAGGTTGCTCTCTGCTCTTCTTACAGTAGAAACACGGCCATCTAATTCTGTGTCGATTGGACAAAGAACTTCCTCTAAAAGAGGCTAAAAAGAGAAAAGTTTACAGCAGAGTTTATTATTTGAAACAAATATATCCTAAAAACTAAAGAATTACATTGTAAAAATGTTAAAAATGTTGATTAGGGGAAAAAAAAAAAGAAAGCCAAGACCCGGAAGAAAAATATAGTCTCTTCTCATTCCCTACTATCTGAATACATGAACAGAAGGTTTTGCAATGGACAAATAGAAACAATTCCAGCTCTACCTAGCTTCCATTCTACATCTACAATGATGAGAATTTAACATTACACACAGATCTATAAAAAAAAATTATCTCGAGTTTGACAAGGCAGAGGAAATCCCATTCTGTCATTTATCGTTGCTATATTGCAATGATCACCAAGACTGGTGTTAGACTTGCTTGGGGCAAGGGCCAAAACCAATGCCCGGGCCTCACAGTCCAGAGCTGAAGCCAAAGCAAAAGCCCTACTGGCCAGGGCCAAAGCTGAAGCCCAAGGGCTTCAGCCCTAGCAGATCAAAGGTTACATGCCCCCTGACCAGGACTGAAGCTTTTCATCAGCTTTGATCCTTCCCTCCCCTTACCCAGAGCAGCAGGCTCAGGCTTTGGTCCCCCATCCTGGGGTCGTGTAATAATTTTTGTTGTCAGATGGGAGTCATTCTGCAATAAAGTTTGAGAAACCCTGATATATTGTATATATAGACAAAACCTGTTCTGAGGTTATAACCACAGTTTCTGAAACAAGTTTCTGAACAGTTTGTTCTTGACTACTCTTTCAGATAACCCTATGCAGTACATGTTCAAAAGAACATGTTGACACTCATTGTCAGAATGGATACTTTTCCTAGCTCAGAGAAGCTAATGATAGATTCAGTCATCCTGGGATTACAAACAATTTTAGAGTCAAGCTGAGTTTAACAGTTTCCAAGTCCCCATCTAATGTGTACTAGTTTTTAGTACCCCGAAACTTTCCAATTAAAATTTCCTTGTGAGTTATAGTCCCTTTAGGATTGTAGAATACAGTAGTTCATAGATGCATCTTCCTACAAAAACTAAAGACTGTTGTGCAGGAAGCCACCATGAACAATGGTAGTGTCGCATATCAGAGGCTTTATTTCATATTTTAACATTTTGTCAAAAACACTTTATTTTCAGTAGAAAGATACTGTTTAAGTCAATAGTTTAAATACATTTAAATGCATTTAAACATAGAGCTCTAGGTTCCCAGATGCAACAGTAACAAATAATAGATAACAGTTGTAATAATAAAAACCAGGACTTTCTTATTTAAGGACAGTGGCTTTCCATTGAAATATCCCCAATGCTCACAGAATGGAGGATTCTATACATTACTACATTAATTCACATATATATAGACCCTGCAGTTTTTTGAATTCACTGACAAAGGGACTTCAATGGTGGGGTTTTTTTTGCCACGAGAGCTTTATTATATATTTCTGGAACTATATTTACTGTAGATACAAAATGGATAACATTATCTGATGTTCTGCGGCTATAATCCTTATACTTGGTCTCAAAACTAAGTCTTTTAATAGCAATTCACTAATTGGATGTACTGCTTTAAAGTTTAACTTTCTATTAAAAATATCTGTAGTCATTAAAATGTAATGTGACAAATTTCTTTTTGGTATAATTCCACTGAAATCAGTGGAATTACATCAGGAAGGAATTTTGCCTTCAGTTTCAACCTGTCAGCTTTGACAGGACTGAAACTAAGCTAGTTCTTTTTATCTCTCTTTGCAATTTAAATTTAATTTGTATTTGTACAGAGTAATTTCACTGATTTCAGTGTAAGTATTGTGTTACTCCATTGCATACAGTGCAATTAATCCAGATTTATATGATAACTGAGATCAAAATTCGGCCCTTTGTTACCAGTCTTGTCACTTATAACAACAATTAATATATTCTTTTTCTGGAACAAAATATTTGAAGAAGTTGTACTTACCTGCAGGTTTTGAGAATAGTCATCCACCACTGATTTAATAAAAGAATCTTCTTCTAGGTTCCTCAAAATGTCAATTCTCTGAAATGTATACTGAAATGATGCCCTGAACTTTCTTATATTTATTTTTGAGAAATTCCTGAAATCTGATCCACTTTTGACAATCCAAGTTCCATTCATCTTTTTTATTCCATAATCATGGTCATGGCCCCCCAGAATCAGATCTATTCCTTGGCTGTTCTCGGCAAGTCTGATGTCATTAATCCATTTCATGTGTGTCATAGCAATTATAAATTCTGCTCCCTCTGCTTTAAGGTCTGCTGATATTTGATAAGCTGTTTTGACATAATCTATGTAGTTGAGGTTTGATTTGTCAATGGTAGCCAAAGTATCCAGCCAGTCTTCTTCTACTAATCCCATTAAACCAATTTTCATATTATTCCATTTAATTACTTTTTTTATTGTGCCATGGCCTAGTGGGTTAGAGGTAAATTTGTCATATACATTGCTGAGGAACCATGGAAATTTCATTTGTTGTATATAATCTTCCAGAACATCAACACCAAAATCAAATTCATGGTTTCCTAAAAATAAAAAAAATCAGAAACTAGCTTGTTAAGGTTAACACAAAAAGGTAATCATATGAAATAATTTTAGTTTTCATACGTCATTTAGAATAGCATTAGAGTTTTTGCTTTAAACTAAAGACCCAAATACCTCTCTTTTACAGCAGTGAAAACCATTACTCATTTTATTTACTTCTGTAATTAGCCCAGCTCTATAGTGTTGTAAATGACCACAAAATATTTTCCCTAAAATATCCACTTTTATGCATCTACATCTTTTGTACATAGATTATTTAAGTTTTAGCAAGCCCAATATTTATGGCTAGAAAAAATCATATCTAATACCTAGGGTAAGATTCTTGAGAGAAATAAAGCTACAGGTCTCAGTTTGTTATCCTACCATGTGTTTGGTTGACCTTTGCAATGTAGTGGAAGGTAGAAAAAGGTGCTTTTTGGTACCATGCCAAAAGCTTCCAGACATCATAAAGGTGTGTGTAAATAATTAGGCCTATTTAAGAGAGACTCTTGGTGCAGCCAGGATTATACAGGTCAGTGGATCAAGTCTTGGAGCTATTATTTGTAGTCTTGTACGTGACTTTCAGGAACGCCTATATCTATTGTGCATTATGCCAAACAATTCTGTATGCCAAAGCTCTTGGGACACAAAACCCCACAGGCCTGGGACAAAGTCTATTAATATGCAAGGAGGGACAATTTCACACATAAGTGCCTCTTCACATGCATAAATATAGGTTTTTATAAACATACCCATTGCAATCTTTGAAAATATGGTCCTTTACCTAGTGTTATGGTCTATGTCGGGGTGGGGAACCTCCAGCCCACAGGCTGCATGAGCTTCACCGGGGTTAGCTGCTGGCAGGCTGCAAAATGATTTGTTTACTGAGTGTCCACAGGCAAAGAGCCCTTTAGCTCCCAGTTGGTGGTTCAACATTCCCAGCCAATGGGAGCTGTGAGAAGTGGTAGCCTGGTCTGCAGGTTTCCCACCTCTGGTCTATGTAGTGTTGTGCAAATGTACACTGTATATTTACAATAGGAAGACTAGGAAAACACAAAATTGGTGATACAGAATTTTATTTTTTTTATCAGCTGAGTGGCTTTTGCAATTTTCAGCGCAGTGACCAAAAAGGAGAAAGGAAATGAAAATACTAGCTAGTCTTGCTCTTCCGCTCAAATAAGCTTGCATCAGAAAAAGACAGGCATCTAGCTTGTACAGTTTGAATAACCAAATATAATGAGAATAAGTAATTGCTTTATACATTTCTTTCCTCATCCCTTTTTGCTAAAAGCTGTGTTGTGTAGATAAAACCTTAGTTATAGTCACTATAGGGCTTATAATCTAACTATGGGTGAGCCTATAAAAGGTAGCTGTAAATAAAGTAGCCTGGCACAGATATTATGAAGTTCATTTGTAAATAACATTTACTTACCAAAGACTGCAAAGTGTACTCCTACTTCGTTTAATATAGGGATCATATGTTTTCCTTTTGTTATAGAACTTAAAGCTGATGGATTTAAGCAATCTCCACTAAATATTATGAGTGGATTCAGGGAACTGAATTTTTTTATGGCTGTAGCAAATCTACAAGAAAAAAATACAACTTTCAGCTTGCTTTATCGGATGCTTAGTGCTGTGGACCATTTTTATAGCTTCCTTTTCTGGGTGGAATTAATTCTGTTTCAGAGTCTGGCAACTGCTTCAACTAGGAAAACATACTTAGACACAAAATAAAAGTAAGGGAATGTTTATTACATTCTTTGAAGTTTTATAGAAGGGTGTCTCTGGAGCAAAAGGGGGGAAAATAAACTGGGGGAAGCTAGAGGCAGAAAATAGCAAAAAAATTCCCCCTTGACAATAAGTTAACACAAATAATAAATAATAACAATATCCCTCCTGTTTTCCATTTCCACATCTCAAGTTTCATGCCCCCATGCCTTTCCTCTTCTATTTCCATCTTATCTTTTCTAAATATTGTCTCTTGTCTTTCAGCCTTCTGCCCTTTTTTGTTTTAAGCACACATTTCTAGCCCTTTCCTTCCTTTCTTCCACATTGCTCTAACTTTCTCATATTTAAAACATGTACAAATTACTGGAATATTCCATCAAAGCTGATGTTACTGCTATTAAATCACTTTACCAGAGCTCTGTGCCAATCCTTCTGATAACAGCACTTCCTGAAGCTGACTGACAATAAAGGTTGCTTTCAGGAATATTGATTCTGCAAAATGAAAAAAGCGTGGCAGGAATGGCAAATGCAATGGTAGAAAAGGCTCAGTATCCAAGAGTTGCATGACTAGTCAAAACTGATGTGGTTTTACCCTTAAATCTAAAGTTGATTTTAAGATTCGGAGAGTGTTCATTTCACAGTGACTATATTGTGTCAATTTCATAGTCATTACATTAAAATACAAGGGAATGTAAAAACAAACTGCAAGTTTGTGTGTAGTCTAGTCCTAAGTCACCAGGAGAAAGCTACTGAAGAGTATGCTTTACAAGACTCAGTTTCTCCTTTCCTATTGTTAGTTGCCTTTGTCCTGAACAAAAATGTTTTTCCTGTAGAAAAATTCTCAGTAGAGTTCTCCTATAGCAGTGAGAGGGTGTGATTGGCCTGAATTTATTAGAGGTGGAGCTCAGGAACTATAACATCTGCTTCAGTGGAAATGGATTCACTCTAGCCCTGGTCTACACTATGCAGAGCCATGTGTGCATCTCGGAATGCTGAAAGGCCATGGGAGGTGCCAGAGGCTTCTCATGCTGCCCCCACCCACAGTAGCTCCCATTGGCTGCTTTCTGGCCAATAGCAGCTGCCTGTTTGCAGGACAGGCAGCATGTAAAGTGCCCCTCCTGCTTTATTCCCCAGGTTCACAGCATTGAGTTCAGAGCATCAAACACTGCCCTTGCAGCTGCTCTGAGCATGTACAGGGGCATGGAAGGCAGGGAACCTGGCTAAGGAACCTGCTGGGCTGCTGGCTGAGAGCCACCCAGGTAAGGTCTCCCAGCCACAGCCTGCTTCTGGCACCCCAACCCATTCCTCCCCTATTACACCCGTCCTCGGGTCACAAACCCCTCCTAGACCTTTCACCCTAATCCGCTGTCCCTAGTCACAACCCTTCACCCCCTCCTTCACTTCTGCCCCAGATTACAACTCCCTCCCAGACCCTGTACTCCCTTCTGCATCCCAGTCCACTCCCCCAGGTCACAATCCCCTCCTTCACCCAAACTCTCTCCCAGATCCCACACTCCAACCCCTTATCCCCAGCTCTCTTTTGCACCAACCTCCACCCCAGACCTCCACACCTCCTCCATTAATATAATGAAGAGTGCAGCCCTCAACGACTTACCAAATTCTTGGAATGGTCCCCTATCAAAAATTATTGCCCACGCCTGGCATAGATTGTACAGCTTCTGATCAGGTTGTGTCTAACTTTTTTGTTCATTTATATGTACAGTATTTTGGTCAAAATCAGCTCATAATGAATTCTTTGAGATAATGTTTCATAATCTTACCAGCTTTAGCCCCTATGCAAGAAAAGATTATTGAATTCTATGTTATTTGCACAGCAGACATGCTAGCCCCATAATTACCATTCTAATTCTCACTTGCTGTAGACAAGAAAACAAAGCAATGGACACTTCTGCTTGGTCTGGAAAAATAAAGGAAATATAGATCAGAAAGTGTGTGAAAAAGTGAGATGGGAAAGGTGCAGGACAAAAAAGCAAGCAAGGAGAATAGTGAAATTAGAACAGGAAGACAAGGGAAAGATGACAGAAGGACAAAGAAGATAAAGGAAAAATGAGGAAGAATACGCGTTTTAAAGGAGAAAGTCCTATATTCTTAAAGGAGAAAAATCATATACAATTTTTAGCTCACCCTAGACAGGGAATAAGTAGCTGCAGCTATTGACAGCAACATGATATTTATATGCAGGATTTTAAAAGCTTGTTTTAATGTAAGAACATGCTAGATCTTTTTGAATCTGTGGAGGATCTCCCCATCAGCTGTCTTCAACTTCTGAATCCAGTAATCATTAAAAATGTAATGTGCTTTCTTAGATAAAACAGCAAAGACATTTTATCCATTGTCAGAAAAACTGTTCTTGGTGGATGTGTCTCCCTTGTCATCTCCTCTCTAGAATTCATGATCATGTCTAATCCTTTTTTATATCTTACTCAGCTATTTGCTTCAATCTTGTGCAAATCCCAGCTGCAATTATTACTACATTTTTAGCTGTCGGAACTGAATTAACAGAAAAAATAGTGAAACACCTTATAAGGGCGGAAAGAAAGAAGAAAGTGTGCATTAAAAAACAATCACCTCAGCCCAGCTTGTATAGAATGAGATAATAACTTGAAATAACCAAAACAGCATGGTCAGCATCTTAAGCAGCTATTGGTCTTCCATCATGATAAACTAGATGAAAAATATCCTGATATTTTGCCATCTTCTCATGTGTCCTCTAGCCTGTTCTTACTATAACATGATATCTTGTCATGTACTCAAACAAGAAATGCATAGTAAAGATTCTCATAATTACCTTAACTTGACTATGTCATATGTATATGGCCAGATTTTCAAATGGATAGGACTGATTTAAATTAAATTTAACTGACCAATTTTAATGTGTGGGTTTTTTTCCCATCTATGTACAGAATAAATTGTATGTGCACCGAGGCATGTGCAAATGTGCACCACCAATAGGACACATGAAACCTAGCTGTGAGTGCTCTGCTAATCAGCTGGGCTGCATTTGAAGTAATAGACCACATCATCTCACTCCTATTTTTTATTCATAGATTGAAAAAAACAAGTTCTCTTGCTTGTTCAACACTCAACTGGTTTTGCACCTGCAAAGGAGACTTCTTATGTAAAAAGAGTAAGCACTCCAGCGTGCTTAGCTAGTGACTTCCAAAATTCAGTGATTTGACTTTCGTTAAAACTTCAGCAGCACACAGGCACTTCTTCATACTATTTTTGTGTTTAATTTAAATTATTGTTATAAATTATAAGAATGTAACGCCTTAAAATAGGTTGTCCATTTCAAAATTAATCTCAAATTTATTTTGGATAAATAAATCTATATTTAATATCAATTTTAAAATTCAAATTTTTTATTTTAAAAAATTGTCAGTGTTCAAACATCTTTTCAATTGTGCACAGCACCTGTTGAAAACAATTAGACTTCTTGGGTGTTGGGCAATTTTGAATATCTGACAGCTGTTCTCAATGGAAACTAAAGCATTGAGCACATTTAAATCTCTGACCCACTGTACCCAGTTTGCAATCATATGAGAACATCTCATTAAATGAATGTATGCATGTACAAACAAAATTGGGCTCATGTATGTTGAGGTATAAATGGAATAGTAGCAGTTGTAATAAGAATACTGTATATGTGCAATATGGATTAGTTATGGTTACTATTTTTGCACTTCCTACCTTTAGAATGTTTTAAATTTTAGCCTGAACTTTACATTTCTGGCATTAGCTACAGTTAAAATGTTTTGAATCCTTCCATCCTTATCATACCTCACCTTCATTGAAACATCACAGCTATTATAATCTTTCCAAGCGTATCTTTCTTTTTTCAGTATCTTAGCCCAGGAAAGACTTCACCTTACTCTGTAGTAACAAAGTTTTCTTAAATACTTCTCAAGGTGGGATTTTACCAAAATCACTTCTAAAATCTGAGAGACGAATTCCATCTTTGGATGCACATGCAAGTCTCCCTTTGAAGTCAACGGGAGCAATATAAGTGCATTTGTGCATAGAATTCTGTAATTCATTCACCAAAATATTTGTGAAATAGTAAGATTTTCACCATACATAGCATAGGTAACAACACCAAAAGAGCAGGGAAATAGAAATGTAAGTCACCTCATAGTGCATGCTGTTTTTTATTTACAAGCACACACATTACACATCATCACAGCCCCATATGCTAGAAACCAAGCACCATAACCTTGACTCTCCCACTCCATTTCACCCTTCCTTTACTAAGCTTTCCCTCCCAATACTGTTAGGAAACAGTTTGTTGTCTGGGGGTGTCATCCTCTAGTGAAAAGGTTGATGGAAGGCTATTGACTGTAGGAGGTTGCACTAAGGTTCTGGTGCGTGGTCTTTAGTGTATGGTGGTTGTGGGAGTGGTAATAGTAATGTGCCTGTGTACATGGAAGAAAAGAAGGTCTGGGGCATGGCTGAGACAGGATGCAGGTGAACCTGAATCAGGGACAAAGTGCCATTGCTCACAGAGAACATTTAAATTTGCCAGTCACTCCAGATCAGCGGCACAGCCATGGGTACACGCACGGCCCCACAGTATGCTAATATCTTTATGGCTGACCTAGAACAACGTTTCCTCAACTCCCGTACCCTTTTACCCCTTCTCTACTTACGCTACATCGATGACATCTTTATGATCTGGACGCATGGCCAAGAAACACTGGAGACATTCCACAGAGATTTTAACAACCTACACCCCACCATCAATCTCAGCCTGGACCATTCTACATGAGAGATCCATTTCCTGGACACCACAGTACAAATCAGCAATGGAAAATTAGACACCACTCTCTACAGAAAACCCACTGACTCATACAGTTACCTACATGCCTCCAGCTCCCATCCAGAACACACCATACGATCCATCATCTATAGCCAAGCCCTTCGATACAACCGCATCTGCTCTAATCCCACTGACAGAGACCAGAAACTTCAGGATCTCTACCAAGTATTTATAAACCTCAACTACCCACCCAGAGAAATAAAAAAGCAAATTGAAAGAGTCAGACGAATACCTAGAAACCAACTACTTCAAGACACACCCAAGAAAACCAACAATAGAACACCACTTGTCATCACCTACAGCCCCCAACTTAAACCTGTCCAACATATTATCAATAAACTACAGCCTATACTGGAACAGGATACTAAACTCCGAGAGGCTCTGGGAGACAGACCCATAGTCTCCTATAGACAACCACCTAACCTCAAGATGATTCTTACCAACAACCACAGGACATACCACACTAATACCAACCCTGGTACCTTCCCTTGCAACAAACCCCGTTGCCAGCTTTGTCCACATATTCACTCTGCTGATACCATTATTGGACCTAACCAAGTGAGTTATAAGATCAAGAACACATTCCTGCGCATCCAGAAATATAATTTATGCTATCATGTGCCGAAAGTGTCCGTCTGCTATGTACATTGGACAAACGTCTCAGACACTTCGCCAAAGAATCAATGCCCACAAAACAGATATTAGACAGGATCACAAAGAAAAAACAGTTTCTTGCCATTTCAACCAGCAAGGACATTGTCTCAATGACTTGATTCCCTGCATCCTGCTTCAAAGGCCTTTTAAGACTACACTTGAAAGGGAATCTTCTGAACTATCATTCATGCTTAAATTCGACACTTTACACTCAAATTTGAATAAAGACTCTAATTATCTTACAAAGATAGCTTCCCCAATTATCACCTCTAATATCATTAGCTCACAGACATTTACTTCCCCCCCCCCATCCCCCTTCTGTTCTGAAATTTGATTTGTCCTTTTCATATGTGTTCCTTTTTTAAAATTGTATCCTTTGGTATATATGGTTGTGAAAATTTTCTTCCACTATTTGATATGAGGAAGTGGGTCTTGCCCACGAAAGCTCATCACCTAATAAACCATCTTGTTAGTCTTTAAAGTGCTACATAGTCCTGTTTTTTGTTTCAACCCTTCCTCTGGCACACACAGTGACATATAAAAGCCTTTCATAGTTTAGCATAAAAACCTGAACAAAAAAATTGGAGATGGCTTAGTCTGATAGAGAAGGTTTCATGTACGCACTGGCACACAGGTGTGTAAGTGCCATTTTACATACTAGCACATTACCATTCAGCTACAGTGAATAACAATAAAACAATAAATAACAATAAAAATTACCCTAACTACAAATTTTAAAGCAACCAAAGACTTACACTTTGCTCTACATCTACTCAGGATTTGCCTCTGAACCAAATTTAGGGCTCACTAGCAATACTTTTAAAAATGTATCAGTCAACAATGAACAGCTGGATTCCCAAGGAAAAATTTCAGAGAGAACCCAATTTCAAGAACAACCATCTGAAAAAATGTATAAAGCGAAACCAAACAAAACTATTGAGAAAACTCAAAGTAAATAAAAACTAACTGAAATTTCACACAAATGGCTACCTGCTTTTAAACTAAAACAGGAACATATATCCTTTTTCAGAATACAACCCTGACTATGGTGTCACAACAAGGTGCCACCATAACGTGTAATATTATACACTGTAAGTGTAAGTTTTCTCAAATACTATAAACATGAGAAGTCCTGTGGAATCTTAAAAATTAACAGATTTATTTGGACATAAGTTTTCATGGATAAAAAAATCATTTTGGCAGATACATAACAAAGTGGTTTTTACCCAGGAAAGCTTATGCCCAAATAAAGCTGCTAATCTTTAAGGTGCCACAGGATTCCTTGCTGTTTTTGCAGATACAGACTAACATGGATACCCCCGAGACTCAAATACTATACTAGCTTGTTGTGGTTGTTGCTGATTTATGCATCTGTTGGTCCAATCTGGGAACCATGGGCTAAATCTTGCCTCCTGTCTCTTTCCTGGTATAATGGAGACAATGTATAAAGTCAGTTTCCTTGGAGCTGTCCTCTTCTGTTATTACAATGGGATGGAAGGTATAAAGGAGCGGGAGCTTCCCTGTTCTCATACTTTTCCTGGTGGTATCCTACGTGGGAATTAAAGGGTGGGAGAATTTCCTCAGAACAACCCTTTTTCTGGTATCATGAAAAAGGCTGAAGGGAATGGTGCCTGGTGCCTCCTTTTCTCAGTATCCAAGAGTAGGGTGTGTGACAGTATCATGACATGATCCCCCCGTGAGTCCCTTCAAGCCTTAACCAGAGCCAACTACCACACTTTATTCTATTTTATATGTACAACGAGTCACTAGTTTCCTCATTTGATTCAGGAGAAGGGTACTGTTGCAACAGCTAGTCCTACCTATTCATGCCTTCCTTCATGCTTCCTACCCTTCCTCCTACATAGCCTACTTGTTTGCTTATACAGACCTAGTTGATAGAGGTACTATCATCCAACTCAATTGTTCTAACTCAACTGTTAGCACTCCCACAATTAATTGGCTTCCTCTGCAAACTGCCTGTTTTTCCATCAAAGCTCAATTAAGTTAACTTTGGAATCAGCACACCATGTTACACAGATATGACAATTTTCTGCAGTATCCATGGGAAACCTTATTAAATTAGGTTTAAGTACCTTCGGGATCCATTTTATTAAATGAAGAGTTTATGTATTATTGTGGCCTGGATTGTCTATAACATCTCAAGGGGGGAGATGACACATCTGATACCTAGGGGTTCAAAGGACTACACTAAACAATGTGCCAGAAGAGAATGGACTCTTGGAACAAAATATATAGTTCACACTCTGCCACAAGAAGAGTCTGAAACCACACAGGGAGTAGCACAAAACTGGGCAGCTGTGGCAGAATGGATTTCTAGATGTGTGAGAAGACGAGGGTGTTTAGGGGTGTGTAGTAGGTGGGTAGGTGCAGGAAGCTGTCTGGGAGTGTTTGGGTTACAGGGTACTGGAGGATATTGTTTAGAAGTGTCTGAAGCTGTAGTACATGGGTGCTAGTGTATCTGGGCCAGGGGTAGGGATCTAGGGTTTCTGGGTATTGTCTGGAGGGTAGATGGGCATATGTAGGGAGTGGCTGGAATATAAGGTTAAGTGCGGGCTTTGAGGATCCTGAGTGCTAGTGATGTGCTGCCTGGGAGAGTTATTGAGATCTCTGTGTGGGACTGCAGTCTCATTGGGATGCTGGGAACTAGTGGGACAGCCTAGGACCTATACAAAGCCAGACAGCCCCTGTAGCTGCTGCCTGCTTCTCCCACCTGCTCTTACCCTGCTGGGACCAGTGGAAGAAGCAGCAACAGGACAGGCAGAGAGGCCACTTGCAGATCTGACACCATAGGAGCCCCATGTGGCAGAGAGGTGGAACTACAGCTTTATGCCGGCTGCCTTCCTTCTGCCCCACAAGGTGGTCAAGACTCCAGTCAGGAGGTAGGACTACTTGGGGCTGTCCGACGTGCTCTATGACTGTGGGCAGCCATGCCCTGCCCTCACATGCCGCAGGAAGATGTTTCCTCTCCTCCCCCTCACCAGGACAGCAATGGATATTGTGATTCCCCTCCCACCCACACATCTCAGTATCTGGGCTGGGCCTGGAGAGGCTCCTACCTGGCCGCACCGCCTACCGGCTCCTCCTGCCTGGACTCCACCTCATACACATCATTGAAGTGGAGGATGACTAGGTCACTCTGGCTCTCGTCTAGGAGCTCTGGGCAAGGGCTGGGGCTGTCCTTGTCCCCAGGCCCAGCTGCAGCAGAAAAGGGGGAACAGCCCTGCTCCTGAGGTAGCAAAGGCTCCATCCCCACTTCCCCAGCAGGACAAGATGGCGCCTGAACATCCACTCCCAGAGGGGTGGGGGAGGGGCAGGCCCAGACCACTGAATCATGTGCCTTGACGGGAGGGAGGAGGAGCTGCTGTAGCTCTCACAGGACCCCTGGTGTTTTAGCTGGAAGGCTGTGAATATCTCAGGGTGGCATCCTCACAAATCCCAGACACTTTGCCCAGTCCCTAGGTAGAACACCTCATATAGATGCTATTTCCTTTTCCCTGCTTTACACACAATTACAGGGGCCCAAAATTGATGGGCCCTGTACAACACTACTCAGAGACCAGAGAGAATGGGCAACCCTCTCCTAAGCTATGGCTGCTTGATAGGAAGCCCTACCCATCTACTATGAAATAGAAATGTGTGCTCTGTGAAACACTAGTATCAGCATTAAAGTAGAGGGAATAGTAAATATTAGCAGTTCACATTAAACCAGAATGGAAATTTTGCTAATTTTTCTCCAAAACTGAAAAGATTTAGTTTTGAGTTAAATAAAACATTTATTTTACTCCAAGATACGTTGGGGCTTTTTGTTTAGTTTTTGGGTGTTTTAATCCTCTTTTGTTTTTACATAAATTTAACTTACTTTCTATATGAAACATTATTTCTAAACAAAACATCAAACCATTTTGTCTCAAAAATAGCAAAACAAAACAGTTCCACCTTTTCACATTTATTTTTTCCTTTTTTCCCAGCCCAAATTTTTAGCTGAATTAGATCCAAACTCACAGCTATTTTCAGTTGACCCAAAATTGCATTTTTCATTGAATAAACTAATCATCCAAAAATTACACCTTAAGTCACCACCCATGGAACCAGAGTGCTGAGATCTCAATGACATTTTAAACACAATGACACTCGTTGCCTCTGTAGGCTGCTGTTAGTACTAACAGTCAAGGTGGCACAGATTATTTATTATTCTTGGATAATAGCTAGATCAGGTTAATGATACTCAGGAGGTATTAAGAATCAGGCATGAATACATAGAACCACTTAAAATATCACATTCAAATATGGCATGTTAAATACGACTGTGATGGAGTGGTCCCTTATCACCTGTAAGGCAAGAGAGAGAACCCTGAATAGTCATGCTCCACACCTGGAAGATGACTGAACTAATTGCCACCTGACCAAAGGAGGCAGAGTTAGGCTTTTTAATGAGCTGAGGGAGTTCAGTTGAGAAGGAGGCTGGCTGGAAAGTTGAGTGGAGATTTTGCTATTTATGCTGAGGGCTGGCTGGGAGAGATTAGCTGGAGGCTGTTGTAACGGCTTAGAGAGGTTGGTGATGCCTGAGCTGACTGCAGCTGGCCCTTTGCTGAAAGGGGAGTGACCAATGAAACTATGGAAAGTTGCCTTGAACTATGAAAGAGAAAAAGCAGGGGTTGAGGAATGGTCTCAGACCAGCAAAAAGAAAAAAAGACTTGATATCAGGATTTGAAGAAGGAACGTGTAGCAATAAAGAATGAAAACAGAATTAAAGTCAACAATTTTATAATTGTGTAGTCAGTGACAGAAGCTGTGAAAATAGGAGACGTTAACCTCTGGAAAATGGTGAAATGGTTTAAGTAATGTGATGGTGACAAGCAAACATGGTGGAGATCTACTGATAGAATATATACATGAAGTTTGCTTTTCTCTTCTCTTTTACTATAGAGTCATTTAACAAACAATTCTTTATCTTCACCTGGATTCTTTTTAATATAATCCTCAGACATCCCTAGTGGCACTCTACACATAACCTCGCTTATTTCCATCAGGAATTTAGGCTGTTGACAAGTAACTTTCATTTTCCATAAGGTCTTTCTTGCTGCTAGACTGAGTGAAAGGATAATGGGGGAAAAAACATGGCCAAAAATGAATGAACAAAGTGGCAGTCATAGCCTCATATGGTGAGGCTACTACACACTAGCTCAGGGTATGTCTACACTGCCACCCTAGTTTGAACTAGGGTGGCTAATGTAGGCATTGAACTTAAAATGAAGCTCGAATTTAAATATCCCGGCTTTATTTGCATGTTCACGCACGCCATTTTTAAATGTCGCTCCCTTCCACGGCCACACGCCGCACGGACTAGGTAGTTCGAATTAAAACTCCTAATTTGAACCACCGCTACTCCTTCTGCAATGAGGAGTAATGGTAGTTCGAATTAGAGCTTTAATCAACTACGTAGTCCATGCGCCGCGTAGCCGCGGGCAGGAATTCGAACCACGGGCATTTAAAAATGGCGGCGCTGGGAACATGGAAATAAAGCCCGGATATTTAAATCCCGGCTTCATTTGCAAGTTTGAATGCCTACATTAGCCACCCTAGTTCGAACTAGGGTGGCAGTGTAGACATACCCTCAAAGATGAAGACAAAGACAAGTTGAGGAGGCAAGACCAGGTAGGGAGAGGGAACTCCCTTGCAAAGGGCCTAAAGGAAGGGCCACTATTTTGGGACTGTGTGTGGCCAGAAAGCAATGCTGCAGGAATAGGGTTAACTCCTATGGCAGGGCCCTATAGTGGGGGAGACCCCTGGGCTAGGGTCTGTGAGGCTCAGGGAATGAGATAGAAGCCCACAAGTGAGGAGAAGGCTTGTTTGAATGGACTTTCATTGGAAAAGCCTGCAGGGTCTGCACCCTGACTTTATGAGGCATTGAAGTTGAATCCTGGAGAGGTGAAGGATCTTTGGTTTAGAGTTGGGCTTCAGAGAAGTGAAAGATCTTTTTTGTTTATGCCAACTGGGACCCAAAAGGGATCTGAACTGTTAGGTGACTTGCCTGGAGAGCTAAGCCACAGAAGACCCACTCCCAGTGAGAGAGCTGGGAGAAGACACTGGCTGGGACTGGTTATGGCCAAGAAAGCAGCCACCAGAAGGGGATGAGAGAGATGAAGTCCCTTGCAATGCTATGTCTGGGCAGGAGGAGGCACCCTAAAGGTAAAATAACATTGTTTACAGTGATCTATTTTGATAGGGCTCCTATTTCAAGGGTCTTACTACACAGAGTCATGGGAGGATTTATCTTCCCTCCCTCACTCCCTAACCAGTCGCTGCCCACTAGCTTAGCAAAAGAACAGTTATATTACTTTCACTATGGCACTTTAAAGCAGATCCTTTTGGGCAGCCTGCAATTATTTGAGTTTCCTACATGGGGTGAATCTAAACATTTTCATTATTGCTCTGGGTTCATGCCCATAGAATAAAGGATTAGTCAGAGCAAATTAAAAGAATATTTAAGCCTTCATTAAATGGCAGTGATAGTATGAAAACGGCTGTTAAAATTACTTTTTGATAATCCATATGCCTTTTTCCCGAATGTTATACATATCAAATTTGCTCATTTTACAAACAAAACTAGAAGTTGATTAACTATCAAAACTGCAAACTCACAGTGGAAAATTTAAGATAATACTACCAACCATTTATAAATACCTTTAACAATAAATGTACTAAAATAGTGAACATTAAGAATTTTTTTCTTTTTAGACTCCAGCAAACTATCCCGTTGTTTGTTTTGAACTGTCTTAATTAAAAAATCAGTAGCTTCAGGGGGTAGTCGAGTTAGTCTGTACAGGATAAACTTAAAAAACAACAAATGGTCTGGTAGAACATTATAGACTAACAAAAGATGTAGATGTGCAGTCCAATCCTAAACTCAAAACTCCGGTCAGCTGAAGAAGTAGGCACTGCCCACGAAAGCTCATGATACCATCTACATCTTTTGTTAGTCTATAAAGTGCTACCAGACCATTTGTTGTTTTTTAAGTTTAAAAAATCATTGGTATAGTAAGTGCACTATACAGACAACTGAAAAATGGCTGAATACAAATGGCATTAATTTTCTACAGAAAATCAATCTTACAGCGAAGACCAAGCATAGAGCACCTCAGTCCAAAAATAATTTTAATAAATATGAATTTGTGATACCAGTTTTATGGCTTCATTTTGCAGTAACATTTGCTAGCCATCTGGGAGTGTAAAAAAGAAGACAGATTGGTGTGAGCTTTTGCAGCATGCTTAACATATTTTACTAGCTATTGCATATTATGTTAGAACATATGCAAAAAAAGTTAAATTGTAGATCATGAATCTCTAGAAATCAGAAAAAACGAAAAGAATATTTAATGAAATATTACGATAAACCTAGTTAACTTCTTAAGCAATAACTAGAAACAATTAACAAGAAGAGACTGTTGAATAGATTTTCATACAATATATAAACTCCTTGTACATTTAGAATGAGACTTACAAAAGTGCTAAGCATTGACGTAACAGTGCAACCACTGAAGTCAACATTAATTTTATTGGGAGAAGCGTAAACACAATGCAGAGCATTTTGGAAATTTCCACCTTTAGAACCCAATCCTGCTCCCTTTTCAGTCAATAACAAAACTTAACATCAGTGGGATATTGACCAGGCTCATGACATTAACAAAATGGGGAAGAGGGTTTCACTCTTTGTCCCCCCATCCCATTTATTTAGCTTATTTTAATTAAAAAACAAAACTATTTAGAAGAAGCCAGTCTACAAATGGAGATATCTCAGCCATGTGGGCTAGATCTACACTACAAAGATAAATCAGAAAAATAAATTTGCATACGCAAAAAGAAATTTACTTTTTTCCGATTTACTTCCGAAAGAGGCTTTACTGAAATTTGGCCCGTCTACATAGGGCCAAATTTTGGGAAAAACCCTATTTCCTTCTTCCTTGTAAAACGAGGTTTACCGGGATGCTGAAAAAACGCGTCCGCTTTTCTGACTTTTTTTTTCCGGAAAAGTGAACACATTCCTTGGGTGTGGCAGAGCTTTTTCAGGATACCTCAGGTATCCCGTAAAAGCTCTGCAGTCTAGACATACCCTGTGCTGGTAAATAATCCTTATTTGAAATCAAATTGTTGTTTGAATTGTAGCTGTGTTGGTCCCATGATATTAGAGATACAAAGTGAGTGAGGTAATCTCTCTTATTGCACCAAGATTTGCTGATGAAAGAAGTGGAGATGGGTGACAGGGGAGGGATCACATGGGGATTACCCGTTGTGATCCCTTCCTCTGGGACATCTGGTATTGGCCACTGTCGGCAAACAGGATACTGGGTTAGATGGACCTTTGGTCTGACCCAGTATGGCAGTTCTTATGTTCTTATGAGCAGGGCTCGCCACGCGGCGGCGAGCCCCACTCGCCAGCCGCGCAGTTCGGCATGCTGCACATGTGCTGACCGCGCTGCGCGGCTGTGCTGGCTTGTAATCTACTATGGGCGAGTAGATTACACTAACTGTCGAGCCCTGCTTATGAGGAAGCCCTGCTTTTGAGCCATACAGAATGATCCTATAATCGTTTGGGGCATGTGCTCCTTTTGGTTGCACCTAGGTAATTTTGTTTTTGTACACAAATAATTGTAATTCATTTAGCATTAGAAAAAAGTGATTAGAAAAGGAAATTAATAAGATACCCCAGGGATATCTGATTAATTTTCACAATCTGGGTACAACCATAAGTAGATGGTAGTACACTAAGAAACACGGTGTATTTAAGAAAATTTGTACAAATTGTTTTTCCCACGTCTAAAACTCAGTAGAACTTAAGCAAATTTTATCTCTTACATCAAAACTGTGAATTTTTAGTGTTTGTGAAAATTAGTGATTTGATAGCCCAGAAGCATAAATTCCTCAATTTGTCCTAAAAATGAATTTGGAAATGATCCTGACCAATGGGAAATCTTGGCAAGTGATCATAATAAGTGTTACCATCATCTCCGTCAGGGCATCAAAGTCTGTGATGGGAGCTGGCTACTACAGCTTGCAGAGAAAAGAGCCCATAGGAAGCAAGTTGCTCCCAACCAAGTTATATACATTTTCAATAATTGCCAAAGATCATGCAAATCTCAGATGGAATTATTCAGTCACATGAATAGTGATAGAAATGTAGCCGTGTTAGTCTGGTGTAGCTGAAACAAAAAACAGGACTATGTAGCACTTTAAAGACTAACAAGATGGTTTATTAGGTGATGAGCTTTCGTGGGCCAGACCCACTTCCTCAGATCAAATAGTGGAAGAAAATTGTCACAACCATATATACCAAAGGATACAATTAAAAAAAAATGAACACATATGAAAAGGACAAATCAAATTTCAGAACAGAAGGGGGATGGGGGGGGAGTAAAAGACTCTAATTATCTTACCCATTACAAAGATAGCTTCCCCAATTATCACCTCTAATATCATTAGCTCACAGACATTTACTTCCCCATCCCCTTCTGTTCTGAAATTTGATTTGTCCTTTTCATATGTGTTCATTTTTTTTAACTGTATCCTTTGGTATATATGGTTGTGACAATTTTCTTCCACTATTTGATCTGAGGAAGTGGGTCTGGCCCACGAAAGCTCATCACCTAATAAACCATCTTGTTAGTCTTTAAAGTGCTACATAGTCCTGTTTTTTGTTTCAGTCACATGAGACATTGAAAGCCATCTACAACATAGGCTTCAATTCCCAGTTTCTGTAGACCAGGGGTGGGCAATAATTTTTTGCTGGGGCCATTTAAAAAATTTCTGAAGTGGCCCCAGGCCACACCGGAAGGGGTGGAGCCTCAAGCGGAATGGGTGGGGCCGGGATACTTCCCGGTTCGCCACCCCCAGACCTTTGCACACCCATCCCCCCTCCCCCTCCTCCTAGGTGCCCATGCCTCTGGCTGGGAGGAGACTTCCCACACTCCTTATTGGCCTGGAGGCAGAGGAGCGCGCAAAGTTTCCTCCACCCTGGCCCTGCCCTTGATTGGCCTGGGGGCAGGGGAGTGAGCGAAGCTCCTCCCACCCTGCCAGGAGCGCATGGCGCTTTTAAGTCTGCGTGCTGGTTGCAGGGCGGGGCCAGGGCAGAGGAAACTTCGCACGCTCCACCACCCCCAGGCCCTGATTGGCCTGGGGGTGGAGGAGCGCGCAAAGCCTCTTCCAGCCCTATCAGGAGCACCTGGCGCTTCCAAGCACCACATGCTCCTGGCAGGGTGGAGGAAACTTTGCATGCTCCTCCTGCCCCCAGGCCCTAATTGGCCTAGGGGCAGGGAAGTGGCAGGGCCTCCGTGGTCTGGATCCACCTGCTTGGCAGGCCGGATCTGGCCCATGGAGGCCCTTTTGCCCGCCCCTGCTGTAGACGAAAGGATGCCAACAGTCCCAAAAAAAGGAATAGAATAGACACCGGGGCTGTGTCTACACTGGCATGATTTTCGGAAATGCTTTTAACGGAAAACTTTTCCGTTAAAAGCATCTTTGGAAAAGAGCGTCTAGATTGGCACGGACGCTATTCCGCAAAAAAGCCCTGATCGCCATTTTCGCAATCGGGGCCTTTTTGTGGAAAACAAATCTCAGCTGTCTACACTGGCCCTTTTGCACAAAAGTTTTGCGAAAAAGGGACTTTTGCCCGAACGGGAGCAGCATAGTATTTCCGCAAAAAGCACTGATTTCTTACAGTAGAAAGTCAGTGCTTTTGCGGAAATTCAAGCGGCCAGTGTAGACAGCTGGCAAGTTTTTCCGGAAAAGCGGCTGATTTTCCAGAAAAACTGGCCAGTCTAGACACAGCCCCAGTAGTATATGATTTCCTGCTGTTCATATTCAGAGTTGTATGATTTCAGTGGAACTATTCCTGGTGGTCAAGTGTAGCACGTGTTGTAGTGTTTGCAGGATGAGGGCCCAAGCCTCTCTATAAATTCACTGATCACTTGATTCAGCCCACAAGACAGTTTCAATGTAGTAATCAGCAATGTTGCCTTTCCCATGTACAAAAGACTGATTAGATAGGTATTTGTGGTGTGCTGTAGCAACACTTTATGGAGGCCACAGCAATTTCTGCAGGATTTAAGTTTTTATTTAAAAAAATAAAATGTTAGCCTCCATGGTTAAGAAAATAATTGAGTCAACAGACTAACAGCCAACACAATATTTCAAAGAGGGATATGATCCGTTTCTATTCATCTCAATGCAATAATAACCAGTGGAGTAGCCAGAATGTCTCACTTCTGAGGGCCTCAACTTGGATTGGTGGACAATGCTACAAAGGGCAGAACGTTGCAGCTTGGGAGTGGGGCCGGGCCAATCAGGGGCGGGGCCAGGGTGGAGGAAACTTAAATAAGCTAAGCTACAGTAAATCTTGCCAAAGTTTTGCTGCGGTGCTGGGTGGAACAGGTATGGGTAAGCTGGCGCCCCGATCCTGCTCCCTGTCTGCAGAGCTGGATCAAGTAGAGTAAGCCCGGTGACATGCCTCCACTCTTGGGCTGAAGCTTTGGGTAAAGCGGGATAAACCCCAAAGTCCTAGCCCGGTTCCCCGGCTGAAGTGCTAGGCGGGCTGGCGGGGAGTGGGCCTGGAAGCAAAGTGGGTGGGCCATGGCCTGTTCAGGGCTTCTCATTGCTACACCCCTGCTATTAACCCAGAAGCATAATAACAATTTACATGCAAAGATAACACTATCTTATCTGATCATTTAAACAGAAATATGCATTGGTATTGTGGATAAAGCTTGTTTATAGCACCACTCATCTCCCTCACTGTATAGCTAGTTAGTGGTTCTCACTGACTACATGCAGGAGAACACAAATTTGATACGGCCTCTATAGACAGATTCACAAAAGCCAAATTAACCTGGCAGGCAGAGGAGGGTTCAGAATGGTTTCCAAAGCCTTGCTGATACATGGTGACTTAATTAATTTTGAGATGTTCATTCATCTCCTTATCAGGACAATGAAAAATGTTGTCAAAGCCTTTGTATCCCTGCTTGAGTTATTTCCCAGGTTACCTCTTAGTCACTACCTTTCAGTTTTCTTTTAAGTCTTCTTTGCAATAGCAAAATCATATTTGCTTAACTACACTAGACACACTTTGTCACATTTCAGTGTCCTTGATATACTTTTGAGCCTGCCTTATCCTTTAGTAAACTTTGGCAAGATTTACTGTAGCTTAGCTTATTTAAGGCACAAATGTACAACTGAAATATTACATTATTCCCTTTCTAAATTATTATATAACATTCGTAGAAGCATCAGTTGTGTGAATGGCAATTCACAGAGAGATATTTTTATCTCAGTCTCCCAGTACTTTGCAATATAAAATTCTTAGGAAAACAATTTGTTAGCCAGAATCAGCATTAGGAACTTAACATTTGTTTTGTATAACAAAGTTTAATTACTATTTTTAATGTATTAGCTCACTTAAAATGAACACTTATTAAATTGTCAGTAGGGTCCATATCAATACAAGGAATTAGGCACCTAGATCCCAATTTTTGGCACCACTGCAACCTACATAATCTCTGGTTGGCTGCTTCCTAACACTGTGGGTGCCTACATTTTTGCTGTAAAAGTGCACAATGCTTCCTCACTGTATGTGTCTGGATGCCTATCTCCCACATAAGCCTGAGTTCAATACACAAACCAGCGAAAGATAGGCAGAGGAACACCTGTTTCACCTATGGGATCCTTATCTGGTAGTTGTACTCAACTTCTCCTGATGAAACTGTTGCACTCTGTATTAAAAGTCATTGGGCCAGAAAGAGAGAGAAAATGAGTGACCTTATAATCTTAGAACATGGTGGTTAGGCCAGCATTTGGGAGGTAGGAGACTCAGACTTCATTCTCCCAGCTCCGATTCTTTATTTATACACAATGGAGGAGTTGCAGCAAGAAAACCCCACATCAAAATATCCCACAGTTCAATAGGCAGAGCTCCTCTCTGAGATGTGAAAGGCCCTGTGCAACTCCTTTCTTTCCCCATTCCTGAGGCGGAAAGGCAATCTAGGGTTATGTCTATTCTGCAGAGCTTTTCCGGGATACCAAAGGTATCTCAGAAAAGCTCTGCCACATCCAACGAACATGTTTGCTTTCCTGAAAAAAAATTTCGGAAAAACAGACGTGTTTTTTCGGCATCCCTGTAAACCTTGTTCTACAAGGAAGAAGGGATGTTCTGAAAGAGGCTTTTTTTTTCTGACATTTGGCCCAGTGTAGATGGGCCAAATGTCAGAAAAGCCTCTTTCGGAAGAAAAGCGGAAAAAGATACGCAAATTGTGGTGTAGACATAGCCTGGGCAAGTGCTCTAATGACTGGGCACCACCACCTCCTCCAGTTCTTTTGTATGGAGGGAGGCACGTCACAAGAAATTACTTAGATGCTTAAACTGCCTGACGCGAGGCAAGGGTTCCCAGCTGTGGCTCACAAGAAGAGAAAGGAGCTTTCCTCCAGTCTGGACATATGCACCCAACTTTGAGAGGGGCAGATCTCAGGATACAACCCTTTCACGAGCATCCCCATTGGCTAGTTTAGGCATTCTCTGCCTAGTGTGCAGGCTTTTGTGAGTCTCATTCTTAGGCACCTATCTCCCCATGCATTGTATAGGGAGTCTATGTGCCTAACTCAGGCTTTGTGGTTCTTATAGTTTTTCCTGGATTTTTTTAGGACCATAACAGTTAAACATTGCCTCATTCTCTTTGTGGGTCTGGGTTTAAGTGTATTTGCAGCTTTGCCTACAACAAGCTTGATATCTTCCAACTGTAATTTCTATCAATTTACTTCTTTGCTCCACCTCATGGACATTAACTTTGCTGAATATTTTTATTGATGTTGCCCCTGTACCTTCACCATTATTGCCATCTAATATATTTTTACACAGTTAAATCTTAGCCAAAATTATTTACAGGAGGCTGCAGCCACATGGAAATTGTATCTTGCATAACACCTCAAGGCTAGAGGTGAGTATTCTTATATGGAGTAGTCTCAAGATGCTGCTGATTTGCAAGCCTGATTCAGGCAACCATAAACTGCCTCTAATATCACTGGGGTTGGGTCCATGTGGGCAGGGGAAAGAGATGGCTTGTGTAATTCCATTCTTGGAATTCTGGGTGACATGCACAAGGAGATATGATGTTGCAATAGAAGCCTGTATTGCAGTAATGTTCTGAACTGTTTTAATAATTTTGTAATTGATTGTACCAGGACTCCCCCTTCCAAAGCGACCCATGGATGGTGTTGCAGGCATGCCCACCTCAGTTCTGGCCTGAGTCTTCCTGTAATTTTCTTTTAAAAGAAGTTTCCTTCTGGGTCTAATCTGTTGAGTCTTTTGATGGCTTCTAATATGCTTCCAAAGACCAAACTCTTCCCCCTAGGCAAAGGGATCACACAGCTCCTCCCACCCCACCTAATCCTTTAAATTGTCCTCTGCTGGTTCCATCCAGGCTGGCAGCAAAGTCTTGCAAGACACAGATCTCAAAACAAAACCTTCATAATAGGAGCCCTTATTCCAGACATCTCTATTGGGTTGCAGCTTTCCCTTTGCTTAGAGGCCAAGTCATATCTCAGTCCGTTTTCCACTAGTCTGTCTCCTCCGGTGTCTTCAGGGCTCCTTCAGGATCCTTTTTGCTTCCTGCAACTTCTCTGGCTCAGACATAAGCCTCATCCTGTGTCTCTCCCAGGCCTTTCTCCCTTATATTCCCCCAGAGGACTGATTGGGTCATATGACCCAATCACTCACATGACCTTGATTTTTCTCACCTGGGTAGGACAGTTGGCTGTGTCACAAGTGGAGCTCAGACCCATCTCTCCTTCAAGGGTCAGCCACCCTGTGACACTACAACTATACATCCGTCAGTTTGCTATAGGCTTTATGTGACTAATTAGCATCATTAACACTGGTCCTATAATAGACAGGTAACTGCTTCTGGTGTAATGTATACTCTGGATTCTGTAATTTCCACTCCAGCTGATCTGATTAAGTGGTTTTACCCATGAAAGCTCACAATATAATATATTTGGCTGTGTCTAGACTGGCAAGTTTTTCTGCAAAATCAGCCGCTTTTGCGGAAAAACTTGCCAGCTGTCTACACTGGCCGCTTGAATTTCATAAAGCACTGACTTCCTACTGTAAGAAATCAGTGCTTTTGCGGAAATACTATGCTGCTCCTGTCAGTAAAGTCCCTTTGCGCAAAACTTTTGCGCAAAAGGGCCAGGGTAGACAGCTGAGATTTGTTTTCCACAAAAAAGCCCCGATCGCGAAAATGGCGATAGGGGCTTTTTTGCGGAAAAGCGCATCTAGATTGGCACGGACGCTTTTCAGCAAAAAGTGCTTTTGCGGAAAAGCGTCCTTGCCAATCTAGATGCTCTTTTCCGAAAATGCTTTTAACGGAAAAGTTTTCCGGAAAATCATGCCAGTGTAGACACAGCCTTTGTGTGTATCTAAGGTGCTAGAGGACTGCTCATTTTTATAAATTTCATGTGATTTTTCGGATTTATGTGATTGAGAGATTTTGCAACTTCATTAAAAGCTTAGGACACAACTTCCTGGCTCTTCTTCCCACACAACAACCTATTGTACAACCAAACCAATCTGTTAACAACACCAACAGAACTGCAAGGGAAAAAATAACGAAGCCATTTCAGGCATACCAACTGCTTATTCACAAATAAGAATTAACAAGTGTGTAATGTGAACTGTGTGTGTGTGCGTGTGTGTGTGTGCGCGCCAAATGCCACGCTTCTATTGTCTTTCTCAATGATAACAGAAGCTGATCTCTGAAGTGCTCCTCCTGTTCTCTTCATGGAGGTGTCCCAACCCCAATGTTTTCCTGTGCCTGGACTGGCTGCAAGATGTGGTACCATGCAGAGGAATGTCTATGGCCATTGGTGCTGTCACAGGCTCCAGTACTGCAGCTGTCAGAGAAGGCAACTGTTGGGGTGGTACTGAAGCTGGTGACCTCACTTAATGGTCTGCCAGGTTGTTTGGCCATTCCATAATCAAATGGTCCTGTTCCCTATTCCTTTGTGCTTCCTTGAGGAAGTTGTCGAGCAGTTTCTCCTTCCAGTTCTCTATCACTCTGGTGGTGCAGAACATCTCAACCATAGTTCTCATGTATATCCTTCATTGGTGGACAGTCCTCTCTCTAGGAGTCCTGGTTGGGTGAGGGTTGGTCCATCTAAGGTGGAAGTACTTCCTGGACAATGAAAGAGTCTTTTTTTTTTTATTGTGGAGAGAAAAGAGAGGGGGAAATGACTTTACATTCTGCTTTAACACAAGGACAAAGTTCACAATACTTTATCTTTATGTAATGCTTTTCTTGCTTCTTTATAAAATGTACTATTCAGAAGTTCCTGCTAACACTGGCACCTTACAGACTTACTGTGTTAAAAATTATATATTCAAAAATAACAGTTTGGGCCAAGCACAGGGATGATGAGGTGAAGTCTTAATTAGGGCACTGTTACCACTGTGAAGTCTAACATTGTTTCAGACAGGGAAAGACTTAGAAATATAAATCTCTTGGAAGTATCAGATGGAAAAGAGAAATAATTTCCTAGTGGTGGAATTCCATCTACCCATGCAAGGGAGAACATTTTTGGTGTCTAGTAACTGAACAGCACATCAGTGTGTGGAGAATAGTAAACTTCTAGGGTGGTGCCAGCAAGTTTTCCCTGCCCAGAAATCTGACTGAATAGAGTTCCTGCTTCAAGACAAATTGTCAAGCAGCACTTGCCAGGAGTGGATGAAAATTGGGGTGAACATTAACAGGATGCTGAACTAGGATGCAGAGACTTACTAGAAATAGAATGGAGCTTGCCTTCCTTTTGCCCTGTTCCAGGCCAGGCAGCATCTCAGAAACAAACAAAACAAGAAGGACAAGCACTAAGTCCAAAATAGGCTCTACCACAGCAAAAATAGGAAGAAACAATAGAGGGAGAGTGTGAGCAACAGTAATAAGAACATGAGTTACATAGGCCAAATATGTACTCCCCTAGATGTTTTTAAACTATTAAATATTTTTTAAATTATGAGCTATACAAAAATAAGATAAACATCAGGAGTCCCTGGCCATTTATCTAGCCACTGTCTAGAATGTCATTTTACATAAATTCAGTGATCCAGATTCATCCCTGATGCAGCCCTGATGACATCATTGGGTTTACACCAGGGATTCATTTGGCCCAGTAAGTAGGATTCATTAATTTCTAATAGTTAATTTATTTATACTGGATATACCAGCTCTTCAGAAGCTCAATAATGGATGAAATTAAATTCCTTAGTAAAGCTAAGCATTTTTTGTTCTTCAAAGACATTGTAGGGCAGTGTAGCCATTGGTGAGTGAAAAATTAGTTATTTGTGTTTTGCCAGTGATATTGATCTGATTGGAACATTGCAAGAAGATGTTCAAAAATTCCTAGAAAGAACAGTCATAAAAGCAGAGAAGTTAGATCCAAAGATAATGGTGATACCTTAATTTGTTGAAAAGATGAAGATACTTGTACCCAAATATGGGGAAGCATTGGAGTGCACTAAGTGTTTCAAATAGCTGGGTAACATGACTGCAGGGATGCTAAACATCACTATGAGATCCGAAATAGAAGTGGATTTGCAAATGCTATGTTAGCAACATTGAGCCACAATTGGAGCAGTAAAGGTATTACTGTGACATATAAAATGAAGTTGCAGCAGTCTTTTGTCTTCAGCATCTTGCTATATGCATGTGAGACTCAGATACTAAGGAAATAAGACACTAAGGCTTTCTGCCTCTGAATTGAAATGCCGCAGGCAATTGCTGTGCTTTAGCTATACCTTGTATATGAATAATGAAGAAGTAAGTGCACAAATTTAAAACCTAACCAGAGTGATATCTGGTATCATCAAGATGTTAAGAGGAAGAAAACTCAGGCTTGTGGAACAAGTGAGTCAGATGAGCAGAGGAAGATTGACAAAGCAAGTTTTGCAGAGTCTGGTGTTGGGACAGGAGGCACGTTTGATTAGAAGATGAGGCTGACTGGACAGCATGAGGTATGCTGCACATCTCAAAGCTGTGTGAAGACTGCAGAATGTGGAGAAAGGCTGCTGGCCAACGATTCCCAAGTAGTGTGGTACATCATAATGAACAGTGACTTGATGGTGCTTTGTACTATGAGAACATAATAAATAAGTAAGTAAATAAATAAATAAATAATGACAGTCTGAGGAAAAATTGGCTTCCTATCTTTGTTATCTAGAGAAGACGTGTAATTCCATGGCTAAGGGCACAGCAGCCTGGACATTATGTTTTTTCAGGCTCTGCCCAATGGATCAAGGTATGATCTGGGGTGATCCACTCACATCTTTCCAGGCTTCACTCTTCCCATCTGTAAAATGGTGATAATGATACTTGCCCACTTCTGTAAAGACTGAGGTATACCAATTAAAAAGCTCCATGTATGTATCGAGTATTAGTACTACTAGTAGTACTTAGGATTGAACTATAGTACTCCCTTGAAACATAAATTCACAGGCCTGCAATACTGACTCAGCTCTGTATCCCCAATAGCAGCATACAATGCAGTTTATTGTGAAAAGGGAAATGGGCCGTTTTTCAAATGGCACTTAAAAATTGAGATCTTCTCTGCTGTGTCTAGCTGTTGAAGATCCCATGGCATTTCTTTTAAAAGTAAGGTTTTGGCCTTATGTCCTTGGCCACTGGTTCCCTGCTGCCCTCCATCTTAGATCCTATCTACTTTAGAGTGGATTTTTTATCTAAAAATTTTCCAACACTGCTACAACCAATGCAATTTCACCAGCACTAGTAACATTGACAGTGTGCCAAAACAGACTGGCCACCAGCATTATAATCACAATGTCATCAAACTCTGCTCAGAACAGACTGGTTACAAAAATGGGTCCCCGAAAGATAGTCTAACACTCCTATTGTCAGTAGCACTTGGGGGAAAATTTTAAGAAAACAATTTGAATGTAGACAAGGCTATAAAGTCTGCATTCCAGTGATGCTCTGCGCTTCTAGCAAACAGGTCTGAAGCCTTGTCTCTTACAATGCTTAAGTCTGCATGTGCATCTTCAGAGACAATATTGGGCTCAGAATCTGGAACATGGTCCTGGTCTTAAATGATATATATAAAAGCCAGTACAGGCAGTCCCCGGGTTACGTACAAGATAGGGACTGTAGGTTTGTTCTTAAGTTGAATTTGTATGTAAGTCGGAACTGGTACATATTGTAGGGGAAACTCTAGCCAAACATTTCTCCAGAGCTCAGTTTTATTCTCCCACACCTCACTTCCTCAGTCCTTTATTCTCAAGCTGAGGTGTCTGCGCCCGCTCTCCCTGGTCTGCTGGGGGCCAGTGGGACCATGGCGTCTCGGCGGTCTGCTGGGAGAGCGCAGCTAGTGCGGGGTTGCCTCACCCCGTTTGTAAGTAGGGATCCGATGTAAGTCGGATCCATGTAACCTGGGGACTGCCTGTATTGTACTGTGAAAAAATCTGTTTTAGGCCATAGAGGAAGTTACCATGCAATACCCCAAATGAGGCAAATTCAGAAGTGACCATTACTGCATTACAACTAACATAGGTCTGCAGTCTGGCCTGGCACCTGAGGTACTGGGTTAGAGCTGTAGCCTGTATCAGGGATGTGCTGTGTCTGATTAGTCTTGAAGGAGAATGTATCTGATTATTTATTTTACCACAGCATTGCAGCTTTCTCCTTCTGAAAAGGAAAGTGCATTTGCTCCCTGGGGTGTTTCATGGCTTCACCCCATTGTGCACGGATATTATGGGATTCAAGGAGTACAGAAACAAGAAGAAATGTTTATGTAATGCTTTCTACCCTCCAGGAAGAACGTCTGTTGTGACTTATCTGACAGTTGATCTTTTCTATAGAGTCTTCTTTCTGTTATGCAGGGAAGAACCTTCCCCTCCCTAACCTCAGATAAGAGCATTTTCTCTGATGTGTAAAATTCCATAAAAAGCATATTTGTTATTGATATTCTAGGGAGGCATATTTCATCTAGCTTGTTTAAAAAGACAAACCTTCCTCTCCATAAGTAAAGTGATTGTTGATTAGCCCAAGAGTTCTGCAAAAATGTCAGATGTGGCACTGTGCTAATTATGGTAAAGGATACTTTTTATAGTACTGTAACTGGCATCAGTTCGAGCCAAGGAGCTATGCATTTACTACAATTCTATCAAAGGGAAGGGGATAACTTTTTGTATAAGACTGCTTGCGGTGCTAATTGCTTAGCATGAGTAAGCTGCGAGTCTTACACGCGTATGGGAGTGGCTATTATTAGAACTATACATTTTTCGTCTCTGACCTGGACACCTACAAACAATCCAAGTCCCAAACAGTGAGATTTAAATATGGGCAGGGTTTCACTCTGGCACGTCTTTCTTAGCCTAGAGCCGATGAAGTAATGTTGGAAGTGATGCCTTTGAGGCTGGGATTGGGTTAATGTGTACACGGTAGGGGGAGTTGCATGGCTGGATCACATTAGCATTCCCGCCCTATCAATGTGCCATGTTGCTCACCACGTCAGTCTGCCAGATTCCCTACGTCTAACCAGTCCCACCACACCACAGGTTTCAGCGGGGATCCTCCGCGAGGCGAGCCCTCGGAGACCGGATCGAGGCGAGCGGGTCGAGGCCAGGGAGACGCAGGCGCAGGTCCACACGCACACAGGCGGCCCGTCTCTACCGCAGGGGCTGGGGATGAGGGAGCTGGCGCTGCTCTGGGCAGACACCAAGAGAGGCAGCCCGGGCAGCCGCGCAGCTTTTGAAGGCTGAATTCCCTCCTGCATGGCAGCGCCCAGCTGCCAGCCCCGGCTGCATCTGCCCGAGCCGCAAATCGATGCCGAGGGGAGGAGGGCTCAGCGCGCCAGCACAGGGCTCTCTCTGCAGGGGCTGACATGCTGCTGAGCCTGAGAAGTTGACAAGCCCGCTCCCCTTCCTGGCTGGAGTGGCGAGGATGCTGCCGGGCCCCGCGGCCGCCAGCCCAGCCCGCCTGCACGCTGAAGGTGACCAGCCGCAGCAGCAGCGTTGCAGGCTGTGACTGGAGGGGTGAGGGGAGAGAAAAGTGACTCTGGAGCCCTCTTCGGACTCATCATCGCCGCGCGGCCGCCGCTGGGGGTGGTGGAAAATTTTGCCCGCTCCTGCTGGGATCAGTGCGGCTGGTTTGGCTTGGTGGATGCGTATGCATGAGTTCTGCACCGAATGGGCGCAAGAAGCGCCCCAGGACCGCTGGCTCCATCTTCCAGATCAGCAAGCCCCCCCCCTGCCCGGCGGCGACGGGGAGCGCAGGGGCAGCGGCTCGGAGAGCTCCTACAAAACCCAGCGCGCCCTGGAGGACTGCAAGATGGTGGGTAAAACAAAGGGCGCCCCCCCCCCCCCCCATGTATTTTTGTAGTTTGCTGTCGTGCCACTCCCCCTTCAGGTTGTCTATTCCGATCACGTGCAGCTGCACTATTTTTAAAACTGCAGTCCCTGGTTAAGTTGACACCCTTTCGCCCCAGTCGGAATGGCAAAAGACAGGCCATGTGCCGCGAGAGGGGGCAAAGCTCCTGATGGGCCCAGCTGATTTTGGAACCCCCTCCCCTCCCCCCTCCAACTCTTCAAATTGTATTAGCAAAAGTAGAAAACAAGGGTAGCAGCGCTTAGTGCGCCAAAATAATCCAGAGCCACTGCAACAGTGCTGCAAAAACCCGGCTCCCGCACTGTCTCCCCGAAAGATCCAGCCAAATTTTGGTCATAACCCTCCAAATTCTATTGCCTAAACAGTCCACAAATGGAGCTCCTCCGACTTCACTAATAAAATCTGTATCTTGATTTATCTCAGCCCAGGAGTGCTGCAAAAAGTAGCACCTAACACCTAGATTTGCTGAATTTTGCCAGTTTGTCCCCAACCTTTTAAATTCCACGAATTAAATAGATAACAAGTATAGATGCTTTCTGTATTCCAAAAATATCTGACTCTGACATACCTGGGCAGTCCAAAATACTTAAGCGCCAAGCCCTTACTCAATCCATCTATTTTTCCCCCTCCCAATACAACAGCTCTACATTTCTTCATTAAGGTAGTTGCTCTGGGTATGCCCTAATATTTGAACCCCAACATGTTCCAGCAAAACAACACTACAAAATCCTGTACCTGGCACTTGAATCTAGCTGGACTTAAGTAATGCTGAGCCCCAACTTTGCAAATTAGGGAAACTAACTAGAAAACAAGTGTCATTGTTACTATGCTTCAATAAAATCTGACCCCTGAATCTCAACTTTGTAGCTCTGGATCATGCACTGCGCACCTAGATTCTGACAGATCCTGCCAGTTTTTGGCTCTAATGCTCCAAATTGTACTGTATAAATAGAGGGGGAAATGGAGCAGCTTCTAGTGCACCTAAAAATTCTAGCCCCTGTTGCAAGTTGTCACAGCAGCACTGTAAATTTATAGATCCAGCAACATTTTCTCATTCTAAGCCCCCTGATTTGAACAGTTTAACAGAGAAGAAATTTAATTGGAGCAGCAGTACTTCATTATGCAGCTGGTAGAATGTTTAGATTTTAAATATTTAATTTAAAAAAAAGCTTGGGAACAAAAATTGCCAAGACCCAGCAGGATCTCAGTGCTGAATCTAGCTTTTTGTATTGTTGCTGTGCCCAGAGGTACAAGGATTCAGACTTTTTGGGGGCATAGTAGCAACATACGAGGATGCATAGGGTCTGCATTGTTTTGATGCACTAGAAACAGCTAAACCAATTCTGTTATTTATGCTAGGGAATTTGGGGAAGAAGGGCCAAAACTGGCAGGATCCAGGTACTGGAGTTCAGTGTTTGCAGCACCCTGGCACTGAGATGCATCAGGGCAGGGTCCAGATTTCTTGGTGCAATATGAAGAGCCACCCTTGCTCTCTGTGTAGGCATTAAAATTTTAGTTAGCTGGATCTGGTACAGTCCAGGTAGATCCAGATTTTTACCTCCTCCTTCCCCACTACAAGTGGCCTTTACTCATGCATTTCTCTCTTGCAGATCATGATTGCATTCCAAGTCAACATACATTTTTTCTTTAAAATAAAATCTACAATAATTGTAGATTAATGGAACAAAATAATAACCTTTCCAATGCTGTGAAAATAAGGATTTATCCAATAGTGTCCAAATGTGTCTGCTAGTGTGATGCTGGCTTGGAATATTTCTGTGGCAAGGCTGAGAGGTTTATCAATTTCTTCGTCTATTTATTTCACACTGGTCAAAGTGCTTTCTGGAATACTAAGTGGAAAGTGCTTTTGTAGTACATCTTATCTGCCAACAACTTAAGATCAATTTCAAGACTGAAACCTGGGTTAGAAGGCAGTGACAGGAAGGAAATCATTACAAAATAAATTAGCAAAGGCTCCAGTGTGTAAATGAGTGATACTTTCCACTCCCTAAATGTGTTGCTAATCAGAAACCAAAGGGAGTGAAGAGAATCATCTCTGGAGACATTTTGTCTTTCATTATGATAAAAAAAAATCTCTTGCTACCAGAGGAAGAGAAGCTGTTATTTATGTCTGTGTAATATTTAAGATACACATTTAGGGGTTTAGTTGGAATATATTACTTTTCTGCAGGGGAACATTTATGGTACACATAATGCAGATCACATAAAGGCCCTACACATTTACTAATGTTAAGGGCTTGATCCTGTTCCCTGTGAAATCAATAAAAGGTCTTGGAGTAGGAATGGTTTGGGGTTTTTTATAAATGCCCCATTGTTTTATCAAAGTAGTTAAATGTTTTCATGTAAGTAAACAATCTGTTTTGCAGCTTGTTCAGGAGTTCAACACACTGGTGGCTCTGTACCGAGAGTTAGTAATTTCCATTGGAGACGTCTCTGTCAGTTGTCCATCTCTACACGCTGAAATGCACAAGACTAGAACCAAAGGATGTGAGATGGCCTATCAGGCTCATCAAAAACTAGCAGCAATCTCTGGGTAAGAGTCTTCTTATATTTCACTCATTCAAGCAAATGCCTTCATAGTATTAAAGATTCTGGTTGTTAAATGTTATTTCAAGGGAGCTTTGGGGAAGGGCACCAAACTCTTATAGTACCAGTCCATACAGACATCAATTTAGGATTTAAACTAAGAAATGTTTAATCTTGGATTTTATTGAATGTACAAATTCTTATCACAGCATCATTTTGGGCCAAATCTTGCTGCTGATAGGAATTCAGCACTGATGATAATATCCTATTCATTTCATTGAAACTTTTCTGTAAAGTGAGAAGGCCTTTAGTGGTGTCACAACCCAAAGCAATTAAAATAATATATTCTATGGATAAGCTTCAAGGGTGAGATTCTGTAGGCCTGATCCTGTCGCCCTAACAAAATGCGTCATCATGACTAAGGACTGCTTGAAAGAATATGGTTTTATAAATAGCTAAATAGCCTGTATAGAGAGAGAAAAATCACCCATTTGATCATAAGCCACTCAGAAGTATTAAAATTGCATACCACTCAGAGCTCACATAGGGGGAATTCCTACATTTCTGACATTAAAGCTAAGGTAACAGATAGAGTAAGGGCCAAATTTTCAAGAGACCAACATATGGTGCAGTTTACATTTCTAAAATTTGCACCTGCAACTGAACTTGGTGTGTAAGTATTTAGAGGTGCCAATACATTGCTTTACACCTGTAGTGGTTCTGTATGTACAAAATAGGGAGATTAAGGGTATGTCTACACTACAGAGGTTTATTGGAAAAACGGCCCTTAAAAAAAAAAAACTTCAATTACATCCACACTGCAATCGCGTTCTTTCAAAAGAAAATCGAAAGAACAGAGGTTTTTGTCTGCATTGGTAATCCTCTTTCTACAAGGAAGAAGCCTTTTTGCGAAAGAGCTCTTTCGGAAAAAGGTGTGTGTGCACAGGGAAGAGGGAGTTCTTTCAGAAGAAGAGGAAAGAGGAAAAAGCACAAGTGCCTTGGTGGCCACTCCTTCCATAGTAATCACAGTTTAAATGTGAGATAGCATCCATTCAGTGTGTACGCTATCATTTGAAAAAGCAGATGGCTTTTTCGATGCGCTTTGGCAGTGTGGATGCGCTCTTTCAGAAGAAGTTTTTTCGGAAGATCTCTTCTGGAAAAGCTTCCAAAAGAAGCCTGCAGTCTAGACGTAGCCTAAGCTTTTACCCATATGGCTATTTACTCCTAGATAAGCAATTCTCAAGGTTTATCCTAGAAAAGATCACATTGTAAAGGAGATGTTGGCTTGTGGACCATCTCCTGTCTTATTTATTACTGTGTGACATTGCTGTAGGAACTACAGCTGTTGCTTACATGGGAAAGACAAAGAAGGGATTATTTATGTATTTTTAGTTCCCTTTACTTTAATGAGTATTTTGTCCTTTTTGAAAAAAAGTTAATCACATCTCTTCATTTCATCTTCCCTTCACATCCATTCTGTTTCTCTCCACTGAAAACAAGGATAAGAAAAGCGAGCTCTCTATGGACCACCAGCAAGTGCTACTCAGATCATAATTTTAGGCCTTAGATTTTTTAAGTTTGGATCCTGGAAATTGCCTATTACCTCCTAGGCACCACCTGGTTGTCCACTAATTTCAATGGGACTTGAACTAACTCAGCACCTTGCAGGATCAAGCCGTTGAAGTGGGAGATTCTTTAAAATACATACAATTTACGCATACATCATTTCCATAATTTACATCTGTATTCATCTATCACATTTGCTTGTATTAAATCATCTTTTTTTTTTTTTTGTCTACTAACTCTTGAATGAGGGCTACAGCCTCCCAAACCAGCTTTCCCTATTTGAGTCTGCAATAGAGCTATATTACTAATTATGATGTCATAGCCTTATCATGGCAACAGAATGTGTCATTACAAACTCAGGATTATGGCTCATTGCGGGATAAACCAAGAGAAAAAGTTGATATGTTCAGTAAAGATAAAATCTTTTAATCCTTTAGGGTAAAACCCTAAAATCCACCTTCATGGAGCCTGAGTATTTGGGTTCTAGGCAGGTGAAGTGCTCAGGTACTGAGAGGTGAAATACACTTGCTTGCTGCACAGAATCCCTGCCTCTGCTGTTTTAGACTATAAACTGCAGTAGCTGCCCCCAGTCCTTCACTGCCAGCCATGCAGGGTGTTAGAGACACTACAACAACATCAATGTATATCTCCCTTAGCTCATTATAGCCTTCTGTGACGGCCTGTGAAATCCAACATAGATGATACAGAGAGATTGCTGTGTGGCTGCTCTGCCCATCATATTTCCCTGAGCCAGCCCCTTTGGGGCTTTAGTGAGATGAAGAGCCTTATATTGACTTTCCGCACCACTGGTGAATCTCACGCTAAAACCAAAACAGGAAAAGAAAAGACATTCATGCACAGTGCTATTGGTATAATTGCCTTCTTTTTTCAGATTTGATTTTGTACAAAATTCTCTTTTAAATAGACACTGTTCACTCCAATTTGTTCTGCCAAGCAAAAGACAAGCTCTTACAAAACCTAGGTCTGACAGTACTAAAAATCCCTCCAAAGAAATAGCTTTTTCCAAAACGAATACTTACTGCAGTGTGTACAACCCAAATTCGGCAAAGTGGTAACTTGAAATTGAACAGTACAAACAAAGGTTAACTTTACGCCATTTTATTTTGCCCTCATGGAAAGATTAATGGAAAACATAAACAGCATGAACAGTGAAAAGAAACTGCTATTTTTAAAATTCTTTCTATTTTAGGTGTATTAACTAAGGTAAGGAAATGTGGGTGTTTCAAAAGGTATGATTTTAATAGGCTCATGTCTGATGCACTCACAGACATGTCCTGCAGGTGCAGGAGTTACTATGAAATTTTAACTCTAAGACTGTATTAAAGAACTGTAAATAATCTGAGATCCATAACAACTGGTAAGTATTAAAAAACTAACAGCTCACTATAAATTGCTTATTTAGTCCAGTAGGCATTTCACAATCTGTGCTTGACACGCTTAACCTCCTTCACCTGAATAATGAGAGCAACAGTGAGAGCTAAATTAACCTGTTTCATGCAGTATTCGAGGACTAGATTTAAGAGGGCCAGATAAGGGAAGGTTGGAGGTGGAGATACAGGGTATGTCTACTCTACATGGCTCCGTCGACGGAGCCATGTAGATGAGGGTTGTAGACATAGCAAAATGAAGTGGCGATTTAAATAATCGCCCGCTTCATTTATATCAAAATGGCTGCCGCGCTGTGCAGATCAGCTGTTTGTCGGCACAGCGCGGGAGTCTGGACGCTCGGCGGTTGACATCAGAAGCCTTTGTCGACCGCCCCGGTAAACCTCATTCCACGAGGCATAACGGGGCAGTCGACAAACAGCTATGTCTACAACCCTCATCTACATGGCTCCGTCGACGGAGCCATGTAGTGTAGATATACCCACAGTGTGGAATCAGAGTAGCAAATAAATAGAGAGGGCCACAGACGTGGAGTATCTGTCCCTAATTCTTTAAGAAGTATGCTGCATTGCACATGGGTTGGGCTCTGGACTGAGATAGGATGGGGCAGGGACCCCAATAGTGATTGAAACACAATAGAAAGGAAAGAAGCAGGAGGAAAGATTTGTGAGGATTAGAATGCACTGACTAGGAGGCAGCAGCACTAGGAGAAGCATGATTAGGAGGAAACATGAAAGGAAAATAGTGGTGTTTACAGCGGGAAGCCAGTAATGAGGGGGTGGGAAGAGAGTTGGGATCAGAAGAGACAATAATTTGGGAATAAAAAGTTAGAGCAGGAAATAAATGGACTGGAATGAGTGGGGAACACAAAAAGTCATACAAATGTTTAATCAAAAATGCATGTTCTGTTTATACACTGAATACTATGAGAATCTCTGGAATTACATGTATGGTTCCCAAAAATTCATCCAAAGTTACAGAGTCCTGGCATGATATACTGTCATCTGGGCAAAGCCACCTCTGCAACACTCTCTGCTTCTCTTATGGACTACGTGGAGAGGTTCACACAAGAGAGATGGCAGAGACTGATCAGATCATAGGGTGAGGAATGAGCAAACAAAAGCAGGGACAGCAAGTGCAGAGCCAGAGAGATTCCCTTCAGAAAAATTGAGAATTCCCATAGTCCACCCATAGGAAACCCTTGGCTATTACATGGAGGCACCACCCCACAAATAAAGATGTAGGAGGAGCTCCACCGTATAATCCTCGGGGACACTGCCTCAGTGTCCCCAACCTGCATGTGTTCTTTCGAGAGGGGATAATGCAGTCCTGGTTCAATATTAATTTGGCCCCTACTGGAATGCTCCATAATAAGAAAATGTTTCAGATAAAACAATTCTCTGAACACCATGAAAACTTTAAAAACCGTACAGTGAAGTACAAAGAAATTCAATCTAGTTTCTTGTGGAAAAAGCACTTTAACTTCATTGTAATGGCGTAAATGCAATTACATCCTAATGCAATTACATCCTGATAGTAAACTGCTTGCATAGGTTTTTCTCTTGTTGAAACATGTTTCTCTGAAGTTCCCATAAATAGATAGTGTATGAAGTAATACTGATATTGCCTCACAACAATACTATTATGACTTTTGGGGAATAACAAATATAAATAAAAATATTTGTAGTAGAAACATTCTAACTGTATATCCTCAGCTTGCAGCAGTGGAAATATAAGGAAATCCTTTATGGTGGTGCTTGTGCCTCGCCACATGTGGTCAAATCTTGCTCACCCTACTTGCTCACCCTACCTGGGTCTTGAGCTGAATTATTGCACTTTATTATAGTATCAGAACCTAACTACCTCCATGGAATTCTACTTCATATTACAGTATATGCATGTGCAGAAATGCAGGTTATGGCCAAAGCAGCAGAGACTACAGCAGCAATAGAACATGAGTCAGCAGGATTTTCTTCAAAGGTAGAGTTCAGAAGAAGATTTAGAAATGGGAACAGCATATGGGTGAGGATGAAGGAGGAGGAGGTACTGTTATTTTTTGGAAAAGCATCTGGTTTATAGGAAGATAAGGGATTGCGAAGGGGCAGTGATTGGCAAGGGAACTGCGAGTGGACAGCTGGGCCTGGGGCATAAGCAAGGACAGAAAGAGAACTCAGGGCTGGACTTTCAAACACAGATATGCACCACTGCACGCACACTTTTGAAAATGCCTAATGTATATAATCAGATAGTTATTTGCCTGTATAATTTACATGCTGTGTGTGCATATAGCCAACAAAACATCTAACTGTTCGTAATTGTGTGCAAACAGACTCACTCTCTGAAATATATAATAGATTGTTATAAAAATAAATACATCACAAAGTCAGTGTACATAAACTTGAACCTTTTTAATCTGGCAACCCTGGGAAATAAAGTATGGTGGATTAAGGAATTTTTCAGACTATGGAGGGTGCTGGGGCAGGGTTTGGGAGGGAAGCAGTCCTATTTATGTTATAAGGACTAATCCCTAAATAAGGCACTACTCAACATGAGTGAAGGTAGCAGAACCCAGCTCCAACTGAACAAGAGCTTGCCATGTTCCAGCCCATGGTTGTTACTAAACATTCCCATTCCATCATAAATAAGATCTGATAAAGAGTCTGTGTGTGTGTGTGCATGCACACAACTTCTGTCAACATGTACTATAGCCCTTTTAAACACTTACAAATAAATATGTTATTTAATTGCATGTCTTATTTCGAGATTAGGGTGCTGTGGAGAATGTTTTTTAAGTTCCTTCTAAATGGGGACATATGAGGCCTATGGCAAGATCCCAAAATTCCAGTGGGAATTTTGTGTATGCACGGAACACCTATGTTCTGATGCATCTTCTTTGACATCTGTCACAAAATTTCCAGAGTTAGTGTAACCCACACAGCTAGTGTGGTTACTGAGCAATGCAAATGGTACCTAGACCACAGCAACAGTTACGCTCAAGAGACCTCTACAGCATGGGCTGGGAGCCAGCTGGTTTTTAGCTCAGAGGGTAGAGGCTCCTATACTCTGCTTCAGAGGTTCCAGGTTCAAATCTACCTGGTGGCAGTTTACATTAGCAATGGGAGCAGGATTGGGCTCAGAAAGCAAGAAATTAGGCCTTTAATTTGTATCTGTGTTCATCTACATTTCTAGATCACTTGCTACTGTCATGAATGGGAATGATGTGAAACATGCCAGTAATTTTTATGCTGCAAACATTCATTGATTCCTTTTTGTTTTTACAGAGTTAAAAAAAAAGATTGACTTTTAATTATGGAAAATTAATCCATGTTCATATATTTATATTATAGTCTAAATTAGCCTAAAACACAGTGATATTTCTTTGGTTAAACGTTCATGGAAGAGAGTTATTTATTTGTATCAATATGTTAAATTGTTTGGAAGGAAGTATTTTTTATTTTGTAGTTTGATATATTGTACAGGAAAAGCAGAGGAATAACAAATATCCAATTTGTCAATAATGTCATAGCAAATTGTGTGACTGTACATTTTGTCAACATGTATATATGCAGAATAGTGCAAGCCCTTGTTCACTTTATTGTAGAGTATGTTGACCTTGAGATCAGAGGCACATCATAGAGATGAAATTCACCCCTGTACGTAGGGCCTGGGTTATAAAGGTTATAAACCAATTAAATCCATATTTAAAGGCTTGAGTGGGGTTTTCATTGTACACATCTGTTATGCTGGACCTCTGCACAGGGGTGGATTTCACTCATAATGTTTAATTGTTCAATGCCTATGTCAACCCATTGACAACAGTAATACTCCCCATAATTAGGAATTACTCAAATGAATACGGGTGGCAGGAAACAGCCCTTAATTTGGTTTAAAAAGTTTTAGAGTCCAATTCTTTGAAGTTCTGATAATCTTAAGGTTGGTGCTAAGCCACCCCAAATTCTAACAATGTTAATGGGAGTTAAACTCAATTACTACCTTACAAGATAGGGCCTCTGATATTGTCCATCCCAAGCACTTAAAAATCATAAATCAGACTCCCTAGAATCATGGGATAAAATTGTGTGGTTCATTTTATCTGCCTTCTGCTTTTTGAGGCTTTAGGATTCATGTTTTCAAAGTTTCTTCCATAACCAGGAGGGCTAGAAAATTTATTTAATAAAAGAAAGATGAGTCTTATTAATCACAAGACCCCAAAAAAGTGGGTTTAAAAAACCCCACCAAACATTTCAAGACCCACGATAAAATCATGATTTCCTACCTGTGACAAAGTGGGGATTGTATTCACTCTGTTAGCTTGTTATGTTGCATGTGATTTCTACTCTCCTGTACCAACTATATATCTGTGTGCCTCAGTTTCCCTGGGCATTGCACCAGTGCCCAGATGGGGATGAGAATTTTGGGTGTGACTCCCACTGAGGGAGGCTACCCCAGGTAGGGATGTTAGCAAGTAGTCAATTGGAGTATATAGATGAGGGGCAGAACTTGGCACCATGGAGCCACTGCTGTACATGCTAGCTGCTTTCAGGAGTGGTGCAGGACTGGGAGAGGAGTAAGCCTGCCTTAACTCTGCTGCTCCATCCCTGGGGCAGCTGTCTGGTGGCTCCCAGAGTGGGTGGGACTCAAGTCCCCAGCCCTGCACTCCCCAGGCAAATGCTGTATTCCCTGGACCACTCCAGTTCCCACCCCACTGCTTTACCTTCAGGGGGTCCCTTGCTCACAGTCCCCCCAACCCATGCTGCCTCTGTGAGATGCAGTGGGGTTGGGAGGAAACAGGAGCCAGTGCTAGGGGGAGTCAGCTTAAAAGCCAGTTCTCCCCAGCACCAGCTCTGCAGTGCTGCCTGCCACCCCACTCCCCACCTTTGCTCCATCAGAGACAGCAGGGGGGATGGCGCAGGCTGCTCCAGCAGCAGCCCCTGATCCCAGTGGGGAGCTGGGCCTTCCCTCCCCGCTGACAGGGTCTGTTTCACAAGCAGCTGCTGTTCGCAGCGGACAGGGCTAGCTACAGTCAGGCGCTGCTCCGGCAGCAGCACCTGTCCGCAGCCAGCCCTGACCTCCAGAAACGGGCTGGTGCCAGAGCAGCCTCTGTTCGCAGCGGGACAGGGCTGGCCACAGGCAGGGGCTGCTGCTGGAACAGTCCCTGCCCACAGCCAGCCCTAGCCACCACAAACCGAGGCTGCTCTGACACCAGCCCCTGTTCATGGCAGACAGGGCTGGCCGCCGTGAACAGGAGCTGCTGGACTCAGTGCGAACTAGGACCAAGCAGTCCTGGTTCGCGCTTGTCTGGGATGCTGCGCCTCTGCATTTTAAATGTAGTTAGAGCCCAGTGGCTCTTACTACATTTAAAATAGAGAGCAGCGGCACGGGTAGCTCCCGGAGCCAGCTGCCTCCTGGAGCTACCCCTGCTGCAGCTCTGCAAAGCAGTCCTTATCGACTAATCACATAGTCAATACAAATTGTATCGACTACATGATTAATCTGATTACCGCAATTTAACATCCCTAACCCCAGGCTGCCCCAGACCAGCACGTACACAATGGCCAAGGCTCTCTTGTAACCTAAGCCTAGATGTGGGGGTGCAACCAGATGACACCTTTTGCCTGGGAAGCTGGACAAAGGACGAGGCAGGTCTGGGACAGGTTGCTGAGTATGTGAGTCGTCTTGGCTGATTTAGGATACAGTGAGGAGGTCCAGGGCTCCTCTGTCCCCCTGAGTTCCCAAGATGGACTGTACTGACTGCTCCTAGTTTCTGTGCTAACAAGCCTGTTGTATGTTGTGACTCTGTGAACTAATAAACCGGTTCTACCTGCTGGCTGAGAGTCACATCTGGCTGCGCATGGGGGTGCAGGGCCCGGTCACTCCCCTCACCTATGTGACACTAACACATGGGGAAATGGAGTTTAAAATGCAGTTGTCAAGTATACAGTATTTCACATTATGGTTGTGTGTTAAGTGGAAATTGTGGATGCTCCAAATCATTGAAAGTGAGGCCACTTATTTAGGTGCCCAACTCTGGATTTAGTATCTCACTCAGGGGCTTTAAAACTTGAGTCGCGAACCCATCAAGGAAAGACCCTGGCGGGCCTGTGACATTTTGTTTACTACAAAGCGCCACAGGCACGGAGCATCACAGCTCCCATTGGCTGTGGTTTGCCATTTCCAGCCAATGGGAGCTGCAAGGCCCCGCAGCTGCAGAGCTTTAGAGTAAACAAAGAGTCACAGGCCCAGCAGGGGCTTTCCCTGGTGGGTCCGCGGCCCAAATTTGAAATCCTCTGTTCTAATTAAATATTTTGCTCTCACTCCAATTCCCTGACTCCAGTGTGTGTGTGTGTGTGTGTGTGTGTGTGTGTGTGTGTGTGTGTGTGTGTGTGTGTGTGTGTGTGTGTTAAAGAAGGAGACAGCTTATTTCAGATTGCATCAATAGTACTTTATTTTTGCTGCCTTGTGGTGTCATCATTTATATTATAACCATTTACTTAGATGGGTTTATGAGTCAGTCATGAAAATTTACTCTGGACTAAAATGTGATTTGAAGATGCTCATTTAAACCCTTTTAAAATACAGATTGTGAATGAAATCGATTTAGTCAGTTTAAAGTTATAGGGAGAAAAGAAAACAAACACAACTAATCATTTGTGATTCCAGACACTTATAATGGCTAATCTCCAAGAGTGGAATCGAGGGAAGCAATTAGTGGAGGAGAAAAACAAGGTTATTTACTAAAACCGGAGTTCTCAAAATATCTAGCCTCCACAGATTCACCTTTCCTTTGTCCCTGCTTGCCTCTGGAGAGCTGCTCCGGATAGGCAGCTGGATATTGAAGATGCAAAGCATAAATGCGTCCTTCTATACATTTGTTCTTAAAAATTTAAGGCGCAGTAGTCAATTATTTTTGTCAACATACACATTTCTTGATCAAGGTATGGCCAAGGTCCAGATTTCAGAGAAACCTTTTGAACACAGCAGAAGCAATAATGTTCATAACCTACTATATATTTAAAAGAGTTTGTTTGTTTGTCCAAGAATTCCTCCTAAACCATAAGAGCTGGGACCACCAATTTCGGTATTGCAGCTTCCTTTTATCATAACTTAAACCAACGTAAGGGTTTGATTGTGCCAGGAAAAGGGGATGTGCCTGAAATGGGATTGCTTCTCATAAACCCATACAGAAAGGAGACAGAACCACTAGGAAGGGGGAAGGGGCTTGCTGGGAGCACACACACCCCATTTGAGATTGCCCCACCCTGAGCCTCTCACTCCCCAGGTGCTCTTTAGAGAGGGCGGGGCACTGGACTATCTAATCCCAGCTCATATAGGAATGTTACTGGCTGTTCCCCTAGGTCACGGAGCAAGGGGAAAGTGCACAGTTTGCTGCATTCCTCACTCTGACTGGGGAGTGCAAGGGGCTGATGAACCTAGACCTGCCCCAGCCAGGGGACATGCATCCCACCCCAAACAAGATGTGCCTGGAATGGGATTGCTTCTCATAAAACCAAACAGAGAAAAGACAGAATCACCAAATCAAGTACAGTCCTAAAAACTGACATAAGTGAGCAAATGTTGAAAGAGAGCTCAGGGAGGGCACACGGAGGGCCATCTCTGCCGCAGCAGCTCCATTCTGGACCAGTGGAAGGCTGTGCCTTCCTCCAGTCATGGCCCCCAACCCAAAGATGCTGCAGAGCTGCTGCTGCCAGGAGACAGGTGGTCCTTTTGTGGTCACCACCCAGCCTAACCTGGATCAGCCCCAACCAGGGGACATACACCACTCCCCCAGCTGTGCCCACTGGAGCTGCAGCAGCCATGAAGAGGCACTTCTCACCTGGCCCCAAGATGCTGCAGTGAAGGGGGGCCTGGAGCTGTCTTCTTTCCCTGGCGCAGCCTGCATATTGAACCTCCTCATCCCCAGCCACTCTCCAGAACACTGACTGAAATGAAGAAAAACAAAATTTAATTGAGTTAAGGACCCGAGCAACTGGAATTTTACTTTGTGAAGTAGAGAGATATCTGCTGGCAAATGCTTACAACATATCTACTATATATTTGAGAGAGTAAAACAAAAATTATTTGACTTAAGGATCCAAGCAACACTGGGTAAAAAAATTGAAAAATGCAAAACAACTGTACACCAATAAACAAGCATATACTAGTGGCGAGATGCTCCTACTTCTAGCAACCAGAGATGTGGAGAATTATGACTGCGGAACAAACAGCCATGGCACAGAAAACCATTCCTGTGTCGAATAATACCATCTGCCACCTCACTGATAGATAGTGGTAGAGCAAGTTAAGAAAATTCAATAATTTGCACTGCAGCATGATGAATAGCTAATGTGGCTCAGCTTCTGTTTTATGTGAGATTTGTCAAAACAGGTTCAATAGCTGAAATTGTTTTTATTTTGCAAAGAAATCCCAACCCGAATGAAGAAATATTCAAGAGCCTCAATAAATGGTCTTAACTATGACTGTGCACTGGTGCAGTAGCAGCAATGACTAGAAAGAACAGTGGAGTATCATCATGAGAAACGTCGTAAAATGCTCCATACTCTAGTGTCCTTCTTGAATCTAGTGTCCAGAGTTGATTATAAAAAAGAGTTGATTATAAAAAAATGCCATTTGGTTATGGGGAACCACCAGGGTAAGGAAGCCTCAGTACTAAAAATGTAGGAACAATGGTCTTAAAGAAATTCAGCTTTGACAAAATGCTGACCTCTTGCCCTCTGAAAAAAAAATCAGACCCTTTTAAGATATCTCAGGTTTGGCTCTCAAAAACTGAAGTGCTCATAAATCATTAGAAATCTCTGAAAAACATTGCTTTTAGTTTAAATTTTCAGTTGTTGGCAACTAAATCCTTATTTAGGCACCGAAATAAAAGTAGCCAGATTTTCATTGTGCTTAACAACCACAGCTTCAATTTAGATCCCTAAATATTTATATGAATGACACCCGCCCCAAGATTTAAAATATTGGGTTTAACCTCTTTGCCCTGGTTATTTCAAAATGACTCCCCCAAAGTCAAATTTATAATCAGAGCATCCACACTACCAAGCCCATTATTTCGAAATAAAGGGCTGGTTATTTTGAAATCTGTATACCTGCTTTTCATCAGGAGTAACACTGATTCCAAAATAATTATTTCGAAGTAACAGTAGTGTGGATGCTCCAGTGCCTCAATTTCAAAATAATTCCTCCCCAGAATAATTCGAACTAATTACTGCTCAGTGCTTCCTGGGGCTCTAAGTCCGAGGTAGCATGTCCACATTAACAGAGCCTGCCTTGGACTAATTTCAAGGCTTCCCTGTATTGTGGACATGCTGATCTGAATTTGTTAAATTGGGAGATATTAAGTTGAATGTACCAATTTTGAAATAGTTTCCTAGTAGACATGTCCTCTCTGTGCCTGCTTAGTCATCTGTTAGGTTTGTAATGCATACCTACCTACCTGCCAGGACATTTTGAAAATTATTTAATAGTTTTAAATCACATCTCAATCCTTTGAGGAATCCTTAATAGAAATGCTAAGTACTTCCATTTTGCTATTATATCACTTCCCAAATAAGACAAGTAAAGATGACATTTTTATAATAACCTTTTTCCTGAAGTGGCAATTGGGATGTATCAATTTAGTGGGTTTTTTTTCCTGTAAAACAATTGCTGCTAGTTTAGACTCCAGTACTTAAAGAGCTGAATATCTCTTATTAAGCTCTCTCAGTACATCACAGAATGAGTCCCTTGCTGAGTAAAATATTCCCATACAAAACCTCCATTGATATAGATTTAAATAAATAATAGTTTTAAGTGGGCAGAGGGCCTGATTTGTAAAGGTCTTGAAGATGTGCAAGATGCACATAGGAAGGTGCTCGAATACCAATAGAACCTAATAAGAAGAATGAGTACAGATAACTTCTCTCTAAACAACATTGTCTCCTTTAAATCATAACTTAGAACACTGTATATTTCCACCAGTTCTGTTTTGTACTACTGTCAGGCCAGGACAAGCTCAAAAAGGACAGCTCTGCTTATAGTCATGGTATAATGGTAAGCCATTAGAAAGCTTACGCCCTAATAAATCTATTAGCCTCTAAGGTGCCACATGACTCCTTGTTTTTTTTTTCAATCAAATCAGTTAGCTTCCCTGCCCCATTTTTTTTATAAACAACTTCAATTTATAAAGTGTTTTATCGTGCCACATTTTCCTCTACAGTGTCGTAACAGCCTAAGCAATAATAATTGCTAGATAATGTGACTGACATTGCATGGCCAGCAGATGGAGCACAAAATAGAGGTAATTTTTTAGTGTGATGCACTAAGGAGTTGCATGATTCATTGATACTAATAGTTTCATGGCTACATCCAAACACATATTACCTAAAATATGTGGCAATATGGTTTTTTGAAATCTGCAAAAATAGAAGCTAGTAGATTTTATTGTTTTTGCTTTAATTTCTTATTGATTTAAGGGTTTTTTAAATAACTTTTTGAAGTTATTCCCAATGAGAATGATTCCCAATCAGAATCGTTTAATTTATGATAGAGGTCTTATATCATGACCTGGAGTTCCTTTGTAGCTGATCAAAAAAATTGAATTCCCAACCTATTAAACATGACAATATTGCAATATATTAACACTTTGTGCAGAACAAAAAGTGCTTAAAAATTTCAATGTCCAAACATTCTTCAATTTTGTTAATTAAGTTTCAACATTCCTTGAATCAAAACATTTCATTTCTTGAAAGTAATCTGTATCTGTGTATGTTTCTTGGAGGCTCTTGGGAGTTGTAATTTGGAAGCCACATTCCCATAAGAGTCAGGGTTCCTGGCTGACTATATTTCCAATAATATCTCCCACTGGATTATCTGCTAAGGTGCATTGTAAGGCTATGTCTACACTACACTGTTCTTTCGGAAAAAGCTACGCAAACCGCAATTTGCGTAGCTTTTTCCGCTTCTTTTTTCTGAAGAGGCTTTTCCGACATTTGTCCTGTCTACACTGGGCTAAATGTCAGAAAAAGTTGTTTTTTTCAGAACATCCCTTCTTCCTTGTAAAATGAGGTTTACAGGGATGCCCAAAAAGCATGTCTGCTCTTCCGAAAAAAAATCTGAAAATTCCCTGGACGCAAAAAACTCTGTATCCCAGAAAAACTCTGTAGTGTAGACTTAGCCTAAGAGAGGTGGTCAGGACAAAGGGCCTATCCCATAGAGGGTAATGGTGACACGAGACTGTGAAACTACAACTCCCTTGAGACACAATGGCACCATAGGCAGATACAGATTAATACAACTTGAAACAAGCATTTCATTTAAAAATTTCTGATGGAAAAAGAGTGGCTAAATGTTCATTTTGCAGAAGGTACATCCTCTATTAGAAACCCCATCCCCTCCAAAACACATTTGGACTGATACATCCTAACTAGTTTTCTATTCTTTGTAAGTTTTTATACCACACTCATTGGTAAATTGTCTGATTGCTTCCCAGTAATGCATAAGCAAAGTGACTAGACCTACATCACATATTATTTGTTTTCTCATCCTCTCTCAGGAGGAGACACAGGTGGAGGGGACTGTCCTGTTTTGGTAGGGTGGTTATTAAATACACCTGTTGCTATATGTTTATATCAGAGAAGCAGGGTCAAAGAAATGTACCCTGTACTTTAAGCATAAAGTGGTGAGGTTTGTGGTAGTTCTCAGTTCCTGGGAGAGTCCATTCCACAGGATCTCCAGAGGAGATTCTGTCTCCTGAACAAATGAGCTTTACTTTTATTGCTGAGAATTTCATTGTGCCTGAAGAGAAGTTGTCAACCACAGTCTTCATTTTGGAGCTTCAGGTAGTCTTTTAGATATCCTGAGCTCAGGGCATGGAGCATTTTGACACGAAGGATCAAAACCTTGAACTTGATTCCAAATTCTGTGGGGTCTACTGGATTTAGAGCAGCCTGGAGGCTGGGCTGGCAAGGAACTGGCCCCAGGACCAGATCGGCACAAACAGCATCTTTGTAACCCTATAATCCCAGTGCTTTGTGGACCTGCTTCATCACTGTACTACTCTAATGTCAAGTCATACATCATCACTGAAATACAGTATTGGTCATAACTTAGGATCCAGCCCTGTATTTTTAGTTCATCTATGCAGAAGGTCACTTTCTGAAACATGGCTTAAATTTAGAAATTCCATGTTATTAGATCTTTGAGAGTTAGATCTTCCACTTATATTGATTCTGTGTTCCTTTCATTCCATTGATTACAGTAGAATTATTTCTTTGATCTCACCTATCCTGTTGTAAAACTGGAATTTTTTTTGAAGTTGGAACAGAGACAAGCAATACATGAAATTAGCAGAAAGTCAGAGAATTAGTGAGAGCAGTTAACAGATAGCTGGAGAGAGGGAGAGGAAAGGAGATCAGTTTATAAATGTAAAATAAGCTTTTTTAAAAAAGAATTTCAGACTCTTTCCAAATAATGAATAGCACTAAATGGAATCATTATACCAAATTTCATCGTCAGAAACAAATACAAATGAAAATCACTCACCATTTTGTTGTATTTTAAATAATAAGATTATATAACCACCTTTTGTAACAACTACTGCTGAACATCTAGGGTTATTGATTACTTTTATAGTTTCTTCAGTAATATTGTTCTATATTCACTGCAGTTCATGTCACAGACTGTCCCTAGGTTCGTTCATTACTTATCCTTTCCAGTGGAAGCTTAGCTATGTGTGCTCACTGAGGAGCAGGCAGGATTTGGGGCCCTCTGAGTGATATCCATTTCTCCTCAGATCTTTGCCATACCACATTCATAACGCCTTTCCACAGAAAAGAGTGCATTTATGTCTACCCTTTATCACATTTCCTCAGCCTTATTTTAAGCCAGGGAGCTAACATTCTTTCTCTTTATCTGCTTACCTGTGCACCTTAGACATTATTACCTTTGATGTGAAACGTTGTCAAATGCTGCTGAAAATCAAAGTATTTGATAGCCTCTTTTTTTTTTAACTTTACCATTCACATCCTCAAAGAATCCCCCAAAGTCAGTGAAGTATGATCTTCCTCTTCTGCAAAAATGCTAGCTAATTTTATCAAACAGTATGTTTTGAAGTAGCACTGTTTGCAAAGTCTTTTCCCCCCCTCAGTTGCTGGTTGGCTAATTGACCTGTACAGCCTGATGTTTCATTGATCTTTCTCAAATAATATCATAGTTGCTATCTTCGTTTTTTAACATTGACTTTTAAAAAAAAGTTAACTGAAAGTGTCTCCATTTTTAAGCACTCTTGGATACCCTGTATGTTAGCTGGACCTGACATCTACTATTTTATTGATCTTTCTGTAATTACATTGAAAGTTACACGTTCATTGACACTAATAAGTTCTCTACCACAAATATGATTTCTCAGCTAGGTAAACTTTCCCTCTTTATTTGTAAATATTGATTAAAAACTAAGGCCAACATTTTCAGAAGAGGACGCTGATTTTGTGTTCCTCGTTTTTTGGATAACTGACTTGCAATATCTGATGCCAGAGATGCTGAGGCTATGTCTAGACTACACTGATCTATCAGAAAAAGGTACGCAAATTGTGCTCCACAATTTGTGTACCTTTTTCCAATAGTTTTTTCAGGAGAGGCTTTTCCTGTCTACACTCGGCCAAATTTCGGAAAATCCTCCTCGTTCGGGAGAGCCCTTCTTCCTTGTGGAAGGAGGAAGACAGGGCTTCTGAAAGAGTGCGTCTGCTCTTCCGCAAAAAAAAGTGGACGAGCAGATGCATTCCCTGGACTCAGCAGAGTTTTTCTGGGATACCAGAGGTATCCCAGAAAAACCCCGTAGTGTAGACATAGCATGAGTTTCCACAACATTTATTGCACTTCGCAGTCAGTGCCGCTAGTTTGGCTATATTTTTCTATCTCTTTTGTGTATTTATTTTATATTTGTCCTTCCATCAAGTGTGAGTATTTTGACTTAGTTTTTATCAGCTGCACATAGAAATAAGCCTAAATACTTATTAGCTGAGTAAACAGTGAGGGTGTGTCTAGACTACATGGCTCCGTCGACGGAGCCATGTAGATTAGGCAGGACAACAAAGGGAAATGAAGCGGCGATTTAAATAATCGCCGCTTCATTTAAATAAAAATGGCTGCCGCGCTGTGCCGATCAACTGTTTGTCGGCACAGCACGGCAGTCTAGACGGGGATCTGCTGACCCCAGAACCCTTCGTCGGCATATCCTTTATGCCTTGTGAAATGAGGCTTACAGGATCTGCCGACGGCGGGTTCTGGGGTCGGCAGATCCCCGTCTAGACTGCCGCGCTGAGCCGACAAACAGCTGATCGGCGCAGCACGGCGGCCATTTTTATTTAAATGAAGCGGCGATTATTTAAATCGCTGCTTCATTTCTCTTTTTCGAGTAAACTAATCTACATGGTTCCGTCGACGGAGCCATGTAGTTTAGATGTACTCTTAGATATTACACTGGTAACTGAGGTTGTATAGGCACATGATGAAAATAGGAATTTAAACATCTTAACCTGCAAAAGATGATGAAAATATTTAACCTCATGTACCACACCATTCAGGATGAGTAAAGTTAAATATGCACGAAAATGTCCATTCTGGATTTGAGCCTAAGATTCAATTGTTACACCCATATTCAGTTGTTGAATGCAATATGTTTGTAAATAGGTAACAAGCAGGCACACAGGTGGGCCAGTCTATCTAAAAAGGCTTTGGGATGGTCTTTTGATGATGTCACACTTCCCTGGAAGAGCTGGGGTTTTTTATTGGCGCTTTAGTTCAGAGTTGCATGTCTGTTGTTGCTTTGTTGTTTTACCTGATATCAGTAGTTCTGCTAGATTCCATTTCTCCTCCAAATTCAATCTCTAGTTGTTCCCTATATGTTTAGTCTGGCCCACATCTTAGTTGTGGCCATCTTTTTAAGCTACAAAAGGCTGCCATATTTTTTTCCATGAGTCTGGTGGTGGATCACTTTGAGGAGTGAGATGGATATTTCCCCAGTTCTTTTTAATGGGAAGAATTTTGCAGGCAGATTAGAAATTTTGGATCTGATCATAACGTGTGTGAGGGAACCTCCCTGCCTGCAACCTCTCAGGCAGATCTCTGTGCCTGATGCAAAGGCATTAACATTACTGGAAAGACTCCCACTGACTTCAGTGGGCTTTGTTAATGACAGCTGTTCACACAGTTTAGTTAATGATAATTAGTGTGTAGATGAAATGTGTCTGTTTTCCATTGGGATGTGTTCCAAGTTTGTGAGGAGGTGGTGGTCTTAGCCATGCTGAGGATACCTGTGCAAATGAATTTTTCTATGGGATTTTACAGTTCTAATTCCCACTTTTCTTTTAGATATCAGTGATTGTTTCTGTGCCATTTAGGGCTGCTTAACAATCTGACTGAGTCCTTTAATTCTTCCCAGGTGGCTAAACCTTCTCAATTTAGCTTCACATTTAGAAAGCTACTAACACATTTTCCTACTCAGAACTGGTATTAACCTGGCACGTCAGCTAGAGGTATTTATGAAAATCTGACCTTTCAAGTTGGTATAATTGTGTCAATGGTTCATCTTATTTTAATCCGGAAAAACTTGAGCTAGGTGAGTCAAACTGTTCTGTTTCTACCAGTTCTGTCATCCTGGAGGCCAGAATATTTTCTGAGATAGGAGAGTTGTGCATGAATTGGAATAAGAGAATCAATCTTTGGCTCTTTAATTCCATGTTTATACTGGCTTTCACTTTATTTATTTAATTTTTAAATAATGTACCCAAATCCTCCTGTTATCCCAAACATTTATGTTCATTCTTGGGAGCGCTCTCACTGTTTTCTGAAACAGATTGCCTCTTATTAGTAGTGTTGGCAGCAATCACTGACTGAAATAAATTAGGTCTGATCCTGCACACCAACTCAGGCAGTGCTTTCATGGAGGTCATCAGGAGGGTGCCTCAGCAAGGTGTGCAGGATAAGGCTCATAGATTATATTCTTCTTTGATTCATGTACTGCCCCACCCTTTGTATTAGTAGATTTCCTGCACAGTCATCCAAGCAAAGGCTTCTTATTCCTAGTGACTTTAAGGCTTCATAATCTCTGTTATCCTTTGCTGCCCTAAGGCCTGATTCTGTAGTGGGGGTGGGGAACCTTTTTTCTGTCAGAGGACATTGACCCACAGAAAAGACCAATTGCAGGTCACAGCCTGTGACTAGGCTCAGGGGTTCCCCCTCACAGTGGGGCAAGCTGGTACTTACCATTCCAACCCCACAGCAGGGCACCAAGGTTCAGGGCTTGTCCGCACAACAGAGTAAGTCAGAGCTCACTGCTCCAGTCCTGTGGTGGGGTGCTGAGGCTTGGGTTTTCCCTCCTGCAGCAGGATGAGCCTGTACTCACTGCTCCAGCCCCCGAGGCCTTTTGAAATTGATCAACAGGACAAATTCAGCCTGCATAGGATCCCCACCCCTGTATTATAGGATACAATGTACCTGTTAAGATTGCCCACCCTCCAGATTGCCCCAGAGTCTCCAGAAATTAAAGATTAATCTTTAATTAAAGATAATGTGATGAAATCTACAGAAATTCATGCAACCAAAGCTGGCAACCTTGAGGCCCCAAACTGAAAGATGAGCAACTTATAAGATCTGGTTTGAGCTTAACAAGAGCCAGTCCTACCACACTTACTCAGGCAAAACTCCCATGCAAATTACACTTCTCCTTAAGATCTGCTCAAGCAACCCTAGAGTATGTTTTCTTGTGATTCTGTTTCCTAATAATCACTTCTCAGTTTTCCAGCTTGTATAGTCTCACTTCAGCAAAGCACTGAAGCATTTTGCTTAAAGTTAAGCATGAGGCATTCTATTGAAGGCAATGAGAGAAGTCATATGCTTAAGGTTTTATACAAGTTTAAGTGCTTTGTTGAATTGGTGCCTATAACTATCATATTTCTCTTTAACTGTGCATTTATAAAGTTGCAGTTAGATTTTGTTTGGCTGTTTGTAAAGGAACATCTTATTCACAGTAATCCCTCCCTGCCTTATTCCATTTTTCGGCATGCTATTCTTATCTTTGAATACTTTCTGCATCAACATTTTCTGCCAGCAGATTTATGTATGAAAGTCCCAGTGCTGTCATTTTATATTAAATAATGTGTTCAAAGTTGTTAAAGGAAGTGCCTTCCCCTTAGCAAAGGAAAATGAGTTTGTATTTATTGGGTGAACACAGAAAAGCTGACAACTCACAACTGTCTACCTTGGCAAGATTCAGACCTATAATTCAGGACCGTTGCCAGTCCACTGGTGTTTGCAACAGTGGAGGGTGTTGTGTAAAGAGAGTTGGCATTTATACCACCGTTCAATTCTGCTCTGAATAAGATTAGACAACACAGTGGTAAAAATACTTAAGTCTCCACATACTACCAATACAGCTGTGGAGTACAATTCCATTCACTTGTTTCCCAAGAAGGACCAGAAGACACAGCACTTAGGCTGCTTTTGCGCAAAATCTTGCCGCCTATCTACACTGGCCACGAGTATTTGCGCAAGAACACTGACTTTGTAATGTTCTTGCGCAAATACTCCGACACTCTCGCTCAGGGATAAGCCCTCTTGCGCAAGTATTCTTGCGCAAGAGGGCCAGTGTAGACAGCCACGTTAATTTCTTGCGCAAGAGAGCGTCTACACTGGCATGGATGCTTTTGCGCAAAAGCAAATCTTTTGCGCAAAGGCACATGCCAGTATAGACGCTCTCTTGCTCAAATACTTTTAACGGAAAAACTTTTCCGTTAAAAGTATTTGCTCAAAATCATGCCAGTCTAGATGCAGCCTTAGGGTATGCCTGTAGAGCAAAGGAAAAAGCCAGAGGATCCTACATCCCAGGCTTCAGCCTAAGCCGGGAAGTCTACACAGCAACCTGAGTCCCATGAGCCCGAGTTGGTTACTGTGGGCCAGTCATGGGTTTTTCTTTGCAGTTTAGCAACAAGGATGTGTGCTGTGGGCTGGAGAAGAAATCCTTTCCTCAAATCCACAGAATGGCAGTGCAGCTGTTCTATCGTCACTGCTGGAGCCCTGATGCCACAATAGCATCTGCTGCTCCAACAACCTCACTCCACAGGAGAGGAATCCATGCAGGTGTTAATTCGATCTATAGATTCAGACTAGAAATGAGGCGTGCATTTTTAACAGTGAGAGAAATTCACCATTGGAATAGCTTGCCAAGGGCTGTGGTGGAGTCTCCATCACTGATCACTTTTAAATCAAGATTGGATGTTTTTTCAAAAGATTTACTTTAGGTATGATATTGGGGAAGTTCTGTGGCCTGTGGTATAAAGGAGGTCAGATTAGATGATCACAGTGGTGCCTTCTGGCTTTGAAATCTGCGTACCCAGGTACTATGCTCAGCTGTTGGACCCGTACAGCATCCTAGATAAATTCTTCCATGTCCAGGCTCTGTCTTCAGCAGCACTAGGCAGTACAGTGAACAGGAGCTACAGTAGTTTCATTAAAAGCAGATCCTCAGTGCCACTGGAGAGCAAGGCAGAACTGAAAGAGCCTAAGCAATGTCTTGCTATAGTTTGGCCACGCGTGCAGCAGATACAGGTTAGTAGGAACACATTTCCTGAAGTAAAAATATGGTTGATGATCCACTCTTTATACCAAAAAAAGAAATGTAATGCCCCTTCCTACTCCTTTTCTTTAGCTTCATTCTCGCTCTCTTGCCTATAATCCCCACCACGACCACCACATTTGTCTGTGGTACTGTAAGATTTTAAGTGTATAAATCCACGATATCCTCCTTTGAGGGCCAGATTGTTACTTGCCCTAAGACTGCTGTGCAGGGGACTACTGGGGAGCAATCCCCTGCAGAGTTACTGTATGGCTCCCCTATGGCTGGTCCAGGTTCAGGGAGAAAGAAGGGGCTATAAGCTGATACTTCCCACATGAACAGGTGGATTGGCTGTGGGTGGAAATAGCTAGGGAAGGAGCAGAGTGCTGTCCACCCACACTCCAGCCAGTGCAAGTAAGCGCCATCTAGGAGGGAAGTAAATTCCATTCTTTTAAAAGTTACAGATTACTGTCAGAATCACTCTCTTCTCAACTTACTACTACACGCAGGTGACACAGCTATGTGCAATCCAATAGTCAGGGTTGAGCCTTGTGATTCAAACTAGCCCAGTAACTCTTGCTGCAGAAAATACATAACTTTTAATTATTAAAATATAATTTAAAGACATTTGGAGTGACTTATACCTGGCAGTCTACCAAAGAATAAAAATGAAAAAAAAAAACTCCACCACATCGAATGAAGAGGGGAAACTGTACATACATTTCCTATATCTAGATAAATGAAAAGAAACTAAATCACGGTGCTGCAAGTATGCAATGTAGCATAATTCAGATGAGATTATTTCCCACAAAGGGAAAACAATCAAAACAATAAACTACATCCCAAAAATTTATGCTCCAAGAAATGAGGATTTTCATTAATTGGTCATTAAAATCAATCTTCTTTTAAATTTAGTTTCGGAAGCTCAATCTGTAAACATTGATCATATGTAATTCAAAGCTGTGTCATGTACAATATTGCTGCCTGGACTAGGGATATAAGCGAGTAGTTGTGTCAAGTACTCTACTACTTGCTTTCCCCCCTCCCCTCCACTGTCTCTGTATCAGAGGCAGCAGTGGGGGGGGGAAGGGGCAGATATGGGAATGCTGCCGCAAAGCAATACCTAGCTCTTACTACATTTAAACTGCAGAGCTGCAGCGGATGTAGCTCTGGCTCACGCCTTCCCTTATCAACTAATCGTGTAGTCGATACAAATTGCATTGACTACACAATTAGTCAATTACCTGCCTCTTAACATCCCTAGCCTGGACATCTATTTTATCAGCATCTTGTTTTAAGGGTCTAAATCTCTGTATATGTTGTTCAAGGTTCCATGTAACTAATCTTTTTCTTTCTGACATATGTTCAAGTTTGTTCACAGGCTCTTATCTATGATTTTTAACTTAGCTGCCAATAGTGATTTCTGATATATGATGCTTTCAAGGGCATCACTGAGTATGCATTTCTTTATCCTTCTGAAGACAAATATGGGCATGTATTAAATCAGGTCTGCCAATAGGGGATGAGGGCAGAGGAGCCAACTGCCCTGGGACTCGGAGATTCAAGGGGGCCCAGAGCTCTTGGCCACCGCTGCCGCCAATGCAGCTGTAGGAGCGTGGCTCTGTGAGCTGTGGGGGAGGTGTGCACTAAGGGCTGACAGCGCCACACACACACACACACACACACACACACACACACACACACACAGCCTTACTTACCTTGTTTGGGCAGAATTTTTTCCTTGAAAGAGAAAATTCCAGAGTTCACAAGTTACATGAGAATGCTCATCCTCAAAACATTGCAAGCAGCATTTTATATATCTGAGTTCCCAAACTTTTCCTCTGTGTGACCCACCTGCTAATAAAAATACTGTTTTACAGACTTCCCTTCCTATTTGGAATCATGCAATCACAACTTCTACTTACATGGGAAATTAATATATAGGAAATGTTCATGTATTTTTAGCTGTTTTTAATGCAGTGTGGGTCTGATCCAAAAACTGGTGCAGTTAATAGAATTTTTTCTACTTACTTCAATGGTATTTGCATCAGACTGCCTGCCGTTGCTCTTCTTTTCCTCTTCCCTTCACATCTATATGGTTTCTCAGCTTGAAACAAGGCAGGCATTTTAGTGCTTTATGGATTATTAGTAGTCCACAGACGACAATTTAGGAACCACCGTTTTAAAGGATTTATTGAGAAAGGGGCAAGAGAGGGAAAAATGTAGGAACAAAAGAGTTACTATAACTACATGGTATAGATAATTATCCCAGTGAACCAGCATGAGTATTGGGTCTGAGCCTGCGACCTGTACTCATGTGAGTAATCCTTATTCATGTGACCAGCCTGTTTAATGGCCTTCAGGGTATACCCTCTCAACCATCACCTTCCTTTCATCAAGGCTATCTGCTAGGAGGAGCAGCTTTCCTTTACTGATGGGGCACGTTGCTGCATAGGAGGATTCAGAATCATTGCAGCCACTATCCAGTCTTGACTACTTCCTTTCCCCAGCCAACTCTCATCTGATTTTCCTTCATGAGAGGCCTGTGCCAAGGTCGGTCCTTACATATTGTTTAACAGTGTGTCATTAAAGATGGAGTGTCAGATTCTTGGCTTGACCAAGGTTATTGAAGAATTGCTGATCTGAAAACACATCCAAAGATTCCACCTGAGTGATGTGTAACACCCAACCAAATAGGCCCTCAGCTTACTTGGATCCGGCCCACAGCAAGGGTTGGGGCTTCCCCCAACAGTGGGGTGAGCCAGCACTCCAGCCTGGAGGCAAGTTTGAGCCTCAGAGGGCCTCGCCTGTGGGGCTGGAGCCCCATACTTGTTGGGAGCCAGGTCAGTGAGTTTTTTGGTTTTGCTTCTCATTTGTGCATGGCCCCCGACTGATTTTTCTGTGAGTCAGTGGCCCCCAACCAAATAAATCCCACCCGGGGTGTAGGGTGTGTATCAAGGGCAGGGAGGAGTGCACAGTGCTCTGCTAATTCAGGGCTAGCACAAAGGTCTGCATGGATTGCTCTAAATTATTTAATATACGTTTTTGGGGTTTTTTAAATTGAATTTCCTTATACTTTTTCTAAAAGCAAATGAAATAAAATAAAACAACCTTCCACTATAATGCTATTTGGCTGGATACTACTCAGTACACCTTTTTGAGGTCTACAGAAGGGAACCTCCCCTATGCAACTTACGGCTATTCTACTGGGGAAGTTACTCTGACGTAAGGTAGGGTATGAATTGAAAGTTAGTGGTATTCTTGAATAATTCCCATATGGACACACTCATTCTAGAATAGGAGGGTCCACAAAGGGAACTATTATGGTCAATTTCCCTGTATAGGAGAGCATCCCATCTTGGTAGTCCAGAAGCTCTGCAACTTTTACCTTAACAAAATGCACAGTGAATGAGTGAACTCAGTCAATAAATTTTAACTTTGGGGTGAAAGCTTAGAAAATTCCAGACAGAAATTTTCAGAACTTCAGGAAGTTATCTGAATGGCATCTGAAAATGCCCAGCAAAGAGAGGTGGAAAGGATTAATGCTTATGCAACTTTACACTAGTTAATACTGACTTGCTACCTCAGTAATAAAGGTCGCAGGTGTGAAAGAATTATTGAAATCTTAGTCTGTACAGACCACAGCAAGAGTTTAAAAAAAACTATTTTAAAGGCAAGGTTACCATTTCTGCAGCAAATATCTCATATAATGAGCTGCCTAAAGAATTTTAGAACCTTTACAGAAAACTAAGATGACTGGAATAAAATAAGTGATACTGTAATGGTTTTCCTTGGAAGATAGTTCTGAAGGAGGAAAGCTAGAAAATTGAATTTAAAAGACTGGCATCTTCAAAATCAACCTTCATTTTTAAGACCTTATAATGTTCTTGATTTACAAGTGAGCTTCTACTGAAGTCAGTGGGAGTGGATCAAGGAAACCCATTATCTAACCTGTTAGGTGAATTTGTAGCTACCTAGAAATGTTTAACACTGGAAGAGCTAAAATTCCACTAACTTGGTCACTATAGGTACAATATCTCTATAATAAAAGCAAATGCTATGTGGCCAGATTCTGCTCTGTTGCAGCAGTGTAAATCCTGAGTCACACTATTGGCATCAACAAAGTAACTCCAGATTTAGTAAAGGAGCATTCAGGAAATGCAAGGTTATTGCAGAGAAGCTATATGAATTCTTTGCATTGGACTTCACTGCAATGGATGTGAGGGAAAATCCCACACCTGAGCCATTCTTTTTAGGTGGGGAACTGTCCAAGATAGATGTTTTGATACACACTTTTGGAATAAATTGATACATTAAATAGTAATAAATCACCACAATTAAATGGTATTCACCCAAGAGTTTTGAATGAACTCAGATACAGAACTTAAAAACTTACTAGGATATGTAACCTATCACTTACATCATCAGCAGGTGACTGGAAGGTGGCTAATGTAATGCTGATTTTAAAAGACTCTAGAGGCCTTTTTTAAGTTCAGTATCAGGCAAATAGGTTGAAACTATGCAAAGCACAGAATTATCAAACACATAGATGAACATGATATATTATGAATATGATATTTTGGGAAGAGTCAACACGGCTTCTGTAAAGGGAAATCATACCTCACCAATCTATTAGAATACTTTGGAGGTATCAACAAGCATATGGACAAAAACTAAATATAGAGATCTTGGACTTTCAGAAAGTCTTTGGACAAGGTCCCACACCACCGTTTGTTTTGCAAAGTAAACAGTCGGGATAAGAGGAAAGTTGCTCTCATAGATCACTAACTGGTTAAAAAATAGGAAACAAAGGGTGGAAATAAATGGTCAATTTTCTGAATGGGGAGAGATAAAAGAGTAGGGTCCTCCAAATTTCTATACTATTCAATATAATCATAAATGATCTTGAAAACTGGGTAAACAGTGAGGTTACAAATTTTGCAGGAGATACATACATTATTCAAGATAGTTAAGTCTAAAGCTGATTGTGAGTGGTTACAAATCCACAGTACACTCACACCTTAAATACTGCGTGTAGTTCTGGTCACCCCGTCTCAAAAAATATATTAGAACTGGAAAAAATACAAAAAAGAAGTGCAACATGATAGAGGTCTATAAAATCATGAATGTTGTGGAGAATGTGAAAAAGGAGGTGTTATTTACCTCTTCACGTAACACAAGAACCATAAGAACATAAGGAAATACTCAGCCCTATGCTCTGTGTGTGCCTAAACCTCTGACTGTCAGAAGCTGGGATTGGACAATGAAGGACAGATCACTTGATAAATTGCCCTGTTCTGTTAATTCCTTATGAAGCATCTGGCATCAGTCACTGTTAGAAGACAGGATACGGAGCTAAATTGACCATTGCTCTGATCCAGGATGGTCTTTCTTATGTTGCTGAGAACTGATTCTGTGTTCCTCTAAATTCTAACAAGGATTGCTATTTCATTTCAGGAAGCAAGAGTGAAAGTCTTAATTCTCAAAACTGAGGTTAAAAAGATTGCTTTTCCCCTGTCCATGCCAGTGAAACTGAACATTTTTCTTATTTAGTAAGCTCTGCTGAGCTGACAGTTTACCAGCATAACACCTTAAAAACAGAGATATGATTTAAGAAATAAGTTTTCCAGCCCAGTAAACACAAGTCCTTTAAATTATCACCTGCTTTTTAGTCTGTTATTTGTCTACCGGAAGGAGCTTAATCTGTTCTCCATCTTGCTGTTGTCTAGGATGCAACACTGTTCTGTTGTATCACATATAAGGTTTCATCACTAAGGATTCATTATATTGCATTAGCATAGAATGAAAAACATGCTATATGGAAACATGACAACAATTTCTAGGAAAAGGCATGTATTTTAGAAATGAATACCCTTTGTCAGCATCCAATCTAATATGACTGTAGCAGATGGGAACAGAACAAACAAGTATGTTTTCTCAGTATCCATTTAAATGAGAACATTGCAGCTTGATTACTTTTATACTTATATTTAAAATAGCTCACCATAGCCCTTGTTTTAATTTTAAAAGAACTGTAAAGCTGTGAAAGAAGCAATGTGTTTAGGAAAACACTGATTTTTGTATCAATATCTTAGACTTGAAAATTTCAGATAAATACATTTCAAAATAAAACACTTTTTTTAAAGGTCTTGTTTCACTTAACAAGTCTATGTAAGTTCTGAATTAAGTACTTCTTGGTTCTCCTGCAGTAGCTGATGGTGGCTCAAATTCTGAAATTATGTGTAAAATGGCCGAAGTTAGATCTTTAAAATGTTAAATTCCTTTAGGTCTACTTGCACCCAATTCTACTAATGTATATGGGGATCTAAGTAAGTGTGACTAACATGGTAAGGAGCTGAAAAAGGGTAAGAAGTCATAGATTAAGTACGGTGGAAGTTGTGCTTAGTGAAGAAAGAAGTACCACAATGAGGGCACATCTATACTTAGCACAAGATTGACGCTCCTGAGGTCGATCTTCTAGCGAGGAGTAAGGGAAGCTGACGGAACGTTTGTTCCCATCAGCCTCCCACTGTGTGGATCCCACCAAAGCTTGCCTTAAGGTAAAGCTGACTCCAGCCACGCATTTTGCATAGCTGGAGTTGTGTATCTTGAGCCGACCTTCCTGGTCTAGTATAGATCAGGCCTGAATAGTCTATCATGGCATAGTTCTAGTTGGGTTTTCTAAGTGAAAGTTGTAGAAATTTTGCACTTGATGGACCCAATTCTTCTCTTACATCAGTTTAAATCAGAACTAATGCCACTGAAGCCAGTGGAGCTAGAGCGGTGTCATAGGCTACGTCTAGACTGCAAGCTTCTTTCAGAAGAAGCTTTTCTGGAAGAGATCTTCCAGAAGAACTTTTTGAAAGAGAGCATCTTCTCAGCAAAAGCACAACGAAAAAGCTATCTGCTTTTTTTTAAAGATGCTATCTCGCATTTCATTTGTGATTACTGTGGACGGAGTGGCCACCAAGGCATATGTGCTTTTTCCTGGAGGCCTCTTCTTTCAAAAAAACACTCTCTTCCGCGTCCACACATGCCTTTTTCCAAAAAAGCTCTTTCTGAAAAAGGCTTCTTCCTCGTAGAAAGAGGTTTACCGTTGTCAGAAAACCCCTCTGTTTTTCAACTTTCTGTCAAAAGAATGCAATAGCAGTGTGGATCATAAGTGTAGTTTTTCCGGAAAAACTCTGCAGTGGAGACATACCCATAGTGAAATAAGTGAGAGAAAAATCAGACCTTTATCATCTACCGGGAATAAACAAATTTCCTATGTTATAAGCCTACCATTTCTCAGACTCTGGGAAAGGTCATAAATTCTGAACTCATGTCTGCATCAAAGTAATTCTTATGGCATTTTATTTTACAGGTCCCAGACCTTGCTATAGAATGTGAGCTACAGAGTAAAATACAGTGCAAGGTGATTTTTTCCTTAGTCTGTCAAGCCAATTTACAATTTACTAATAATTCAGAAAACCCCATTTCCTTTGTTTATACTGCTTCAGTTCACTCCTGCTTTTTAAACCACAGTCTGTATGTATAATTGCACACTTATCTTAAACACCTGTGGAATATGGTCAAGATTTTCAAAGTAGATTAGTTTTCATGCACCCAATTCTACTAATGTATAAACCTCTAGACTCCTTTGACAGTCTCAATCTGTATATGTAAATATCTAACAGTAGGCTATATTAGGATTGCAATACATATTTGTAACTCTCATTCACTTTTATGGGAGTTATATACATGTAACACAGGACAGAATTTGGCCCACTATCATTTTTATTAGCATTACCAGTATTTTAGTTTCTCTTCCTTGTTATTGAACATCTTAAAACGTATATTGTTTTCCTATCCTTATAATACAATGTTATGTATTTTTAAACATAGCTAATATAGCCTAGAATGGCACTCTCCATAGCCGATCTATGGTTACAGGTTTCTGGCTGAAATAAGAAAATTAGACCTGATTCTCCTTTCACTTTTACCAGAACTACACTGATGACATTTACATTGATTTCAGTGGAGCTGCTCTTGATTGACACCAGGATGAATTTTGGAATAGCCTGTACATTGTTTTCCAATTTGAATAATCATCCTAAAGATTTGTTAGGGGGAACATAATAAAATTATCCATAAACTATTGTAAAATATTTACAACTTAAAAACCATGTTTTGAGCTAAAAGCAATAGCCATTTTATATCTAGTATATTTTTTCCCCATTTCCAAGGAGGAGTAATTGATCTCTGCATATTCTTCACAATCTTAAATAGATTACCTGCATGGTAAACCAGCAGACAGGTTTCTACCATATAGAAAAGATAATGGTATAAGAGCTCCCTCTATGGGCATTATATTAAATGTCTTAACAGTCAATTATTCACAGAGGCATATTCTACATATTATCAGTGCTTCATAAATCTATTTTGTTCAACTAATGTTAGTAGGTGTATACTTGACTTTTTTAAAGAAGCCCTAAGGAAAGAAAATTACTAGGTACTCGGTGCCCATAGTATAAAAATATACACTGTTGCAGATTACTTTTAAAATCATAATTATTCAAAAAATAACCTAAAAAAATACAGAATTTGAACTACTGGTATTACATGGCTAAAACATTGATTAAATATGTTTTATGTGGCACAGACTAAAGAATGTTTAACCTCACTGTGAAATTGTTCATAACAGGCAATATCAAAAACACACTAAATTTGTCTGCTAACATAAAGTATTAATTTGAGAAATTAAATACACAGAAAGACAGAGTGATCGCCATATGAACAGAAGTTAGGAGTGCAACTAGCTATTCTGGGGGGACATGCAAGATACAACTTCCCCCCCCCTTTCACTGCTCATCTCTTGAGCATTATTGCTTAGCTAACATTAATTATTTTACCCCATCTTTTCAGTGTATTAAAGAGCGATTAAATAAGTTTACATTATTTTAATTGCACCTAGTATTTCATTTAAAGAACAAAAACTGACATTATACAAGTGAAAAACTAGCACTTCCGAAGTTATTAATACAATCAAATGTCCCGTAATTTAGATTTGAGAGCAATCACCTGCATTGCTTAATATCACATAAAATAACCTAATTATTCAACATGGGATTTGTTGATACATACATTATACATAAACAGCATCATTAGAATACATACAGTTAACATGTCTTGCCAGCCCACATGTTTAAGACTTCTGCAAAAAGGGTGGTTTGTGCAAGCTTATGCTCATTTGAAATGGTTGCCGGGTTCATTAAACACTCTTGGTCCATTGTAGACTGCACATCATTTGGGGGTGGGAGGGTCAGGGTGGGGAGCTCAGGGTGTGGGGGGTTTCAGGGTTGTGGAGGTTGGGGGTTGAGGAATAAGGGCAGGCAGTTGCGGATGGGAGGGCTTAGGACAAGGGGTGCAGGAATTAAGGTGGGGGCTGAGGAGTGTAGGGGTGAGTGTGCAGGAGGAGGGCTAGGGCACCATTTTGGGAGGACGGGGGGTGGGTGGAGGGGGACTGCAGCCGCACACACCAGGTAGTTGCTGCTCTTCCTCTTCCCCTGACAGCAGCCGGGAGCAAGAAGAAGGTACACAAGCTGTGCACTTTCCTCTCTCTTTCTGGTACTCCAGGAAAGAACAGCAGAGTTCAGGGTTTTGCAGCTCCCTCCTTCAAGGGCGAGGAGGGGAGGTCTGGGGGTTGGGCAGCCCCGGATTGTGCAGGAGACAGGGGTGCACACACCCAGCCAGCCCCTTTCATCGGCCTGGCTGCCTGCTTCTTGGCAAGGCAGCCTTCAGGAGAGCCCCAGGAGCCCGGCTGGAAGCACATACCAGGGCACATCTGCTTATTTTCACCTCTGAATTTGAGGCCTCCTGTGGCCATGGGCCCTCAAGTGCAGCATGGCCTACATGCCCCCTAGTTGTTCCCCTAACTGAAGCATGACTGTTTTCCAAAGAATTCAAGTTTTTGAATACAAGAATCATGAAATATAGCATGACAGATTTTTTTTTCTCTTTTGCAACCACATTTTAGCACTCACCGGCTACATCTACACTGCAGGCTCTTGCACAAGAAGGGTATGTCTACACTACAGCGTTATTTCAAAATATCTAATTTCGAAATAGTTATTTAGAAATATCTTATTTCGAAATAACATGTCTACACACAAAATGCATTTTGAAATAGCTTTTTGCTATTTCGAAATAGCGCGTCCACATTGATTGGATGCTGAATCGCATTTAAGGCCAGCCGGCACTGCTTTCAGCAGGGCATCAGGTCAGAAAATAAGCGTCTACACAGCGCTTATTTCGAAATAGCAGTTTCAAAATTGGTGCTGTTCCTCATGGAATGAGGTTTACCAATTTTGAAATAAGCCCTCTGCTATTTCGAATTAATTTTGAAATCGCAGTTGGCTTGTGTAGACTCTAGGAAAGTTATTTCGAAATAACGGCTGTTATTTCAAAATAACTTTGCTGTGTAGACATACCCAAACTTTTTGCACAAGAGATGTGCTTTTGCACAAGAGCGTCCATGGCAGTGTGGATGCTCTCTTGCACAAGAAAGCTCTTGCACAAAAAGGCTTATTCCTTGTAGAAAGAGGAATAACTCTTGCACAAAAAGCCCTGTGTTCTTACAATTTACTGTACTTTTTCTTGCACAAGAACACGCTTGTAGTGTGGACTCTCCTCAAGTTTTTGCTCAAAAACAGCCATTTTTGTGCAAAAACTCTGCAGTGTAGACATACCCTTACATCTAGAGGTTCTCAAACTCTGCATTGTGTGTGCTAATTTACGGACCACCTCTCCTCCTGCTCATAACTATATAACATCCCTGTGACAAGTACAGCAGCAGTGTGCAGGGGAAATTATGAAAGTGATTAATACATTTTTTGCTAACTTTTAAAGTGATTTAGCAGAGGGAAATGAGGAAATGTAGAGCTATGTGACTAGTTCCAAGGGTTACTAGCAAGAGTTCTGAGGACAACCAATGTTACACAGACCACAATTTGGAAACTATGCTTTAAACAGTACTTTGCATCACCCTCAGATTCTGTCATACTGCTGTATTGGTTATTGTGCTCAGTGTAGTAGAATCCACTGTTACCCCAGATACAGCAAAACTCCATTCATTTTTTTCTTTGTGTCGCGAGTGGTATTTCACTCGACATATTATATAAATAGATGCATGTAGGTCCTTCCATGTATTTTTAGACACATGTACAACACTACCCAGAAATTGGATGTTTTAATTTTTTTAATCTGATGATATCAGAGATAACTAAATCAGTATCAGTTATAAACTTTCCCACCGATTCACCTTGGGGGATGAGCCGCTTAAAACATTTTAATTGCATTTAAACGTAATCTTTTAAAAATCACATTTGGTGAGAATGCTGATTAGTCAGTATAGTGAAGAAACAAGTCATGCTCAGCCCAGTCACCATCATGGCCACTAACTTAATTGTTATAATAAGACTTCAACACAATGAAGGCTAGGATGTTCAAAAGAAATCTCAGAAAGATAGGTGCTCAACTCCAATTGAAATTCAGAACAAATTAGGTGGGATAAGAGGAAAGTTGCTCTCATAGATCACTAAGGGTACGTCTACACTACAAAGTTAATTCGAACTAACAGCCGTTAGTTTGAATTAACTTTCCTAGGGGCTACACATACAAACCGCAAGTTCGAATTTAAATCGAACTAGCGGAGCACTTAATTCGAACTAGGTAAACCTCATTCTACAAGGAGTAAAGCCTAGTTCAAATTAAGTAGTTCGAATTAAGGGCTGTGTAGCCACTTAATTCGAACTAGTTGGAGGCTAGCCCTTCCCAGGTTGCCCTGGTGGCCACTCTGGGCCAAACCAGGGAAACTTTTCTGCCCCCCTTCCGGCCCCGGAGCCCTTAAAGGGGCACGGTCTGGCTACGGTGCTTGTGCCAGTTTCAAGCCTGCCAGCACCTAGCCAGCAGACCCTGCACCTGGCACGGCATGAGCCAGCCACCCGCTGCCACCCAGCCCTCCGCCTCTTCCCAGGACCAGGCTGGCGGCTCCCAGGAGCCTGCCCGGGGCCGCAAGAGGCGGGCGCCCGCCTGGTCTAGTGCGGAGATCGTGGACCTCATCGAGGTTTGGGGGGAGGCCTCCAATGTCCACGATCTCCGCACTAGCCACAGGAACACGGCCGTCTACAGCCACATGGCTGCCAGCCTAGCCACCAGAGGCCACATGCGGACCCAGGAGCAGGTTTGCATGAAAATCAAGTTGGTCCAGTGAGACCCCTGACCCTGAGCCTGAGCTTAGAACATAAGAACATAAGAATGGCCGTGCTGGGTCAGACCAAAGGTCCATCTAGCCCAGTAGCCTGTCTGCCGACAGCGGCCAGCACCAGGTACCCCGGAGGAGATGGACCGAAGACAATGACCAAGCGATTTGTCTCGTGCCATCCATCTCCAGCCTTCCACAAACAGAGGCCAGGGACACCATTCCTACCCCCTGGCTAATAGCACTCCATGGACCCAACCTCCATGAATTTATCTAACTTCTCTTTAAACTCTGTTATAGTTCTAGCCTTCACAGCCTCCTGTGGCAGGAGTTCCACAGGTTGACTATGTGCTGTGTGAAGAAGAACTTTCGCTTATTAGTTTTAAACCTGCTGCCCATTAATTTCATTTGGTGTCCTCTAGTCCTTATATTATGGGAACTAATGAATAACTTTTCTTTATTCACCCTCTCCACACCACTCATGATTTTATAGACCTCTATCATATCCCCCCTCAGTCTTCTCTTTTCTAAGCTGAAAAGTCCCAGTCTCTTTAGCCTCTCTTCATATGGGACCTGTTCCAAACCCCTAATAATTTTAGTTGCCCTTTTCTGAACCCTTTCCAAGGCCAAAATATCTTTTTGAGGTTAGGAGACCACATCTGTACACAGTACTGAAGATATGGCGTCATAGCTTTATACTTCCTCCTCCTTCTTCCCCTGGCTTCCCCTTCCAGCTCCCTCCTCCTAGGTTTCCTCCTCCCCTCTCCCACCTCTCTCTCTTCGCTCTCCGCCTCCTTTTCCCAGTCTCCCCAGAAGTTAATCCCCAGTTTTGTTAAATAAAGAGAGTTTCTATTTTTGAACACACGTGTCCTTTATTTTTACATCAGGAAGGGGGCTAGGAGGGGTAAGTGGAAGGAGGTGAGGGAGGAATGGGGCACGAGCTCGATGGGGAGGACTGGGGTGGCTCTGCGGGCTCCTCGGGGTGGAAGCTCTCCTGCAGGGCCTCCTGGATCCTGACAGCCCCCCGATTGACACCCCTGGATGGCAGCCTGCGGCAAATGCAGCCGGGCTGATGGCCGAGTGTTGTGATGTGCCGAGTGTGGCACTCAGGGCACTCCAAGACAGGACTGCTTTGCTGTCCCTCATCGAGGTAGACAAGCAAGCGGGGAACCCTGAGAACTGTCTGTCCGGGGTTGGGGTCGGGTCCCTTTAAGCACAGCCCTTGGCTAGCCTGAGGCAGCAGCTCCACACTCTAAGTCCTAACGTGATGCCACTGGTTCCGGCCAGCCTTAACTTCGGTTCAGGGTCCACTCAATGTGGACATGCTATTTCAAATTAGCAAAATGCTAATTCGAATTAGTTTTTAGGTCTAGATGCACTAATTCGAATTAGCTTAGTTCGAATTAACTAATTCGAACTAAGTTAGTTTGAATTAGTGCTGTAGTGTAGACATACCCTAACTGGTTAAAAGATAGGAAACAAAGGGTAGAAATAAATGGTCAATTTTCTGAATGGAGGGAAGTAAAAGAGTGGATTTTCAAAGCACCCTAAGGGAATTAAATTTCCTCATGAAAACAAGGCTCAGACAAAGTTAACCACTGTGCAGAGGGCAAGCACAAGGCCCGTATATCACTTAAACCAAATCTAAATCTCCTAAATAAGTTCAAACAGGTATTAAGTTGTAAGGATGTCAAAATGTGATTATCTGGCTAATCATATAGTCAATGCAATTTGTAATCAACTATACAATTAATCGATAAGCGCTGCTCTGCAGAGCCGCAGTGGGGGTAGCTCCATGAGCCGACTCAAGCTGGGCCTGAGCAGTCCTGGCTCGTGCCGGCCCCGGAGCCACCTGCAGTGCGGCGCCGCATTTTTAATGTAGTAAGAGCCTCTCGGTTCTTACTATATTTAATATGCAGAGGCACAGCGATCAGCACGAGCCGGGACTGCTTAATCTCAGCTCACGCTGGAGCCCCTGTTCATGGCAGCCAGCCCCAGCCACCACAAACGGGTTGCTTGGCGGCAATAGCCCCTGTCTGCGGTGGGGGGGGGGGCAGCTCCCCACTGGGATCTCTGTGAAAAGGGACTGCTTCGCAGCAGCGTTCCCCCCTTTCTTCTCTCCCCCCCCCCACTGCCTCTGATAGAGGGGGGAGGGCAGGTGCCAGCCCAGAGATAGTGTTGAGGGAAACTGGATTTTAAGCCGGCTCCTCCCAGCACCAGCTCTTGTCTCCCCCACCCCTTGCTGCCTCTCATAGAGTCGCTACTCAACTATCCAATAAGCATTTTCTTATAGGACAGTCGAGTAGTCGCTTACATCCCTATTAAGTTATGCACATGCCTTGTGCTGAGCCTCTTGGTGAATTTCATTCTGTTGGGACTAACCATTACCAACTGCTCTAGCATTCAATTCATTGATTGGCAATCCCTCACTTCAAGGACTGTCTTTACCATGGCTGTATTTATGGGTCCTGAAACAAATCTGCTCTAGCATATTTACCCCTCAGCTCACCCCTTCTCAAAAGCCTTCAGAACAGTTAGAGCATAGTCTGTTGATTTTTTCAGGACACATTCAAGAAGGCTTATCAGTCCAAGAGAGTTCCACAAATTATTCCCTCCCGTCCCCTGGGTGTACAGTCTGCAGTACTAGTACCTTGGATTAAAGTAGTGATCACCTATCAGATATGTTCTTAAGTTCTGTGTTCCTATGAGGTTATTTATGCCCTCTCCTTATCTGCTTTGGCTGGGTAAAGAATTTGCTACTGCCTATGGGGAGAGGAATTAATTATTCCTGGCTCTCAGTTGTGTTACAGTAGCTCACAGCAAGGAGAGAAGAGGAGCTGTTTTTTCTTTGTCTCATTGGGGAAGAGATTCCTAGAGCAGAAGGATGCTAAGAAGGATGCTAAGGCTGGCTTTCTTTTGCTGTGTAACTCTACTAACAACAAGCTTTCTGATAGTATATTCATTGAATTAAAAGAGCTCCTTTGGGATATTAAAATGCTTTTAAAGAGAAAAAATAGCTGAACAGGAAGCTGAAAAGTACTATTTATGAGGGAATAGTTTACATTAATAAAAACCATTGCTACCTTTTAAACAAAGACCAGTTTACTATGTACTTATTCACTGATACAATTGTAAAATGAATTTTACACCAATCCTTCCTTAGTTGTAAAACAGCTCCTAAATGATCATTGTGTATACATTACATTAGGTACCTATTGTCTCTTACAGCACACATTTTTATAGTGAGTGTAAGGGGAATAATCAAAGGCTGTGTCAGCTGACCTCAGGGCAAGGCCAAAGAAGATTGTGAAGAGAAACCAAACTGAGCTGACTACATTGAAGAGGGTTTTTAAGAACCGTACAAAGGATGATCCAGGAAACTGGGTTACAGTGAAACCACCCAGGGATAGTAAAGAACATTTTTTAATAGTTGGAATCTGAGGGTCAAATTCAGCCCTCATGGTCTGTGACTTCCATTGAAGTAAATGGGAGCTACATACATATATTTGAGAGCAGACTGTGTCTGAAAACACTTGGAATCCTTTCAAAGACAGTATATAATAGAGCATTACAGTAATTGAGCAACAGGTCAGCATGAGACTGAGTCAACAGGGGTCATAGTGTGGAGATAATTAGATGTTACTGTAGAAACGGGGCCAAATTGTGTTCTTCGATGTCACTTCTTTCCAAACTGAACAAAATCATGAAATGGCAAGAGTACTAGAATAAACACTTTTGACAGATGATCATTTTCATTGCAGAAATTTTAGATAAAATAGATGATTACCATCCAGTTCTTCTGTCTGTTTCATTCCAAGTGTTAGAAAGTGTAAATGAGTAAGAGGAGTATTGTACCTAAAATTTTGGGGGTCATAGTTGCTATGGAAACCATGCTTACAATACTATACAAGTAACTATACGTACTTACAATAATCAGTGTCTCCCACTCTGGATTTGTATGGATATAAATGAGAGCAAAATTTAGCCTTTGGTCTACCTATACATGATAAATATTATTCAAAGGATAAGTTTGGGTCAGAAAGCACAATTCAATCATTTTAATATATACAGCGACTCTTTTCTAAATAAAAATTTTTTGCATTACTCAGACACTTAAGAATGTGTAAGAGTAAACAGAATCAGCTAAAATGTCTGTAATTGCTTTTTCTCATTTCTGTTGTAGCTTGTGGATTTAAATGTAGTACTTTAATTAGATTAAGAGTGTCCCTTCTTGTGAAAAATTTAAATTGTAATATGCATACTTTTTAACTTCTACCATCATGACAATTATAAATAAGATCAGTTTTAAGGGTGGTTGTTCAATATCTCCCCTTCTCAGAGGCCAAACACTATAAGAGAAATGTATCATTTTCTCATCCAATCTCCAGTTACTCACCTTTGTTTAAATGACAGACATAAAAAGAGAGACATTGATTATTGTAAATATAGTTTCCATAGCAACTATGACCCCAAAAATTTTAGGCACAATTCTCCTCTTACTCATTTACACTTTCTAATAGTTGGAATAAAACAGACAAAAGAAATGTATGGTAATCATCTATTTTATCTAAAATTGCTGCAATGAAAACAATCAGTCAAAAGTGTTTATTCTAGTACTCTTGCCAGTTCATGTTTTTGTCATTTGAAAAGCCATTGCTGACCTTGCAAAGTGAAGTTGTGACTCTGCAACGACATATGGGGATAAATTGTGCCATTAAGGCATATGCTGACATTGGGGGCTTCACCTAAAATCCATTGAAGCTAATATAGGGTTTTCAATGGGCTTTGGGGCACTGTGACACTTTTCTTCCACATAGACAAGTGGAGAAGCTTGCAAGCTGCAACACATGGATGATGCAACATGGAAGATGCAACAGGATCTCTTCCAGGTACTTAGGGCCATGGACTGGTCTCTTTGAAGTGTGTAAAAGAGTCCCCTTGGGGTTTCTCCCAGCCAGTTATCTACACTGGCTGTCTTACATTCAAGCCCCAATTTTTCAGTCTTTGCAAGGGGGGTCTTACCTTTTGCAGGCCTTTTTATGTCTCTTCCAATAGGAGATAAAAAGGAAAATTAATGTTCCAATACAGCCAACTCGAAGGGTGAAAGGCATAGCCTGCAGTCAAGACTTACTTTGGAGCTGTTTCCATAGTGATTTTCTAGGATTCCTTCTAGTTGGATAGCTAAATCAGGTTAGCTCTATCAGGCTTTCCCTGGAAGTTCCTTGCACTTCTCAAGATCTCCTGGATCTCGCCTTGTGGCTTCAGGAGTCACTCCAGCCATTTTTTACTGAGAGTGATCTCTCCCACCACCTGAATGTAGTTTCTTCCTTTTGAAAGGCTTCCTCCACACCATACATGATTGACTGGGCTGGAGAGACAGGGCTATGCCTACACCTTCTCGCCTGCCCCATCTTTGTGGGATCTACTAACCCAATCACTGGGAGACTCATAGGATCTTAACAGGAAGCAATATGTGTCCAATCAGGAAAATACAGGGATTGCAATTGTGGAAGGTGAAATGAGGAAAATCTCCTAGTGACTCATGCCTATGCAGTGGTGCTATCTTGAAGTAGTAATATCAAACACTAAATATATGTTTCCTATCAGCAGCATCCCCACTATAAAAATTGTTCCCCATCATATCTTTGCACATTTATGCAAAGGCCAGGCACAGTCCCTCCCAGTGTTGCAATGTCAACATGCCATGCAATATTACACGAGAAGATAGATGGCATGGCAGAAAATGTGAGCAAACCAAAAGATGGGACAAATTAGCGTAATTTGAAAGCCTCTGGAAAATCTAAACAAATACCGGCTGATGCCTAACATATTTATCAAAGGAGAAAAATAACTGTGACAATGAGCCAACGTACAAGCATAAAAAATATTGCAATTTCAGAAACGCTGCTGTGCCACATTTCAGAATTATGTAAATTAGATTAGATGACCAAGAAGGTCCTTTCCATTCAGCCTACCTAGACTGTTTTCTTCAGTAAAGCTTGTAAGACTCAAATGCTGCTCTTAGACTGTATTTAGTTCCCATTGTAGCTTTAAGTCCACTCCTAAAACAGCACCTTGCACAGAACTTCTAAGTCACTGAGAATTTGACATTCAGAGCAGCTACAACGTTAGAGCCAATGCTGGTCTCATTTAGGCCTGGTGTACGCTAGGACTTTACATTAACTTTAGCCCCATATGTTCGATTTTTTAAGTGATGCATCCACACTACGAAAATTGTTGCATCAACCTTAAGGGCTACAGAAGTAGATTGAAGTACTCCTGCTTTTCACAAGAAATAATGCAATTCCCGACCTTGCACGGTCGGGATGCATTTATGGTAATGTAGATGCAGTGTTGCTGGAAGTCATCTCTATTGGCCTCCAGGAGACCTCCTGCAACTTCCCACTGTGAATGCTCTGGCCCGAATTTATTCCTCTACTGCTCTCTCAGTAAGCTCAAAAAGGCCTGGGAACAGAAGAAGGACTTCTCTTGTGTGGCCAGCATTGTGAGCCCATTCGTGAGTGAGTACCAGATCACAGCACGTGGGAAGAGGACGTCAAGCAATCTGACCAACAGAGTGAGGGTTATTCCCAGGAATACTGCCAGCATAATGATCTTCACCACCCTTTCTCTCAGCTTCTAGTGCAGGAGGCTTTCATGGGCTGTCTCTGCATTACAGCCTGGTGATCCCTTGCTGCCAAAACAGCCCTTTGGTGCTATGGGAAACTACATATAACTCAGAGCAACCTCAGAGATGTTCTAAGTTATAAAAGGGAGTAGAAAAGATGTAGAAAGATTCCCACATATTTTCCCAGAACTGGGGGGGGGGGGGGGGGGGGGGCCATAACGATGGCATCGAGCCTTCTTTTCCTCTATCCCTGCTTCTTAACTGCAATGCATGTGTCTTGCTCATAGCAAAGGGTGTAGCCCACCCTGTTTGAAATGTATTGATTATAATGCTCAACAGTAACATGATGCTTTACATTTCAGAGTTATGTACAAACTTTATTAGAGTCCTTTGAATGTTCTGATATGCTTTGGAAGTGCCCCATCCTTCAGGATGCTGCAGCTTTCTCTCCCTCATGCACCTGCTCCTTGAGCTCATACTCAGATGGGCCCATTGCCTACCTCATTTCTGATGCCATTTGATGTGAAATGAAGCCTTGTAGACCATGGAGAGAGCATTCCCCGTGCCGAGTACAAGAACTAGAGTTTTGTGGTCCTTGCACAGGGTATTCCCTTGAGATACTCCTCCAATGCATACATGTAGGAGGACCAATCACAATCTGACCCTCTTTGTTTTCTTAGGCTCAGAGTGCATGTGTGCATGAGTCCTTTTGATATCATTGAAGTCAATGGGGAAAAACGCACATGGATTGAAGATAGAATTTGGCCTTTAAATTGTTAGAACTGACAGGAAATCTCACATTCCAAATAGAGAGTTCACTGAAAAAGTGTAACATGCATGTACACTGGCCTGGGATAATGGCTATTATTTGTAATGCTAAAGGATTTCAAGGTTCAAATCCCACAAAAACTCTGAGAAAGGTTATTTCTCCCCTCCCGTTTTTCCCCAGGAAAGATGTTAATAAATTGGAGAGAGTTCAGAGAAGAGCTATGAGAATGATTAAAGGCTTGGGAAACATACCTTGGTGACTGAACTCTGAGTGAATCTATTTAGGTTAACAAAGAGAAGGTGAATGGGTGACTTGGTTACAGTCTACAAGTACCTCTCTGAGGAACACAACTTGGATAGTGGGCTCTTCATTGTAGTGTAAAAAAGATCCGGTGTCTGGAAGTTGAAGCTAGGCAGATTCAGGCTGGAAATAGCAGTTTAACAATGAGAATATTAACCATTGTAACAACTTGCTTAGGGGGTAATGGATTTTCTATCATTGGCAATTATTAAATCAAGAATAGATGTCATTCTAAAAACCACGCTCTAGGTCAAACAGTAATTAATTTGAAGTCTTACGGCTTATACAGAAGGTCAGATGATCAAAATGGTTCTTTTCGGCCTTCTAATCTAGAAATCAATGTTAATTTGAACTGTACTTGTTGGTATCAAATCAGGACAAACTGCTGGGATTTTGCTTAGAAATTGTGAGCTTCTCTGTTCACAGTAAAAACATTCAGCTCACAATTAGATAAGCATCAATGACTGCTTAGGTTCTTGCCATAGAGTACCCGTTTGACTGGGTTAAATGAGCATTGTTCGCTGTAGGTCTCAAAACACTTCAATCTTGATTGATGTTAAGACATGATTTGAGCTTAGCAGCAGAAGTAACAGAGTAGAACTGTTGCAAATCATTTATCAAGTTAGTTGCTTCAGTTCCCTTGAGAAACCCCACACATTTAATTTTATTTCAACATAAGAGGCTCTGTAGAATTATCCATTTAGCTACAGGAAATTACACATCTTTAAACAATGCTGGCACATTTTTCTGTTGTTAAAACTTGATTTATAATATCCCTGCTCTAGAAATCTAGAGACATGCTATGGAATGGAGCCAGCCCCATATTACTGATTTTCAGAAATGCCTTTAGTCTCACCATTTATTCAGTAAAGCAAGTGTTTATCTGTTTTACAATCCAATTTTCTATTTTATTTGTCTTTCTTTTGCTAAAATCCTAAATCCTTGACTTGAACAACCACTGTTTACTTAAAAACACTGGTGGCAAAGGTGATTGTGACCCCACCTCTCAAACTTGGCTGAGCAAATCTTGTCTTTGGGAGATTCATCACATGAACAGTTGGGCTTGTTAAAAAAAAAGTTTTTCTGCTTACGTACTGTTGTGAGCTTATAAATGTGGGATTTGGATGTCCAATTTGGCACCCAGGTTTGAAAATAGATCTCAGTATGTGGCACAATTATTTTATTTCTGTTGTAAAGAGTAAATTAGAGATTACACTCAGTTTGAAAATTAGTGACGGGACTTTTGTAGTCCTAGTCATTGTTTCTACAATTATTATGACGAAGATGCTGCTCAAAAGCACCTTTTACAAAAGTCCTATAAGCTCCAGACCGCTCCACGTTACAATGGTGCCTAATCAGATGACTAACATTTTAAACACAGAGAAAAACAAATTGAAAAAAAAGAATGTGGAAGTTGTGTAATTATTTTAAATAAATTTTTTCTAGAAACAACCATTTTCCCCTAGATTTTCCAGACAGCTGAAGAATGTATTAAGCAAGTCTATTTTAAGTACAGTTTTCTTCTTTTTTGTTGCAGCCCAGAAGATGGAGAGATTCATCCTGAAATCTGTAGACTATACATTCAGTTGCAGTGTTGCTTAGAAATGTACACAACAGAGATGCTTAAGTCCATATGCCTGCTAGGATCCCTCCAGTTTCATCGGAAAGGTACTGAATTACACAAACACATCACAGACACTAACCTTCAGAACTGATCTTTTTTTAAGCTTTCCTTGGGTACCTGTGCAATATGTACAACACTAAATTCCCAGTTGGTCTGTACAGTTGAGGAATTCACATAAGCTGTGGTTCTACCATGATGTCACCATTCTTATAAACATATTAGTGAAAGCTTTGTTATCTGGCACTTTGTTAACTGGAAAACTTTGTTAACTGACATTGCTGCACTGCCAGCTGACATCATCAGCAGGACTTGCCTTCTCCCCCTCCCCCAGCCTGCCTCTGGTACTGCTGGATGATGTCATTAGTAGGCACCTCCTTTCCCCTCAGCATGCCTCGAGCTGCCTAACCCTTTGCTTGAGTGTCCAGCACATTCAATTAACTGGCAGCTGCCATTCCCCATTAATGCTGAATCACAAAGCTTTCACTGTACTGCTATTTAAGAGCTTGGCATTGGAATAATATTTGACCCCCTACTCCCAAATGGAATGTTTTAGCTCCTTGTACCAGTTATTCAGATAACCACTGAACACTGTACATTTGTTGGAGTAAATAAGGCAGAATGGTGGGTTCTGAAAAAAATGTATTCAAAAGAATGAACATGTTTCATTTCAGGCTACCTTGACAGTCTGAGCTTCCTTGATTCCTCATGGAGTAGTATATCAGGTGCTTTAGGCCCCCACTTGCCTCCATAAGCTGACTCTATCTCCCCATCATGGTCATGAGACTCTCAAGATGCACCACAGCTGTTCAAACAGAGGATTTCAGGGAACATTTAGTTGAGCCAGGGCCCAGCTAATAGAGGAGAATGGGCACGTAAGGCACCCAAATGACAACTTCCATGAGGCACAGGAAGATACACTGATGTTGAACTACCCCTAAATTAAACATTCTGATTCTGTTCAAAATGCCAGAATGCTTAGATCATGGGTTGGCCCAAATAAAAAATGAAATTTTGTTTTGGTTTTCCTAATGTTTAAAAACAACTACTTTTGGCAAAAATCAACATTTTCCTATTTAAAATTGTGGTTCTGATGGAAATTGCATTTTTTATTAAAAGTTTAGATGGAAAAATTTTGACCAGCTCCACCAGCTTACAAGATGATGAAAGCAAAGGACCTTGTGCTGTTAGCAGCTGGGCTGACAAGAGTGCCCTCCTGCACATCTCTTGAGGAATTTACTATAGGAACCATCTGAAACATTTGTAAAATGATCCTTATAATAGCTTCAGTTCTCACTTTACACAAAGTGAACTTTCAAAGATCAACTGCTACAATTTGACAAAAGGAGAATCTTGATATAATACTATATATCCTTCTTGCATTAGTACCTCTATACTCTAATTGCACCTTGACATACCCATAAGTGCTGTTTTCTTTGGGGTAGAAAGGCTTATGAGTGCCAACTCATGCAACTAGTCCTGTTCATTTGAAAGGCATGAAAGAATGTTAGCAGTTGTGAGCAGTTGCACAGTTACAAAACTAAAGAAGATGTTTAAAACTCTTAACACCTATAGTTAACTATAGTCTAACACTTTCCATTTTCAGTACCTATTTTCAGATGTTCTAACTTTGCCAACTTTCATTCAACCCGATTATCCATATTTCCTTTTTATTTATTTTAAAAATGTCAGTAAAACCAGTTTTGTCATTTTGAAGAATGAAGTTTGGCAATCTGCCTAATTTTTCCTATGTTAAATAATTCCCAAATGTTTCTTTGAAGAGCTCTAATCCCTCCATTGCTTTGGAACATGGATGTACCTTGATAGGGGGACAGTGCCAGGATTAGATAGGTTCCTTTTGCTCTCACAAGGTAAATCCAAATAAATATGGCTGAGTTATAATCCTCTGAAAAACATTAATTGTACATACTCAGTAGAGCTTTATAAGAGGCTGTCTGCTTGGATCACCACACATTCCATCTGCACTGAGCATACTCCCACACAACTCTGACATGCCAATGGCCCTGAGCATTTGCCACAGTCTCACTCAGATGCCTTCACAGTAAGTGCAGATCTATAGCTCCAGACACAGCAGTACTCCTCTCACTTGGTCCTAAGAAGAGTATGCTGGGCAGGAAGCCAGGAGAAGGCCTTCTGCTGGCAAGTGTTAATAAGCATTACTTCACAGCCCTTGCTTATTACTGAACAAGGCCTCTCACCTTCTACTCCAGGAGACTCTCAGAAGTCATTTCCCAGTCTCTCATATGGGCTGGCAGTTTGTGCAAGGTTATTTCTGGCAGAGATGGCAGTGACCCCTTTTCTGCACTTTGGCACATCCTCATAAGCTAAACCACCACTCAGGCTGCATGTACTCAGTGGGACACCACATGAAGCCACTGTGCAAGAACAGGATGTTGGCAGAAATGTAGAAACTAGCCTGGCCAGGTTCTGTTGCCCAGCACAGGCCATAGGGGATCACCTAATGCAAAAGCCAGCTTGATCATGCTTGTGCCTGGCTGTACAGTCTTTAATTACTAAATGCCACCCCTCTCCAGCGCCAGAAATAGAAGCCAGTAATCCCAGTTCCTGCCTCTCTGCTGCTGTCTGTACTAGACAAATTCAGAATAGAAGTAGGGCATCATTTTTTAACAGTGAGGGTGATTAACCATTAGGACAATTTACTAAGGGTCAAATTGGATTCTCCATCACTTTTAGTTGAGGGTTTTTTTAGTAAAAGTCATGCTCAGGTTACAAGCAGTAAACAACAGTTCACATCCTGTGACCTGTGCATGAATTGTACTATATACCTCTGACTAAATATTGGATGTGCTGGTGCAGTGGGCAGCCCAGAGGTGCTATGAGTTGTCTGGGGAGAGTGCACAGTGGGTCACGGCTGCCCCAGTAGCAGTCTGTGCAGCTGGCCCAGGGACCTCCCAAGTGGCTCAGGCAGCCCCCAGGCCAGCTACAGCAGCTTCTGTGGAAGTCAGAGGTCCTGGAATCTGTGACTTGTGTGGCCTTCATGACAGACTCATAGTTTCATCCATCACTGACCAAGATTGGGTTTTTACTAAAAGGTATGCTCTGGAAGTTATTTTAGGACAGGCTATCAGGCTGGATGCTCACAGAGGTCACTTTTGAGCTTGAAGTCTATTAAAATAGTTTTGTAAACTATTGAAAAAGCATGTGTGTTCTGTCCCTGTGTTTCTGCCAGGTCACAGAATAGAACTTTGCATTGAGGTACCAGTTATCTTTTAGCTCAAGTGTTAAATCTCTTCAAAACAAGCAGCTACATTTTGACTTCTTTGATATCAAAGAGAGCTGCCAACTCTTTAATACATTTAAAAGGCAGAGCTGCAGCACGGTTAGCTCCTGGGGCCGGGAACTAACCCCACTGCGGCTCCCCGGGTTATTGCCTAATCAACTAGTTGATGGAAAATCCATCGACTAGTTGATTAGGCTAAATTTAATATCCTAATACATATCCAACTATAGGATGCAGCTAATGTGGAAATCCTTTTTGTTCACTCAGGGTATGTCTACACTACAGTGTTATTTTGAAATACCTTATTTTGAAATAGTTATTTTGAAATAGCTTATTTTGAATTAACGCGTCTACACATGAAATGCATTTTGAAATAGCATTTTGCTATTTCGAAATAGTGCATCCACACTGAGTGGACTCTGAATCGCATTTAAAGCTGGCTGGAACCAGTTCCAGCAGGGCACCAGGTCAGGACTTACTGTGTGGGGCTGCTGCCTGAGGCTATCTGAGGTCTGTGCTTAAAGGGACACCCCTGGATAGCTAGTTCTCAGGTTTCCCTGCTTGCTTGTCTACCTCAATGAGGGACAGCAAAGCATTTTGTCTCTACGTGCTCTGGTTGCCCTCACTTGGGACACCACAGCACTCTGCAACGTGGAGCCAGAGCTGCCCCTGGGCACTCTGGTGCTTCTCTTGGACACGTTGCTGCGAGCCTGGCTGCACTTTCTTCAGGCTGCCATCTAGGAGGTCCATCGGGGGGCTGTCAGTATCCAGGAGGCCCTGCGGGAGAGCTTCCACCCTGAGGAGCACTAAGGGTACATCTAGATTACATGCCTCTGCCGACAGAGGCATGTAAAATGGGCTACCCGACATAGTCAGTGAATCGGGGATTTAAATATCCCCGGCTTCATTAAAATAAAAATGGCCGCCACGCTGTGCCGGCTCAGCTGATCGTCGGCACAGCGTGCGAGTCAAGACGCGGATCGGTCGACAGGAACCCCTTTGTTGACCACTCCCTTATGCCTCGTGAAACGAGGTTTACAGGAGCGGTTGACAAAGGCGTTCCCTGTCGACCGATCCACATCTTGACTTGCGCGCTGTGCCAACGATCAGCTGAGCCGGCACAGTGTGGTGGCCATTTTTATTTTAATGAAGCCGGGGATATTTAAATCCCCACTTCATTGACTATGTCGGGTAGCCTATTTTACATGCCTCTGCCGACAGAGGCATGTAATCTAGACATACCCTAAAAGCCTCCCTGGTCTGCCCCACTGGGGGCTTGTGCCTCATTCCTCCCACACGTCCTTCCACTTACCCCTCCCTAACCCCTCTTCCTGATGTCAGATAAAATACATGTATTTTCATGAACACAAACTCTCTTTATTTAACAAAACTGGGGGGAAGGGAATGAAACTCTGGTGACACTGGGGAAAGGAGGTGGGAGAGGGGAGAAGAGAGGGTGGGAGAGGGGAGGGGGAAACCTGGGAGGAGGGAGCTGGAAGGGGGAAGCAAGGGGAAGAAGGGGGAGGGGAAGCTCAGGGCTCAGGGTTGGAGGTCTCGCCGGACCAACCTGATAGTCATGTAAACCTGCTCCTGGGTTTCCATGTGGCCTTTGGTGACCAGGCTGGCAGCTATCCTGCCATAGACAGCGCGTTCTTCCACCTAGTGCAGAGATCATGGACGTTGGGGGCATCCCCCCCAAACCTGAATAAGGTCCTTGATCTCCACCCTGGACCGGGAAGGCTCCGCCTTCTCCGGGCCCTGGCAGGCTCCTGGGAGCTGGCAGACTGCTCCTGGGGAGCGGTGGAGGGCTGGCTGCCAGTGGCTTGCTGGCTCATGTTTTGGGGCCACTGAGTCAGGGGCAGTGACTGCTGGCTTTGGGCTGGCAGGCTTGGAGCTGGCACAGGCACTGTGGCCAGAGTCTACCCCTTTAAGGGCTCTGGGGGAGGGGGAAGGAGAGAAGTGTTCTTGGTTGAGGCTGGAGTGACCACAGGGAAGGTTGGAGGCCCCCTATTTCTAAATAAGTGTCTACACAGCGCTTATTTTGAAATAGCTATTTCGAATTTGGCATTATTCCTTGTGGAATGAGGTTTACCAAATTCGAAATAAGCGCTCCGCTAGTTTGAATTTATTTTGAAATAGCAGTTTGGCTGTATAGACGCTAGGAAAGTATTTCAAAATAAAGGGCTGTTATTTCGAAATAACTTTGCTGTGTAGACATACCCTCATAGAGCAAGAGGTTTCTGATTGGTGAAAGCTTATTTTTAGACATATGGACTTTTCATAAAATATTGCATTCCAGAAATAACTAAAACCTCTTAGGTAGTTTATACATACTTTTGCACAGCTAGATATTTAGGAGTGAGCAATGGTGGAGCTTCTCAGATAGAAAGATAACTATTCCCACCCCAAAAATAACAGCACAAACAATATGAGTTACAGGATTAATAGAGCCATAGTGTACAAAGATACTGGAGCTATCAAAGCATTTTTTTTCTTAAAACTACATGACAGATTGTACTGTACCTCCCAAAAGCTGTCATTAATAGTTTATTCGGAGGATTTGAAAGCCTAGGGAGGCGCAGTAGTCTGTTGTTGAATGCAGACATTTTTTGCACTATAGTGGTTATTTTAAAGTCAGCATTTATCAAGTTACAACATAGTGGTACTTGAAGTAGTGCAATTATGTTGTAACCTAAGCATAGGGAAAATCATGTATCGTGTCACATCCTGTTTCATGTGCCACACATTTTGTCACATCCTGACTTAACAGTGACTACAATCATTTGCCTCCAAGCTTCAAGAGCAAGTATTAGAATATTTAATAAATAAAACTACTTTTAGTTATACCTAGGAGAGGTGGAGAAGTGAGATGTTTGGTATTAGCTAATAAAATATGTTGAGAATACTTCGTTTTCTTGCTAGTTTCTGAGGCAATGTAAAGAAGTGGGTAAGTATCATCGCAGGATTACAGATAGAGAAACTACAGGTTTAATAGCTTGCCCAAGATCACTCGTGCAGTCAAAGGCTGAACTCAGACTAGAGCTCAAGTTTCCCACTTCCTACTGCCCATTAAACAACTCTAGACAGAGGGGAGAGTTTTCTGTCACTGCAGCCTTATTCCCTCATTTCCTTAAAATGTTTGCATTAAGGTTGTTAAGGACTAGTCAACAATCCGATAAGCAAATGCTTATCGGATAGTCCAGTCGACTAGTCGATTCCCCCCCGCTGCCTCTATCAGATAGAGGCACCAAGGGGGTGGGATGAGGGGGTACCTCAAAGCAGCAGTGCTGTGTGGAGCCCAGGGTCAGCTGGGGAGTCCCGAGCTGACCCTGGGCTCCACGCGGCATTTCCGCAGAACCCAGGATCAGCAGGGGACTCCCCAGCTGATCCTGGGCTCTGCGCGCAGCATTTCAAAGCACATAGATCCCGGGGTCAGTTTTGGAGTTCCCAGCTGATCCCAGGTTCCGCAGAAATGCCGCACGGAGCCCAGGATCAGCTGGTGAGTCCCGAGCTGACCCCGGCTCCATGCGGCATTTCCAAGCAGCAATGCCTCATGGAGCCCAAGTCAGCACCATGCAGGTGCTTCCACTTTGAAATGCACAAGAGCCCCAGGAGGGGCTCTTGTGCATTTTAAAGGAGGCATGCAGAAGTGCCTATTGACTGGTCAAGTAGTCAATGGAAATTCCATCGACTACTCAACTAGTAAATTAACCAGTATTTAACATCCTTAGTTTGTATCCCATCACACCTGATGAAAATTTCCAAATATCCATATGTGATCTGAGCAAGCAGTAGGGATTCTTAGCTTACTAGAAATCTTAGAAACACAAACTAAGATGACCCATCCTACTTTTTAAACATTATGCAAGCTGATCAGAAAATCTCTCACTATTTTTCAGTACTAGCTTCTTGTTTCCCCAAGGGCTTAGTACACCTTTTCAGTTGTTTGATACCTTACAATCTATTTATACCTGCCCACTAGACCAGCAGTAATTAATTAGCATTATGATAGCGAGCAGTAAGGGTGCATCTAGACAGCAGTGCTATTTCAGAATACTTCCGGTATCCTGAAATAGCATTTTCTGCATCTTGACAGCACGCCTGTTATTTCTAAATAGCTTTCGAAATAATGGGCACACTGTTCCAACGTCCCTGTAAACCTAATTCTACCAGGATTAAGGGATGTTTCGGATTAGCTCTCTATTTCAAAATTTGGTGCTGTGTAGACAGTGCCAAATTTGGAAATAAGCTATTTCGAAATACACTTGAAATAAGCTACACAATTTGCATAGCTCAAATTGCATAGCTTATTTTGAGCTATGGGTGCAGTGTAGACACACCCTTAGACACTGAGGTCTACCTTGCTGGAGTGATTTTAACCAACAGTCTTTCAGCACATGTTGAATCCTAGAATATTTATTATTTCTCATCATACCAACTTTTCCATCTAATAGAATTAAACTTTATTGCCTACATCCTTAAATTTATTACTCAAGGAAAAGGTTTATACCCCTGTGCCTGCATTAAAAAACTTATAGCTGGAAACAAATAGACCCTTTGATGATTACAGAGTGTTTTGTGTTGTTTCCTATATGTAGCTTTTTTAAGCTTTTCAACAGTATCTAAATGGCAATGTTGAGAATATACATCCAATAATTGTTCCTTGTCTACTAGGCATAATACCCATAGAAATATTAAATGATTTCAGTGTTTACTAATATTGTTAAAATATATATATGACTGCACTTCTTCCTACTGCTAGCAGGTATATAATTACTTGGCAGGTCTTGTGACTCATTTTTGAATTGCAATAATACTGTATGTTTTCCATTTTCTGTTCCTCTAACCCGCCAGGGAAGTTTTAAAAATCTCTCAAGACCTCAACAATTTCTATTCTTATTTTGGAGCCAGCAGATTCAAGGAGAATAACATGCAGCGTGTTCACAGCAACCTGTGGCTAATAAATAATAACTTAGGTTCTTATACATTGACCAGACATGGTCAAGCAAACTTCAGATTTTCACAAGAGCATGAAAGTAGTCTTCTTCTTATAATGCTTTTTCCCCAAGGTGACCCCAGCCAGCTCATTCATAGAGGGCCTAGCAGGAGATGGATGCTTTTCTGGAGATTTATGGAACATTAGACCACAAGTTGAAGTGCAATGTTTCATGTACTTTTTTCTACCATTCCCAAATGTCCCCATCTCTCTCGTTGAATAAACATTCCTACATTGACAGTACAAAATACAAGACTTCCTGTAGAGTGATTTCCAGTGTACTTACAATCTTCAAAACAGTTTCACTGCTGCCATACAGCCTCTGTTAGAAAAGACAGATGCTGGTATCCATTACTTCTTTGTATAGTTATAACACACACAGGCACAGCAAGACCAGCAGCCAAAAATATGTCCAGTTTTGCTATGCAGCAAGTATGCTGAGGAAAGGGGTTCTTTGTAAATTTACTGGTGTAGTAAATACAAAAAACTATGTCAAAAGACCATTATTAAGGTGCCAAAGTCAAGAACTCAGAAGTTAGGAAATACTAGAATTGAGGTAGGTACTATCTTCCCTTCTCCCTTGCCTGCTCCAAATACCTTTACAGTGCAAATCTTTTGACCAGGTAGGGAAGCAAAGCTGGAAACTATTAAGTATCAGGAAAAAATGTATGACTTTGGAGGTTTCTCTGTGGTGTGGAGAAGCAGATCCCTTGAGCACCAGCGCCAGCCAATAATATCCATTTCCATCTAAAGTCCAGCACCATAGCTGATCCCCAAATAAAGGAACAGGTACCCAAAAATCTCTGGAATGTCAGGAGGCAAAGATTTGTCTCATGGGAGCTCTCTAAGGGTATGTCTACACTACAGAGTTTTGTCAGAAAAACGGCCGTTTTTTCCGACAAAACCTGTGTTACATCCACACTGCAATTGCATTCTTCTGAAAGTAAATTGAAAGAACAGAGGGGTTTTTCTGACGTTGTTAATCCTCTTTCTACGAGGAAGAAGCCTTTTTCCGAAAGGCCACTCATAGCCCAGCCTCAAGCCCCCTGCAACCCCTCTGGTCCTCACAGGGAGGAGCCCTATAGGTCCCAGGACCCACCCAGGGGGACCAAGAGGCGGGCACCCTCCTGGTCCAGAGTAGAGATCCTGTCCCTCCTTGAGCTGTGGGGCAAGGAGGACACCTTGCAGGATCTCCGCTCCAAGCGGCACAAAGCCAAGATATTCGAGCGCATGGCCGAGTCCCTGGCAGAGCGCGGACACCCATCCCGGACCTTGGAACAGACCCGGAGTAAGGTAAAGGAGCTCCACCAGGGATATGTCCAGGCCAGAGAGTGCAGCTCATGCTCAGAGGCAGGACCCCGCATCTGCCGCTGCTTCAATGAGTTGCACCAGATCCGTCTTCCCCACCCGTCATGGTAGACTCTGGCCTCTAGACCCCTGTCGTCGCCTGGCCGGAGGTCACGGCAGAGGACGAGCAAGAGGACCAGGGCCAGCCGGGGAGGGATCTTCAGGTGAGTGTTCTTAGTTTGTCACATACACAGGGCAGGGAGGCTGGCACACAGGGGCAGGGTTGAGTGTCACTCGGGCTGCTCGGGCTGGACACTGCTGCGGTCCATGCATGTGGAATCACATGGAGCGTTAGTGTGTGGCACACAGACTCAGCAGGCAGCCCCTGACCACGGGTGGAATCCAGCTGCCAGGCTCAGAGGAGGCCACAAATGTCCTGCCAGGGAAGGGAGCTTTCCCAGGCACAGGCATGACCCCAGACACACCGAGGAGTGCCGCACACAGCACACCGGGATGCCTGCTTGTGTGAGGCACCACCCGCTCCCGTGGGCAGATGTCTGTGCAGACACCAGGGAGGGCCAGGCTGCTCCCGGCTCCTCTGCCGCCCATGAGGGGATCCCACTGTGGCCAGACACTTCCCTTGCCTGCTTGTCTGTGGGCTGGGGGAGAGAGGTTGGGAAGCAGGCAGCATGGTCCCCTGGGCACCTCGGGGCCCCTGTGAGGAATGGCCCACTGTGTAGGCCACACATGGCCTTGTTCCCGGCACATCCCCGCCCTGCCCCGAGGACTGTTGGTCACTGCTCACAGAGGAGGGCATGGCCTCAAGGACAGTGTCTGCATGGATGACTGACTGCCTCTCCCTCTGTGTTCTCCACAGCTGGACCAGCCGGGACTGAGGGTCGAGCCACACTACCAGAGCCAGCCACCAGATCCCGGGGGACCCAAAGGCGTGCCAGGATCCAGGAAGACCTCATTCACCAGCATGTCAGCATCCTGCGTGACATGCAGCAGACCCTGGCATAGAAGGTTCGCGAGGAGTCCAAGTGGTGGAACCACACATGGGACCAGCTCATGCAGCGGTGTGATAACACATGTGCCATCATGTCACACATGATGGCACAACCGCCTGCTGTCGCTGCTACTGGTTTCCACCCTCCTGCCCCCCCTCGAGGTGGCACATCTAGATGCCCCCTCCCCCTCCAGGTTATGAGCCCTCCTCCCTCCAGTAAGATAAATACAGAGCCTCGTTTGTTCAACCAAACAGGTGTCTTTATTCTGAGATCAGGGAAGGGGCAAAGGGAGGAGTTGTGGGGGGGAGGGATAGGGCTGCAAGGCAGAGGCCCCTAGTGGGGAGGCCCTGTGGAGAGTTACTGGGGTGCTTGAGAGAACCTCTCCCTCAGGGCCTCCTGGATGTGCACCCCAGCCTGATGGGCCTGTCGGATTGCAACTGTCCTCCGCTGCTGGAAGGCTCGCCCCTCGTGGCCGGCGTCTGCTCCCCACCCTGTGAGGAAGGCCTCCCCCTTCCTCCCCACAATGTTGTGGAGGACACAACATGCTGCAACCACCTCGAGGATGTTGTGCTCCCCCATGTCGAGGTGGGTCAGCAGACACCTGAACCATGCCTTGAGGTGGCTGAAGGCGCACTTCACCTGGATCCGGGTCCAATTCAGGTGGGCATTAAATTGGTCCCTGCTGGTGTCCAGGTGTCTGGTGTATGGCTTTATTAGCCATGGCATCAGGGGGTAGGCCGCGTACCCCACGATGCACAATGGCATCTACACGTCCCTAACCGCAAAGTCACGGCGGGGGAAGAATGTGCCCGCCTCCAGCTTTCCATACATGCTAGAGTTCCGAAACACGTGGGCATCGTGTACCCTGCCCAACCACCTGACAAAAACGTCTGTGAACTGTCCATAGTGGTTGAGTCCGAATCTGAACTGGTGTCGAGCCTTCAGAACCACCTCTCCACAATGGATTGCGGTTGCCAGAGTGTAGCTCCTGCACTCAGGGAGAGGGTTCCCAGAATGAGCTTGGGGGCCCAGCTCAGTCAGGACCAAGAAGGCAGCTGGCACAAAATGTTGCAAAACTGCAGCATGGCTGTATGGGGCCATCGCATGCCCAGGGGCAGCTCCAGCTCTGTGGCACCAAGAGAAAAGCTGTGGCATCCAAAAAAACAGGACAGCCACAGCAGGCATTGCGAGAGCTTTGTTGTCCCTCGAAGAGGTATGCAAGCAGGCAGCAAAAGCAGAAAAACGGCTGTCCAGGAGGGTCCATTTAAGTGTGTGTCTCTGCAAGGCTCTGGCACCAGCACTTGGAAGCAACCGGTGACCTAAAGCCCTGCCTGAAGTGGTTCCGGGTGGCCTTTTATGCGAGAGAGCATCTAATCAGTATGGACACTCTCTTTCAAAAAAGTGCATGGCTTTTTCAATGTGCTTTTGTGTGTGGATGCTCTCTTTCAGGAAAGTTTTTTCCGAAGATCTCTTCCAAAAGAAGCTTCTTCCAAAAGAAGCCTGCAGTCTAGACGTAGCCTAAGCAGCTGAAAAACTAAGAGAATGAAGGTCTCCTAGCCCCTGGACAAGATAGCCACTGCTGATGGCCCTGTATGTGATGGCAGCTATGATGGAGAATGTTCTACAGGCACAGATATCTATGTCATGACACCTTGATTAACTGGCAAGACGAATGAAGCAGAAGGGAGGAAATGGAAGATCAAGTACAAAGGCTCTCAGGGCACATGCAGAGAAGCCTCACAGAGTTATCTTCCATTACAGAAGCAAATAAGAAGGGAAGGCCTTGATGCAATAATTTGAAAACTATTGGAGTACCTGAATGAGCGGAGAAAGGCAATTCCCTGGAATTTGTTTCCTAGATTCTTTCAGAAGTTCTCAGCCTGCCATATGATTTGAAATTTGATTTAGCAAGAGCACATATAACCTTGGCTCCTAAGTCAGCCTCAGATGCAAAAGCTCATGCATTGATTGTCACATTTATCAGATTTACTGTAAAAGAAGACATAATGCAGCGAACTTGTGGAAAAAATAACTATTTGGGGGGATGCCACAAAATGAGATGATGATTTTTCAAGACTGCAAAAGATGTGGTTGCACAAAGATCAGCTTAGAAGAGCAAGGCAATTTTCCAAGCACTGGGTGCACCAATATTTTATAAAGTTTCCAGTTCAGTTGCATGTCCAGGTTGGTAAAAAAGTATCTGTTCCAAAAACCACAAGCAGCAGGTTTTTTTAATAGCCCACAGTGAATTGAGCACCTGTTTTGTTTTATATCAACTTTACTTCCCCATTGTTGGCCCTTCCTGCATTTATGAGCTTATCCATTTACTGTGACTCACTTATTTGGGCTCTCTATCCTGCTTCAAGCTGATACTTTATTAACTTATGAGACATGTATATCAATTCTCAATGGCTAAATGTGAATCACTCCAACATGAGAGGTAAGGAATCAACTTATTCCAAATTGATATCAGGGGAAAGAGGTGACTGTGGAAAGGGTAAATTTAAATTGCATATTAACAATATTAAGTGTCTTTGCTTCTGCATTTGTCTTGAGAAATTAATGAAACATGACAACATCCCTAAATTAACATCAACACAAATGAGCTATTTGTTCGTTGTTATACAAGGCCCATATGTTAACCAAGTACTGAAATATATCAACGAGATCACTAGGGGATGGTTCACTTTTGCTTGCTCTGTAGAAATAAGGGGGCTCTAATGCCACTTTCTAAAATTAGTGCCCATGGGAGATCCTGGTATATCACCATACCTTACTGCTTATAGTGTTAGATAATTGTTGCTATTATATTATAGCCTACTGTGCATGGTAATAAGTAGTAGTAATAATAGTGGTAATATATATGTTATGTGTTTTTGCTTTAACTTGTCTTGTTGTGCTCTTCCCTCCCCTCTCTGGAGCCCTCTCCTCCCTATTCCCTGGAAGACTGGCAAATTGTAAGCATCTGGCAAGGCAATCAAAATTTCGAGAATAAGCTTCTGAGACATTTTATTCATAAATTTATCCCCTCATAGGTTCTGCGTGAGGAGTAGATGGGATGTAATGGAGCAAATAATACAAACATTCCATCACCTCCGTCACTAAGAATAGTAGCCCAATGTCTGTGACTCTGTAACACGGAAATGCTGGCTGTTCCCTCTGGGGCGGCGCTGTTGCCTGAAAGGCTGACTGTTCCCTCTGGGCGGCCCGTGCTCCATGGGGAGTGGGGGGCCCAAACGGCCACTTGCGCCGTTTGCTCCCCCGCGGTGGCCCGGCTAGCAGCACAGAAGTCAGCCGAGCACCATGGCGGGAGGGAAAGGGGGGCGGGGCGGTGACGTACATGGCCAGGGGGCATGTGACAGTGGCTCCAGGCCCTACCCCCTGGCCGTGAACCGCCCCACCCCACCGTGGGGTTCCGCGAAGCAAAAGTAGAGGTTCTGCGAGGAACTGGCACTCCCCCGCCCCCTCTGAAAGAGGGGAGAGGACTGATCTGTCCCGCACGCATCATCACCGACCCCTGCCTTTTACGGGGCGCGCAAGGGGCGGATGCCTGTCTGTGCCACCTGTTCTTGCGTAGCGGGGCCATTCCGCTGCCGGGGGAACGCTGAGCCGGGAGATGTCAGCTGCCCACCGGGCCGTGCGTCCGGGGTGGGAGGGGGTAGGTTGGGTGACATCAAGATGGAGTGTGCGTCGGGGGAGGGGTTAGCAGGGTGGAACTAGAGCGGGGAATTCAAAAGGACTGCGGCCGCAAGAGACAGGGCGGGGGAGGCAGCGAGGGACATTAGAGGGAGACAGGGGAACGGGAGCAGAATCGGAGCGGGGGAGGAAGCGCCAGCTTTATCCCAACGCCTGGAGTTAAGGCGCGGGGGTGGTGAGCATCGGAGCTAGGGGAGCATAGGGGGGCCGAGGTCCCTGGGGGCAGGAAGAAGCCCAGGGCGGGGCTTGCCTACAGACGGCCTGCGGGCTGGTGCATTGCGGCAGGAGCCCCACCAGCCAGAAAGGTCCTTACCTGCACCTGCCTTTAAGGCCCTGGGCTGAGACCCGTGAGTGTTGGCGGGTCCGGGTCCCCCAACCCCCACCCGCCAGCAGCAGCGCAGAACTGTTGGAGATGCTTGTGGTATCAGACTACAAAATGGACTGCCATGGAGGCAGAAACAATTGTAAACTGGTTAACAAAAGGATGGCTGGGTGGCCATTAAAGCCAGAGTAAACTGACAGAAAAGGGGGAGCAAACTGCCACCCCTTTACAGCCGGCTAGCCAGCAGAGGCATATGGAGGCAGGGGCAGAGGGAACAGTTGTTCCTGGCTGGCACACCAGGGGGTGCCGGACAGGAGTGACCCCACATAACCCACAGCGGGGTGGGAAGCACTTCCTCTCCCCAAAGGAGCCGGCGTGCGCTGCCTGAATAGCTGGGGCTGTGGCACCCGGCAACTTAGTTCTGGGGCCTTTCTGCGCAGTGCGGGGGAAAGGAGGAAGTTCAGGAGACCCATGCCTGCGCAGCTCAAACTATGCAGGTAGTGCGCTCTGCCCTGGGACTCCCAGCACTCTCCCCCGCACAGGACGGCATCGCAGAAGTAAGTTGCTGGGGTGCAACAGTCCCTGCTGCTCAGGCAGCGCACACGCCAGCTATTTGGGGAGGGGAAGTGCAGTCGCACACTTCCCGGAACCCAGAGGTGCTGCAGGATTGCCAGGTACTGGACCCAGCTGCCCCTGTCCCCTGCCCCTCTCCAGTCCCCCCCATGAGGACCCTGTCCCCTGTCCCCACCAGCACTGTCCCCAGTACCCAGCAGCATCCTGGCCCCAGCACCCTGCCATCTACCCTAACACCCAGCACCACCCTGTCCCTGGCCCCAGCACCCTGCCACATACCCCAGGACCCAGCACCATCCTGGCCCTGGCCCCAGCACCCTGCCATCTACCCTAGCACCCAGCAGCACCCTGTTCCTTGTCCCAGCACCTGCCACCCACCCCAGTGCCCAGCAGGACCATGTCCCTGACCCCAGCACCCCGCCACCTGCCCCAGCATCCTGCCCCAGCACCCTGCCACCTGAGCCAGCATCCTGCCACCCAGCAGCACCCTCTCCCTGGCCCCAGCACCCACTAGCACTCTGTCCGCTGCCCTCACCAGCACGGTTGGGACCACATTAGTGAGGCTAGGGGGGTTTTGCAGGGTTTTTTTTTTTTTTTTTTACTGACTTTTCTGTGGGTCAGTGACCCTTGACTCAGAACAGGTTCCCTGCCCCTCATAAATAAAGACAATGCTAAAAGCTTTTGAGTTTGACATAATATTTTATTTCAAAATGAAGCCTGGCCAACAAGCCCCAAATTGGGGCCAAACCCCCATCTCATTGCAGCATCATAACACTCCTGCACCACCTGACCCTAAATCTGAGCCTATCATACAGTGGAACCCCCTGTCCTGAGTCTCTTACATCCCCAAACTCCTGCACCCCTACATCCTCAGTCTTCTGCCACAACACTCCTGCACCATCCACACACTGCAAATCTGTGTCCTGAGCCCATCATACTCACAACCTCCTTGCCCTGAGCCCCTCACACACCAACCCAAACTCCTGCACCCTCACATCCACAAGCCCATGGCTTGCTCAGCACCCCAATCTTCCACCTGAGCCCAACACTCCCCAGCCTGGAGCCCCCTCCCCGAGCCAACATCCCCTTCTCCTGCATCCAAATTCCCTCCCAGAGCTTGTACTTCTCACCTCTTCCCACACCCAAATCCCTCATTCCCACCCCAGAGCCCGCACCTCCTGTCTCAACCCAGTGAGAGTGTATAAGGGCTGGGGATAGCAAGTGATGGAGAGGAGGGGAACAGAGAGGATAAGGCCTCAAGGAAGTGGGGGGGGGTGTCTCGGGGAAGGAATGTGATTTTCAAGCATTGGTGGGTCCCCCTCCCCTCCTTTTTTTTTTTTTTTTTTTTTTTTTTTGTTTGACAAACCTAGGGGTTCCTTGAAATTCTGAAAAGTTGAAAAGGGTTCCATGGCCAAATAAAATTGGGAAACACTGACCTAGTCACTGCTTACATATGTGTGGGCTTAAGCTTGATGATCCTAAAACCTTTCATAGATTATTTTGCTAAGTTATATGGAGCACTCTATATCCCTACTGTTATTGTGGGGGATTTTAATGAGTGCTTGATCCTTTAATGGAAAAATTGTGTCCTCATTTGGAGTTGCACTTTAAAAATTTTGGACTTTGTGATATCTAGAGACTTGTTCTGTCTATGGGTAGGAACTAGTAATATTTTTCTCCAGAAGAAGGGTCTTATTTTTCTATAGAATCATAGAATACTAGGACTGGAAGGGACCTCGAGAGGTCATCGAGTCCAGTCTCCTGCCCTCATGGCAGCACCAAATACTGTCTAGACCATCCCTGATAGACATTTATCTAACCTACTCTTAAATATCTCCAGAGATGGAGATTCCACAACCTCCCTGGGCAATTTATTCCAGTGTCTGACTACCCTGACAGTTAGGAACTTTTTCCTAATGTCCAACCTAAACCTCCCTTGCTGCAGTTTAAGCCCATTGCTTCTTGTTCTATCCTCAGAGGCCAAGATGAACAAGTTTCCTCCCTCCTCCTTATGACACCCTTTTAGATATCTAAAAACTGCTATCATGTCCCCCCTCAATCTTCTCTTTTCTAAACTAAACAAACCCAATTCCTTCAGCCTTCCCTCATAGGTCATGTTCTCTAGACCTTTAATCATTCTCGTTGCTCTTCTCTGGACCCTCTCCAATTTCTCCACATCTTTCTTGAAATGCGGTGCCCAGAACTGGACACAATACTCCAACTGAGGCCTAATCAGCGCAGAGTAGAGCGGAAGAATGACTTCTCGTGTCTTGCTCACAACACACCTGTTAATGCATCCCAGAATCATGTTTGCTTTCTTTGCAACAGCATCACACTGCTGACTCATATTCAACTTGTGGTCCACTATAACCCCTAGATCCCTTTCTGTGCCTCCTTCCTAGACAGTCGCTTCCCATTCTGTATGTATGAAACTGATTGTTCCTTCCTAAGTGGAGCACTTTGCATTTGTCTTTATTAAACTTCATCCTATTTACCTCAGACCATTTCTCCAATTTGTCCAGGTCATTTTGAATTATTACCCTATCCTCCAGATTAGTCACCCTCCCAGCTTGGTATCATCTGCAAACTTAGTAAGCGTACTTTCTACGCCAGTATCTAAATCGTTGATGAAGATATTGAACAGAGCCGGTCCCAAAACAGACCCCTGCGGAACCCCACTTGTTATGCCTTTCCAGCAGGATTGTGAACCATTAATAACTACTCTCTGAGTACGGTTATCCAGCCAGTTATGCACCCACTTTATAGTAGCCCCATCTAAGTTGTATTTACCTAGTTTATTGATAAGAATATCATGTGAGACCATATCAAACGCCTTACTTATAGATTGTTTTGATCTCCAGGGATTTGGTTAGTTCTGTAACTGACTCCTCCATTAAATACAATTGACTCTCATCATGCCCTCTAACTCTTCAAATAGCAATAGATGAGGGTAAGAAACAGCCATGTAAATGCCTCACATTCATTAGATCCCTATTTCAAAATGTTTATTGAAAAGGAAGTTGGCCTGTTCCTGGAGACAACGAACTTCCAATATCTTCTAGCACAGTGGTCTCCAACCTTTTTACACCGAAGATCACTCTTTAAATCTCAGAACAGGCGAAGATCTACCGCCCCACCCCTTCCTTGAAGCCCCACCCCTTCCTTGAAGCCCCGCCCTCTCTATTCTCCTCCTGTCCATCACTTGCTATCCCCAGCCCTTACTTACACACTCTGATAAACACTTTATTTTTAAATTATGCGATACATAAAATTAAAATCACATGTTTATAGTTATGAAATAAATGGTCTGTTTTTTATTCATGCTATTTAAATCTAAAATGAAGCATTTATAATTATACATTTTGTGGGGACAGAGTTCTGCGGCTGGGGGCAGGGGAGAGGGAACAGGGTGCTGGGAGGGCAGAGGACAGGGTTCTGCAGTAGGTGACAGGGTGCCAGTGGGGACAGAGTTCGGGGAGTGGGGACGGGAATGGGGACAGAGTTCTGTAGCTGGGGGCAGGGGAGTGGGGACAGAGTTCGAGGAGTGGGGACGGGAATGGGGACAGAGTTCTGTAGCTGGGGACAGAGGAGTAGGGACAGAGTTCTGTAGCTGGGGACAGGGGAGTGGGGACAGAGTTCAGGGAGTGGGGACGGAAGTGGGGACAGAATTCTATAGCAGGGGACAGGGGAGTGGAGTCTGGGGAGCGGGGACAGGGGGCAGGGTGCCAGTGGCAGCAGAGTCCCCTGCATCTGCCTCCTCCCAGGATTCTCTCCCCCTTCCCGAGGGAAGCCAGCACATGCTTCCTCCGGGCCCCCCCCCCGCGGCACAGGGAAACCCCGAGCGTGCCTGCCCCAGGGCTAACTCCCGCGGCGGAGCCAAACCCCCGTGGGAGCCTGCCTCGGGGCAACCCCCCCCATTCCGCGGCGGGGCCAAACCCCCGCAGGAGCCTGCCCCAGGGGCAACCTCCACCCCTCCTGCGGCGGGACCAAACCCCCGCGGGCGCCTGCCCCGAGGCCAAACCCCCCCTTCCACGGCCCGGCTCCTCCCCTCCCGCAGCGCGGCCAACCTCGCTGGGGCACCTGCCCCGGGCCAAACCCTCCGCGGCGCAGCGCCAACCCCTCCTGCAGCATGGCCAACCCCCGCGGGCGCCTGCCCTGGGGTCAAACCCCCCTCCCGCGGCACGGCGCGGCCCCGCCCAGCCAAGCCAACTCCCTCCCCTCCCGCAGCACGGCCAAACCCCGGGGCCGACTCCCGCTCCCACGACGCAGGGAAACCCCTGCGGCCAACTCACCCTCCGCGCCGGCGGCGCAGGGAAGCCTCCGCACTCCTCCTCTAGGGGCGCCTCCCCAGCACGCAACAGAGCTGTGGGAGGGGGAGCAGCCCGCGCACTTCCGGAACCCCGGAAGTGACGCAGGCTTCAGACAGGACTTCCGTCCACCCCGCGGGAAGCTGGCACTACACTAGAGGTAGGTAGTGGGGCTTCTCGGGGTGGGGGGAAAATGGGGGGCGGGGTTGCCCAAACGCCTCGCGATCGACTGGTCGAGGCCTCGCGATCGACCAGTTGATCGCGATCGACGGGTTGGTGACCACGGTTCTAGCAGATTACTATGGGAGATACTCAAGGCTTATTTGAGAGGTAGAATTACAAATTTTGTATCAGCCAAGAAGAGAGAGAATATGAGAAAAAAGTAAGAGCTTGATTCATCCTAAGCCATAGCCCAATTTCCAAATTTTCTTCAGTCCTAAATTAATGTAGAAGTGAACTACATAAGAACAGCCATACTGGGTCAGACCAAAGGTCCAGCTAGCCCAGTATCCTGTCTGCTGACAGTGGCCAATGCCAGATGTCCCAGAGGGAGTGAACAGAACACGTAATCATCAAGTGATCCCTCTCCTGTCATCCATTTCTAGACAAACAGAGGCTAAGGACACCATTCCTACCCATCTTGGCTAATAGCCATTGATGGACCTAACCTCCATGAACTTATCTAGCTCTTTTCTGATCCATGTTAAAGTCCTAGTCTTTACAACATCTTCTGGCAAGGAGTTCCACAGGTTGACTGTGTGCTGTGTGAAGAAAAACTTCCTTTTGTTTCTTTTAAACCTGCTATTTATTAATTTAATTTGGTGACTCCTAGTTCTTGTGTTATGGGAACAAGTAAATAACTTTTCCCTATTCACTTTTTCCACACCAGTCATGATTTTTTAGACCTCTATCATATTCCCCCTTAGTCGCCTCTTTTCTAAGATGAAAAATCCAAGTCTTTTTAATGTCTCTTCATATGGGACCCATTCCAAACCCCTAATCATTTTTGTTGCTCTTTTCTGAATCTTTTCCAATGCCACTTTATCTTTTTTTGAGATGAGGCGACCACATCTATACGTAGTATTCAAGATGTGGGCGTATCATGGTTTTATATAGAGGCAATAAGATATTCTCCGTCTTATTCTCTATCCCTTTTTTAATGACTCCTAGCATTCTATTTTGCTTTTTTGACTGCCGCTGCACACTGAGTGGATGTTTTCAAAGAACTGTCCACAATGACTCCAAGATCTCTTTCTTGAGTAGTTGTAGCTAAATTAGTCCCCATCATATTGAATGCATAGTTGGGATTATTTTTTCCAATGTGCATTACTTTACATTTATCAACATTAAATTTCATTTGTCATTTTGTTGTCCAATCACTTAGTTTGGTGAGATCTTTTTGAAGCTCTTCACACTCTGCTTTGTTCTTAACTATCTTGAGCAGTTTAGTATCATCTGCAAATTTTCCCACCTCAGTTTACCCTTTCTCTAGATCATTTATAAATAAGTTGAATAGGATTGATCTCCGGATAGACCTTTGGGGGACCCCACTAGTTACCTCTCTCCACTTGGAAAACTTACCATTTATTCCTACCCTTTGTTTCCTGTCTTTTAACCAGTTATCAGTCTATGAAATGACCTTCCTTCTTATCCCATGACACCTTACTTTACTTAAGAGCTTTTGGTGAGGGACCTTGTCAAAGGCTTTCTGGAAATCTAAGTATGTTATATCCACTGGATCCCCCTTGTCCACATGTTAGTTGACCCCCTCAAAGAACTCTACTAGATTAGTAAGGCATAATTTCCCTTTACAGAAACAATGTTGACTTTCTCCCAACAAATTATGCTCATTCATGTGCCTGACAATTTTATTCTTTACTATAGTTTCATATAATTTGCCCAGTACTGACATCAGACTTACCTGTCTGTAATTGCCAAGATCACCTCTAGAGCCCTTTTTAAATATTGGCATCATGTTAGGTGGCATACTTCCAGTCATTAGGTACAGAGGCTGATTTAAAGAGTAGGTTGCAAACCACTGTTAATAATTCTGCAATTTCATATTTGATTTCTTTCAGAACTCTTGGGTGTATGCCATCTGGTCCCAGTGACTTGTTACAGTTAAATTTATCTATTTGTTCCAATACCTCCTCTAATGTCACCTTAATTTGGGATAATTCCTCAGATTTGTCACTTAAAAAGAATGGCTCAGGTTTGGGAATTTTCCTAACATCCTCAGCCGTGAAGACTGAAGCAAAGAATTCATTTAGTTTCTCTGCAATGACTTTATCATCTTTGAGTGCGCCTTTAAGCATCTCAATCGTCCAAGGGCCCCACTGGTTGGTTAGCCGGCTTCCTGCTTCTGATGTACTTAAAAAAACATTTTGCTATTATTTTTTGAGTTTTTGGCTAGCTGTTCTTCAAACTCCCTTGTGGTTTTTCTTGTTATATTTTTACACTTAATTTGACAGTGTTTATGGTCCTTTCTATTTTCCTCACTAGGATTTGACTTCCACTTTTTAAAAGATATCTTTTTATTTCTCATTGCTTCTTCTACTTGGTTGTTAAGCCACGGTGGCACTTTTTTGGTTCTCTTACTGTATTTTTTAATTTGGGGTATACATTTAATTTGGGCCTTTATTATAGTGTCTTTGAAAAGTTTCCGTGCAGCTTGCAAAAATTTTACTTTTGTCACTGTGCCTTTTAATTTCTGTTTAACTAACCTCCTCATTTTTGTGTAGTTCCCCTTTCTGAAATTAAATGCCACAGGGTTGGGCTGCTGAGGTGTTTTTTCCCACTACAGGGATGGTAAATTTTATTACATTATGGTCACTATTTCCAAGCAGTCCAGTTATATTTACCTCTTGGACCAGATCCTGTACTCCACTCAATAAGATGCACTCAGTGGAGGCTCAGTTCACCCTATTTCTACTCAGGCAGAACTTCTGTAATTGGATGGGAAAGTTGTTAAGCTGCCAAGACAAAAGAACTCTGCTGTAGAATCATGGTCTTCCACGATAAACATGGATAAATTATGTATATCACCTAAAGGTAGGGGTAGGCAATAATTTTCACAGGGAGGCCACTTACTGATTTTTTGTATGTGGTCAAAAGATATTAAAGGGATAAATACCAGGGAGGGAGAGGAATTATTTAAGCTCAATATCAACGTGGACACAAGAACAAATGGATATAAACTGGCTATCAGGAAGTTTATACTCGAAATTAGATGAAGGTTTCTAACCATTAGAGGAGTGAAGTTCTGGAACAGCCTTCCAAGGGAAGTAGTGGGGGCAAAAGACCTATCTGGCTTCAAGATTAAGCTAGATGGGTTTATGAAGGGGATGGTTTTATGGGATAACATGATCTTGGCAACTAATTGACCTTTCATTATCGGTGGTAAATAGGCCAATAGTGGGATGATAGGAGTTACTATAGAGAACTTTTTCCTGGGTGTCTGGCTGGTGAGTCTTGCCCACATGCTCAGGGTTCAGCTGATCGCCATATCTGGGGTTGGAAAGGAATTTTCTTCCAGGGTAGATTGGCTGAGGCCCTGGAGGTTTTTCGCCTTCCTCTGTAGCATGGAGCACGGCACACTTGCTGGAGGATTCTCAGCATCTTGGGGTCTTTAAACCATTATTTGAGGACTTCAATATCTGAGATATAGGTGAGAGGATTATTCCAGGAGGGGGTGGGTGAGATTCTGTGGCCTGCATTGTGCAGGGGGTCAGACTAGATGATCATAATGGTCCCTTCTGACCTTAAAGTCTATGAGTCATAGGTCGGCTCCATTCCCTGGAAGAGGTGAGGCCTGGGGAAGTAGGGGCGGACCTCGGGACTAGCCTCCTCACAGAGTTATCTGGGATCAGAGTCTTGGAAGTAAAAACACAGCAAAGGGTTTGTGGCTACTGGCGCCCCCGCTACCACGTTGCCTGGCAGCTGCCTAGGATTGCTGCAGCTATTTAAAAGGCATCCCTGCTAAGGTAGCACTGCAACCAGGATCATGAGCATTTAAATAGGATCTTGCTGCCTGAGCCACTGCATGGAAATTTGGTGGCCATGGCAGTAGGATATAAATAGAAAGTGGCCAGATGCAGTCCACAGACAAGATCAAAGTGTTACGCGGGCCGGATCTGCCCCCAGGCTGCATCTTGCCCAGCCCTGCCTAAAGGTCTGTTATTAATATCATTAATTTCTCAAACGAACTGTACAAATTGGACACAAAGCCCCCCACAAGTGCAGCTTACTGCAGGCCAGTGCAGAAACCTTAAGACACCACTAACGAGGATGAGTTAATTGAGACCATTAAGAATAAGAAAGCAGGGAAAGCTCCCATGGCTTCCCTGCCAAATTCTATAGACACTTCCTTGACCTCCTGTCTGACAAGATGCTTAAGATATTTCGCTGTCACTGCAACTGCAGTGGTGGACAAAGCCCCAGTCCCTGTAAATCAGTGCTGGAGCATCACACTGCACGCTCTGTGTGTCTCTGAGGGCTGCAGAGGTGGGGGCGCTGTGCTCTTGTGTGTCTGAGGACTGGCAGATCCAAGCCCCACCCTTTCCTTCTGAGGTCCCACCTTTTCTGGAAGCATGGAAGCCATTCTCCCTGACTTTGTCCAGGGGTCCACAGAGACTGTCAGCTCCTCTGCGAGGGCTGAACTAGTACCACAGAGAGATTGCCAAAGGACTGTGGACTAGAACCTTGTTAGGGTACCAGCTAATTCCATCAACTCTAACTCCTTTGCAGTCACCATCACAATGGTCCAGGCCCAATATCACCTTCTCTTGCACCCAAATGCCCTTTAGGCCCTGGCTACCAGCCCTCAACCACTCTGCTCTAACACCTTTTATTTATTTGTAGTGAGTATGAATCACAAATTTGGTGCAGATTTGGAACCTGTTGCATTTTGGGTTGTGAATGTCGGCAGGCGTGCAATTCTATTAAAACTTGTCAAGTAGAAAAATGCACATTTTGACCTATTTTTTCAGCGTAATATAATATTACTAACTAGAATAAATGCATTGTGCTGTCCATTGATGTTAGAGTTTTGAAGATGTTTTCAGTAGATGTACTACAGTTCATATTTTGTTCCATGTTGACCTTTGGCCCTTGGCACAGATTTTACACGTAATTGAGCAAAATGTTTAGCTGCATACTCACCTCTTTGACCTCACTCCCGCTGCTGCTGGGTGGCACAAGTAATCCCGTGGCCAAGCAGCAGAGCTCTCATTAGCAGCTGGACAAGTTGCCCTCCACTCCACATCCTGCTTACTTTTCACATTGAGTTTGTGTTTAGAACTCTCTGCACATGTACTGTACTTCATCAAGTCAAAAACAGCACATTCCAGTTTTTGCATATGCTGTGTTTAATAACAGAGATATGTTTTGTTTTGTCTTAACATTTTAAAGGAAAAGAGCCTTGTGCGACACCCAAGATCATAGACAGTAAAATGGAGGAGAATTCAGAAGTACCTATTTTAGAAGACACATCATCTTCACCAATAGATATTCAACAGCATTCATGGCAGGTTTCCACTGATATTGAAAACACTGAAAGGTATGTGTAGCTTTTGTTCTTAAATATGGGAATTTAGTTTCAATGCTTTGTTCAGCCTTTCCCCTATAGACAATCAACATTGCTACTTATATCAGTACATTTCTTCAGAACTTAATGTACACAACATTAACTTCTAAATCAGCGGGTACAGTGATGTTAAATATTTGATTTAGATGAGTACCACTGGATGCCACAGTGAGAGCACAAAGGAGAAGAAAGCACGAAGATAAATGAACATAAGAACATAAGAATGGCCGTACTGGGTCAGACCAAAGGTCCATCTAGCCCAGTAGCCTGTCTGCCAATAGTGGCCAGCACCAGGTGCCCTAGAGAGGGTGGACCGAAGACAATGATCAAGCGATTTGTCTCCTGCCATCCTTCTCCAGCCTCTGACAAACAGAGGCCAGGGACACCATTTCTATCCCCTGGCTAATAGCCTTTTATGGACCTAACCTCCATGAAATTATCTAGCTTCTCTTTAAACTCTGTTATAGTCCTAGCCTTCACAGCCTCCTCTGGCAAGGAGTTCCACAGGTTGACTACACGCTGTGTGAAGAAGAACTTTCTTTTATTAGTTTTAAACCTGCTACCCATTAATTTCATTTGGTGTCCTCTAGTTCTTCTATTATGGAACTAATAAATAACTTTTCTTTATCTGCCCTCTCCACACCACTCATGATTTTATAGACCTCTATCATATCCCCCCTCAGTCTCCTCTTTTCTAAACTGAAAAGTCCCAGTCGCTTTAACCTCTCTTCATATGGGACCCGTTCCAAACCCCTAATCATTTTAGTTGCCCTTTTCTGAACCCTTTCCAAGTCCAAAATATCTTTTTTGAGGTGAGGAGACCACATCTGTACACAGTATTCAAGATGTGGGCGTACCATAGTTTTATACAGGGGCAGTAAGATATTCTGTGTCTTATTTTCTATCCCTTTCTTAATAATTCCTAGCATCCTATTTGCCTTTTTGACCGCCGCTGCACACTGTGTGGAAGTTTTCAGAGAACTATCCACGATAACTCCAAGATCTCTTTCCTGATTTGTCATAGCCAAATTAGCCCCAACATACTGTAATGATAGTTGGGGTTATTTTTCCCGATGTGCATTACTTTACACTTATCCACATTAAATTTCATTTGCCATTTTGTTGCCCAATCACTCAGTTTGGTGAGATCTTTTGGAGTCCTCACAGTCTGCTTTTGTCTTGACTATCCTAAACAGTTTGGTATCATCCGCAAACTTTACCACCTCACTGCTTACCCCTTCCTCCAGATCATTTATGAATAAGTTGAAAAGGATTGGTCCCAGGACTGACCCTTGGGGGACACCACTAGTTACCCCTCCATTCTAAAAATTTACCATTTATTCCTACCCTTTGTTTCCTGTCTTTTAACCAGTTCTCAATTCAAGAAACCTTCCCTCTTATCCCATGGCCATGTAATTTACACAAGAGCCTTTGGTGAGGGACCTTGTCAAAGGCTTTCTGAAAATCTAAGTATACTATATCTACTCGATCCCCCTTGTCCGCCTTATTTGTTAACCCCTTCAAAGAACTCTAATAGATTAGTAAGACATGATTTCCCTTTACAGAAACCATGTTGACTTTTGTCCAACAAATTATGTTCTTCTACATGCCTCACAATTTTATTCTTTACTATTGTTTCAACTAATTTGCCCGGTACTGAAGTTAGACTTACCGGTCTGTAATTGCCAGGATCGCCTCTAGAGCCCTTTTTAAATATTGGTGTCACGTTGGCTACCTTCCAGTCATTAGGTACGGAAGCCGATTTAAAGGATAGGTTACAAACCACAGATAATAGTTCAGCAATTTCCCATTTGAGTTCTTTTAGAACCCTTGGATGAATGCCATCCGGTCCCGGAGATTTGTTAACATTAAGTTTTTCTATTTGTTCCAAAACCTCCTCTAATGACACTTCAATCCGGGACAGTTCCTCAGATTTATCACCCACAAAGGACGGTGCAGATTTGGGACACTCCCTAACGTCCTCAGCCGTGAAGACTGAAGCAAAGAAATCATTTAGTTTCTCCACAATGGCTTTATCGTCCTTGATTGCTCTTATTATATCTCGATCGTCTAGGGGACCCACAGGTTTTTTAGCAGGCTTCCTGCTTCTAATATACTTAAAAAAACATTTTGTTATTTCTTTGAGAGTTTTTGGCTAGCTGTTCCTCAAAATCTTTTTTTGCTTTTCTTATTACATTTTTACACTTGATTTGACAGTGTTTATGTTCCTTTCTATTTATCTCACTAGGATTGGACTTCCACTTTTAAAAGATGCCTTTTGTCCTCACTGCTTCTTTTACATGGTGGTTAAGCCACGGTGACTCTTTTTAGGTCTCTTGCTGTGTTTTTAATTTGGGGTATACATTTAAGTTGGGCCTCTATTATGGTGTCTTTAAAAGTTTCATGCAGCTTGCAGGATTTGGCTCTAGTCATTGTGCCTTTTAATTTCTGTTTAACTAACCTCCTCATTTTTGCGTAATTCCCCTTTTTGAAATTAAATGCCAGAGTGCTGGACTGCTGAGGTGTTCTTCCCACCACAGGAATGTTAAATGTTATTATACATTTGGACTTACTTGTAGAGCAGACATAATAAAGCTGATTTTCACTCTTAACCAGGCCTCTGCTTTTGTATCCCAAATTACCTGCTCTCCATTTTGGCACTTGTAAGCCAGGCAGTTAGACATCTAATTGACATCATTTGTGCCTGCCAATAATTATGAATGTGTGGAAATAAATAAGTGTATACCAAATTAGCTCCTTTCATCCTCTGGCTTTCTATGTGCAAGTTGAAGCTTCTATGGCCTTTTTTTTTTTTTTAAAGTAAGAGATAACCCAGATGGATTCTGATCTTACTCAAACTGATCTCTATCTAAGGTTTTGTGTGTGTTACCACTAAAAGCATGAGGGCTAATTTACTTGGATAACCAAATTCTGTTCTATCAAAAGAGGAGCTGAATAAGGGTATGTCTAGACTACATGGCTCTGTCGACGGAGCCATGTAGATGAGTTTACTAGACATAGCAAAATGAAGCGGCGATTTAAATAATCGCCGCTTCATTTACATCAAAATGGCCACCGCGCTGTGCCGACGATCAGCTGATCGGCACAGCGGGGCAGTCTAGATGTTCCACGGTCAACAAGGGAAGCCTTGTCTGGTATGCCTCATGAAACAGAAGTGCAGGACTAGAACAACACTGCCTTTGTGCTTGGTACTGTCCAAGATACAAAATGCAGTCACTGTCCCAAAGAACTTACAGTCTAAGGCCAGGTCTACAATAGACTAGGCAGGTCAGCTTAAGGCATGCCATCCAGCTACACAAAATGCATAGCTGGATTTGGCTTGCCTTAAACCAAGCCGTGGCAGTGTCTACACTGCCGGAGGCCGACTGGAGCACATGCTCCTGTTGGTTTCCCTTACTCCTCACATAATGACGAATACACAACATCGGCCGGGTCTGCTTTCAGTGTTCAATTTGGGGGTCTACACTAGACCCACTAAATCAAATACAAGAAGATTAACCTCTGGAGGTTTGATCTTGTTTGTAGTATACACAAGACCAAAGTATTTGCTGTCTAGGGGCATAAGGGTAATGCAGCCAACACAGGTTCTGATACCAGTTGTGCTGTGTCTGGTGCATCTCTCCACTAGGAACTGGATTGAGCCCACCAACTTATTTTATAAAGACCATTCAACATCCAGGAAGTAGTAATTATTTCATCATCCTGGACCAAATTTGAACCAGAAAGCTACCAATTACAGTCACATCAACCCTACAGTTCCTCATTATTTTTGTTAGACGAGAAATATGTCTTTAGATTTAAAGAATTGGATTGGCTTTTATATTGGAACCAACTACTTGTCCATTGGATAAATCCAGAAGAGCTCATTATTCCCATTTTGAGTTTATTTCAGTGTATTGTACTATTCCTGCAACCTCTCAAATGCAGAAAATAGGTTATCTGTTTTACTTTTAATTTCCACAGAGACATGAGAGAAATGAAAAACCTTTTAAGCAAACTCAGGGAGACTATGCCTTTACCATTGAAAAATCAAGGTGAGTTTTGTTTTTTCTCCATGTAATGTAAATTAAGATATTTAAGTGTTATCAGAAAAATCTACATTGTTTTCTAAATATTATACAAATATTCTGGATGAGTTCTGATCCACTGATATCAATGACAGAGCTCCCACTGACATCAATAGGTCTAGGACTTCACTGTGTCTTTACTGATCTGGGATCTGCACATTAGGAAAAATGTGAACAAACTGGAGGGAGTCCAAAGGAGAACAGTAAAACATGGGGGGAAAAAGTTAAAAAAAAACAACCTGTAAGGAAAGGTTAAAAAAACTGGGCATGATTAGTTTTGAGAAAAAGACTGGGGGGGGGGGGGGGCTGATCACAGTCTTCAGATATGTTAAGGGCTGCTATAAAGAGGACTGATTATTTGTCTAGGGATGTTAGCTATCAGGTAATAGAGTAGTTGACTATCCGCATGAATTCTTAGCAGTTAGTCAACTGTTCTGTAGTCCCTGGGGGCAGGGCTGGCAGCCAGTGCAATCTGGCCCCACTCCCAGGGAGCACCCTGCCACCCTGAGCTGCAGCCTCTGATACCAGGGGTGAGGCAGCAGCGCGGTGGGGGGAAGAGGTTGCACCGCAGAGACAGTGCTGGGGGAACCAGCTTTTAAGCCAGCTTCCCCCAGCACTGGCTCCTGTTTTTCCCTTCTTCCCACCCCCCCTCGCCCTTGCTGCCTCTGTATCGTAAGTAGTCGACTAGATTAACAGATCAGCCTAGACTTATCGGTTAGTCAACAGATCAACTACTCGCCTACATCCCTACATTTGTCCCATGTCCACTGAAGGCAGGGCAAAAAGTAATGGGCTTAATCTGTAGCATAGGAGATTTGGGATAGTGATCAGAAAGAACTGTATAACAATAAGGGTAGTTGAGCTTTGGAATAGACTTCCAACGGAGGTTGTGGAATCCCCATCTGTGGAGGTTTTAGAAGAGGTTAGACAAACACTTGTCAGGTAATGGTATAGGACTTTGCATCTTCAAGTATTCTAAGTTCTCTGGACTCTCTCACTCTCTCCAGTTGGCCCTAAAAATGAAAAGCTAAGGTATATTCTTTATCATATGTTACTATTTTTATAATGCTGTTAGTGTACATGGCAGCATACAGTGTGCTAAACATAACAGGTCCCTATCCCAAGGAGCTAACTGTCTAACGGCACAGCAGTTACAAGGCAAACACAGAATGGGGAAAATGCATTGCACTCCTGATGTTTCAGAATGGAGGGGATTGCAAAGGGTTTGGGAGGAGGGGAGAAAGAAAGGCACAGAGAAAGAAGGTGGACATAGCAAAAGAAAGACCCTTGCAGTGGAATAGGAGAAACTTGAACTTGGTGTGGAAGAGAGGAAGACAGTTTAGAGTTCTGAGGATGAATCCTCCCTCTGCATGCTGGCCCCTTTATATTGCTCTGGTAGTCCTTCTGACAGGGAGAGTCGACAGCAACAAGAGCCAGGCTCAGTGTCTAAGGATTTATCTTACCACCACAAAATAGAATCAGCTCAAATTTCCATCCAGCAAGCTGGGAAAACTAAACACCTTTGGGCACCTCTCAAAGGCATTCCTTCCCTAGTCGCACAAGCACTGAATAAACCTTTCATTAAATGGGAAAACGGGACCCAGTCTTAATTTGGGAAAATACCACAAACACAGTTCAGAAGCACGTGACCATAGGCAAACATCCACCCGACAGCGTGCTAGGCAGTGTCCTTTACCTCAGTTTCCCCCTTTGCTGTGTGAAAGTCCAACAAACAAACGTCTCTTAGTACGCCACTCCCCTCACCCTGCTCACAGATGGCTGTCCATGGTTAGCAAAGATCCAGAGTTCAGAGGTATGTTCATGTGGTTCACCTACTACCTCTGGGGGCAAAGGAACATCAATCAGTGTCTCTGATGCAGCTCTGCAACTGGCTCAGAGTTGTTGCGCTCTTTCTGCCACCACCACTGGCCACTGTTGCTGCTCCCACACATCATGTTCTGAGGTTCTGCCACTTAAGCCAGCTCTACTGATTTCAGCAGGTAGTGGAGAACCTCACAGCCAGTGCAGTCTCTGTGTTGTCTTTCCCTGTCCCCACATAATGTGTAAGTCTTCACCCCTAGACATGTTCAGCAATAATATCAGCTCTAGGAATTACCAGCCAGAAACAAAGACTCTCAGCTCTGAGACCAACCAGCTCTGTAATTAAATGCAAGGGACTCAGCAGCATCCACACTGCCACATAGAAACACCTATTTCCCACCCACTCATCTTGATGGGGACGTGACGTCCTTACCCACTGCTTAGCAAGTGAGGTTCAGCTTAGGGTGACCCTCTCACATGAGGGAGAGGGGAGTTCCATGGTGTAATGAAGTGGGGATTGTGTTCACTCTGTTCACTTGTCATGTTGTATGTGATTTCTACTGTCCTGTATTGCTCTGTTGTAACTCTGTGTGTGTGTGCCTCAGTTTCCCTGAGCACTGCACCGGTGCCTGGCTGGGGATGGGAATTTTGGGTGTAACTTTCACTGAGAGGGAAGCTGCCCAGCCCAGCATGTACACAGCATGCTCTCTTGTAACCTGAGCCTAGGTGGAGAGGGGTACGTGCAACCAGAGTGGAAATCCATCAACTACACAAAGAAACCTTTTGGCCTGGAAACTGGACAAAGGAGGAGGCAGGGTTGCCTGCAGGGCCCTGGCTCTGGGCTCCCCTTCCCCAAGATGGATTGTACTGTCTGCTCCTGGCTCCTGTGCTGACAAGTCTGTTCTATGCTGTGTCCCTGTGAACAAATAAACTTTCTGTTCTACCTGCCAGCTGAGAGTCACATTTGGCTGCAAATGGGTGTGGGGGGGTAGGGCCTGGTGGCTCCCCACTCCTCCATAACACATGGTAAGCACAGTTCTGCTGCCCTTTACTCATATATACAGTAAGGAGAACACACTTCATTACTCATGCATTCAAATCCTGGAGTGATTTGTATCCCCAAACCAGCCAAATTTGATCACTTTGGCAGAGCAGGCATATCTATGCAAATATGGTCTGCTCCTGAAGTTTCCCTCCCCCCCCCCCAGTTTATCACAGAGGAAGGCAAATGCAAATATGGTCTGCTCCTGAAGTTTCCCTCCCCCCCCCCCAGTTTATCACAGAGGATCTTACACTCCACAGAGATGGCCTAAAGATCTCTGATAAATGCACCAGAGCCTTCTAGAGCTGTGCATCAGGCAGACATACTTTTAAATTGCCCAAGGCTGCTCTAAACTATGCTGGGGGGCAGCCCCAACATCAAGAAGGTACAAACAGCTTTTTTGCTCCTCCCACAAACATACACCAGCTGTGTTCAGAACTTACTGCCCACTTCAGAGAACTGAGGTCTCAAGGGAGGATGATAATACTTAGCCCTCATATAGGACTTTGCATCTTCAAGTATTCTAAGATCTTTAATTACAACTGCATTTTGGATTCCTCAAAGAGAGAAAATAAGAAGACCAAAAAGGAGATTTAGATAATTACCAGGGTGTGGCCTAATAATTTCACATCTAATCATTAAAGTTAAGAGCTTGGTTGTAACAGAAGAAAGTTGTGAGATGAGTTGATAGTGTTGACTGAATCGGTCCTTACATGACCTGATCTTGCTTTCAGTTACATCAATGAGAGGGTTTCAGAGGAATTCACTGAAATCAGGGTGAGCTCACTAGTTCTTACAAGCTTAGTACAGTGCTACTAAATTTGCAGCTGTGCTTGAAGTCTGAGTGAAAAAGTGTTAAGATACCCAAATGTACTGAGCATGTATCATGGATGAAATTTAAGAAGGAGAATGTATTTTCTCAAAGGAATCATACATGCAAAACAAAATCCATTTCTTACCCTAGGTATTAGAAGCTGCATATGTAACATTTTCCCTACACATGCCAGTTGCAATGTAATTATTCTCCTCTGAAGTGGATACTAATGCTGCCCTTTGGATCACCTACCCATGGGTCCAGGAATATTATGGACAGCAACCTATCCCCTATCCTCCAAAGACAACTCCATTATGCACTCAGGTCCCCAAAGGGTCTTAGGCACTGCAGCATCTAGCCTAACTTTTAGGTACCTTGCCACACAGGAGAATCCACAAAACTTGAGTTAGACAACCAGGCTCCTTATGCAATGCCAGTGGAGAGTTAGACACCGAAGAGAGGGGTCCATAAAAGTCAGCGTGATGGGTGCAGAGCCAACTAAGACAGCCAGTAACAGATGCCTAAGAAGGGATGTGTCGTAAGCCTCACCCCACAGAGTGAATTAGACACCTAAGTATGCAATGGAGGGATTCAAAAGCTGTGAAACTTCTCCTGGAGAAAGACATTTAAGCAGTTTCTTGCAAGAATCTTCTCATGCAGACATCAAAGTTGGATGTCCAGGTATGGTAATCAGAGGATAGATTCTGTATCCAAGGAGCTTAGGCATTGTAAGCTTCTCTCCAGATGTCAAGATGGGCACTCTTCCAACAGATGAGTTATTGTTTGCAACATCGTCACAGCATGGAGAGGAAACCAGACCAACCTGGTGCTCAACTGTGGCAAGTGTGTATGATTCTGAGAATAGCCTGTTGAGCCTAGTCCAGGATCTACAATCAAATGGACAAGGAGGCAGGCTGAGCAACCGACTCCTCAGTTTACTCAGTGTGTTAGACTCTTAGGGCACGTCTACCCAGCAGTGGTATTTCGGAATAACTGACGTTAGTCTGAAATAACATTGTCAAAATAACTGTTTGTAGTGTAGATGCAGACTATGTCAAAATAGTGTTGAGCTGGAGGATTTCTTACTCCGACTCCTGAAACCCTCATTTTCCAAGGAGTAAGGGAAGTTGGAGGAAGAGTGCTCTACCTTGGACTTCCTGCTGCGTAGACAGTGCCAAAAGCCGAAATAAGCTATTTCGATTTAAGCTATGCAATTGGCGTAGCTCAAGTTGCATAGCTTATTTTGGCTTTAGCCCTGCTGTGTAGACGTGCCCTTCTGGAGTGGAGACATCAGTGGGAATGATCATTTTCAGCTCCCCGCTGGTGCTGACTGCCGAGCTTGGGGAGTAAGTTTACTGCCTTAATTTGGCACCCCCTGTCAATAGCAAACAGCAAAGCAAAAATAGACAAAATAAAAAAATCTGAGCTCTTCCAATAACAGCAATGGCACACACCTAATACCACACAAAACAGTTAGGAGAGGGGGTAGAAAGGCAAAGGAAAACAGATATGGCCTTCCTGGTAATCTGTAGGGAACTTATCCAACAGGTGAGGAGCCCTAGTTCAATTCTCCCCTGTGCCTGATATGGAGAAGTGATTTTAACATGAGTTTTACACCACTCAAAATGAGTGCCCTCATCACCAGACCATAGAGTCATTCTTTCTCTCTGGTCCAAACCATATTTATGTAACACCATGGAAAGGCTTTTAATAGGAGAGAGACATATCAGCGTTTCCCATGGTCCAGTGGCTAGCAGCCTCATCTATGAGGTGGGACACTCCGATTCAAATCCCTTCTCCACTTCATGCTAACAAAAGATTGACCCAGACTCTCCCACATTCCGGGTGAATTGCCTAATCAATGGGCTAAAGACTGTAAGGAAGTCTCAGACAGGTAGCCACATTAGTCTGTAACTTTAAAAACAATGAGTAGTCCTATGGCACCTTAGAGACTAACAAAAATATATAGAATTACTCACTTTCATGGGAGATTTTATATATACATCACACACACACACACACACACACACACACACACACAATGGACCCATGGTAATGAGGCTAAGTAAGTGGGCTGGATGTGTCCCATTCATAGTTTTGATGTGTAAATGTGGATGTTAAAGTCAGGAGAAATTGGCTTTGTAATGCGCCAATCAGTTAATGTCTTTATTCAAGCCCAGGGTAACAGTGTCAAATTTGTAGATGAATTCCAATTCTGCAGACTCTCTCTGTAATTGGATAGTGCCCAGTAGAAACACAGTGCATTTTAAACTTAAGCACAGAGGGTATGTCTATACTAGCCCGCTAATTTGAACTAGGGAGGCTAATGTAGGCATTCAAACTTGCAAATGAAGCCTGGGATTTATAATTTCGTTCCTTCGTCGTCGCCATGTTATCTAGTCCGATTACTGCGCCATACGCAGCAGTTAAACAGTAATTGAACTGTCCTTAGTTCAAATTACCTGTTACACCTCATCCCAGGAGGAGTAACAGGTAATTTGAACTAAGGACTTAGTTCGACTACCGCTTAACTGCCGTGTGTAGTCAGGGCAGTTAGTCCGACTAGTGGCATTTAAAAATGGCGATCGATGGAACATAAATAAAGCCCGGGATATTTAAATCCCGGCTTCATTTGCAAGTTCGAATGCCTACATTAGCCTCCCTAGTTCAAACTAGGGGGCTAGTGTAGACAAACCCAGAGTGACATTAGGTGCCTCTACGTTTAGGCAGCACCAGACTGGTGGGAGTTTTGAAAACCTCGGTGACTTCTAAATTTGGGACTTAGGCAACTGAAATGGACGCTTAAGTCTTTGTGTGGATCAGGACTTTACTCTGTATCAGTCTGGTCAAGGTCTGTCCTGAGGGTTTCTTAAATCCCTTTTCATAGTTAGCAAGCATTTTATTATTCATGTTTTCCTGGAGCTGTGGAACAATGTTATTTTTACAAACAAAAAAACAGGACTATGTAGCACTTTAAAGACTAACAAGATGGTTTATTAGGTGATGACCTTTCGTGGGCCAGACCCCACTTCCTCAGATCAAATTGTGAAAGAATTCTTCCACAGTTTGATCTGAGGAAGTGGGTCTGGCCCACAAAAGCTCATCACCTAATAAACCATCTTGTTAGTCTTTAAAGTGCTACATAGTCCTGTTTTTTGTTTCAGCTAAACTAGACTAACACGGCTACATCTCTATTACTATTTTTACAAACAGATACTATAAAAATCCCAGCGTGGACAGGGAAGTAGGTCTTTTATCTTACCACAAAAGAGATTGGATTATCAAATAATGTTGCCTAAAGTTAAGATCTTGACTTTGAATAGCTTTTATTTAGGTTTCTAAATATGGATTTAGGAGCCTAACTTTAGGCAACGAAGTCTGGTCCCTGTCTCCACAGATGAAAGGATAAGTCTTGTCAAGGTCAGTGATTGAACCATTGTGCTACCTGCCAGGGTCTTCTGTCTCTCTTCCTCTACCTTTTTTCATAACTGATGTTCTAAAACACTGTATATGTTATTATGGAGCGATGGCCATAGCTCTATAATTAGTGCTTTAAGACTCAGAATATGTAAATACATTATTGGAATACAGCTGATGTAGGACAGTTACAACTAAGCAGTATTAGATATGCTCTTTACAAACAGGACTGTACTTAGAAGCATTTAGATTGTAAGCTCTTTGGGAAAAAGACCATCTAATGTACCCTGAGTTTGTATCGTGCCTAGCACAATGTGGCCCTGGTCCTCTATTGAGGCTCCCAGGTGCTACTAGTATACAAATAAGCAAGTGTTTTCTTTTTAATATGCCTAATTGTATTAAACTTTGTACTTCTTTCATTATAGATGATAGCAGCCTCCTTAACCTGACTCCTTATCCATTAGTGAGAAGGCGAAAGCGAAGGTTCTTTGGACTGTGCTGCCTTGTCTCAAGCTAAAAGATTCAGCACAGAAACACCAAGAAAACCATAACTATCATGAAACCAACATTATTTGAAAGGATAAGGATTGGCCTTTGAAAGGATAAATCTTACTGCTTGTGATTATAAAATGTTTTCTACACTGCCCTATTCCTCCTCTCCCTGCCCCTTCTCAAAAAGTTTTACAGTTCAAAGTTGTTAGTCTCAAGAACCAGAAAGGGAACAGATTTAACATGATTATGATTTTTTTAAAGATTTTTGTAATGACATTCCGCATGTCAATTTTAAATCATTCAGTGGCTAGATGCAAGAATTATGGTTATTAGCTCATCCTAAAGGTTTTTTTATTATACAAACCACAACAGAAATTGTGTATAGTACAGTACTATGACTATAGCTCTTATTAGTATCACATTAATAGAATATGATCAAATATTGTAAACAGTCTTTAAACATAGAAAACTATTTCAAACATCAAAACGTATTAAACTTCTAATATTAAAAACTAACTACTGTAATAGAACATGCACAAACTCTCCTATTGTTTTTTGTGCTCTCATTCATATTTAGTCTTCCACTATATCTCAATTTAGTAAAGAATTTCACAATAAAAGCTCTTAATTTATCATACTCAAAATCATATAAAATATTCATATTTGTAAATACAAAGTAATCATAATATCTACATACTGTACAGAACATAGAAGGTAATTAATTTCCTTTAAGCCAATGGTGTCTATATCAACTTTTGGAAGAAAGGGGCAATGGAGTTAAAAGATGGTGTAGTACAATATACAATTACCCTCCAATATAAAGCAGAAAATACTTTGTTTCCATTAAAAACTGAAGCATGGTGTCTGCACATCAACTTAGCGTTAACTCTTATAGGGCATGCCAGAATTAGCTCAGACTGTAAAATATTTGGCATTTTACATTGTTAATAAACTTTTTTAGTTAAACTAAAAACTGTCTGCTTTCTAATTATATCACTAGGAAATCAATTGACTATAATGTATCAGTAGTAATATTTGCTCCATTTTCAAGACTCCTGTTCTCAGAAGAAAATGACAAATTACAAGTCTGCCTACATGCAGTGTTTAGACTGACAACTAATGGCAATGGTATGTATGGCAAGACATAGGGAACTATTGTCTCCAACTCTGAGGGAATACAGACAAGATACCAAGAATGTGCTGGAACATATCTGGGAACATATCCAGCAGTAACTATTCCGGGGCAGGTCATCCTTCCCTTGTAATCTGTAACACCTGGCCAGGGCTTGTATCAACCCCACTCCATATCTCCCAACAGTCCCAAATTTGTGGAACTGCGGCTGCCCTACTTTGACACCCCAAAATGCCTTGTCCCACTAGACGTGGTTCCTGTGGGGCTGGCTGGGCTTAGTTCCCCCCTTGAGTCATTGTGACCTGGCTCCTGGTATATCGGGTCACAGTGCGCCTCATGTTTTGGCCCTCCCTTTTCCCACCTCCTTCTCCACTAGGGAAAGGACCTGACTCCTTGCTTGGTCCCATCCAGCTTTTGCCACTGAAACGTTGGGAAGTATGCCACTCCTCCACAGCATGAAACAGGTTCCATCACTGTTGCTGGGACCACCATCACCCTCATGTGAGATGGTGGGAAAAGGGTGTTATCCTGTGAACATTAGGAGCCCAAATCACCTTTCTTACTTTCGCTGGGAGTTGCCTCATCCTAATCTGCTTCCAACTGTGCTTTATCAGGACCCAGCCCCCAGTCAAATGAATGTCTGCAGTGGGCACCTGCTAATACAACAAAGACATTTTCCTGCCAAATCTACCCACTTGGAGCCTGAGCTGCTAAGAGGAATGAATACAAAAAAATCACACTGACTGTGCCAGTTTGGCAGTGCAGGAAAGATTCCTTGCCAGGTATAAATGCGTGACTAGCATCACGCCCACAGCAACACCTAAAAATCTCAAGGGAGTGGTAGAGCTTTTCTTTCCAGTGCAGAATGGTGTCTCCAGGCAGGGGAAGATCTCATTTTGAGTATGCAAGTTTATACTGCACCCGTTAGTCCAAAGGATCAGCTACAGGGCCTCACTCTGACCCACAAGGAGGCTGAGTGCCTGCAAAGAGAGGAGAGAGGGAGCAGTCCTTAAAGGGGCCAAAGGTTTTCCATCCCTTGCTGGCCCAGACAGTCTCCCCACTGCTGAGACTGGGGAGGGAGGGTTGAAGGTGTTCTTTGTGACATACTCATTCACAAAATGGCATGGTTGAAAGTTGTGATCTGATCTGATTTTCAACCCAGATAACCATTGCCCAATAAACACATTTTGGAGACTGTAGGAGCTTGAGCCCACGCCTATAAGGCTATCGTAATTAGTACATTGAGTACATTAGTAAGGGATGACACCTTAGGTGACATCTTAGAAAAGAGACAACTAAGGGGGGAATAAGAGGTCTGTAAAATCATGAATGGTGTGGAGACAGTGCTGAAGGATCACATGATGAAATTAATAGGCAGCAGGTTTAAAACAAACATAAGAAAATACTCTGTACACAACTCAAAGTCAACCTATGGAACTGATTGCCTGGGATTGGTGTGAAAGCTAAAAGTATAACTGGGTTCAAAAATGAATTAGATAAGTTCATGGAAGATAGGTCCATCAGTGGCTACTAATCAAGATGGTCAGGAATGTAACCCCAAACTCTGGGTAGCCCTAACCCTCTGACTATCAGGAACTGCGACTGGCAAATGGGAAACAGACCACTCAAAAAGTTGCCCTGTTCTGTTCAGTCTGTCTGAAACACCTGGCAGTCACCACAGTTGGAAGATAGGATATGGGGCTAGATAGCTGTCCTTATGTTCAATCCGACATCACAAAAATTACATTAATACTACAAAACCCATTAAACAATTAAATATATTAAATTAAGATGTCTACTTTTAGCTTTTTTATAAATGTCCCTTCTCTGACATTCTATAACAAGGAGGAGAGGCAGATCCTTAAATAAAAACATCAAGTATTTCTGCTTCCCTCCAGCTGAGTAGACAGGTGTATGGGTTAACAATGAAGAGTCTGCTAGAGGCTGACCCCCAGCAGTATACATGGCAAGTACTGGCCAAAGAAGGTTACATCTATATCTCTCTGAAGACACTTTGGGTATGTCTAGACTACATGGCTCCATCGACGGAGCCATGAAGATGAGTTTACTAGACATAGGAAAATGAAGCAGTGATTTAAATAATCGCCGCTTCATTTACATCAAAATGGCCGCCGCACTGTGCCGATCAGCTGTTTGGCGGCACAGCGGGGCAGTCTGGACGCGCCGCAATCGACAAGGGAAGCCATTTCACGAGGCATACTGGAGCCATTTCACAAGGCTTCCCTTGTCGACCGCGGCGTGTCTAGTAAATTCATCTACATGGCTCTGTTGACCCGGAGCCATGTAGTCTAGACATACCCCGTTATGTCCACCTGCCAGCATAATATTTATGCTATTGAGGCAGTTTTGAGGAAACTGAGGTAAGCAAGACTGATTTCCTCTAATGCCGAAAAAGTTGATGTCAAATTCCTGAGCTCAATAGGAGTCACAAGATCCTGACCCTATGCACTAGATCCCACCCCATTCTGTTTTGGGGAACAGAAGCACATACTAATGAAAAGAAATATGAAAAAAGTAACCAATAAATGTTTGCAAATCTCAGAAATGTCTGCAGTAAGTTTGTCTGTGTTTTGAACAAAAGTTTAAACTGAAGACATTAAAAAGATGATTTTATCTGAACTAATGTTACCAGTCCTACCAGAATTTTACCCAGTTCTCCTTTTTAACTGTTTTGGATTCAGTAACATTTTTTAACTTTTATTATTGTGGGGTTTTGTTGCTGTTTCACTATGTTTATGAGCAGAACAGTGATGTTCTTTTTGCACCTATAATTTTCATTGTTACAAATTAGCTTACCACCACTTTTGTGAAAGCTCAAGTCTTAATGACTGTGTAAAAAATTGTTTCTGACTATTGACAAAGTAGATTTTATCAGTAGATTTTGCTGGCGCTGTGGATCCAATATATCTACAGGTATATCTACACTACAAGGATATTGCTAAATAGCACATCCACACTACAGGGAAGCCTCGAAATTAGTCCAAGGCAGGCTCCCCTAATATGTACGTGCTACCTCAATTTAGAACCCCAGGAAGCACTGGGGAGTAATTACTTGGAATGGCCCTGGGGAAGACCTATTTCAAAACAGTGGCCAGTGGACTTCCCACACTACTGCTATTTCAAAATAGGCATTATTCCTTGTGAAATGAGGGCTTATTATTCCAGAATAAGAAACCTGTTATTTCAAAATAATTTCAAAATAACGGGCTTGCTGTGTAGACATTCACCTTGTTATTTAGAAATAACATGGGTTATTGCAAAATAATACTGTAGTGTAGGCATGCCCTTAGCGTATGTCTACACAGCAAAGTTATTTCAAAATAACAGCCCTTATTTTGAAATAACTTTCCTAGCATCTACACAGCCAAACCGCTATTTTGAAATAAAATCGAAATAGCGGAGCACTTATTTCGAATTTGGTAAACCTCATTCTACACGGAATAACGCCAAATTTGAAATAGCTATTTTGAAATAAGTGCTGTGTAGACACTTACATTGAAATAGGGGGCCTCCAGCCTTCTCAGGGTGCCCTGGTGGCCACTCCAGCCTCAACCAAGAACACTTTTCTCCCTCCCTGTCCCTCCCCCTGGAGCCCTTAAAGGGATAGACTCTGGCCACAGTGCCTGTGCCAGCTCCAAGCCTGCCAGCCCAGAGCCAGCAGTCACTGCCCCTGACCCAGTGGCCCCAAAACATGAGCCAGCAAGCCACTGGCAGCCAGCACTCCACCGCTCCCCAGGAGCAGTCTGCCAGCTCCCAGGAGCCTGCCAGGGCCCGGAGAAGGAGGGTGCCTTCCTGGTCCAGGATGGAGATCATGGACCTTATCAGGTTTGGGGGGGGATGCCCCCAACGTCCATCATCTCCACACTAGACGGAGGAACGCAGCTGTCTATGGCAGGATAGCTGTCAGCCTGGCCACCAAAGGCCACATGTGAACCCAGGAGCAGGTTTTCATGACAATCAAGTTGGTCCGGTGAGACCAGCAACCGTGAGCTTCCCCTCCCCCCATCTTCCCCTTGCTTCCCCCTTCCAGCTCCCTCCTCCCAGGTTTCCCCCTCCCCCTCTTCTCCCCTCTCCCGCCTCCTTTCCCCAGTCTCACCAGAGTTTCATTCCCTCCCCACCAGTTGTGTTAAATAAAGAGAGTTTGTGTTCATGAAAATACGTGTATTTTATTTGACACCAGGAAGGGGGATTAGGGAAGGGTAAGTGGAAGGACATGAGGGAGGAATGAGGCACAAACCCCCAGTGGGGCAGACCAGGGAGTCTCTTAGTGCTCCTCAGGTAGAAGCTCTCTCGCAGGGCCTCCTGGATACTGACAGCCCTCCGATGGACCTCCCGGATGGCAGTCTGCAGCAAGTGCAGCCAGGCTCGCAGCAACGCATCCAAGAGAAGCACCAGAGTGCCCAGGAGCAGCTCTGGCTCCATGTTGCAGAGTGCTGTGGTGTCCCGAGTGAGGGCAACCAGAGCACGCAAAGACAAAATGCTTTGCTGTCCCTCATCAAGGTAGATAAGCAAGCAGGGAAACCTGAGAACTGGCTGTCCGGGGGGGGGGTTCCTTTAAGCACAGACCTCAGATAGCCTCAGGCAGCAACCCCACACAGCAAGTCCTGACCTGGTGCCCTGCCAGAACTGGTTCCGGCCAGCTTTAAATGCGATTCAGAGTCCACTCAGTGTGGATGCGCTATTTTGAAATAGCAAAATGCTATTTCGAAATGCATTTTGTGTGTTGACGCATTATTTCAAAATAAGCTATTTCGAAATAAGATATTTCGAAATAACACTGTAGTGTAGACATACCCAAAGGCTGTGTCTACATTGGTGTGATCTTTCGCCAAAGCGGCTGCTTTTGCGCAAAAACATGCTGCCTGTCTACACTGGCAGGAGTTCTTCTTGCAAGAACACTGACGTTCTAATGTGTGAAATCAGTGCTTCTTGCGCGCAAGAACTATGATGCTCCTGCTCAGGAATAAGCCCTCTTGCGCAACTGTTCTTGTGCAAGAGGCCAATGTAGACAGGCAACATGAATTTCTTGCGCAAGAAAGCCTGATGGCTAAAACAGCCATCGGAGCTTTCTTGCACAAGAGAGCATCTACACTGGCATGGATGCTCTTGCGCAAAAGCGCATCTCTTGCGCAAAGGCACATGCCAGTGTAGACGCTCTCTTGCACGAATACTTTAACGCAAGAACTCTTGCGTTAAAGAGTATTTGCGCAAGATCATGCCAATGTAGACGTAGCCTTAGAGAGTAAAAATAATGATATTTTTGCATCATCAAAAGAATTGATAACTAAATTCCATTCATTTAAGTCTGCACAAGCAAAGAAAAGCTAATGAGTTTACACAGAAAGAACTGAAACCATGAGCTCTTCAGTAGGAATTGCACAGGTCTAACTGAAGGAATTCTTCAGTATGAGAGGCTTTATATTACTGGCGTGGATTTGTGATCTCCCCCCCACACAAAAGAAGCTAGCTTGATCTTCAGATCCCATAGTCTGCAGGGCTAAAAGGTTTTTTTAAGTACCTTTTTATATTAAATGCAAGATAGCAATGACTGTGAAACCTCATGACGCCATATTCACAAGTACTGTTCAGAACTGCTCTTTAAGGCTATGTCTAGACTGCAGGCTTCTTTCGGAAGAACCTTTTTTCAGAAGAGATCGTCCAGAAATACTTCTTCCGAAAGAGAGCGTCCACACACAAAAGTTCATCTGCTTTTTCGACAGATAGCATCCACACTGAATGGACGCTCTCTCGCATTTAAGCTGTGATTACTATGGACGGAGTGATCACCAGGGTACCTGTGCTTTTTCCTCTCCCTCTTCTTTTGAAGAACTCCCTCTTCCCTGTCCACACATCTTTTTCCGAAAGAGCTCTTTCAGAAAAAGGCTTCTTCCTTGTAGAAAGAGGATTACCAATGCCAGAAACACCCCTCTGTTCTTTCAATTTACTTTCAGAAGAACGCTATTGCAGTGTGGATGTAACTCAGGTTTTGTCAGAAAATTGGCTGTTTTCCGACAAAACTCTGTAGTGTCGACATACCCTGAGGCTATATCTACACTGCAGGCTTCTTGCGCAAGAAGCTTTTTGCGGAAGAGATGCAGACTGCATGGACGCTCTCTCTCAAGAAAGCTCTGATTGCCATTAGCAGAATGGCCACCAGGGCACCTGAGCTTCTTTCGATAGGCTGTTTTTGCACAAAAAAACCCTGTTTCCTGTCCACACACACGCAAGAGCTCTTGCGCAAAAAGGTTTATTCCTCATAGAAAGAGGAATACCTATACCGCAAAACCCCTTCTGTTCTGTTGATTCCCTGTAAATTTTCTTGTGGAAAAACGCACTTGAGGAGTGGACACTCCGCAAGTTTTTGTACAAAAAATAGCCATTTTTGTGCAAAAGCTCTGCAGTGTAAACATAGCCTGAGTGACCCAATATGGTTCTGAAAAATCTGTTTTAAAAGGATAAATGGAAAAAAGACAAATACCCTACAAAAGCTGAGTTTCCCTGAATAGTACTTACTGAAGTAGGCATTGCAGCAAAACCTTTATAATTCAGTATTTTCATATGCATGACAGCCTTTGTTCCGTGTATACATTATATTTAACATAGGACTATCACTGCATTATGAAATGTTGAGCCTGACTTAAAAAAACAAATTTTCTCTTCTTATACCCTCCCCCCCCAAAGAAAGTAGTGTAAACTAAAAATGACCCTCAGACAATCTCTAACATGATTTCGGTCTGATCTGCTATTTTATTTTAGGATAGCACAAATGAGTTACCACAGCAACCTCTTCAGCCCTTCTCAATATGCTGCCAGTACAGCCTGTACAAATTACAAACATACTAAAGTTGCAAAGTGAAATTCTGGAGCGCTTACTTCAGCAAACACATTGCTCTGTGGCACACGTACATTGGATAAATAACACATTGTAAAAACATTTTTTGATCTATGGAGTATGTCTGGAAAAACATCCATATGGACTGCTGGAATGTGTCAACTGTCTCTGTTTCTCTCTCTCTTTTTTTTTTTAACCATGGGTGAATGAAAACCAGTTGAAGGCAAGAAGCAGAAAAGACCAAGAGGCAATTCTATCATGCAGGGGATCAATAGATGACCATTAATTGTCTCTTCTATCCTTTAAAATTTATTAATCTAATTGAAACCAAATAATCCACTGCCATAGTTTTGTATCTCAGCAGCCATAAAACACTATGTCATAGTGCACAGGGATGGACTACTTACTAAAAGATTATTACAGCATTGCCAACTTTCATGATTTAGCAGGAATCTCACATTATTTGGTGTTTTTCTAAAGTCCCAACTCCTATAGGAAAGTGATTATAGGTGAACCTGAGCATTCATCTCACAACCAGTTTAAACCATTATCGGTTCAGAGAAAAGCCTGAAAAAACTGCCATGAGGCCACCCTAGAGACACTGGAAGAGAAATAAAAGAAACCCAACATTTATTTTTTTAAACCCTTAGGCTACGTCTACACTGGCAGCTTCTTGCGCAAGAACTCTTTTGCGGAAGAGTTCTTATGCAAAAACTCTTCCAGAAGAGAGCGTCTACACTGGCATGTGCTTTTGCGCAGGAGATGTGCTTTTGCGCAAGAGCATCCATGCCAGTGTAGACGCTCTCTTGTGTAAGAAAGCTCTGATGGCCATTTTAACCATAGGGCTTTCTTGCGCAAGAAATTCATGTTGCCTTCTACACTGGCCTCTTGCACAAGAACAGTTGTGCAAAAGGGCTTATTCCTGAGCGGGAGCATCGGAGTTCTGGCGCAAGAAGCCCTGATTTCATACATTAGAACGTCAGTTTACTTGCGCAAGAACACGCGGCCAGTGTAGACACAGCCTTATAGTTTGAGTTGGAGAATTGACTCATGATTTTTGAATACTTGGGTTTGGTAATACTGGAGATAATATATGTATCTATAGTTGTGATCTCATGATGGCAAATGCCAGAGGGCACAGGGATACAGGGATCTCCAAATGGTCCACCAAAAGGCTATCATGTAAGGTCTCTAATGATAGCCTGTGTCACACAGGTCATCAGACATTGCTGGATATATGGATGGAAAATGTGGTGTTATGCATAGATCCTAAGAACTATGCTATCTAGGTCTGTGAGTTTAGGTAGATCACTTAGAGGTAATCCACATACTCCTAGCCAGTGCTTTTTTTGTGACGGTACGTACCTTTTTATGGGAGCACTCGCTGCTTTTCTCCGGCACAGGCCCCAGCCAACCCTGGGAGCAGACAGAAGCCCGCTCAGGACATGCGGCAATTAAAGGGGCCGCAACCTTTTTTTTCCCTCGACAAAACCATTGGCCTAGTACCAGCACCTTTTTTTTTTTTTTTTTAAACAAAAAAAGCACTGCTCCTAGCACATGGGATACGGGAGGAGAAGAGACACTTAGGCCTGGTCTACTTTAGGACTTTACATGGTCGATTTTCTAATTGATGCATCCATACTACCAAGCCTGTCGCATTGCCCTTAGGGCTGCTGAACTCGATTTCCGTACTCCTGCTTTTCACCAGGAGTAATGCAATTCCCAACCTTGCATGGTTGAAGTTACATTAGTGTAGATGCAGTGTTGCCGGAAACTCAATGCTATTGGCCTCCGGGAGGCCTCCTGCAGCTCTCCACTCTTATGGCTCTGGCCAGCACTTCCACCTCTACTGCTCTCCTGTTGAGCTCAAAAAGGCTCGGGAACAGTAGAATGGCCTGCCCCATGTGACCAGCATTGTGAGCCCATTGCAAGTGAGCAGCACACTGTGGCACACATGGAGATGAGTTCCAACATTCCAATAGATACTGCAACCACTGCAAGTAGTTCTGCTCCCACGGGCTCCAGTTCAGAAGAGCACCAGCTTGGAGTGTCCAGGAGAACTTGGTCCTCATCGAGGTGTGGGGGGATGAAGCCATGCTCACAGAGCTCAGAATCAGCAAGAGGAACACCGAGATTTATGGCAGGATCGCAAGCTGCCTTGGGGCTAAAGAATACTCCAGGGATGCCCAGAAGTGCAGAGTAAAAATCAAGGAGCTGCACCAGTCCTATCACCAGGCGAAGGAGGAGAGTAGACACGCTCTGGGGCAGCACCTCACACATACTGCCTCTATAAGCAGCTGGATGCCATTCTGGGAGAGAGGGCCCAGCCAGCTCCCCCAGCCTGGTTGTGGAGTCCACCTAAGAAACGCCTGGTATCAGACTGCAGGAGAGCAGGGTGACAGAGGGGCAGGAGGAGGAGGAGACTAGCAGCCACTGATCCTCAAAAGCCAGGAGCTGGTCATGCTGCTGGAGCCATTCCTTCCTCCCTTCCCCCTGGACATCTCCCAATCCAGCATTGACTCCCAGGAGGGCACTTTTGGTGAATTCACAAACTTTTTTGAACTACAAGTGAGTTCAGGCAGCAGGTTAAGGTGCACGCTCTACCTACCTACACAGCTCAGGGGGACACAGAACAACTTGTTAACCTGTCAGAAGATGGAGTGGGAGTCTAGTCTTCTCACAAGGTTTTTGGGGAGGCCAGCCTTATACTGTACTGTCGTCTGCAGTAAGACACCTTCCCATGGTAAGCCACCAGGAAGTGGTCTGGTGTCATTAAACAAAAAAATCAGTGCAGAATTATGCCCACATTCAGTCAAACCTTAAACAAAGCACACAAGATCTTTTATAGGGGAAAAGGCAGTACGCCACGTTTATTGAGAATACAACAGTAGCATATGCTTTTCAGTCACTCACACACACAAACACCATACACACAGTCCCACCAGACGATATTATAGTTACCAGTCCAGAGTCTGGATCAACCTAGTGGCCAGCCAGATCGATCACAGAACAGACATTCAAGTGACTGAGTAAGAATACTGGAAACAAATGGTTACATATAAAATAAAATCATAACCATGCTTTCTAGAGACTAAACTTAATTAACAAAGCCTTGCCTTGTCTCCTACAAGGTAGTTTACTCCAGGTTTTCTCCCTAGGTATTTTCAAGCAGTTTGTTTGTTTTTTGTTTTTCCCAGAAGGGTTTTCAATCAGTTTGGTAAAAAACCAAGTCTGCAGGCAACTTGTCCTCAGAGACTGAAGGAATATCCAGGCTTTATCTGTACCCTCAGATGTAGTTTCGAAAGTTCATTGTCTCGCCTTTAAACAGAGTAACTCCTGGTGATTTTATTTTTTCCTTCAGCCCCGGCAATCTATTGATCAGCATCATGCTCAGAGTATAAATGGGGATTCATTGTGTGATATACAATATTCAATTTGCATATTGCCAGCCAGGATGAGATAAGGGCACGTCTACTGCTACGAGATAAGTTCGAATGTAATATGGTTGATTTCTTACCACCCAATTTTGAGAAGTTGAAGGTCTGTATCTCCACTAATGGGAAGAATTGAATGTTGTCTGAAGTAGCTCGTAGTTAGACGCACCCTAACTGTTAAGCATTTGACAGTTATTTTTGTATTGATGTTATTTGCAAAACTACAACCACCCACTCTTCTGGTAGGAGCAGCCAATGCAGAGACTGCTGAACTAAGGGGGAAGGAGGAAACTGGGCCCCCCTGGGACCATTCTTGCCTCCACATCCTATTGCACCAAGAATTGTGTATGGGCGACCTCCTATAGAGCTGATGGCTTACCTCCCACCTACCACATACCTTGAGCTGAAGGGGACACTGCTGAGGGCAACAAGCCAAAGACTGCAGCCAGTATGAACATCTGCAGAAGCAACCAAAGAGAGGCTTTCAGAGAACTTTCTACAATTCTACTTCCCTGTGCTGATTGGCTGTTTGTTCCTCTCTCCTCTATTTTAGTGTCATCACCAGAGTTTCACTTCACACTTCCCCCTTATCCTCTTCTCCCCTTTCGTGTCCCACTCCCACTTTCCTTTCATTTTGCCTTTTCCCTTCACCTTTCTTTCCTAGTTCATTCTCTCCTAACTTGCCTTCTCGTCCTCTCCCTCCCCCAAAAGAAACAAAATCTCTGGAACCAACATGGTATTTGCTGCCATCACTCTGATAGTTCTACTATACACTCCCAAAAGTCTTAGGTCTGCTTTTCCCAAAGAAATACTACATACCAGTTTGTAAATTCAACCCAAGATCAGCATTTTGCTTAACACACACACATACATAATGATGATTACACCCAAGTCACTACCTTAAATGGCACTAATGGCAAATATTTACAAAAATCACCATAGAGAAAGGGAACATTTACATATTCTAAGTGGGTTCTATATGAGGAATATGTGACTAAATGCCGAGAACTGGCAGCTACAAATACAAAAGAATAATCTTTAGCATATATTGCACATTCATTTTATATTGTAATATCTTTAGGGCAAGACTTTTCCCTGCCATATGTATGTACAGCACCTAGCACAATGGCCCCATCCCTCTTGGTCATACTGGAATATAAATAAAGAACAATGTGTGTGCAACTGCAAAAAGAAACATGCATGTACAAATTCACTGGTAATATGTGCTGCCTTCAAAACCAACACCCTTATCTTTTAAATCAATATATTTTAAAAATAAATCACTTTTCCCTGATTTTACATAAACAATACCCACAGCTAAGTTACCTATGTGTTCATGTAATGGTCAATTTTCACATAATGTACTTTTTACCATGTCCAAAAGATGGCAGCACAATGATATACTTTCATTAATATTAAAAATCAAATCTATTAGTTGTTGGATTTACTATACAATATCATCCCAAACATCTATGATTTTGGAGACATCAGAAAAGTTTGGAAAGCTGGGTTTTTAAATACTTGATGGCCTAGTGAACATCAAATATCATTATTGTCTGGTAACATGACTTTCGGTTAGAAGTTTGGTTAGCTAGAAGTTAGATAACCAGCTTTAAATTGTAATGATCTTGTAGACAAATTGAAAAAGAAAAAAAAAGGCTTAAGATGATGTATATGAAATCGAAAGCAGTATGTTCAGAAGCATCACATCATAGACCAAGGGGAAAAAACCCAGTCTTTGTCCATACAGCTCTTTCACAAGCATACTGTGCACTTTTGTGCACCTCATTTTAGAGGGGCAGTATAGCAATTCCTTTGTCAGACCTGTCCAGTGCCCAGTATCTCCTTTGATAGAGGCCTATACCAGCTACTTCAAAAGAAAGATGCAAAAAAACCCTTATGGAAGATAAGCAATAATGTGCTTATTGGAAATGTTTCTTTTTAAATTTCATCCTGGTTTATATTGTGATGCATGAGAATTTGCTTCTTATTTCCACTCTGAATTTGTCTAACCTCAACTTCCAGCCACTGGCTTGTTATCTTTTTGCCTGCTAGATTGAAGATATTTGTTTCCCCATGTAGGTAGCCACCTATTCTGTACACTTCAGGTAAGCCCCTATTTACTAATCTCATTGTTAGTGACAGCCAGGTGGGTGGTCACATCTAGTGATAAGGGCACCCAGGTATCAGAGGCCAGAGCTCAGGATCAGAACTAGATTACCTGAAGTAAGATGAGGTAACGCAAGGCAGCAGCAGGGCTGAGTCCAAGGTAGCAGCAGAAACTATGAGCTATAAACTCACTCTTCCAATCTGTCAGAGGGTGGAGACACTTAGGCAGTTTGCTGCAGGCCTGTGGCGTTCATCAGGGTGGCTAGAGATTGATTGTGCTAAAGGCCCTGATTCCTGACACGCTTCTCCAAACTAGAACAACCTAATTTTTTCAGTCCTCTCAGATGAAAATCTTTCTATTGTTCTTATTTTTGCTGCATGTCTCTGGTCCCTTGTATCTGCTACTTATCTTAGTGGACCTGTGCATTAATTCATCATTGTCTTTGTACACGTTTTTTAATGTAGTGGTGACCACTTTTTATTACAGAAGGTGGAGAAATTGACTACGGGAGAGGTATTCTGGATTTGAGTCTGACAAATTCAAATTCTCAACCAGTTCCTCTGTAAGTGGAAGCCAGCTTGGGTGAAGGTGAGCATTAAATGAGAGTTTATGAATGTAAGAAATGGTAGACTTAAGCAAACTCAGAAATAAGGCAAGATCCCCTGGAAGTAAGCCTAAGCAGGGGTGGGGGAAGAGAAGAGGGAGAAAGTGATGCTGTTCCATGTTTAATAACTAATTAAATAGTTTAAATGTAGGTTTTAATAGACAATATGTGCAATGTGGACAAATTCATTTTATGGGAGTCTTAATGTTAATATTTCCTGATCCTTATGTTTAAATATATAACCTTAACATTGCATTATTATCTTACAAATGCATTATAGCTCTTTAATGTTAAGAAGGTGAGGTTATATAGCATATAATTCATGCTGTAGAAACTGACTCCTCCTTACTTTGCCATTCTGCTAAACAACAGATTTTCTAGAGTTCTTCAAGTTTTTTCACCAGTACTGCGTCCCAGATTTGTTCCAAAGCAGAAAGGAATATGTCCAAATGTTGCACACAGCATGATCACGTGTCTTTGATATGGTGGGTAGTGTTCAATATTATATACCCAAATCAATAAATGTGGTATTGTGTGCTCCAGTAATCATGCAAAGAATGGTACACTGTAATACAGTGTGTTGTTTGTATATCAGAGTATGTCACAAATAAAACATTGAGGAAGTGCCCTTTAAAATAATTTTTCTTCTACAATTTCCAAGTTGGCCTTTATTTGAAACATAAAGGGCCTGTATATGGGTGTCAGCTGGCGCTTCTGTTTCAGGACCATTAGTCCCAGTGAAGCTATGCATTTGCTGTTGCTAGGCCCTTTTTGTGCTGCCTGTGGCGTTAGCACCATCAGTCTGTATGGCCATTTATTTTTTGCAGGCTCCAGCAGGCACCTATTTGGGGCAAAATGCCAGGCTTTGTGCACAGTGATGTCTGGCTGCTGGTGTGGTTCCTGATACATCCTGCTGACTGGGTGACTTAGCAATGGCTAACCTTTATACTGCCTATGGAGCAAGGGTCCCAAATGTTCTTTGTGCCTAGAGTCTCAATAAACTGTAATCTGCCTTTACATCCTGGTGTGCATCAACAAACATTTTGCAGGGCCCCCTCTGCCTAGATGCACAAGGGAATGAGAACTAGATGCAAACAATGCTAATGTTGGTTATTTCTATCCCTCTCCTAGTCTGGAACAATAAAATAAGATACATAAAGAAGAGCTCTACTTTACATCTCCCTTCAGTATCATAGCACGATGAGTACTTACCAGAGCTCCTCTCTCCTGGATCAGGTGTGCCAGAGCTGGAGTTCTGGGACTGGGCTATGCCCTCTAGAGTTAAAAAAGGTTCTGGCTCACCATGCCATCACGTGTCCCTGTTGCCTGCCTCCCATCCTCCTCCTCCAACTCCATTTCTCTTGTCCACCACTCTACATTCTTGTCTTTCCAGTGGCCACTGCTTCCAACCCCACACCAAAGTACCCTGTAGCTCTTGGCTACAGAGGTGGGTTCACCACCAAGGATGGGATGCGTAGCTCCTTGTATATGCGGCATGTCTTTGGCACTGCACCAGACTGACAATTGGCCTCCCTTGATTTCTGATATGCCTGCCTCAGCTCCTTGATCTTAGCACGGCACTGCTATGTGTCCCTTTTCTCTTTCATACCATGAACAATCTGCTCATAGATATCGAAGTTCCTGTGGCTGGAGCAAAGCTGTGACTGCACAACCTCCTCTTCCCACAGACCCAGAAGATCCAACAACTCTGGTGTATTTTAGGAGGGAGTGTGTTTGCTGCATGGAGCAGGCCTGGTCAGCTGGAAAGATGAAATGTGAGCTGTCCATGCCAAACAAACGAAGTAGAATTTCAGAAATTCCTGGGCTTTTAAAGGGGAAGAGGTATGTACCTTGCTGCAGGGCAGCAGAATTCAAAACTGGTGACCAAAATGGTCACACTGGGCATCGTAGAACACCTCCTGGAGGACTCTTAGTGAGACATAAGCAAGCAGAGAGACTGTGTTGCTCTAAATGTGCAGTAGAAAGCTCTATGCCTCTCATGAGGAGGGTTGATTTTGTAGGTGTAGCAGAAGAGTTAAACCAGGAGAAACATTGCAGTGTACATACCTCCATGGTTTTGTTGATGAAAGCTGACATTTATCAAAAACATCTGTGTAGTGTAGACAAAGCCTAAATATCTCTATGGCTTTAGGCCCAGGTCCAAAACCATGTGGCTATTTGGCCGGTTGAGTGTAGCTAGTTGGACACTAGGGCTTGAGCCTTTAGATTCTACATATTACTTTGCATGGGTAAACCATTCTACTTGGGCAGATCCCCATTGCCTTCAATGCAGAGACACAGGGGTTTGCTGAGCAAAACTGTTTGCAGGATCAGGGCTGAGGTCTTTGCTTCTGTTGAGCAGTTTTCTAGAGTGTTCTAAATCATGCCAAAGGCAAACTTCTTATTTTCGTTTAACCCAATGGACGTGTCAGTCAGAAGATAAGTTCAGGTGAGCTTATATGAGGAGAGTTATGCAAATGAATGTCATACTCACTCAGAAAGACAAGAATTCAAATTGTTTTCCTAATAGCACATAAAAATTTGGAAGTGACCAAATTCTTCTGATTTCCTGGTTCAGCTCTTTGATCTAAATCTTAACCAGCATTAGTTGTGGTTTGTCATAATATGTGCATATTATTAACGAGATGGCCATGGGGAGTACATTAATAAGGCATCCAAGAAACACAGAATTAGACCATAATGGAAATCCCTGGCTGAAACCCTGTGGCAATGTGCTGCATGCCCCAGGAATCCTTTCACCTAGTTTGTTTAAAAAGATCTCAGAGGGGCAGCTATGGTAGTTTGTAACTTTAAAAACAGCGAGTAGTCCTGTGGCACCTTAGGGTACATCTTCACAGCAGCGTTATTTTGGAATAACTGAAGTTATTTCGAAATAACATAGTGCATGTCTACACAGCAAGTCGTTATTCAAATTAATTTAGAGATGGAGGACTTCTTACTCTGACTCCTGTAACCCTCATTTCACAAGGAGTAAGGGAAGTTGAAGGAAGAGTGTTTTTCCTTCAACTTCCTGCTATGCAGACAGCGCTAAAAGCCAAATTAAGCTATTTCGACTTAAGCTACATAATCTCCCTAGGGAATCACCACCGGAGCACCACACAGCACACTTCAGAACCCCATGCAGCACGCTCTGGCGGGCTCTGAGGGCCAGGAGGAGAGAGGGGGTAACAGGCCATCCCGGCTGCACTGGAGGCTGGCATCCCCAGACCCGCCCCTTCCAACTACAGCCCAACCCATTCCACGAGTGCAGAACCAGCCCCCCACCCCTACATTGCCCAGGGACCCAGCAATCCTGTCCACACCCGAGCAGGATGCAGAGGAAGGCAAAAAACCAAAAACCCAGGTGCCCTGCCAATCTGACCTGGGGGAAATTTTGTTTCTGACCCAAAATCAGGCAATCACTATGACCCTGAGCATGTGAGTATCACGCACCACCCAGACACGATTCATTATGTCATCTTAGAACACTGGATCGGCCCCATCTGGTGTCCCACCTTTAGCTTTGGCCAGTCTTTGATGCCTCAGCAAAACATGAAAAAAGCCCAGCATACATCTAGCCAATTGTGCATTTCCTTGATTCCTGGAAGCAATAGCTGAAGCCCTGAATAGACATGTTAAGGACTAGTCGATTCCCCGTGCATGCATGCACACGCACACACCGCCGCATCGCGCCCCCTCTCCCCCCCCCACTGCCTCTATCAGATAGAAGCAGCAAAGGAGAGAGGGAACAGGGAGTACTTCAAAAGCAGCAGCGCGGCACAGCTAAGCCAGGGATTGGCTGTGCCGCGCTGCTGCTTTGAAACACCGAGGTGGCATTCTAAGGGGCAGCCCCACACAGATGATCCCCGGCTCAGCTGTGCCGCACTGCCCCTTTGAAATGCCGCCTAGGGCACAAATTCTGGCTACTTCTCACAGGTTCTAAGTCCAGATCATGCAGGATGAATATAAATAATTGAAGAAAATATGCATCATTCACAACAAGAAAATGGTAGTCTGCCCATTCTGCAACACAGATTCCTGGCTCCCAGCCCTGATTGCAGCTCCACTCCCAGGGAGTCGGCTGGGATACAGAGCCAGCAGTGCAGGATGGCAGCCAGCTCCCCGTTACGGTAAGTGAGATTATCGGTTAACTGTTTGATCGGTTACACTATTACATACCTACTCTGGAACAGGCACTTCTTTGAGTACATCTAAACTATTGTACATGTGCCATCAATTCTTACAATAAATATAAAGAAAAGTAATATCTCCAGCAGCTACTTCAGGCACAACCTTTAATGAAAACTTGATTTGTGAAAGTGTCAGGTTTAAGTCACTTGATATAAAGAACATTCTTGCCTCCTGAATATTTCTATTTCATAACTGGCAGCCTTTCTGTATCTTCATGCATTTTTCTTCTGAACAGCACTCCCTTTGTCACAAACTAGAGCAGCAGACAGGAATTCCTGCTGAGACACAGAGAGGAAATAGTGGTGCTGACTGTGAGACATCAGAGCTCTTCACAGTTATGGGCATATTAAAACAGTGATAAATGTTTAGACTATTCATTTTAAAATATGTAATCTGTTAAAGGAATGTAAACATTTATTTAGCTGAAGTACATGTCTGAAGGGGAACTGTTCACTACAGCTTTTCCTTAATGCTGGGATTCCTTTCCTTAAATCCTGGCCCAAATCTTGCTTACTTTTATTCAGATGAGTCAGGTCTTATTGTTTTCAACAGGAGCTTTTGCCTGAGTTAAGTAAGCAGAATTTGGCCCAGAGCGTGAAAAAATAGCCAATATACAGATAGGCTCTCTGCAACGAGGCAGAAAAATATGAATGAAAGACAGAATTGTGGCTCTAACTATACCCATTTCAACAAAATCATTACAAGTTATTTTAATATACATACAATTGGTGTTCAGTTTCTGCAGTTCTGATAATAGAAGTGAAGGAATAAAATTCATACAAATCCACGAGGGTATTCTTTGCTGCAAGGTGGAATTGTGCCAGTTCTTTACTGGCCCATGAAAGCTCATCACCTAATAAACCATCTTGTTAGTCTTTAAAGTGCTGCATAGTCCTGTCTTTTGTTTCAGCTAGACCAGACTAACACAGCTACATCTCTATAGCTAAAAGGTTGGCTTTAACCTATTTGATATTTGGACTTAATTGTTTAGGCTTCATTTAGCTTGCAATTCACTGAGGCTTTGTCTACACTACGAGTTTTTTTTTGGAAGAAAATATGCTAATGAGGGGACTCATTAGCATGAGTCGTGACATCATTAGCTCTTTTCTGCTGTATCTTTTTGTGCAAGGGGTTTTTGCACAAAAAGAAGCAGTGTGGACTTTTTTTGTGTGCAAAAACCCCGTTGTGCGTAAGATCCTTATACCTCTCTGGGACAGGCATAAGGATCTTGCGTAAAATGTTTTTTTTGTGCAAAAAAACCCCACGTTCACACTGCTTCTTTTTGTGCAAAAACCCCTCGCACAAAAAGGAACGGCAGAAAATATGCTAATGATGTCCTCATTAGCATATTTTCTGCCAAAAAAAACTCGTAGTGTAGACGTAGCCTGAGAGGGAGAAAGGTTTAGATAGCTAAAATGTTGGTTTTAACCTAACTAACTTCTCACGCTGAGTAAACATATCCCCACATCTTGCTAAAATCAGAATCGGCTATGGCTGGCACTCTGTATTTTATTCTTCTGCTATTCTGCTGTATCCAAGAAGCTACCGAGCCTTCAGAAATAATTGCCTGCAAAACAGTTTCCAGGACCAAATGCAAGTAAAATACCTTTAAAATAACTAGAAACACTGCACCTTTGAAACAAAAAAACCTGTTAAAAATAAATGAAGCCTCTGCCCATTTTGAAAATATTTGTTCCATAGTCGAATGGGATTGTCTTCTAATTTTTCAATAGAAGTGGGTTGTGCCCACGAAAGCTCATGATACCATCTACATGTTTTGTTAGTCTTTAAAGTGCAACCAGACTGTTTGTTTTTTTAATTTTTCCTGTTACAGACTAACTCGGCTACCCTCTAATTTTTCAGTGTCAGTTTTACTATTAAAAAGTCCAACTTCATTTAGTATATACATTTAGCTCCAGTATTTCACTTCTAATTTTGCCAAATTTTCATCAGTAGCAAATTTGAAGCAAGATGTCAATATTATCTCTCCTGCTGTTCTAATCAAGAGAAATTAACAAATTTCTCTCGAGGAAAAACAGTAAAGAGCTTCTATTATTTAAGATATCATGGGAGAGATTCTAGAGACTCTCTCAGTCCTCTTTAGTCTGTTGTAAAGAGTATTTGGTGTTAGTGACAAATGCAGTTCTAGAGGCTAAAATCCTATTTCCATCTCCATAATAGGTGAAGCTTAAGCAGCAGCAGTGGAAGCTCTCTCCAAACAGCTCTAACTCTCATGTAAAAGAGCTATAGGGTACGTCTACACAGCAGTGTTATTTTGGAATAACTGATGTTATTCCGAAATAACAAAGAGCGTGTCTACACTGCAAGCCTTTATTTTGAAATAATGGCAAGTTGAAGGATTTCTTACTCCAACACCTGTAACCCTCATTTTACAAGGAGTCAGGGAAGTTGAAGGAAGAGTGCTCTTCCTTTTACTCTCTGCTGTGCAGGCAGTGCTAAAAGCTGAAACAAGCTATTTCGACTTAAGCTACACAACCTCCCTAGAGAACCCATTCCAGCGCTTCACCACCCTCCTAGTAAAATAGTAAAAAAGTCAAACTTGCATGAGCATGGCTCCGACTCTGGATAACCCCACACCGAACTGGTTCCCAATGGAACAGTAGCTGTCTGGTGTGGTGACCTTCCAAAGTGTGATGGCAACATGCTTTTGCAGGGGGATGACAGGACACCCAGATGAGATCTGCCACCGGAGGGCAGGGGTGAGCCGCTTGCAGAGCTTCAGAAGGTGGCCTTCTGCATGCAGAAGTTCTGGAGGCACAGCTGATTGTCCAACCGCTGCATGATGATGCAGTCCCACCAGTTGGAACTGGTCTCCCACCATCAGAAGCGGAGTTGCAAGGTGTGCAGGGGAGGATGGAAGGGAATTTAGTGCATGAGGAGTGCTACAGCCTGGATGAAGAGTTCCCCTAGTCCAGCCTGGTCGTTGTGCTTCTGCAGTCTGCATGAAGAACGCCATGAGGTCCAGCAGGAGGCCCCAGAGCCAGTGACTGCTTTGCAGCAGCTCCAACTCCATGATGAGAGTGCTGTGGCGTCTGCAAGGGCAACCAGAGCATGCAGCGTGAGTTTTGATATCCCTTAAGGGAGTGGTCAGTGGAGGAGCATTAGACTCGGCTGTAGAGAGGAGCCCCTTTAAGCATGTGTCTCAGCTAGCCTCAGGAAGCAGCTGTAGGAAGTGACCACTCTCCTGATGCCCTCCCTGGAGTGCTTCAGGCTCCAATGCATGTGGACATGCTGTTTTGATATAATACTGTGCTATTTCAATGGTGCCTTGTAGTGTGGATAAACTATTTCAGAAGTTATTTCAAAATAAATTATTTTGAAATAAATTTCCCAGTGTAAACATAGCCTTAGAGACTAACAAAGGTATAGGACCATGAGCTTGTAGGTAAAATCCATTTCCTTTGTTAGTCTCCAAGGGCTTGACTACACTACGGAGAAGATCTGTGCTGATGCAGTTGATTTTATGGGGCTCGAATTAGCAGATATAGTGAAGACCTGCTAATTCAAACTGAGTGGACGAGCCGTTGGTGCCTGTAGTTTTGCTCTTCATGAGGCATAAGGGAAGTTGACATGAGCGTGTGGTCCTGGTGACCTCCCACTTTGTGGATGGTGCCGAAACATGATACTTCAACTCCAGCTACATAATTAACATAGTTGGAGTTGCATATCTTAAATGGACTTTCCCCTTTAGCGTAGACCAGGCCTAAAGTGGCACAGGATTACTATTTTTTTTTTTTTTTTTTTAAAAAGACTCAAGAGTTCATGGGAGAGGTTCAGTGTATGATAACAACCACTGTCAAGTGCCAAATCAATGGTAAATAATGGCATTCGGCATATTAAAAAGAGGGGTTTGATACCTTACAGGATGGAATCTGAATACTTGCAATTAGCAGAAGCTAAATCTTAAGGACCCCACAAAACTATTTTGACCACTGCAATGGTGAAGATTATCTGACCTCAATTATGTCAATTAATTTTTACATTAAACAAACAGGCTGGCAAATCATGAAAATGGATATGTATAGTGGTAGTTGCAAATAAACAGAAACTACAATAGCACTATAAAAGCATTACATTGTTTGTAGGTTTGTAAAAGGCTGCAGAAGAGTCTCGCACCATTTTATTAATCACTCCCAGAATTCAAAATATTGTTTGTGCACATTTGAAGGGTTATAATTAAAATAAATATCTGCAAATCAGTTACAAAATCAAAATTAATCAAAATCAATGTCAAACATCTGATTCCTAGATACATTTTGAATCATATTTCAGACATAAAGGATAATATAGGTTAACTCTTAAAATATTCTCTGCACTGCTCTTTCAAGAATAATTTCTTAAATATTTAGTTGCTGGATAAGAGATTTAATTCATTTAAATCTTCAATTTTAGAGGCTGCAATTTTAAAGGCTCAGCTATAAATTTTATATATGCCAATATCGCAGTGTTCCTAAAAAAAGTGGCCTATTATGTCCAGAATAAAGGAAAAATGAACTATTTAGAAATAGATTAACTAGGTATGGGCTTGTCTACATGGCATGAGGTATGATTTGTAAAGTGTTCTAATTGGCCCAAGTAAAATCTGATGACACCGTCTAAAAGTGAAATTCAAGTTAACAGTCTTTCAAACAAGGAAAGGTTAATACAAATTAGGTACCTTTTAAAATATGGCAGCAGGGCTGTCAGAGTATAGCTTGTAAGTAAGTGCACTTTACAAGTCATACCCCTTAGGCACACATTACTATCTTGTGTAGATAAACTCTCTCTCTTGTTAAGAAGGTACAGCAATAAAGTTATGTCTATGGGCCTGAATCTACTCACCTTATACTGATTTTACACCAGTGTAAATGGAGTAACTTACACCACCATGAGAATCAGACTCTCTATACCTGTAATGGGCTTAAGGTAATCAAGAAATATTATGTCATTGACTTCAGTGGTACAAGAGCTGACCTTTAGACAACAGGGCATATTCTTGGTCCTTTATTACATAATAGAAGAAAATATTTTTGGTTTTTTAAAAGCCAGTTAGTGTTAAAGATGGTGAATGGGAGTTTAAAAAAATATCAAGACTATCCAGTATCTAAACTATCAATCTTTGATTCCCCTTTAAAAAAAAAAAAAAAAAAAAAAAGTGTATGTAGGCAGATAAAATTAGCATACTGAATTGACACAGCACTAAGACATTACTGCAGAAAACTTTGCATTGTCACTTATTAACACCAATAACTGTATGTGCCTTACACAAATTCACCAGAAGTCAGTGGGTAAATTATTCAGTACAGCTCAGCCATACCTCTGCTGCTGCTACCCATTTTACCACGACTGTACTGCTATTTATACATTAGATCTCATAGAACTATGCATTTATGTGTACATGAGCAGGGGAATCACACACATAGTTCGTAGTGTAGCTATACACATAGCCTAACATCTATTTTGCAAAGAAGAAATGATAGGTGTTATGTTTGTCCATATATGGATAGTGCCACTTTCTGAGTATGATGGAAAATAATAAACGTATGTTTCAAAGTACGCTTCCAGATCAGTTTTTGGAGACCGCTCTTATTTAAAAAAGGCTCTAGAGGTGATCTTGGCAATTACAGACCAGTAAGTTTAACGTCAGGACCGGGCAAATTATTTGAAACTATAGTAAAGAATAAAATGGTCAGGCACGTGAATGAGCATAATTTGCTGGGGAAAAGTCAACATGTTTTTGTAAAGGGAAGTCATGCCTTATTAATCTACTAGAGTTCTTTGAGGGGATCAATGAACATGTGGACAAGGGGATCCAGTAGATACAGTGTACTAAGATTTCCAGAAAGCCTTTGACGAGGTCCCTCACCTAAGGCTCCTAACTAAAGTACGTTGTCATGGGATAAGAGGGAAGGTCCTCTGATGGATTGATAACTGGTTAAAAGACAGGAAACAAAGGGTAGGAATAAATGGTAAGTTTTCAGAATGGTGAGAGGTAACTAGTGGTGTCCCCCAAAGGTCTGTCCGGGGATCAATCCTATTCAACTTATTTATAAATCATCTAGAGAAAGGGGTAAACAGTGAGGTGGCAAAATTTGCAGATGATACTAAACTGCTCAAGATAGTTAAGACCAAAGCAGAGTGTGAAGAGCTTCAAAAAGACCTCATCAAATTAAGTGATGGGCAAAAAAAGGGCAAATGAATGTTAATGTTGATAAATGCAAAGTAATGCACATTGGAAAAAATAATCCCAACTATACATACAATATGATGGGGACTAAATTTAGCTATAACTACTCAAGAGAGAGATCTTGGAATCATTGTGGATAGTTCTCTGAAAACATCCACTCAATGTACAGCAGCAGTCAAAAAAGCAAACAGAATTTTAGGAATCATTAAAAAAAGGCATAGATAATAAGACAGAGAATATCTTATTGTCGCTATATAAATCGATTGTATGCTCACAACTTGGATACTGTGTACAGATGTGGTTGCCTCATCTCAAAAAAGATATATTGGCATTAGAAAAGGTTCAGAAAAGGGCAACAAAAACAATTAGCGGTTTGGAACTGGTCCCATATGAAGAGAGATTAAAAAGACTGGGACTTCTCAGTTTAGAAAAGAGGAGATTAAGAGGAGGGAATATGATAGAGGTCTATGAAATCATGACTGGTGTAGAAAAAGTGAATAAGGAAAAGTTATTTACTTGTTCCCGTAACATAAGAACTAGGGGTCACCAAATGAAATTAATAGGTAGCAGGTTTAAAACAAACAAAAGGAAGTTTTTCTTCCACCTGTGGAACTCCTTGCCAGAAGATGTTGTGAGGACCAGGACTTTAACAGGGTTCAAAAAAGAACTACATAAATTCATGGAGATTAGATCCATCAATGGCTATTAGCCAGGATGGATAGTAATGGTGTCCCTAGCCTCTGTTTGTCAGAGGCTGGAAATTGATGACAGGAGAGGGATAAGAATCAAAAACTGACCAGAAACAGACTAAATACAAAAGTTTAAAGTAGTCTATTTTCTTGGTCCAAGTTGCATAGGATGAAAATAGTGAAATGCCATTAAATAGCCAAAACAACAACAGCAAAACCCCCCCCAACAGTGTAGATTCTCCTCCCCACCCAATCTTTCATCTTAGGTTATCAACGTGTAGATATTTGTAAATAAATGTACTTTTTAAATATTTTTAAAACTTTTAAAAGCTCTGTTATATAATATTTATTTTAACCTGACAGTAAAAACACACATAACCTGTAAAGCACATATAGGATAGATTTGAAAGGTAAGAATCCTAATCTTTTAGGGTAATGGAAGATGAAAGCACTGGCTTCTCAGTCACTACTAGAGGAGTCTGAACTATCAGAGGATGAATGTTTTTCTTTTTTTCTCTTTTTTTCCTTTTTGTGATGTTTTCCTTTCTTGGATTTATTCTTTTTCTCCTTTTTCCTTTCTTTTTTGTGGGATTTCAGTTTTTTTGGTTTTGGCTCTTCCTCTGCAGTGGCACCTGATGAATAAGATCTGTTAAAAACAAAAAACAAAAACCTCAAAATGAATACAGATTAAATTATCAATCGGGGTATGCATGTGTGACTCTACATTGAATTTAACAGTGGAGATTATACTAATACACAAATTCATGCAGTAGGTGGAGAGGTTTTTCACACCAGCCTGCAATGGATAATCTAACCTTATTCATGTTCATCCAAACCTCTCTGATGAGACTTCCTTACCAAGAAAGCGAGATTTGTAGTACTGCTGAACTACAGCGTTCAGAAAAGTGTAGGTTATGTTCAGAAAGAATTAGTGACTCATGGTTATAAATTGATTACTGATTACACTGGTTTAAACATTAATTTTATTCTTTTGCTTTGTCTACAGCACTTTCCAAACTATGGAATGTAGATATTTCAAGGTTGAAACTTTATTGACAAGCAAATGATCTTACATATTTGTTTCTAAAGACAATGGATTGAAAACATAAAATGCAGGCACATAAAGACATGAAACCTTGACCAAATGGTAACAGTATTTAACTTAATAAAGTGGTCAAACAACTGAACTGTTTGTTTAATAAGAGATAAATCTGGTGCGGCATTCAGAATGTTTCATGAAGATGTGCTCAAAATCAAGATGCTACAAACTCTAAGATTGCAATGGGGTAAGTCCTCTTTATCTTACTTGAGAACAGCCCCATTAACTTCATTGTTACTGCTTGTGAGAGACAGGCACACAGGATTTGGGCTTCCTTGCAGTAATAGTCATAGTGTACTAGAGAACTTTCAATGCACATTAGCAGGGAGCAAATGGACAGTTAGGCTATGTCTACACTGCAGCACTATTTCAGGATACCAGAATAGGCATTCCACGTCTTCTGAGCACGCCTGTTATTTCAAAATATAACGGGGCTCACTATTCTGACATTCCTGTAAGCCTCATTCCATGAAGAGTAAGGGACATTTTGGAATAGCGATTTATTTGAAATAAGTGCTGTGTAGACAGCGCCAAATTTCGAAATAAGATATGCAATTTGCATAGCTCAAATTGTGTATCTTATTTTGACCTACGGTGCAGTGTAGACACACCCTTAGTGTGCAGAATTATCTTCTGACTTCAGTGGTGCATAAAGGTAAGCACATGCATGACTCTGTGGAACAGAGCCTTAAAGTATGTGGATAGTTTTATCTCACTATTTAAACAAGAGTTTTCTTTTCACATTTGTAACTGCAATATCTATCACTTTTTAACCACGATCCTGATTTGTATGCAAAGATTAGTAATATGTGTTTAGTTTTACAATATAAACATTCTGTATCAGAAATTCAAATTTAGTATACCTGCTTTTGTAGAGGCAAAAATAAATATACATTCACACAGGGTATGGATAACAATTTAGATGGTATATTTTGGATTTTAAATTATTAATCCAATTAATTATAACAATTCTGTTTTGAGATTAATTAGGTATTTGTAAGTTACCTTTTACTTAATTTCTTTGATTTGGATTTTTCTTTGCTTATTCTTTTTAGATTCTTCTTTTCCTCTTCCTGATTTGTATCTGAAGATATAAAAATTGCATTTTATACAATATATTTTTCATTTTTAACTTCAAAATTAATTTAAAAACTGTCACTGAAATCAGTATTTTTTTCCATTGCTAATATTTGTGTCAGAACCAAAACATTTTGTAACCAAATGCTAGTTTTCTGGCTCATTTCAAATATTTTGCATAACTGCTGCACTTTGGTTACACAACTCACACTGTGAAGAGCCTGCATGTAAATACCAGAGAATTAAATTTAGTATGCAAAACATGGTAAAAACTGCTACATTCACAGGAATGCTTTCCCTGCACTTCTTCTTCCACAACAGTATATTTGTATTTACATCCCCTCTGGGGGTTTCAATACTAATATCCTCTTTAACTCTTTAGTAACAGTCAAGCCTCATTTATCTGAAACTCAAAAACCTGAAAGGAGGTCCTATTTATTCCCACATTTATCAAATGCAACAGACACACTCTCTTGTTTATCTGAATAACTTCCATTCCGCCCCCCACCATCTCATTTACTATTTGCATGTGTAGTCTAAAATGAATATGGACACTCTCAAACTGAACTTATTTATACTGGAGTAGGATTTATCCATGGCAGCTGTGGGGTGATAAAGCGTATGTCATCACTCTGTTGTGGTTCTTCAGCATATTACAGCAATCAAACTTGTTATTGATAAACCTGGATACAACATAAGGCACACGTCAAAAAAAATTCAAACATATTTGACCCCCTTATGGAAGAGGGGTCTGAACAGGCACAGAGAATCAGAAGTTTGTTCTATTCAGATTAGAGATGCGAACGACTAGTCGACTAACCTATAAGCAAATGCTTATCAGATAGTCGACACGCTAGTCGACTAGTCGCTCTCTCCCCCACTTGCTGTCTCTATCAGAAAGAGGCAGCAAGGGGGGAGAACAGGATGCTTCAAAGCAGCAGTGCCGCATGGAGCCCGGGGTCATCTGGGGATTCAGAGTCCCCGGCTGACCCTGGACTCCATGTCGCACTGCTGCTCTGAAACGCTGTGGGGAACACAGGGCCAGTGGGGGACTCAAGCAGTCCCCCACTGGCCCAGTGCTCTTTGCAGAGCTTTCGCCTTTGAAGTGTAGCAACAGCCCTAGGACAATTGTTACACTTCAAAAGCGGAAGCGCCTTATCGACTAATCAAAATTTTATATCCCTAATTCAGATAGCTTGTCAAAGCAGTGACTGAAAACACTGGTGAGGAAACCTCCACTGTAGCTTCTCTCACTTTCCCAATTCTTTTTAGTTTATTAAAACAAAACAAAACAAACAAACAAACAAAAAACCTAAACAAAAAAGAAAACTCTGATTAAGGCACTTAAGTTAATATATTTCACTAGTACTCAATTATGCTAAAATTGTGTGGGGAAACAAAGGACAACAAAAGGGGAGGCAGTGATGACCTAACGGACATAGCATGGGAAAATCGGCTTGCGTACCATAAGTGGCAAGTGTGCCGTGGGTTGCCAACCCCTGATCTAGACCATCCCTGATAGAGGTCTGTCTGACCTGCTCTTAAATATCTCCAGTGATGGAGATTCCACAGCCTCCCTAAGCAATTTATTCCAGTGTTTAACCACCCTGACAGTTAGGAAGGTTTTCCTAATGTCCAACCTAAACTTCCCTTGCTGCAGTTTAAGCCCATTGCTTCTCGCCTTATCATCTGAGGCCAAGGAGAACAATTCCCACACACCCCTTCCCTGTGACCCTTTTAGATCCCTGAAAACTGCTATCATGTCCCCTTCTGAGTCTTCTCTTTTCCAGACTAAACAAGCCCAAATTCCTTTAGCCTTCCCTCATAGCTCATGTTTTCTAAACCTTTAATCATTTTTGTTGTTCTTCTCTGGTCTCTCTCTAATTTCTCCACATCTTTCTTGAAATGTGGTGCCCAGAACTGGACACAATATTCCAATTGAGGCCTGATCAGTGCAGAGTAGAGTGGAAGAATGACTTCTTGTGTCTTGCTCACAACACTTCTGTTAATGAATCCCAGAATTATGTTTGCTTTTTTGCAATGGTGTCACACTATTGACTCATTTAGCTTTTGGTTCACTATAACAACCTAGATCCCTTTCTGCAGTACTCCTTTCTAGCTAGTCACTTCCCATTCTGTACGTGTGAAACTGATTTTTCCTTCCTAAATGGAGTACTTTGCATTTGTCCTTATTAAACTTCATCCTGTTTACCTCAGACCATTTCTCTTGTTTGTCCAGATCATTCTGAATTATGACCCTATCCTCCAAAGCAGATGCAACCTCTCCCAGCTTCATATCATCTGCAAACTTAATAAGCGTACTCTCTATGCCATCATTTAAATCATTGATGAAGATATTGTACAGAACTGGTCCCAAAACAGACCCCTGTGGAACCCCACTTCCAGCATAACTGAACCATTAATAACTACTCTCTGAGAACAGCTATCCAGCCAGTTATGCATCCACCTTATAGTAGCCCCATCTAAGTTGTTTCTGCCTAGTTTATTGATAAGAAGGTCATGTGAGACTGAGTCAAATGCCTTACTAAAGTCTAGGTATACCATGTCCACTGCTTCTCCTTTATCCACAAGGCTTGTTATCCTATCAAAGAAAGCTAGCAGATGGATTTGTAAAGAACAAATCACGTCAAACCAATGCTGGCTGTTACCTATCACTATTTTCTTCCAGATGTTTGCAGATGAATTCCTTAATTACCTGCTCCATTATCCTTCCTGGCATAGAAGTTAAACTGACTGGTCTGAAGTTTCCTGGGTTGTTCTTATTTCCCTTTTTATAGATGGGCATTATATTTGCCCTTTTCCAGTCTTCTGGAATCTCTCCTGACTTCCATGATTTTTCAAAGACGATAGCTAAATGCTCAGATACCTCCTCTATCAGCTCCTTGAGTATTCTAGGATGTATTTCATCAGGCCCTGGTGACCAGAAGACATCTAACTTTTCTAAGTAATTTTTAACTTGTTCTTTTTAAATTTTAACTTCTAAACCTACCCCATTTCCACTATGAACAAGGTAGGACAGATAATGTGGCCAGAGACCACGTCAGTCCCCAAGTAAAGGAACACTACAATGGTAAACCTTGAACCAAGAGCACTATACTGATCTGAGTGCTTCCAAGAAGGAACAAACACCTAAAACAAATCCCAATTCCCTCCAATCTGATTGCATTTAGTCCTACAGATCAGGAGAAAACTCCTAAAGGAGTCCATAAGCTGGGCCTTCCTTTACTTCAAGGAGGGATATGCAGTCACCTCTGTTTGTCAAAGGAATGGAAAATAATCAAATAAAAACCTAGCTCCACCAACCCCCTTGGAAACAAGCCCATTTTATTTACAATCCCACCTGTAACTCTCAGCTTCTTCTTCATCATCTCACTTGGAATCAAGTATCCTATATGACATACTGCATGTTAGAACAGACCACTATCCACCATTTGGGGCTTTTTTGTATGTTGAGACCTTAGCCCTCCTGCGTCATCTTCTGATGAACATGCATATCTTTGTGGACTAATTAACCACACCTGTTTTCTCTTCCTCTGTGGCGGTTCAGCCTCATTTCCCCAAACAGAGTGCGAGAAATTATCCTTCCGAAGGTTAATTGTCAAATCATAACTATTAGCTTAATTCAAATAAATGCTTGAGAGAAGCAATAGACTGAACAAAGAAAGGGTACCATCAACTTGGGAAAAAGGGAATATTTCCGCTTATACATTAAGCAAAAGGATAACATTAATGAAATAATGTATACTACTTCGTCCCAGTTACACAGTCCCAAACTCAGTCTTTTGGATGCAAGAGCCTAAACTTAAGCACCCATGCTTGAAAATCTTGGTCAAATGTTTTTATGTAGAAACTTTTCTCATTTTTCCACAAAGTGTCAGGGAGTCTCAAATCTCTTCAGCCTAAAGCCATGCCATAAAAGCAATTATTTTTAAGTCACTGGATTATATAACATAAAAAGTGAACTCTAACACAGTCAAGTGACAGTTATGGGACTTTATATACGATATAGTTGCCCACATCAGAATTATTCTCTGTTATTTAAAACTTACTCTTTTTTTCTGGTAAAGCCTGCAGTTTCCCCAGCTCTTCTTCCTCACTGTCTTCACTGCTCGTACTGCTAACATCTAAAACAATGTCTCTTTTGGGGTCCACCCGGAGAAAGTTTCGGCATTCAAATGTCAGATGACCAGCTGAATAAAAGAGCAAGCCACAAGCAGAAACACACCAAATTATAAAATAATTTTAAAGAGTTACTACTTTGTGCTGAGAAATATGCATGTATGTATTGAACAGATTTAATAAAAAGAATAGATTTTAATTTGGTTTGTCAGTGGGAAAACAAGGGAACATCACGTTGAAAAACTATTGCAAAGCTTGGGCCCATGTACAGAGCAGAGGTGTTTTTGTTTTAGGGAGCGAGGGTTCTCATTAGCACCTGGTGCTATTCCCATCAATATTTCTAAAATTTTTAGAACCACTTCCCTGAAAACTTTTTTCATTATTTGTGAATGTGTCTCATACCCTTCCCTGAAGACCTGATTTGAAGGAAGGTGACATGTTTTCCAAATTTAAAAATGTTCTTTAGAAGAGTGAAATGTGAGAATCTCCTCTCTTCCAGTGACAAATTATATCTGCAGTAACCAAAATTATCAAATATAAATGTGTATATATACCATCATTCCTTATTATCTAAAACATATTCTTTCTTTGATCAGCTCAAAATCAAAATTCCAGGATAAAGTAAAATGAACTGACAACTTTCTCCCATTTACTGTAGCAATTGATAAACATTTCTAGCTTAGAGATAAAAATGGGCCAATTCCTTTTTAATACAGTCAATATTAGAAATGCTATTAAAGAAGACTTTTCCTGCAGCAGCAATTATTTATATCAATAGGTATTTAAAAAAAAAGAAAAACAAATGAGGGACCAAAAATCTTAAGTTTGAATCCAGACAACAGAAACTCCTAACTCATCTTAAAATAATAGACCGGGGGGGAAATAAGAAAAGAGAGCTCCACATCTATGATCATTTGTAAAGCTGTCAGCTGGAAAAATAATTTAGCCCCATACAAAAGGGAAACACTGCTAGAAGTCTCCACAGGAAACAGGCTAGTTATTGCTACGAACACAGATTCTTCACATTGAAGATAATCTCCTAAAGCCAAAGCAGTAGGGAACATTAAAACAAAATAGGTTACTTGGCTTTGCTGATTTCTTTCGTATCCAGAAAGTTTACAACACTGAACAGATCAAAAAATGAATCCTATACCAACATGTAATTGCCTTCAGCGGCATTGGCAAGTAAACCAACAGTGTCAGAACCTTCTGGAAGAAAGTATACTACCTCTCTCGCCATGTAACCTTTTTCTAAATCAATTAAAAATGGTTTGAAAGGTTTGCTAGCAAAATGTTCATTAATAATTAAGGGTATAATTATTTTAAAATTATATCATATGTAATAAAAGGGTTTAATTTTTTTTGAAGACAGACTATAAATAAAAACCAATTACAGTAGACTTCCAATAATCCGGCACCTTTGGGACTCAGGGGGTGCCGGATTAACGGATATGCCGGAGTATCAGGAGGTACTCGGCGGGGCTGTGTGGTCTGCCGGGACCCGCATCAGAGCAGCGGGGAGGGGGTGTGTGTCAGTGGAGCAGCGCGGCGATGGGCAAACCCTCCGCTGTTTTGCAAGGAGGCGGGGGAAGCCCCGCGCAGCCACCGGCGACAAGCCAGCTGGGGCTGCAAGCGGCGGCAACGGACTTGGGGAAAGAGGCGGAGCAGAGCAGCTAGGGTGCTGCCAGGTTGGCGGCGCTGCAGGACCAACCTGGCAGCACCCCAGCTGCTCTGCTCGCCGCTTCCCAAGTCCGCCGCCGTTTGCTGCCTGCCTGCAAGCGGCGGCTGCGGACTTGGGGAAGCAGCGGGGCAGAGCAGCTGGGGTGCTGCCGGGTTGGTCCCGCAGCGCCACCCCTCGCCTAGCCCCCTCTCCTCCGCCGCCACTTGCAGCCCCAGCTGGCCTGTAGCAGGTGGCTGTGCGGGGCTTCCCCCGCCTCCCTGCAAAATGGTGGAGGGTTTGCCCCTCGCCACACCGTTCCCCACCCACCCCGACCGGATGCAGCGCAGGTCCCAGCAGACCCGTCACAGGGGTATAATCCCCTTCCCCTCTCCTCCCCTTCCCTTTCCCAGCCCGTGAGAGTGCGTGGGGCTCACAGGAGCTCCAATTGTCTGGCTGGCTGGAGCACTTCCGGGTTCCAGTTGGTGCCGGACTATCAGGAGTGCCGGACCACTAGATGCCACTACCAATTGGAGTTTTACTGTATATGCTAAGATGTTGAGAGAATAATCACTGAGATCCCCATACAACAAAACATACAATGGAAATAATAAAGAACTACTATAGTACTTGCAAACTAGCATGTTATGGTAGTGTCTTCTAATGTGTAGGGAAAGCAAAGAAACAGCTTTCTTGGCCAGGTGGTGGTGGAGCAAGAGCCACAGACATTTGAAACTCAGCTTTTGAGTCTTTAGAGTCTAAGCTTTCAATTAAAAAAAATCTGTTATAGTCTTGAAGAAGCGGCGAGGAGTCCTGTGGCACCTTATAGACTAAGGTGCCACAGGACTCCTCGCCGCTTTGCAGATTCAGACTAACACGGCTACCCCTCTGAGTCTTGAAGAAAACATTCGAAACATGAAAAGATTGTAACCAATGCAAAATTTTTGTTTGAGCTTGCAGAGAGTCTGACACAATAGTTCTGAGGGATGAACTGCCCAGCCACCTTAGTGGATGCCAACTCAGATATCAATGAGGATACTTGAAACTGTCAAATTTGTTTGCCATTTCACTTCTCATTGGAGCATATAAGAAAGAAGTAGTATCTTATCATTAGGCCCCTAGAAAATTCACAGTTCATTTTTATCAATTTCACAGTCAGAGGGATTTGGTCAATTTTATGTTTTCAGATGTTTACATCTGAAATTTCACTGTGTTGTAAATCCTGGAGGTCCCCACCCAAAAGGTACCTAGAGGAGGCTCTGATCCTCCGTCTGCCAGCCCTGTAGGTGAAGAGGAAGTCCTGTCTACCCTCCCCAGACCAGCAGGGATTTGCAACTTGAAGCCCCCAACTGGGGCGTTCCCAGCAGCAGGGGAGAATGGACCTCTCTCTACAGGCTGCCTCCAGCTGCAAAACCTCTGGGGTGGCATCCTGCCCCAAAGCTTCCTACAGCAGAGGAAGACACTTAGGGGTGGGTTTGATGTGCTCCCAAGAGTGGCTGTGCTGATGAAGGACAAATCATCTTCCCCCCCAGCCCAGCTGGGACTTCCAGGTAGGAGCCCTGGCGGGGCTACTCCCAGCAACACAGAAGAAATCAGATCCACAGGAAAGGGCTTATTTCACAGTCCATGATGTGAAAATGATAGGCCCCCTCTACTTATTATGAAGAGTTACACTAAGGTTTCTCATAGTGTGGGAGTGGGAAGCGGACAAAAAGTATAAATTTTGATAGGAGGCTTTTAACAGCAAACTGCAGAGGACATGTGTATGGAGAGACTATTTCATTTTCCTGAAGAGATGGCTTAACTTTTAAGTTTGAGCAAAACTGCACTGTGGACATCTTTATACTGCCTTCGTACTTACGATAGCCACACTTCTTGCATCCTGCCCTTATGTTATCCTTATTTCCACCTGAAAACAAACAAACTTCTGTTAATTTTGTGTGTTACTAATTAGAACATAGTTTTCTTTTTATCCTTTATATTTTATTTAACATGGTGTCGAAGTGCATATGCATACTGCAGTGGCTTTGGGGGGTAGCCGAGTTAGTCTGTTACAGAAAAAAACAGCAAGCAAATGGTCTGGTAGCACTTTATAGACAAACAAAACATGTAGATGGTATCATGAGCTTTCGTGGGCACAGCCCACTTCTTCAGTCTATTTAAAAAAAAAAAAAAAAATCTATAACTAGCTGGTCTATTGTCTGGCTAGGCCAGAAGGACAGGATACAGTGGATGTGATTTAATTAGGCCACAATTTTATTCCTAAATGTCTCGGAGTACCCAGCAAATTAAAGTTTATGGTGCATATAATTCTCTAATCATTTGCATATATGTGGGGACAGCGCTCCCCCTTCCTCATCCTGGTCCCTAGCAATCCCACTGCTGGGACATCTCATCCTCTTCCAAAATGAGGGGGCTAACTCCCAGTCATACCAGTCTCTAACCACCCATCTCCATTCCTTTAAATACCTTCTTTAAATTCTGTCTCAATTTATTTTATCTGATCACTTTATCAATTCCCTATTAGAGTACCTGTACTGAACATCTGTGACAAAGAGGCTCCAGCAATTAGCTTGGCTGTCTTCCCTCACACCTAGCCCAGTTCCCAGAAATCTACTGATGCCTTCAATAATCAGCCAAAAACATATCAACTTCTAAATCTGCAGGTGAACCCATATTGTCCAATATAGTATGGCCGGATGAGAAATCATCAACTCCCTTATGCCATCTATGATTTTGGCCACCTCTCTGTTGGCATACTTCCTACCCTTGTCAACCCATGGAGGCTTCACAGCTTCCTGCCAAACCCTGTGTCACAACATGTCCAACCAATTAATTTTTACTCCTGGGAAAGTTCTAGGATCTGCCCCAAGTCCCTCTTAGATCTGAACAATAAGCCTACCCCTTTACAGGTTTCCCAAATCATTTCCCCCAAGGTGAACAACAATCATATCTAGTGCTTGTTCACAGGCCATCACACTATCAGGAGCATCACCTGTTCCCACAACCAGTGTTCCCTCTAAGATGCACAGGCAGCACAGCTTCACAGGTGATGATTAATCAGTCAGTCAGCTCCATGCACAGAGCCCTGAGCCTGACTCGGTGGGGCTGATTAATCACCTGTGAAACTGTGCTGCCCGCACAGCTTAGAGGGAACACTGCCCAAAACATGTCCCTCCTCTCTCACTTTTCACTTATTTTGGTAAGAAAAAGCATTGAGCCATAATGCAAAGGGAAACAGAATACAATTGTGTTACAACATCCCTAAAGTCACTTTTCTACCATGTAGCCTATCACCATAATCCTGATATTCTATGTTAAAACAATTAGTGCCAAGTACTTTTTGTACTTGGCCACAGGCTGGCTCCAGGCACCCCAAAAGGGGCAGGGCTTCAGGTGGAAGGGTTGGGGCTGGGGGCTAGAGAGAGAGAGAGACTTTGTGAGACAGATCGAGAGTGTGTGACAGTGACAGAGCGTGTGTGTATTGGCTGCTGCTGAGTACATTCCTGAGAGAAGCTTTACTTTGTCTTTTTAAAGCAGGGAAAACTGCCCTGCTCTGTTGTTGTCCATCCACCCCCTGCAGAGATCGGGTATGACCCATTTACAATTGCTAGTAGCAAGTAGGGATATTAAAAAGCAGGTAATTGGGTAACTCTGTAACTGCAGAAAAGTTTCAGTGGTCTGATTGCTGTATTTGTGGTCAGAAAGCAGGTCTCCTTCATACCAGACAGCATGGGACAGAGATCACTTGTTGGGTTATATTAATGTACTGGTGAATTCTTTCAGAAGGGCAGTCATGTTAGTCTGTGTTTGCAAAAAACAATGAGTCCTATGGCACCTTAGAGATGGGGGCTACGTCTACACGGCAGGCTTTTTGCGCAAGAACAGCTGTTCTTGCACAAAAACTTGCGGAGCGTCTACACTGCACGCATGTTCTTGTGCAAGTAAATTTACAGTAAAACATCAGAAAAGAGAGCTTCTTGTGCAAGAGTTATTTCTCTCCCTACGAGGAATAAGCCCTCTTATGCAAGAGCTGTTGTGCAAGAAAGCAGTGTGGATGGGCAACAGGGGGTTTCTTGTGCAAGAAATCCCTATGGCTAAAATGGCCATCAGAGCTTTCTTGCGCAAAAGAGCATCCACACCGCCATGGACGCTCTTGCGCAAAAGCACAAGGCAGTGTGGGCGCACTCTTGTGCAAGCCCTTTTGTGCAAGAACTCTTGCACAAAATCATTCTTGCGCAAGAAGTCTGCAGTGTAGATGTAGCCTAACAGATTTATTAGGGCATAATCTTTCACAGATGAAAGAGGGTTTTGATGAAAACCCTCTTCATCAAATACATTGGAGTGGTGTTTACAAAGGCACGGGGATATACACAAGGACAACTGAAGAAAGCGGATACTTGGGTAAATGAGGCTAATCAAGTGTTACTTGACATCTTTAAATTATGATTCAAGGACTTCAATAACGTACAGGCGTGGGTGGATTTTGCAGCCTGCAAAGTGCATGCCAGACGACTTGATCATGATGAACCCTTCTGGCCTTAACTAACAGTATAAAACTACCCCCGACGACTCTGCGAAACCTGGGTTTCTTCCTTCAGTCGGTTTGTGGCCACTTCCTTTCTAGGCTGATACCCGGCCCCCCACTTGCTGCCCGGCTCTTTTCAAAGCTTCACTGTGTTGTCTCCCCCTGGACCTTTCCGTGGGATTGCCCCGAGCTCGTCTCACCTACGGGCACCCTCCCAGGACGGGTCCCGGCCCCCCAAGGGCCACCGGTTGTTTCAGCGAGCGGAGACGATGGGACGCCCTCACCACCCAGGCTCCCGTCCCGGCCTCCCGCGCCAGCGTCTCAAGGGTCTCCTCGGCCGCCCGCTGCCCCCACGCCGGGCCAGACCCCTCACCTGGCAGCGCCATGAAGCCACGAGCCCCGCAGGCTCTCCCCGGGCAGAGCCGGACGCAGGCCCGACACTGGAGCGTCCCGGCCGGAGGGCTTTGGGCAGCGCACCCCGGGCCGTACCATTAGGCGGGGCGGGGAGGGGAGGCGGGATCACACCGCGGGGCGGGCGGGGGATGGAGGAGCCGGGTCGCTGGGGGAACTCAGGGCGAGGGCGCACGACGGAGGCGGTGGCGGCGTTTCCCAGAGCGGGTGCTGCGGCTCCGCGTTCGGCCTCTCGCTCCTGCTGCCTCCCCCCGCGCCGCGGCGCCGAATCCCGGGGTCCAACATGGCGGGAGGTTCGCAGGGGTAGTCGGGGTTTCAGCAGCGCCAGACCAGGAGCGAAATCGGAGTCGCCGGGTCCGTGTCCGCGGCGCCCCCTCTCTCAGCCCTAGCCCCGCCCCGCCACCAGCATGAGCAACATCTACATCCAGGAGCCTCCGACCAACGGCAAGGTGCGCGGGGGGGAAGGTGGGAGAGAGAAGCAGCCGCCGCCGCCGCCGCCGGGCCCCTGGGGAAGGCGAAGGGAGCGGGAGCCAGGCGGGCAGCGCAGAGAAGGGCCTGTGGGGCTGTTCAGTATCAGTTAATTGAATAGTCAAGTAACCGCATGAATTCTTATTGTTACTGGACTATTTGATATCCCCCGGGCGGGGCCGGCCGCCAGTGCACTCCAGCCCCGCTCCCAAGGAGCCCCCGCCACTCTGCACTGTTACCTCTGCTACAGACGCGGCCGCAGCACAGGGTGCCAGGCAGGAGCTGGTCCGTGAGGGGAGCCGGTTTAAAAACCAGCTGCCCTCCTAGACCAGCTGCCTGCCCTGTGCTGCTGCCTCTAATAAAGAGGCAGCAGCCAAGGGTGGCAGCAGCTCTGGTCTAGGTGGGGTCTGAGTTCCCAGACCTGGTGCAAAGCAGAACTGAGCGTGGCTGCCTGCCTGCCCAGCTCTTAATACACTTTAAATGCAGAGCTGCAGCGGGGGTAGGTCATGGACCCGGTGTGAGTGAGGATGCTGGCCAGCCTGCTAAAAAATTTACTGGTGGGGGGAGGAGGGAAATGCGTGTAGTATATAGCATTAACCAGTAAGCTTTTACTTACCAGTTAATTGTCTACACTATTGCATCCCTAGTGCTGCTGGCACCTGTCTGTGCAGTAGGGTAGCAAGCTGGGGAGCTGCTACACCTCCTGACTTGAAGCAGCCATAACCAACAAGTATATGGTTTCCATCATCACCACCCACACTATAAAGTGGTTCCAGCTAGGAATGTAAAATCCCATTCAGTCAGCTAACTAGTTAAATGTTATGTATAACCAGTCAACCGCATAAATGGGGGCGGGTGTGGGGGGAGCAGCTCCAGACCAGATGTACTGGAGCGCCCCCTACCCCGTTCACCATGGACAGGTTGGAGCAGTTAGGCTGGGCTGGCTGCGGGTGTAGGCTGCTCCAGCTGGACTGGAGCACCCTTGCCCAAAGCACTCTGCTCTGTTAACCATTCACATCCGTAGTTCCAGCACTCCTACAACTATGCTACAGTTGTTGACAGGTGCAAGTTAGGTTAGCGTATTGCTGCCTCGGTGAGCATATAGTCCTGTGCTTGCATTCTTGACTGCTTGCCTTGGCACTGTGCATATGCATGTGGAGTAGTTGGGTCAATGCAAAGTGCGGTGACCTGCATGTAGGTATCCCAGCCTGCAAACCAGCGCTGGATAGTGAAAGGGTGAGCAATAAGACAGCGGCAATTCACCATAGTTAGCCCATGGCAAGCCGCCAGCTCTTTATTTACCTGCATGTCCACAGGTACGGCCATTTGCAGCTCCCATTGGCCCCCGATCACTGTTCCTGACCAATGGGAGCTATGAGAAGCAGTGTCCCAGTCCACGCCACTTCCTGCAGCTCCTATTGGCCAGGAACAGCAATTTGTGGCCAATGGGTGCTGCAAGCAGTTGTACCTGTGGACGCACAGGTAAATAAAGCATCAGTGGCCCGCTGGGGTGAACAGCGTCTGGCCCGTGAGCCACTTATTGCCTACCCCGGTCTAGCATGATACCTTTAGTGTAGTTGTCTCCTATGGTGGGATAGAAATGATGCACACCGTGATTTATGGCAGATAAGAGTAAAGTTCCCAGTATGCAATTTAGGATAATTTGGAACTCTCGGTAATATGGAAGACATAGTACATGGATTTGTAGCAATGGGATTCCAAGGCTGTGATATACATTAGACACATCCCCATTTTGATACCAGCTTACCTTGCTATAGAGTACAGCAACAGAAAGGACTACTTTTTTGTGATTATGAAAGCAGATCACTAGGGGAACTTTACTGACATCAGTGTGGGGTGGGTCAAGGGGAATGCATGATGCTTATATCTTTAAGAACAGTACCATTCAGAAAGCTGCAAATGGGGATATTCTTTCCTGATTGAGGCGTTACCATTTACAATATTAAAATATCAATAGTGATTCTTTGGGATCTAGCCTACTCCTTGTTCTACAGCTCATGAAACAGTACTTCATGAGGTGGTAGGTCCTAATGTGAGTGCAGGAGACTGGACTTGATGACCTCTTGAGGTCCCTTCCACTTCTAATAATTCGATGATATACCAGCTGCCACAAAAGCACCATATTTCGCTACCAGCTCAACAGATGCTGAATGACAATTGAATGTATGTTTAATAGATTGAACATTGCATCTCAGTGAGACTAATATTCCAGTGGTTATAGCTGCTTATTGTGTCTTTCATAATGTCTGCAAATTGGGGAAAAGCTACCTCATGCATGGAGGACAGAGGTGGAGTGGCTTTCCGGTGACGTAGAATAGGGCCATTACAAGAGTTCAGCATGGAGCTGTGTGGTTGAGCGAGAAAGCACTTGGTGTGGAATCTGTTAGCAAGACCTTGAGGTGCTGATCTCCATCTTTAAGCAGGCAAGACCTGAAGGTCTTGCACATCTCACAACAATCTTTCTGATGGCCTTCTCCAACCCTTTTAAGCACAAGATCACTTTTTGAATTTAAGTCAGTCCAGGATCTACTTCAAACCCAAATACCCCTTCTCCAAGGCCCTGCCCCACCCCTTCGCTGAGTCCCCACCCTCCTCACTCTGGGAAGATGGGGTGCAGGAGAGGGGGACAGAGTGGCATCAGTGCCCCCCTGCCTCTGTCTCCCCCAGCCTGCACAACAAGCAGGAGGCTCCCAGGGGCAGCTCTAAGGCTCTGGGCAGGAGCAGCATGGCAGCGCGGGGAGGAGCAGCTGAAGTGCCAGCGCTTGATAGCCTCACACCAAACCAGTCAGGATCACCTGTCAGAGGCTCCAAGATCTACCAGTAGATCCCGATCTACTGGTTGGTGACCACTGCCCTAAACACTTCATATATGAAGTGTGGGGGTTGCTTCTGAGCATATACTTACCACAGGATCCAGAGGCTTTGAAGCCTGGAGACCTTGGCATGCCCTGGTGCCAAGGGTACATGGGAAGGAGAAGATCTCCCAACTGAATTTTAATCTCTCTAAACAACTAAGGTCTGTAACTACTATTATCTCACTGACATTAACAACTGTAAAGGACTACGAAAGAGTGAATAGGCTGCTTCACTTGCAAACAAGAGAACAGGGGAGTTTCATCTTACTGTCACTGGTGGTAAGAAGAAATTGAGGAGCGGGTGGATTGGCAGGGATCTATATTGGACACCATGAAGGCACAACTCCAAGGGGTGCCCAGGCTGATCCTATGGCTAGTTGCTAGGGGAAAAATCTTCCAGCTACCATGAATGTGCTCATGTACACACCTGATTGGAATGCACAGGAACAAGCACTTGAAGGCTTTTTGTTTTCTTTACTACTAGAAGACTTATCTGGCATTGCCCAGGTCCTTCATTGCAGAGGGCTCACGGAGTGGGGGCGTGCAGGAGTCAGGGTAGGGCCTTGGGGATGTGGGGGGCTCAGAGCATGAGGCTGGAGGCATGGGAGTGTGTGTGAGTGAGGATTGGGTGGATGAGGGGTTCAGGACAGGGGGTGGGAGTGGTTGCTGGTTTCTCCTCGGGGATAGCCCAGGGCACCGGGTACTATATACCCCCTCTGCTGGCTTGTTCCCAGGGTCAGGCAGGGGCTTGCTCCTTCCCTCCTGGCCCAGCCAGGAGTGGAGGGTGTCTTCCTCCCCCTAGCTCCTTCTGGGATGGCAGGGGCTCTTTTCTTCCCCTCCTGGCCCTTCCCGGGACTTGGGGGGCTATCTCCCTTTCCCCCGATCCCTCCTGCAGCAGGGGGTGCAACAGGGGCTCTCTTTCTTTCTCCCTTACCGCATCTGTGGTGAGGGAGTGAGGGTGGCAGGGGCTGTCTCCCTGGCAGGAGGGCCTCGCTTATCTTTTCTGGTGGCAGGCAAAATGTCAGAGCCTCAGCCCTGCTGGCCACTCCCTTGGTAGAGTATGGTAGTGGACACTCTATAGCAGGAGTGGACAAAAGAGCCAAGTTGATCTGGCCCATGGAAGCCCTGCCACTCCCCCTACCCACAGGTCAATTAGGGCCTGGGTGGGGGGGAAGCACATGAAGTCTCCTCCCACTCTGCCCCGTGTGTGGCACTTAGAAATGCTGCATGTTTCTGGCAGTGTGGGAGGAGACTTTGTGCGCTCCCCCTCCCCGGCCCCAAGCCCTGATTGGCCTGGGGGCAGGGAGAGGGGAGTGCGCAAAGTCTCCTCCCGCCCTGCAAGGGGCGTGGTGCTTCTAAGTGCCACACACTCTTTGCAGAATGGGAGCAGGGTGGGAGAAGACTTCATGCGCTCCTGCCATCCCCAGGCCAATCGGGGCTTGGGAGCGGTGAGAGCACAAGAAGTCTCCTCCTGCCCTGCAAGGGCCTCAGCACTTAGTCAATTGCCAGCTGCTGCTCAGCTGACTGTTGACTCTAAGCAGGGTGCTCCCTTGTGGGGCGGGGGGAGACTGGGGGTGAGAGACTTCACATGCTCCCCTTCCCCAGGCCCTGATTGATCTGAGGGCAGCAAGAGGGATACGCAAAGTCTCCTCCCACTGCCAGGGGCACGGATACTTAGAGGGAACCGCCAGCTTTTCAGAACAGCTCATGATTCTCTCTGGGGGGGACACAAAGACTTTGTGCACTCCCCCACCCCCAGACCAATGAGGGTCTGTGGGTGGGGAAGCACGGAAGTGTCCTGGCCCCATCCCTTCCGTCTGACGCCCTGCTCCTTCCTGGGTGGCCCAGGAGCACTTCAAAAATTTCTGAAGTGGCCCATGGTCAAAAATTAGTGCCCACCCCTGCTCTATAGGATAGCTCTCCCCTGCAGGCTCGCTGCTCCCAGGGACTCTTATATTGGATCCCTCAGAACAGCAGCTCCTCCCTTTGCATGTTATGGAAAACTGTCCTTTTCCTGGGGCTTCTGGTTCTCCTAGCACAACCAAACCCTGACTTTACTTTAAGTCAGGGGTGGGGAACCTCAGGCCCAGGGCCGGATGTGGCCCCTGGCTTGCCTGGATGCAGCCCCTGAGGCTTAGGGCTCCCCCCATCATTGGGAAACCTGCACCTTACTACAGGACTGGAGCACACAAAATCTTCTAGCCTGGGCCCCACTAGACTCTGGTGTGCAAGGAGTGTCTGTCTCCTCAGTCAGGGGCCACGTCAGTGTGGGTTTGGGGGTTTTTTTGGCTTCGCTCTTGTGCGCGGCCCCCGATTGATTTTTCTGTGCGTCATTGGTCCCCGATCCAAAAAAGGGTCCCCACCCCTGCTTTAAGTTATAAGAGGAAGCTGCACACCAAATCTGATGGCCTTAGCTCTTACTGTTTAGGAGGAGTTCTTGAACAAACTGGATTCATAGACAGACAAACTCTAAAATATATATACATAATTTAAATGAAAATACTGGATTGCTCTGAAATTCAAGATTGGTAAAACAGTATGACTTCCATATGTGAAAGTCTAAGAAATTTAAAATATTCTACTTTTATTTTCTTTTTCTGCTTGGTACTCTGTAATGTAATTTAAATGAAAATCCTGGATTTTAACTGGCATGCAAAGTATTAGTTATCAAGTGTTTGTAACTTAACTTTCTCATGCTCGGGAAATGCTAAATAGTTATTGTTACCTTTTTCTGGTTTGTAGTTTAAATAAATTACCAAAACAGTTGAAACTGGTGTGATGATATTGCATTATTTTACAAATAAAATATGCAGAACTATGATATTTTGGGGTGCAGAATCCACACTTCCTTCTGTCCCATATGTCTCTGTACCCCTTGTGTCCTTGCACTCCCTGTCCATCTCTGTCCCTCCACCATCACTGAGACATACATTCATCTCATCCCCATCTATCTGTGCTCCTGGTCAGCCACCCTGTCCCCATATGACCCTGCCCCTCTTTCCCCCAGTGGCCTTGCACCTCCACTCCCATTCAGCTCCATCCCAATCTGTCCCCCCCCGCAGTAACCCTTATGAACTCTTTTCTGACCTCATAAAAGTCCTATGCTGTCTGTCTCGCCATAACCCCCGTCTCCTGACCAGGCCCAGCAGGCATTGTGAAAAGGCAGGATCTTTTTCTTCCCTAGCTTGCTGGCACTGTTGCTCTGTTGTAATGTCATAGTGTCCTCTGATGGGCAAAAGATGGAACTGTAGCACATTTCCATCAGAAGCTTTTTCTCTGTGCAAAAAATAAAAAATATGCATAGCTTATTAGTTATGTTCACTTGTAATGGTGCAGAACTCCCTCATTAATAAGTTGAAAGTTTCATTAAGTTATCTTAGGAGAATATCCAGGACATCCCTGTGCACATCAACAGGTTCCTCTGCATGCCCAACCCACCTGCCTAATCTCGTTGGGGAATAAAAAGCAGTGGAGGGAGGGAGGGAGAGCGACTAGTCACATCACTAGTCAACTGTCTGATAAGCTTATGCTTACCGGATAGTCAACTAGTTGCTTACATCCCTATAATCTATATTTGTTGTCCTGCCCCCACTTCTTTTGTGAATAAAACAATGAGAAGTTGATATCTGAGTCCTGTTAACTTGGGGCTGGGCTGGGCACTCTCTTTAAATTTAAACATCGTAAGGAAAATGCATGCACAAACTTAATTGAGGTTCCTTCCTCTTCATCAGGCTCTTCAGTGCTAAGCTGGTGGGACTGGCTCTGCTGTGGTAGAGTCTTAAAGAGGTCCTGGCTTATGACATAGCTGGACACCCCGATGTGTCCTCTCCTTCCCTTTCCTCGCTGTTCACAGTGGGGGTTCCTGCAGCAGGCTCTTTCCAGATATTTGTGGTTTCCTGTGGGGTGCTGGTGGGATCTCTGCCAAAAATGGCACACAGCTTGTAATGTACAGCCATAGGTCTGTGGTGCATAGAATGACCAGAGAACAAATATGAAAAATCAGGACAGGGAGTGAGTAGTAATTAATAGGTGTCTATATAAAAAAGCCCCAAATATCAGGACTGTGTCTATAAAATTGATCAGTGCAGTACTAGATCAATTGTTGGCCTCCATAGCCTTGTGGTGTGCCTGCCTCAATTATTTCCTTTTCAAGCAGTACTGCTAATTCCGATTGTACCCCTTTACCTGTGTCCCTTTTGTGTAGACTTTGTGTAGAAATCCATGTTTCTTGTATAGCCTCTTCTCCCTTCACATGCTAAATGAGTTCCCACCTGAAGTCAGCATGGTTGGCAGTTGCACAGAAGAAGGGAGAGCTGTTAGGTTTGCTCACCAAGGTGGGCAATCACGAAATGCCATTTCAGGAATACACAGGAATGGCTTCCAGTCTCCATGACCTGTGGACAGTGGAGTTCACAGCTGTGGCTAGAATGGTCACTGTTGCAGGGAATGAGCATTGTGGAACAGTTGCTGGAGGATTGTTAGGGTTAGTGTAGCTTGTCACAGTGTTATAGTCGCTGTGTTAATCTCTGTGAGTTGACCATGGCTCCATGCTGTTTATGAAGCAGTAAAATCACCACCTCAGTTATAAGCTGTGCACAACAAAGAAAAAATGTAATTGCAGATGCATATAGAAATATGTTGACCCAAGGTAGACTATATCCACCTAACTTTATAGTGTAGACCAGGCCTAATTTTACTACACTGTGGGCTTAAATGGACAAGATAGACAAAAGTGAGAAAGGAAATAGATACAGAGAGGTGAAGAAACGTACCTAATGTCACACAGCAGGACATTGGCAATAAAGTCTTATGAAAACTATTATTTGAGTTGTATCTTGTGTATCAGATAAACTGTAGGACAAATAGTTCACATCTCGTATATTATACTAGCTGCCACTGAAAACCAGGCCTACTTCCTATTTTTGTTCTTGCATTCCTAAAATTATAGGAAGAATTTTTTTACTTGTGATTGTGTTATTTGAGCAGAAACTTCACCTGTAAATGTTTAAGTGAAATATGGCTAAATAATATATTTGCATGTATTTTATAGGTTTTGCTGAAAACAACAGCTGGAGATATTGATATAGAGTTATGGTCAAAAGAAGCACCAAAAGCATGCCGAAATTTCATCCAGCTTTGTATGGAAGGTAATAATTGAATCAGACAGTAGTTATTCAATTTACAGTATTTGTGACTTCTTACATTTTTGCTTTTCCATAAAACAAGAATCAGAGAAACATTATGCTAATGTCCATGGGAATTGACATTAAGTCAAATATTTAGGAAAATGAGAAACATTGAAAATTTATTTTTTTCAAAGCTATGGAAAAGGACTTTAGACAAAGAATTTAAAAAAGCATTTTAAATATCCAATAGATGGCAGGTTATTACTGAACTAACTACATGAGGGACTTAAGAGGACTTATTTTGTGGTTATATTGTAACATGTAACTATGTTTTTCAGTAAACTCATGAAATGTTAACCAGGCAATCCAAGGAAGTCTTGCAAATGTACTTTGTGTATCACTTACCTTCCCTATTTATGGCTTCCTGTTTTCTTTTTTTTTTAAATTGCAGATTTTTAATCTTTCATGTGCTGCCATTTCAAAGTGGTGGGAGCACTGTAATCCAAATCAAAGAAATTGGGTTTGGGAGTTAAAGGGTCACCTTGGGAAAGTGGCACCATGGGAAGATGGAGTTTGTAGATACCAGTATTTTCAGCTGGTTCCATTACCCCTTATATGTGTAACCCACACACCTTCTGGATGTGATGTACTGTCCCATGTAGCGGCACTTAGACCACTTACAGAAAAAAATCAGGTGTTTGCTCTACAGCCTTAGCTGAGAGCCAGCTGGCTTTTAATTAAAGTTGTAGAGGCTCACGCACTAAACTCCAAAGTTCCCAGGTTCAGTTCTGCCTCTTGGCGTACATATATATCATTACTGGTAAGATACACATGAGAAGGGGTCTTCAGGAATCATTTCTTGAAGATATCCTCTGTTCAGGAGATTCTTATTCCTGTGTCTTGTGCCTTCGGCAAAAATCAAGCCCATCATTTCTTGTAGAGCTAGAACATATCTGTTTGAAAGGCATTGAGTCCTGGTGTAAATACTAATACGTCCCTTGGTGAGTTGTTCCAATGGTCATCTACTCTAAATATTTTTTAAAGTATTATGCATTTGTAGTCTGAATTTGTCTAGTTTCCATTTCCAGCCATTGGATCTTATTATGCTATTGTCTGTCTGCTCAGTTAAAGAGCCTTCTACTGTCGAAAATCTTATTCTCTTGTGGGTACTTATAGATGATGATCGAATTACCTCTGTTGTCTCTTGGATAATCTGAATAGATTGAATTTATCTTTCTAGTTGTAAAACAAGTTTTTCAGCCCTCAAGTCATTCTTGCAGCTGTTTACTGAGTTCTTGCCAATTTGTTAATGTTGTTTTTAAAATATAGATGCCAGAACTGGACTCAGTATTCTAGTAATAGTCTTATTAATGCCATATATAGAGATAATAATGACTAAGGATGTTAGAAAATGATTAATTGAATAGTCGTGTAACTGCACAAAATATTATTGGTTACATGACTATTTGATAGTCCCCAGGGGGTGGGGCCGGCAGTCAGTACACTCTAGGGAGCACCCTGCGCTTTGATACAGAGCAGCCTCTGTCCGTGGCAAGCCTGGGCCTGCCGCGGACAGAGGCTGGTCCGGGAGAGCAGTCCCTGTCCGCAGGGCGTCTGAGCTCTCTGCGGACAGAAGCTGCACCAGCATCATAGGTTTATCGGTTAATTGTGTACTCGACTACATGTTGACATCCCTAACACTGACTCCTACTTGATAATCTGTTGTTATAAACAAAGAACTCTTTAATACTTTTAATAGCTGCATTGAAGTGTGAGGTCATGTTTGTTTGGTTATCCACCATGATCTTGAAGTCCTTTTCAGTCACTGTTTTCTGGATACAGTCCTCCCTTAGATGGAGGACTGTATCCAAAGGCTGAAATCATGCACCAAGGAGAAACCAATCCTCATGAACCCATGCTAAAATAAGATTATTATAGCAGTGAATTCTACATTTCTATGCTCTAACCCTAAGTAGATCACTGTGCTTCATGAGCTAAGGCAGCGACCCATGAAAAAAATAGTGTCTTTGTCTGTGCTTCAGAAATTGACAATGTCTTTTTCTTTGGTCACTGCCGAAATTCTCTCTAAACTGCAAGGTTGAGCTGCTCAGCAGGTTATCAACTGCTGTGCACTTCAGATGTCCCTTCCCCACTGGTGTGCGGCTCATGCCCTCTGCCTTGTAGTCCCTGGCTAACTGCTCCTGGGAGCCTTTCTATGCCAAGCATGCGTTGGAGGGCGCTGGGGTCAAGGTGTTCCCTGCCCCCAATGCCTATATCCCATCTCTGAAGGGGAGGACATGACAGGACTCAGGAGCAGGAGGGAAGGAGCTTGCTAGTGGCTGCTACTGTGGCTGATTTGCATACCTATCTGCTTAAAAGGACAACATGTGTCTTTGTCTCTCACACGCACAAGGGATGTTAGATAACATGTAATTAAATAGTCATGTAACCACATCAAAATTTAGCGGTTACATGACTATTCAATAGTCCCTGGGGGCAGGGCCGGAAGCCAGTGCACTCCTGGCCCCATTCCTGGGGAGCCCCCTGCCATCCCATGCTGCTGCCTCTCTATCAGAGGCAGCAGCATGGGGTGGTAGCAGCCCCTCTTCGCAGGGTGGTCTGAGCTCCCCATGGACATAGGCTGTTCTGGCATCCCACAGAGCAGCCTCTGTCCATGGTAAGCCTGATAGAGGCAGCAATGCGGGGTGGAGAAGGGGACAGGTGGCACCGTGAAGCCAGTGTTGGAGGGAGCCCGCTATTAAGACAGCTCTCCCCAGCATTGGAGGAGGCAGCAAGGCAGGAAGCAGGCGGGTCTGTGGAGCCAGCATGTGCGGATAGTCGGCTTAAAAGCCCGTTCCCCGTGCGTATTGGCTCCTCCTACCTCCCCTCACCATCTGCGCTGCTGCCTGTCTATCAGAGGTAGTGCAAGGGTGGAGGAGCAGACAGATCCAGTACTCATGGGGAGCTGGCTTAAAGCTGACTTAAAGCCAGCTCCCAACAGGCATCAGCTCCTGCCTCCCCGCCTTGCTGCCTCTGATACAGGGCTGGGGGTGGGGAGGAATGCATGTAGTCAACAGAATTAACCAATAAGCCCAGGTTTATCGGTTAATCTTGCAGTCGTCTACATGTTGACATCCCTAACACACGCTTTGTGTGTAACACACATTCTGTGTGAGCGTTTCTCTCTCTCTCACTCACACACACACTCACACTCATCTCCTAACATATTTTGTTGTTACTTATTGATACCTCCTCCAATGCATACATATTCTCTCTAATTTTATTCCTTCAATGTGCTGTTATTTGTTCTATGGATTTCATATTTTTTATTATTCTCATATACTTAAATTTAATTCTTTGGGTACTGAGTTCCAAAATGCCAAACCTTTCCTGGCTGGAGTAATTATCCTTATGGTAACTTTTTAAAAATTATATCTCTCTATACATATTTAAGAAAACTTTTCTTGTGGGATGATGGAAGTGACATCATGTGTCACTCTGTATTCCCACCCTCAGCCCCTCCCTCTGTCTTCCCCTGTGCTCTGTGGAACCCCAAGCCATACCTGGGCACAGTGGAGTAGCAGGGCTGCAGGGAAGGGCTGTATGTCCTGTGGCACTTTGGGCTGCTTCGAAGCGGGCAGTGGCGGGGCTGGGCTAGGGATCAGGTGACCAGGAAGCAGGGCAGCCTCACTCCACATGTGGCAGTTGCTTCACAGCTTCCCTCTGCCCACTTGGTCCTGAGTGCCTTGGGTCACAGCGGGGAGCTGTTTGAGACGAACAGAGGGATGCGAGGCCTCTGCTTCTCTCTCAGCGAACCAGACTGGCATTGTGGGATTAGGCCCCGAGCAGAGAGCCACAACAGCTTGGGCAACTCAGAGCCTGAAGAGGTGCCTGTGTCTCCCTACACGCCCTCGGCTGTGGGCACTGGTGGGGGAATGGGAGTGTGGGCCAGGCGGAGGCGGCAGTTCCCCACTGGGTCCCAGAGCATCAGGGGCCCCAGAGCACAGCGAGGCTCGCTGTCCCCTGGCTTGACCCCAGCTCTCCACTGGCAGCCAGAGGGGGGCCGAAAGACCGGGGCTGTAACCAGGGAAGGGGGTGAGAGGCTGGGGGTGAGAGGCGAGGGGGAGGGAAGCTGAGAGGCCAGGGCTGTGTCAGCCCTGACCCTCCCCTCCTCAACGGCTAGTTGAGGGAGTGCGAGAGGCCAGGGCTGTCATGGCTCTGGCCCTCCCTGGCAGCTAGGGGGGGAAGATGCCCCTAGCTTTGGTAAGCAAGGCAAGCAGGGGTTACTGCCCCCTAGTTATATCTAGAGTGGGTTTTTTTCTATTGGTGGCCCAAATCTTTACATTATTGTGATAATTTGGTGCACATAATAACATTTAGTCTGCATATAGATTGGAAAAAAATTAAAGGGAACTGTCCTAGTTCATAGAGTGAAGTGCTTTACCACCTCCAGGTAACATCTGTTATGATTAACATCACTCTCATCCTCCTACTCAGAGTTCTGCAACCCAGAAGTTATTTTTGATTCTCTTACCTCCATATTGTCCATATCCTGCCACTTCTTCCTCCATCACTTTCTATTTGAGTAGTAATAGAGATGTAGCCGTGTGAGTCTGGTCTTGCTGGAACAAAAGACAGGACTATGCAGCACTTTAAAGACTAACAAGATGGTTTATTAGGTGATGAGCTTTCGTGTGGGTCTGGCCCACGAAAGCTCATCACCTAATAAACCATCTTGTTAGTCTTTGAAGTGCTGCATAGTCCTGTCTTTTGTTCCTGTTTGAAGTTAGGGATGTTAAAATGCGATTATTTCCCTAATAGATTTTCTGTTGACTATTCGATTAGTTGACAAGGGAGGGCAGTTGCAGCGCTCAGTCTGGCTCACGCCAATTCACAACACAACCACCTCAGCTGCCGCTCTGCATTAAACAGCCTAGGGAAGCCGCGCGCGAAGGTTCTAGCTCAGTCCCTGCTCCAAGCGTCTCTTTTTATTCATCAGACCACACACACACTCCCAGCTGCTGCTCTCCATTAAACAGCCCAGGGAAGCCACGCATGAAGGTGCTAACTCGGTCCCTGCTCCACTGGTCTCTTTCATTCTGAAAACGAAAATTCTGGTCTGATTAATAGAAAGAGACTCACGGAGCAGGGACCAAGCTAGAGCCTTTGTGTGCGGCTTCCCTTGGCAGGGTGTGTGTGTGTGTGAGTGAGAGAGAGAGAGCAGGGACTGACGGAGCGCGTTCTCACGCCGGCTTCCCTGGGCTTTACAGTGCGTAGTGGCAGCTGGGAGGGAAGTGACTAGTCGATAGTGCTAATTGATAAGCTCCTGCTTATTGATTAGTTGACTGGATGCTAACACTCCTATTTGAGGTTTCAACACGGCCTAGACCAGTGGTCTCCAACCTTTTTAGGCACGAGATCACTTTTTGAATGTAAGTGCAATCCAAGATCTCCTTCAAACCCAAACACCCTTGCCCCACCTCCTTTGTGCCCCTTCTCTGAGGCCCCACCCCTGCTCACCCCATCCTCTCCCTTTCACCAGGCAGGGGCAGCAGGTTGGGGGGAAGGTTCTGGTCTTTGATTAAGGGATCTGGAGTGCGAGAGGGGATCAGAGCTGAGCCTGGGGCAAGCAGTTGGGCTGTTGGAGGGGGTTCGAGGTGCAGGCTCTGGGAGGGCATTTGGATGCTGGGGTGCTCAGGGCTGGGGCAGGGCTTGGGGTGCAGGAGGGGGTTCATGACTGGGGTAGGGTTTCGGGATGTGGGCTCCAGCTGGGCACTGCTTACCTCAGGTGGCTTCTGGTTGGTGGTGCAGTGGGGCTAAGGCAGGCTCACCCCTGCCTTGGCCCTGCACCACTTCCTAAAGCAGCCAGCAAACTCCCTCCCAACTCCTGTTGTGCCCCCTCTCTGCTCTGTGGAGATAAGATACAGGGTGGGAGAGGGGGCACTTTGGCATGAGCACCCCTCACACTCCCCTGCACTGCACCGAAAGCCGGAGGCTCCTGAGGGGACAGCTCCAAGGCAAAGGCAGAAGATGCACAAGAGGGGCAGCTGAAGTGCCAGCGCTTGATAGCCTCTTGGCCAAACCAGTTGGGATCACCTGTCAGATGCTCCAAAATCTAACTGTAGATCCCAGTCTACTGATTGGTGACCACTGGTCTAGACAGCTAAAGCTCTTGTCCAAGTCTGGATCACATCCCATCTTGATTTTTTTGCACCTCTTATCTTCCTGGCTTGACTCCTTTTGTAGGATTTATACATGTTCTCCTCCCCAATGAAACCCCCATAGACTTGCCTTTCTCCAGGCATCAAGTTCGGGTTTCTTATGAACGTTTTCATGGATTTAAATAACTCTGTTCCACTCATTTTGCCCCGGTGTGCTTTGCTAATGAGGCCAGCCATCGATACTTGTTTATCCTACAAATGCCTCCATGTGTTATTCCATATTGTCCTTTACAGATTGAATTCATTCCTTGTACTCATACAGAAGGCAAATACAATCTCTTTTTAAGACCTGCCACTGCTGTGATGCTTACAAGAAAATAAGCAATTATTGACACTTAGATTAATAGTTTTTAAGGACAGAGGGATCACTATAATGATCTAATTTGACTTCTTCATTAACACAAGAGAAGGAACTTCACCTAGTCATTTCTGCATGAAGTCCATAACTTCTGTTTGAGCTGTAGTATATCTTTAGATATACTGACCCACAGAAAAATCAGTTGGGGGCCGCACAACACAAATGAGAAGCAAAAAAATCCAAAACATCCCCCCCAAAACAAACAACACCTCCCAAAGCAGAGCAAAACAAACAAAAAACCCTCACTGACATGGCCCCAGACTGAGAAGGAGAAAGACACTCCCTGCATTCCCCTCCCGCCCCAGAGCCTGGGGGGGACCAAGGCTTGTAGATTTTGAGTGTCCTAGCCCCACAGGGGAGTTGGAGCACCAGCATAGACTCTCCATGCTGGGGGGCAGTGTTGGAAATAATCCAGGACACTCTGGATGCAGGTGAAAACAAGCAGAGGATTTATTATACATCAGCTGATGGAGTGACACGCAGGGGTTACCCTGGTGAGCACTGGTTAATTAAAACAATACAATAGGTTATATAGTCAGCAGGTGGACGGAGGAAAAATGATTTGATAGGTCTAGCAGCAAGACGAAATGAGCACATAAGCCAATAGAACTACTAAAGATTACATAATATCTCCGCCCATTGCAATGTAACAGCTCATTAATTAATATACAGGTAGTTACTGTTCAAATGCCAAAACATGTCAGCAAAACAGTAATAACATTTTAGTCTGCATAGATGATGTTGCTATAGCAGGCGGGTATGGCCTTGAGTTGGGCAGCGGTTGGTTCTCAGGCTCATTATCTAGGAGTGAAGCAAGACAGTTAAGAACATTTTATAAATGTTATCTTAAGCAAAATGTGTTACATTACTAACTGAAGTTCTGTCCGAGTGTCTTAGAAGGTGGTTGCTATGGTACCCAGGGTTATTTTACTGTCTGCAGTTCTTATCCTGGCTGTGGTGTTCCCAGGCCTAAGTTCAGGATGGAGTCATGCTGTTTAGAGGCCTACTAGCACATTTAGGGCTGCCTCAGTTTACCCTACAGCAGTGAGCCTCAAGGGCCAGATCCAGGCAAGCCAGGTACCTTATCCGGGCCTGAGGTTCCCCACCTTTGCTTTAGACCAATAGCCAATCTTTATTTTAAAATATTTATGTTTAGGGGCAGAGATGAGGATAGAGTTTTTCTAAAACTTGGAACCCCCGTCCCCTACCTTTTAAATAGTTTGGAATCATCAACTTGTACCCTTCTAACTAGCCTATGTTGCTGCATCATTTTATTAATTTTTCATTTTTGTTCCACCTCCTATTTTTTGTTTTGAATTTCTCTCATTAAGGCAACATCTGTTTTCCTGTTTGTTTCTTTGGCTTTGAACAATAGGGCCTTTGAGCACTGCTACAATATAAATATTAAGAGGAACTTCTCAAGAAACATAAACTGGCCAAGTGCTGTGAAGTAGTAATTTTACTCTTACAGTTTAAAATACTACTTGAACATACAAAGTGCTGGGACTATGTCATAAATAGGAGGCTTGGTATGAAGGGAGCAAAAGTTCACATTATGTATGAGATTATTAGAGAGAGAGAGAGAGAGAGAGAGAGTGAAATTTGTTTTCAGTAGTCAGAATAGTAACATCACTAATATGGTAAAAAAATGTTTAAAATGTATGAAGACTCCTTGAACTTGGCCTATTTTAAATGGAAATATCTCTAGCTATAGTATAAAATTTGTAAGTCATCCATTGTCTTTAACAAGATAATATTTTTTTAAATGAACTGCTACATACGTCAAGCAGTGTTACATTTTCACCTCCCAGAAGCTGTTTTGATTTCCCTATAATAAAACCAAGAAACACAATAGACTCAGTATTTCAGAGTCTGATTAGAGCACCATATAAGGTGAAACTGCTGAATATTTGTCAATGCTGGTTTGTAGCCAATTTCATTGTTTGGCCATACTACATTAAAACTTTAGTCATAGAGAGGGAAGAAAAGAATGAAATGAGGAAAAATCTTCCATACTGAAAGTGTGAGAGTATAGCCCTAGTCTGTCAATTTAAGAATTTTGTATTCCACCAGTTGATCTATCATGGCAGGCGGCCATTGATTTAGCAATATTGGAAAAATGCTTTTTTGTGTTCTTGTTTTATTTTTTTTAACACAGCTTTCTTTATTTCCAGTCAGTTATGTGATAGTGGTGTTATACTCAATTTCTTGAATGCTTGATAATTGACAATAAGAAATTATTTGCACAGAAAAACCCAACATTGTAACATATAATGTGGAGTGTGCAGTTTATTTTTTCTTATATTTATTGATATAGTTTGTATGCAGTTTCTAGCTCCACTAATTCGTATAAACTAACCTTCAGGTTAGGAAATTTAGAATAACCATGAAGCCATGTAGCTAAATTGTAGTAGTCTAGTGCATTTATAAAAATATAATAATACGTTTTATGCAGTGTAACGTGTCTGACTAGCAGAAAGTTGCTGTTGGTAATAATGCATCAGACATGTTGTTTGTGTCTGTCTGTCACTGATGTCAAGGCAGGAACAGACTAGGAACAGAGTGCCTTGTGATTCACTATGATCACCCTTTTGTCTTTAGGACTATTTTTAGTATAAGATTTAAGAATGTTTGTATTATCCTTTTATTGTGGAAAACTTCATATTAATTACTTTTTATTCTTAAAATGTTCTATGCTGTTTCTGTCTTTAAAAAAAACCCTATGTAGTTCTTGTTTGTGTGAGTGAAGAATGGGTGCATGGGAAAAAATAATCCTGAAGGCTATTGCTGCATCAGTATTGTCAAAGGAGAAGCTGGAGACTATCAACTGTACCCATTATACCTAATAACTAACAAGAGGCAGATTGACGACCCTGAAGCTAAAACACACACTACCGGGAAAAAAATAACAAAATCCAACTAAAACCAGAATGTGAAAACACTCAGAGTCATTAAGATGCTGATGCAGAATGATAATGAAAACAATCTTGAGATAACCATTTGTTGCAAAGTAACTCATTACAACATAATGTAGCAAAACTCATAAATTTGTATAAGAAGGAACTACTATAAAAGATGGGATGCCTTGCCATGAGTCTTTGGGTTCCACTCTACAAAGCTTTGAAGTATTGGATCACAACCAACAAAACCTGATTCCCCAATTGAACCCAATCTAACTTGTCATTAGATTGGTCTGATCCACAGACTGGTAACTATAACAATGCCAACATTGGCAGGAATAGTGTGAATGGATTCATATACTGCCTTTTATGTTGCATTCTCAATAAACACAGCATATTGCTTTTCCCCCTTAAAATAGATACCATGTGTTTCTTGTAAGTATAAGATTTTTGGTGGAGAATGCAGGCACATTGCTTATATTAAGTGCACTTTTAGATCAGTTTAAAAATATCTATAGTAAATATTCTTTTTCTTTGCAGGTTATTATGACAACACAATATTTCACAGAGTTGTGCCTGATTTTATAGTACAAGGGGGAGACCCGTCTGGTACTGGGTCTGGTGGGGAGTCAATTTATGGGCTTCCCTTCAAGGTAGGAATCTGCATAATTGTTTTAAATTATTGTATGTTCATTTGCAAGTGACTTTACTAATAGAAGAGGTTGATAAAACAAACCTTACATAAGAAATAAATTTTTTCTCATATACAGAGATTGCTTACACAACTTGTATCTCCATTTTTGCATGTGCATTTTTGCATGCACATTTCTAAAATCTGTCTGAATTGTTCCCATAGTACTAATACAATGTGCTAGCCCAGTGTTTCCTAACCTTTTTTTATACGGGGGACTGGCAAACCCATTCACAAACTTTTGGTGGACCAGCAACATATTATCTGCATATTTGCATATTTATTATGCAAATATGAATATGTGAATATATAAATAAAATGTTGCTGGTCCGCCAAAAGCTCCAGAGCCCCCCATTGCCAGCCCTGCCCCTTCACTACCCCCCAGTGCTAGCCACTGATCCCAGAGTCCCCTGGACCGAACCCGCTTTGCCAGCCTCCCACCCTCAGAGCCCCACAGTACTAGCCCCACCCTAAACGCCTTAGTGCCAGCCTCCCACCCCTTAGAACTCCCCAACCACCCCCGTGCCAGTCTCCTCTTTCAAGAGCCTACTGCACCCAGCCCCAACCCCGCCCCAGTGCCAACCCCAATATTAGCCCCATCCCAGAGCCCCCCAGTGCCAACCCTGCCCTCATAGTCCTCCCACTACTAGCTCCACCATCAGTATCCCCCAGTGACAGCTCCTCACCCGGATGCCCCAGTGCCCCCCAGTGTCAGCCCCGTACCTCTTAGAGTTCCCTCGTACTAGCCCCGACCCCAGAGCCCTCCAGTATTAGCTTCACCCCCAGAACTCTCCAGTGCCAGCCCCCTGCCTCTTTGAGCCCCTCACCTGCCCAGAGTCTCCCAGCACTAGCCCTGCCCCCCAGAGCCTGTCCCACCCCCCTTCACTTAGCCCTGAGCTGCCTCCCAGCCCCCAGCTGAGTGCTGCTGCCTGGGTCACGACTCTTCTAAGGCTGCCGTGCCAGGCTCCGCGCAGCCCTCCTACTGCACAACAAAGCACTCTTTTGTGTCCAGGAAGAGACCCCGCCACTGCACAGTGCTGCTTGGCTGAGGGGCAGGGCAGGGCAGGACACTCCTATCCCAACAACTATAGAGGGAGCAGTGTACCCCATCCCTGGCCCCCAGAGCCGCCGCAGACCGGTAGTTGGGAACCACTGTGCTAGCCTGTTACAGTGGTTCCCAACCTGTAGCCCGCATGTGGCGCAATTAGCACACAGCTAATTTGCCATTCTGCTCTGCTGAGGGCAGTGCTGGCTGCGGGGGCCCAGCAGCATCTTGCAGCAACTTGCATGAGCTGCTCTTGCCATCAGGAGGCTGGTGAGTGCTGCAGAGAGGCTTGTGGTGGGAGAGTGGGTCTGTGGGTAGGGCTTGGAGGGGGCAGTGAGGGGGTGGAGATGCAGGGAACTGTGGTTTTGCTGGGGTGCAGTAGCACCTCCAGGTTTTAGGTGGGGCTCTGCTTCTGGAGTCTGAGCTAGATGCCTGGCTTTACATGGCGGGGTCTATGTCTGCTGCCCGGCCCCCACACAGTGTGGTCCCAGGCTCCAGCATTTGGTCCCACACTGCAAGGTTTGGGGTCCATCTGTCTGTTCCTACATGGCAGGGTCCCCTGCTCTTGCTGGTCACCTCCCAACTGCCTAGCTTGGCACAGTCATGGATTCCCATCAGCAGCCTGCTCAGCTGCACATGGTGGGATCTCAGCTCCTATAGACCACACAGTGCAGTCCCATGCTTCTGTTGGCTGTCCGCCCACTTGCTGCCTGGCCCTATGCAGTTGAGTCCTGGGCTCTCTTCTGCCACTTACCCGACCCTCACAGCAGGGCTCTGGACATGCTTTCACAGCTCCGTGCAGCAGAATCTCGGCTTCCTGCTGCCTGACTGTGAGATCCTAGGCTCCCACCATCCATGTGGCAGGGTTCATGGTCTCATTGGCTACCCACCCGACTGCTGCCTGCCCCTGTGTGGTGGAGTCCCGGATTCACTCTGGCTGCCCACTCAGCCCCAGCTGTCAGCCACCCACATCTGTGCGGGGAGGCTAGTGGGAGCCCAGGATCCCACTATTCAGGGCCAGGTGGCAGGAGGCCGAGATTCTGCTGTGCGTGTAGGGAATTTAAGAGAGGGTGCTGTGATTCTCAGCATCCAGCCCATGTAACACATGCTCCTTACAATGATAAACAGGTTGAGAATCACTGGCCTATTAGCACAAATTGCATGAGGTTAAGAGAAAATACAGTAAGGGGGCATGAAGAAAAGAGAAAAGTGGAATCAAATGGGCGAAATGAGTGTAAAATTGTATCAATTACCTAAGTGTAAAAACATCATTTAAGTAATTTCAGTGTTTTTTCTACTAAGATGTTCAGTAGAGCAAAGGAGATAAGAAAGCACCAACTAAACTTGCGTGGAATATTACAATAAAAGAAGTCAACAGCTTTCAGTTCTTCTTCGGGTGATGTCCCCGTGGGTGCTCCACTGTAGGTGACGGGTCTTCCCCGGAGATGCAGGATTGGAGACTTTTTCATAGCAGTTAGCAGTTGAGCCGCGCATGCGCAGCAAGCATCTTGCGTTGCTGGCAGTTTGACAATTGAGCGCGTCCCCCCCAGTTCCTCTTCTACAGTCCTCAGTCACGGATGGAGCTCTCCTGCCACTTCGGGCACTTCTCTCCTCACAGGAAAGTTTTCACTCTCTTTACCACCTTTTGACCTCATTCAATTACAGATCATCTTGTTATATAGTAGCCCAATGTCTGTGACTCTGTAACACCGAAATGCTGGCTGTTCCCTCTGGGCGACGCTGTTGCCTCCCGCCGTGGCGCTCGGCTGACTTCTGCGCCGCTCAGCCAGGCTGCCACGTGGGAGCAAGCGGCGCAGGCAGCAGTTTGGGGTCCATGCTTCCCATGCAGCACGGGGCCCAAACGGCCGCTTGCGCTGCTTGCTCCCATGCGGCGGCCCAGCTGAGCGGCACAGAAGTCAGCCGAGCGCCACGAAGGGGGGCGGGGCGGTGACGTACATGCCCGGTGGCGGGGCCTGGATGAGCGTGCATCCCCAACAGAGACAGAGGAGAACAGAGAGAGAGTGAGAGGCAGGAGGGGGAGAAGAGAAAGAGAGGGTATGTCTACACTGCCACCCTAGTTCGAACTAGGGTGGCTAATGTAGTCATTCGAACTTGCAAATGAAGCCCGGGATTTAAATATCCCGGGCTTTATTTGCATGTTCCCGGGCGCCGCCATTTTTTAAATGCCCCATAGTTCGAACTACCTGCCCGCGGCTACACGCGGCAAGGGCTAGGTAGTTTGAATTAAAGCTCCTAATTCGAACTACCGTTACTCCTCCTGCAATGAGGAGTATAAACATACCCAGAGAGACGGAGAGAGAGGTAGAAGGTGGAGGAGAGCTGAGAGAGGAGGGGGAGGAGGGAGAGAGATTGAGAAAGAGACACGGAGTGAGAGACCGGAGGCTCAGGAAAGAAGACCGACGTGGAGGAGAGACCTGAAAATCCCATCTTATGACAGGCTAATTGGCTAGTCTTGTTATATTCTTCCCAGTTCAAAGGAAAAAAAACCCAAAACATGGGGAACACGCTGTTCCCCCAGTGCTAGCTGTTTCCGTGGCAGTGGCTTTTCTCTTCCCCAACCGGCTACACTTTTTTTTTTTTTTAAAGAAGAAGAAGAAAGGCGGGGGGTAATCAAAATCTCATAAAACGGCAGCCTTCATACAGAAGTTTGCTGACTGTTGAAATAAGAACCACTCGCCCTCAGCCCCGAGCACCAATGGCTTCCAATATGCCTGGCTCGCAGGGGTTTAAAAAATGCAGCAACTGTAACGAATCCATCCCAGCTTCTGATGGCCATAGCTGCTGTATTAGATGTCTGGGGGAGTCACACATCTCACAAAAATGTGAGCACTGTAAAAGCTTGTTGGCCAGGGCAAGAAAAGATCGGGAGCTTAGGCTCCATATGTCCTTTCTGGAGAAGGCTTTACAGCCGATGGGAGAGCTTTCATTAGATAAAATAGCAGACCTTCCCAAATGCAGATCAGCCTCCCTGACACCTCAGGGACATCAAAGGGCCAGGGTCTCACCTGCCAGATCCCTACTGCCTAATCCATCCCCCAGAATGACCAGGGGAGATGTGGCAGCCATCTCCAGCTCTGTGGTGCCGACGTCTGCCTCAGAAGCACCCGCTCTGGCACTGAGCATCAGCACAGCAACTGTGTGCTCATCCTCCGTACTGGGGAAAGGGCACAGACAAGCCCCGGCACCGAAGCAAGCACCTACACATGCAACACCGGTGAATGGAGCAGAGCCAGCCACAAAATGGCCCCGGAAATCTTCAGCACTGCCGCTCAGTGCAACTTCTCCGATGCCTCCCCTTGTGCAGGCTAATATCAGCTTGCAGACGGACCAGACTGGGTCTAAAGAAATGCTGGCAACAACAAGGAATTCAGGGAGAATGGGTGTGAGCACAGACAACCCTCCTCACTCCCATCAAGGGAGCAGTCTGCAGCACCATACCCATCATACTCAGCACCACACTATGGGCACGGGTGCATAGGGGTGATCAACCATGACCAGAAGAGTGCATCCTCCTTGCAGCATTCATCTCCCACCACATCTCAGCAAGGGCATCGCTATATAGCATGCCCGTGCCATCCTCAGTAGCATCCAAACTGGTACTAACTGTCTCCACATTACCCGCTGCACTGGGCACCACCTAAGTACCACTCTGCTGGCCCACCACTCTCACCGAAAAGGCTACTGCCAGCCTCACCATCCCACACCCCGTGGACTATACCGGACACAGAAGAGGAGGACGGTCAATTTCTTGACAATCAGGATGACACTTGGCTTGTGCAGTCACCACAAGGCAACTCTTTTCCCTCCTGAGGAGGTTATAGTCCCTGATAATAAGCATACTGCGGCGGCAGACCTGAAACAGTTTCAGGATCTTTTTTAAAGGGTTGCTGCTACCCAAGAAATAAAATTACAGGAGGTCAAGGAGAAACAACACCATCTCTTAAAGAATATTCGCCTGTCATCCACAGCAGAATCGTGTTGCCCGTAGACGAGGAGATTATGGAGGTGTCTGAGGACATCTGGAAACGCTGGCATTGGCCCAGCCAATTTTCAAGAAGGCAGACAGGAAATATTTTGTCCCCCCTAAAGACTTAGACTTCCTGTTCTCTCACCCCCTGGCTGAACTTGCTGGTCATTGATGCGGCAAGCCAACGGGCAAAGGTGTCTCACCTTAAACCAAATAACAGGGACAAAGAACACAAGAGACTGGACCAATCTGGGAAAAAAAGTGTATTCCTCTGCCACCCTACAGCTTAGGATAGCGAACTACTCGGCCCTTCCAGCCAATCAGGATTTTGACAACTACTCCAAATTAGCTGACCTGATGGAGCATCTGCCAGATACCAAGAAGCCTATCCACAGGGCAATCATACATGAGGGTCACACCATCACTCGCACAGCATTGCTCTCTGCAATTGATGTTGCTGATACTGCAGCAAGAACAACTGCTACAGCCATGTTTATGAGGAGAACATCCTGGCTGCAGGCTGCAGGAGGCCCAAAGGAACTTCAAACTAAGGTGGAGAACCTCCCCTTCGATAAGCACAAACTTTTTGCAGCCAACGTTGATGAGATCCTGCACAAAAGTAAAAATTCGTGTACCACGTTGCGTAACCTAGGAGTGTACACACCACCGTACAAGCGGAGGCGTTACACCCCCTACAATAGAAACAGAGACTCATACTATAAGCGTACTCAATATAGACCATACGAGTATAATCGCTCCAGACAGCGCACCGAGAGGAACTGCAAACAACCATGCTCCTCTGGTGCCCAGGCTCCTAAGCAGCAAATTTGAAACATTGGTCCAGGGCCTGCCCGACCTGCCTGACCATCCAGTGCAGCAAAGCCAGAAACATCTATTCGACCACAGATTATGCCCATTCCTTCACCACTGGGCCACAATAACATCCGACCAGTGGGTCATAGAAATCGTACGGGATACTCAATTCTGTTCACCTCCCTCCCTCCTACCCTATCCCATAATCCGTCCCTTTTCAGGGACCCCTCTCACGAGATACCCCTCAAGCAAGAAATCGATCAAATTCTCCATCTAGGGGCTATAGAGGCAGTACCCAAACCATTATTCGACTTATTTCCTAAACCAGAAACACACAGGCGGCTAGAGACTGATCCTAGACCTCCACAAGCTAAACAAGTTCCTGTGAAAGCAGCGATTCAAGATGGTCACACTGGCTTCAGTCATACCAGCACTGGACAGAGGGGACTGGTTCGCAGCCCTCGACCTACAAGATGCATATTTTCACATTGTGATACATCCTGCCCACAGACGCTATGAGGTTCACGGTTGGGAACGCGCATTTCCAGTACAAAGTCCTACCTTTTGGCCTATCCTCAGCACCACGGGTTTTCTCAAAGGTCCTAGCGGTAGTCGCAGCCTACATTTGGTGTCAGGGGGTCGTCATCTTCCCATACCTAAACAACAGCCTAATAAAGGGCCATTCCAGAATGGAAACCGAGGATGTGATACTAAAGACCAAACAACTTTTCAACCGCTTAGGTCTCTTAATAAATGAGCAGAAGTCGACTCTCAATCCAGTTCAAATTCATAGGGGCGGACTCGACTCCACATAAGCCAGGGCATATCTGCCATGGCCAAGATTCGATATGCTTCGTGACATAATCACTATCCTACTCGTCAGCCCCACTACGACGGTGCATACCTGCTTTCAGCTCATGGGCCATATGATAGCCACCACCTATGTGGTCCAATAAGTACGCCTACATTTCCGAGCCCTGCAGCACTGGCTGACATCAGTTTATACTACATTGAGGCATTCACTGCACAAAGCAGTTATTATACCCAGACACATCCTGGAATCTCTCAGATGGTGGATATCCCCTCGCAATTTACTCGCGGGGGTTTCCTTCATTCAACTAGAACCATCAGTCCAGATCACAACCGATGCCTCATTGGTAGGGTGGGGCACGCACCTACAGCATCACGTGATGCAAGGCAAATGGTTACCACCCGAAGCAGTACTCCACATCAACCTCCTCGAGCTCAGAGCTGTCAGGAATGCATGCAGGCACTTTACCTCATCCATCACTAACAGAACCGTCCGTATTCTTACAGATAACACGACTACCATGTTCTACATAAACAGACAGGGAGGAGCATGTTCCCAATCTCTGTGCAGAGGCAGCCCACCTTTGGAACTGGTATGTTCAACATGGGGTCACACTAAAAGCAGCATACTTACCAGGAGCTGCCAACACCATGGCAGATGCTCTGAGCCACAACTTTGCCATGGATCACGAGTGGGAACTCCACCCACAGGTGTTAGATTCCATTTTTCACAGGTGGGGCTATCTAACAACAAACCTTTTTGCAACCATGAGGAATGCCAAATGCCCTCATTTTTGCTCCTGGGCGGGTCTAGGGAAGGGATCCAGGGGAAACGCATTCCTGATCCCACAGGATGAACCGATTTACTATGCCTTCCCGCCATTACCACTGATCCCCAGAATCCTGCGCAAGATCCATTCGGACACAGCCCGAGTCATTCTAGTGGCCCCATCCTGGTCCAGACAGACTTGGTTCCCATACCTACAGTACATGTCCATCGATCCACCCCATCCGCTCCCTCAGCGGCACGATCTCCTCTTCCAGAACACCAGCGAGCTACTACGCCCAGACCCACACACCCTTTATCTCCATGCCTGGCTCCTGTCTGGTTCCGAGGCGCGGAAGTCACCTGCTCAGAGCAAGTAAGAAATGTCCTCCTTCACAGCAGGAGGCAAATCAGAACAACTTATTGGCAAAAATGGAAACGCTTCTCATCCTGGTACCCACATTAATGAACCCATAGTCTTACCTGCGTTTTTTCCAAAGCCACATACATCGCCTGCACACGCCATGCTTCACACCCTCAATGTCAGAAGGGCTTTGGCATTTTATATCAATGGAACTCAGACATTTTGCAAGTCCCCACGTCTGTTTGTCTCTATTGCAAAGTATTCCAGGGGCAACCCAATTTCCACACAACGCATTTCTAAGCTGATAGCGGGTTGCATCTTCCAGTGCCATTCCCTTCGTAACAAACCGCTAAAGACAGCACCAAGAGCACACTCCACCCATGCTACAGCAGCATCCACGGCATTCCTTAATGGTGTGCCTCTCAAAGACATTTATCGGACAGCCACCTGGTCATCGGACCACGTGTTCTCAAAACATTATGTCATCATTCCCTAACTGGCGGTTGACACATCAGTGGCTAAGGCAGTTCTATCTGCTGCTGCGAAGCAGTGACTCTGAGTTCCACCAGCCACAGTGAGCACTGCTTTGTAGTCACCTACAGGGAAGCACCCAGGGGGACATCAGCCGTGGAAGAAAAGGAAGTTACGCACCTTGTGCAGTAATGGCTGTTCTTTGAGATATGTGTCCCCGTGGGTGCTCCACGACCCTCCCCTCCTCCCTGCTACTCGGAGGCCAGTTGCTCTGTGGTAGACAAAGAAGTGAGGGAAGGGGGTCAGGGCCGTGCTCAACTGTCAAGCCGCCAGTAGCACGAGATGCTTGCTGCACATGCGCGGCCCGACTGCTAACTGCTATATGAAAAAGTCTCCGATCCTGCGGCTCCGGGGAAGACCCGTCACCTACAGTGGAGCACCCATGGGGGGACACACCTCGAAGAACAGTCATTACTGCATGAGGTGAGTACCTTCCTTATATTCTTGCTCAGATTGCAATGACTGAATAATACTTTCCAACACTCGTACTAGTATTCTGGCAGTAGCAAATATTCAAAAGTATGGACAAATATTTGCATATGCCAAATTTAGATCTAGAATTACTCTTGTGGAAGTTTAGATTTGATGAGCATAGGCCCATGAACAGCCCTGCCTTAAATATATAATCACTGGATTGTTTTCACACATAAATTAGACAACATAGAAATAAAGCTGTGGAAAGGATCTTAAGAGGTCTTCTAGTTCATTTTCCTGACACTGTGGCTAGATCAAGTTGCGTATATGTAAATCTTCAGTGTATTTCTAAAATTTGGCACACAGTCTCTTAATATTTTATATTCTTCATGTTCGAAGGTACCTTTAAAAATAGGCTTCCTCTTTGTAGGTGATCATCTGTTTGCCTTTTTCTTAATCATTGCAGTGAAAGAGAGGGTGTGCTAGAAGTATGAAAGAGGTTTTGTTGTACGATTTTTGTGATCTTTTAGATAACATTGAAATAGTACACATGGTATACTATGTGTAAGCCTGTGTTGCTCTTTTCAACCCAGGGTTAGGGTTCTTTTCTAACCTCATGCTTCAAAAGACATAGTTTCTCTTCTTGATTGCATAAACAAAGAGATTTATACCACCAAACAGGGAACACATGATCAGTTCGCCAGACTGATTTTTTCCCAGCTTAATATTAGCATGCAACTTTTGTTAATTTTTTGTGTGATAACTCATCATTCAGTAGCTTTTGGAAATGATTAAGTTGCATAAAGTGAGTTTCAGGCTTTGTGTACATACAACAAGGGCTACCTCATGGAATTAGGGCAGAGCAGCTGGTATTGTTACTTAGAGGCCTCCTTGGTAGTTCTGTCCCATAGTGTGACCACACTGTTGATCTCCATATGGCAGTGATTCTGTCCATTCTGGTCTGTGCTGGAGCTTACACACCCCCACACAAAGGCTAAGTAAGAGAGGAAGCAAAAGGACCTTTTGCCTCAGCAGCTCTAGAGAAGTGTTTCTGAAAGTGCTCCGCGAAAGCACTTTGAGAAACACATTGTCTGGCTGCCCCGGTTTGTTTATTTACTGGCGCCGTAGCCACGGAGCCTCGTGGCTCCCATTGGCTCCGTTTCACTCTTTGTAGCCAAGCGGAGCAGCAGGAAGTGGTGGCCCAACCCATGTCGCTTCCTGCAGCTCCCCTTGGCTACAAAGGACGAAACGGAGCCAATGGGAGCCGCGAGGCTCCGTGGCCGTGGCATCAGTAAATAAACAAATCCTGGTGGCCAGTTAATGTGTTTCTCAAAGTGGTTTTGTGGAGCACTTTCAGAAACACTGGTCTAGAGCATACTCCAAATGGATGACCTACTTAAAAGGGTCCTTTAGGGGTCAAGCCACCATGGTGGGATATTGAGGGAGAGGCTGTCTGGAGGGAGGAAGCCATTTTGTGGCCTTAGAACAGAGTGATCCAAGGAGAAAAGTCTGGACTTGTGGGTAAGACCCAACTAGGAAGCCAGGGACTTGACCCTTTTCTCTCTGGTGTTCCTGAGAAGGGAGAATAACTGGATGTTGAGAAGTGAACTGGGAGGTACCCATTTGACTATTTAAGTTGTTGAAGATGATTGGGAACTCTTTTCTAGGGAGGCGCAGAGTGCTGTAATCATGCTTCAACCTGAAGAGAAAGTGGGGAGATAGGAAATAGCCCAGGGGAAGCAAGAAGGGACTTAGACACTCCTTGTGCCATCCTCTTTGAGCCCTGGGCTGGGACCCAGTGGAGATGGAGGGTGCGGGTCTCCTACCTTCCCATCCTCCTGTTTGTCTGGGAAAACTGGCCTGTAGATTGTCCAGCAAGGCCATCCCAGGATGTTGGACTCTTGAGGGCTTGCCAGTCCACAAGTGAGATCCTCTATATCAGTGTTTCTCAACCGGTAGTACGCCATCCCTTAGGGGTACGCAAGAGAAGTCTGGGGGGTATCTTAACACAAGTGAAATTTGGCAAAAAAATGTTCGGGATTTTGTCCCGCAAAAGGGATCAGGGAGGGGGTGGTGGCACGTGCCTGTCAAATTGAGCGTTTGGTGCCACACACCCTGACATTAACAGCCACTCTGTGCACACACCCCAGCACCTGGCGGGAAAAGTGTGTGGCTGCAGCGGCAGCTCCAGTGAGACCCAGAGCAGTTCCAAGTTGGGGGGCAGGTTTGGGAGGGAAGAAAAAAAATCACTTCCACAGCCGCCTCTCTTAGTTCGTTTCCTCTCCGGCAGCCTCCCCGGGGTGCTCCAGCGGGGGGAACAGATGAACCTGGACACATACGTTACCCCCACCCCCTCCAGTAGCTCAGTGCAACGCATCCCCATCGCCCCTTCCCCATGGTGCTGAGGAGAGGAGCTAAAAGGCGGTGAAGTGGCACAATACACTTTGCTCTAAAGGGCTCCCCCACATCAGTGGCATAGTAGGGTGAGCAGTTGCTCCCAGGCACCACGTTATGGGGGCGCTGAGCTGGGGTGGGAGCGCACAGCCTCATGCGGTGAGTCCGCCGCTGGCGGGCTACTTGCTCCCTGCAGAGGCAAGGCTGGGCAGGGCCAGGCGGCGGGAGCAGGCACTTCCAAGGTAGCGTTACCATATGTCCGGTGCCTGACTCTGGGAGAGGGGAGGGGCATTGGGTTAGAGCAGGGAGGTGGGCTGGGGATGCCTGGCTCTGGGGGAGGAGTGGGTGCATTGGGTTAGAGCAGGAGGGTTTGGGGGCACCTGGCTCTGGAGGTACTTATATATTTATTTTTGAACAAGGGGTACTTTATAAAAAAAGTTTGAGAAACACTCCTCTATATGATCACACAAACAGAAGAAAAATAGCCCCTTTGCAGAGTCCCTGTGCTTCTGCCATCCTCATATTTGCACACAGATTCATTCCCAGTTCAGTCTTATTAGATTCGGTCACAAAAAACTGCAGCTTCATACCCCTGCCTTAACCATGATCTTAGGATGCATCTTTAAAGTTAACAGAAGCCCACTTAAGTCATGATCATTCCCCGAGATATGTGTGGATGGGCCCCTAGCTTGTGCAGAGCTCCCATTGAAATGTGAGAATTGAAGGAATGGTCTGAATTTTCTTCTACCAGGAATTGATGATTTGAGTTTATACTCCACTCTTTCTATAATTATGAAGACCCAAGATATTTTCTCTGACAAGGAGAAGGAGTTGTCTTTGAAGGCTTTAAATACAGGTTTTTCTTGCTTCAGACTATTCTTAGTTTTAAGGAAGTTTACCTGCTTGTGTGTGCTTAGTTTTTCCTTTTTGTCATGCTAGTTCTGTAAGCATGTAAATCACAAGCACCTGTTTGTGCACCATGTTTACATTTCTAGCATCTTTGTGTATAGTAAGCATCTCCCTGGTTTTGTTAAATTAGTATTTCACATAATGGAATACTCTTTTGCTGGGTACTGTGCTATTGCTAACCTGTTGGGCTGGCTAAAAAACAAGAAGTCACAGTTGGGCATAGTGGGGGTAAGGATATAAAATCCCAATCAATCAGCTAACTGGTTAAATGTTAGGTTAACCTAATGTTTAACATGTTAATTGACTGACTAAGCAGGATCCTGGACAGGTGATGCTTACCAGCTAACTGTAAGTTACTCGTTCACATCCCTAATTTTGAGGTGAAAATTGTATGTAATCTTGTATATGAAGATTATTGTTAAGTGTATGCAGAGAAAGAAAATTAAGTTTACATGGGCATCTTTAATTTTGGCATTTCCTATCTTTTCATAAAGGCTGATTCTGCCTTTACTCTCATTCAGAGTAGTACCTTACCTTGGGAGTATTGTGTTATGCCCAACAAGTAGGAAGTTAGCACATAATAAGAATGAAATATTGATATTATTAAAATCTATTTGAAGAATTCTCATTGATTTTAATGGGAACTGGATTTGTTCCTAAGTACAACATTAGTCTAACAAAATATATGATAGTTTTTATGTTTCAAGAAAAATGCAGGTTTTAGTCTTTTTTTTTTTTTTTTTTCCTAAAGGAGAGATTTTAAATATGAGGTTTTTTTTTAAAATCACATCTATATTGCTTTGAGGTTGGCAAACATTTTTTTCCATTTGTTAGCCTGGTTAACAAGAAACTCTTAAGCTTGCACTTAAAAAAAATTTATTTATTTGCATTGTTGATCTGACAGCAGTTTTTGATGTTTCGTCAAGAGTATATTTCCTGAGAGGAGTAATTGTGTGTTTATTCATATTGGCATTACAGAAAATTGAAAAAAAAAATGATGGAAAGAATTGAAATTTTGTTTAAAATCTTTTCAGTTCAAGATCTCCGGGTTTTGTTATGAAGCATCATTCTTGTATAGAATGACAGCCATAAATAATGTTGTTTTTATAAAATTTTTCAACACAAAATTCTGGTATGTATATTAGAGTGGATGTATACTGGTTAAGCAAGTACAAAATTAAAAGTGCATACTAAATCATTTTATTTTTTATTTTGAAGGATGAATTCCACTCAAGATTGCGTTTTAATCGAAGAGGACTGGTTGCTATGGCAAATGCTGGAGCTCATGATAATGGCAGTCAATTTTTCTTTACGCTGGGCCGTGCAGATGAACTTAACAACAAACACACCATTTTTGGAAAGGTTAGCTTTATAGAGTCATAACTTGAATCATGGTTTAGACAGAGACAAATGTACTTCTAAATTCAGAGAATGTTTCCTTAGTACTCCACACAACTCAAATGTATTTTCCTACAGGTTGGACCTCCGTGGTCCGGCACCCTCAGTATATGAACCTTCCATCCCAAACAAGGAAATTTGTCTGACTAGAGGAGGTCAGGCCTCCGGGCTTGGTGGGAGGAAAGGGAGCACTAGCCTCCCCACTGGACTTCCCAGGGCCGCTCAGAGGGGGGGCAATTTGCCCCAGGCCCTGGGCCCCACAGGGGCCCCCACGAGAATGTCTGAAGTCTGAGGTCTGAGACAGGGAGTGCCAGGAAGGGGCCCCCGAAATTGCTTTGCCCCAGGCTCCCTGAATCCTCTGGGCGGCCCTGGGGCTTCCTTCCCCAGTCTCTGCTGTCAACAGCACTCCGGGCTCCAGCCGACTCTGTTTCCTCTGGTCCAGCCAATTCTGTTTTCCCTGGCCTCACTGGCTATGCTGCTATGGGCCCTGTTAGTCCTGCCAGCTCCGTCACCCTGCTGGCAACATGGGCTCTGCTCCTTCACCAACTCTGCTGCCCTGCTCTCTCGCTGGCTCTGCTCCTCCCTCTGCTGCTGGGGCTCTCTGATTCAGGAGCTCTTTGGTCTGTCCTCATGGGCTCTGCTGCTGCTAGCCCTGAGGTTCAACCTGTACTTTCAAAGTTATTTTAGTACTTATTAGGAACATCTTAATTTTTGTCTGTCTTCCATGCCTGGCATTTATGTTCTCAGCTGGGAGTTTCTTGAATGAACGATCGAATTAATGAATGAATTAATTTCCCCTTGCTTTTCTTCTAAATGGAACCATTATGATAAATTTTTTTTCAGAGTAATCAATAAAAATAAAAATGCTCTGAATGTTGCAATTCACAGCACTGAATGAGAAATTTTAAAAAAGAATAGCTGTTTTTTGTTTTTTCCCTGAGATCCACAAATACTTCTTTAGCTCCCTTTGCTAACTTTTCTGGTCATTAAATAAAAAAACACAGAATCAGGTTGCTAAAGAGCAGAGTCTTGTTTAATTTAAAATATTTGTAGCCATACGTAATCTAAATTTAGATAGCCCTCCTTTGTATAGTCAAAATTATTACATAACTGTCTTTAAATTTTGCAGAATAATTAACAAGCAATCTGAAAATTGGTAAGCTTTGAAATAACTAACTTAAAAATACTACTTTGTGCATTTGACAGATTACTGGGGATACTATATACAATATGTTACGACTGACTGAAGTAGAAATTGACAAAGAAGAAAGACCACTCAATCCACACAAAATAAAAAGTAGTGAGGTATGTATGCTGTTAATTAAAATATTCTATTTTTTTCTTTGTTTTTATACAATTGTATTCTGGTAGGCTGTATTGGCATTACTTTATCTGAGTATCTTTTTATTGCTGAAAAATAATTTTAAAAATAGTGTATTTAAAAAAAAAATTTAAAAACATAAGCATTCTAAATTACAACAAAATGCTTTTTAAATTAAATATTTATATAAAATAATTATATATTTATATATAATAAATGTTTTAAATAGATAAATATAAAATAAATATTAACTTTTTCCTTAGGTTTTATTTAATCCTTTTGATGACATCATTCCACGAACAAATAAAAAGCTGAAAAAGGACAAACCAGGGGAAGAAATAAAAAAGTCAAAATCCAAAGGCACAAAGTAATTATACCTCATATATGGGCTTTTAAACATTTTTTTACAGCTCTAATTATAAAATAATTTTGCTTTTGTTCTATGATATGTTAATGCTTTGGAATAGTACCTTTTAAAATAAATGTAGTATCTGTTGGGTTTTTTTAAATGAGAAGACATAAAATCAGTTTCATAGTTTAAGAAATTGTCCCTTTTCCTTTATTTCTTAATGCTGAATATTATAGTTGGTAAAATATTGTTCATAATTAGTTGCAGGTATAAGATTTCAGCATTACATATGTTTAAACAGTTACATGTTTACATAACTACTAATTATGTGCTTCTCCTTTTCTGGATATTGTGCGACAGATATCAAATGGGAAGAGAATTAGGGATGTAAAATCTTATTTAATTAGTTAACCGGTTAAACATTACGTTTAAATGATTAACCAATTAAATGGGGTGGGCAGGAGGGCCTGGAGTGGCCCACCACGGCCTGGCTGGAGTTGTCCACCTGCTGTGGATGGGGGCTGCTCCAGCCAGACTGGAACGCCCCATGCTTGCTCTGGGCTGGGCCTGCTATGGACGGGGGCTGCTCCAGCAGAGCTGGAGTGCCCCTGCCTCCAGTGTGCATGGCTGGGCCCACCGCGGATGAGAAATACTGTGGTCGGGCTGGAGTGATCCTCACAACAGTGTGCCTGGGCTGGGCTGGCCGCGGAGAGGGGCTGCTCCGGCTGGGCTGGAGCGCTTCCGACCACAGCACTGATGTGGGCTGCTCTAGCTATGGCTGGTTAACCATAACTTATAAGCATCACCCAGTAACCGGTTAACCACTTGCATCCCTAAAGAGACTAGAGTGTGATTATGTAATTTAAAAAATTTATGATAATGCAGATGTACAAGTTTGCATTAATTCTAGCATTTTCTAACTTATGAGAGCTGTGAAACCTTAACAATCTTGTCACAGGGTTTTTTGAGTAAATTCCTGGTTTAAAACAAAGACACCAAAATGAAAAAACAAATTGTGTCATATGGACAGGGCTCGACAAATACACTCGCCCGCGGCGAGTAGATTTTACCAGCTGGTGAGTGCAGGGGCGGACTGGCCTGGTGGGCCATTGTGATGGGCTGGCCGAAGCCCATACTACGGGTGGTGCGGCAGCTCGGCTCTGGCCACGTGTCCCTGGGAGCTGGCTGCGGCGCGCGGCGCAGCAAGGCCCCGCCCCACCCCGCCAGCTCCAGTCCTGCCATGGCCCCAGCCCCCTCACCGGTGCTCCCTATCGACCGCCTGGCTTGCTGCGCCAGCCCCACGCCCCTTTGTCTCCGCGCCGCCCATTCTCCACGCCGCCCCTGCACCCCGGACCCCCTGCTCTCCCTCTTCCTTGCGACTCTCTGGCTCTGCACCACCCTTGTACCCCTCACCCTACTCCCCCCGATCCCTGCCCTCCCAGCTCTGTGCTGCCCGTTCCTTGCACTGCCCCTAGACCCCGATCCTCTGCCCCTCCCGTTCCCACGTCCCATTCCCGTGCCTCCACCGCATCCTGCTCCCCCGATCCCTGCCCCCAGCTCTGTGCTGCCCGTTCCCTGCACTGCCCTCGACCGCGATCCCTCTGCCCCCTCGTTCCCCGCGTCCCATTCCCCGTGCCTCCACTGCACCCTGCTCCCCCCGATCCCTGCATCCCTCTGTGCCTCCCGTTCCCCGTGCCATCCCTGTACACCCCCACTGTTCCCTGCACCCCTCTGGCTCTGTGCTGTCCCTGCACCCTGTCCCTGCACCCTGTGCGTCGGGAGTGAGGGGTGCTTGTCCATAGGGAGGGGCTGGACAGGGCAGGGAAAAGGCTGCTGTGACCCAGCAGCAGTGAAAGGGGTAGTTCACTTGAAGCGCCTTTGCCTTTATGAAAAAAAATGAATGAATATGCTATTTGCTATTTATAGGGCTAAAATGCCCGGACAAAAACAAACAAACAAAAACCCCCCATTGCAAAATGCAAATGTGTAAAAGACAACAAAAAGGGGGGGAGGGGCGAAAAAATGTTTTGCTTGGGGCAGCAAAAAACCTAGAGCTGGCCCTGGGGAGGGAAGGGGCTGGGCTGGGCTGGGGGAGGGGAGGGAGGGGAGGGAGAAAATATGGGGAAGGGGCTTGTGCTGAGGGGAGGGGAGGAGGTCAGGAGAAGAAGATGACGAAAGGGGAAGGCACCAAGGGATGGGTGCAGGAGAGACAAATCCCAGGGGGCCAAGTGCAGACAATGAGGAAAAGGGCAGGAGGGGAGGTGTCAGTGGGAGGGGGGAACAGGGTGATATTGGGAGAGGAGAGGGTAAGGGCACTGGGGTCTAGAAGGGGGAGGGGGAGGTGCTGGGAGAAGGCTTGAAAGAAGGGGTGGGCATGAGGAAGGCGGGGATGGAGCAAGGCATGGGTAAGGGCACAGGGGCATGAGGGGAACGGGGCAGAGGGTGGTGAGGGGTGGGTATCAGGGAAAAAGGGGGCAGGGGCAGTGAGGGAAGGGGTGGCACCAGGAGGGTGCAGGTGCCAGGGATTCTGGGGTGAAGCAGAAGGGCAGACACCTGCAGGGGAGGACCAGCACCAGAGGAGAGAGGCAGGGCAGGTGTGTAGAGGGAGGTGTTAGGAGCGGGGATGAGGATGGGTAGCTCACATGAGCAGAGTGGGGCTACTGGAGGAGTGGGCACAGGGGGGAGAGAAGGGCTGGTGGAGAGGGGCAGGTCTCAGGAAGGCTGAGGGCAGTGAGAAGGGCAGGAGTCAGGACAGCAGAGGAGGGTGAGGGGTTGGGGGGCAGCAGGCACCAGTTGAGCTGATGGAGCAAGGGGAGGAGACATGGCAGCAGAGGGAAAAGGTAGAGGTTTATAAGATATTTATTAATAAACTTGGGCGATATTTATTAATAACTTATTAGTAATTACTGTTCTTATTCTTATTAGGAATTTATGCCATTAAAAAAACACTTTTTGGGGGGGAGGGTGGCGAGTCCCTTTTTTGTCTGACGAGTAGGGTTTTCCATAATTTGTCGAGCCCTGCATATGGAAATATTATGTATAGTGGGTCATCAGCAACAGTCAAGTAGTTCCTAGCATTTATCTCTAACACATAAGCCTACTGAGTAACTCCTACTGGTAGGAGTAGAAGGCTGTTATCCTCTGTTTGTGTCAGGTGTTTTGGAGGGGGATGATGTGCACAATTTGACATTGAATTTCACTTCTATTTGCAGATGTAGAAATGTAGCATATTTAGTTCAGTATCCATAGTTTAGACTAGTCAGTTAAACAGTTACCCAGTACCTGGGAGCTGCAGTGACAGCCCACACCCCCAGCCCAGAGCTTGTACCCCCTCCTGCACACCAACTGTCACTCTTGAGTTCCTCCCCACACGTGGAGCCTCCCTCCTGCACCGAACACCTCATCCCCAACCTCACACTAAAGCCTGCACCCCCACCCAGAGCCTTTGCACCTCAACCCTCTGTCTCAGCACTGAGCCTCCTACCACACTCTCAACTGCTTGGCCCCACTTCTACCATGTGCATTTTGTTATGTATTATCTCCACATTGGTGCGCACAAAAAAAACATTCTGCTAGGGGTGGAAAAAATTAGAGGAAACACTGCTCCCCAGCCCTTTTCATCATTTGGCTTTTGCCTTCTCCTCCAAGATGCTTAGGTATAAGCAGTTCCTGTGCCTTGCACACATTGGCCTCTTGGACCCAGAAGGACCAATTGTACAAACTGCAGTTAGAGGCATATAAGCCAGATTTGGGTGAATTTTCATGAGGATGGTAAAAGGCTCTCTGAGACAACCAACTCCCTGTTACATTTCTAGTAACGGTTGTAAGAATCATTGTAAGAATTTTTGTAACATGGACAAAATGGGCTACGTCTAGACTGGCATGATTTTCCGCAAATGCTTTTAACGGAAAAGTTTTTACGTTAAAAGCATTTGCGAAAGAGCGTCTAGATTGGCATGGACGCTTTGCGCAAAAGCACTTTTTTGCGGAAAAGCGTCCGCGTTAATCTAGACGCGCTTTATGCAAGAAAGCCCCGATCGCCATTTTAGCCATCGGGCTTTTTTGCGCAAAATAATTCTGGGTTGTCTACTGGCCTCTTGCGCAAAAGCATTTGCGCAAGAGGGCTTTTGTCCGAACGGGAGCGTTATTGTATTTAGCAAGAAGCACTGATTTTGTACATTACAAAGTCAGTGCTCTTGCGCAAATTCAAGCGGCCAGTGTAGACAGCTGGCAAGTTTTTCTGCAAAAGCTGCTGCTTTTGAGGAAAAACTTGCCAGTCTAGACACAGCCAATGATGTTTATGTCTCTAATCTCTTTCTCAGAAGCGTCGGGATGATTATTTTAGCTGAAATTTATACCCAGCTACTACTCCCTTCCCTCCAAAAAAGCCCAAAGAAAATCAGCTTGAGGCAGACATCTGAAATTTAAAATTTTGACCCCAAAAGTTGAAGTTTGGCAAAGTTATAAGCAACTAAAGTATCTTTGTATAATAGAAGTTGAGTAGTGAACATGTAGCTAATGGCTTTAAATGAGTAATGCCAGTTATTTACTGGATAGTGTATATATTGGAATTTTGAAATTTCATATTTGTTGTTTACATTTTCAAAATGTTGACTGACTTTAAATGTATTTTTTTAAAGAAATTTTAATTTGCTTTCATTTGGAGAAGAAGCTGAAGAGGAAGAAGTGGAAGTGAACAGAGTTAGTCAGGTGCAGTTCTGAATTACTTGTCTCTCTTCATTTCCTATTCTTTTGGCATAATTGTTTTATAGTGATAGTCTATCAGTTTGAAAACTTGAAACCTGTTCATTTTGTAGTTTTTCAAGATTTGATCAGTAACAATATTAGGAGTAGGTTGCTTACTCAGTTTGCCACATTTTATTTTCAGATTTGCAGTCTTTTAAAGCTAATTATAAAATTATTTTCTACTTGTGTAATTTTAAATATGATTTTAGCTTTCTGATTTATACATTTGTTGTCTCTTTCTTTAAGTATTGTATTGTTGTACGTTATAGTATAGCATATTAGTGGTTCTGCCAGTCAAAGCCCAAAGAGAGAATATATGCCTGCATGTGAGAGAGAGAAGCTAAATGATAAATTCAGAAGTTAGGAGATATCAGATTTGTGGTTGTCTATTCATCTGCAGTTCTGTCCCTTTGTTCATCCATCCTGTGCTCTAAATGAAGCTAGGAGCCTATGGAATAAACAGTATGTGATCATGTAATAAAGACTCTATTATGGTGAATATGCAGAAGTAGGCAGAATTAAAGTTACACTGGTGCCATAATTCAGGTTTCTCTTGCTTGATTTTGCCATTTAAGCAAGATTATTTAAATATGTTTTTGTACTTTCCAAAGTCTATATTTTAAAGGAAATTGAATAAAAAAGTTGTCACTACATGTCCATTACAAAGTCTAATTGCTTGGATACACTGATCTGTTGGCTTTGTGCCAAAGAGGTCAAGGAGTCGTCAGAGAGATATTATTAAAAAAAGAGCATATTTCTGAAAACTTAGGGTAATATTTTCAAATGATTATGTCTAAATTAACCATTGCATAGAGTTCCTCCCTTACAACATCGTCCTCATCTCCCACCAATCTAGCTACTACTCTTTCTGCTCAACTAATACTTCTCTCATCAGAATCACTTACGATCTCTTTTTTGCCAAATCTCAAGGTAATACATCTTCATCCTTTCATTTCTCTGAGTTTTCATGTTATTAATCATAGCCTTATTCACAAACTCCTACTCCTCCTTGGGTTTTACAATACTGTCTTTACTCATTCTCCTCTCACCTCTCTGGTTCATCCTTTTGAATCTTTTGGCAAGTGCCTATCCATTTTTCTGCCACTCTGAGGATGATGTTCCTTGGGGTTCCTTCCTTCTTCTCTCTTCTTTTTGATGGGTCTTGTCACTTACACAAAGTCAGCGATATCTTTACATACCTGACCTATTTTTCTATTCCCTTTTGAATCTTGAATCAGACTGTTTCTTTGACACCCTCACCTGGATGAGTTGCCATCATTTTAAGCTTAAACTGTTCCAGGCTGATCTCCTCTTTCTTCCCAAATTTTCCCTCCTTTCGTCTTCATTGTCACTGTTTTCAACATTATCATCTTTTCTTCCATCTGACATCTCATGAGTATCTTGGGTCACTCTTCTTCCATCATATGTATTCAGACTGACTGAGCTGGACTACATCTAGAATGAGAATTTCACTAGTCATCATTCTTCTTTATTTGTAAATGAGGAAAATCTCCTTATCTACACCTGGTTACCTATCTATTAAATAGGTGATTTTTTTCTAGCTCTTCCTCCCCACAGAAGTAATGAAATGGCAGTCAAGTATTGGCTGGATCAGGATACCGGGGCAAAGAGGGAGGAGACAAAATGGAGATCAGAATGATGAGTCAGATGCCAGGCATCACACTGGGTCAGGAGGCCAGGAAATTAAGTTGGGAGCAGGAAGCACAAAGCACACACTCTTAGAACAGTATGGAACCCAGTTGTTTGGAAAGCTTCCTGTTCCTGCTGTTGGCTTAATTAGGTTATCTAACTGCTTCTGAACTCTGCCAATAGGATCTCATGGATGAGGTCTCAAATTGGGGACCAGCCTCACAGGTCCCAGGTAAGTGACTATCAGTAGGCTGCCAGGTAATGAGTTGGAGTGCGGCCTCTCCCATGAACCCAGCAGACTCAGATGCAAGACCTGTGGTTCATGACACCTGTTAGCCAGATTCCTTAAGAAAACTGGGGTCTGAGCTGAGCATAGCAGGTTCTAAGATACTGCATGCAGATGCAGGGCTATTCTGTTAATTGATTTGGTAGACAGATTGGATGGGTCCTATTGGCTTCAACTCAAGATAATAAAAAGGTTGAGAGTTGAAGAGACTGTATATAAATTTGAATGGAATAAATGGCCCCAGAGAGTCAAGATATGAACATGACCCTGTCACTGTATAATACCAAGCAGTTAAATGTGGCTTGGATTTTCATTACAGAGACCTCAGTCAGCTAAGTACCATGAAATTCATATCAATGTTTGGAAGGTTATTGATCAGGATACACAGAGAGGAAGAATCAGAAAAAGAATGTTTATGAAGCACAAACGTAATCAAAACTTGTTTAAGTCACTTTTTCAGTGAGAGGTTATCAATTTGGGTCTCATTTTGTCAGGCAATCCTTGGTTGGGAAGAAAGGGTTCTGATGTTTACTTCCAAGGTGTGAATAGAAGTCATCTTTGCCTTTGATAAAACAGACACAAATAGAAAAAAAGAGAAAGGATAGAAAAGATGAGGAAATTATGGATTTTATTGATGTTGTCAGGATACCAACACCTGCTGAGGCACAGACTGATACTCTAAGCTGGCACCACACAAGTTATTCCTGTTGACTCAGGCTCACTTCTTCAGTCTGGGACATCATCTGACTTGACCGATCAGTCGTGGGTGGGCAATCTCATCTCATAGTATTGTTACTATGTGGAACAGTGGATTTCAGGACTGTGTGTGAAAAGCTATTTGAGATAAGTTAGAAGGAAGATAGTGGGGGGAGAGACATAGGAAGGGAGGACAGAGCAGAGCCTTGGATATCTCAGGCTAGAGTTTTACTAGTGCACAGATAATGCACTAGCATCCTGAGGTCTGGGTACCACAGTGATATGATGTAGCATGAGTGAGTCTTTGAAGTGAAGGGGAGATCTGCCAACATTTTCTCCAATTCTAGGAATTCCTCAATCTGTCCATTTCCCTATTTCAACGCCAAGTCTTTTTTTGCAAGGAGCTTGAAATGTGGTGATGGCAAAACAGCCCATCCTCTCATTATTTCATTCCCAATTAGGTCTAATTTCCAACACATCAATTTTGGTCCACTGATTTCCAGTCCCATGCTCCTTTTGTTTACCTGGCATGATCATGTAGTTAACTCAGTAGGCCTTTTTGTTTGGATTAAGTCAATCTTTTTGTTCCTTTTCCTAGGAACATTTATTTGTTATTGGTGATTGGAACGTTTTATAAACTTTTATTCACGTTCCCATAGTAGAGCTCACAAATGTAGTGGGTCTGTCAGGCCCCAGTTATTACAACAGGACTGTGGTGTGAGACCCGATGCAGATAACTGAAAAATCATAACAGGAATATAGAGAAGATAATCCCCTCCCTAAAACTTCCAACTCAGAAGGGGGTTCAGAAAACTGGGGTGAACACTCTGCTCATTCACATTAGCTGTCCTTGTCATCTCATGTTCATAGAATCATAGAACACTAGAACTGAAAGGGACCTTGAGAGGTCATCGAGTCCAGTCCCCTGCCCTCATGGCAGGACCAAGCACTGTCTAGATCCTCCCTGACAGGTGTCTGTCTAACTTGCTCTTAAATATCTCCAGTGATGGAGATTCCACAACCCTGCTAGGCAATTTATTCCAGTGTTTAAGCACCCTGACAGGCAGGAAGTTTTTTCTGATGTCCAACCTAAACCTCCATTGCTGCAATTTAGGATCCTAGAATCATAGAACACTAGAACTGGAAGGAACCTTGAGAGGTCATTGAGTCCAGTCTGCTACCCTCACGGCAGGACCAAGCACTGTCTAAATCATCCCTGCTAGGTGTCTAACTTGTTCTTAAATATCTCCAGTGATGGAGATTTCACAACCCTGCTAGTCAATTTATTCCAGTGTTTAACCACCCTGACAGGCAGGAAGTTTTTTCTGATGTCTAACCTAAACCTCCCTTTCTGCAGTTTAAGCCTATAGCTTCTTGTCCTATCCTCAGAGGCCAAGGAGAACAATTTTTCTCCCTCCCCCTTGTGACACCCTTTCAGATACCTGAAAACCGCTATTATGACCCCTCTCAGTCTTCTCCTTTCCAAACTAAACAAGCCCAGTTCTTTCAGTCTTCCTTCATAGGTCATGTTCTCTAGACCTGAAATTATTCTTGTTGCTTTTCTCTGGACCTTCTCCAATTTCTCCATATCTTTCTTGAAATGTGGTGCCCAAAACGGGACACAATACTCCAATTGAGGCCTAATCAGCACAGAGTAGAGCAGAAGAATGACTTCTCGTGTCTTGCTCACAACACTCCTGTTAATGCATCCCAGAATCATGCTTGCTTTTTTTGCAATAGCGTCACACTGTTGACTCATATTTAGCTTGTGGTCCACTATGACCCCTAGATCCCTTTCTGCTGTACTCATTCCTATACAGTTGCTTCCCATTCTGTATGTGTGAAACTGATTGTTCCTTTCTAAGTGGAGTAGTTTGCATTTGTCCTTATTAAACTTCATCCTATTTACCTCAGACCATTTCTCCAGTTTGTCCAGATCATTTTGAATTATCACCCTATCCTTCAATACAGTTGCAACCCCTCCCCGTTTTGTATCATCTGCAGACTTAATAAGCGCACTCTCTATCCCAATATCTAAATAATTGATGAACATATTGAACAGAACCAGCACCAAAACAGACCCCTGCAGAGTCCCACTTGTTATGCCCTTCTACCGTGATTGTGAACCATCTGGTTGTATTTCCCTAGTTTATTGATAAGAAGATCAGGCGAGATTGTGTCAAATGCCTTACTAAAGTATACCATATCCACCGCTTCTCCCTTATCCACAAGACTTGTTATCCTATCAAAGAAAGCTATCAGATTGGTTTGACATGATTTGTTCTTTACAAATCCATGCTGACTATTACCTATCACCTTATTTTCTTCCAGATGTTTGCAGATGAATTTCTTAATTACTTGCTCCATTATCTTTCCTGGCCCAGAAGTTAAACTGACTGGTCTGTAGTTTCCTGGGTTTGTTCTTGTTTCCCTTTTTATAGATGGGGACTATATTTGCCCTTTTTTAATCTTCTGGAATCTCTCCCAACTTCCATTATTTTTCAAAGATGAAAGGCTCAGATACTTCCTCTATCAGCTCCTTGTGTATTCTAGGATGCATTTCATCAGGCCCTGGTGACTTGCAGACATCTAACTTTTCTAAGTGATTTTTAACTTGTTCTTTTTTATTTTATCTTCTAAACCTACCCCATTCCCACTTGCATTCACTGTGTTTGGCATCCCATCACTATCCATCTTCTTGATGAAAACTGAAACAAAAAAGTCATTAAGCACCTCTGCCATTTCCAAGTTTCCTGTTATTGTTTCTCCCTCTTCACTGAGCAATGGGCCTACTCTGTCCTTGGTCTTCCTCTTGCTCCTAATATACTTGTAGAACATCTTCTTGTTACCCTTTATGCCTCAACTAGATTTAGCTCTTTTTGTGCTTTTGCCTTTCTAATCTTACCCCTTCCTACCTGTGTTGTTTGCTTATATTCATCCTTTGTAATTTGACCTAATTTCCACTTTTTGTATGACTCCTTTTTGATTTTTAGATCCTGAAAGATCTCCTGGTTAAGCCAAGGTGGTCTTTTGTCATACCTTCTATATTTCTTATGCAATGGAATAGTTTGCTTTTGGGCCCTTAATAATGTCTCTTTAAAAAACTCCCAATTCTCTTCAGTTGGTTTTTCCTCCTAGTCTTGCTTCCCATGGGACCTTACCTACCAGCTCTCCGATCCTACTGAAATCTGCCTTCATGAAATCCATTATCTCTCTTTTGCTGTTCTCCTTTCTACCATTCCTTAGAATCGTGAACTCTATGATTTCATGGTCACTTTCACCCAAACTGCCTTCCACTTTCAAATTTTCAAACAGTTCCTCCCTATTTGTTAAAATCAAATCAAGAACAGCTTCCACCCCAGTAGCTTTCTCATCCTTCTGAAATAAAAAATTGTCTCCAATGCAGTCCAAGAACTTGTTGGATAATCTGTGCCCCACTGTGTTAGTTTTCCAACATATGTCTGGATAGTTGAAGTTCCCCATCACCATCAAATCTTGCACTTTGGATGATTTTGTGAGTTGTTTAAAATAAGTCTCATCCACCTCTTCTGCCTGGGTAGGTGGTCTGTAGTAGACCCTTATCATGACATCACCCTTATTTTTTATCCTTATCTCCTGTATCCAGAACAGCGTAACAGTTCTCCAGTACCATGGTGGGAGGATTGGGAGCAGGAGTGGAGCACTGCCTGCTGCCAGAAGTGTCCCTAGCTGCCAGTGTCTCCCTCCCTCCTCCCTTCCCCATCCCCCGAGACAGAGCCTCTCCTCCTCCAGCAGTGGTGTGTTAGCAGTCTCAGTAGGCCGTTGTCGTCTAAAAATCTGACACTCTTCCCAGACTACAGCATGCCTGTTGGACTGGCTCTTGAACACATAAAGAAGAAGGGACTAAGTGGTGATTTTTCACATAGCTAAATGAGTAAAGAAGTCTGACACACACATAATACTAAGTTGAGGGCATCTACAAGGCCTAATTCAGGATAAAAAGTTAAATTTTTAGATGTGACCTGTCTGATATTGTTTCCTTCTTTCAGGATGGGGTCAGTGGAATTTTCCTAAACCTTCAAACAGTTAATTTTTGAAGTCCTTAAAGTAGTGCATTACGCAAACATATGCTGTATAAAGGCTCCATTAAAGGTGGGCAACCTGTGGTCTGAGGTGGGAACCCAGTGGGGTTCAATATGTGGTCCATGAGACATTTTGCTTACAGTTGTCCATGCACTGGGTTGCCAGATTCTCCTGGTTTTCATCGGCTTAATTTTTTTCCATACTGGTATTATAAGTGATGTGCACTTAAAGCAAGGGCATATGAAGTGAGGTGCATGTTGATTGCACACAACATTGTGATAGCCATGTGTTCCTTCTGCATCCAGTCAGAGTGCTGCTACGGTTCAATTGGCATATCCCACAAATTCTAGGTATGCAAGTGTTGTTAGTAAAACTACCCTCTCCCAGGAGATCATCTTGCTTCTAAAATCTTGCAGCCCACTGAGATGGAGAGCCACTCATGCGCCCAGTCAATAGCCTAGGTTGCCCTTCACTACTCCACTCTCTGTCAAGCCTCAGTCCAAATTCACCCTGTCTCTTCAGTTGAGAAGGGAATGCTTTTCTACTGGAACTTCTGTATATAAGGCCCTGAGAGTGTTGTCACATCTTTAGATTTGTTCTGTCTGGTTCTATGGATATTATCTTCAGTACGTGGTTCCCTCATGGAGCACTCTGGGTTGTTTTATCTCATTTTTGTAGGTATTTACTGTCTGTTTATTTTAGTGATGGATACTGGTGTGGTAAGTGCCAGTGGTTTGAATTGACATGGAGAGATGATAGACTTTCTTACCTGTTTTGTTACCCAGGTTTGTCTACACCAGCTGGAGCATCTCACTTTTCTATTGTATTGTGTTGGTGCTAGTGAGTCTGTTCCCCTGAAACTGTTTTGGTGTATTTTTTTTTAGGTTTAATAGCATTTTTAAATTTTGAGACTCAACTAACCAGTCTCCTTCATAGGAAGGCTGATGTGACATAAATAAAGTTAACAGGAAAGAAATTCCTATTTCTTTTACTAGACTAACCTCTCTTCCCTTATCACTTTCATAAATATGGTTGTGTGTAACTTTTATTTGATTATATTTTTATAGAGCATGAAGGGAAAAAGTAAAAGTAGTCATGACTTGCTGAAGGATGATCCACAATTAAGCTCAGTTCCTGCTGTTAAAAGGTGAATACAGTAGTTCTAATCTGAAGAACTGTTTCAGTTTTCATATGTTAAATCTCATTGGCACTATGCATGTTCATTTATCCATTAATTTTCTATCACTGTCTCTTGTCTTCTTCGAAGTAACAGTTCTTGCCCCATAAGCCATCCTAAATAAACTTATTTTTTCATTAAATTCAAGCCATTGTTGGTGTGCCAAAATGTTTCTTTCCCAGCCCTTTCCCATCATGTCTCTGGGGATGGGAATCTTCTCATTGGCTTGGAGCACTTCATAAAATTCCTTTGGGATTTCTTTCAACAAAATGTTAGTGAATGCTTATAATATTATACATTCATAATAATATAAATATTTACAGTTTAGAAAACTGGGTATTGGGAGATTATATATGATTACTAAAAATGTCTACTCATGCCTTAGCTATACAAGATTTCCCAAAAATCAATAAGAAACATATTTTACATAGGCCTCAGTTGGAGTATTGTGTCCAGTTCTGGGCATCACATTTCAAGGAATCTTGGAGAAGATCCAGAAAAGAGCAACAAAAATGATTAAACGTCTAGAAAACATGAGCTATGAGGGAAGACTGAAAGAACTGGGCTTGTTTAGGTTAGAAAAGAGAAGAGTGAGAGGGGGCATGATAGTGGTTTTCAAGTTACCTAAAAGGGTGTTAAAAAGAGGAGGGAGAAAAAATTGTTCTCCTTGACCTCTGATGATAGGACAAGAAGCAATGGACTTGAATTGCAGCAAGGGAAGTTTAGGTTGGACATCAGAAACAACTTCCTGCCTGTCAGGATGGTTAAACATTAAAATAAATTTCCTTCGGAGGTTGTGGATATATTTAAGAGCAGGTTAGATAGACATATATCGGGGATGATCTAGATAGTGCTTGGTCCCCATGAGGGCAGTGGACTGGACTTGATGACCTCTCGAGGTCCCTTCCAGTTCTACATGTTGAAACGCCGAAATCCAGGACTCTGGTCTGGTGAACCATGGATGTTGCTAGATCGGAAGGACCTGGCACCTGAGAGTGCGAACTGGTAAGCCCTGTCGCCAGGGATCCCCGGCAGAGTGCGACAGTGGGGCAGCCAGCAAGCCCCATTCCTGGGGATCCCCGGTCGCGTGGGGGAGAAGCAGGTAAATGGTGGCTCCCTTGGGAGCCCCAGCAGGCCAGAGCCCAAGTCCAAGCCCTGCAGTCTGGAGCCCTGTGGCAGTGGGGCCAGAGCGGAGACGGCCGCAGGGAGGAGGGGTGTCCTGGAGGGCTGGTGGCAGGGGACTTCCCATGATCTGGCAAATTCCCTCATTCAGGACAGGTCAGGTCCTGAGGATGTTGGACAAGGGAGGTCCAACCTGTAGTAGTCTATGATTCTGTGATTTATTGGTAGATGAATTTTATATATATATAAAATTAGATAGATAGATATAGGTTGGAGACTAAAGAATTTAGGAATATGGAATAATTGAGAATGGAAAGAAAATAGATAATAGTCACAAGAACAACAAAAAGGAGAAAGCAGTCAGGTTGTTGCTGTTCTCCCCTCAGTCCTAATAAATCCCATAAAATGTGCAATTAGAGAGAAGGTTGCCTCAGATGCAAAATGTAGATGAAGTATCATACTTCATCTTTCTCCAAATTGTTCTGTAGGGGCACCATAATTTGTTTAAGGGGTTATACCTGCACATTTTCTGTCCACTTGAGTTTTGTGCTCTGCACTTGGGCCACAGTTGTTTGGTTTAAGAGTACAAAGTGGTCTCATAGATTTCCAGAAAATACATACATTGCTGTCTGGTTTGTTGGTCTTGAAATTCCTCACTAACAGAATTTGAGACAAATTTAAATATTCCAACTAGTGGGCATGACAATTAAATGGTGGAACAATATTATCAGTTGATGCTATAGTGATGACCATGGTGAAATAGCTAGATTAAGGGAATGCTTTCATAGTTTTTAATCCGTAACCTAAGCAAATTCTTGGTTAAAATACTGCTGTATTGTTTTTGAATGCTATTATCTGTTTCAACTGGTTCAGAGTACTTTAGCAAAAGAATTATTATCTTATATGGATTGTCTCTTTTTTTTTTTTTCTTAGTGAAAAAGCAAATGAAGTGCAGGATTCAGATGAGGTGAGTGGCACTTCTGCAAACAAAGTTTTGACTCATTGCAGATATTTACTTTATATTTCATGTGCATTTTTGTTCTTCTTTCAGTGATTTTTCATGTGCATTCCAATTCATGTGTGCGCTTATGTGTTCACAGTCCCTGGAAAGCTTTTACCCGAGTGGTATTCATAGGGTTGTCTGTGGAGCCCCCTGCATGGCACTGCTGCAACAGCCAGCCCCTCCTCCTCAGTTCCTTCTTACTACTCGTGATAGTCACTGAAACAGCCTGATCTCTTGCTTCTGCAAGTGTTTTCGTCTACACTAATGTACATAGTTTCAAAGTTATTGTAGTAGTAATTATAGGTTATAGTTATAGATGGGTTAGTGCTAGGGGGCTTCCTCCTTCCCCCCCCCGCTTTAGCTCGCTTCATGGCATGCCGCACTCCCCAGGTTTCAAAGCCTGTGAGAGCTGTGGCAAGCTTATGTCCAAAGGCATGCAGATTGCCTGAAGTGCCTGGGTGTAACCAACAACTCTGTCAGAGTTTTTGTCCCAGAACTAAAAAGGAGCAGGACCACTGTCTTAAGCTCCTCTTAATGGAAACAGCATTGCGGCCTTAGGCATCAGAGCCACCCTCGGCATCGGTAGTGAGAAGTGCCCCAGCATCGGTACATGACCTGGCACCGAAGAAACACTTTGGCCATAGGCACCGCTTCCCCCATCATGCAGTGTTGAGCATGCAGCACTGTTCTCCATCCCTGGTGCCAGCTAAGAGAAAAAAGGTGGACAGGGCAGGTTGCTGGTAAGGGCCCTGCTGGGATGCATTCATTTCAAGGATACCCATAGGCGACATCACTGTGTGACACACCGTGAATTGCAGCACCGCCGTTGAGCCTGGCTGTCGTAATCTTCCCTGTAGAGACCATATGGAGGAGGACATTGATCTCTGATCAGTGAGGCTGCTATGGATCTCATTGAGATGATATCCTGATATCCACTGCAACATCCTCCCATGGCACACGGTGCGGCACTGGAAAAGTTGTCATATGCTTTGCCTGTAGCGGTACTGCCAGCCCCTCTCTGGTCTGGCACCTGGTATTTGTCAGAGTTGGGAGAGGAGTCTTTGGATTCTTCAGTAGCAAGTGTTGTTCACAATCCCAGTACCATTTCTGGCACTACCGGCATCAAGAGGCCCCGGTGTAGCAGCTCAAGCCTCCACAATGACAGGCTCATGTGAACTGGTCCTTTTGGTCCCTGAGGGCCTGCCACCAAACCCAGGGTCTAGTGTTGAGGTTGGCATTGGTAGTGTTGGCATCATGGGCTCCTCCATCAACTACGGTGTCATTGGGAGAATTGAAACAATGGTCCCCCACCACAGTGTTGGCCACAGCCTAGATCGGGTCTGCAGACAGATCCCCCTCCTTCTCTTGGCACCAATGGCGGTGATGTCTGAGCCTCCTCTTATCCAGGTGGCAGATACGGAGCCTTCGGTCCCAGAAGCTTCCTCCTCCTCCTCCCCTGATTAGTTGTGGTGGGTGCCTATTGCACATCCCTTCTGGCCATGGACATCAAGGCCCACCAAGATCTCCTTGTGCACAGGATAGCACAAAATCTCCAGTTGCAGGCAGAGGAGATGATGGAGGACCTAGATCCCACAGTGGGCATCCTCCTGGCTGAGGGACCTTCCAGGGGGTGTTGCACCTCATAAGTCAATCTCTACAACCACCAAGGTGTTCTGGCAAACACCGACCTAAATTCTGCCCACAACAAAGAGGGTTGAGCAGTGGCATTTTGTGCCCCAAAAGAGCTATGAACATCTCTTTACGCTCCTGCAGCAGATACTTTAGTGGTGGATGCAGCTAATCACAAGGAGTACCAGGGTCAACTGGGCACTAAAGCCAAGGAAGCCAAAAAGCTGAACCTCTTTGGACAAAAGTTCTATGCCACCAAGGTTCTGCAATTACAGATGGCAAAGCAGCAGGCGGTCCTGAGTAGGTACGCTTATAACTCCTGGAGCACACTGGACAAATTTAAAGACTCCCAGGAGTTGCTAGGGGAAATCTCCTCCATTCTTGAGGAAGGCTGTGTGGTCTCCCATATGGCATTGCAGGTGGCTCTGGACTTTGCCAATTCTGCAGCCCAAACCTTGGCCACAGCCATAACTATGAGATGTTCAGCATGGCTGAGATATAGATCACAATTCAAGACCTATCATTCGACTGTTCAGGGCTGTTTGTAGGCACAAGTTTGTATTTTTGACAAAGTCTGAAGGATACCAGAGCTACCTTTAAAAGGCTAGGCATTTACACCTGGCCCCCGCAGCAGAAACAGTACAAACCGCAGCCTCCCTCTCGCGTCTACAATGCCCCTTCTTGCCAGACACCAGTAGGAGGCAGGTCAGATCCTCCTCAGGGCCTGAACAAGGCCCCTCCACACATCGACAAGGACACACGTATTGAGGGTGTGCCCAGGGGCTTCATTTCAGCATCTGTTCCGGATCCTTCCCCTCCTTTCAGTAATCATCTGTCCCACTTCCACCATGGTTGGTCTCAAATTACTTAGGACCGCTGGGTCCTAAGAACAGTGCGGGGTGGGATATTCTACCCTGTTCTGGTCTCTCCCACCTTTCACCGTGGGAGTGATTGAGGAGGTCCCATGGGAGTTCAGGGGAAGGGGTTTCAACTTCCATTATTTTCTTATCCCCAAGGCCAAAGGGGTATCAGGCCCATATTAGATCGCAGTCCCTCAACACATTTATTAAAAAATCATGTTTTCACATGGTCTCTCTGGGGACTGGTACATTGCCCTCAACATGAAGGATGTATATTTTCACATATCCATTATCCCACAGAAGATTCCTACATTTTGTGGTCTGGGACCAACATTACCAGTTGAAGATATTGTCCTTTGGTCTCTCAACTGCCCCAAGAGTCTTTACAAAATGCATGGCATTAGTGGCGACTTTCCTATGCCAGTGCCATTTCCAGGTGTTCCCGTACCTAGATGATTTGCTCATCAAGGCCAACTCCTATGAGAAGGCTGCAGAACACATGATGGTTGTGTGCAACATGTTCTACACATGGGGCCTTATCTTCAGCACCCCAAGTCCACTTTGGTCACAACACAATGCATAGAATTCATAGGGGCCCTCCTGGACCTCGCAGCCAAAGCATCAGTCCCAGAGGCATGCTTTCAGGCCTTCTACTCCCTTATCCTCAACCGCCAGCACACAACCCCCACAACCAGGACATGCATGTGGCTGTTGGGTCACATGGTGGCATGCATGTATGTCATGCAACACGCCTGCCTTTGTCTCTGGCCCCTGCAGGCCTGGATATCACAGGTCTACAAACCAGGCAGAGACCCACAGGATAGGGTGGTAGTTCTGCTTCCCCAAGTCCTGTAGACACTCAATTAGTGGCTTCAGCACCAGCTAGTTTGCACAGGAGTTCACTTCTCCAGGCCGAACTCCTCATGGTCCTTTGTAATGGACGCTTCTGCTCTGGGATGGGGTGCTCACGGGATGGGACGATTGCATTCTCCAGTTCTAGTCCCAGAATGAACTGGGTTTCCACATAAGCATGTGGGAATTATGGGCCATTCACCTGTCTTGCTGTGTCTTTTGGGATCACCTACAGGGAAATGCATGGAAGTGTTCATGCACAAGACCACTACAGTGTTTTATGTGAACAAGCAGGGTGGTGCTTGCTTCTCTGCCCTGTGCCAAGAAGCCTTGGTGCTGTGGGAGTTTTGCATCACCGTGGACATAACCCTGCAAGTCTCATTCCTCCCAGCGTTTTGCAATGAGCTAGTAGGCTGACTCAGCTACTTATTCTCCAGTCACAAGTGGTCTCTCAGGGAAGACATTCCGTTACCATTTTCCAGAGGTAGGAGTTTCCCTTAGTGGACCTCTTTGCAACAAGGGCAAACCACAGGTGTCCCTAGTACTGCTTCTTCCTGGGCAGCAGTTCCGGCTCTCTGTCAGAGGCCTTTCACCTTTAGTGGTCAGGCCACATCTATTATGCCTTTCCCCAGTTTCCCCTTGTCTACGGGGTCCTTCTCAAAATCAAGGACACAGCCTTGGTAATAACTGCCAGGTGGTCCAGACAGCACTGATTTGCCGTACTGTTCAGCTTTTTCAGGACTGCAGCCTTGACCATTCCCCTTTGCAGTGATCTCCTCATGCAGGACCATGGCAGGCTCCTTCATCCCAACCTGAAGTTCCTCCACTTCGCAGCATGGATGCTCTCTGGTTGAACCTCACAGAGCTAGACTGCTCCTGCCCGGTGAGAGAGGTCCTCATAGGGAGTAGAAAACCATCTACCAAGGCTACTTACCAAGCTAAATAGAAACGTTTTTCCTTGTGGTGTGAACAAAAAGGGATCCAGGTCAGGGATTCTTCCATCCCGGTTATCTTGGAGTACCTTATGTACCTGAAATAGCAGGGGCTAGTGCTTTCATCTATAAGGGTGCACCTGGCGGCCATTTCCACCTTCCACCAGGAAGGTCAGGGTTCCTTAGTGTTTACAGATCCCATGGTGACCTGGTTTCTCAAGGGCCTAGACAGGCTGTACCCTAGGTCAGGCAGCCCATTCCCCAGTAGGATTTGAACCTCATGCTCTCTTAAGTTAATGAGTCCTCCCTTTGAACCACTAGCCACCTGCATTCTGCCCTATCTATCTTGGAAGGCAGCCTTCTTGGTAGCAGTTACCTTGGCCAGGTGGGTTTCTGAGATCTGTCTTACTCTGTGTAAAAGTTTTACGGAGAGAAAGCTCATAAGGTCAGCTCCGTTTAGCAATGAGAGAGAAATATACACAGGGTTTCTCCCCTAACCCTTCTGGTAATAGTTATTTACAGTGGGCTTGATAATAAAGAAAAGTGTTTTTGTTAAGTATAAAAAGTAGGATTTAAGTGAAAACAGACCAGTCAAAGTAAGTTACTAAATTAAAATAAACAAAAGATGCCAACTAATTCTGATTCACTAAGAAACTTGTTACATGCAAATTCTTACCTTAAATACAGCTTTTTTCAGAGTTCTTTGTTGCCAGGCTTCTTCAGGTATGTCTTCACTGTGGGCTAAAGTAGAGTTGATACGCAACTTCAGCTATGTTAATTGCGTAGCTGAAGTCAGAGTACCTTAACTCAGCTTTTAAGCGCTGCCTACACACCAGGATATTGAAAGAAGAACACTCTTCCTTTGTCTTACTCCTCATGAAATGAAGATTACAGAAGTCGGAGTAAGAAGCTCGTTATTTTGAAATTATTTCTAAATAATGGGCTTGTTGTATAGAGCACACTCTGTTATTTTGAAATAACATGAGTTTTGAAATAAGCATGCAGTGTAGACATAGCTTTCATGTGTATCCTCTTAAAGTGAGCGAGGCAGTTTCAAAGGCCAGCTGAAGATAAAGCTGGTTGCTTTCCATTCCTTAAATAGACTTTCCCCCAGGGTGGGGACCTTTTGTTTAGCACTCTCTATATGGAAAAGTACCATATTCTAGATGTATTCCAGTACCAAGTGCGATGGTCACACATCTTTCTGGAACTAAATAGTTTGTGCTTACAAGACAAACAAGACTATTCATAGGTTGTTGGTTTGCATGCTGAGCCATTATATTCCTAAGTATCTCTAATGGCCCTCATTAGCACATTCAGAATTAAAACCAGAGTCACACTTCATATTTCTAACTTCACATATAAAATTAATACATGCACAAAAATAGAGTCTACAGATTCAGCAGAAATTGATATGTTATATGATGCATTTTACATAAAGTGTCTTTGAGTTATGTATATTCATATTCATAGGCCAATTTTCATAAAGCATGGGGAGATCTGTGACACTATTGTCCAAACATTTCTGACAGTAACTTAGGTCTGTGGCAGACAATGCTCCTCCAAAGTTATAAACCAATCAAGGGAGAAAAAAACTTCAGAGAAAAAAATATGTATTGGAACAAATGCCACAAATGAATAATACAGTTCAGAGCCAACACTGGAACATTGAGGTTTTTTGTAACTATAAAAAAGCTAGTTCCTGTATTTGCTATGGAGAATAAACCTGGCTGAAGTGTGGCTTTGTATGAGTCCTTGAGTAAGGGGCAGTATATTATTGCACTGCTCCTAGAAGAATTTGTGACTTGAGACTACAAGCATGTGCTAGGTATAGGCCTGGTACTTACCCCAGGACTGGCAAATGGACTAGAGAAGCTTTCATGGGCAGGGAGAGATAGTAGCTCTGTACAATCTGCTCCAGACTACCAAACAACACATGGTATGATTGGCAGGTCTGAGGCTCTCTCACTCTTTTGCCATGATTTGGCCCTCAGTTTGAGAAGGAAACAGAAGCAGAAAAACTGCACAGGCAATATTTAACCTGCTTAAACTTAAGGGACATCTATCTGTGAGCTGAACTTCCCCACTCCTTTTGGAAATGGTTCTAGAATAGAATCATAGAGTTGCAAGGGTTATTTAATCCAGCCCCTTTCAAGATGCAAGATTCGTTATGTCTATGGTGACCATATTTTCTGAACCAAAAATAGGGACACCTTAGCCATGCCCCCTGAAACCACTAGCCACACCCTGACCTCTTGGGCCCTGCCCGCCTGCCACAGGAAGTCCCACCCATGGGGTAGTACTTCTGGGGTCAAGATGAACACATGACTGGAAGTAACGGGGGTCATGTGACCCCTCTAAGAACTTCTTCCACCATCCTCTACCAATAGGGATGGGTTTGGGCCCCATTGGAGCCCCCCATGTAGCTATATTGCAATCGCATTAACCCAGGGTCCAGACCTAGGGTCCCATGACACTGCAGTGCTAGGGATCCAACCTCGAGTCAAGATGAGATCCAGGATCTGAGACCTATTTCTTTGCAGTGTAGATGTAGCCCCATTTGACCCAGGGACTGGGAATCATCCAGAACTATCCCACAATTTCATGGGACAACTTCCTTAGTCCTCTTAATGGATGATGCTTACCAGTTCCAATTAACTGGTAATCAGAGGGGGGTGGAGCAGCTCGTCACCAGTTGCTTGAAGGGGGGCTGCTCCAGCCCCACAGAGGGCCTGCTGCAGATAGGGGTTGCTCTTGTCTGGAGCAACCCCTGTCTCTGGGGAACCCAGGGGCCCCACAGACAGGGACTGCGCCAGTGTCCGGAGCAGCCTCTCTCCATGGGGAGTCCAGCTTGCTGTGGACAGGGGCTGGTCCAGAAGGGGCTGGGACCTGACATTAACCAGTTAACTGATGCATGGGAATTTACATCCCTAATGAGATGTACTGCAATTGCATGTATTAAAGTTACTGCAAAACTATCAAGATTCCTCCATTTCCACAAGCCAGAATGATAATACTGAACAACGATGACCATTACAAGGTGAAGAAGACCATGTCACTAACCCCTACCACCATTGCTTGCAAGGTTTATTTCCCATGGAGATCAATGGGGCTGAGCTATTTTATATGTAAAGCTACTGAGAAATATATGTCAATACCATGATGGCAATGCCTATATTATGTAAATAATGCCTAATAATAATTGCCAGATGAGACCACTTCCCAACCTGCTTACAAAGCGCCTGATCCAATTTAAATTTTAAGCTAGGATTGGGCCCAAAGCAATCGGCGGCTGATATTACCCAAGAAGATCCAGTTAATATTTAGTCACTCTTCAAAAATATAAGGGACCAGTCAGTCAAAGTCCCACTTCCAGGTAGGGGCAATCTTTGAAGTAAATTGGAGAGACTTTGAATTTACACTTCTGACAACAGCACTTTCTCTCAGTGGATGTGGGGTCTTTAGCACAGGTTTCACTTTCTGTGTCTGAATAACTCAGAAATGTATTGTCACAGCTAACTCCGTTCAGGTGTAGGCAACGTGCAGCCCAAAGACAGAAGAATAAATCTCTTCAGGCTGGAAGTCAAAACATCTCACCTCTTCACAGAGCTCACAAAGGGCTTGTTCACTCAGACACACAAGTCATGACAACCCTCTCTGGAGAGAGACGATACATCCTGCCTCTATGTGGATGCACCAAGTGTTTTCACATGGCATCTTCACATGTTTAAATCATCAACTGCTTGGATGAGGAAAACTCACAAAAAGTCTGTCCATCAACCACACTCAAGTAATATGGTGATTTCACTACCATGGTAACTGACCCGATCTCTCTGTGGGCTCTTCTGGAGCAACAGGGTGCCTGGGGCGGTCTCTCGGTGGGAGAGGCCAGGGGTACTCTATTTCAGTGATTCTCAACCTTGTTGGCCTGTGGACCACCTGGCTCAATGTAAAACTTTCCACAGACCACCAGTTGCTAATGGAAACTCACCGCTAATTACATAATTACATCTGAGCCATTTTTCTATTGCTACAGCTAGGGAGAATGGTTTAATTTAAATTATTAAATAGATTAAGCATTTTAACTTTCTCATGTTCGTTTATGAAACTTCATTTTAAATAAAATATTAATTTATGTCCAACACAAAAGGTTTCAGTGTTTTCTTTATTTATGGCAGGGGTGGGGAACATTTTTTGGGTCAGGGCATTGATCCACAGAAAAATCAGTTGGGGACCACACAAGTGAGAAGCAAAATAACTCCCCAAACCCCCAACCCTCATTGATGTGGCCCCCAACTGAGGCACCTCACTCTTGGCGTTCCAGCCCCAAGGGGTAAGGGAAAGAGATAAGGAGGACTGAGATTCAGGACTTCCCATAGGTCAGATTTATTTTTCTGGTGGATTTTATGGAGCCCCCTTAGATTCTGGGGTGGGGACAAAAATAAGGGGTTCAGTGCATGTGACAGGGCTGCCAGTGAGCTAGGGATGGGGTGCAGGATCTGGGAGGGAGGTGGGGGGCAGACAAGGGAGTAGTTGCGAGGTCTGGGTGGCAGGTAGGGTGCAGAAGCAGGCTGAGAGTAGGGTGTCTGGCCAGGGGGAGGGAGCAAGAGAAAAGGAAGATGCAGTGTGTGTCCCGGAGGGAGGATGCAGGAGCAATGGTGGTTGCAGGAGCAGACTGGGGTAGGGTGCCTGGCCAACAGGAGTGTGCAGGAGCGGACTGGGGGGTAGGTGTCTGGCCAGGAGAGAGGGTGCAGGGTCTGACCAGGAGGGAGGATGAAGGAGTGGACTGGGGTAGGGTATCTGGTCAAAAGGGATTATGCAGGAGCGGACTTGGGGTAGGGGTTGGACCTCTCTGGTCCAGCACCCTCTGGACCTGACTGGTCCCGATGAGGGATTTTTCCTGGTCAGGGGAAGATCATTTCAGGCCCCATGCTGCCGGTCATCATACTGGGCTTCCTGGCATCCTCTTTCCCCCAAAGCCCAGCTGAGCAGAGTGTCAGTTCACTTCCCTTCCCCCAGCCTAGCCCAGCTGGGCCTCACACTGCTTTCTGGCCCCTCCCGCGCCGCTCTTCCTCCTTCCCCCCTCCCCCCCCGTCCATCTGGGCCATGTGCTGCTCTTCAAACCCTCTCCCCACCTCTGCCCAGCCTCTTACTTGCTTTCATGTGCTCCCAACACAGGCAACACCTCCCATTGCTGCTATTGGCTGGATTCCCAGCCACAGGGAAAGCCTGGCAATTATCCCTGACTCCTATATTCCCCCAGCTGAGGGAGGGGAAGGGGGAAGAGAATCAGCTGTGCAGCTGCTTCTAGCTGCATTTGGAGCCTGGGGACTTTCTGGGACATTTCAGTGCTACGTGGGGCACCTGGACAGGACATTAAAAATTGGGACTGTCCTGGAAAAGTCGGGATGGATGGTCAGCGCAGTCTAAGCCATCCAATACAGATGGCTAACTAGCCTCCTTTTGAAAACCTCCAGTGAAGAAGCTTCCACAATTTCCTGAGGCAGTCTGTTCCATTGTCCTACTGTTCTTAGTTGGGAATTTTTTCCTGAGATTTAATCTAAAACTGCTATGTTGTAATTTGAATGTATCGCCTCTTGTTCTGCCCTCTGTGGTAAGAGAGAGCAACTTTTATTCATCTTTTTATGTCAACCTTTCAAGTACTTGAAGACCACTCTCACTTAATCTCTTTGTTTCCAAACATAACCCAGTTCCTTCTGATTTTCTTTGTTGATCGCCTCTGCAACCTTTCTATACATTGGAATCCAAAACTGGACACAGTACTCTAGCAGAAGCTTAACCAGTGCCAAGTAGAGCTACGGTATCACCTCCTGTGACTAGCATGCTGTACCTCTTAATGTAATCTAAAGTTTCATTTGCTTTTTGTGCAACATCATCACATTGCTGACCTGTGCTTTAAGTTGTCATCTTACCTCCCAGATCCTTCTCAGTAGTGTTGCTGCCAAGCTACTTTTCTCCCAGTATTTGTCCATTTGGTTTTTCTTCTCTAAATGTAGAACCTTGCATTGAAATTGTTGTATTTCATTTTGTTTTCCAAAGCCCAGTTCTCCAATTTGTCAAGATCCTTCTGAATTTTAGCTCAATCCCCCTATAGCTGTGTTTCATCTACAAACTTGATCTGGATACTCTCTATACCTACATCCAGGTCATTAATAAAGATGTTAAACAACTCTGAACCCAGAGCTGATCCCTGTGGAGCCCCTTTGAGACTTCCCTCCAATCCTCTATCGTTCCATTAATAGTTATTCTTTGTTGGCAGCTTTTTGACCAATTATGTTTCCACTCTATGGTGGTTCTGCTGAGTCTGCAATATTCCAGCTTACTTAGAATGTCACATTGGGACTGTGTCAGAAGCTATGCTGAAGTCCAGGAATACTATGTCCTCTACTTTCTCCCATCCACCAAACCAGTTACCCAGTCAAAAAAGGAAATCAAGCTGGTTTGCTCTTAGTAAATCTAAGTACTGAGAGTCCAAAGTGATTCCCTTCTGCAGGCCAAATCCAAGCAATAATGCATTGTAAATGTGTAGAGAAAGGATTATATCACAGCTTTATAGATGTCTGAAAGAAAATTACCTCTGAGATGTCTTTCCAGCTTCAGGTCAGCCAGGTTATTTTTTTATTTGTATAATTAGGTATGTGAAAGTATAACACTACGTGGTGTATCAAGGTCCTCGCTCAGGCCTCTTGTCCTGGGATACCTTCTGGTCCGCAAATCAGCTGGAGACTTTTTCTGGTGCAGTCACCCATGCCTTTTATTGTCAGTTTCAATTTCCTACCACCTTCTATTTACAGAGCTTTGGTTTTCTATCAGCTAACTCAGCCAACCTCTCCTTCTGGCTTGGGAGCATACTCCACCACACCCTGGCTCCTTGCTCCTCCCTTTCACTTCCCTTCTGGCTGCCTTATATAGTCCTCTGGCTAATGAGGCCCAGGTAGCCACCTGTCTGCTCCTCTCCACACTGCTGCCTCTGTATCAGAAGCAGAAATACAGGGAGAAGAGGGGGAGCAGGAGCCCGTATGTGCTCTGGCTCCTGGGGAGTCAACTACCACCCACTGTGTCGCACGGTTACTTAACTGAATGCATTTTAATATAAATTTATACGAGATTCTCTTGAAAACAGCAATGCCCAGAAAATTGTTGACAAATGTAACAAAAAGTTGGATGCACTTTTCAAGACTTTTACTGCACTCCAAATAGAATGCCCAAGACCATTTGATGTCATGATATGTTTAAGAAGGTATTACTGGGATGGGCATGCATGTATGTGGAGAATGTTGGCAGGATAGTAGGGCTGTTAAGGTGGACTTCCAACATAATTATGGAGAGGAATTTTGAATGTTCAAAACATCACTGTATTTCTGAAAATGTATTATAAGATGGGGCAGCCACTTCGGCCTGTAGCTTAGTCATTCTTCAACCAAAGCCACACTCACTTAAAAAATAATCTTGAATTTAAGAAGCTTAAGTTCATGGGAACTGGATAGTTCAAAAGGAGCTATTATCAAGTTTGTGAGGATCACAGGATTAATATTCCATGACAGGTTTTTTTCATGGTAGCTTTGAAAAATGTCAAGCCCTCCATGACACTGATAAGAGCCTGCATATACTTGTTTGTTTTTGGCCAGCTCATGATAAGTTGAAATAGCAGCCACATGACTTGCATGGAGTTATCTTTTAAGCTGGTCTTACAATAGAAATCTGAGACCTCGGTGTGCAAATCTTGTTAGAGAGGTATCTCCAGAGAAGCAGAATTTCAGATATATAATTTTTATTATCACATATAACAAAATTATTTACAATACTTACATAAAAAGTATATGTGAAATTAATTATTTATACTTGCATATGCTAGAGTGGCACTTGCATCATAGATATGTGTTTTCATACTTGCAAAGAAGCACTGTGGATAAGAAATATATTTCACTAGTACAGAATTTCTTCTGTCAGGAGTCAAGAAAAGTTAACTTAGTGTCTTAGGCACAGTTTCCTTGTTAGTTAGTTTGTTAGTTACTTAATAGTTAGTTAGTTAGTTCGTTTAAAAAAATTTATTGTATTTCTAGTTAGAGTTAGGTTTAGTAATAAGAATGCCCGGTTTGCCAGGTTTTAAGAAATGCGTCACTTGTAGAGACACCATGCCTGCCTCAAACGGCCACGCCGAGTGCATCAAGTGCCTTGGTGAGGCACATATCCTGCAGAAGTGCGCCCATTGTGCCAAACTCACTGTGAGGGCATGGCGGGATAGGGAGATGAGGCTTAAAATGATATTATTTGACAAAGCCTTACAACTGGTGGAAATGTCAAAACCAGCCTCAACGCGACGGTCTCCTTCACCACAGAAAAGGAGAGCTGTGTCACAACTGTCTGGCCCAGCCCAAAAATGGCCGTCTCCGGCTCAGTCCCTACCTTCGCATAGAGTGAGCATAGGCAACAAACCAGGCACTTCAGGAACTACTTTGCCGAGGCAAAAATTGCCTTCAGAGCCGAAATTGCAGCAAAAACCGATCTCGGTGCCGCCAACTGCCATAACGGACTGTTGCTCGGCACCACCAGCGACCATGCGAAATACATCGGTGCTGCCACCATTGACAGCATTGGCACCGACGCCGAAGCGCATATCGGCACTGACTACCTCAGCGCCGGTAGACCAGGCACCACACACGTCGGTGCCCAACACACCAACGGTCACATCGGCACCAACATCAGCAGTGCGGGCACACCTGGCACCTACCACATTGGCACTGGCTGCATCCGCACTGTCAGATTCAGTAGCATCACCATTGGCACCGGAGGGCTCAGTGCCGCTTTCATCCCTCTCACGATCAACGGGCCGTTTGTCACCTCCATACAGCCCTCCAACACCTCCACTCCTAAAAAAAGCGTCTCACAAGTCTGACCCTAAGGCACAATTAAGCCCGGAGCCTTTATCTTTCTCTCCAGCACCATCTTCTCCACCACATTCACCATACTTAACCAGAGAAGATAGAGATGGGGCATATTGATGTGGTAGATACAGGTCTAGATATGACCTCTCCCCATCACCATATAGAGTGTATGCATCGTACTCCCCTTCACCTTCACCCTATAGACAGCAACGAATATACTATAGATACAGAGTCTCTTCTAAACACTCTTCCCCATACAGTCGATACATCCCAGGTCACCACCGTTATTCGAGGCAAGACTCTGTCCAAAGCCATCTTCACCAAAGGGATCACTATATGCATAGCCGAAGCTATCCCAGATGTCGAGCACCTTCAGCTTCCCCTAAACAGGATCAAGCTCTACAATTATCGCCAGCATCCCCGGGATCCCAGTCCACAGCTCACTATTCAGAACCAGAAGAGACACACCTCTCGGAAATAGATGAACAACAACCTGATGTCTCCCCGACAGATCAGTCCTCATCATCCCTTGATGAGGCTGTCGTACCTGGGGACCAGTCTCCACCTGACGATCTCAGGCAATTCAAGGACTTATTCAAGAGAGTTGCTGCATCACAGGATATTCAATTATCGGACATGCCACAAAAACAACACAGGCTCCTTAAAAACTTGCAGCCCTCCCGGGGGGTAGGATTGCTATACCAATAGCTGAGGCTATTATGGAGTTGGCAGACAAGATATGGCAGACTCCTGCCTTCGTGCCCCCCACTAATGAGAGGGCAGACAAGAGGTACTTTGTCCCCCAGAAAGTTGCTGACTTCCTATTTGTACATCCATAACCCAACTCGTTGGTTGTCGATGCTGCTCAGCACTGATCTAAACTCCCTCAACTTAAAAACATCAATGACAGGGACAACAAGCACATGGACCTCTTTGGTAGGAAACTCTATTCTTCCGCCACACTCCTTATAGTTAATTACGCAGCGATTTTGTCTAATCCTAACTTTGACAATTATTCAAAATTATCTGCCGTCATGGAACATCTGCCAGATGCAAAGAGACCAATACTATAGTCGATTGTCCAAGAGGACTATGCTTCTTCTAGAACATCACTGCAAATAGCCCTGGACGTGGCTGATACAGCAGCTAGAGCCTCGTCCACGTCTGTAGTAATGAGAAGAGCATCATGGCTACAATCTGCCGGAATTCCAAAGGCGTTACAGTCAAAGGTAGAGGACCTCCCCTTTGAGAAATTAAAGCTTTTTGCTGAAAAGACTGATGATGTCCTGCATTCCAAGAAGGACTCAAGGACAACTTTACGGACATTAGGAATGTACACACCTCCTTATCGTTGCAAACGCTTCACCCCATACCGAAAGAACAAGGACTTCCCATACCAAAGATACCACAACGAGACCTTGACCAGCCCAGAACCAGACAGAGACCACAACGAAAGTGTCAACAGAACAACCGCACCACCTACAGTCAGAACAGCAAGCAGCAGGTTTGAGTTGTTGGTCGAGGGCCCGCAGAATCTTCCCATCTCTCACCAGTCATCAGACGTCGGTCCATTCTTCCATCACCACCTGAAACCCTTTCAACACCATTGGAAGGCCATCACCTCAGACCGATGGATCATCGAGATAGTCACTGCAGGGTATACCGTTTACCAAACAACCTCCAACTTCCCCACCTTCCCCGTCCCTTTTCAGAGACCCCTCTCATGAGAGCCTTCTCAGGCAAGAGGTTCAGCGCTTCCTCGACCTTGGGGCAATTGAGACCGTCCCCAAGGAATTTCGGTGCAGAGGATTTTACTCACACTACTTCCTTACCCCAAAGAAAAGAGGAGAATGGAGGCCTATCTTAGACCTACACAGATTGAACCATTATCTTCGCAAGCAAAGATTCAAAATGGTTACCCTGGCGACTATAATTCAGGCATTAGACAAGGGAGACTGTATCTGACCATTGGTCTATATCTGACCATTGGGGTGCAACATCTAAGAATTGACATCTACAAGCAAATAACTTCTAGTCAGCTAAAAAGCCTGCCGATGTCAAACCAGCAGAACTGAAAAAATCATCAGCTAACCTTTTCAGCCATGTGCCATCTTCCTGAACAAGAATGAAACCAGTGAGTGTGTGTGTGTGAATAGAACCCACCGAATTTATCCAAGAATGGCATCTATCTAACACGGGGTGGGCAATAATTTTTAATGGGGGGGTGTGACGGGGCAGCGGAACCCCACACTGCTGGGGAGCTGCTAGAAAAAGCAGCCCTACCAGAAAACTGGGACCCTGCCGGCACGGAACCCAGAGACGTAGTGGCCGGCACAGGCCGGGGGAAGGGAGAGCCAGCGACGGTGCTATGCCCTGGTGCATGCGCGGAGATGGAGGCAAACGCCGGGGTACAGGAAGCCGTACCCAGAGGTACGGGCCGGCGTGTGGGGGTGGGGGACGCTAGGGATTGGCCGAGGGAAGATGGGTCGACCCGTCAAAATGGTGCGATGGGCCCGAGTGAGGGGCTGGCACGTGGAGGAGGAGGCGAGGGTACGGGCAGACAGGGTAGCCGATCCGCGGAAAGGATCGCTCCCAAGAGCCTGGAGGGGGTGAGGAAACAACTCAGGATGGGCAGCGGGAGTTCTGCTTGCGGGCTGACGAGTTGCAGCAGAGATCCCCGTCAGCCAGGTGAGGGAGGTCTCACCCTCCACCTTAGGGCCCTGGGTTGGGACTCGGAAAGAGGGCGGGCCCGAGTTCCCCTCACTCCCTTGTGGGCGGTGTGAAGAGCACATATTATTGAGGAATGATCCCGAGTGGGTGTATGTGACGGACTGGGCCGGGTCTGGGCACAGCTGAGGGCGTCTGCTCAGGGCGAATTGCTCAAACTCGGGGCTCCTTACAGCCCCAGATTGGAGACGTTCCCAAATAGGCCACAAACCAGTCACACTGAGGGCTTCAGCTGCCAATGTGGCCAGCCAGAAGCCTCATGAGCAAACCTCCTCTGACACACCAGCTCTTCCTATGCCCCAGTCAGCCCCAGGCCTAACACACAGGTGAGGCCTGTGACGGAGCATCGACGTCCCGCACCATGAACGCCCCAGCCATGGGGCTGTTTGCGACGCCGGGGAGCAAATACCGGCATTGCGCCGGTTGCTCGCTCACCGTGGAGCAGCAGCACCACGTGCAGGCACAACCCCGTGCCTACAGCAGGGGAGGGGGAGGAGGAAACGAGGAGAAGGCGTAAGGTAACGCCGGTGGGCGGAAGCACGCTGAAATGGGGTGGGGTAAGGGACGGTCACGGTGTGGACATGCTGACGTCAGGGGTAAGGGATGGCAGCTAGTTTAAAATGAGGGCGAATGGGCACAGAAGGGGGGGAGCGAGACGGAAGCAGGAGAACGTGGGGCCGAAGCAAGGAGAGAGCGAGGAGGGAAGTAGGAACAAGAGACGCCGCGCCGGCTAGTCTCTGAGAGTGGGGAGAGGAAGCAGCCCAGGGTAGGGTGACGGATGAGCCCAAGGGCTGACAAGTTATGGCGGAACGCCCCGTCAGCCAGACAGGACTATAACTCAGTCCCTGTCCTTAGGGCCCTGGGCTGGGGCCCATGAGTGGGGGTGGGCCCGGGCCCCACTCTTCCCACCGCAGTCAGAGGAAAATAACGGCCTGATGCTCCTGACTGCAGCGGAAGGATCAAAGACATATTAACTGAGCCAGGAATAGACAGAGGGAGAGACTCATGAGACGCGAACTTTGGGTGAGGTCGAGGGACAGCTAACGGACACGGGCACGCCCGGTCACAAGGGGTTATAGAACCCAATCTCACCTATCCCGAACGGGTTCTTCAGGTCCCAAGAAACCAGCCACAGGTCCCAATCAATTTGCACTCTGGATCTTAACCACAAGATCACGCTGAGCCAATCCTTTAGAATCTAAAATCTAAAGGTTTATTACCAAAAGAAAGAAAAGCATGAGAGTAAGGTTGTTAAGGAGAATACAGTACATGCATCGAATCACCAAGTTCTCAATGCAGGCTCTTAGCAGAGATGTTATAAACTGCTATCTTATAAGTCTCTGGTGTACATTCTATGTCAGGATGGGTCCACGGTTCTTTCTGGCTCGTTTTTCCCTGCAAGGCTGCATCTGGGATCAGGAGCTGAACTGAAGACAAGATGGAGGGTGCCACATGGCACTTATATACCTCTCCTGGCATCTTCCTGGCCAGAGCAGGTCACATGGTCGAGCAACCTTGTGACGGACCCCCCGCCCCATGCTTTAAGAAATGGACTCATGGACATGAATATACGTAACTCAAAGGTGGTTTGAGCAAATTATTTCATGTAACCCATCGATCTTCATGTCATGATCTGCTGGTTTGGTTTATCTTACTCTGTTGTATGTATCATTTGTGTGTGGAAAATTAGACACATGGAGTGGGGAATACTTTGTAGGTTTCAAACATGTGAATGAGAGACATGGAGGGTGTTACCCTCAACTGTTGAACTATCTCTTTTGTCCTTCAGTCTGAGCAGTGGTTGGTAGGGAGGGGCCTCATTTCTTTAACAAAAAAAATAGGAGAGGAGAGGCCTTGGTCTTTTGGCTGGGCTGCACCTGAAGGAAGGAGCCTGAGACCCCAGGGTGAGGAAGAGAGCCCTGGTTTAGAGTGGCAGCTGGAAAAGAGGTTTTAGGGTGAGTTTGATTAAGTTTGTACTGAGGTTTCAATGTAGAATTAGTCAAGCGGTTTTGTTTCTTTTCATTTGTAACCTACTTTGCTCTGCCTACTTTCACTTATTGCTACTTAAATCCTACTGCTTCCACTTAATAAAACCATTTTTATTTTCTATCAAAGCCAGTGTAAGCGATTGTTACCTGGGGGGGGCAACCAGTGTGCACATTCCCCCTTTCATTGATAAAGGGGGCTTACCTAATTCTTTAGGGTTTGATTCCATCGGGGGAATACTCTCTCAGGAGGCTGGGCCCTAAATTGCACTCTCCTTGGACCTGAAGTGGTTCAGTGTCTATACTGCTTCTCGGTGGGGACAGGGACCTCAGCTTGGGGCCTTGGCTGGGGGAAACCAGCGGAGCTGGCCCAGCAGGACCGGGCGGTGTGGAGCCCCAGAGAGCGGAAGGTGAGTGGCAGTGGCCGTGTCAGCACCCCGGGAGGCACCCCCGAGGGGTCGTCTGTGACTGCACCCCGTCACAGACTTATCTCTGTTTCACATGCTGGCAGCCATTATGCCCTGGCTGGTTTGCAGGTATCAGTCACATTCCCCAGGTGTGTATTGGCAGCTAGAGATTTATTGTCTCCTTGCTAATTAGCATAGCCACTGGCTGAACATTCTTTGCCTATTGCTCTGTCTGATACAGAGAATTTTCCAGCATCAATACAGAGTATATATTTGTAACTCCACATACAGATATTATACAAGTACATGAATGGCATATACAGAATAAGTAGAACATAAGCTTTCATGTGAGACCTCACATGGACCCCTTTGTACCAACTTTTGGGCCAAACACCCCCCGCCCCCCATGGGGCAGCAGTGATTTGGCTTACTTTAAAATCCAGTAACGTGACAGCGTAGGAAACCAAAAAGGGGGCATACCCCCGGGATAAAGGGGGGGTAGCTCCCTACATGCGGTGGAGAATGCGGGCATTCGGTCCAAACCTGGATTTAGGGTAACCGAGGGCAGACAGGCCCTGACTTAACTAAGAACGTGGTTTTGTTTGGTGGGGGCAAGGAGACATGGATGTAGCAAAATTATTGGAATGGCTGATGGAGAATCAGCGCCGCCAGCAGCAGCAACAGCAGATACAACTCGTGCAACAGCTGGCCTCACAGTACCAGGAGCAGCAGCGGCAGTTGATCTGGGAACTAGACGAGCAGCATGTAGTTGGCAAGAGTAAGTCTAGGGTCCGACACTGGGTTCTCAAAGCACAAAGGCTGCCACACAGGTATCTGTCAAACACAAACAGTTTATTTCCTGACAGCTAACAGCTGTGCCCCATAACTGGAAGAACAATATAACAAAGAAGCGGCATATCTTACGTCCCTTCCTGCAAGCCTGGAACCCCGGGTAGGCTGCGGACGAAGTGGGAGGTTGTCTCAGCTTCCGAGGTGCTGGTACCCAAAGCCCATCGGTGAGGTCCAAATTGCTGTGCTTTGGTGCAGCCTTAAATACAGTTTTCCTGCCTTGTTTGGTAGCTTGGAAATTTCCAGAGATTACTCATTACGTGCTGATGTAGAGCTTAGCTGTTAGTTATCGATCTGGTTCTGTTCTGGATCTGTTTGTTCTTTGGTCCTGTTTACGTGATCAGTACTTTAGGGTAAACAGAGTTGTTTATGCATTCTTGCCCTTTACCCTTATCTTATACTTGTTCTTGCTATACTGGCAACAATGCTTATCTTAAATGGTGTATGTTCCCAAAGACTTGCTTCTGGCTCATCAGAAAAAGGGCGGGGGGGAGAATGCAGCCTCATCACCCCTAAACTAGCATGTACAAAGCTCTTCCGCAATTGACCACTACACAGCAGCAGCGGGCAACCAGGAGGACCTGGGCCGGTGGAGAGCTGCCACTGAGAGGTGAGGAGGGCCTGGGCGCAGGGTCGCAGTTGCCAATCAGGCTGGCCAAGTTGGGACCTGAGGATGACCCCGAAGCATTTCTTGTGACATTTGAAAGAGTGGCCACAACTGTGAAGTGGCCAGAGGAACACTGGGCCACCCTATTGGCCCCCATCTGACAGGTCAAGCCCAGTTGGCGTACCGGGGCTTAACTGCAAGAGACGCTTTACATTATTACAAGGTAAAGGAGGCCATCTTGGACCAGCTAGGGGTGACCCTGGAGACATACCATCAATGGTTCCATTAGGAGTGCTATGGTGCCGGGGAAAGACCACGGGCAGTCGCACAAAGATTGCAAGAGGCGGGTTTGAGATGGCTGGAACCAGAACCCAAGACAGGAATGCAGGTGGCGGAGGCGGTTATTTTAGAGCAATTCATACAGATCCTGCCAGCTGGGACCCAGAGATGGGTCCGGCGTCACCACCCGGCCACTCTGAATGAAATGGTGGCCTTGATGGAGGACTATTTGGCCACAGAGGGGGCCGAGGAAAAAGGTAGGACGCTTCGGGAGCCCCCATGACTAACCCGCCCTCCCCCCCACGGTATCGGGTGCGAGGGCTCTGCAGCAGCTCGGAGAGGAGGGGAACTGCGAACCAGGGGCAGGCAGAAGGGCGGAGGCTGGCACCAGTCTGGCAGATGCCCGTGTCCGACGTCAAGAGTGAGAAAGTACCACAGGCAGAGGAAAAGGAGAGCGGGCGAAAGGGGGGGCCCACGGCTAGAAGTGTTTGTTACTAGTGTGGACAGGAGGGGCACTTTTGATGTGAGTGCCCCCTGATGGATTGCACATTTGGCTGAGTAATTTTGGCCAGCCCCCTGCCCACCATGTCGGAGAAGACCAAGGCGATGACGAAAATAAGGGTGGATGGGCGGCCGGCGGAAGTGATGATAGACTCAGGCTGTGGACAAACCATGGTAAGAGCAGACCTCGTGGAGAGAGGCCACCCGACAGGAGGGCCCATTTGGATGCAGTGCGTCCATGGTGACATGCGGCCCTATCCTATGACCTGAGTTCAGATACACGATGGATATCGAGGGGGCTTATGCCAAGTGGCCTTGGCCATGACTCTAGCCTATCCTGTTTTGCTTGAATGAGACTGGCCAGGGTTCTACCAGCTACTACGGTGATGGGGTCATAGACAGGGAGATGACCCTTGCCGCACAAGGGGAAAAATTGACCATGATGCCGGGCAACGGGCCTCCAACCCTCCCAAAGTCCCCAGGCGTCGCTGTGGACCAGCTGCCCTTCAATCTGGAGATCAGGGAAGGAGATTTTTTGCAGCACCAGAGGGAGGACCTGTCCCTTCAGAGGGCGTGGGAGCAGGCGAGCGGATCTGAAGGGGAGGACAAAGCTGGCTCAGGCTCGCATCAGAGCCCATGGTTTGAGGTATGGGGGGATTGGGTGTATCGGGTGGTGAATGGCGGGGACAGGCAACGGGAGAGCAGACAACTGTTGGTGCCCACGAGATATAGATGGCGGGTTATGGAGTTAGCCCATGCTAATCCATGGGCAGGGCACTTAGGATGGGAGAAAAACCAACAAAGGGTTCTACAGAGGTTTTTTTGGCCCAGCTTCTATAGGGAGATACAGGAATTCTGTGAATCCTGCCCTGAGTGCCAGCAGACCTCCCCAGCGATGGTGCCCAAAGCCCCGTTAGTACCTCTCCCCATGGTGGACATACCTTTTGAACGGATTGCACTAAACCTGGTTGGACCTCTAGAGCGCTCAGAGCGCCAATCCAAAGAAATGCAGATTCGGACATCAAGAGGTATTTTATCTCGGGTACAACATGGGAAGGAGACAGCTAAAACCACTGGTTGATAAAGTAAGCGCCGTACGGGACTACCCACTCCCAGTGACAAAGAGGCAAGTGCAGCAATTCCTAGGGTTGGTGGGGTATTACCACCGATTTGTGGCTGACTTTGCGACATTAGTGGCCCCCTTGACAGACCTGACGCAAAATGGGCAACCCCAAAAAGTGCTCTGAGCCGAACAGAGCAGGCGTGCCTTTCGGGCATTGAAAGAGTGGCTGGTGAAAGTCCCAGTGTTGATACAACGTGATTTTTCGTAACCATGTATACTTCAGACAGATGCCTCAGAGGTGGGACTGGGGGCGGTATTAGCACAAGAAGTGAGGGGAAGGGACCACCCCATATTATATATGTTGTAAGCTATTCCCCCGAGAGAGAAATTACGTGACGATAGAAAAGGAGGCCCAAGCTGTCAAATGGGCCATGGATGTTCTCCGTTATTATCTTTTAGGAGATTGTTTCCTGTTAGTCATGGACCATGCCCTGCTCAGATGGATCCAGAGCATGAGAAGTACAAACACCAGTCATGCGCTGGTACCTGGCGTTACAGCCGTACTGTTTTAAGGTGGTTCACCGACCAGGGATGGCACACCAGAATGCGGACTTCCTATCACATATAGCGGAAAGGGACATGGATCATGGGGAAGGAGTGGGGTTCGTCTTAAGGGGGAAGGGGTGTGATGGGGCAGCGGAACCCCGCACTGCCGGGGAGCCGCTAGAAAAAGCGGCCCCACCAGAAAACCGGGACCCAGCCGGCGCGGAGCCCAGAGATGCGGCGACTGGCACGGGCCAGGGGAGGGAGAGCCAGCGGCGGCGCTAAGCCCTGGCACATGTGCGGAGGCAGGGGCCAACGCTAGGATGCAGGAAGCCGTAACCGGAGGTACGGAATGGTGCATGGGGGTTGGGGACGCTAGGGATTGGCCGAGGGAAGATGGGTCGATCTGTCAAAAGGGCACGACAGGCCCGAGTGAGGGGCCGGTGCGTGGAGGAGGAGGCGAGGGTATGGGCGGACAGGGTAGCTGATCCATGGAAAGGATCGCTCCCAAGTAAGAGCCTGGAGGGGGTGAGGAAGCAACCCAGGGTGGGCAGCGGGAGTTCTGCTTGCAGGCTGATGAGTTGCGGCAGACAGCCCTGTCAGTCAGGTGGGGGAGGAATCACCCCCACCTTAGGGCCCTGGGTTGGGACTTGGAGAGAGGGCAGGCCCGAGTCCCCCTCACTTCCCCTTGTGGGCGGTGCGAAGAGCGCATATTATTGAGGAATGATCCAGAGCGGGCGTAGGAAACCATAAAGGGGGCGTACCCCCGGAACAAAGGGGCGGTAGCTCCCTACAGGGGGCCACTCCAAGATTTTGGTAAGTGGTCAAGGGCCACACTTTTGTGGAGGGGGTGCAGAGTCTGGGACAGCAGGTAGGGTGTAGAAGGGAGCTTGGGATAGAGAACTGGGGTGGAGGAGGGAGTGTGGGGTCTGAGAGGGTATTTGGGAGAAGGAGGTGGTTATGATGTGGGGCAGGAGCTTGGAGTGCAGGGTCCAAGAGCATCTATGGGTGCAGGAGAGGATTCTGGCTTGGAGGAGGGTTATAGGAGGGGGTGCAGGGTCTGGGAGGGGGTTGTGACCTGGGAGAAGGGGGAAAAGGAGTGCAGAGGGTTTGGGTGGTGATGTGGGGCAAGGAAATGGGGTGCAGGGTCAGGGAAGGGTTATGGGTACAGAAGAGGATTCTGGACTGGGGGAGTGGTGTAGAAGGGGGTGAAGGGTCTGGGAGGAAGTTGTGACATGGAGAAGTTGGGATAAGGGGATACAGAGGGTTTGGATGGAGGCCTGTGCCAGGTAGTTGGGGGGAGAGAGGGGTTGGGATGCCAGAGGCAGGCTGGGAAGTGCTTACCTAGGCGGCTCCCACCCAGCAGCTCTGCAGACTCACTGCCTGTGTGCTGGGCAGCTGCTCCATGTGGCTCTGCTCCAACATGGGGAGGCTTCATTCGCTGCCCCTGCATTCATTAAAATTTCTCAGCTCTTATTGGCCAGAAACTGGTCAATGGGATCTGGGGGATTTTGCTAGGGGACGGGGACAGCATGTTAAGCTTTCTCCTCCCTGCCCAGACTGCATAGCAATTAGCAGCCTGTTGTTTAAAGTGGCTGCAGCTGCTCTCTAGTAAGGGTGACAGCAAGGCAGCCACAGGCCAGATCTGGCAGCTTGGCGGGTCGAATCCAGCCCACTAGCCACCTCTTGCCCACCCCTGATTTAATAGTTCCTCTAATACCTAAAATAGCTTCAACTAAATAACCTTGTTTCCAAAAAAATCATATATGCGTATATTGCATGGGTTGAGGGGGTGGTATGTTTAATTGTGGGAAATTAGATTATTTTCACCTAACTTTTAAAAATTGCATTTCAAATTTAATAAGTGGTAAGATAGAAGTACCATACAGCAGATATTGGCACTAAGATTGATAGTGGAGACAGCTCAGCGAAAGAACAAGAACATCTTCAATTGCTTTGTCGATTTTCAGAAGGCATTTGACCCAAAGTGACTTGGGTGGTGTTGGAGTCATACGGTGTGGATAGCAGACTGATACGGTTGTTGAAGGACATCAATGATAATGCGGAGGCAGCGGTGAGAACGTGCGGAGAGTTGGAAAGTTGACTTAGAACAAGTAGAGGTACGAGACAAGGAGATCCCATATCGCCGAGTATCTTCATCACGCACCTAGAGAGAGCAATGCATTAGATCAAGGAAGAGATAGAAGGGATATCGGTGCACGGGATGAGAATTAACAACTTGAGGTTTGCGGATGATATAGTTATCATCAAGGAAGATGAAGAGAAACTAGTGAGAATGGTGCAGGTGCTAACTGAGGAAGGGAAGCGGTATGGACTGATTATGAATATCAATAAAACAAAGACAATGGTATTTGGAGATAAGGAAATAGGAAGGAAGATCAGTGTAGATGGGATCGAACTGGAGAACATAGAGAAGTTCACGTATTTGGGGAGCAACATGATGCATGATGTAGACTAAGAAGGAAATAGCGACTAGAATAGTGAAAGCAAGAGTGAGTTTGAAGGCGATGGATAAGATCTGGAAAAGTAAAGCGATTAGCTTAGGAACGAAGCTGAGCATCTTGAAAAGTGTGTATTTAGCAGCATGTTGTATGGATATGAGACATGGATGGTAATGAAAGATTTGAAGAGAAGGATATTTGGCATTCAAGAGGAGTTGTTATAGAAAGATCCTGAGGATAGGCTGGATGCAGAAGGTCACCAACAAGGAATTATATAGGAACATACAGCCCAAAGAGAACTTACTGCAGAAGGTTATACAACAGAAGTTATTGCTATTCGGGCATATCTGCAGAATGAACGACGAACAAAAAGTTAAGACCCTGGTATTCAGCATAATAGATGGTCCGAATAGGAGAGGGAGACCCCACAGAGAATGGGTAGATGATATAGTAGATTGGTGCGGAGCTAGTCTACGGAAACTAAGCCACTCCGCACTGGACAGGGAAAGATGGAAGTAAATAGTGAGGGAGGCATCAGACACCAACGGGCATTGAGCCCATGGTTGTTGATGATGATGATTATCTCATTAGTATTGAATGTTTCATATAATCTTATGTGGGAACGGATAATAGAGATTATCTATTGCCTAGCCAATAGATAGTCAGCAGGAGTCATGTCAGTTTACTTGTCTATAAAATATTTTAGCCACACATAATTGGTACTATAGAAATAGAATTACATAGAAGGTTTTGAATGACAGGAAGTTTACAATCATAGATATTAATTGTAAATCAAAAGAATACAATAAAATGTAGACCACTTCCCTTGCATAGTCTTTTCTATCAAGGTTAGACTATGTAAATCTGCTCATGTCATTCCATCAGCAGTAGACGCTGCTGGTGCTAGTTGAATGATTAGTTTCCATGACAATTCATTTGTTATCTTCTCTGCTATATCAATCATGATGTGGATGCTTGCCCACTGAAATCTGGTTTAAAATCCTGAACTGAGATTCTAGCACGTTGTTAGAAAGGAAATGATTCTCACATATTTTCAGCAAAAAATGTATTGACTTGTACTCTTAAATCCTATTTGTGATTATTGATAATGGACTGTCAAACTTTTTCATAGCATAGACTATATCTTAATAGATTATTATGTACGATCACCTCCCTTTCCATTCAGGATGGTATAACAATTCTGAATACACAGTCATTTTTACATGGAAAATTAATATTAAAGAAATATTTAATTTGACTTGTGATAAAGTTTAGAATCTGGAATTAGTGAAGATACCTCAACACCATGTCACCAGATGGCTTTGGACAGGTCCCAAGGGGTCCACAAAACACAGTTTGAGAATAAATGATTTAGGATATTAAATAGTGTGGGGCTTTAAGATATTTAAATACCTGTATTATTTGTGACTAGCTCTGAAAAATGTATGTCCTTCATTGTTATTGTTGATTCACCATCTAAATTACTCTGAAAGATATAGAGGATATGTTCTGCTGTTTAAATAGTTCATATTTTGAGGTAGTTACAAAATATTTACATCTATGTGCATATAAATTGTAAATGTAAGTATTATAGAGGCTCTCTTGCTAAGACATTGTTTCCAGCTTAAAAAAATCCTCTTGCAAAATAGAGCTAAAATGCAAGCTGTTTGTTTAAATCAATGTAGGAAGAAAAGGAGGAGGTTGATAGTGATAATGAAGAAGGTGAAATGGATAGTAATGAGAGATACCAAGTGAAAGAACGTGTAGCTAAAAAGTTGAGAAAAGAGAAAAATGAAAATGTTAAGCTACCATTTAAAGAGGAAAGAGAAACTGAAAAGAAAACCACCAGTCGCAGGTAAGCAACATGCAGTTTTTTCCTGATTTAAATGTATGTATTTATAATAAGATGTTTAACTGCTCATCTTTAGCATTACTTTTACTATGCTGAAACTTACATATTATATTTGAATGACTGAAGTTAAAAATTCACTTCTCTAAGAATTAATTGCCTATTAACTTCACTGATAAGCACATTTCTTAATTTTTCATCCTGCAGTGGAGTTAAATGTTGATTTCCTGCAAAAATGGTATAAAAGTAATTATATAATTTGTAATAATTTTGTGTGGGCTTTTGTTGTTCCCATGTGCAGGAATAAGGTGGTTGTGTTAAAATCATGGGATTTGTAATTTTGCTGATATCTATAATAGGGATGTAAAAGAGTAGTCGATTAGTCGACTACCCAATAAGCCTATGCTTAGAATCATAGAATCATAGAATACTAGGACTGGAAGGGACCTCGAGAGATCATCGAGTCCAGTCCCCTGCCCTCATGGCAGGACCAAATACTGTCTAGACCATCCCTGATAGACATTTATCTAACCTACTCTTAAATATCTCCAGAGATGGAGATTCCACAACCTCCCTGGGCAATTTATTCCAGTGTCTGACTACCCTGACAGTTAGGAAGTTTTTCCTAATGTCCAACCTAAACCTCCCTTACTGCAGTTTAAGCCCATTGCTTCTTGTTCTGTCCTCAGAGGCGAAGATGAACAAGTTTTCTCCCTCCTCCTTATCACACCCTTTTAGATACCTGAAAACTGCTATCATGTCCCCCCTCAATCTTCTCTTTTCTAAACTAAACAAACCCAATTCCTTCAGTCTTCCTCACAGGTCATGTTCTCTAGACCTTCAATCATTCCTCGCTGTTCTTCTCTGGACCCTCTCCAATTTCTCCACATCTTCTTGAAATGCGGTGCCCAGAACTGGACACAATACTCCAACTGAGGCCTAACCAGCGCAGAGTAGAGCTGAAGAATGACTTCTCGTGTCTTGCTCACAAGACACCTGTTAATGCATCCCAGAATCATGTTTGCTTTCTTTGCAACAGCATCACACTGCTGACTCGTATTCAGCTTGTGGTCCACTATAACCCCTAGATCCCTTTCTGTCGTACTCCTTCCCAGACAGTCGCTTCCCATTCTGTATGTATGAAACTGATTGTTCCTTCCTAAGTGGAGCACTTTACATTTGTCTTTATTAAACTTCATCCTATTTACCTCAGACCATTTCTCCAACTTATCCAGGTCATTTTGAATTCTTACCCTGTCCTCCAGATTAGTCACAACCCCTCCCAGCTTGGTATCATCTGCAAACTTAATAAGCGTACTTTCTATATGAATATCTAAATCGTTGATGAAGATATTGAACAGAGCCAGTCCCAAAACAGACCTCATGGAACCCCACTTGTTATGCCTTTCCAGCAGGATTGTGAACCATTAATAACTACTCTCTGAGTACGTTATCCAGCCAGTTATGCACCCACCTTATAGTAGCCCCATCTAAGTTGTATTTACCTAGTTTATTGATAAGAATATCATGCAAGACCGTATCAAACGCCTTACTAAACTCTAGGTATACCACATCCACCGCTTCTCCTTATCCACAAGACTCATTATCCTATTAAAGAAAGCTATCAGATTGGTTTGACATGATTTGTTCTTTACAAATCCATGCTGGCTGTTCCCTATCACCTTGCCACATTCCAAGTGTTTACAGATGATTTCCTTAATTACTTGCTCCATTATCTTCCCTGGCACAGAAGTTAAACTAACTGGTCTGTAGTTTCCTGGGTTGTTCTTATTTCCTTTTATAAATGGGCACTATATTTGCCCTTTTCCAGTCTTCTGGAATCTCTCCTGTCTCCCATGATTTTCCAAAGATGATAGCTAGAGGCTCAGATACCTCCTCTATCAGCTCCTTGAGTATTCTAGGATGCATTTCATCAGGCCCTGGTGACTTGCAGGCATCTAACTTTTCTAGGTGATTTTTGACTTGTTCTTTTTTATTTTACCTTCTAAAACTACCCCTTCCCACTAGCATTCACTATGTTAGGCATTCCTACAGACTTCTCGGTGAAGACCAAACAAAGAAGTCATTGAGCATCTCTGCCATTTCCATGTTTTCTGTTACTGTTTCTCCTCCTCACTGACCAGTGGGCCTACTCTGTCCTTGGTCTTCCTCTTGCTTCTAATGTATTTATAAAAGTCTTCTTGTTTCCCTTTATTCCGTAGCTAGTTTGAGCTCATTCTGTGCCTTTGCCTTTCTAATCTTGCCCCTGCATTCCTGTGCTGTTTGCCTATATTCATCCTTTGTAATTTGTCCTACTTTCCATTTTTTATGTGACTCCTTTTTTATTTTTAGATTATGCAAGATCTCGTGGTTAAGCCAAGGCGGTCTTTTGCCGTATTTTCTATCTTTCCGACACATCGAATAGCTTGCTTTGGGCCCTTAACAATGTCCCTTTGAAGAACTGCCAACTCTCCTCAGTTGTTTTTCCCTCAGTCTCGATTCCCATGGGACCTTACCTATCAGCTCTCTGAGCTTACCAAAATCCGCCTTCCGAAATCCATTGTCTCTATTTTGCTGTTCTCCTTCTACTCTTCCTTAGAATTGTGAACTCTATGATTTCATGATCACTTTCACCCAAGCTGCCTTCCACTTTCAAATTCTCAACCAGTTCCTCCCTATTTGTTAGGATCAAATCTAGAACAGCTTCCCCGGTAGCTTTTTCAACCTTCTGAAATAAAAGTTGTCTCCAATGCAGTCCAAGAACTTATTGGATAGTCTGTGCCCTGCAGTGTTATTTTCCCAACATATATCTGGATAGTTGAAGTCCCCATCACCACCAAATCTTGGGCTTTGGATGATATTGTTAGTTGTTTGAAAAAGCCTCATCCACTTCTTCCACCTGGGTAGGTGGCCTGTAGTAGACTCCTAGCATGACATCACCTTTGTTTTTAATCCCTTTTAGCCTAATCCAGAGACTCTCAACACTTCCGTCTCCTATGTCCATCTCCACCTCACTCCAAGTGTGTTCATTTTTAATGTATAAGGCAATACCTCCTCCCTTTTTTCCCTGTCTATCCTTCCTGAGCAAGCTGTACCCTTCCATACAAACATTCCAATCATGTGTATTATCCCACCAAGTTTCTGTGATGCCAACAATGTCATAATTGTACTTATTTATTAGTATTTCCAGTTCTTCCTGCTTATTACCCATACTTCTCGCATTTGTATATAGGCATCTAAGATCCTGATTTGACCTTGCCTCCCAGTTTTGCCCTGACCCTCCTTTCTCTCTGCCATTGTAGCCCACGCTCCCTCCCATTTCTGACCCATCTCCCAGGTCTCCATGTTCTCCACTTACCTGTGGGCTTTGCTCACCTGTCCCCGTCGAACCTAGTTTAAAGCCCTCCTCACTAGGTTAGCCATTCTGTATCCAAATAGGGTCTTCCCCCTCGTAAGGTGGACGCCATCCCTGCTTAGCAGTCCTTCTGGAATAGCATCCCATGGTCGAGGAAGCCAAAGCCCTCCTGGCGACACCATCCTCGCAGCCAGGCATTCACCTCCAGGATGCACCTGTCTCTGCCCGGGCCCCTGCCTTCGACAGGAAGGATCAAGAGAATACCACCTGTGCTCCAAACTCCTTCACCACCAGAGCCCTGTAGTCACTCTTGATCCGCTCAGTGTCACACCTCACAGTATCATTAGTGCCCACATGGATGAGTAGCATGGGGTAGTAGTCAGAGGGCCAGATAATCCTCGACAATGCCTCCGTAACATCTCGGATATGGGCCCCCGACAGACAGCATACCTCCCGAGATGAAATGTCAGGGCGACAGATGGGCGCCTCTGTCCCCCTCAGAAGAGAGTCTCTGACCACCACTACCCTACGTTTCCTATTCGCAGTGGTGGCAGCAGATCTCCCAGCCTTGGGGGTACGGGGCTTCTCCTCCTCTGGTGTAGGGGGTGATTGCTTATCTCCTGTATAAAGAAGAGCAGAACGGTTTCCTAGTACCAAGGCGGGAGGGTTCGAGCAGGGGTGGAGCAGTGCCTGCTGCCAGAAGTAACCAGCTGCCACTGTCCACCCTGAGTCGTCCTCCTCCACCAGTGGTGTGTCCCCAGTCCTGTGTACCGGGACAGCTACCTCAGCTATCTCCTCATGACCACGGTCCAGGAATTCCTCATGGATGCGGGTGCTCCTCAACCTAGCCACCTCCTCCTGTAGCTCTGCCACCTGCTGCCTGAGAGATTCCACCAGCAGGCACCTTTTGCATTGGATGATCTCCCCAGCCTGGATATCAATAAGTGGGAATTGCAATCCACAGTCCCTGCAAAACCACACCAGGATCTGGGTAGAGGCATCCATGCTCAGGTGCTCTGTCTGGCTACAGGCGCAGGTGGAGGAGACAGAAGCAGTGCTGGCACAGGTGTTGCGGGTCTTCCTGACCATCGTAGGCCGCCCTCTGTCAAACTACCTCTCAAACTCCCTGTCTGCAGCTCCTGTCCGCTTCGCTCCTGGTTGCTCTGCCTCTGGCTTTTAAACCTGCTTGCCTAAGCCAGGCCTTCCCCCTCGTGAGTCACACAGGGGAAGGCTGACCAGATGCAATCAAGAGAGCAGTTGAGGGAACAAAGGGTCAGGCACTTAGTCCCAACTGCCACAGCAGCTGAAACTGAAACTGCAGTCAACTGAAATCAGATTCAGAATTCAACAAACAAACAAAATTCAAACAGTCAAGCAAACTCACTCACACCAAAAGCGATTACTCTTACCAAGTAGCCTGTTCAGTGGCGGGATCTCTTGCGGTCCCTCTCAAACTCCCCTGTCTGCAGCTCCTGTCTGCTGCTTATCCGGTAGTCAAGCTGACTACTCGCATTCTCCTCCCCCCCCCCCCTCCCCCCACACACACTTTGCTGTCTCTATATCAGAGGCAGCAAGGTGGGGGGGGGGAGCAGGAGCCAGTGCTGAGGGGAGCCAGCTTAACAGCCGGTTCCCCCCAGCACTGTCTCTGCGGTGCCGCTTGCCCCTCCTCCCATGCTGCTGCTGCCTCTATCTGAAGCAGCAGTTGGGGGGGCCAGCGGAAGCTCCGGCAGCAGCCCCTGTCTGCGGGGGATCCCAAAGGGGAGTTGGGAACCCCTGCAAACAGGAGCTACTGTAGCAAAGCAGCCCTATTCCTGGCAAACGGGGTCCCAGCTCCTATTTGCGGGGAGTTTCTGTGGGGAGTTCTGTGCACTGCAAACAGAGGCTGCTTGCAGCAGTCCCTGTTTGTGGGGGGTCCCAGCTTCCTGCTGGGACCCCCAATGGACAGATCCTGCTGGACCCGGAACTGAGCAAGCTCGGCTCAGTCCTGGCTCGTGCTGGGTGCAGAAGCTACCCCCACTGTGGCTCTGTAGTTTAAATATAGTTGGATCAAACAGTAGCAAGCTTTTAAGTTCCACATAAGAAAAAGTCAGACTCCCATTAATTGGGAAAACCCCACAAAATCTATAAAGATATAATTTAAACTACAGATTTATTTTACATATTAATTTTATGTTCATTTACTGCGCATTTTCTGTAAAATTGTCCTGCATCAAAAGACTACCCGGTGAGACTGATGTAAATTCTGTTAATTCACTAAAAGCAAGCCTTCTTTTTCTTTTAAATTCAGGGCTTATAGGATATATAAACAATATCTGAGGTTTTACCCTCAGAACTTGATGAAGGTTGCTGTTAAAGCAGAAGTAGTGAATTCTCTTTCTTTCAGGAAAATTTGTCAAATTGACACATCTAGCTGATTCATTTATTAAGCCTTCCGGCCTTGTTATCTGTTTCATGTTAAATAGCCAGAACTGGGAACATCAAAGGGAGTGTTTCTTCATTTTTCTGAAATAGTATCTCTTCAGGTATAGGGATGGCAAATAAAAATGGTCTATGGAATAGATATGAGGACACTGGGAAGAATATCAGTGTCTTATGTTTGGCCCTGGAGAGATGTTTTACATATTGCCCATGATTCTATTAGTTTTAATCTCTATGGGTATGTGTAGCATTAAAGTCTAGAATCTGTTATTTTTCAACTGATAGGAGTTTGACATTCTCTGATGTAGACATTAAAGCCATGCCACTGTTTGATCCAAATTCATTTTTATTAACTTTAGGTCCCAGTGTGATGATATGGCAAGCCCATTATCATATTTGATGATTCTGTCTTAAGAATAAATTCTTCATGTACTGGAAATAAGTGATATGATAGTCTCCTAAGATTTCTCCACCTAGGCTAGTCCAAGCTTCAGTTGTTCAGATCAAACAATGCTACAGCAGTTGTCTGTCAACAAACAGGGAGTAGAATCAGCAGTGCATGACTTCAGTGGGAGGTTTTAGTAGCATTTTAGTGTGTTAAGGAACATCTGGTCTCTATCACAGTTATTCATCTCATCAGAAATTTAAACATAAAAGCAGAGTCAGCTTTTAAAGTAGATTAATGGCTTTTAAGTAGGGTAACTTTTTCAGCAAATCTACAATAAGTTGGGTCTGTCGTCTTGTTTCTTTAATACAAAATCCAAGTCAGAAAGTTGAAAAGAGAAAATAAAGTGAAAACAAAAGACATTTTCTGAAATTCATGGCACAAGCATCCAAGGCACCACTTTCTGTAAATACAATTATACTCAGAAAGGTGAAGCTAATTTTGGTTGCTTCAGCATGTGTCAGACCTTTGGTATATGAATCTTCTTACTTGGAAGATCATCCCATTCAACATTAGCGTTGAAGCCTGAGGGACAAGTATTCTGTCAAGATGGTTATATCTTTTGGTGTGTGAAAAGGTAATGCCAAAGTCTTTCATACACTGTCATATTTAAACTCCAAAAACAACAAAGAATACTGTGGTACCTTTAAGGCTAACAGGACTGCTTGTTTTTGCAAATACAAACTAACACAGCTACCCTCTGTGACTTAAGCGCTAAAGTTCAGAACAGCTGATTACATCAAATGCATACTTCCAGATAAAAGAAAATTTCAGACTTGTGCATCAGGGATCAAATTCAATTTTAGAATTCCATCAAGTTGGCCTTGAAAGCCTCAGGCATCTGCTTGTTAAAGGCTTAAGAGTATCAGCTGGAGGTTTTACAGAGAGCGATCCCTTCTAGTCTAATGATTCTTTAGAATGGTAAATCATTACGAGAATTTCTTTACGTATGCTTGTTTTCATCCTGTAGGTGGAGCTCTGGTACAACACATTTATAAATACAGTAGTTTCATTTATTTTCCATAATTTTTATTTACATGACATACAGTGTGCAGCCACAGTACAAAAATAAGCAAAGTAATACAGAGATGCATTGGTTACCTATAGGAACAGAGAGGATATGTCCATGGGTAAAAATATTTTTTAATTCCCCAAATTGCAGAAATAGTACCCTCATTTCTAGAAGGAAATCAAAAGGTATTCATATGAATTAAGATAAGTTTTTAGGAGAATATTAAATAGAATTTTTCCCTATTCTAGGTCTGGTCATTAAAGATCTCTTTTTTTTTTTTTTTAATGTAAGTAAGGCAATACTATGATGAATAAACTCTCTAGAGAGTGACTGGCCAGTAAAGGAATGGGAAGAAATGTTTGAGATTATAATAATGACATCTGAAAATCAAATGAAAGTTCTCATGTCTCTGGAATTAACCACAAAGATCTGAAAACTAGTGATGGAATGGATATTTCTTATTTCTGTTCTTAGTCATCTTCTGTAATCATTTTAGCTGCATGTTTAAAAAATGGTCTGTTTTCTTTTGCTTGGATTATAACAAGATCTTTGTCTAAAAGATGGCATTTTAATAGTAGACCTTTGCAGCCATCTCTTTGTTTCTTGTACTTTCCCATCCCTGTGTCTTTATTCATCCATTAACTCTTTTCTTAGTAAGCTTTTTGGGGGCATTTTTTTGTTCTGTTTCTACATTTCCTAGCACAATGGGGAGCCTGTTCCATGACTAGTGCTCCTGGGTGGTAGGTTACTGTTACTAGCACACAAGCTCTACTGTATGCCTGGCCTATTTCAGAATCTACAAGATAAACTAGCTAAAAGCTCTGTTAGAATAATGTAATGTTTTTAAAAGGTGTATACCATTAAGACTCGAGAACACTTTCTAAGACTTTGGATAAACAATAAGAACACATTGGCCATGCCAGAAAGATCTCTCGAAGCCCCTTTGTAGGATGATCCTTTAATGCTGCAATATAAGGTAGCCAAGGTTAATTTCATGGCGGATCTTTTTGAATTGAATTATTTAATGCAAGACCCACTTTACTCTTCCTAAGAGTTCATATATGTCTATCATTACAGCATAAGGTCATTTTTATTCATAAACATACCCACTCTGGGATGATACCCATTAGTTATATTTTAAGACCTTATCACTTAGTTTTAAATCCATTTAATATATACCATGTTAATTTTATATTCTATATTTTAATCAAAGTATCATGGCGGTATCAAGTCAAATGTCTTGAAGAAATCTAAGCATATTGGTTTTTAAGTCTTTCCAAAATACTACTGCATAAGGAAAGGACTGATAAATTATTCTGAGTCAGAGGCTATAATTACTAATTCAAAGGTAAAAGAAGTGATACAAGAAGTAATTCATGTTATAGGAAGTAACCTCAATTATACAAATTCAGTTCTAACAACTCATTTGCTCAGAAATTTCCCTTAAAAAATTGGAGAAAAATGATAGCATTGTAATACAGAAGTAATTAACTTTGTATACTGAAATTGTGAAACCTTTAAGAAATTCTGGTAAAATATACAGCTAATAGTGAAAGAATGCACAGGCAAATTTGTTGGCTGTGTATTTCATTCAAATGAGTCTACATCTTCCCTTAATATGAATGTTCGGTATAATCATTCTTTCTGTGAAATTTTATACCTCACACAGCAATATAAATGGGAGAAGTTCTTAATAGTATTTGAAGGGATTTCACAAATTGAGTAATACCAAACATGGGGAGTATAGTGAAATTAATTATTCCTAGTTGTAGCTGGACTCTCTAACCTCTATTTAATGCAGTCCTTACAAACAGGTTTAAAGGCACATCTATTTAATCCTTTCTTCCTAAAAGTGCAAAATCAAGTTATGGGTATACCCTCAAAGATTCAGAGGTTTTAGTTCCTACATACTTACATTTTTATCAATGACACGAATGAAAACATAAAGCGAGAAGGTGGTAAATAATGAAGAGGACAGGTCATTGATACAGAACAGTTTAGATCCTTTAGTAAATGGGGTACAAGCAAATGAAAAGGGTTTTAAAAAGCCAAATATAACATATACATTTAGGAAAAAAATGTAGGCCATACTTGTAGGAAGTAAGGAAGCAATGAGTCTAAAAAGGATTTGGGGTCTGAGGTGAATAATAAACTGGGGTCTGAGGAAAATAATAAATAAGTTCCTCATTTGACCCTGTAGCCAAAAGAGCTAATTGCCATTATACAGGTTCAGGCTGGTTTCAGAAGGGAATAATGCACTGGTAATGACTTCAATCAGATTGAAGTGAATCTCAGTCAAGTCATAGATGCTCGAACCATTTATTGCTGGTAGTGAAATTCTTAGTGAAATCAAGATTTGGAAGCTACTTTCCATCTTAAACAATCATCTTACTGATCTGTGCTCAAGGCATGCTATTGCCATTTCATCCAATTACACACTTGGGAGTAAAACTCAGCTGTAACCTCACCTGGGACAAATGGCCTCACCTGGGACAAATGAAAATGAAGATGTCTTTGATTTTTTTTCTAGTGTTTTCATACAAAATATGAAAACTGTTGGGAATCTCTTGAAGAAAAGACCCTTTGGGTTCTTTAAAAATCTCTATTGGTCTTGTTTGCTTCAGCTGAACTCTGTGGTTTGGGGGCACAGCCACCCCACACTCAACTTGTCTATTAGAATTTGCCCACTCATATTATTAGTGGCTGCTTGAATTATACATCAATTTCCAGTCTCTGTGTGCCAGTGCCCATAGTTCCACTAGATCTTTGACAAGATGCCATTACTGTTAAGTCTTCCTGGAGAGTTGTGACAGGTAAACAAACAGGTAAACAAATCTTATGTTCACTGATGCCATATTCTCAGGCAGAAAACAACACAAAATGCCAGTTGGAGGATCTGCTTGTTTTCAAAGGAGGAATTCCATTTCTGCAGACGAGGGTTTCACATCATAGCTGATCTTTTGACACCCCTTTGCTATGATAGCTTACACACCCTTGGACAGACGTGTCATCTCTAGGGAGATGACAATTATGTCCATGTAGAGTGAAGCACCAGTGGGAAAGAGTTTAATACATTAAGTAAATTTGCTGCACTTGTCTCCATATCCACTTGTAGAGGAAATGCGACTATTCCAATGAGATGCTGCTCCACGTCTTATGTAGCTACAAGCCCCACTCTAAAGCCTGACAGCTGTGATACTTAGTTCTGCATACTTATATCAATATGTAACAACTTGGTACTTGCATTTCAGTGCTATCAGTGAAAGTTTTGATTAAAATCAATTTAAATGTTTCTTTTTGACACAAAACAAGAAGTGATATTCATCCCATTTATATGCTTCAAGAAATGCACATTTGAATTGTGATGTAAATAACTTTTAAAAGGAGCAGAAAGATGCATGTTTATATGAATGAGTTTTCTCTTTAAGCCTGAGAACCATACATGCTTTTACAATCATACAGTAGGAAGTGCACAATTTATTGACATTGTCCCTCCCACCTTGGAAAGAATGATTAAGTGCCAATGACAAACTTTTGTGTGCAACCCTTTATAAACCAAACAAGGATACAAAGGTATTTTAAACAGATTAGAAGTATGAGGTTTTCTAATTATATACAAGCTTAGAACTTTTCATTACTTACTGTAATGGAGAAAAGGCAAAAGTGAGTTGAAAGATGAAAGTAATACAATGTTCTTTTTTCTAATTTCTCTATTCCTCAAGGATGATCCCCATAGTCCATTGAAATGAGTAGGAATCTGTCTTTTGACATAGTACACAACCTTAAATAAGCAGATAGTGGTGTTTGTATACCAAATATGAAAAATATTAGAATTCTGGAAAATATTTTTTCAGTTGCTGGAAGAAATTGATGTGTGAAAAATCTGGACAAGAGATGGGTGGATAATAGGCCCCTATATAAGACAAAGCCTCAAATATTGGGACTGTTCCTATAAAATTGGGATATCTAGTCGCCCTTATTTGTAAAGCCAAAGCCTTCATGATAACAAATTGACAGAAAGGCCTAGCAATGCTCTTCTGGATAACAGGTTGTAAAGATTTAAAAACAAAGGCAGTGTGAAGAGTTTAGGCTTCACTTTAGAAATAAGTTTTGTAACAGCACTGAAATACTGCAGGGAAAATACCATCACTTCTATAGTTGAATGCAATGACTGTTTCACAGTGTATGTCAGCAGTACATAATAGTTATGGATGGTTAAGTGAAGACCAGCACATCCAATTAAAATTTAAAGGGGAATCTAAGCAATCTTTTGCACAAAAGAGTAATGTATTACAAAGATTTGTTCTACCTCTCTGCCCCAGTGCAGATTACCATTTTATTTATGACCAGGGCTTGACAAATGGCGGCGAAAGCCACTCGCCAGCCCCGCACTGCGCATGTGCAAGAGCCGCATTGCGCATGCACGTGTTGCCAGTAAACGGGGCGTGCGGCTGAAATCTACTCGCCCCGGGCGAGTAGATTTTATAGTTTGTCGAGCCCTGTTTGACAGTCCCCAGCCTCTCACGGTTTATAATACAAGATGAGACTAAGTATACTTAGACCTCCTCTTTCAAACATTTAGCCAGTTACCCTTCAATTATTAATGTATTAGGATTTCTGTCATTTCTTTATCCCAGAATATTATTTATATCCACCTCCTTCTTGGTGAGACAGTGGGCCCTTTGGAGATTGCCACAAAATGATGAGAAAAGTGGCAGAGTACTGCATGTTCTGACAGAGTCCCTGGTGAAACTTCCATATAATGAAATTAACACATGAAGCTGATTATATCAACTTCAAACTCATGTTGATTATCTCATTTTGGGGATAGAGAAGGAGGCAAAGCTGCTATGGTAATATTGAGAAGGAGGCAAAGCATGGTGCAGTTTGGGTTTACGCAGGGCTCAACACATGGCCCATGGGTGGGAGCCAAAACAAAAAAGTAATCAATATAATGGTCTTCTGTTGATTTGCGTTTTAGTAGTTAAATTCCTGGACTGTCATTGCTCATTAAAGTGCTGTCATATGGGTGGAAATTGGGTAAATATTGCATTTTATTAATATCAGCAGAACTGACTTAAAAGGGTCCTGCATGTTGTGTAGTCTTGCCTTAATCTTTGTATCCATGCCTGTCAATGTGAAAGATATGTATGAGTCAACAATGTGACACCTCTACCAAGCACCATTCTGAGATGTATTTTTTTTTTTGTTTTTTAAAAAAATCGTCACTGCATAACAATTGGATGCTTTGCGCATGTTTCTGTGCTTTAGCAAATCAGAATACTGGCTTGTGCAACTGTCAGTGGGGTGCTGAAAGTAGTGAGTAACTAAGTGCTTCCGGAAATAGTAGTGGAGTAAAAAAATACAGTATTTTCTAAAAAAACTACTTGAGTAAAATTCGAAGCATCACAAAAATAAATTACTTGAGTGACGTACAAACACAGAAAAAATGTACTTGAGCAGGGTGACGAAGTATTTCCACATAGTTACTTTCTACCTCTGACTCTGATTAGGTCTCAACTGGAGTGTTGTGTCCAGCTCTGGGAGCCACATTTCAGGAAAGATGTGGACAAACTGGAAAAAGTTCAGAGAAGAGCAACAAAAAAGATTCAAGGTCTAGAAACATTACCTGTGAGGGAAGATTGAAAGAACTGGGTTTGTTTAATCTGGAAAAGAGAAGACTGAGGGGAGACAGTCCAAATTTTCCAAAAACTTTAGCCCGAGGCAGACATCAAACATGGGAAGTTTTAGCCAAAGTGGTTAATGTTTGGCAACATTTTATAAGCAGTTAAAAACAGGGACTTACAATAGGAACTGTTGGGCAACCTTATTAATTAGGCAGTGTTACCAACCCCATCTACAATAAATAAATTATGTGCATTACTGATCATATTCTCAGACCAAACTTAACAGTTCTGTCCTTTTGCTATACAAATGATCTCTATCATAATTTTGCACCCACAATAGCTTTTGGACTCAGTAACTTATGCAACAGTCACGAAGATCTATTTGATATATTGTATTTTCACATTAGTGGGTCTCTATTATACTGTATATCAGTGGTTCCCAACCTTTTTGTGTTATGTCGTGGGGAGTTTCACCGTATAGGAAGAAATCAGTGGAAATGCAGAGAGCTGGAGTAGTTGCAAGTGTCCATTTTATTGCAAAGCACAGAACTAACTAGAATAAGCCCAGACTAGCTGGGCTGACCCCAGTGACCTACTCAGTTACTATAACAACAAGATCTATATCTACAACCCAATATACAACATATTCCTCCCCCCTTAATAAAAACGTCCCTTTAAGAAAACAAAACTAACTATGAAATGAGGGTAGACGCCTCAAGTTCCCAGCTAACCCTGGGGATTATTTTGCCCCATCTGTGAGTTAATCTCAACTAAAGGTCCAGCTGTTGAGGAGGCCTCCTTTCTCTAGGTGGATTACGGCGGACGTCTGGCGTTCTCGCACCCGAAGATGTTATGGGTGCAGGCCTGACACGGGGCTGGGAACTTGAAGTGTGAACAGGTGAGGCTGTTGGATCAGCCTGCTCAGGAGGGGTTATTGTTCGCCGCTGGTGGTGATGGAGGCGGAGAGTCAGGAGCAGGTGATTCTTGACACGGTAGCTCACCAGCAGTGGGAAGGACAGGCAACTCAACTGGAGATGTGTCTTGGGGGCAGGAATAACCTGTCAATAACTGATCTACGTGCCGCCGCCAGATGAGATCCTTCGCAGTCCGGACAGTATAGGAAACAGGTCCTGTTTGAGCAATAATAGTGGCAGGGACCCATTTAGCTCCACGAGCATAGTTCCGAGCCAAAACTGGCTGTCCAGGACTAAAGGTTCGATCTTTTGCTCTGGATGCACGCCTGATGACTTGACCTTGCTGCTGATGTTGCACAATTTGTCGCGGTTCTGAAGGTTTCAGCAAATTAAAGCACGTGCGCAGCTGACGTCCCCATCATTAGAAAAGCCGGGACACTTTGGTTGTAGCATGAGGAGTGTTTCTGTAGGACAGTAAGAAGGTGTCCAGACTCTTATGCAGTGAATGTCCTCTAACTGATTTCAAAGCTTGTTTCATTGTCTGGACAAACCTTTCAGCCAATCCATTTGTGGCTGGGTGATAGGGTGCTGAAGTGATGTGATGGATCCCGTTTGCTTTCATAAAATTTTCAAACTCCTGAGAGACAAACTGTGGACCGTTGTCACTCACAAGTTGTTCAGGAATACCCAGATGACAGAAGATTCCCGTAATTTTTGGATAGTACTCTCAGCAGTAGTGGAAGGCATTATACAGACTTCTGGCCATTTGGAATGAGCATCTACCACCACCAATAACATGCTACCTTCAAATGGGCCAGCAAAATCAACATGAATACGTTGCCATGGTTTTCAGGCCAGTCCCATGGGTGTAGAGGTGCCAATTGAGGTGCATTCCTCACACCCTGGCAAGAAATACAAGCTCTTGCCTTCTCTTCAATGTCACTGTCCAAGCCAGGCCACCAAAAATAGCTTCGTGCAATTTCTTTCATGCGCACCATTCCACAGTGACCTGCATGCAGCTGCTCTAACATCTGTTGTCTCAGTATTTTTGGAATAATGACACGCATTCCCCACAACAAGCACCCGAATGGGTTGATAACTCCATTCTCCTGGACATGTAGGGGACAAGGTCAGATGAGACCTGAGAGTTTCGTAGAGATGTTCCACGCATCACTAGTTCCATTACTTGGGACAGTACTGGGTCAACCGAGTTGCTCTCTTAACTTGTGCTGCAGTGATGGGCATGTTCTCCACCTGTTCAAAGTAAAAGATTTCCTTCTGGCCACTATCTTGATGTTTGACTGGCAAAGGCAGCCTAGAGAGGCCATCTGCATTGCCATGTAGAGTGGCTTTCCGATATCTGATCTCATATGTGTGTCCTGAAAGCCACAATGCCCATCGTTGCATACGACTAGCAGCCATTGGTGGAATACCTGAGTGTGGACCAAAAATCGCTGTCAGAGGTCGATGGTCAGTGAGAAGTGTAAACTTCCGTCCAAACAGGTACTGGTGAAATTTCCGAATTCCGAAAACGATTCCCAATGCTTCACGTTCAATTTGCATAGTTAGTTTCAGTCTTGCTTAAGGTGCGAAGCAAAAGCAATTGGTTTCTCCTCTCCTGAAGGCATAACATGTGACAAGACCGCTCCCACTCCATATGGGGAGGCATCACAAGCCAACTGTAAAGGTAAGGATGGATCAAAATGCGTCAGGACCTCTGCGTTTAGCAATGCACATTTAGCCTTGTTAAATGCAACATCACAGGCGTCAGTCCACTTCCAGACCTTGTTCTGGCCAAGGAGCTCGTGAAGTGGTTTTAATAGTGTGGCTAACTGTGAAATAAACCTTCCATAATAGTTCAATAGTCCTAGAAATGAGCGAAGTTGACTAACATTTTGAGGGGGTGGAGCCTCCACAATAGCCTTAACTTTTGAAGGGGACTTATGAAGACCAGTAGCATCAATGATGTGTCCCAAATATTCAACAGAGGGCTGAAAGAATGCACACTTATCTTTACGGACTCGTAGGCCATACTCTTCCAGTCTTTGTAGGGTAGCCTCTAAGTTCTTAAGGTGATCCTCCTCGTTCCCGCCTGTGACCAGGATGTCGTCAAGATAGCACTGAACTCCTGGCAAGCCACACAAGATCTGGTCCATAGCTCTCTGGAACAAGGCTGGGGCAGAAGTTATTCCGAAGGTGTAGCGACAATGTAACGATAAAGCCCTTTATGAGTCACAATAGTCAACAGCTCTTGGGATTCCTCATCAACTTGCATCTGTAAATATGCTTGACTCAGATCAATCTTGCTGAACTTCTGTCCTCCAGCCAGGCCCGCAAAGATGTCATCGATGCGAGGAAGGGGGTATTGCTCTGCATATAAAACAGGGTTAACAGTGACCTTAAAATCCCCACAAATCCGAATAGAACCGTCTTTCTTCAATATTGGAACTATTGGAGTTGCCCATGGACTATGGGTAACTGGTATTAGGACTCCATTTTTGACTAGGCGCTCCAGGTCTGCTTCAACTTTTGGCCTGATAGCATATGGCACAGTTCTGGCCTTCAGATATTTTGGTTGGCTACCAGGTTTAATGTTCAGTTTCACGGTGATTCCCTTCATACTTCCCAGATCCTCTCCAAAAACAGCAGCATGTTTCTTTAATATATCAGTCAGACCTGTTTCTTCTTTAGTCATCCGGTGCACTTCTGCCCAGTCCAGTGGGATCTTCCTAAGCCATGATCTCCCCATTAAGGCTGGGTAATGGCCTTTCACCACAAACAGTGGTAATTCTGCAGTCTGTCCATTTAGTTCCACCTTAACATCAGTAGTGCCCAACAGGGGTACTGCTTCTCCTGTGTATGTCTTCAGAATGATCTTTGTTGCCTTAAGTGGAAGATGCTTCAACTTTTCCTTATACACCGTGTCTGAGACCAATGAAACTGCTGCACCAGTGTCCACTTCCATGCACGGTTTGCCATCCAACAGTGGGGTTACCCAGTATTCATGGGAGCCCCCTTGCAAAGACAAAACATAGCATGGCGCTTCTTCTTCAGACAGGGTGTCACTTTGATCATCAGACATCTGCTCGATGGTATGCAGATTTTCCTTTTGTTCCGCCAGCCCACAGGCCTCTTTTTCTTTTGTTTGCAGGCACGCTCAATGTGTCCTTTTTCCACAATGTCGACACACTAGGTTCTTACACCAGCATTCTGATGCATGGTGACCTGGCTTACCACAGCGGTAACATTCCTGGCTCCCACTGTTTTGTGAGTAGGTTCTTGGGACATTTTATGCACCCCAGGGGTGCACTAAGGTATTGTGCCTCCTGTGTGGCCAGTTCCATGCAGACCGCAATATCAATGGCCTTCTGTAGGGTGAGCTGAGCTTCTGTTAACAGACGCCCGTATAGCTTCACTGTGCAGGCCACACACTAACCTGTCACGTATGGCATCATTTAACATCTCCTTAAATTCACAGTGTTCAGCAAGCTTTTTCAAATTGGCTACAAATTGTACAATTGTTTCACTTTCTTTTTGGTCTCTGTTATGGAACCTGTACCTTTCTGCAATTACCAATGGTTTTGGAGCATAATGTGACCCCAGGATTTCCACAATGTCACTGTAAGATTTGGTCTCTGGCTTAACAGGAGCAGCAAACTGCGTAGCAGAGAGTAGGTCTTAGCCCCTACAACACTTAAAAATATTGGCACCTTCTTTTCTTCTTTAATGTCATTTGCAATAACAAAAAGTTCAAAACGCTCAGTATATACGTGCCATTGCTCTCTAGTCTCCTCAAAAGGTCCCAGTGGCCCTGTAAGTGTAGCCATGGCTGTTGCACTCCCTCCTTTTTTTTTTTTTTTTTTTTCAGTCTCTAGGCTCCTTGATCTTAGTTTCAGTTTGCACAGTGTAGCAGTCAGTTCTTACCCCCACCTTCCAAAACAGCCAAAAAAAGTTTGTTTTCTTACATTGACTTCTACTTCTTTTGTTGTTGGAGGCAGCACAGGCATCCCACCCTCGTCGCCACTTGTTATGTCGTGGGGAGTTTCACCGTATAGGAAGAAATCAGTGGAAATGCAGAGAGCTGGAGTAGTTGCAAGTGTCCATTTTATTGCAAAGCACAGAACTAACTAGAATAAGCCCAGACTAGCTGGGCTGACCCCAGTGACCTACTCAGTTACTATAACAACAAGATCTATATCTACAACCCAATATACAACATTTTGAGCATATGGACCCCTTTTCAATCTATTAAAATTTCACAGATCTCCCCCTCCCTGTGGGAGAAAAGAAAAGATCGATCCTTATTTTTAAATTTTCCACGGAACCTTGTATACCATCGTGGATCACAGGTTGGGAACTACTTCTGTAAAAGAATTGTCATATGGTATATCTGAGTTCAACATAATTGTAAACAATATTTTCATTTGTAAATCATGTATCACCCCCAAGTATATAAAACCAGTTAAATTATGGGCCCAGTCTTGCAAACACTTAAATAATTAGTCTCACTTTGTGGAACTGCTTATTAGGGATCTGAAAGGTTAACCAGTAAGCATCACCTATTACCACTTGGGTTAACTGATGGGGGCTGGAGCAGCTTCCTTCCCACTGTGGGCAGGGGAGGCTGCTCCATCGTAGCACAGACAGGAGCTGCCCCGGACATCTGGAGCAACCCCTGTCCACAGCGACCCGCGTGCATCACAGAAGTGGTTTCTCCCTTAATTGTTAAAATGGTTAAACTTCTTGTTTAACCGGTTAATGAATTAAATGAGATTTTACATCCCTGCTGTTTATGTGAATAAAGGTTTGTAGAAAAGACCCCACATCTTTGCAGTACTGTTGAAATCTGCCTCTTCTGACTTGGAATTTGACAATCAATCAGTATGATATACATATACAACAAAGGAGAGGAGGGAACATTTTGACCAGTGACACAAAGGACAACAGCCTTTTTCTCATAAAATATTTTAAAGAGATTTTTAGCTTCCAGCATAAACAGCATTTTAGCTTCCAGCATAAATTTGAAAAGACTATGCTTTTCAAATTCTCATCCAAAAGACCCTTCAGAGTAAATTGAGATAATAAAATAGCTCTATTTAGAAGGATGAAGAACCAAGTCAAACCTGATTAGATTAGAACCTCTATTGACATTCCTAACATTATGCTTTTTTAATTTTAACAAATGTTTAACCATCTAATCAGAGTTCTACCTCTTTGTCTTTTCACTTCTTCCCTTTTTATGTATCATCTAAATGAAATCCTAATATTGATACTAAAGGCACTTTTGTTGATAGACTTTATTTGATTTAATTTAGAAAAAGAACACCTGTTTTTCAGAGAGTAGTGAATTCAAGGTCACTAACTACAGGCTAAGTAAAGTTCATTACTGGAAGCTGTGATGTTTGATTTAGCTACAGGTTTCAAAATTCCTCCACTTCTCCTTTAAAAACTCTTGATTCAGTTACTTATTAATCAGTTACAAGTGATTCTTTTTTAACCCATTTAGGAAACAGGAGTAAGGATCTTCCGTTTTCAGATGTCAAAATTGCTTCTTAAGCAACATATAAGTTTGAATTGCTGAGTCTATCCCTTGTTTTGTTTTAATTTGCATCTTTAATATTTTGTTTGAGGAATCCAATACTTCAGAAATGTGTAACTAAAATGTAGGGAAAAAATTGTTTCTCAGAAGGTATACTTGATTTACTTGATTTTTTTAAAATAAGAACATCTACTTAATTTCATTACTGTCAAGATACTGTGGATTTTCTATATTCTTTCTCTTATTAAAATTCATTTTAAAAATCCCAGACATATTCTTTGTAGAGTTAATGATTGGCAGTGACTTAAAAGCAGACGATAGTATATTAAACACAAGCACGGATTGTTTAGGCACAAAAACTATATCCTGGCCCTGAGATTTTTCTTGGCTCAGCATCAAAGCACGTTAATAGTGTTAGCTTGGGACAAAGACTGGACTGTGACTGTGGTATATTTCGTCCTGCTGTTACTTGGCAAGAGTTAGTGTATTTTTAGTTGAAGTTTATGTATGCACTTGTCTAGTCACCTGGAAAAAGGATGCTTAGGTGACCCGTGAAAATTCAATCAGTGTGATGGAAGGTGAGAATGTGTAATCCTTATTATATAGTGGATTGTTAGCACTATATTGAGGGAAAGATATCATTTCAAGTCTCTACGCTGCTTTCAATTGTTTTGTTGTACATGTGATTTTGGTAATGTAGCAGGTACGATTCAGCAGTGGTATAAGTAATGCACTTTGTAATTGCAAAATGTTTATGCTCTATTTCCTTCATTTGTTTCAATTGAGTTCAGTAGCATGGGAAGAAAGACAATTTGAGGCTGTATATTCCTGCCATAGAGTTCATTTTCTGTAAGTATGAACAGTACATCTTAAAATAGAGTTATGGTCAGAGATTACTATCTTATATATTAAAAAAAAGCATACTTCCTTTACTCAACAGATCTGCTGCCTGTCTAAACAGTCATGTCATAGCTTAATGTACTATATTTTTATTATACACTCCTTACCACACTGAAGATCTAACATAATTATATAAGAGTTATTCTAAGAGTTATTACTAAATTTCAGAGGTAGAATCTTCATTACTGTTAACGGTGCATAGTTAATAGGTGCATAGCTCAATTTGCAATTGAAAGGTTAAGTGAGGTAAAGTTTGCTGTGCTGGCAGTTAGAAAAAGATATTTTACTTTGTAAAATGAGCAGATTTGTTTTGGAAGTTACTCCTGTAATAAACTTATATTTCCTCTCTGCCATTTTTTTCGATTATTTTTCAGAGCACAGTACACTGTTAGTGCATTTTTAAACTTTTATAGTACAGTGATATACCATGTATGTAACACTGTTGTCCAAATAATGAATTGCCAAGCCACATGATAAATTGTATTTATCATTTGACTTAGTTCACTGAATCCTTTTCCCAGAGACTATTTCTAATATTGCAAACTTTTTATTCTAATTCAAAATCATTCTAAATCACCTATTGCCTTAGATCTAGTGCTGAAAAAGTAATCAAAAATATTTTCCTCTTTCCAGTCCCTCTAGGTAGTATGTTGTGCAGTATGTTTGTTTGTACAAAGGATTTTGCATAGTCATTCTAGTCTAGTATCCTGTCTCTGACAGTGGCCTTTACAAGAAACTTCAGAAGAAGGTTACTCAGGAAGGATAGGCGGGGAAAAAAGGGAGGAGGTATTACCTTAATATATTGAAAATGTATACACTTGGACTGAGGTGGAGATGGACGTAGGAGACAGACTTGTTGAGAGTCTCTGGGTTAGGTTAAAAGGGGTAAAAAACAAGAGTGATATCATGCTAGGGATCTACTACAGACCTCCTACCCAGGTAGAAGAGGTGGATTAGGCTTTTTTTAAACAACTAACAAAATCATCCAAAGTGCAGGATTTGGTGGTGATGGGGGACTTCAACTATCCAGACGTATGTTGGGAAACTAACACAGCGGGGCCGCTTCTCAGTTAATTTATCTGTTTGCAGGGTCTTTGTCTGCCTTAAAAGGTCACGGATCCTAAAACTGCCTTCTTGGTTGGATATTTCTCATTCACACCTCCCACACATTCCACAGGTTACATACATGTTCATAAGCAATATGGTTTCTAAGCAAAATGGGCCTCATAGCCTTGGGTACAAAATACGATACCTTGCATTGTACAGTAAACTTCCGATAATCCGGCACCTTTGGGACCCAGGGGGTGCCGGATTATCAGATATGCCAGACTATCGGAAGGGGGGGCTATGAGGGGTCTGGGGTGGGGTGGGAAGGGATGCCCCCCCTTCCGATAGTCCGGCTCTGCCCCAGGCATCCCTGATTCAGCCGCTGGTCAGTTTCAGCAGGCTGAATCAGGCGCCTGGGGCAGAGCAGCTGGGGTGCTGCCGGGTTGGTCCCGTAGCGCCGTCCCTCGGTGCTGCGGGACCAACCCGGCAGCACCCCAGCTGCTCTGCCCCAGGCGTCCCCAAGAGCAGCTGGGGTGCTGCTGGGTTGGTCCCGCAGCCCCGAGGGGCAGCGCTACAGGACCAACCTGGCAGCACCCTAGCTGCTCGGCTCCTGGCTTCCCTGATTCAGCTGCTGGTCAGTTTCAGCAGCGGCTGAATGGGGGAAGCTTGTCCGGCAGCCCCAGCACTTCCGGGTTCCTGATGGTGCCGGACCATCAGGAGTGCCGGAGCATTGGATGCCGGACTAATGGAGTTTTACTGTACTACAGATAACATACCAAAGTCATGATAAAAAGCTTAACAAATTATAACTAAGAAAATCAAGGTCAGGGAAAAAGGGAAAAGCAGAGGGATATGTCTGGTCAGCTAGACACCAGTGAAGAGGAGGCGGGTGGGGGAGGTCGTGTCCAACTGGTTACAGACTTACCCAGGAGATCTTTCATGATCTAAAAATCAAAAAGGAATCATATAAAAAGTGGAAACTAGGACAAATTACAAAGGATGAATATAAGCAAACAATACAGATATGCCGGGGCAAAATTAGAAAGGCAAAGGCACAAAATGAGCTCAAACTAGCTAAAGACATAAAGGGAAACAAGAAGACTTTCTATAAATATATTAGAAGCAACAGGAAAAACAGGAACAGGGTAGGCCCGCTGCTCAGTGAGGAGGGACAAACAGTAACAGGAAACCTGGAAATGGCAGAGGTGCTTAATGACTTTGTTTCATTCTTCACAAAGAAGTCTGATGATGAAGGAATGTCTAACATAGTGAATACTAGTCGGAAGGGGGTAGGTTTAGAAGATAAAATAAAAAAAGAACAAGTTAAAAATCACTTAGAAAAGTTAGACGTCTGCAAGTCACCAGGGCCTGATGAAATGCATCCTAGAATACTCAAGGAGCTGATAGAGGAGGTATCTGAGCCTTTCATCTCTGAAAAATAATGGAAGTTGGGAGAGATTCCAGAAGATTGTAAAAGGGCAAATCTAGTTCCCATCTATTTAAAAAAAAAAAAAAGGGAAATAAGACCAACTCAGGAAAAACAGACCAGTCAGTTTAAATTCTGTGCCAGGAAAGATAATGGAGCAAGTAATTAAGGAATTCATCTGCAAACACCAGAAAGATAATAGGGTGATAGGTAACAGCCAGCATGGATTTGTAAAGAACAAATCATGTCAAACCAATTTGATAGGTTTCTTTGATAAGATAACAAGTCTTGTGGATAAGGGAGAAGTGGTGGACGTGGTATACCTAGACTTTAGTAAGGCATTTGATACGGTCTCGCATGATCTTATCAATAAACTAAGCAAATACAACTTAGATGGGGCTACTATAAGGTGGGTGCACAACTGACTGGATAACCAGTCTCAGCGAGTAGTTATTAACGGTTCACAATCCTGCTGGAAGGGCATAACAAGTGGGGTTCCGCAGAGGTCTGTTTTGGGGCCAGTTCTGTTCAACAACTTCATCAACGATTTAGATATTAGCATAGAGAGTACTCTTATTAAGTTCGCAGATGATACGAAGCTGGGAAGGGTTGCAACTGCTTTGGAGGATAGGGTCATATTTCAAAATGATCCGGACAAACTGGAAAAATGGTCTGTTGTAAATAGGATGAAGTTTAATAAGGACAAATGCAAAGTATTCCACTTAGGAAGGAACAATCAGTTTCACATGTAGGCTACGTCTAAACTACATCCCTCTGTCGGCAGAGGGATGTAAATTTGACGTATCGAAAGTGCAAATGAAGCCGGGATTTAAATATCGCGTGCTTCATTTGCATAATGGTGGCTGCTGCTTTTTTTTTAAACTGGGGTTTTCGAAAAAAAAAAAAACCCGGCAGTTTAGACGGGGCATTTTCGACAGAAATGCCCCATTTCGAAAGATCCTGTACTCCTAAAAAAAAAAAATGAGGAGTACAGGATCTTTCGAAATGGGGCATTTCTGTCGAAAGTGCCCCGTCTAAGCTGCCGGGTTTTTTCGAAAAGCCCCGTTTCGAAAAGCGGCCACCATTATGCAAATGAAGCGTGAGATATTTAAATCCCGGCTTCATTTGCACTTTCGATACATCTAATTTACATCCCTCTGGCGACAGTGGGGTGTAGTTTAGATGTAGCCATATAGAATGAGAAGCGACTGTCTAGGAACAAGTAGGGATGTAGGGGTCATAGTGGACCAGAAGCTAAATATGAGTCAACACTGTGATGCTATTGCAAAAAAAGCAAACATGATTCTGGGAGGCATTAACAGGAGTGTTGTGAGCAAGACACGGGAAGTCATTCTTCTGCTCTACTCTTCGCTGATTAGGCCTCAATTGGAGTATTGTGTCCAGTTCTGGGCACCACATTTCAAGAAAGATGTGAAGAAATTGGAGAAGATCCAGAGAAGAGCAAAAGAATGATTAAAGGTCTAGAGAACATGACCTATGAAGGAATACTGCAAGAATTGGGCTTCTTTAGCTTGGAAAGGAGACTGAGAGGAGACATGATAGCAGTTTTCAGGTATCTAAAAGGGTGTCATAAGGAGAAGGGAGAAAAATTGCTGTTCTTGGCCTCTAAGGATAGGACAAGAAGCAATGGGCTTAAACTGCAGCAAGGGACGTTTAGGTTGGACATTAGGAAAATCTTCCTAACTGTCAGGGTGGTAAAACACTGGAATAAGTTGCCTAGGGAGGTTGTGGGAGCTCCATCTCTGCAGCTGTTTAAGAGCAGGTTAGATAGACATCTATCAGGGATGGTCTAGACGGGATTGGGTCCTGCCGTGAGGGCAGGGGATTGGACTCAGTGACCTCTTGAGGTCCCTTCCATTTCTAGTGTTCTATGATTCTATGATTCTAAGGTGTAAGGCATCTCAGAGGATGCAAAATGGAATTATTTGGGCCTCTGCATAGACCTCACTCTGATTGCCAATAGATGTTGGCTTAGGCCTGGAGCATAAGCCTTAATATATCATTTGCAAAATTTTAGTTATGAATTATGCTAATTCTAGATATTCTTGATGTCCTTATTCGGACACTTGTAAAATCTTATTCAGTTCTTTGTTTCAGTGGCTTCTTTTAGTGATGAATTCCACAATTTAATACATATTGTGTAAAAAATAAATTTCCTAATATTGGTTTTCAATTTCCAACTTTTTTATTTAAATGATTTTCCCTTTTTGCTTATGTTGAAACAAGAACAGAAGCTCCCAATTTATTTATTTTTTACGCTCATAGTTTTAAACACTCTCCTTTTGTAAGCTAAACAATCATATTTTTTCACGCTGTCTTCATATGATTTTTTTCCAGTCACTTGGTCATCCTTGTCCCCTAAAACACCCTTCTCCCATATTCTTTTTGATATGGGCTGAACAATGCTGCACTAGAGTATTCCAGGTGCAGTTGCACCATGAATTTATATAAAGACTGTATTATATTTGCCATGTTATTCCATCTTCTTTCTCAAGCAATTTAAGATGTTTGCTTTTTAGACTGCAGCTGTACCTTAATCAGAGAACTTCATTGAGTTGTCTACAATGCCATCCTTGCTTTTTTTCAGTTTGAGGGGATGAGTATGGTAAATAATTGTCATTTTTGGGGAAAGGTTTAATCAAAGCAAAGAGCTGATATTTTTAAGACACAGTTCCTTCCTCCACCCCTTTCTACTTAAATATGGAATCTCTAATCCCCTGCAAAAAAATTACAGGTGCAGGACAAACAGTATTCAATCCTGAATTAGTATTGGATTAAGATATTCTGATATCACCATGAAGTTTATGATATAAATGCCTACATAGTTAAACATGGAAAGTCAATTATTTTGTGATCCATTAAGGGCTACAAACTAAGGTTTTGTACTCCTAGAGATAGTCAGAATTTCAGACTTTTAAAGTTTTGACGTTTTAATGTAAGTTATACAATACACGTCATTTTGGAGGTTTTTAAAATCATTTTTTTCTGTTCCTGAGAAGTCTGTACAGTTAGACTCAGATTCTAGGGACTATGAGCCACCAAGGTGATGTGGCTGTGAAAAAGGCAAATACAATCCTAGGATATATAAACAAGGTATTTCCAGTGGAATAAGAGAAGTCTTAATACTAGTGTATAGGACACTGGCAAGACCTCATCTAGAGGACCCATTCTGGTCCTCTGTGTTCAAGAAAGATGAATTTGTCCTGGAACAGATGCAGAGAGGAGCTACTAGGGTGATCAGTGGAATGGAGAGCCTGTTTTACGAGGAGAGACTGAAAGAGCTTGGCTTGTTCAGCTTAGCAAAATGAAGGTTCAGAGGAGATATGATTACTCTGTATAAATACATCAGGAGAGTAAATACCAGGAAGGCAGAAGAGCTATTTAAGCTAAAGGACAACATTGGTATAAGAGAAAATGGCTATAAACTGGTCCTGAATAAATTTTGGCTGGAAACTAGAAGGTTTCTAATAATCAAATTAGTGAGGTTCAGCATCCAAATAGGAGTAATGAGGACAAAATACCTAATCAATTTTAAGTTGGAGTTTAATAAGTTTATTAACAGGATTATATGATCTGAAGGTACTGACTGGACTTAATGATTCAGGAGGCCCGTCCTTACCTATGTTCTTATGAGCTAGTTTTATAAAGTGCAAGGGATACAACAAGTAGTTACAAAAATACTCTCAAAATATTATTGTTGGTATTTATACATTAAATATATGGTGCATGCAGAACAAAACGATGACGTAAGATGGAGTGGTACAAAACATTTTTGGTACTCACTTGTTACTCTGTAGTTTGTAAGGAATAGCATATTTATGTTATAAGGCCCCATGTTTAGGTACAAGTAGACTTCTCAACTTAATTTGAAATTCCTTTTACTTGTTCTCTCTCAAAATTAATTTCCATTTTTGATGATGATGACTGGTAGCACTCTGTTTTGACAATTTGAATTGTCCAAGTATGAAAATATTATGGCTTTCACAGATCTCAGAACATTTTCAGAAGTATCTGTGGCGCTTTACTTGTAACTTTAAAACTTCATAAACAGGTTATCCTTAACATTTACTAAGGATTTTATCTTCAGTGATACATGCTTTAGATGTATTTGAAGCTATTTGGGTGAAAAATACCATATATATATTTGAAATCATGTAGAGTGCAAGCACAATGATGCAAAGCTATGTTTCCTAATGTATGGACGCATGATCCTCGAGGTACACATGATAGCCATTGCTATGAATATGTCTGCACGTCCATGTTTTGGAGACAACCTTTCTGCAGTGAAAGGCTGAGTGGGAGGGATGAGCAGCTTCAGCGAAGCTCCTCCTTGTGAACAGGGAATTAAATCCTTGTGATTTAAAAATGCCAGTTCTCTGTTTTGCGGAATCTGTTGCAGATTCAACTAAACATTTGCTGAAACATAAGCAAGTTTTCATTGTAAACGAGACCTGCCACTGCCAGGCAGACTACCCCAAGGCAAGGGGCCCAGTGCTTCCCAAGGTAAATAAATGTGTACGTTTTTCATAATACTAGAAAGAGTTCTGCTGGAAGATATTTATATTCTTGGGCTAATGAGATTTTTCTGTTTTGTCCAGTCAAAATAGTTGATTTTTCGTCTTGTGGCACATAAACTCTCTGCTTAATGATTTGTCAGATTTTAAGTGTATTATTATTATTATTATTATTATTTATTCCTGTTTTCCATTGCTTAAAGGCAAACTTATTTTTGTGACTAAATAGTTGATAATCAATCTGCAGTGACTGATTGACTGCATAAGTATTCATTATATAAACAAGAGAGTTTTCATCCAAAGCTTCTTCCAAAAATGGTAATTAAATATTTACAGTTGCAGTACCTTTTTACCTATTAAAAAAAAAGATCATTTTACAGGTTGAAACTCTAAAATCTGGGACTCTCTGGTCTGGCAACATCAGTGGTCCAACAGGACCATGGATATTGCCGGACAAGAGAGCCCCAGCTAGCCAGGTTCAGAAGCACAGTGTGGTAGGGAACACAGCCCTGGCCAGGTTTGATTGCCAGGAGCATGGCCCCAGGTGGGGCTGGAAGCTGCGGGGCCAGCGGCCAGGAGCGCAGTTCTGACGGGCTGGCGAGGTGGGGAGCACAATGGTGACTAGCCAGGTTCAGAAGCACAGTGCGGTAGGGAACACAGCCCTGGCCAGGTTTGATTGCCAGGAGCATGGCCCCAGGTGGGGCTGGAAGCTGTGGGGCCAGCGGCCAGGAGCACAGTTCTGACGGGCTGGCGAGGTGGGGAGCACAATGGTGACTGGGGCTGGCGAGGTGTGGGTAGCACAGTCCCAGCCGGGGCTGGCGCGATATGAGGGGTGCAGCATGGTCAGGGCTGAAGGCAACAGGGCCGGCAACCAGGAGCCATTTCCAGCCACGGCTGGCAGTGGGGAGCGCAGCCTCAGCCAGGGCTGGAGTCAACAGGCCCATTTTATTGAAATATGGCAGAGAACTTGGATGGTAACAGTTGGACGGCAAATCCCAGTGATGACTGAGCCTGGTAATAGTTTAGACAAAAAAAGCTTACAGGCATGCTTGTATATGTTGGACCTTCCTGGTCCGGCAACCTCAGGACCTGAGTGGTCCTGAACCACGGAGTTTGCTGGACCAGAGGAGGTCAGTGCTCCCTGCTGTCCCGCTGCCTAGGGCTCCCTGCCCTGCTACCTGCTCACTGCTGCCAGGGTTCCCTGGGATTCCCTGGCCTGGGGCCACCCAGCCACTGCCGGCCCCCCTGCCATCTGGGGTTCCCTGGCTGAGGCTCCCTGGCTACCGCCTGAGACCGCTGCTGCTGGGTATTCCCTGGGGTTCCCCCGGGGGCGCCTGCTGCCACCAGCCCCACTGCCACCGGGGGTTCCCCAGCTCCCACGTTCTCCCAGCTGGCTCCTGTTCCCAGCCTCCAGGGCAGTTTGGTCCAGCAACATCCATGACCCTGCTGGACCACGGATGTTGCCGGCCCAGAGCATCCCAGGGTTGGGAGATTCATCCTGTAGCTGTTTCCATCGTTTAATACTTATTCAACAGTTATTTTATTCTTCTTGAGTGTAACGCAGACAAGTGATAGTCTTGGAATCTTTTTATATAGCTATCATACAAACCCATTTTCACAAGCAAACACATTGTAAAGTTTCTAGCCTCCATTGTTAATATATATGAGAACTAGAAACAAGGTATAGGCTGCCCCTCCTTAAACCTGGACTCTCTGGTCCGGCAGCATCTGTGGTCCTTCTGGACCATGGATGTTCCAGGATCAGAGACCCCTTGTGTGCTGGGGGAAGTGGGTGGAGTGGGAGCCTGACATGCTGCAAAGTATGAACTGGGAAGCCTGATGCATGGCCCAGCTAGGCTGCCCAGAGGAGGCAGGAAGCTCGATAGGGCAGCTGGGTGGGGCAGAGCCATGGGGGCGGGCTCCCCTGATCTGGCAAAATCCCTCATCTGGGACCAGTCAGATGCTGAGGCTGCTGGACTCGGGAAGTCCAACCTATACATGACTTTTGTTTTAAGCTCTCATAAAGGATTTTAGTCATGAAGCTAAACCGTTTGGCTCTTATTTACAGATTAGCAAACTGTGTCTAGTTTCCTGAAAAAGGCTTTGAAAATCCAGAAGAGGGCAAGTCTTACAAATAACTGTATTCTGAGTTTTGCTCACTTTTTTCCCTTTAAACTTGAGGGATCTGGGAGAGGAAAGTGGTTTAGTGCCATTTCATCAAATCTGTGAACTTGGAAACTGTTTTGGCTAGGTATTAAATTATTTTAAATTATCCCTTTTTGACCCATTTAATTTGATATGTAACTGTTATCATTTTCATCAGTGCTCGTTTTGATTTATTGTAGCCTTGGAAATGTCAATGATCTAGTCAGTAAAAGGGTTAATCCACACTGTTTGACAACTTTACAAGTTGAATAACAGTAAAGCATACCATAGTCACAGTTGGATTATTTCACAGCAAAATCACTTTTTAATGAGAAGTATATCAGCAGTACAGAGCTTTTGAAGTTCTTCTTATGTGTGGCTGATAAGCAGCCATACTGAGCTCATTGATTGGAAAAGCATCATTTTCTGAGCAAAACTCATGTTAAATACTGGAAATCACAGTTACGTCATTGCTTGGTTAATTGGCTGCACCTGTCAGTTGTTAACTGCCATAATCCAATAGTCTCTGAACCACGTGTTGAAAGGTCAGGAGGATGAGGAAAAAGTGCAGTTTGCTGAGGGAAAATTGCTCAGTGTAGTTCTAGTTTGGCAACCTGTTGTATTAAATTCAGTTTGTCATTTTTCAGATCATGACATAAGCATCTCAAAAATATATTTATTGCAAATAACTTTGAAGAAAATAAAAATATACCATTCTTTCCCAATAATGCATTATTCAGCTAACTAGTGACTTTCTGTCACAACCTTTTTATTTACAAAAGGTTTTATTTTAATTTGTAGGTTTATTTTTCACATTTTTTACAATGAAATAATATTTTACAATTAGTTATGTTAGTTAAAATATCATTCATACTTTTAAATTATGTTTGAATCTGATTGAATATGTTTACAGAGATCTGTTTTCTATAATACATAATCAGTTAAAAATTATTTTGCTGAAACTTCGTCTTTATATAATCACTTCCATATTATTCAAAACTCTGGCTTTGTCGTCTTTTTTTCTTGCATACTTAGTGGGGTAGGCAGAGACAGTTCTGTGACATCTTTTATGCTTCTGCCTACTAGATTGTGGGTCTAGAGATTATTGATATAATTAGATACTACACAGAAATATTAGGAACAAAATTTGGACATAACTCTAATTATTTGTAATGATGCTTCCTCTTATTCTGCATAGTTAAACTTCATTTGTTTTGGTTGATTTTAATCCCCATTCTTAGTCTGATATCTCTCTAAAATAATGATTACATTTTGAAAAATAATAATATGCCAGCAGTGGTTCTTCAAAACCATTGCAAGAGTTTCTACCCTCCTGTTCATGATGTGTAAGAGATTCATGGCTATGTTTTATTTGAGAAGCTGTGTAAAGCTCTGTAGTTACATGGAGATTAGGCAGAAGATATTCTGAAAAGTTCATTTTAAGAGGTTTTAGCAGAATTTATACATTTTTATATTTCAGAAGCATGTCTTTACTGTAGAAATATAAAACTGTATATTTATTAATGAAAATTACCTACAGACATCCCCTTTTTGGGGGTTAACTCCATAATAGTGATACTGCAGCAATTACTTCTCTGCACAAACCTCTTACAAAGGGACAATTGCAATTTCTTGTTTGATAAAGCGCTTCCTCTCATACCAGCGCCTTGTTTCTAATATATAGTACAAGCTCCCTTGGTTGTTGCTGAAAACTCTTGTTACAAACATAATTTTGCCTTCTATAAAGGAAAATATGTAATTTTTCTGGACCTTTTCAGTGGGCTTTTTCTACTTAGATGTTCATATATCATTGAATTATATAGCACTTTGTATTATAGTCATTGTATTACTTATTTACTCCTGGAAGAATTTTGTGCCAAAAAATTGAAAAATTTGCACACAATATTTTAAAAATTTTCAAACTCCTGCATATTTTATTTGTCAAAATAACACAATATAATCATGCCAGTTTGAATTATTTTGTCAATTTATTTCAGAATACCTGCCAGCAACTGTGTGTGTAACAATACAGACAAAAACGTTGATTCAAGGAATGCTTTCCCCAGTTTCCTTGCTAGACATATTAATACAGAACTTTGAGAAATAATTCATTTAATACAATCCAGAATTGTATTTCCCACACCCGTCAGAAACAGTACAAAGACTCAGGAGAGTCAAAAATAATGGAGGAGTAGAAGGACAGGGAAGTAATTTCTGGGAAGGAGCCTAGGTGTGAACCTGGAAAGTTGGGTGTGGATGGGAGAAGTAAGGAACAGATTGGGGGGAGAGGGGGGTTAGCAGTGGGAATAGGGTTGTTTGGGACCCCTAGCATTTCCCATTCTGTCAGGTGTATCTACTCCTGTCCTCATGTGCCCCTGCACTCCTGCTCAGCCATCACATATCCCCATCCCCATCCGGCCCTGCATCCCCACTCCCATTCAGCTCCTGCCCCAGTCTTTGTGACCCTCGCCTCCCATCAGTCCCCTGTGCTCTGCTCTGCCTGTTCACCCCAAAACTTGTGTTTCCTCATCTGGCCCTGCAGGCAGGGTGCAGTGAGAAACACAGCCTTGTCTCATTCCTATCAGTTACTAGCTGTGGGCAAAAAGAACAGCAATGCCTCTCCAGCAGAATGTATTTTTTGCAGAGGAAAAAAAAAATCTGCATATGCACTGTAATGCAGAATTCCCCATGGAGTATTTATTATATGGCAAATATTGGAATACCATAGCTATGTGAAAGACATGATGAAACATAGCTTATTTTTATGGATGATTTGTGTTAACTTTGATAATAAAACAACAAAATTGTCCGTACAATTTTGCATTGCTTGATAGATCCTAATTGTAATTTTCTTCAGATCAAATAGGTGTGTCTGCTAAAAATCCTGATATGTGTCATAATATAGTAACATACCCCAATGTAAACTGGCTTTATTTTTTGTATGCTGTGTTCCAAATTAGAAAAATCTGATGGCCGTGGTACAATTTTTTCATCCTTTTGATCCCCTTACTTTTAACAAAACTGTTTTAGAATTAGGTAAAGCAGTGCAGATTTCAAAGAAATAATTGATATTAAATGAACTTGGGGACTTTTAATTTGAATTGCTTCTGTATTTAATGTGTTTGTAAGGTTTCATGTGATAGTCTGATTTTTGCACAGTAATTTGTAGGTTTTCTCAAGAGCCTCAACATGGGAATGCACCTTATTCAAGTCGTTTTTTGGAGAGAGTCTAAATTAATTTACTCTTAAAGGAATGCTGTCAAAAATGACATCTGTTAGTCCTAAATCCACATTCCAAACCTGATTAAGAGAGAGTAGATAACCTTATACCATTTAAAATCTCCAGGTTGATGGGGGGGGGGGGAGAGAAACAGTCTCTTTCACTCCTCCTATCCATGTGGTAGAGCAGTATAGGATTCCCCCACTTGGGAGGACCTACTTGCTCAAGAAGAGGGATTAACACATTTTAATATGATGAGAGTTTCACAAAGTGATTCCAGAACTATGGCACAGTACTGAAGTTATTGTAAGGAAAGATAGGTGCAAAGGATCTTTAGAATTATAGTTAAATCATCTAGTAGGCAATAGTAGTGTGGGTTAAACAGCTGTTTTGGTTGTTTTATAATCAATAAAATTGTACAATATTGGAAAAACTTTATTCACAAATGTCTGTCTTTTCATTGAGGCATTTCCTTCCATAAATTTACTGTTTAATGCCCTTTAGGTTCACTGTGTTTTTTTGTTTTGCATTGTTTTGTTTTTAATGGCTGCTGAAATGGTAGTTTCCTACCTGGTGGCAGAAAAGAGGGATTTTGAATAGTGGCTATTGTTCTCTTGGTGTTACAGCCCTCCGGCTACAGGATCAGCAAGAATGTCTGCTACAGCTAAGTGACAGTGTTTCTATTTCATGAGAATAACTTGCAGATGAATCATTACACTATGAAAAGACATAGTGCAGGGGAGATCATAATATCCTTAATATCTGCTAAAGCAGTGCTTTGCGCTTGAAAGCTAATTCACCATTTCATAAGTGTTAAGAAATGTAATAAATGTATTACTTTGGATCCTAAATATGTTCTGTGCTGATTACACCTTGTTTAAATAATTACATTTTTTATATAGCATATGTTATATTGTGTAGCTCTAGAAGCACGTGCAAATATTAGGGATTTATTGTAGTCTCTTGGCATTAACTAACCCTCTGAACATTAGGAGAAATGTAACTTTTATCAAATGATTGACTTTCAAGCACTGATGTCCAAGCTACTGTGCAGGCATGGAATTCTTTAAAGAACCAGAACAGTTGGGGCAAGTAGTCTATCAATGAGTGTCCTTTTGTTTCTCACACCACCAAAGCATTACAATCATTAGAATTGTTGCATGCAAATTGAGTAGATGAAGGCTGGTGAGTGGTTGTTTTCTCTGTCCCAATTGCCCCACTTAAGGAATTACCTGAGATTTTGACTGACCTATCTATAACCTATGTAATTATGACAAATAGGTTATTAATAATTACTGTCTCTTAATTACAATCTAATTTCAAATGTAGCGCATGCATATGGTTTTAGTTCATTTTAATTTGTGTAAAGTTTGAAGTATCTGTCTTGTTATGTTAAGATCCTTTGGGACAAAGAAAAGACTGACACAGATACTAAATATGTTATAGAATACATTTTAAACAAATTAATAGCTTTATGGATTCTCAGAGAATTCATTCAATTCTCAGAGTAAGTACTGTAAATTTGGGGAAATGAGTGCATTTTTCATTCAGGAGAAAGACTTTGAATACTTGATTTAAGTCAGAAGTTTTCAAACTGTGGGACATGGCGTTCCTTCCCGGGCTTGGGGAGGTGGAGTGGTGACAGCAAGCTTGGACTTCAGCCCAGAGGATTTCAGGGAGGGAGTGCCACCTCCATCCCCTGACTCTCTTCTTTTTGTCTGGATTGGGAGGGACAGGATGCAACCAAAAATTATAAATCGAAATAGGGGCTCAGCTCAAAAAGTTTCAAAATCACTGCTTTTTTGTGCAAAGTATAATTCAGCCATATCTGTACAGTTGCAAATTATTCCTCCATAGCATACTGTAGGAAAAAATAATATATGTAAATTGTGTATGTATACAATATACACACACAGTAGATGATTTACTTGGCTGAGGATGAGGGGTTCAGTATGCAGGCTGCCCCAGGGAGAGAGGACAGCCCAAGCCCTCTCTCACCTCAGCAACTTGGGGCCAGGTCAGAAGCACTTTTCTATGGCTGCGGTAGATGCAGCAGGTACAGCTCAGAGAGAGATGCATGAGAGACAGACAACAGACACACAGTCAAACTCTCTGAAATACATAGGAGATAGCTGTCCCTTTCTTCACCCCTGTCCTCGCTTGCCCAGTGGGGTTATAGCTGTCCTGGTCCCTATCTCTGCCCCCCTCTGGTCATTCTGTATGATCACTGTTCCATGTATGTGACCCTTCCCTTTCCATTTTATGAGAAACAAGCAAATTCCAGGCACATTCTATTATTGTGGTACAACCAAATCCTTACCTTGCTTTAAGTTATGATACGAGGTAGCTGCGTACCAAATTTGGTGGTTCTAGCTCTTGCCCTTTAGGAGGAGTTCTTGAACAAATGGACTCACAGATGCACAGATGGATGGACAAACACACATTTCTAAAATATATAGTAATAAAATACATATATATTACTTGAGTGTCCTATATTTTTTTTAAAGTAGGACTATGCTCTTGGCAACAGTCCAAAAAGAGTGTCTTGGGGATCAGCAAGGTTATCAGCAAGTGTGATGTTTTTAATGCAAAGGAAAAATAAAATACATAAAGGAGTTGGATTTTACATGCTTTTATTTGTTGTGTGAATTGTAAATAGACTTTTAAAATGGCAGCCAATCAATTAGTCACTCTACTCAGAGATCAGTCTCTTATGTGGGCATCCAAAGCGGTGTAAATCAGAATGCTGAAACAAAATTTTTACAAGTCTGCCAAAATAGTACTATAATGTACTGTGATTGATTTTAAGTTGACACAGTAAAATTGCCAGAATTATTCATGATAATCTGTAATTATTTGGATCTGTGTATTTGGATGGCTCCACATATAAAACATTCGGTGATTTTCTTAGCAGACTTTAGTTGCATAAACTGTTTTAAAATAGATTGCATTTATGAGCAAACCATAGTTTTAACCATGCCATATTTCTGAAGGCATGGATCACTGCTAATCTAAAGAAAGCAACTATCATGGGCTATGATTATAACAAATTATTGTCTTTCTAGTGTTTGACTGCATTTTGAGGTAGGGCACTGGCGTCCTTTTTTCTGTCTTCTGTGTCTCACAATTTCCTTTACAGTGCAATTATTGTTCTTTTTCTATCCTGAAAACATGAATAAACATGTACTTTATTTGCATAGAAATGCATGAAATTGAAAAGTTTCCTGCTGTGGTTACATGTGCAGTTTGTCAAGAATAAAAGCTTTAATATGTTGAATGATTCAAAAGGAATATAATGCTAAAAGAAATTAATACTATTCTATGAGAAATAATCATTGTATCCAGTATCATCTAAGATCATCAACTTCTGCCTTCAGTTACACTGATGAAACCCAAACCCCATTGTGTAAGTCTAATGGCTTAATATATGTGAGTACTAATTTTTATTTCTAGATCTAATAATATGTTACATTTAGGTCAATTATATTATATATATTTAGGTTAACGCAGGTCAATTGACAGCCCTAGTTATATTCTAAACAGATAGAATGTAAACTGTTTTTAAATATAAATCACTAATTAAATGTATAGTTAAACCATCTTTTAGATTTATACATCGACACAGAATTGCAGTTGTAAGCCTTATTGGGTTTCTGGACCATTTTTTGGTCCTCATGACTAAAACCTTAGTCTGGAACATTTTCTAGGTCATAACCTCTCACCAGTCTGAGATATATGTCTTGCTCCTTTCTTCAAGGGGTTTGGTTTGAACTAACGCGTCCCGGCGCACACTTTCACTTTCGAAACAGCTGTTGAGCAGAGTAACGTGCCGGCGAGATCATGCTAATGAAGCGCGGGATATTTAAATCCCCTCTTCATTAGCAGTTTCGGTCGCCTACATTTGCATCCCTAGTTCGAACGAGGGAGCAAGTGTAGACGTACCTTAATTCTGTAAGAAGATAAACCTGAATAGGCACTCTTATGTTGTTTTGGAAATGATTTAAACAAAAACAACACAAAAAAATCATTCTTCGTCTACCCTTGAGTCTGCCTTTGATCATGCAAACTGCAGTGGATAAGAACTCTGGTTAAAAATGTTCTTTTAACTTTTAGAGCTGATCTTTGGACGATTGTGAGCAGAATCTTTACTCCATCCTTTTTTCTCCTTTAGATGACTGAAATTGCAGGGCTTTGCTTCCTGAATGAGACTATCTACCAGGTTCCTCTTCTTTTTTTTTTTTGCTCGTCTCCTTCCCTGTAATGATAGAGCTAGCCAACTGTATCTGCAAGGGGGACCCTCACTGAGATTTAAAATCTTGAGGAAAAAGCCAAAATGCACTCTAGATCTTCTTCACTCTCCACAAACTCTAGCTCACTCTCAGAATCAGTTCATGATAGTTTTGATTCACAGAAGCAGGAGATATTTTTTTCTCCAGGACACAGAATGTAATAGCTACCATTAAAATCCAGCCAGAGCCAGTGGATGAGCAGGCTAAAACACAGGGCAAATTTTTGCCTCCAAAGCTAAAATAGAATTGCTCTTCCCTTGCGTTCTTCCTTTTTGCCGTGAGTGGTCGCGACTAAGCAAACCGCCCCTTTCCCTTGGGTTCGCTAGGACTGTGCAGAACTCTGGTCTGCCCCCTTGCTTACCTGGGAAGTCGTCAATAAATTTAGACCAAGTACCAATTTGTGTTTTAATTAATGAGCATAACTTTATTGATGTTGCCACTTAATGAAAGATAGTTAAAAGATAACAGCTAAGAATTAAAAGAAAATGAATAAAAAAAGAAAAATACAAAAAGCAAATTGTTTCTGCTAGCGTGATTACAAGGATACTTAGTGACGTCAGCTAACTCGTTATGTAGTTTTTTAATTTCTTCTAGATTAATTTTTTAAAAGAACTGCAACTATGAGGATCCTTGATCTTATAGCTTATCAATATTATTTTGTTTTTCTTGATTTTTTAGAATCTTTTTGTTAGGTTTTTTTTTACTCTTTTTGTTAGCTTTTTCAGAGTCTTTTGTTAAGTTTTTTGACTCACCCGATCAGGTGTAGCAGCATCTCTCTACTGGCCAGGTAGAGGACAACGAATGCTGTTACGATGCCTGCCTTGGTATGGACCTCCTGCCTCTTGTCGTCAGAGAGCAGCACGTGAGTTCAGTTTCCAGAATGAGTTGTAGATGATGAGGTACCCGCAGTCGTTACTGCGGGGTATTTATGGCCTGATCTCTCATTGTCTATTCAGTTCTGTGGTTAATTTGAGATGCAAAAAATTTTTTTCTCTTAAAGGCTAGCGAATTAGCTGAGGATCTTGTAAGTAGATGCAAATAATTTTTTACACCAAATTTGATGTGTTACTCAAGAGCTAGCGAATGAGATGAAGCTCTTGTAATTAGATGCAAGAAATTTTTTCTACTTACACCAAATTTGGTATGTTACTCAAGAGCTAGCGAATGAGATGAAGCTCTTGTAATTAGATGCAAAGAATTTTTTCTACTTACACCAAATTTGGTGTGTTGTTGAAGAGCTAGAGACTCAGATGAGGATTTTTACTCTTACAAATTTTACTGCTTATCCTAAATTATCATGTTTTCTAACACATTTCCTAATACACTCCTTCTTAACAGCAAAAAGACAATTCATGGTTAGGCTACTTCCTCTTAAACATAGCTGTCTGTGCTTTTGCTATAGAATTAATTTTAAAGAGCTGCTAAGCATACATTACACTTTTAAAGAAGTCATTAGAGAAGAGTTGGAAATGTCCAAAAAAAGAAAAGGGCTCAGTCATCTTTCCTCCAAATCCCCTGTTTATTCTTCTTAATGTTGATGCAGTGGCAATTCCTGATGAGGAAAATTTCTTCTCAAAAGACCCCACAGACATAAAGATGAAATTCTCCCTTAAAAATGGACTTAGCTCTATATACCACTGATGAAGCTTCACTGGTACTTGTGCTTAGCAAGAGCAGTGGTTCTCAACCATGGATACACCTACTCCTGGGGCTATGTAGAGGTCTTCCAAGGGGTACATCAAATCATCTAGATATTTGCCTAGTTTTACAACAATCTATATAAGAAGCACTACAGGTTAAACCTTTGAAATCCAGGACACTCTGGTCCAGCAGGATCATAGATGTTGCTGGACCAGAGAGCACTGATGGTTGGGTGTGGGGGCTGACTGAGACTCCTGTGGTAGGGTGGTCAGTCAAGAGTCAGGAGTGCAGCTGAGCTGGCAGCAGGGTGGGACATTTGGGCTTGTGATAAAGGGTCCTTGGCCAGGACCAGAAGCAGAGCTGGGTTGGTGGCAGGGAGACTGGCAGCCAGGAAACTGGCTGGGCCGGGAGCACAGTTGGGCTGGCATTGGGGGAGAAGAGGAATGCAATAGCCATGAGCCCAGCCAAAACAGTGGCATGGGGCCAGCAGCAGGAAGCCCTGCTGGGGTTGGGAGCAGAGCCCAGTGGCAGTGGCTGGCAGCTGTGAGTGGAGGGGAGCATTGACTTCCCCTGGTCTGTCAAACTCTCTTGTTCAGGACTGCTCAGGTCCCAAGGTTTCCAATCCAGGGAGGTCCAATCTGTAGTGAACTTAGTACAAAATAAAATTTTATACAATGTCTTGTTTATGCTGCTCCATAGTTCATATGCTGAAATGTAAGTACAATATTTATATTTTAACTGATTTATTTTATAATGATATGATAATGTGAGAAAGTAAACAATTTTTCTGTAACAGTGTGCTGTGACACTTGTATTTTTATGTCTGAATTTGTAAGCAAGTAGTTTTTAAGTAAAGAGAAACTTGGGGATATTCAAAACAAATAAGAGTCCTGATGTAAGGGTTATAGTCTGGGAAGTTGAGAACTACTGAACTAGAGCCACAGTATCTTGATTAAACAACAAAGCATTGAACACCAGAATTCAAATTAATGCTAAAAATATTTTAATTACTAAATGTCGTGAATAAAACCATGAGCTCCATAGTGTTGGCAAAATATCTGTTTACCCTCTCTGTAGGTTTTAGAGGTAATGAGAAATACCAAGTTATTCTGAAGGGCATCTTGTACTTCCTAGAGCTAGGGACAGTGGAACCTCAGGGCAAAAGGTACTCAAATCACTACTCCACTTCATATTGAAAGAGAGAGTAGAAGAATTCTGAGTCATTTTAGAATGCGGTAAGTAATTAGATATTTTTTACTTGTGTTTAATTTTGCTTAAATGTCTGAATAGTTTGAGGTCTTATAACTGGAATGGAAAGAAAAAAAACATGTTTTCAAAATGGGCAAATAAATGAAGTTACGAAGGAATATTGTTGTTGGACAAGGATGTTACTCCCAACCTCTGTGGTTCATAAATAAATATATTTCATTATATTGTGAAATGTCTCAAGGTCTCTTCCTACAATCTCTCTTTCCTTTTTTCCTCATAAAGCTGCCAGGAAATGTTGCATGTCAATATTCATTCATGTGAACAGCCAAAAAACCTATTTCTCACCATTCACATGACTCTAAAATGGCAACAAAATGGGTTTCCCACTAGTGATATCAGTCATATGTTATTGAAATGGAAAGGAAAATGTGGTTTTGGAAATTAAACGGATAGTTTCCACCATTAAAATCAAGATGACCATATAATTAATTTCTTTAAATAACTGATGATATACACTAGCTATTTAAATAACATGAAACAGTGGTTCTAGCTGCACATTTCTATTCTCTGCATCTTGTTTTTTCCATCCTTTTGCCAGAAGTTGCATCCTCTGAAAACAGCTTCATATAGGTGAAACAGAAACCAAAACAGGAGCATGATGTAAATCACCTGCTACCAGTTCTCTTCAGACTTACGGGGGTGACTTTAAAATATGAAAAGTATACTCCTGCTCATATGATTCAATGAAAACAAGATCTTATTATGTATTCCAGCACAGTTCTCAATCTGTAGTTTGTGGGGCATTAGTTGATGACATGGAACTGGTTCTCCTTGTCTCCAGGCACCAAACTGTATTAACAGGTTTAAAAAAAGGACTTTCCTAACATTATCTTTCTATCACAGCAATTGCTGTGGTTACAACACGAAAAATAGTTGGTCCACACAGTTGCCATGGTAAGGGACGTGGTCCATGAGGCAATCTGTCAATGTTGTAAGGTATTTAAGGATGTGAAAAAGTTTTATATACTGTCCTTCCTGTATAACTAATATGCTAAACATTCTGACTTGGAAGAGAGAGCAATGATAAGCACACTATGTTAATGAAGAGAAACGTATAGGTAAGATCATATTTTTCAGTTTCTCTCTCTAGTGTGTCTACCATTTCTGCTGAAGGATATTAATAGGAATCTGGTGAAGACATAAGAAGCAAAAGGCTGGTTCCTTGAGGAAAATCATTGAAGCAAAAAGAACTGAATTTGTTTCCCTCCTTTTTAATTTTTTCTTCCAAAATTGTATCACCACAGATTGATGGAAATTCTCATAAGAACTCTCAAGGTCAAAAGGTCTGACCTTCTTTTCATTCCACATTATGATCCAAAAGCCTATGCTTAAAATGGGATGAAAGAATGCGTGAATGATGTTTATGTGGCCAAGGGCATGTCCCACCTCACTCTCCCCTCCTCACCAGGCATCTGGGTCCATTCCACCAGGGTAGAGGCCATATCATTAGCAAAGAGAGCAGGTGTCATCCCATTTGATGTCCAAACTCCTTTGGAAGCTCTCTTTAAGGAACGGGTCCTAAATGGTAAATGGAAGTAGGTTTTCAGGTGTTCTCATTCCATCTCAGGTGAGCTCACCTCAACATACATGATGTCATATCTGCACTTGGAGTTCCTGTTTTCCCAATGGAATTGAGGTTTGTAGGAGAAACTGAGTTTTACTTAGTTCTAATTTAGTTTCTCCAAGTTCCTACTAATTTTTTAGAGCTGAAAGAAAGTCCCATAATACTTACTTGAAGCATTTCTAGATTAGCTGACCTTTGTGTATATCCTATCTACCCACTTTTTGGTATTTAATTCTTGTGTTTTGAGCAGAACACTGTTTTAGTGGCACAATCTGTGATCCGATAATTGCTTATTACTGTTTTCATGTATACAAGATTTGTGTATCACACTGATTGTTTTTTATTTAGTTTTTAGATTAGTTTTGTAATTATTTTTTACTTTCTTAAACTGGTTTGCACTTCTAGAACTTAATCTTTTATGTCAGATGATGACAGAAAATATATTGAATTTTTTCTGTGTCAGGCTGTTAGGAAATTCAAAAAATGGAAAAAAAATATAAAATGAGTTTGACATGTATTCAATGGCCAGTCATTTTCATGTCTATAAACAACTGTAGCTAATAAAACAGGGACAATTTTCAGGATGAAGAATGAACTATGTTATGCCCTACAACTTACCCTTCCCAAATGTTTAGGATTACATGAACCTTTTAGCATCCCATCATTAAAACTGCATTTTTATCATGGCTGTCACAAGAATTATGGATTCCATATTTTTTAAAAATATTAGTGACTTGGCATTCTGGGCTTTCAGCGTTGGGGGTAGGATGTGATAGTAAACGGTTTGAACTAGTTTCAGTGAGAACCTTCAGAGGTGCCAGGTTAAGCCCTAAAATGCTCTGAGGACAGGCGCTGAGGCGGTGATGCATAGAACCAGGCATGTGAATTCTCAGTGAGAACTTTAATTACTTCAGAGATAGTTCTACTTCCATAAGAACATAAGATCAGTCATACTGGGTCAGACTAAAGATCCCTCTAGCCCAATATTCTATCTTCTGACAGTGGCCAATGCCAGGTGCTTCAAAGGGAATGAACAGAACAGGTAATCACCAAGTGATCCCTCCCCTGTTACCCGATCCCAGCTTCTAACAACTTCCTCAATATTTGGTTTTTTTTTAAATGAAGTATATGGATGTTTAGAAACCTTGGTTCCTTTATGGTAATCATTTTCTAGCTTTGAATAAATACCTGGAATAGTTGGTGCAACAAACAATGCCTTGTGCCACTGTATTTGTAGGACTTGTACCCTTTTCACCAGTCTGTGACTTTGTTCTAAGTGCCAATAGAAGTGCCCTACTATTCACTACTATTAATTATAAACACTCCAATCAATTTGAATGAATCATACTTTCTGTTGTGTAGTGAAAATATTATAAATTAAAATACCAAAAACAGTCAGCTTGTGGGTTTTGTGGTTTCTGTGTTTGGCTGGAACTCAGCTTTTCAAATAACTTTAGGGACATAAATTAAGACTGTGCTAGATTAAATATGGTTTAGAAATTTGATCTGTTTTTACCTTAAATGTCTCCCCTTTTCCCACTTGTGTACCTGCCTGTGCAATGCCTCATAATTTGAAATCTCATACATTTTGGATAAAAAGATTATTTTTGAAATACACAAAAACAGTATGTAGGCTAGCATTGATTCCAGATTTACCATGAAAAGAGGTCACTTATATGTATGTGTAAAATACTTTTCTTAATATCTGTTTGCTCCTGAAAGTCTTCAGTGTTGCGTAAACCTGCGTCTGAAATTATCTAGCTCCATCTTTGAAAACAGAAACAAAGCCAGATAAGTAAAGGCAGTAACTTTGTTTGGGCAAATGAATGATTAATCATAACAAAGCTGTTTTGTACATATCTAAGCAGGCACATTGAGTTTTGTGAATTCATTGTAAAACTTGGTGCAAGAAGTTATATATCACCCATTAGGCTTTCTGATTCCTGATTTACCTATCTGATTGAGACAATAGTACCATTGACATTCAGCTTTCACAGAAGGAGATTGTATTTGTTTGATTTCTACTTTGTTAGAGCTTGTTTGTCTTTTCTGTTCATTATCTTATTTAACTTGTTCTGTCACTTTAACATTTATTATAGGTTTATAGTCGTAGAGGACCATCATGGCTATTATTTATTATTTGTATTATCAGAGTATCTAGTAACTCTAGCCATGAATCAAGACTCCATTGTGCTAGTTGCTGTGCAAACACAAATAGTCTGATACCTCAGAAAATATCCTGTAACATTATATAATACAGGTTCATTCTTCCTTGATATTCCACCTTGCTTTCTGATTATTTTTGTTTGTTTGTTTGTTTGTTTCATCCCTTACAGTGTCTGAAAGCAAAATAAAAGATGTGAGTTTTACATTTTGCTCTGAAGAGTGTAAGCTTTGTATAATTCTGAGATCTTGTGGAAAGGTGAATTCTATAGCCATAGGCCTACTGTCAAGAACCTCTCAGGTGCACCACTGCAGCTTGTCTGGTGAAGATACCGTATGCTGAAGGGAGAGAGCTCTACTGTCAGTATAATAAAAACACCTACCTGAGTGGCAGAAGTTATGTTAATAACTTAATAGGTATCTTTTTAGTGTCACCTATAGGTTTGCAAAACCAAAATACAACCCCAGCTTGTGCTCTAATCCCTCATCGCTGTTAAAATAAGGAGGCCTTATTGCTGATATTTAAACAGAGAAATATCTTAGTGGGAAGACATCAATCAGATTCTCTACCCATCCTTACCATCCATTCAGTGTATGACTGAAGTTAGTCACCTTAATTCTGTGGACTTCCCATTATTGCCATTTTCATTTGTTCACTAATCCTAACGTAAGTCTTCGACCTGTAAAGAATGACCACTGGAGACAGCAATATTTCTGCTTTCAAATAATGCTTGTGTTTTCAGTGAGGGAAATCTTGAAGACTATACATGAGAGATTTAAAGGATCCTCTTTTTTGTTTCATTAATACAGTTGTCAATACTTTCTCATAGTAAATCTCATGGGTAGTGGGTGAAGGTAGGGCTGTGGGAGGCAAGCCCCCACCCCCAGGCCTGCCCCTTCTACCAAGGCCCGCACTCCCAATGGGAGCCAGTACAGGGAGGGTGGGTGAGTTGAGTGGCCTCAGCCTTCCTGGCCCCAGAGCATGGGGAGTGAGCAGGGTACAGCCTCAGCCTCCCTGGCCCTAGAGCATGGGGGATGGTGGGTGGTATGCTGCCCCAGCTTCCCTGGCCCTGGAGCATGGGGGAGGGCAGGAGTTTGGGAGTAGTAACACTTGCCCCTCAGTATGCCTACAGTAGGCGTTCTGGGGACGGAGTGTGGGTGGGGCCAGCCTGGCAGTTTCAGCACCGTAACTAAGTATTCTTCTTCAAGGAGAGTCTCTGTGGGCGCTCCACTGTAGATGTCTTGATGCCCCAGCGTTTGGAATCAGAACTTTTCAGCAGCAGTACCTTCCCCCCCCCTCCCAGGTGGCAGCGCGAATATGCGGCACTACCCACTCCGTAGTGAACATGCTGATGCATGCTTGCTGTCAACCACCCGTCAGTTCCTTCTCAACCGCTCCCAGTTTTGCCGGGACACATCAGCGCCCTGTGCATTACTCAAAAATTTAGTAGTAGTTATTATTAGATAGTAGTCTCATCACGATTTACCCCTCTCTAGAAGTTTGTTAGTCGTTAGGTTTAAAAAAATTCATTTTGGTTCAATAGTTATAATAGGTTGTTCAAACATGCCAGGTTCACTGGGATTTAAACTGTGCCTGACATGCCGCATGTCCATACCCATTTTAGAAAGGCATGCCCAATGCATCCGATGCTTAGGCTAACAGCATTCGCCCAAGAGCTGCCACCACTGCAAAAAGCTCTCAACCAAATCTCCGAAAGTGAGAAAGCTGCAGGTGAAACTCCTCACCATGGAAAAAATGGAGAGACCAGCCTCCGAACCAGCACCTCAAGCATCCCTGGTGAACACCTCACCAACGGTGGCTTCTGAACAATGCCCCTCACTTCCGAGAGACATCCCAGCCAAAAAGATCGTCAAAAGGAAGAACTCTTCACCCTCGGCAGAGAGGGCACCAAAGAGACTCCCCATAGTAAGCAGACTGTGACGAGATTCAAAAAGATCTCACCAAACTAAGTGATTGGGCAAGAAAATAGCAAATGAAATTTAATGTTGATAAATGTGAAGTAATGCATGTTGGAAAAATAATCCCAAATATATATAATATGATGGGGACTAATTTAGCTACATCTACTCAAGAGAGAGATCTTGGAGTCATTGTGAATAGTTCTCTGAAAACATCCACTCAGTGTGCAGCAGCAGTCAAAAAAGCAAACAGAATGTTAGGAATAATTAAAAAGGGATAGAGAATAAGACAGAGAATATCTTATTGCCTCTACTGAAAACCATGATTTGCCATATCTTGAATACTGCATACAGATGTGATCACCTCATCTCAAAAAAGATATATTGGCATTGGAAAAGGTTCAGTTAAGGGCAACAAAAATGATGAGGGCTTTGGAACAGGTCCCATATGAAGAGAGATTAAAAAGACTGGAACTTTTCAGCTTAGAAAAGAGGAGACTAAGTGGGGATATGATAGAGGTCTAGAACATCATGACTGGTATGAAAAAAAATAATAAGGAAAAGTTATTTACTTATTCCCACAATATAAGAACTAGGTGTCACCAAATGAAATTAATAGGCATCAGGTTTAAAACAAGCAAAAAGAAGTTTTTCTTCACTCCGCGCACAGTCAACCCATGGAACTCTTTGCCAAGGGATGTGGTGAAGATTAGGCTTTTAAAAGAGTTCAAAAAAGCTCAATAGATTCAATGGCTATTAGCCAGGATGGGTAGGAATGGTGTCCCTAGCCTCTCTTTCTCTGGAGATGGGTGACAGGGAAGTGATCATGTGAGGATTACCTGTTGTGTTCCCTCCCTCTGGGGCATCTGGTATTGGCCACTGTTGGTAGACAGAATACTGGGCTAGATGGACTTTTGGTCTGCCCCAGTATGGCTGTTCTTTTATTCTTAAGTCTCCTTCACCTAAGGGAAAGGTTACTGGGGACGCGCAGGCACCGGAGAAGTCTGTTACAGACAAGCCCCGAGGGGGTGATATCTGCAAAAGATCCATGCCCTGTGGTACCAGCATCCAATCCGAAGAAAACCGCCACTGCTCCAGCTGTACTAGCGGTACCGACAAAGTTGGCCTCGAAGAAACTGCACGGCGCCGAGGACAAGAGGCACTCTGAACTGTCAGGACACACACTATTCAAACCATTCCCGACAAAGGCCATAGAGATTTCCCCACTACCATCTATATCCAGGGTATGTATGGGCAGACTCCATAGTGCAGTCACAATGCACGGCACCGGTGGTACTGACCTTCGCTCCACCGAAGCCACTGGCCACACAACAGGAGGAGCTGACAGTAGCAATAGTACCGGGCCATGCCTCTATTCAGTACTGACACCTCCCCAATACTGCAGGGAACAAGCAGGCTGCCCACTCCACCCAGTTCGGTGCCACGTTTCTCAAGTGACAGTGATGACGAGGAGGAGATTACTTTCCACGCTCATGGCGCATCCCTCATTCACCATTTTCTACAAGGATAAAGTAGTTTTAAAACCACACCCCAAGTTTCTCCTGAAAGTAGTATCACAATTTACCTTAATGAACGTGTATACTTACCTGTTTTCCATCAAATGCCACACCCAGATGCCAGTGCAGCGTAACTCCGTTCCCTCGATGTCCGGCAGGCACTCGCGTTTTACCTAAATAGAACCAGATCTTTTAGACAGTCTTAGAGACTGTTTATTTCTGTAGCAGACCATTCCAAGGGTCAAGCCATATTGAAACAGAGACTTTCAAAATGGATAATAAATTGCATTAAAGAATCCTACCACATTAACAAGGTGCCTTTACCAACTCAAATCAGGGCACACTCCACCAGAGCCATGGCAACCTCTACAGCCTTCCTCCATAATGTTCCCATTGCAGTCATTTGTAGGGCATCAACGTGGGCTTTTGCCTGTATGTTTACAAAGCACTATGCAATAGACACTTATGCCTCACAGTTGACTGCGTTCAGGCAAGTTCTGCTTCCGAAGCCCCTCCTTCCAGAGACTGAGGGCACTGTTCTGTAGTCACCTACAGTGTAGCGCCCATAGGAACATTCCTCAAAGAATAAAGGAGAGGTTACTCACCTTGTGCAGTAACTGGTGTTCTTCGAGATGAGTGTCCCTGTGGGTGCTCCACGACCTGACCTCCTCCCCTCTGCTTTGATAGAGAGAATTGACAGTCCTGATAACCTCTGCTGCCCAATACTAGAACGTAAGTAATTTTTATAAGCTTTAGCTTACTGAAGCTTCGGTCATTGCTAGCCATAGTTATTGGCCAAGTGAGGAATATCCTAAGAGCGATTGCTGAATTTGGATATGACGCTATAAGTGAGTTGTCATATAATAATTATAGTATATTAATAGCTGATGATAGATTGTTTGAAAATGAGGGTGCAATATGTTTGAAACTTTCCATTTTGATACAGAATTTACTATAAAATCATTTTCATATTTCACTGCAAAATTAATAGCATGTTTTTTCAAATTCAGAAACATCCATTTCTTGGATAACTGATCCAATTACAAATGAAAAATCATCAGTAATTTCATTTAATGCACTATATCTCTAATTTAAGTGGAAAATCAGGACATCAAATACTTGGTTTATCTCCATTATGTAAGCTTGATTTGAGGTCAAAATAATATTTTCATCATCTGACTTGTTGGGATCTAATCTTTTAACGTGTCTTCTTTTTCTTGGTAACTCAGGTAAAATTTGTAATTTATTGGCTAGTTCAGGTGCTTCTGTTTCTAATATATATAAAAAGTTTTTCCTGCAGGATGACAGAGCGATGTCATAATATGACTCCGCATCCCAACTACCTCTTCCCTCTCTCCTCCCCTCCGCTTTCCCCAGTGCTCTGCTGCCACGTGGGGTCTGTGAGGCCTCAGAGCAGCCCCCCTCCCTTCCCTGCAGGTGGGGGGAGAGCTCAGGGCCTATGAGGCCTTGGAGCAGCTCTGTCCCCACTGGTGCATGGGGGGAGAGCGCAGGGCCTGTGAGGCCTCGGAGTGGCCCCCCTCTCCTCCCGCTGGCTGGGGGGAGAGTGCAGGGCCTGCCATGGCCGGGACGCGGTTAGAGTTAGGTCGCAGCGGGTAGGGGTGGCATGGTTGGGGGTGGGGAGGGAGAAAGGCTGTGAGCTGGCACGGCCTGGGGCGGAATGGAGGAGGGAAGGAGAAGGGACCTGAGCTGACAGGGGCAGGGGAATGAAGAAGTGACTCAGGCTGGTGCACCCCGGGGATGGCGAAGGAGCCTGGGCTGGTGTGGGCTGGCTGGAGAAAGGGCACAGGCTGGTGTTGGCAGGGGAGGGAGAAGGGGCCCGGGATGGTGCGGGTGGGGCAGGAGGGAGGGAGAAGGAGCCCAGACAGCCTGACCCTCCTTGGTGGTCGAGAGAAGAGCTCGGGGTTGCCTACCCTCTGTGAGCTGGGGTTGGCGAGTGTAGTGAGCAGGGGGCAGAGCCCCCTAGTATCTTTAACAGTACAATTTCTGTTTTCTTGAATTGTGTTTTTTAAAATAGTAATTAATTTAACAGCTTGACAAACAGTTGCATCTTTCTTTTGAAGAGCTAAATTAATCAATTCTATGTGCTGGAGAATTTTATTCCAAACATATAAATTACAAATAAATGTATAATCTATATTTTTGACACAACTCTCAGCTGCAGAAATTGTTTCTGGGTCTAAAGAGTCTTTGCTATAGTGAACTAGCTATGAGATTCTGAAAATGCTATAGCAAACTAAGCACACTCAACCGGCCAAATACCCACATTGTGGCTAGTGGCTAGCATGTTGGACACCATGGATCTAGTCTTACCTTCTGTATTTCACAAGCCCTTGAATTTCACTCAATCTTATGTTGAGCCCAATATCTTGTGCTTGATTAATGCATATCTTCCATAAATGCATCCAGTCTTGATCTTGAAGAAATCACCAAGTTTCAGTAATACCAATTATTTCAGTTAACCAATTGTACCAATTACTGTTACCTAACTAAGTACTTGGAATGTGAAATCATTCCTCTTACAAATAATGGCATGACATTAGGCTCATGTTAGCTAAAGGCAGAGAGATCTGTGTGGTTGTCTAGTCTATCGTCTTACCTATAAGGAGTGTTTCCTGTGCATTTTTAATATTTTGTTAATTCTACAAAAAAGTCTTCTGATTATCTTTTTTCATCCGTTCTCTTGATTATTTCACAGCCTAATAGATTTAACTGCCATGAACTAGTTCCTTTGTTCAGGTTAAATTTCCCATTTTTGAATTCCACTTCTCCTTGCTATCTTTTCTTTTGCTATCCAAAAAATGCCTTTGATGTCTCTATCTGCTGATGCTTCGAGATTTTTTAATAAAAGAACCTCAACTTTAAACTCCTATTTACTTTTGGTCTCATTGAGACTCTGAGTGAACTATGTCAGAAATAAAGCCATCTATTCAATTTCCTATCAGGTGCCCCTTCCCCTTTATTGGACAGACTGACTTCTTGTGAAGTCCACTGAGATTTAATTGAGTGTTCTACCAGAAGTCTATTTCCCTGTCTGGAGTCCTGAAGATACATTCTTTTTCTCTCTCGTATCATAAACATTCTCTTATTATCCAGATCTTTGCCATCACCTTTTTACCACAGAAGATCAGATGGGACTCATTCAGATTGTCTGTTATCAGAGTTGATTCTAAATCACCCAATGGAATAATTGTTGACTGAACAGATTATTTACACCAATCTTGGTAACCTCCAGGGCTTGAGCCTGCTAACATTTAATGTAAATGTTTTGTTATTGATACATTTTCAAAAAAAATGCATATGTGCATGTGAATAAAAGCAACTTTACATACACAACTTTTGAAGAATTTTTAAAATTTCCTTTTGTCTGTAATCAGATTACAATGTTCTTAATTTTATTTATCAAATTTTTAGTTAATAAATTGTGTAGTCATGAGCACTTCAGTGAGGGTATTTATAATTTGTGACATATAGTTTTGATTACAAATTGATATTTTTCTATTCTCTGATTTTAAAATCAGGATCCAAGTGCCCGTAACAGAATTTGCAAGTAGAAAATTAGCTTTTGGTTAATTTTCATGTGAAATTTGTTTTTTCAGTGAATGCTCCTGGAAGTAAACTTGCTGGCTATATTATTCATAGAAAGCAGTTACAAAAGAAACACAAATGCAACTCAAACAAGTTATTTTTTTTAAAAAATGGGATGAATATTCATGGATATATATTTGAAGTATTGCTTTGTTTTCATTGCAGGAGTTCACAATTTTATTTGCACTTATAATTATCAATTTAATACTGTTCTGTTAAAAATGTAATGAAAGATCTGCTTTATGGTAGAGACTGAAAACACACACTCATTGAAAGCCTCACATAGGGAAAAAAAAGGCAACAGTTGCTGGTTAGTTGAAGAAGGAAGGCTTTTGGGGTCATGGGGTAAGTAAGAGTGGAGACTTGTTAATTAAGATCCTGGGACAAGAGGCAGACAAAACAGTTTCCAGGTGTTGGAATTTTTTACGAAATACATAAACACTCAGCAGAAGAGGCGGATAGGGGAAAGAACTTGGAATGTTTCAAGGAAATGAAGTTACTGGGAAAGGATGCATTTTCATGAAAATGCACTATGTATGTTGGAAATGTATCTCCCACGTGTCTCTCCTTCGCCCCCCCAAGAAGATGAAAGAATATTTTTTCTCCCTGTATGAATTGAGACCAAAAACATAACATCATTACTCCATTAGAGACTCCTAAGGGACAGGTGTGGTCAGAAAAAGACTATTAATGTTGTCTGAAGGAAGTGAGTCTGAGCAACACTTTGAGTCAGTTAACAATCATTTTTCTGTAATCATACCTTCTTAGAAGATTTTCAGACATTTTTATGAACCTGATTAATATAGCCAATTTTAAATATTTTATTTTCTGCATATTCTAATTGGATCTGAATCAGAATGTAGATTTGCTATTTTGTGAAGTAGTGACATTCTCTGATGAGGTATGAACTGAAAGAAAGACATGATAAGTGAAGGATGAAAGACTGAGTTGTTGATCTACCAGAATGGTATGTGAAACCTGTGGAACTCAAAGACCACCTAAAAATTATCTTTCTGCAGAATCTTTCTGTGTCTGAGCAGCATAAGAGATAAAGACAGAAAGCAGGAGTGGCTAACCCATGATAAAGAAAATAGTTATTTCTAAATTACAAAGAGTTTGTTTAGAACAGGGAAATATGCACATTTCTAGTGTAGTAGTAACATCAAGTTTCTTAGTCATAATTACTTTGTATAATCCTTATGGAATTTGAAAGTCAACTTATGTATTTTCTTATAATAAATGTAAAATTCCTTTGTTAAAGAATTATCACAGATATTTAATATTTTAAAGTAGCACACATGTTAATTGCTGAATGTATGGACAATGTTGTGATGGGTTCAGTCACAGAAGTCCCCTTGGAGCTGTCACCCAATGTGCTGATCATGCCACTGAGCCTGGCTGCCTGCCCTCTGGAAAACTCCATCACCCTGTTCTGCTGGGCCAGTTCCCCCCAGCCAAGGCCCAGAGTTGGGGTAACAGCCCCCAGCAGATCAACACAGACACTGAAGCAGTTCAGCTCTGTAAGACTCAGCTATAGAGCCTTGACAACATCTAGGAACACAACCCTTAAAAGGGACCAAAACCCCAAATAAATTTGTCTTACTTTTTATAAAAGTCTTACACAGAAAAAGCTCATAAGGCTTGCTCTTTATCAGTGAAAGAGAGATATGTTGCAGTGCTCCCCCCATCTCTAGGTAACATTTATTTATATTGGGCTTGATAATAAAAACATGTTTGTTTATTGAGTATTAAAAGTAGGATTTAAACAATTGTGAATGAAAGCAGACAGATCAAAGTGAGTTACTAAGCCAAAATAAACAAAGCCTCCTAGATTGGGCCCAATCCTTCCCCCGTTCAGTCTTTGATGTTTCCAGCAGGCATGTTGGATGGGGCAAATGGAGGTTTCCTGGCATCTGGCAACTGCCCCTATTGTTTTGTTTCCCACCTTCATATCCCCTTTGCCCAAGGCAAGAATTCGTTGTGTTCAGTTCGAACTTTTTTCACTTTGAGTGGAAAAGTGCAAAATCCCAAATGAGTTCCAGCATCAGGTGGCCTGGCTACATGTGTTGGGAGGACCAACTATAATCCAGGCTAACAGGAAAAACAAAACAATTCATGGATTGTTACCTTGAGCACCAGACCATTAAGTTCTTAAGTATGACTAATGGCTCTCAGTACAAATTCTAGATTTATAAGTAGATTCACACTTAATATTTCTAACTTCAAATTCAAGAACGATACATGCACACAAATAGAATATACACATTCAGCAGATCCTAACTTTAAAAATGTTACATGATACATTTTGCTTAAAGCATCTTCAAGTTGTAAATATTTATATTCATAAGCCAATTTTCATAAAGCACGGGGATGTGACAAATGCATTCAAGATAGTGGGAGAAAGTTTAATTCAAATCAGTTACAACGCTGGCTAAATGTTACAGTGATTTCATCCATTTGTGAGCATAGTAGAAAAGAAAACAAAGTTCAAGTATTATAAATAAAATGAACTATTCCTTTGTATTCAAAACAAACCATGGCTCCTTGAGTTAAGGAAGGAATACTTATACACTTTATAGAACATATCACGGTAATTTACTTGATGTTTAATATGTATTTTGTTATGAAATATACTGTCTGGAAGTTAAGTCTTGGATGTTGAGCACAGGAGAGTCACAACATTTTGAAAACAGCTTTTATTCTCCACCGTTAAAGTATTTAAGTTAGTTGGTGAAATGATTAGAGATTGCAGTTTATAATTTGGAGCGTGTATACACCCACATCTACACTCGGCAGGGGATTGGACTTGGCAATCTCTCGAGTTCCTGTTCTAGTATTCTATGATTCTATGATGTATATTAATACATTTTATTATTTCACTTTAACAGCTTAACAAACTTGTATTCATGATGTGTTAGGAATTTTATTTCTCCATGAAAGTGTAATTTGCAAAAATTTCCAATTACAGTATGAATTTTTGATTTTTCAATTTTTGTATTCTCACAACAGTTTAGTAACTACAAAGGCTGATGGAACCTCATGAACATATCAGTTTTCAGTTTTTATAAACATTGAAAACTTATTGAAACCTTCATAGTCTAAAATTTTGCTAGAAATTTCCCAGGTATCCTGCCATACTTTCTTGTACTGATCACTTCATCAATACCATGAAATAGATCTTTTGGTAAAATACTGGGTCAGACCAAAGGTCCGTCTAGCCCAGTATCCTGTCTTCCAACAATGGCCAATGCCAGATGCCCCAGATTAAATGAATTCTTTGCTTTGGTCTTCACGGCTGAGGATGTTAGTGAGATTCCCAAACTTGAGCCATTTTTTTAGGTGACAAATCTGAAGAATTGTCCTAGATTGAGGTGTCATTAGAGGAGGATTTGGAACAAATTGATAAAACTTAACACTAACAAGTCACTGGCACCAGATGGCATTTACAGACCAGTAAGTCTAATGTCAGTACCGGGCAAATTAGATGAAACAATAGTAAAGAATAAAATTGTCAGACACATAGAAGAACATAATTTGTTGGGCAAAAATCAGCATGGGTTCTGTAAAGGGAAATCATGTCTTACTAATCTATTAGAGTTCTCTGAAGGGGTCAACAAACATGTGGACAAGAGGGATCCAGTGGCTATAGCGTACTTAGATTTCCAGAAAGCCTTTGACAAGGGCCCTCACTAAAGTCTCTTAAGTAAAGTTAGTTGTCATGGGATAAGAGCGAAGGTCCTCTCATGGATTGATAACTGGTTAAAAGACAGGAAACAAAGGGTAGGAATAAATGGTTACTTTTCAGAATGGAGAGAGGTAACTAGTGGTGTGCCCCAAGGATCTATACTGGGACCAATTTTGTCATCTGGCATTGGTCACTGTCAGATGACAGGATACTGGGCTAGATGGACCTTTGGTCTGACCCAGTATGACCGTTCTTGTATTCTTAATAGAATATAACCAAGGAGATTATAAGGGAATGCTACTCTGTAGAGTGTCTTTATCTCAAATGTGCTGTGTTTGTGACTAGTATTTAGTTTGCATATAAATGTAATTCAGTTTGTGAAAGTGCAGTGCATTTCTATTAACAGATGCACAATGATTTAAGAAAATATTTTCTGCAGCAGATGGTGTCCAACAAAGACCACTATTGTTACGGTGTGAGATACTTAAATGTTCTGGGCATTTGGCCTAGACATAGCCATTTACCTATGGCTCTATGACCAGTCAATGACAAAAGGAATGAAAATAGTGTGAGTCCATATCAAAATATTTGTATAACTTAACATGTCTAGAAATTCAGTAGCAGTGATTAATCCAAGTTAAATTAACAACATCGATAAAATCATTCTTTTTTATATTTCCACATCATTCTGAACAGTTATTTGACATTCTACATACCAGGAAAAATGAGGTTGGAATGCCCAGCTGGTACCTGCTGGTACTGTTTAAATGTCCACAGATAACATAACTCATGCCGCCTGGTGCCTGAATGTGTGGGTAATCTTCAGGAACAATAGAAATCTGTTCATACAAAAACCTCACAAATCCTAAGGATTTGGAGTCTTCCCTTGGATTTTCCACATATTTGCTGTTTCCAGCAGAAACTAAGCTTTTATTTTAATGGTGAACTGCAAATCTAAAAAGAAAATTATGTGGAGTTATGTGGCAAATGCTAATGCTCTCATCTCTCAGCCTGCTTAATGGAGCCCTCTCACAGGTATGTTTTAACTTATTAAAGAACTTCTCTTTTCCCCAACCCTCCACTTAAGAAGGTCATCTAAGGCTTTTTCTATACTAGTACTTTCGTTGTCAAAACATTTGTTGGCTAGTAATGTGAAAAAACACCTCAGACTGACATAAGTTTGACTGACAAAAGCACTGGTGTGGACAACGTCTCCCACCAACATAGCTACCTCTGCTGGTTGCGGGTAGTTTAATTATGCTGGTAGGAAACTCTCTCTATCTAGCATAGAGACCCTACAGCAGCATCACTGCAGTGATAGGAGCTACTGTAGTGTAGACATAACCTAATGCTCTCTGATCAATTCAAATGTGAACATCCCACTTCTGTCTCAAGAGTTAGTTAACAGTTGATTATGTTTACACTTAAATAAAACACAAAACAAATCCACGGTGCTAACAACACATATGTATGTCATCTGCCTAATTACTTGTATTTCTCTTTCTCCACCCTTTTATCTTTGTATCACATTAGGTTGTAAGCTATTTGTGTCAGGGACATCCTATATTAATTTAAAGGAGGTGTATTTTAAATGTGGGATGAAATCAATTGAGCTTCTGGGGCAATTTAAAGGATATTACACCTACATTAAATGTGGTGAGATTATTTAAACTAGAATTGGACTAGGAATAGCTCAAATAAAGAAAGACAATTCTAGCATTTTGCAACCATGAAAACAACCTTGGAAAAGTTTTAAAATGAGTAAAAATAAACACAATGAAGACTCACAGGTTTCAGTGCTAATGTGAATTCTGGTCACTTTTAAATATTACAGGATACATTTACAGAAAATATGATTATTTTTATATAAAGTTGAACCACTAGCATTAGTTTCATATCTTCTATGATATTTCAGTGGCAACTAGGGATGTGAAAGGTTAACGGGTTAACTGATAAGTATCACCCCCTTAATGGGCAATGCTTACCAGTTCTGGTTAAACGGTGAGGAGGGTGGAGCAGCTCCCTGCCCGTCGTGGACAGGGGGCTGCTCCAGCCCCGTAGGACCCACTGTGGACAGGGGCTGCTCTAGCCGGGTTGGAACAGCCTCTGTCTGTGGTGGGCCCACAGGGGCTGCTCTGGTGTCAGAGCAGCCTCTGTCCACGTTGGGCCCGGGCGCCCTGAAGGCAGGGGCTTCTCCTACCCGGCCATAGCAACCAAGTAACAAGCAATTGGTTAACCAGTTAAACAGGATTTTACATACCTAGTGGCAACATATTAGAACTGGCAATGTCATCATACACACTGATGTTCAATTGAAGGTGATATGCCTAAGTGCTAAACTTTTGATTCTTGTAGTCAACGAGAAGTATCTAATATTTGTATGGCTATCTATAAAATTGAAAGTCATTGGTACATATTATAAAAGCTTTTGATATTTCAGTCCTTTCATAATCTTGTTAGGAATATGAATATTTTATTATAATATTTACAGTGTACTTTTTTGATGCATGAAAAACATGCTATTGAAGACTATGGGATACTTTCTCTAGTGTGTTCTGGCTGCTTTTCATGTTAGCAAAGCAAAGCAGCTGGAATAAAACTGGAACTCTTGCCTACATTTGAAATAAAGCGAGATAATGTCTGAAAGCATGCTGGAGAAAAGAGCAAATGAATATCCATTAGGACCATATTGTGGCTTGTCCAGCATAGGCATGCAGGAGAATCCTCTGCATCAACTGTTTGTGTCACGCATGGCAACAGTAAAGCTAGAAGAAAAACAATCTCTATACCTCTGGAAATGCCAAGATTTTTAAATTTAGTTTCAACCCTAATTGGGACAAAAGTTGAAAGCTTGACATTTTTTGTGAAATGAAACATTGCAAAATTTTCTTTTCAACCTTGTTGAAATGTTAAATTTTGTATATTATTATATAATATAATTAAATTAACTTAACTTAACTTATGAAAGTATTTTCAACATTAATATAACTTCCCAGAGAACATTCTGATAATATTGATATATTTTTGCAAAATGTTTGTGTTTCATAGAATTAGCATTTTTTGAAGGAAAACCGATGCTTTGGACATTTTTCAGTGAGCTCTGTTACTACAGTAGAAATGGAAGTCAGCCTATATTAGCAATTACTGTGGGTGGTGCATGTCCATACTACCCTCCTTGAAACATTTCCATCAACCTAAAAAGGGCAGCGTGGGGAGTTGAGCGCTCAGTTTTTGTTTCACTGACAGGTTCTTGCTGAGAGTCCAGCTGCTTGTACAGGCTCCTGCTCCTCTCTGGGGCTACACAAAAAACCCACAGAGCGTCCACACCTCAAGCACGTTTTTGCACAAGTAAATTTACAGTAAATCAAAAGAACAGAGGGTTTTTTGCGATGTAGGTATTCCTCTTTCTACAAGGAATAATCCCTTTTTGTGCAAGAGCTCTTGCACAAAAAGATGTGTGTGGACGGGCAACGGGGGTTTTGCGCAAAAAGAGCCAATCGGAAAAAAAAAAGCACAGGTGATCTGGTGGCTATTCTGTGAATAGCAATCAGAGCTTTCTTTTGAGAGAGCATCCATGCAGTCTGGACGCTCTCTTGTGCAAAAGTGCATCGATGCGCTTTTGTAGTGTGGATGTGCTCTTGTGCAAGAAGTTTTTGCAGAAGATCTCTTCCACAAAAAGCTTCTTGTGCAAGAAGCCTGCAGTGTAGATATAGCCTGGGAGTAGGAAAGCTGCCCAGGACTTCTTTCCCTGTTTGCTGCTGGGAGCTGAGGAAGTGGGATTCAGCTGCCCTGGCTTCTTGGCCCCCACCCTGCCAGGGCTGAGCAGCTTTGTCAATTTCATAGCTCCCCTTGACAAGGTTGCCTGGCTTCTGGCAGAGAGTGGGGTCTAAAGCCACTCGGGGCCTTTTGCCCTGACTCCCCACTGGGAGAGGAGCCCATTCTCCTCCTTGGCTTCCAGCCAGGAGCAGGTTCCAGCTCTCCAGGGAAGTGGTATAAGATGGGTTCTAATTGTCCAACTTTCTTGTCAATTTCATGACTTCCTGCCATGAGCCTGACAAGACAGCCAACAGCCAATGTAAGCGACGAAGTGCCTGTGTAGGCAGTGTGTTGCCTTATGCCTCTTGTGGAAGTGGAGTTATGACAATGTAGTAGAACACTTATATTGGCAGGAGGAAGGCAGTAGTGTAAGCACTGAAATAATTAATTCGATATAAATTGCCTTATGTAGTCCTAACTATAGAATAGATTAGCCACCAGTGTGAACAGCTTGTAGTGGGCCACAGTATTTCATCTCACAATGAATATGCGTTGGAAGGGACCTTAGCTCCAGCCAGTATAACTGTGGTGACATACTAAGGAATGTATGCTACAGCAGGTACAGGACTAGTGTGGAATATTTTTGCCTCTGTCACTAAGAAGTACCACTTGCTACAACATCTAGGGTTTTGTTTTTCATGATGTTATTTTTTGTAAAACCATTTTCTTTTGTCAATTTGGACTGGGAACAAAGGGACTTTTTACTACTAAATCGTTCTGATCAAAACAGAAAAAATGTTTTAAGAACATGACCTTTAATTTATAAATGCAGATCATGTCATATTGTCCTTGTTTGACACTTAAGAACTGTCTGAATGTTTTATTGGTTTATTTGTAGACTGCAGTATTATAGTTGAATGGTTCTAAATTAGAATCAAACCAAGGCTACTGTGTAGTCTAAATAAAAAATGTTAATTTTCTTTTACAGTTATGAGCACCTTCAGTAATTCCTAAGAATGTTTTATTAGAATTTTGCTTAAATGGTGCTTTCCCCTGCCAGTTCAGTGTAACTAATCTGTGCTAAGAATAAATGTTTATGAATTTGTAAAGAGTACAAAAAAAGTGGAGTTATAAGTAAAAGTCCAAATAGCATATCATTGAAACAATATAAAACAATGATGTTATTCAAAATATTCTGGCTTTTTCACTATACAGACATTGCTTACACATGCTAAAAATATTAATTGCATAATAAAATGTTTATCTTTTGATAAATCAGACTCCTTCAGTTATACATTTCATTTTTCCACATATAGTGATAACAGCATTGATCAAATTAATTTCTCCAGTGGCAGGGTTACCAGAAATATTCGTATGATACTGTTGTATAAAAAAAATTCTCTAAGCCAATTTAAATAGTTTCAGACATCATATCTGAGAATAAATTTGGCTGTTAAAAAACTACATAAAATAATGTTGAGAGTCAGATTAACACCTATAAAGACTTAAGGCTAAAAATGTATTAGTAACTGATTTCAGTATTGTGGTATGTAAGAACTGTAAAAGCCATCACAGATATATGAGATAAGAAGGGTGAGTCACCTAGACCCTGATCCTTCAAATACATGTTCATAGGTTTATTTTTACTTATGTGCTTAAAGTTAAGCATGTGCCTAAGTGTTCTCAGGTTTGGGGTTTTGTACTCTAAATTTCTCAAAGATATACCATTAATGTTCTTTCAACAGTTATTTTTAAATTTTAGTTTGGAATACAGATATCTATCTATCTATATATATATATAAAATTTCCTGGGATGACAGAGTGACATCATCACATAGCACTCTGTGTCCAGCTGCCCCTCAGCCACTTGGCCTCTTCTCTCCCCTTCCCTGTACTGCAGGGTGAGAGCCCCGCCGCCTCCCTCCTCCCCCCTCACTAGTACTTCCGGGGGCCGGGGAGCCGCGAGTTACATGGCCTCCCCTCTCCCCCATCCTGGAGGGGCTGGTAGCCATGCGGTCTCCCAGGGACTGTGGGGAGGGTAAGAGCCATGTGGCCTTCCTCTCCCGCTGTTCGGGGGAGGGAAGAGGAGCAGCGCAGCTTCTCTGGTGCTCCGGGGGGGAGGGGAGAAGGGGAACAGGTGTCGTGTGGCCTCCCTGGTGCTCAGGGAGGGATGGGATATGCATAGCCTCCCCCGCACCCCCAGCCCCCTCGTAAACACCCTTGGCCGAGATCCCACACCCCTAGCACGCTCACTCATATCTTCCTAACCTGAGACCCCACATCCCCAACCCCTTCACTCATCACCCTGCTGAGACCTCATGCCCCCAGCCCCCTTGCACATCCCTGCCACCTAGACCCTGCATCCTCACACATACCCTCCACTGAGACCCCGCACCCCCAGCGTGCTCCTGCCCCCTCCCCTCTGGCCAGACACCTACCCCCAGCCTGCATCTGACCCCTCCTTCCTGGCGAGACACCCTACCCCCAAAGAGAGGGGGGTTGGCGAGTATAGCAAGCAGGGAGCACAGCCCCCTAGTAATAAAGTAAAACATTTAAATACAATGGGAGTATAGTCTTGTATAAAATTCCGCATGTACAAAAGTTTCTACAGGATCGAGGCCTATGCTTATAACAAAAATATAAATGGTTAATTAACTGATAATGCCATTTATTGTTTTGATACTGTAATTAGGACATATTAATTAAATATTAGCAGGTTAAGTAGAATTAAACATTTTTAAATGAGTCTCATAGGAGTTTTATGGAGTCCAATATGTGTTGTATCTGATACAGATGATAATCAGCATTTTGAAATCAATCAGTTGGTTCATTTTCTGTCTAGAAAAGAACTCTTAATTACATTTAGCACTGATATATAGATTACCTTAAGTAGCCTTTCATTTTGTCAGCCATTATTCTAGTACAATTTAAGATTCTATGCAAAAAATAAATAAACCATTATTTCCATTTGTACTGAGTCGCTTTGAGAGTCACATTAGCTGAATTAAAATACTTTTTATTTGGTGTAAATGGATCACACAGAAGTTTGTTTTTTCTCTCGCTCAGATCTAACCCATGTTTACTTGCTCTGTAGCATGGTCAAAGTAAGCCATTCCTTAGAGCAGCAGTTCTCAAACTTTTTGGGCTCCGGAGCCCTTTACATGCGTAAAAATTTATGCGGAGCCCCAGCGGTCCACTGATTGTATGTGTTGTACCTATCGATGTTTCCAGTTTGTCAACCTCGTGGAGCCCCTGGAGATGTCTCATGGAGCCCTGGGGCTCCACAGAGCACAGTTTGAGAAACACTGCCTTAGAGCAATGCTTATGCTGCGTAGGAAGGGAATGGGTAAGAGATGGAGCTTAAAAAGTTGGAATTACTCCCATTAACATAGACATTTGTTTGCTTTCTGGAGTGGATCACTTCAAATATTCCACTGCAAATTAATCTAAGGTGCAAATTATTGCTTATTGGATTGCTGTTGGTATCGCAAAATCTAGCATAGATACTCAGCTAAAACACGCACCCTTCAAAATGCCTTGATATAACAGAGAATATAAATGCACAAAAGCCCAGAAATTTGAATTTATAGTTGCCACTCTGTCACCCTCTGTGACTTTTCTTGGTAGGTACGAAATTTCATTTTTGTCATTAAAAGTAAATACAAAACAATGAAATTGCATTTGCTGAGGAACGAATATTGGAATTTAATGCAGTTAAAGTCTTACCATGATGCTGGTATTGGTACGGTATGTATTGAATTTCTGTAGTTGAACAAACAAAAGAACAAGACCCAGGAAACTCATTATGCACACTGTGATCTGAAGTTAAGGACTTGGAAAGTTGAAAATAGTATGGGAGAAGAGTGATTAGTGGGCAGCAGACAGGGTAAATATCAAGGATAAATTATAAATTATTGAACACTATGATTAATTTTATTGAATGACTCTACTAATATGAGTATTACCACCACCACCACCATCTTGTGGCCCTACCAGGTTAGAAACTGCAATTTGTACCATTAGGAAGAGATTTCCACTAACTATGAATGAAGCACAACAGTTGCTTCTGAACTTGGAAAGTTTTGTGATATCAGGCTTTAAACTGTTCAATTGTACGTGATTTTGATATTTAAAAAATTAGTTAATTATACATTCTCTCTCAAATATCTATATAATTAGATTAACTCCATTAAAGTGGAGTGATGCAATTACAGGTGGAGTGAAACAATAAAGAGATCATATGTAATGTTTTATGGCTCTAACTCATTTTCATTCTGATCCTACAAACAGTTAGGCACAGCTTAACTTTAGGCACATGAATAGTTACATTGAAGTTTATGGGGACAGTTCTATGCGTAAACATGCACTTAATCTTGTGCAGTATCAGGTTCTTTAAAAGTAGTTTGTTAAATATGTGGCATTTAGAGAATACATAATTCAGAGGTGAATAAAGGCTCTCTTTGGGAGTAATGTGGCCATTTCATAATAAAGATTATGCATTATTGCTTAAGTCTGGACATTTCTGGACCTATTAACTCAGAAAAATCTTCTTTGGCCTGCCTCCCTATTTGCAAATTCTGAGTTTTTTCCCACCACAATTATAAGCTAGCTTAAGTTGAACTATACTTTTTAGATATGATCTTTTTTAGGACAGAAGGTTTACTGTTTTGTACAGATAGGTGATACTGCAGGTCTGAAAAAGATTATACATTCGCAGGGACTACATTTTACAATGTCTGATAGGATTTTATGGAAACCATTTGGTGATCTCATCGACAGCAAGGCTATTGTTTCATTACTATCAGATTCAGTATGTTTGTGATTAAATCAGCAGAATAGAGAACATGAAGGGAGTGCTGTTCACTTTGCAATCACTTCCATCTGTTATAAATTCTTATCAGATGTTGGAAAATAGCAGACATAAGCTAACTGTAAGTGCTCCTTCCAAATCCCAAGAAACCGTGATCTGTAGTAAGCATATATTGTGCTCTCGGTTAGCTTAATCTACTATTTAGGTATTTACAATATATCCACTCCCTAGGATATCTAGGTATTAAGAATTTCCTACTTTAATCAAAATCTGTATTTTTTTAATCTTTGAAGAACATAATATTACTTCAAACATTTTAGTACCGTAGTAAGTTTCAGGTCTAATCACTGATGATACTTTTCATAAAAAGAGTCAGAGTGAGTCTCACACTAACACTTTCAAGCATCTGCAACTGCCGTCTTTTAATGATGTAAAAGTCAACTTGCGTTTTGAGGGTAGGGGTCGTCTGGTTTCTAAAAGTAAGAAAAATTAGATGGTAAGTCTGAGGCCTAAAAAATAAAATAACATAAAAATAAAACATTTTACAAAAGAAAGCAAGATTAATTATTTACTCAACCTGAATCTCAGTTCATTTAAAATAAAGTGCAGCTGTACTTGAATTATTTTTATTATTTAGTGTGGGATGGAGACATGTAGCTCTGTCACATTGCTGCTAAAGTGTTCCATTCCTATTGCACTGCAAGTGCAGTACCGTGAAACAAAAATGAGATGTACCCACTAAGCAAAGAGTACTGATAGGAACTTTGGCATTACCGTATTAGTTTATATCCATTCATCATGTAGTACAGTGTCTTGTCTCTGATAGTGGCCGGAACCAGATGAATGTGTAACTGCCTCCCTAACCCCCTCTGGATTAATGTTTTATCCTAACAGCTATTAGTTAGAGGTTATTCTCATTTGTAAAGCAGGAAGTTTTATAACATTCCAACAATCATTTTTGTATTACCTGTTATAATTAATTATTCTTGTCATCCCTCTTCATTCTCCAGTCTCTCTTTAAATCTTGCAGTGGTTTCTACAGATTTAATATGGATAGTGTAAACAAATATCTTTCAAGCGGAGAGGTACTTGTTTAACCATCATTAATGTCACCTTCTCTAAAATTCCTTCAGAGTTCATGGTTGTACAACTCTGGGCCTGGTGATCTATTGCTTTTAAATTTGTTCTAGTACCCTTTTTTTTTTCACAACACCCCAGTTTCTGATGCAACCTCATCTCTATTACCAGAAAAGGGCAGGTCCCAGGCAGGTATCTTCTCAGCATCCTCTGTTATAAAAACTGATTCAAATAAATCATTTAGTTTCTGAGCCATATCTTTGTCTTCCTTAATTGTTCCTTTTAAACTCTGGGGACTTATCAAACCAGTGACTCTTTTGCAGATTTCCAGGTTCTTTTATACTAAAACAAATTTATTCATATTGGTTTAAAAGCTGTTTGCTCTATGAAATTCATCTTATCCCTCCTATATTCCTTCTTACATATTGCCTGTTGTAATTTATGATCCCTTTTTAAGGCTCTAGTAAGGTTAGATTTCCTAATTTTTGAGGTTTTCTATTTGATTTGAATGATATCTTGAAATTACCATTTAGCTCCATAAGTTTACTTTTTATTCGTCTGGTCTCCCTTTTGTTGAGAATTCTGTAGCTGATAAATCTCCTGTGTAAGGGTCCTCTAAATCCATATCTCCCACCACTTTCATGCAGTTGTCTGATTTCAGATACAGATATATTGTTGCATTTGCAGGACAAGTACAGACCTATGTGTAACCTCCACAGTAAACCCCTAGCTTGGCAGGAAGAAGCAGCACATATTTCCAGACCTATAACTTTCATTCTCAGTTTTACAATGCCAAAAACAAAAAGTACTGTTATCCAGATAAAATAAGATTTTGAACCCAAAAAAAAACTGGACTCAGATCTACATGCCAAATGTGAAAATTTGTTCCACGTTCCAAAAACTGTACATTTCACAAGTACCTATTATAGATATTGCCTGATAGTCTTCAGAATTATGACATTATAGAAAAATTCTGTGATTTTCCTGCGTATTTTGTACTTCCATCACCTCCTACAAATATGCTATTGTGGATCCTACTTTGATTTCTATATTTTTAAACACTATCTTTTCATTTAGAATATTGTCATGTCTATCAGTTATCTCTACATCTTATCTGGTTCTCAGGAAAAGTTGATCCCAATATTGAATTAATGGATCTGATTCATTTTTCATGGATCTCTTCTAGCCTGAATTTTTCAAGTTCATCTTGCAGACCTAAACAGGGGGTGCCATTTCATATTGGGGGGGGGGCAACTTGTGCATGCCGTGATGGGGGTGGAGAGTGAGAGCATGAGGGGGGGCAGACAGAGGACAGAGGCTTCAGCAGTGTTATTGAGCACACTTAGTACAAGACAAGCACCATATGTGGAGGAACCAGCCCCATCCACCATCATCTCTATCCAGGGGCTAGTAAGGCAGACAACTTAGCAGTTAGCTGACAGGAGCACAGTATCTAATTCGTATGTAAAAGAAATAATATTAAATAAATATTAGACCTACTCAGCTCGAATATTAGCATCTTTTGACATCTTGTGGCAAGTAACTTAAGGGACACTAGTTAGACTTAAAATGTTAATATATATATTCTTACTATGTTACTAACTCTGGAGGAAGAGATAGTCCCCAACAGGACTCTCAGCTCTGGAAGGAGAGAGGAGTCTAGTGGGTTACAGCAAGGGGCAGATATATTTCAGCTCTATATAAGAACATCAGAATGGTCATACTTGGTCAGAGCAACAGTCCTTCTAACCCTGTGCCCAGTCTTCCAACAGTGGACAATGCCAGGTGCTTCAGAAGGAATAAACTAAAGAGGCAATCCTAATGATCCAGCCCCTGTAAACCTATTTTGTTTGTTTTAAATCTGCTGCCTATAAATTTAATTTGGTCATGTTCTTGTGTTATGTTTGTGAAGGAATAAATAACATTTGGCTGTGTAGATGCTCACATGGTTATTTCGAAATAACACTAGTTAACTCGAAATAACAGTGCAGTGTAAATACACCCTTACACACCAAACCAGTCACACAGAGCACTCCAGCTGCCACTCTGTCCAGCAAGAAGCCTCATGAGCAAATCCCCTTAGACACTCCAGGGTTCCGTGTGCCACAGCCAGTACCCACCTTACACAGATGAGTGGTTATGAAAACTAATCTCACCAACTCCAAACAGGTTCTCCCAGTCCCAAAGGACCAGCCACAGTCCCAGGTCAAGGTATACCTTGGATTTTACCCAAAAGAGCACTCTGTGCCAATCCTTTAGAATCTAAAAGTTTATTAATAAAAAAAGAAAAGCTTGAGAGTAAGATTGTTAAAGAGAATACATTACATACATCAATCAACAAGTTCTTGAAGCAGGCTCTTAGCAAAGATGTTACAAACTGCCAACTTAAAAGTCTCTGGTGTACATCCTATGTCAGGATGGGTCAGCAAATCCTTCCCGGCCCTCTGTCCATAGCAAGGATGCTTCTGGAATCAAGAGCAGGATTGAAGACAAGATGGAGGCGCCCTTATGGTACTTTTATATTCCTGGTACCTCCCAAACTGGAGCTGATCACATAATCAAGTGACCTCTGTCAGTCTTTCATGCAAGTAACCATGATGTACTTCCTAGTCTGCAGCTTCCCAGATGCATTCCTCAGGTGTTTATTGGCAACCTTGAGAGTCTTTGTCTATAGAATCATAGAATACTAGGACTGGAAGGGACCTCGAGAGGTCATCGAGTCCAGTCCCCTGCCCTCATGTCAGGACCAACTACTGACTAGACCATCCCTGATAGACATTTATCTAACCTACTCTTAAATATCTCCAGATATGGAGATTCCACAACCTCCCTGGGCAATTTATTCCAGTGTTTGACCACCCTGACAGTTAGGAACTTTTTCCTAATGTCCAACCTAAATCTCCCTTGCTGCAGTTTAAGCCCATTGCTTCTTGTTCTATCCTCAGAGGCCAAGATGAACAAGTTTTCTCCCTCTTCCTCATGACACCCTTTTAGATACCTGAAAACTGCTATCATGTCCCCCCTCAATCTTCTTTTTTCTAAACTAAACAAACCCAATTCTTTCAGCCTTCCTTCATAGGTCTATGCATCATCATTAATTTGCTTAGCCATTCATTGGATAACCATGCCTAGTGCTCTCTCCCAGACAGAAAACATTTAAAATACAAGTACAGAGACCATATTCATAACTTTACATATAAAAATCATACAAATATATGAGTAGTATACATAGAATTAGCATAAGCTTTCATTTGACACCTCACATGCCCACTTTGTACAGAATTTGGGGCAAATACACAACAGTGGGTGAGCAGCAGTGACCTTTTTGCTCACATTAAAATCTAATAATGTGACAGTATTGTTTACGTGAATACTGTACTAATATTAGAATTTAAAAAGTTAAAAAGAATTAGGGTTTGTTTATGAGGTAGGGCACTGCGCTTTACTCTGTTGAGTCCATAGTTTGAAACAGCCCTATGTTAAAAATGCACTATGGAACATTTGATGCACATCAGCAGGGTATAATTAACCTATTAAAAGGCAACAATTTAGTGCAGTTTAGAAGTTGCAGCCCCATAGCGGGCATTACCTTAACATGTAGAAAAACACTTGGTGGGCTTAATGCTTATTTTGGATTCCTACTCTATGATATTTAGCTGAAACATGTCTTCAAAATAATCAACATTAAGGGTAATTTTTTAAAAAATAGGGGGTTTTTTTAATTGAGATTTAGGCTCCTTAATTACTTAGGCCCTTATGAAAATATTACTGTAAAGCTCTTTCTGCATTGATCTCATAGCAGTTCAATTTTACCAGCACTTTACAGTGGGCTAATGATTGAAAGCTTCTGCTTTGTGGGGATCATAAAGGAGAAGTTAACATTTACTGCAGCAATAACACAAAAAATAGATAAGAAAAGTTGGTTACATAAGAACAAAAGGATGGCCATACTGGGTCAGATCAAAGGTCCATCCAACCCAGTATCCTGTCTGCTGACAGTGGCCAATGCCAGGTGCCCCAGAGGAAGTGAACCGAACAGGTAATGATCAAGCGATCTCACCCCTGCCATCCATCTCCACCCTCAGACAAACAGAGGCTAGGGACACCACTTTTTACCCATCTTGGCTAATAGCCATTAATGAACTTAACCTCCATGAATTTATCTAGTTCTCTTTTAAACCTTGTTATAGTCCTAGCCTTCACAACCTCCTCAGGCAGGGAGTTCCACAGGTTGACTATGTGCTGTGTGAAGAAGTCTTCTGTAAAAGCTGTTCAGTCCTGTTATCAACACCATTCCACAGAGCCTCAAACTTAGAGAAGCTATTGCAGTGCTGGATAAATTCTAAGTAATGTTTGAACATCAGGTGAGTAGAATACGACAAACAAGAAGGATTAAATATAAAATTAAAACAAATCTCTTGGCATAAGTCGATCATAAATGTTTGAGTTCGTGACTGACTGATTAGTAAAATAAAAACCACAGTGTTGGATACATGTGGGAGAGGTAAAGGAGAACGATTGAGACATAAGGAACCCTCAGTGAATACTGTTGTTGATAAGCATTAGTTTATTGCTGTGACCCTTCTGCTCTGACTCTTGAAGGAGGCATATACCACTCTTTTAAAAGGAGTAATAACAGGATTACTTGTTGTGAGGCACTGTACATTTCAATTCAGAATGTGCTAGTACTTCAGAGCATAAATATAAATCCTAGCTGTGCTGAGGTGCATGATTTTTTTTAAGTAACCCTCAGCCAAGAAAACAAGATGGCCTATATCGTTGAGGCAGTGCTACAGACACTGAATTAATTATCCCACTTCAGAGTTTTGTGGTCTATAGTAAGAGGTTATTAAAATAAAATAGTAACACTGCTACTTATCGTCTTTTAAAATTATGTTAAAACAGTCATTTGTTGTTGGGCCTGTATGGTTTAGGGTAGTTTAATCAGGATGTTGGAATTTCAGCATAGAGGTGTTGATGAAATTGCACCCAAAATCCAGTCTCTTTCATCTAAAATGCCAGTTTTACAGGCAGGTTTTGAAACATTCAAAAATGAGGTCGGCTTTCTTTCTATAGCACTGTATCATCTACCATGTGACAAATTGTATTTATTTGTGTATTAATATTAAGGTGAATGCTATAAAACTAGAATGAACAGCATTACACTAGAGTTATTCTGTATGCTTCTGATTTACCTGCTAATAAGGATCCCTGCAATAATTGTAGGTGTTCTTGAATCCTTTATCTATTGCTCTGTTACAATTTTGACATCTGATAAATTCATGCCATTGAATATTGAAAATAAATAAGTGATTAGAGAAAAAGTGAGTCCTGTCTATGACACAACCAAGTAGGAGAAACTTGATGTTTGATGGTTGCCATGCTCAAGTTAGCTATGTGCCCTACAAATGTTGCCATTTAAAACTGGGGAAAGTGCAATGTAATTTACAAAAAGGTGATGTAATACTAGAGCTTTAGTGTGAGTTTGGCAGGTAATATTAACAAAAAATTCACTGCTATAGTCCTGACTTGTATGTTCTGCTGTTAGTCATATCCTGGGCATGTGAAAAATTTAAAATTACCAAGTCATTTCTATCATATACTTTTTCAAAATATGATGTTTTATAAGAAAATGTATGAAAGAGAGAGAAACTGTATCTCAAAGTGTTTTTCTGACTGCCCACTAATCTAGAGATAATAATCATGGTCTTATGATTGCCAGTGAAGAAATAAAAGCAGAGCTGTGTGTGTACAAAGTGTGATTTTTAACATTGCTTTCTCAACAATATCTACACAGGAAGTGCATAATGTCAGAGTTGTAGAACAGCATCAAACCAATTTTATAAATTTTATCAATGCCAGATGATGAGGCAGCATTCTAATCACCTCAAGGCAAAATTCAGAACCTCTCACTATGCAGTCATAGTCTGCTTTTATAATCTGAATGAAAAGAATTCATTTACTAACTTTTTGTTTTTCTTCTGATCTTAGTCTTATGGAAATTAAACTCTAGAAAGATTTTAAAAGATGAGATTGGAAACTGATTCAATATACTGTTATTTCTAGAGAATAAAACAGCATTGGATAAACACATGGATCAAAATATCAAAAAGATTCTTAAAGCTTGGTGAAATGGGAAATAAATAAGGATGGATTACAAAAAACACTTTTTATGGAAAAAGTATTTTAAAAAACAAGCTGAGAAAAACAAAAACTAATATTCAGATATTGTACTGTGGGAAAGTATATTTTCACATCTATAATATTAATAACTGGGAGTAATATCATTTGTTTAAAATAAAGATACCTTTTGCCAGTCCCAAAAATATTCCTGTATTCACTACAATGTGATTTTTGAAAATCTAAAGTAACAGTTGTTTAACTATTTTCAGATGGATATTGAGATTACTGTAATTATAGTGGTCAAAAAACACTTAGCACCCATCAAAATATACATAAATATATATATCCACTTACAAAAGTGGTGCCTAGAAATATAAATCACCAACAGTAAGTGGAAAGCTCTTTAAATCCGTTAATGATTGTTAGTAAGGTTAATGTTCATGAAATGTATTTTAAGAGGAATCCTTTGGAATATCTTTATTTGATTTGCAGAAGCAATGTGCCAAGGCCTGCCACATAGGCATAATGTTTTTTAACTCAGTATATACAAGATAAATAAAGTATCCAAAAGTGCTATAAATGTTATATGCTTTACATTAGGCTGGCTTACTGTCAGTAATCTATTCTGTTCTCTGAATGGAAATATGGCAACCATTCTGTACAAGGACATTACATTCATGTGGTTTTGGTTGCAAAATGAAGACTAGCCAAATGAAACGGGGGGCTGGGGAGAGGTTTAAATCAGCAAAATGCAAACTGCAAATTATCATAATTAAAATGTCATGAAGATACTGGAGCTAACACCTGAACTCTTGTGAAAAGAAATGTAGACTCTTGACTCACCACAAATTAGGTCCGATTTCTTGTAGTTCCCAGATTTTTCTTTGAGGATACCAATCCAGGTTCTTTTGATAAAGGCTTGTCAGTATTAAACAATCAATCCAAAGCAAATTAGATGTAAATACAGAAGAAAATGGAGAGGACAAAATTTCACCAATGTCTGTTTAATAAATCATTGATCATATATTTACCTAATCCTAACCTATGATCTATGAAAATTAATTCCATCCTACCGTGGGGAAAAAATCTTTATATCTTTTTCTGGCACTTACTTTAATCTTTTGCATCATAAATAACATTCAGATAAAATTAGCATCTCCATGTTGTTAGTTTAAAAATGGGTTGTGTTTTGTTTTAATTCCTAGACTATAACTGGTTTGATACTTTATTCAGTTAATTCCTTATCTCATTCCTTTTGATCCACTGCATCAAGATTACCTTCTAGCTTCTTCTTCAAAAACAGTAATGATATAGCCTGAATATATTTTTAGAAATTAAAAGTTTATTCTCCATTCTCCAATCACTGCAGATCGGTTATGGCAGAGAATTCCCTTTATCTGTGGAAACTTTCTGTTGACAAAGATAGCTCCATTTGTCTTTGAGCCAGCTGCCCACCTCCTGCTTTACCCCAGTTGAAGCTGAAGAAGGAAGCAGGTCAGGAGCATTTATTTGGCATCAGGATGATTAAATGGAACAGAGCCACTGATTGTCCATTCGTGCAAGATCCAAAATATACATTAATACTTGTGGCGTAAGTCAAACAAGCAAGAGAATCTGGGAGGTCACAACCAGCTCCCCATAACAGCCACTCTCCCATATGTCTAAATGCAGCTCAGATGCAGATGAGAATCAGGAATAATGTACTGTGGCCCTCTGAAGAGTTTTAAATCTTATATATAAATTCTTATTTATATATAAATGACATATATATTCTTACTGCAAATTCTCAATAAGAAACATATCACTGTGTTTTAATGTATCATTGTGATGACACAGGGTATTTATCTTTTCTTCTCAAATCTGTGTGATGTAACTCAGGTGGTTTATTTTGGAGATACCTGAGATTGATCTTTCCTTTCTTTGAGTCGGTCTTCTGGGTACAAAGTATATCCATCCTCACTGTGAATCTTCTCTTCATTTGTTGTTTCTAGCTGATGTAATCAAAGTGAGGCTCCAAAAGCCATTTTCTCTGCTTTAAATTTCAAGATGTCATGGATTTAAGGGCAAGAATCAGTTACTGTGGTTGAGAGGTGGGAAGAATCATACCCCTGAAAGAAAAATATAAAAGACTTTCTGCATGAAAACTCAAGAGAATTCCTCTCCAGTATGTGGTAAAAACCCATGTAGGAGAGTTTACGTCCCCAACACAGCAGCTGCAGATAAGTTTGAAATGTTATCAGAAGTTTTAAAGAATATTAATTATTTTTTTAATTGAGTGGAGGATTCTAAGCCCAATAAGTCTTGATAAATTCATAGACTCAATATATTTTCTTGACAATTTAGCAATTTGAGATGAAAGAATGACCTGTTTTCAGACTTTTGTTATAAGTAGGAAAGTAAGTTGTTTAGGCTCATCCTAGTCCCTGTTTTTCTACATCACAAAACTGCTTTTCACCTTTAGAAGCTAAATAATATGTAGCTCCAGGCAGTAGTTAGACAAATTCTTACCAGATGGCTATATGGTGATCTACGTGAAATATTTTTAGAGGGGTAGCCGAGTTAGTCTGTAATTAGAAAAACTTAAAAAAACAACCAATAGTCTAGCAGCACCAGATGAATGAAGAAGAGGGTTGTACCCACGAAAGCTCATGGTACCATCTACAACATGTTTTGTTAGTCTTTAAGGTGCTGCTAGACTATTGGTTGTTTTTTAAGTTTTTACGTGAAATATGTTGGTCTCTGTCCATCTTCCAGATCACAAATACTACTACAAAAGATACTTTTTTAGCTGACTTAGGGTTCCTTCCTTCGTCTGTCCATCCCAAATCTAAACTTTCCCTACAAGAGATAAGTCAGTCTCCCTTGTATTCAGAGTAAACATTAAAAACGTAAGTGAGTCAGCAAGAATTAAGTTGCAGTTACCTGATGTGTTCCTGCACCTGTTAGCAAAGTGAAACAATCAGAGTATCTTACAGCTGTGAGGGACTGAATAAGCATAGAAATGAGATGGTCCTCTTAGCCGAAGAAGTCCCTTTAGAGTAGGGCAAAGTCTGCACTATTCCTGACCCCGCTTTACCTTTTCTGTGAATAAATGACTTTATATTCTACTTATTCTGCTGCTTTTCACAAGCATCTCATTCACGCACATGATTAAAAATAAATATCAGAAGAATGAATTAGAACGTAATTCCAAGTCTTGACTCGAGAGGCCCAGGACTAGAATAACAAGGGTATTACAGGTCAGAATTAAAGTGCACTGATCAAACCATGGGGGGAAGCTTGCACAGCACATTCCTGCATTATGCTCTGTTCTAGCCAGTACTGCTGTTCATTCACTTTCATAAACACTAAAGCAGTTGCAACTTAAAAAGCAAAATGGAGAACGTATAAATTAGAATACCAAAAAGGCTTGAAATAATGATCGGTAATTATGGCTTTCCCATTTTTTTCCATCACTAACAAGACTTCATTTTGGAACTCAATAAATTATCTCTTCATACAACTTGACTTGTCTTGCAAGAATTGAACAAACACTTTTTGGGGATAGCTTTGGACAGTCAATAATTCATTGATAGAATTGTATTAGTAATTGAAGAGACAAAGAAACAACCCCCCTAGAAAAAGCAGTTGAAAGAAAACAAGTATCATTCTGGTCATAATACAGAAGTTCAGCAGAGAACATTTAAAACATATGATAAACTAACAAAATAGACTCAGTGTTAATGTAACTTCTGTCTCACCACTTTTTGGTTTTCTCTGTTCTGTCTTTTACAGATGTTCATTTTTTAGTAAAGTTTATAAAACACATAATACATTTTAAAAAATACTTAATTTCATATTAGGCCATATTTTTGAAGATTCATCAACTCAATTTACTGTCCATATAGGAAATTATAAATTGGAAGAATTATCATTTCAGTAAATTGCATTTTACAAGACAATATTATGTTTGTTTTGAGGTCCCTCTGCTTTTTATTTCCTTTAAGTGTGGTTCTTGTAGTTAAGTATTACGGATGATACAATGTTAAATTAATGAATCAAAGCAGAAAAGCAGGATCCCTGTTTTGGTTGTCCCCTACATTTGACATATTTCTAATGGGCTCTTAAAAGAAGCCATTTATCATACTCTTTTGTTGTCTTTGCTAATGTAAAGAACAGCGTTTTAAGGTTCCAATTTACTTTTGAGCCAAGTTCTTCATACCAGACTTAACAAGAGTGAAGCAATACATTCCCTTTGTTTACATCAGAGATTTACTGCCCATTAACTTTGACTCTGTTTCTCCTGAGTGGCTTTACATTCTTAGAAGATTAAACTCATGTAAATATTGTTCTCTTTGCAGTGAGGAACTACGCAAAGAAGTGCGCCAGCTGAAACGTGAACTACTAGAAGCAAAGCAAAAGAAAGAAGAAAATTCTACAAAATCAAAAGAAAAGAAAGTGGAAGGTAGGCATGTGGTATAGACAATGGTTATTATAAATGTTTCAATTAACTTCCCATCTTCAAGGTTTATTTGGTTTCATGTAGATGAATTTAAACATAATTGCTGAATTGGCTACAAGGGAAAAAATCCTTGAAAATGTACAATAGTAGCAAAAAAGTATACAAATTTGTAAGTAAAATATAAAATGGCATTCTATACTCTGTTAAATAGGTTTATTTGTATGTGTGTTCCATGCATATACATTTATTGGTATGTGTGTTCCATGCATATACATTCAGCTGAAGCAGCTGAAAAGTCTATTGTTGTTTCTCTGTTTTATTGTATTATTTAACAATATCCATTAGAGCCTGTAATTCAGGCTCTAGTAGTGGCAATTTTTTTCAAAAATATGTATTTTGTTGTAGCCTTAACATTTTTTTTTTCTGTAACATGGTTGTGTAGACATGCAAAATTTAACTTGAAAAATGTTTGCTATAACATGAATCAAGTTCTGCTGCCATCTCTTTTCATTCTTATTCAAGTGAGTGCATATGTTCATTAGAGTAGGCTGTGCACATCTCATGCACTGGTGCTGGAGAGTTTTCTCTAGCAATATCCATAGTGGCGGGCCATACCTCTACCCTAATATTCTTATGCTCTGAGCCAAGTATATAAAGGATGGAGCCTTCCCACCCATTCTTCAGTTCCTTCTCACGGTCCATGGCTGGTGGTCAAAGCATGTCTGTTTGTTCCTTCAGTGAACAAGCCGTTTTTAGTTAATTTTTTGTTTGTCAGTTATTTAGTGGTACTCATTCTCTGGTCTTTGAACTCTCTTTCTTTTCTTTTGCTTTACCTGTTGTCCTCTATAACCCAGTTACAGGATGGAAAGGGTTTAATAGCTAATTATTGAAGGTGTCATGTGTACCTAGTTACTTGCTTCTCAGCCAGATGGTTGGTACTGGGAGGCATCAGGTGATAACTAGATACCTGATCCTCATGAAAGGGGAAAGGGTTCAATCCGAAGAAGAGAACCAAAAGGGACTCCAGTGAAGGAGCATGAGCCAGAATCTTCAAAAGACCAGAGTCCTCAGAGAGACTTATTCTGAGGAGCCAGTACACAGCCCCAAAGCTGGAGGAAAACACTCCAGAGCAGCAGAAGGAGATAGAAAACAGAGACAAGACAAAGGTGTATTTGTTGAGAGATTTTAATTAATAGCTTGAGCTTTTGTTTCCCCAAAAGAGGTTGGACTTTAGATGTTTCTCAGTTGGATGGATGAATAGTACACAGAGATGGACAACATGGAGTTGGCATTAAAGATGCCGATTGCAGAAATATCATGCCTTAATGCAAGGGAGGGCTGTAATAGGGAATGCACACCCTAACATCCGTAGTTAGTAGGAGTAGCCTCTTGACTCTGTCTGGTACTTATGGAGCCTATGCCCTTGTCCCCTGTCTTCAAATTCTGCTCCAGGAGTCACAAAACTGATGGCCTTTCTCTCACAGCCTGAAGTTCTTAGGTGAGGATCACATCATGGACAACAGGGTTTGATTTTCCAAGACAAGAACTAAGGAACCGAGAGAACACTCTGTGTACTTGATCATTGAGGCCCCTTTTTGTCCTGCATTGGTACAGCCTCAGCTGACTAAAGGTTGTTCCTTCTGATCCAGGAGTCCTACCCCCAGCATTCTCTGGGGATATAGATGGGAGGAGATCCCCTTTGCCACAACATACTTCAAAGAGGCACAAGTGCTTGGATCATCCTCAAATGCCAAAACCAAAGAAGAGGATGAGTTCCACATCAGAATGCTTGGTGTGGGACTCCTCAACCACAGAGGCTAGCCACTCAGGTAGCAAATGTAGAATACACCGTTCAGCCCACCCTTCCCTGGTGTTGCTGTCGCATTTCAGGACAATTGCTCATGTAACATCAAACAAGGACCCCACTCTAGGCTTCTGGCTCACCAGCCATTCACTCTTTTGATTGAAGGCACCCACCTCTCTTTCTTCTGACTGAGTATTTAAAGGCTGCACAGTCCCTTGACTATATTTTGAAACCTGCAGCAAAAGATGGGCTGCCTAAAGAGACCTCATTTACTTGAGCTTCAGAGATGGTACACAATGTAATTGCCAAAAGGTAAGTTACCCTTTCTAATCAAGTATGTTGTAGTCATAAGGTTAAAACGCTGAAGAGAATACTCATTAGAAACAACACAAGAACGTCCAGTTAATAATTTTACCGGAGATCACCCCAACTCCAACATGCATTCTAGCAGGTGAGTAGTCCTTCCAAATCTCCCACCCAAAAGTTTTCACAAATTCAGGTTCACAAAACCTTTTGCTTGTTAATAAGGACCCTTTTCCCTCTGTAATGCATTCCTTTATACAGTTTGGGTCTTTGAAGAAACCGTGAATAGGTAACCAGCATTCCCTTGATCCAACTATCTACTAGGAAATTCACTTCACGTGTATTGTCCCCAGAAATCCTTTGATGTTCCTAATACTTCCCAGAAATGGCATTAATCTGGACTTTCTCTTAAAGAAATCCCATAAAAATCCCACAATAGTACCTAAACTATTGTATTTTTAATACTGTGAACTCCTAAAATACTTAATTCAGTAAAGTTTAACTTAATCCCACAAGGTTTGTCCAGGATATGATTGGGGGCTGGAGCACATGGCTTACGAGGAGAGCTTATTTAGTCTACAGAAAAGAAGAGTGAGGGGGCATTTGATAGCAGCCTTTAACTACCTGAAGGGGTTCCAAAGAGGATGGAGAGAGGCTGTTCTCAGTAGTGACAGATGACAGAATAAAGAGCAATGGTCTCAAGTTGCAGTGGAAGAGGTCTAGGTTGGATATTAGGAAAAACTATTTTACTGCAGGTTGAACTTCCCAAATCTGGGACTCTCTGTTCCAGCAACATCCATGGTCTAGAAAGATTCTGTGATATTACCGGACATTGTATCTGTCACAGCCATATCCTAGTGGCTTGACAAGATCAGAGCTGTCGACTCCAAGACTATCAAGACAGACTAATTTCTTGGTACAGATGAGCCATGGTATCCAACCAGTTCTGAAACAATAGCAGCTACAGTGTCTACTGCTATAGCAAACTACCCACATTCAACCAGCCAAATAGCCACATTGTTCAAGTCAAATAGCCACACTCAACAAGCCAAATAGCCACATGTGGCTAGCATTTTTTGACACCCTGATGCTAGAGCTTGTCACCTCTGTTCACAGCAGGGCAAAGGTTCATTTCAATAGTGATTGCTTTAGTGGCATACACAATTGCAAAAGATATCCTGAGCCTCTCAGTACTAGCCTTGCTGATTATTCTAGGTGGCAGTGTCTTTCAGGCCTGTCACGTGGTGCACTCATTGACTCCCACATCAGGGTCTATTATGGTACTAGCAACTTCTGATACTAGTACAAGCAATCTCAGTGCCAACTCCAAGCCTAACAGTTCTGCTCTGTTGTAGCGCATGTTATGGATAGCTTGAAAGCTCTGATGGGGCTGGAGTGCAAATTTTTGGTCTAGACATAATTGGCCTTTGGTCCATACCAATCCCATCATTGGTCCTGCTGGTTACTGTGGGGAATGCCTCCAGCATGTAGAGCCTTGTCTCCACTGTTCTACAGTTCCCGAAGAAGGAAGTTTCCCGAATACTAAAAGACCCATACAAAATTAGTACCTGGCAACCAGTATACTACAGAAACAAATGCCAGATCAGAAACAAAAGGAGTGGCACTGCTTGCTGCCGGCTTCTGCCAGGCCTCCAGCATCAATAGCAAAAGTCCAGCCTTAGGCAAGTTCTAACTTGCCTTCTCTGATCACATTGTCTTCTTCACTTGGTAAGGCCCTGGTACAAATGTAATCTCCTCTGGCACCAGATGACTTTAAGTCCTACCAGATGCTGCTGAAAAGGATGAATACATCTCAAGGAATACAGACAAAGTTTTTTGGAAATTCCCCACAAATGGACATTTTACACAGAGCTATGTTCAGGGAGAGTCATTCTCCCTATAAATGGTGCAGTTATGCAGCCTATAAAACCTGTATGGCAGACTCCATCATCAAAGTGCACAGAATGCCAATACCAAGTTCCTTTGCAAGGATACAAACAGTTTTATCATCACCCGCCCTTGGATCTCTGGAAGTGATAGCAGTAAATGAAATACATTGCCAGGATAGAGCAAAAGTGACCGTGAAAGACAAAGATATTGGACCTTTTTGGCAGGAAGATTTATTAAACCGATTGGCAGGAAGATGTATTCAGTTGCGGGCTTACAGCTATGCATAGTGAATCATCAAGCCCTGTTGGGATGAGATGGACAGATTCCTTAGCAGTTCGCCAGATTACTCCAACATTCACTTACAGTTTCTTCTGGTGGAAGAAACTTAGCTGGTTCCAATTTCTGCACTGGAGGATTCCTTGGCTGAGGAAGATACAACTGTTTGTCATGGCAATGACAGTAACCATGCATTACTCATCATGGCTTCAGTCCCTTGGGGATTCCAAGTACAACAGACTACTGAAGAGCTCCCCTTTGAGGGTTGGGTATTATTTTCCTTAAAGACTGACAAAGCGATACATACATTAAAGACTCAAAAGTAATATTGAAATCCCTAGATCTTTTTACACCAGCCCTGAAAAGAACAAAATTTTGCTCTCAATTTCTTCGGAGGCAGCAGTATTGCATTCCTAGACAGGCAGATCAGTACAGGGCAAAGCACAAAAAGCAAAGGAGACGACCCCATCCATTGCCCTCCACTGTTTCCACCACACAACCACATGTCTGAGGCTGTTTGACTCCCCCGTTAAGGATGGCAGAATGACTTGCTGGCTAGCACCAAAAATCATCCCTCCTGTGAGAGCAGGTTGTCACATTTGCTAAGTACATGGCAGTCCATCACTTCAAACAAGCAAGTGCTAAGCAAGGTGGAATCAGGGATATACCCTGCAGTTCCTGTCTTCTCTCCCCTTCACATTCACCTTCCCTTTCCCTCATAAAGGGCCCATCTCATGAGTCTGTATTAAGTCCTGATAATGCAAGGTACTTCTGTCTTTGGTCCTCTTTTGGGGCCTTCCTTCTTTGTTTACTGTTTTTTTGGCATGTCTACAAGTTTGAATGTTGCTACTAAGCAAGCAGTTTTAAGAGAATAACAGGAGGCAGTGACTCCACCAAAAAGATCTTAACCTCCATCCCCTTTCTGAGTAAGGATTTCTAAATCGCCTTTTGATTAGTAGAGCCTGGGATCTTCTTGGTCATAACCCATTGTCCTTTGATTTAGGCCTTGTCTACACTAGAAGCTTACAGTGGCACACTTCTACCAATATAGCTGTGCTCCTGTAAGAGCATTTGTGTAGACACATGGTGACAATGAGAGAGAGCTCTGCAAACAACATGAGAAACCCAGCTCAATAAGTGGCGATAGCAGTGTCCAGCGGACAGCATCTCCCGCCAACACAGAACTAGGCATGAAAGCAGTTTTGATGTAAAAATTTATGTTCCTTGGAGATAAAGGTGCATGTGTTTTCTTTTCATACGCTTGAGTGACAAAAGTTTTGCCAATATAAGTGCTAATGTAGACATGGACTTAGAAAAGTTATTTGTGCTGATTCACATACTTCATGCTTATGCTTTCTCAGGGCAGACATGCATATGGGGCCTCATGCCCAAAGTAAGAAATCACAAGAACTGTCTCCCTGTCTGAGACACTGAGGAACTGTGTGAAAGGTTATTTCGCACTATGAAAGCTCAAAGCCCAGGTGCTTCAAAAGCTAGGTTTTAAACTCATTTAACATAAACTTATTAAAGTATTTTCAATTTAAAGTTTAATGTAATGTTAATACCACTGTAGGCTTGTATGTTCTACGTTACTGTCTGGTGTTGCTGATTTACAAAAGTAATTTCAAGCAAGAGTGAGGCAAAATGGTACGCATTGCACTATTCTGTGCAGTGTAGTTGTGGTTCTTGGACTTGGGTAGATTGTCCATCAGGGAGAAGGAGCTGGAATCGCAGTGTAGTGGGGCAGCTGCCCACTATGGCCAGAAGGAGTAAAGCAGACTGGAGGGAGCCTGTGCAAAGTCCCAGACTATGAGGAAAGGGCTCTTAGAAGGAGCTAATCAAAAGGCAGCTTACCGGAGCAGCTCTGGTTATAAGGAGCTGCTCAACGGAGGAGAGGGCAGTTGGGGTCTGACCAGGGAAGGTGCAGGACTGGTTCCCGTAGAAGAACTTTGGACAGAGCAGTGCTGGGCAGGCTTGGAGGAGCAGAGTAAGAGAGGCTCCAGTCTGATACCTGCCAGGCTGCAGACCTTGATACAAAAGCCAGGAGGGTGCAAGGGTCAAAGGAGAAGTGGCCCAGTGAACAGGAGGCAGTAAAAGGAGAATGAAGGAGGACAGGACAGAGCTGCTGCCAGAGGGTCCCTGGGTCAGGATCCAGAGTTGTGGGTGGGCCTTGCCTCCCCCTTCCCCGCTCCTCCTTGCACCACACATTGCCACCAAGGACCGTGGCCAATACAGACTGCAGCTTGATCCTGATGTAAGAGAATAGACCCCTGTCTGCAGTTGCCCAAAGTGGAAGGTGTAGAGACTGAGGACTGCTGATATCCTCCAGAAGAGGGGCGAGAAACCAGAGTGTAGTGAACACTGCCTGAAAGCAGCGTTCCAAAGAGGACACCGTAATCCTGGGATCAGGACACGAGTCCAGAGCAGACCATAGAGAGAGCACAAAGCTAACAACGGGTGAGACACCAGCCAGAAGAGGTCTCCCCTGTGAAGGCTACGTCTAGACTACAGGGGTTTTTTTTCAGAAAAAGATACACAAATTGTGAACCACAATTTGCATATCTTTTTCCACTTTTTTTTTGCGTTGGGGTGGGGGGGGGAGAGGCTTTTCCGAAATTTGGCCTGTCTACATGGGACCAAATTTCGGAAAAACCTCCTTCTTCGGAACATCCCTTCTTCCTCTCACCAAGAGGCATACATGGATGCCGAAAGAATATGCCCACTTTTTCGGGAAACTGTCCTAGAAAAGCTCTGCAGTCTAGATGTAGCCTGGAAACAGAGCTGATTCCCATTGTGACCAGCAGGAGGCACAATGGCAGTGAGTTATGCTCCTTTACACCCAGAAACATGAGCAGATGTTGCACCCAAACCTTCAGTCACTACACCTCACAGCCTCAATGGCTAATCCTAAAGGAGGCACACTATTTGAAAGCAATGCAGAAAGTCCTACTTTACAGTAAGGAACTATCTACAAGACTTATTTATCTTAATAAGTAGAAGCAGTCACTATTTGGGTGGCTTCTCACAATGTGCCTCCTTGCAATCTGTAATTCAAAAGATATTGGACTATTTGTTACACTCAACAGAGTCCGTTTTGGCAGTCAGCTCTAGCAATGTGCACAAAATTTGGCATTATGGATTGGACTGTATTTTCTAACCATGATCATCATGTTCCTGAAAGGCCCAAAAAGATTGTCCTACTTCATAGTGGTATTTTAACTCAGCCCTTATGCGTCTCCCTTTTGAACCATTAGCCACCAGCTAGTTCTTGTATCTGTCAACAAAGGTTTCCTTTCTAATATCCATCACCTCAGCAAGAAGAGTAGAGGAGCAGCAATGATCTGGTTATGGCTCGTTTGTACATGGTTTTTACAAAGGGAATTTTTATCTTAGATTACATGCTACTTTTCTTTCCAAAGTAGTATCTGATTTTTATCTCAACTAATCAATATATTTTCTGGTCTTTTTTCCAAAAACACACCCTCAAAAAGATGAGCAAAAGCTTCACAAGTTGGATATTTCCCAAGCACTAGCTTTTTATCTGGAAAAAACCCAAGCCTTCTTGGGGTCTTACATGGAACAATTGAAAGGGCATCCTGTTACAATACAATGACTGTCCAAGTGGACCAGTTGTTTTGTCATGTGTTACAAGATCAAGGGCATCATATTTCCAGAAAGTTGTGTGCCTCCAACCAGAACACTGTTATAGTTCAGGGCAACTGCTCCTGAAATTCCCCTTTGTGGTACAGCAAAGGCAGCCACTCAGGTTTCTGGCTTCCTAGCTACTGCCTTTTTAGATAGAAACCCATCTCCCTCTCCCTCCTAACTGCTGGTGTACTTCCAGGCTTACTAGTTTCCTCCCTTCACTCCCCTAGACAAAAAACAGGCTCCCTAAAAAGGCTTCTCTTGCCTTCTCTTAATAGCCAGCATAAGAACATAAGAATGGCCGTACTGGGTCAGACCAAAGGTCCATCTAGCCCAGTAGCCTATCTGCCGACAGTGGCCAGCGCCAGGTGCCCCGGAGGGGGTGGACCAAAGACAATGATCAAGCCATTTGTCTCATGCCATCCATCTCTAGCCTCTGACAAACAGAGGCCAGAGACAGCATTCCTACCCCCTGGCTAATAGTCTTTTATGGACCTAATCTCCATGAATTTATCTAGCTTCTCTTTAAACTCTGTTATAGTTCTAGCCTTCACAGCCTCCTCTGGCAAGGAGTTCCACAGGTTGACTATGTGCTGTGTGAAGAAGAACTTTCGCTTATTAGTTTTAAACCTGCTACCCATTAATTTCATTTGGTGTCCTCTAGTCCTTATATTATGGGAACTAATGAATAACTTTTCTTTATTCACCCTCTCCACACCACTCATGATTTTATATACCTCTATCATATCCCCCCTCAGTCTCTTTTCCAAACTGAAAAGTCCCAGTCGCTTTAGCCTCTCCTCATATGGGATCTGTTCCAAACCCCTGATCATTTTAATTGCCCTTTTCTGAACCCTTTCCAAGGCCAAAATATCTTTTTTGAGCAGTTGTAAGTTACTACCTAGCGCTTCCTGTGCAAGCATATCGAAAAGCATTTCAGAGAAAACATGCTATAAAGAATAAACTGTACATGTAGGCTATTAAACTTTCCAGAGATCCTCCCATATGTCTCCAACATGGGCTCTGGTAGCCAAGTCCTAAAAACCTGTCTCTGCCCACCCCCACCCTACCCATGGGATGTTTTGTGGTCAGTGATTCTTCCAGTGCTTCCCTAAGGGCACATCTAGGCTACGTTTTTCTTTCGAAAGAAGATATGCAAATTCGGCACAAATTTGCATATCTTCCGATCACTTTTCCGAAAGAGGTTTTTTCAAAAAAGCAAGCAGTGTAGATGCGGTTCTTTCAAAAAAGGGTTTTTTTTTTTTTCAAAAGAACCGCATCTAGACTGATTGTTTTTTCTGAAAAACCTTTTTCAGAAAAAACAATCGGAAGATATGCAAATTTGCACCATATCCGTCCGGCACCTAGCTGGGAATTCAGAAAATACCGGAAATTGCACATTGTTCATGACTCAGTGCACATAACAAAATGTATTCTGCTCATGGATGGAAAAATCTGCACATGGATAGAAAAAATGCAGGGAACATTGCTGAGATGGGGGGGATCACAGCTAGTGTTCAAGGAGAAGATGGTATGAGTGTCTGGGTGAAGGGGCCAGCAGGTAGGGCCTGGGGGAGGTGTGGGTTTCCGGGTTAAGGAGAGCTCCAGGGCTAGGCTTGAGCACTGGGAAGGTAGGGGGTGCATGTAAGTGTCTGGACTGCCGTTGGGCTCTGGTGGGTAGCAGGTGAATCCAAGTCTCTGACTGGGGAAGGTGGCCTATGACTGGGATCTGGGGGAGGAGGGAGCTAGGGGGTGCATGCGAGTGTCTGGACTGGAGGGGGCACAGCTGGGCCCTGTTGGGGAGCAAATACGTGCAGGTGTCTGGTTGGCAGGGGAGCCCGTACCTTGGCTCTGGGAAGAGGAACTGTGGGTGTGTGGCCACCCTACAGGGTTCTGGGGAAGAGAGGCAGAGAAACAGAAACTGGGTTGTCGTAGGGATTTTCATAACTCTCTACTTCTGGAAGAATTTTTTTATGTTTGTACTATTACAGATATAGTTGCTGATAGGTGTTTTGATACAAATGACAAGAATAATTGACACTGGCATGATTATGTAGTGTCATTTTGACAAATACAATATGCAGAATTTGAAAATATTGTGCACATAATTTTTAACATTTTGGTGCATAGTTCCCCAAGGAGGCATGATCTTACTTATTGCATTCAGTTCATGGCAGCTTGTGAGAGAGATGAAAAAATTAGAGTTTGGACCAAAAATGATCAGTGGGCTGGAAGAATTCATTTAAGAACAAAAGGTTTTGTTTTGTTTTTTGGTTTTTAAAGAAATTTTATATACTTAGATTAGTTTAGCTTTTGTTAGTGTGTCACTTAAAGTGAACACCAAGAAAGGAGAAGAATTTTAGTGTGTAAGAGGGACTACCAAGTTAGATCTCAGGGCTTGTCTACACTTGAAACACTACAACAACACAGCTGTGGGACTACGTCTGTGCTCATATAGTACAGGGCTGTGTCTACACTGGCATGATTTTCTGGAAATGCTTAAAACGGAACAGTTTTCCATTATAAGTATTTCCGGAGAAAGAGCGTCTACATTGGCAGGATGCTTTTCCGGAAAAGCCCTTTTTCCGGAAAAGCGTCGTAACCGTGGCCGCATCGTCATTTTTGCGATCGGGCTTTTTTCTTGAGAAAAGACTGCTGGGCTGTCTACACTGGCCCTTTTCGAACAGTTTTCCGGAAAAGGACTTTGCCCGAGCAGGAGCAGCATAGTTTTTTCCGAAACGCAGCTGATTTCTTACAGTAGATCGTCAGTGCTTTTCCGGAAATTCAAGGGGCCAGTGTAGACAGCTCACAGCTTATTCCGGAAAAGCGGCTGCTTTTCCGGAATAAGTGGCCCAGTGTAGACACAGCCCAACAGTATAGATACTCACTACAGCAACAGGAAGCATTCTCCTGTCAGCATAGTTAATCCATTTTACCAAAAGGTAGTAGCTGGATTGATGGAAAAATACTTCTCTTGACCTAGTATTATCTACACTGTGGACATAGACTGACTTATCACTGGGATGGATGGATTTTTCACACCTTTGAGCGACGTAGCTGAGTTGATCTAACTTTTGTTTGTAGACCTGACCTAAAGCATTTAAGTTAAATATCAGGAAGAACTTAATATTGAAAAACACTAGGCTACAAAATAGTCTACCAAAGAAAAAGTATTTGCCCAGTCACTTGAAATGTTTAAGCAACTGGCCAAAATATAATAAAATATATCGTTAACAATTTTGAATTGGCAGAGAAATAGGTGACTTAATAGATCTTTTCACTTCCTAACTTCTGTACTCATTGTGGGCATGAAATATCACAACCTGAGACTGATTCATCCCTGCCTGATACTCATTTTTTCAACAAAGAATTTTAAATAGATGACATGGCCCAATGATGATGTTTTCTCTGTGACTGATAATTGGTGAAAGTGATCCATCAGACTTAAGACAACTCTTGCATGCCTCCTTGTGTAAAAATGTATTGGGTTGGGGAGTACCTCACCATTCTTGCTGGCAGCAAGGGACACTTGGCTTCCCATGTTCCCTCTCCAGTTTGAAATCTGAGATGCGCCTTTCTGTGTAGACTTGTATACATGATATTCAGTTTGCACAACTCAGTCTCAAATACTTGGGGCTTGGAAAGGTCCCAGAGTTAGGTATTTGGAATAGTATTTTATATTTTTGATACGCCAAAAATCTTCTTTTTAATAAGATTAAATTTTGCAAGTTATTAGGCATATATGCATCTTTATATTGCTTTGTTTTGAACAAATAAAACTTACCAATTTATATTTCTATATTAAAAAAAAATTCCCGACGGACAACAGTCATCACGTCATCAGTATCAGCAGAGTGAGAAGGGGAAGCAGCATCCATGGTTAAGGGCAGGATGCAAACCCTTTGCAGCTAGGGCAATTTCTCCCCTCCCCGTCCAGGAATGAGGCTGGGGCTGGGCATGGGTGTGGTAGGGGGGCAGGGCCCAGAGCTCCAGCGGGCAGGGGTCCCAGCCTAGCCTGGTCATTCTCCCAGCCCCTCTTCAGGCTCCCCACTGGCCCTCGACTCCCCTGACTCTCCTGCAAAGAATGGCAGTGGCTCCTCACTGCACTTTGGGTTCCTGGGGGCCCCTGCGGGAAATGGCTCCAGCTCCCCACTCTGCTGCCGGGCTCCGGCTCCCACGGCCTGGCCACTTTCTGCCCCAGCTCCTGGGTCCTGCCAGTGGGCAGTGGCACCTTGGTGGGGGATGGCCACAGGTTGCTCAGCAAGCTCTGCTGCTCCCCCATCCCTGCTGCCTCCGATCCAGTTGCTTCAAGCCTTGCTTCCAGGTCCCAGGCCCCACTGCTCCGCAACCCAGTGGGGAATCTCCGCCACCTCCTGCCCTGTGGCCTGAATGGTTTTTCTTGCAGGGCTTGTGAAGAGCTAAGGGCGGCCCCACCCCACCACCTCTTCCTGGTGAGGGGGTTGGCATGCGTAGCGGCTGGGGGGAAAGTTGGTGCGCATAGTGTCCTGGGGAGTTGTTGCACACAGTGAGCAGGGTGCACAGCCCCCTAGTTTTGTTTTAAAAATGTAACTACTACACATGATCAAATGCTTCTGGTTGCCCAAATGTTCAAAGCTTATTATGGCAAACACATGTATGCGTGTACCTACTCATAATTTAGTTCTTATAGTTGGTCATGTTTGATAAATTACCTGAATTTTAATTCACATAATTTGTTTATATTTAAATTTGCAAAATAAATGTTGGTGCATCTAGACCCTTCTTAATCTACAGACTAAAAATAATGTGTGGCTTAAAAACAGCTTCTTATCACAGAAAATAATTGCTTGTTTATAGCAAGAAATCTTTCCATTACCACCTGATTTCTCTTAATCTTTTGGGGAAAATATGTGGAATGGACATTGGGATCTCTTCTCAGCTCATGTGAGCAGTGATACACTTTATAAGATTCATAGATTTTAAGTACAGAAGGTACCGTTAGATCATCGTATCAGACCTCCTACATCTCACAGGCCATTCAGTTTCACTTGGAGTAAGTCTAAACTATACCCCTCTTTCGAAAGAGGGATGTAAATTAGATAGATCGAAATTGCAAATGAAGCTGGGATTTGAATTTCCCGCGTTTCATTTGCATAATGACAGCTGTGCAATCTTTCGGAAAAGAGCTTTTTGAAAGTAAAACCGCCATCTAGACGGGGTTCTTTCGAAAAAATCCCACCTTTTTCGAAAGATCCCGTACTCCTCAAAAAATTAGAAGTACGGGATCTTTCGAAAAGGGGCTTTTTTTTTTTTTTTTGAAAGAACCCCCGTCTAGACAGCGGTTTTGCTTTCGAAAAGCTCTTTTTCAAAAGATTGCGCGGCTACCATTATGCAAATGAAATGTGGGAAATTCAAATCCCGGCTTCATTTTCAATTTCAATCTATCTAATTTACATCCCTCTTTCGAAAGAGGGGTGTAGTTTAGACATACCCTTGTTGTCCCTATATATCATCCAGAAGAGCATCCAGTCTTGATCTGAAGACATGAAGCGGTGGAAAATCTACCACTTCCCTTGCTAGTTTGTTCCAGAAGTTAATGTGCTTAATTTCTAATTTGAATTTGTCTAGCTTCAGCTTCCAGCCATTGGTTCTTGTCATACCTTTTTCCATAGTATTTAAAAGCCCTTTTATATCTGGTGTTTTCTCCTTATGAAGTTTCGTGCATATTATGTATTGTTAGTGGAGGCCACCGATCTTTTTTTATTCATTAAAGAACTAAAAGTCATCCTATAATTGTATCTGGAAGAAAGAAGCAATGATCCTCATTAAAGTCATTAGGAATCAGTGTGAGCACACAGATCTATTCATACGGAGCTCCCTGCAGGATCAGGACCCAGGCTGATGTCTGTGCTTCCATCACACATCTATTTTGACAGCTGATGACAACTCTTTATTAATATTAGGAGCACATTTGGTATTTATACATTTAATTATACATATTACATATTTGCCTGCTTGTGTTTGTTCCAGATTCAAAGCATTAGAATAATTACAGAGTTGTGTGCTAATAGGGGGGCAGAGGAGAGCACGTTTAAGTGTTTACATGGTTTAAAGAGAAGGGAAAAAACCTACTTCCCTCCTTACAAGTTTGATTATAACCAGCCTTCCAATTTGAGAATAAGATTGTTAGCTATTCCAAACTGCTGTCAAGACCTTAGTTCAAATAAGATGTTTTTCTTTTATCTGACATTTACTGTAGTGATGCCAAAAATTACGCCAAAAATATAATTCATTCAAACATTGAATTTCTTCAGTATTTTGCCAGTACTTAATCAAATATTTGAAAAATCTTGTATTTGTTTCACAGCTTTGTAGTGCAAAACTGTGAATATGTTACAGTGAAAGTTACTTTAGACAAATTTAATCTATACAATTTTCATGTATAACCCCTTAATCTCTAAATGATGATTAAAAAAACCAAATAACTACATAGTGAATATTTAAAATGCCACAAAATACAACGGAAACAGTAAAACCTTTAGAAATCTAAGGATCCTGTTTTAAGTACAAAATCTTTTCTTTTATAATAACATAGGTTGAACTCCTCTAGTCTGGCACCCTCAGGACTTGACCAGTGCCAAACCAGAGAATTTACTGAAGCATGGGAGGTCTATATTGTCTAGCAGCATTACCAACACTTTCACTGCTTACTGGGTTCTTAGAAGACATTTCAGAGTAATTTAGAGCTAAATAACAGCACAGTCCTGGGGGCTAGGACTTGTGGCTGTAAACTTTATGGGACCGTGGGAAACTTGGCCACACTCATGGTAAATGGACATTGAGCTAACTAAAATCATGCCGGACACAGATGTTGATGGACCTGAGATTGCCAGACTAGAGAGGTTCAACCCGTAATAAATTTTACTCCCTGATAATAGCATCAGAGAATAGTGTATTATAACTAAGGCCTTGATTTGGGGCAGCATTTAAGTTAATGCTTAAATTCCATGTTTCATTTTGTTGTTAAGTCTGGTTGATTTCAGTGAGACTTAAGGTGGTGTTTAAGCATTACCCTGGAGAGACAAGAAGTCCTGTAGCACCTTATAGACTAACAGATTTATTGGAGCATAGAAGAGATGAAGACTTTCTTGAATTGAGTTTCAGGGTTTTAGGATAAGAAACTTACAAAATCTAGAGAATGTTGTGAATATTAGAAATACAGAATTCTAACTGTACATCTAGCTATACATGTACATTTTAAGATTATTGCTGTCCTTATTTTAAAGACCTTTTCAATTTATGGGGCATGGTTATGTACGATACAGCTTACACATTGGGGTAAAAAGGCTGTCTTTATCTTATCCCTTAAATCTTTGTCTTTATTTCATTTTTTGACTGTTTCTTTCAGTGTAGGCATTTCTAAGGCACTCATTAACATAGCATTGAGGCATTACATATGATTGAAGAAGCCAATTTCTGTCCAGTAGTAGCATAATTTCTCTATTCCAGTTATGTCAAATGTGTGTGTGAGGCAGAGTTTACCAGACCTTGGAGCCACTTTGGGAATCTGTGAGATTTGGTCCTTCAGCAGCTGGAAGGGGTTGGGAACCAGAAACAGCTAATCAAGGCTCAGCTGTCCAAAATAAAAGCATCTCTCTGCTGACAATAAGGCAGTTCTTGTGTGAAGTCTGGGAAGTATGGAGGGATGCTCCCTGTGCCACAGCCAGAGCAACCAGGCTGGGCCAGCACCCGTTACTGGCCACAGTTGGGGCAGGAACCCTGATGATTCAGTTCCAGAGAGGGAATTCAGCCCAAAGGGTGAACAAACTTTTGTTTATAATTGGCCCAGAAGAGCAAGGAGCTGTTTCAATTTTGAGTTTGTTATACTCCAGAAGGGATTTTGGAACAGTGATCTGATCAGTGGGACAAGCTATGGAAGACCAGCTCAGGCTGACTGATGGGCTGCAGGAGGTGTGGGGAGCTGAAGAGAATGGCAGGGTCATGCTTGAATGCAAGGGAATGCAATCTGTCATTGGAAGAACAGTAGGGTAAATGAAATGTAACACACTGGTTTAGTAATTTTAAGAATCCAATTACCATTTTAGGTTTCCCACAAATTAGCTTAATTTTCAGTTGCTTAGCTTAAGAACAGACTTGAGACTGTGAAAATGTTTTGGATCTCCTTAGTGCTTCCATTCTACTCAAAAGAATGAAATAGATTTTTCTTTCTCACTGCAAAGGAGGAAGAGAGGTCTAGTTGTGTACTACTGGAATGCCCACTGATCCTCATTCTGGCAATAATTCAGAAAAGGATTTAAGTTCATATTTAAATCCCAATTACTTCAGGGAATTAGACATGTGTTTAAGGGCTTTTTTATGCATATTGACTTACCCACATTCTTACTTGCTTTGTAGAATTGCAGAAAGATCAGATAAAGGTGAACCACAGATTGAATAAATTTCAGCTATCCTATAAATTATCATGCACTGTTTGTTCATCCCTGTATGTTAGGATACAAAATGGATTTCCAAATATTACCTGTCCTGAGTGAGAGTGGTTTTTTTAAACAAACCTTTGTAATAACAACATTGTTTTGTTCATCATAACAAACTATTAAATCCAGTAATCCACTTGACTAAAACAGTAATTTTGTTGCTTTCTTTTTTAGGGTGTGTCTAGACTACAGGTTTTTTTTAAAAAATGGCCTTTTTTGGAGAAAACTTCCCCTGCGTCTAGACTGCTGCCGCATTCTTTCGAAAGTAAATCGAAAGAACGCAGCAGTTTTTTCGACCATGGAAAACCTCATTTTATGAGGAATAATGCCTTTTTTCGAAAGTGCTCTTTCGAAAAAAGGAGCTATGTAATGCAAACTGTGCTTTTTCGAAAGAGAGCATCCAGACTGCCTGGGTGCTCTCTTTCAAAAAAGCAGCTTGCTTTTTCAAAAGTACTGGTTGTAGTCTAGATGCTCTTTTTCGAAAGAGGCTTTTTTTAAAGTATCTTTCGAAAAAGCCTCTTTCGAAAAAGGCGTGTAGTCTAGACGTACCCTCACAGTGGTGAATCTTTTAAATGACAAATAGTTGATACCACTGGAAGAAGATTTCTTCCCTATTTTTAAGTTCTAGTAAAATATTATTCTTATCCCTTTGCGATAGGGCCCACTCTGTACTACTAAAATACCATTATTTAATATTGACATTCCATTGAAATCAACAAAACATCGAATATCAGAATTTTTGATGAGAGAATTTTATTTAAATTGTTTTGTCCTATTGTTACAGAGAGATGCATTCCTTGACATTGAAGAATGGGATAAGCCAGTATCAGAGAATATGGGAAAGTGTGACATACTGCACATGTACGCTATTTTAAGCCTTTCACTTTGATTCACAAAGCTATTTTAAAAACTTTATCTTATCTGGTAACATTTGTTAATCCTTGATATTTTTTCATAATAATGCCAACACAGAATATCAAAATATAAGACCTGATTTTTTTAAATACAGTAAAAACCAGGCTGACTGAAAAACATCTTTTGGGTTTGGATGGTAGTCATCATGACTAAAGCTATTCCCTCCTTGGCTGGGCTCACTGTGGGTACATCTACACAGCAGCATTATTTCAGAGTAACTCACATTATTCCAAAATAACATAATGCACATCTACACTACAAGTCTTTGTTTCAAAATAATGTCGAGCTGGAGGACTTCTTACTCCAACACCTGTAACCCTCATTTTACAAGAAGTAGGGAAGCCAAAGGAAGAGTATACTTCCTTTGGCTTCCTGCTGTGTAGACAGCAGCAAAAGCTGAAATAACCTATTGCAACTTAAGCTATGCAATTGAGGTAGCTAAAGTTGTGTAGCTTAATTCGAATTTAGCCCTGCTATGTAGACATACCCTGTGTTTCCAGCAATCCCTGAGGCTTAGTCTACACTGCAGGGTTTTTGCGCAAGAAGCCTTTTGCAGAAGAGATCTTCCGCAAAAACTTCTTGATCAAAAGCGCGTCCAGACCTCAAAGCGCATCGCAAAAGTGATGTGCTTTTGCGCAAGAGAGCGTCCACACTGCATGGACACTCTTGCGCAAGAAAGCTCTGATGGCCATTAATAGAATGGCCATCAGAGCACCTGTGCTTTTGCTGATAGGGGTTTCTTGTGCAAAAACCCCTCTGGAGCGTCCACACATGCCTTTTTGCGCAAGAGCTGTAGTGCAAAAAGGAGTTATTCCTTGTGGGGAGAGGAATAATTCTACTGGCAAAAGCCCTCTGTTCTGCTGATTTACTTGCGCAAAAACGCGCTTGAGGTGTGGACATTCTGCTGGGTTTTGCGCTTGCGCAGAAACCTTGTACTGAAGACATAGCCTGAGTGATGTAACCTTCTTCCTGTTTACCACCACTTCCTATGGAGAGTTTCTCCCTTTATGCTACTCTCCTCCAGGCTACAAGCTTTTTTTTATTATTATTATTTTAAAAAATTTTAAGATGGAATCAGAAGATTGAGACCTCGGTGCACTTTTATGAGATCTCATTAGTTTTTAATGAAATTAGTCTAGTAGTAGTATTTTATTTTAAAATACATATGTTGACAGAGCCATACTAGGAGCTAAGAACTGAATGCTCAAAAGGATTTACACCTGGAAATATTGATGCAAATTCACAAAGTCTGAGTTAGGCACCCAGGCTTCGATATCTCCTGTTGAACCTGTGAATAATTAATGAAAGAATCATTGCAGCAGGGTTATTGGGTCCTGGCTCTTCTGCATTATGAGTAAGTCTTCTAAACACTAGGTCACAGAGAGACTCTTATGTGCACTCTCTCTCCCACACACGATTTCTCTGTTATTTGGACCAAAGAGAAGGGGTTTTCCACTTCACAGGTGAATAGCCTAACCACTGGGCTAAAATCTATGAGGAATGTCCCGTTCTCCCCTCCACAACTCTTTTGTTCTCTGCCCCCTTCCTTCCCCCTCCCCACCCCATGCAGCTTCGATCTGGCTCTGTGCATGCTTACCAAAGTGGGCCTTTCTGGTGCACTAGGCAGCCAAACACCTATCTGTCTTGGTTTGTGAATCACTCTGGGGCTGAGATAGAGTTGCCAACCCTACACAATTGGTTTGGAGTCTACAGGAATTAAAGATAAATCTTTAATTGAAGCTTGTCATGTGATTAAATCTCCAGGAATATGACCAACCAAAATGGGCAGTCTTAGTCTGAGGTGAGCTTTTGGACATCCCGAGGGAGGCAGCAGTGTGCAGAGGCAGAACATAGGTGCCTAGGGAACTTTTTCTGTAAAAACTTTGGGACCAAGTAACTTTAGGCTCTTACATGGTTTCCACAGATGTTTTGTGCAGAACAGTAGTCACTAAGTAGGGACATAGGTGCCTAACTACTTTTGAGCATTAAGTCCTAATCATCAGCAAAGTTGTTTTAAAAATATACTTGTTACATTACCAAAGAAATATTAAGCATTTTAACCTTTAAAATAACTAGTTTGTTCACTTTTGCCTCATACCATCCTTGTAAAATTAAGAGTTTTTAATAGAAATTTTAACAAGACCTTAATTGTAACATTGTAAATGCAAAAGTAAAATGTGAATTTTGCTGCCCAGGTTTATTTCCCTATTAAATGAATCAGATGAGTTGGAAATTAAGTTGATTATAGACTCTTTATTGAAAACTAGTGATTGTGTAAAGGTCTGATTCAAAGCTCATTGAAGTCAATAGAAAGACTGCTGCTGAGTTCGTTACATTTTGGATAAGGTCCTCAAGCTGGTTTTATACATATGCAATACCACTGACTTCAGCTGAACTACTCCTTATTTTCACTGCTGTAAATGTGAGGAAAATAAGCCCTATTTGCATTTCTTAAATTAATGATTTCCTATGTTATTGGGGGAATTCTTCTCTTTTCCAGACTATAAATGGAAACACTATTCCGGACATTGGGCAGGCACCTGTTACTCCTTTAGAAATATCTTTGGAGAGCAGAATCTATTTAAAAGAAAACAAATTCAGACTCTGAAGTCATTGTCCCAGGAAGATGAAAGGCCCTGTGGCACATTCACCATTTAGGTCACATTGGTGGGGTAAGGGACAACATATTTTTAAAAGCCTAGGTCTAAAAAGAAGTGGTATTTTTTCTTTAAGTTAAGCTGGGGTTCCTCTTTTCTCATCATTCCTTAATTAGATATTTGAAATTGGGCATAAAAAAGAGGAGCCAAAGCATCATATTATGGACATGATCTTTTTACTAAGCTCTGCTAAATTGTGACCAATTGATCCAGCAGAGGAATCTGATTATCCCTGTTGAAACACTGTAGTTTGGCTTCTGAAGACTCGTCCTCTAAGCTAAGGATTCTTTCAGACAAAACAATGCTGGAAAATGGCATTAAGTGTTGCTTTGACCAGGCATGTCTCTCATGTAAACACATAGCAACAGTATATTTATAAAAAACACAAAACAAAGCAACTCCTACTCCTACCACAACAAGATACTCTACACATGTTTGTGCCCCTGGCAAGAGGATGAGAGAACGTAAAAGACATAACAGATGTGCAATCACATTGCTTAATGCACTACTGGAAGGTGCCCAGGTACTAAAGTGATGATTTCAGCATAAGAATTTTCATTATGTAGAATAGAATTTTTAAAATATTGTAGGATACCAACAAGGCTAATTTAGATAAATATAAGATCTAACCTTGTTGTGCCTGAGAGCATCTCTTCCAGTAAAGTGCACAGAGACTGGGAAAAATAAGAGATTTTGCTTGGCTTGAATGTACATGGAAACATTCAAGCCAAAGAGAATTTCTCCTTTTTCCTGTCTCTGTGCACTTTACTGGAAGAGATGTGCTAAAGTACAACTAGGCAATGTCCTTATATTTCATTTATCTAAATTAGCCTTGTTGGCATCCTACAGTATTTTAAAAATTCTATTCTGGGTAAGCTTTTACACTGAGCTATCACGATAGTACCTGAGCATCTTCCTGTTGTGTAATCACATTGCTTAATACATCTGTTACATCTTGTTTGTTTTCTCATCCTCTCCCCAGAGAGAGAACCATATATAAAGGAGCATTTTGCTGTGTTGGGGAGAGGGGGTTGTTTTGTTTTTTATAAACTTATTCTTGCTATGTGTTTATATGAGAGAATCCTGATCAAAGAAATGTGCCTTGTACTTGTGGAAAGTGGCAAGGTTTGTGTTGATCTTTAGTTCTTGAGACAGTTTAATCCACAGCCTCATCCCGTTTCATAGCTTCATCCTACTCCACGAAGTACTGACTCCCACACAGAGAAGTTTTACTGTTATTGGAAGATCCATTGTGCTAGAGTAGTGGAGTTGTCAGCAGCTGTATTCGTGATGGTCATTTAGGCAGCCTTTGGAATATCCTGGGCTTATGCCATCAAGAGCTTTGAAGATTAAAAGGGAGAAATACCATTGCTATAGCTCATGAAGTTTTTGCTAGATTTTGTTTTATACATTCAGCTGCAATTTCCCTCTTTAATTTCTGTGTATTATTATATCATTTTTTTCTATATGTTGGATGTCTAGATCCAGATCTTTCTGTTATAACTCTGATAGGGCATGGACTGTTCAGGTATTAGCTATTAGTCTTCATCATATTACCTAGAGCAATGAGGAAATAGAAAAGGGGACTCTGAGGGGTAAATAGAAGTGTTTCTGACTCCAGACTAATTTTTTCTCTAGACAACTGTCTGACTTTTAAGTCTTCTATCACTTTTTCAAAAGGCTTGGCATCAGGATTGGTTTTGATTTACAGTTTAGTAGTCTGTCCCACCTGAAATACGGTGCACTAACTTCTGTTTGATCTTTTCTGTTTGATCTGATACAGAAGTCTGGAGAGTTGGACTTTTTAAAAAAATGTATTTTGTATTCATTATTGGAACTAAATATTTGAGGGGTAGCTGTGTTAGTTTGTAGCCACAAAAAAACAGAGGAGTCCTGTGGCACCTTAAAGACATAGATTTATTTGGGCATAAGCTTTCATGGGCAAATCCCATATTTATGCCTGCCTCTGTAATTTCCACTTCATGCATCTGACAGCCAAACTAGTGAGCAGGGGGCACAGCCACCTATGTGCTCCAATCCCCTTGGACACTATGCGCACCAACCTCCCCCCAGCCAAATAAATCTGTTAGTCTTTAAGGTGCCACAGGACTCCTCATTATTATTGAAACTGACAGTCTTGGGAGAAAAATGCCTTATTCCCGTCCATGAAATGTTTTATCAATGTTTTAAGACTTTTCAAGTGTTTTCCAAGGAGAAAATAGTTTTGGTCTACAAATCTACTGATCACTATTCTTAATTTTGTTTTATACACTCTTAAATTATCAATTGTTATCAGTATCATAGAAATGCTCTAACCAAATAATAATTTTACTCATTAAGGTGCATATTTGTCACACTGACACTATATAACAAACAGTTCTTCTTTGGGTAGTGTCCCCGTGGGTGCTCCACTGTGGGTGTTGGGCTTGTCCCGGCGCCGCAGATCGGAGATCTTTTAGCCATTGTCTGCCAGACCGCGCATGCACGGTGGCCATCTTGTGGCTTTTCGCACCGTTGCTGGTCGCGCGGTCCGGCTCCTGCCAGTTCCTCCTAACCGTCTTCGGGTGCAGATGGAGAAACAGCTCCCTCGCGTGTCAGTCCTCTCAGTCAGGATCTGAGAGGAGAGAGAAAAACGTGTATATAGTTACTTGTTACCTCCTATTGTTTAGTTAGCTCTTCTTAGCGCGTTCACAAAAAAAAATAATAATAATTAAAATTATTGTTAGCTTTAGTGGAATTCGTTTAATATGCCTGGATCCCCAGGCTTCAAAAAGTGAGCAACATGCAAGGAGTCCATGCCCGTGTCAGATGGACACGCGTTGTGTATAAGATGTCTCGGCGAGGGACGCATTCCCCCAGAAGTGCTCCCACTGTTCAAAACTGACAGCCTGGGCACGAAGGGACTGTGAAATGCGGCTCAAAATGCTACTCTTTGACAAAGCTCTTTGGTCGCAGTCAGACACATCAACAGAGCCGCCCCGCCATGCTTCTCCAAAGGTGGTGCGTAAAAAGAAAACTCTGTCCCCCGTCTCACTTTCTACCACCGACCAGAGTGAGCACAGGTGCTAAACCGGGCACCTCAGGATTGATGGTGACCCATAGACCAGACAAGGAAAAACAGGTGCGCAGCACTTCAGCACCGAGCCCAGCACGTACTGCACTTCGACCTAATTCGGCACTGATGCCGGCAGCACCCCCGGCACCGACATCTTCAGCACCTAGCATGGCAACATCATTGGCACTGGACATCCCAGCACCGAGATCGCTGGCACCGAGCACGTCGGCACCCACTTTATTGGCACCGACTCCACCGCCTCCATCGACTTCAGCCTGAGCCTTTCAACTACCGCTCCATCGGCACCGACAGAGACGTACACGGAACCTGTTCGCGAGTCATAACTACTCCTAGGTCGATGCCACCTACATCACCAGTACACCATGCCCGGCACCGGGCAGAGGAAGGAAGAAGACACACAGGCTTTCTACTCCATCTCCTAGTCCTGAACTGGAAGCCTTTTCTCCTGAACCACCATCACCATCTCCAGTACGACCATCTCATTCAACCCATCATGTTTCCAGGTCCCGGTATTCTGCACCCAGCGTGTCGCCTCAACCGAGATATCACCATTATCATCGGCACTTCTCCCCATCACCATCTTACTCACGGGGCCGATCGAGATCACTGAGGTCTCCCTCATACCACAGAAGTTCTTGGTATAGGGAGGACCATAGACGTTGGTTTCGGTTTTGTTCAACATCTTTATTAATGACCTGGATGAGGGGATGGATTGCACCCTCAGCAAGTTGCAGATGACGCTAAGCTAGGGGGAGAGGTAGACATGCTGGAGGGATGGGATAGAGTCCAGAGTGACTTAGACAAATTGGAGGATTGGGCCACAAGAAATCTGAGGAGGTTCAACAAGGACAAGTGTAGAGTCCTGCACTTGGGACGGAAGAATCCCAAGCATTGTTACAGGCTGGGGATCAACTTGCTAAGAAGCAGTTCTGTAGAAAAGGACCTGGGGGTTACAGTGGATAAGAAGCTGGACATGAGTCAACAGTGTGTCCTTGTAGCCAAGAAGGCTAATGGCATATTAGGTTGCATTAAGAGGAGCATTGCCAGTCGATCCAGAGATGTGATTATTCCTCTTTACTCAGCTCTGGTGAGGCCACATCTGGAGTATTGTGTCCAGTTCTGGGCCCCCAATTACAAGAAGGATGTGGATGCATTGGAGAGGGTCCAGCGGAGGGTGACCAAAATGATTAGGGGGCTGTAGCATATGACCTATGAGGAGAATCTGAGGGAGTTGGGTCTATTTAGTCTGCAGAAGAGAAGAGTGAGGGAGGATTTGATAGCAGCCTTCAGCTTCCTGAAGGGAGGTTCCAAAGAGGCTGGAGAAAGGCTGTTCACTGTAGTGATGGATAGCAGAACAAAGAACAGTGGTCTGAAGTTGCGGTGGGAGAGGTCCAGGCTGGATTTTAGGAAAAACTATTTCACTAGGAGGGTGGTGAAGCACTGGAATGGGTTACCTAGGGAAGTAGTGGAGTCTCCATCCCTAGAGGTGTTTAAGTCCCGGCTTGACAAAGCCCTGGCTGTGTTGATTTAATTGGGATTGGTCCTGTCTTGGGCAGCGGGCTGGACTTGATTGCCTTCTAAGATCTCTTACAGCTCTATGATTCTATGATTCTGTGACCGCTGGCGCAGACACTACAGTCACCAGGAACACTCATTCCGCTCACCTGCCCATTCAGGAGGCATATCACCTTCGCCCGCTCCGTCATATACCGCTCCAGACAAGAGCAGATTTGTCTTCCCACCTACAGACAGGCCACCTACGCCTACTGACGACCAACCAGTGACGGCCCAGCACATCACCGGGGTACACATTTGTCAGATACGGAGGAATCTCACTGACAATCCCCCATGGATATAGTGTTCTCCTCCCCAGATGATTCAGTATTCTGAGGAGACACCTCAACAACGGATGACCTAAAAGACTTCCAGGAGTTGTTCAGAAGGGTCGCTGAAAGTCAGAACGTCCAGCTGGGAGAGGTTCAACAAAAGCAATATCACCTGCTCAGGAATCTACATCCATCCCATTCATCCAAGGTCGCCCTCCCACTGGACGAGGTGATACTTGAGATAGCCAATGGCATCTGGCAAACTCCAGCCTCTGCTCCGCCTACTAACAAAAGAGCGGACAAAAAGTACTTTGTCCTGGCCAAGGGCATGGAGTTTTTATTTAACCATCCTCAACCGAACTCCCTTGTCGTGGACGCAGCCCAGCAAAGTGCCACATTATAAAAATGCCTCCGGGGACAAAGACAGCAAAAGGCTTGACCTACTAGACAGGAAGGTATACTCGTCGGCTACACTAACACTCTGCATGGCGAATTACTCTGCTTTGTTGGCCAATCACAACTTTGATAATTACGCCAAACTTGTTCTTCATTGAACACCTTCCAGAGACCAAACGTCAAGTCCTGAAAGCGATCATACAGGAAGGATACACGTCCTCCCGTTCCGCACTCCACATTGCCTTGGACACGGCTGATGCAGCAGCCATGACCACAGCTACAAGCTATATCCGTGGTCATGCGTAGGGTTTCATGGCTACATATGGCAGCAGTCCCTAAGGAGCTCCAGAATAAGGTGGAGGATTTATCTTTTGATAGGCAAACCCTGTTTGCGGATAAGACCAATCAAGTCTTCCACTCTGGGAAAGACTCGCACAACATTAAGGACATTGGGTATGTACATGCCACCTTTCCGTCGGAGGCGATATACACCCTACCAAAGGCAAAGACCTTTTTCCTACGCACCATCTCAGGCACGGCAATATGACCCTCAAAGAACAAGACAGCGTCCCCAGAGGCGACACCCGCAAGCTGCCGGACCAACCCACCAACAGTCAAACAAGCATCAGGTTTGATGGAAACATCGAGGGATTGCAAGCCATCCACTTGTTGCCCAGTCACAATGTCACCAATGCGCTCTTCCACCATTGCTTGAGGCCCTTCCAACATCGTTGGGCCACAATAATATCAGACCGATGGGTCATGCAGCTTATAACATCAGGCTACGTGATCCCATTTGCGTCCCCACCCCTCATGTTCCCTTCCTCTTCAGGGACCCATCTCACAAATCTCCTCTCAAACAGGAGGTGGCTCATCTACTCGACATAGGAGCAATAGAGAGGGTTCCGGAGGTGTTCGAGGGCAGGGGTTTTTACTTCCACTATTTCCTAACAGAGAAAAAATCCGGGGGTTGGAGGCCCATACTAGACCTGCGGCAGCTGAATCAATATCTCCGGAAGCAGCGCTTCAAGATGGTGACGCTAGCAACAATCATACCAGCACTGGAGCAAAGCAACTGGTTTGCATCCCTCGGTTTACAGGACACCTACTTCCATATTACCATTCACCTGGCTCCCAGACGATTCCTCCGTTTCCTAGTAGGCACCAACCACTACCAATACAAGTTCCTCCCATTTGGACTGTCGTCAGGGTTTTCTCCAAAACACGGGCAGTAATGGCGGTGTTCCTTCGTCCACTAGGGGGTCATCATTTTCCCATATCTGGACGACTGACTCCTCAGAGCCCCTTCTTTTGAAGAAGCATTCCGAGCAGTCAATATAATGAGATCTCTGTTCAACGCCTTGGATCTCATAGTCAATATTCAAAAGTCTTCCCTTATACCACAACAATCCATAGAGTTCATAGGAGCCCGCCTCGACTCCACCACGGCGCACGCTTACCTACCTGCTGCCAGAATTCTTGCCATACAAGATCTCGTACAGGTCCTCACTACGAGCCCCACGGTTTCCATTATTACATGCCTGTGGCTCCTAGGTCACATGGCAGTGTCCACGTACATTGTAGCCAATGCAAGGCTCCATTTCCAATGCCTTCAGCACTGGGTATCCACGATATATGCCCCTTGCAAACATGACATCCACAGATGTCACCATAGTCAGGCAATTGTTGAAATGGTGGGATATGTTGGCAAGTATACCGTTCCACCGACCTCAACCCACGGTCCAAATCACGACGGATGAGTCCCTTCTTGGATGGGGAACTCAGATGCAAAACAGTCAAGTCCAAGGTCGCTGGTCTCTTGAGGAATCTCACCTCCATATAAACTTGCTCGAGCTATGAGCTGTCGCCAATGCCTGCAGACACTTCCTACTGCTTATCCACAACCAAGGGGTAAGGATACTCACGGACAACATCACAGCAGTTTATTATATAAACAGGCAGGGAGGAGCTCGCTCCCACTCCCTTTGCATAGAAGCGGTCTGTCTGTGGAACTTCTGCAACCAGCACAACGCGACCCTCGCAGCAACCTACCTTCCAGGGGAGGACAATATCACAGCAGATGTACTCAGCAGGCGCTTTGCCCAGCAACACGAATGGGAAATACACCTACACGTCCTTCATACACTATTCAACCCATCCATGGACCTCTTCGCCATTCAGTACAACGCGAAGTGTGTACAATATTGTTCGAGGGCGGGCATCGGCCAAGCTTCCAAAGGCGATGCTTTCCTCTACAACTGGGGTCATCGTCTCCTGTATGCATTCAGTCCCATTCCCCTAATTTGAAGGGTCCTAGAGAAGATAATCATGGACAAAGCAAAGGTGATCTTGATAGTACCATTCTGGCCCCGCCAGACTTGGTTTCCTTACCTGTTTCGAATGTCACCTCATCCTCCGTTCCATCTTCCCATTCGACCCGATCTATTGACACAAGATCACGGCCACATACTAGATCTACAACCGAATCACCTCGCTCTCTCCGTATGGCTCCTAGTTGGTTCAAACAGACAGAGATGAGCTGTTCCTACTAGGTCAAAAATGTTCTGTTGCACAGCAGAAAATCCTCAACTCATAGTACCTACCTTCAGAAATGGAAGATTCCAAGAATGGTGCTCGGCCAAGAACCTAGACCCTACCAAAGCTCCATTAAACACGATCTTAGAATATATTCTACACCTTAAACACCTTGGACTTGCCCTTTCATCGCTCAAGGTACATCTAGCAGCCATTACAGCCATCCACCAGCCTATCGATGGGTACACCGCCTTCTCCCATCCAACTACGAAAAGGTTTATTATAAGCCTCACCAACCTTTTCCCCAAACACAGACAACCTCCGGATGCATGGAATTTAGAATTGCTCTTACATACCTTAATGCATCCGCCATTTGAACCCCTGGCCACATGTGATCTCAGTACCTTAACAATGAAAGTCGTATTCCTCCTAACCATCACATCTGCTCGGAGAGTGGTGGAATTAGTGGCTCTGAGCTAACCCCCCTTATACCATCTTTACGGCACAGGCAGTCATCCTATATCCCCCAACCGTCATTTTTACCCAAAGTTAATTCTTCTTTTCACATAAATTAACCAATTATTCTCCCTGTATTCTATCCCAAACCGCACTCTTCGGAACATCAATCAAGGCTGCACTCCCTCGACATTCACGGAGCCTTGGCCTTTTACATTGAAAGAACTCGCAATTTCTGAAAATCACAACATCTACTAATCTCGCTGGACAACCGCTTCAGGGGTCACCCACTCTCCGCACAGCGAATTTCCAAAATAATCGTTTCCTGCATCATACGCTACTACGAGTTAAGGAACATTCCAATTTCACAAACCCTCACAGCCCACTCTACCAGAGCAATGGCCTCCTCAGCAGCTTTCCTGAAGGGGGTCCCCCTTAAAGACATTTGTCGAGCGGCCACCTGGTCCTCCGACTTCATAATTGCAAAACACTATGCGCTACAAAACAGCCTTATGACTGATGCAGCAGTAGCCACTGCAGTACTTTCCACAGCGGCAACCCATTAACTCCGAACCCGCTGCCTTTACTCCGGCTACTGTTGTGAAGTCACCCACAGTAGAGCACCCACGGGGACACTACTCGAAGAAGAAGTTACTCACCTTGTGCAGTAAAGATGGTTCTTTGAGGTGTGTGTCCCTGTGGGTGCTCCACGACCTGCCCTCCTCCCCTCTTCGGAGTCTGTGGTTTATGTCTTTCAGACCTCGACGATCAGGAGGAACTGGCGGGAGCCAGACCGTGCGACCAGAAACGGCGTGAAAAGCCTCAAGATGGCCGCTGCGCATGCACGGTCCAGCAGACAATGGCTAAAAGTTTTCCGATCTGCGGTGCCGGCACGAGCCCGACACCCACGGTGAAGCAGCCATGGGGGGGACACACCTCAAGGAACCATCGTTACTGCACAAGGTGAGTAACTTCTTCTTCAATTGGCTATATCGGGGTGAGGAACCTCCAGCCCGGGTGCTGGATGTGGCCCCTTCTTGCATAGATCCAGACCTTGAGGCTCAGGGCTTTCATCCTCCCAGCATTGAGGAGCCCATGCTGGCGCTCCAGCTCCCACCCACTACCCCATTACAGCGCTGGAGCACACAAAATCTACTAACCTGCCCCCCACCAGGCTTTGGTGTGTGAGGGGAATGTGGGGAGTGTCTTTCTCCTTTTCAGTCAGGGGCTAGTCAGTGAGGCTTTTTGGTTTGGTTTGTTTGTTTTTTTGTTTTTGGTTGGTTGGTTGGGGTTTTTTTCTTCTCACTTGTGTGTGGTCCACTTCCCACAACCACTCCCCACCCCACTGATTTTTCTGTGGGTCAGTGGCCCCTGACCCAAAAAAGGTTCCCCTCCCCTTGGTTATATGAAGAGTAGCCTTAGGTCATTATAAAGAATATTACTTTACTTCACTGTTTTTCTTAATTGGCAAGATGAAATCTCTTTATGGTAAAGAATTTTGAAAGGTTTTTTGCTTGTTGCCACAACACTGAGAATGTGATTTGTAGTTTCCTCAGCCTGAGAGAAAGGATAAAACAGTAAAATTGTCAATATGACAAAACAGTAGTTACAATAGAGGGAATGGTGGTACCTTCAGGCAACATCATTCAACATCCTTTATCTTAATATTAAATGAAAAGGTAAAAAGGTTTGAGACAAAGATATGGAGTATCACTGAATTCTTGGAAATAAAAGTGAGACATTTGTCATTTACTTTCCTTAACAGTGTTCTATATGATACCCTTAATCCTCAATCTGCCATAATTCATTAATTGAAATGACATGTCTGATTGAATATATAATATAATGCCTTTTTATCCTAATCCTTCTCTTTTTCTACTTCCCTGTTTCTATTGATGAGTCTACTTTCATACCAATTCCTCAGGTTTGAAATTGTCATTATCTTTGCCTCCCACCTCCCTATTACAGTACACATTTATTTCAAGAATGTGACTCCTCCCTGAAAAGAAAAAAAAAGATACATTAAATTAGTTCTATAATTAAAATAGAGAAATGTTAATATGATTCATGCTAAACTTTGTTAGTAAATCATTTTGATTTCATTACATCCTCTGTGTTCACTGGAACTATTTAAATTGTAAATTCTTCATGGTAGTGTGCCATGTTCTCATCTACGGCTATGTCTATACTCGCGGCTTCTTGCGCAAGTAATATGCAAATGAGGCTAAGCGTGGAATATTGCCGAGCCTCATTTGCATACCTAATGAGCCACCATTTTTTTCAGAAGAGGCTCTTGCGCAAGAAGAAGCGTCTACACTGCCCCTTCTTGCGCAAGAGGGCTTTTCTTGCGCAAGAAGGGGCAGTGTAGACGCTCCTTCTTGCGCAAGAGCCTCTTCTGAAAAAAATGGTGGCTCATTAGGTATGCTAATGAGGCTCAGCGATATTTCACGCTTAGCCTCATTTGCATATTACTCGCGCAAGAAGCCGCGAGTGTAGACATAGCCTACCTCTAGAAAACCACTTGCCTGTAAAAAGAACAATAATGACAAACATTTTCCCTGGTACCAAGAAGCAAATTTTAAAAGCTAACAAATCAGTGATATGTGACATTTTACTAACTAAAAAAACCCAGCTACAATAGTAAAAGATTAGTTCTTTAAGCCCTGGTCTATACTAGGGAGTTATTTCAAAATAACAAGCAGAGCGTCCAAACTATCAACCTTGTTATTTTGAAATAACGGACTGATTATTTTGAAATAATAATTCCTGCGCTCCACTGCTGCTATTTCGAAATACCTACTCTCCAGAGTCATTCAGAGTAATTACTCTCCAGTGCTTCCTGGGGCTCTAAGTCAAGGTAGTGCAGCCACATTAACGGAGCCTGCCTCGGACTAATTTCGAGGCTTCTCTGTAATGTGGACATGCTATTTCAAAATAGTTATTTTGGGAATTATTATTTTGAAATAAGTTATTTTGAAATAAATTCCTTGTGTAGACATGCCCTGAATGGTCAAATAATAATAATAATAATAATAATATAAGCATTTATATAATGTTTTTCACGCCTAGTTCTCAATGCTCTTTATAAAGATTGGTAAGTATCATTTGTCTCATCTTTACAGATGGGGAAAGTGAACTGAAGACAGGTTATATGACATAATTAGGACTGCCTTTACTTGTCTCCCATTCATATAAGAGAGTCAGAATTTGTGGGATAGGGAACAAAATAGCCCTAATTTTGTCTTGTTTAATTTGGCCTATTAAATAGCAATCCCCTATCTAATGGGTATTTTTTGTTTGTTCTGTTTGTTTGTTTGTTTGTTTTTGTGCTTTTAGTTTATTAATTCTTTCTATTTTTAAACTAAATTATCAGATTGGTGCAAAAAATTGACATATTTTAATGAAAACAAACTCCCATTACAAATTTGAGAAATATTAAAACTAAAAAACGAGTAGTCCCGTAGCACCTTAGGGTGTGTCTAGACTACAGGGTTTTGCCGACAAAAATGGACTTTTGTTGACAAAACTATACCTGCGTCTACACTACCGCCAAGTTCTGTCGACATAACATCGACAGAACTCGGCAGTTTTGTCGACGGCTGTAAACCTCATTCTACGAGGAATAACGCCTTCTGTCGACAGAGTTCTGTCGACAGCAGGTGTTATTGCATCTACACTGTCCTTTCTGTCTACACTCTCATGTCGACAAAGCAGCTTGCTTTGTCGACAGAACTGGCTGTAGTCTAGATGCTCTTTGTCGACAGAAGCTTTGTCGACAGTATCTGTCGACAAGCCTCTGTCGACAAAAGCCTGTAGTTTAGACGTACCTCTAGTGACTAACAAAAAATATATAATATCACGAGCTTTCATGAGTAAGATCCACTTCATCAGATGAGTTGTTCTATAGCTAACTCATCTGATGAAGTGAGTCTTAGCCATGAAAGCTCAAAAATACTATATATTTTTGTTATTCTCTAGGGTGCCACACAACTACTCATTTTTAAAGTTGCCTATTAACATGGCTACCCTTCTGAGACATTAAAACTAGAGTTAGTCATCACTACAAGTCCAGCCTTTTGCTCTGAGGCAGGGCCAAGTAAACCTAAATCATCCTTGACAGTTGTTTGTCCCGCCTCTTCTTAAAAACCTCCGATGATGGGGATTCTACTACCTCACTTTGAAACCTATTCCAGACCTTAACTATCCTTAAAAATTTTTCCTAACATCTAACCTTAATCTTCCTTGCTACAGATTAAGCCCACTGTGTTTGTTTCTTTCAGTGGGCACGGGGAGCAATAGATTACACTCCTCTTTATAACAACCTTTTACATATTTGAAGACTGTAAGCAGATCAAGCCCTCAGTCTTCTTTACTTAAGGTTAAACATGACCATTTTTAACCTTTCCTCATATGTCAGATTTTCTAAAACCTTTTAACATTTTTCTTACTTTCCTCTGCTCTTCCCAATTTTTCCTAAAGTGTGCTGCCCAGAATCGGACACATTACTTGGGGCTGACTAGAGCAGGACAGTCACCTCCCATGTCTTACATACACCCCAAAATATATGTCTTTTTCAAAAGTTTATCACATTGTTGACGCATATTCAATTTGTGATGCACTATAACACTGTGATCTTTTTCAGTAGAACTACAATTTAGCCACTTTTCCCCCATTTTGTAGTTATGACCTACAAGGATGTTGGTTACTATTATCAATCAGTTCAGCTATATTCTGCACTTGGACCAGATCCTGTACACTGCTTAGGACTAAATCAGGAATTGTAGGTTTCAAGACTAGCTGCTCCAAGAAACAGTCATTAATGGTATCTAGAAATTGTATTTCTTCTTCTTATCCTGAGGTGACATGTACCATGGCAATCTGGAAATGGCTGAAATCCCCCTTTTTTTTTTTCCTGGTTTTGTAGCCTTTCTAATCTCCCTGAGTATTTCACTGTCACCATCCTTCTAGTAATTTCATCTAGACCATATTTCCTTAATTTACTTAAAAGAATGTCATATATGACTGTGTCAAAAGCTTTGCTAAAATCAAGATGTATCACATCTGTTCCTTCCCCCATGCACCAGGCCAGTAAATCTGTCAAAGAAGAAAATTAGGTTGGTTTGGCATGATTTGTTCATGACAGAAACATGCCAGCTATTCCTTATAACCCTATTATCCACTAAGTGCTTACAAATTGATGGTTTAATAATTTATTTCAGTCTTTTACCAGGTACTGAAGTTAGGCTGACTGGCCTGTAATTCCACAGGTCCTTTTTGTTCCCCTTTTTAAAAACAGGTATTACATTTGCCAGTCCTTTTGGGCCTCACTCATCCTCCAGGAGATCTCGGAGATCATTGCCGATGGCTCCAAGATTGCTTTAGCTAGTTCCTTAAGTATCGTAGGATGAATTTCATCATGCCCTGCCAACTTGAATATATCTAACTAGCAGGTGAGGCCTGTTGTTTACCGGGCAGAGTCATTTTGTTTAAATCACACTTATAGGAAAGTTCAAGAAATTAAATATATGTAATAGAATGTTTTATTACTGTGCTTGCAAAAGGGAAGTAAAAGAACAATTTTAAATTTGCAGGATTTCAACATCAGTCTTCATTTTATTGAATTACTATATATAGTAAATTTGAATCAGAAACTCTGAAAGTTTCCATTACTCTTTGTGTAACTAATTTGAATTACTTTGTGATTTGTAACAGTAAAAATTTTCTTTGCACTAAAATGACAGTTGAATAGGCGACTTGATTTTAATTTTGTTAGCAAGTATTGTTATGAACTGTAATCATAAAATAGTCATGACTTTTTTCTGATGAAAAACAAAAATAATTATTTAAACCTTTCACCCAGCATATTCTGGTGTAAATAGCAGTGCATTCAGATAATTTAAATGGCAGGATTGTTTATGCAAAATCTGGTATCTGTAGGTAATTATGAAGTATGACTTAATTTTGCACAAACAAATCCACAAGCAAATAAAACTCTTCAAAATATAGATTTGTCAAAACATTCTTTAAACTGTTCTTTCCCTATTCCTGGCTTGTGTTCCTCCCCCAGTTAATATTAATTACGTTGACTATCTATTCTCTATGAAACTTTTCAGTGAAGACTGAAGCAAAACAGGCACTGAACAATGCGGACTTCTTGATATCATGAGTTATTAATAGGAATGTGAATGGTTAACAGCTTACCGGTTATGGTTAAATGGTGGGGGTTGGAGCACCCTTCCCCCGATCTGCTCCATTTAAGTGGTTAACAGGTTAAACATAACATTTAACCCGTTAACTGATTAAATGGAATTTTACATCCCTAGTTCTCAGATCTTTCTTTCCCACTAAATAGAGGACCTACACTTTCCTTCATGTCTTTTGCTCCTAAAGTTTTTAAATAATTTGTTCTTATAGCCTTTTATATCCCTTGGTAGGTGTATTTCCTTTTGTGGCTTAGCGTTTCTGACTTTGTCACTGTAAGTTTTCAGTGTAGGTAACGAAAGTATCCATGAATGGGTGAGTTACATGGTCATTCCGAATGAGTATCAATCAAAATATGTATTTCAATAACGTACCATCGTGTATTCTGATATTACATATATTGTGCAGAAAATCTCTTTTAGAACTGTTTTAGAGGCCTCTTTCATATATCTCTGCCTAAAATCAGGGTGCATTGTATCACAAATGTGACTGTACAGGCTTGAGAGGGAAAGAAACTCACCTGTTTGTAACTAAAAAAAATGTTAGAACCCTCTAACAATGACCTAGAATTAGAATTTCTATTCATACTACAACATGATTTTAAATTATGTATACCAGCTGATCTGCTGCTTAGTAAAAATTTAAGCACAGATACTATACCAATTCAGTTTGTTACCGTCTGTTTTCCTGCCTTAGTCATTTTAGTTATAAGGCATTTCATCTGGAAATCTGTATTTCTCTTCTTTTTTTTCCTTTTCCTTTCCTTTTGTGTTTAGTTGGACTGCGTTAACAGATCATGTGAATTTGTTCACTCATTCAGGTAGGTTCTGAGTACTGTAACAACTTTTCTGATTATCCTGGAACTAAACTATCTGCTGAGCTGCAAGCCAACTAGTCAGGTTGGATGATAGGCACTGATGCAGAAGGCTATACTGGTGAAGGAATCCTTTTACTCAGAGTGGTTATAAAACCTGATCTAGTTTATTGGCTGAAGTAGGCTCTACAGGCCCATCTCCCAGGCTAGGTCTACACTAGGGGCTAAGTTTGAATTAAGATATGCAAATGCAGCTACATTAATTGCGTAGCTGGAGTTGAAGTATCTTAAATTGAATTTTGGCACTGTCCACACTGCGGGAAGTTGAATGGAGTACACTCTCCCTTCGACTTCTCGTACTCCTAATAGGAGCGGGACTACCAGCATTGACAGGAGCACCTTCTCAGTTTGAATTAGCATGTCTTCATTAGACCCGCTAATTTGAACCCCAAGAAGATCGGCTGGCAGCTTCGATCTTCTCTGTAGAGAAGACTTGGCCCCACAGAAGACAAGAGGACCATAGCAATGGTCAAACCCTCTCTCTCCCCAATAACACCCATAGCCTGGCCTTTCCTTCCCCACACATACTGCAGTGCAGAAGGTGTAAATGGGGTTTTATGTATAGTGGGGGGTTGTTCTTCCCTTTCTATGTGCAAAGTGTTCCAAATAGAATCCATCCCATATCAGACCCAGAGAAGCAGAACCTGAATTGTAATCTGCTTGCTGTAGTATTAATTATCTAGATAACTTAGAAAGGATTCCTAGCTATGTTAACAGGATAGCAATTTTCTTTGCAGTCAAGAACTAACGATTTTTTTAATAGTTGTTGACTGTGTGTGTATAAACTTTTGGTGACAAAGCATTCACAAATCCTCAACATGACTGTAATCATATCATACAATGAAGCAAAAAGACAGCTGAATTTGAACAGATTCTAAAAGACAAGATCTTATTACTGCCACAGAAGTTCCAATTACTTTCACAGACATCTTTGATAGAAGAAGTAACTTCCTCCTCTTAACTGTGGAAGTTCTAAAAAAATTGTCATGTACAAAAATTGTCCACTGTAATGGGCAAAAAATTATGTAAAGCATTTTGTTTGCCAAATTATGATGTCTTTACTTATTAATTTTTCTTTACACCATGTAGAAGTATTTCAACAGCACTGCATTTCTATGCATTCCAGATGGACCTTAAAGCAGGATTTAATCCTGATGTCACAGATGCACAATAATGAAAAGCAGTCAGGCCTCCCATCTGTTCTCAAGCTGTTTGCTTGTTCATTTTGGCTTGAAATAAAAATGTATGGGGGGAGCAGGATGTGTATTAAACCATGTGACTAAATCTCTCAAAAGACCAAGAACCAGTGAGCAGCAAAACCAAACAGGTGGAATAGTTGCTAGAATACCTTCTCTAAGGATTTACATTTATTGCTACCAAGAAAAAGATTATTGTACTATGAATTTAGTTTTGTGGTTCTCCAGTATGTTGTCCATTTTATTAAAGGTTTTCAGGACTGTAATTTGTGAAGAACATTAGTAACCAGTGTTATTGACCTCAAAGATATGCAGCATCAAATCAGGCACACTGCGCTGGATGCTCCGATCTTAACTGTGGATGCACACTTCACTTTGCATTGTCATTGGCAGGGAGATAGATTATCTAGTTTAGCAGTTATTTTCCACTGCTAAACTTCATCTGCTGCATACTGCATTTTATTTTGCAAATGTAAAAAAACTTTACCACAGCACCTGAAACAATCAGGAACTTTTGGTTTTGGCGGTAAGTAATGTGTAATCATGTGGCCTTGTTTTTTTTACTCTCATCTTCTTTCTCTCCCCTTCTCTCTATTAATTTGTTTTATACACTTGTATTATATTGTAAGCTGAGTCTGAAAGTGTGCTAATGTGTGAGTATTCAAAAAGGGCAAGCAGGATGGCTTGAGTAACATTAGCACAGTTAATTTGACATCAGCCCTCGGCAAAATAATGGAAAAGCCGATATGGGATTTAGTTAATAAAGGATTAAAAGACTGAAATATAATTAACGCCAGTTAATGGAAAATAAACAAACTAATATCATTTCTTCAAAAGATTACAAGTTTGGTTGATAAAGGTATCTGCATGGATATAAGAATTTGACTTAGTTCTGCATGACATTCTGATAAAAACAATTGGGACTATACAAACTCAATATAACACACATTAAATGGATTAAGAACTGGCTAACTGACAGGCCCTCAAAAGTAATTGTCAGTGGGGAATCACTGAATGGGGTTTCTAGTGGGTCCCATAGGGATCAGTAGAAGGCCTGATGCTATTCAACATTTTAATCGCTCTCAAAGTAGATATAAAATCATTGCTGATGGAATTTGTAATAATGCACACGTTGGTGGAATGGTAAATAATAATGAGGACTGGGCAGTCATATAGATTGAGTGGGATCATGTGGTAAGATAGGATGACAAAATGATCTGAGAGTTGAAGAGACTTAAATGATGAAGTAGTTCTGTATCCAAAGGACTTTCATAAGGTGTTTTGTCTGGTAATTCAGAAGATATGACAAGCCTATTGGCAGATATTAAATCACAAAATGTACTTTCACTGCACTTGTTTAGCAAAAAAATTGTTTTCTAATTCAGAGGAAGAAGCTGATCCAAACAGCATTGTTACAGAATATCTGCAGGAGAAGAAAAAATATGAAGATATGCGGAAGCAGCAACCAAAGAAAGGGATTTCTCGTGAAGATCAGGTAATTGCTTAAAATAATCAAACTGGCACTGAGGAAAAACCTGTTTCATAGAAAACTCTGGAAAAGTTTCTCATCTCTTCAATTGTATTATAGAAATTTCACTCTAAGAAAAAGATTAGCTTATTTTTTTTAAAAAAAAAAAAGACTCAGTGACGTCTTATGTGGGTTATTCAGACATAAGTGCTAGGAAAGTCTCTGAAGTTTTCACTCTGTTCTTCAGATAGAACATCAATATTGGTATGCTTAGAAGTGCCATGCGTTTGCCCCAAAAAATCCTGGAGAGAAGGGCTACCCACATAGAATTGCCCTTGTCTGATGGCCAAGACTTCCCATGAGCCTCTGCTCTTGAAAATTGCTACCTGCCTAGGGACAGTTTTGCAGCATGGAGAGGGAACCTATATGTACTGGCTTGGTTTCTCCACAAATTTGGAGTTGCTTATGTTTTTTGTTTGAGGAAAGTTGGGTTGGGGCTTTGTGTGTCGAGGCAGGGAAGAAATAGTGCTAGAACAACAGCCACCCCCAAACCACCCGAACATACATGTATAATCTGAACCTTTCAAAATCCTAACCTATAGAGAGCCTACAATAGAGGAATGAAGGAAATATCCAGTGGAGCCAGCCCATTCCAGCAGAAATGGAAGAGAGCATATTGGTATTAGGCTGAATCTATACTGAAAGCTATTGAAGTGATTCCCCTGTTTGCATACACATACTCACTAGATCTCGTGGAGCTAATACAATATAGCATGGGTAGCAGTAACAGAAGCACAATTTTTAGCCATGCTGAGAACAAACTCATCTGAACCTCATGGAGATGTCCTCATAGAATACTGAAACAGGAAGGGACTTGGAGAGGTCATCAAGTCCAGTCCCCTGCCCTCATGGCAGGACCAAGCACTGTTCTAGATCATCCCTGATAGGTGCCCATCCAACCTGCTCTTAAATATCTCCAGCGATGGAGATTCACAACCTCCCTAGGCAATTTATTCCAGTGTTTAACCACCCTGGCAGGCAGGAAGTTTTTCCTTATGTCCAAACTAAACCTCCCTTGTTGCAATTTACACCCATTGCTTCGTGTCCTATCACCAGAGGCCAAGGAGAACAATTTTTCTCCCTCCTCCTTGTAACATCCTTTTAGGTACTTGAAAACCGCTGTCAAGTCCCCTCTCAGTCTTCTCTTTTCTAAACTAAACAAGCCCAGTTCTTTCAGTCTTCCCTCATAGGTCATGTTTCCTAGACCTTCAATAATTTTGGTTGCTTTTTTGGGGGGTTGAGGGGTCCTTTTTAAACTTCATCCTGTTTACCTCAGACCATTTCTCCAGTTTGTCCAGATCATTTTGAATTATGACCCTATCCTCCAAAGCACTTGCAGCCCCTCTATATTCTGCAAACTTAATAAGTGTACATTTTATGCCAATATCTAAATCGTTGATGAAGATATTGAACAGATCTGGTCCCAAAGCTGACTCCTGCGGAACACCACTTGTTATGCCCTTCCAGCATGACTGAGCCATAAATAACTACTCTCTGAGAACAGTTATCCAGCCAGTTATGCACCCACCTTATAGTGGCCCCATCTAGGTTGTATTTCTCTAGTTTATAGATAAGAAAGAAGGTCATGCGAGACTTTATCAAATGCTTTACTAAAGTCTAGGTATACCCATCCACCACTTCTCTCTTATCCACAAGGCTTGTTATCCTATCAAAGAAAGCTATTATATTGGTTTGACATGATTTGTTCTTTACAAATCCATGCAGGCTGTTACCTGTCACCTTATTATCTTCCAGATGTTTGCAGATGAATTCCTTAATTACTTGCTCCATTATCTTTCCTGGCACAGAAGTTAAGCTGACTGGTCTGGAGTTTCCTGGATTGTTCTTATTTCCCTTTTTATAGATAGGCACTATATTTCTCAGTATGGCTGAGCCACTGTTACTATCTATACTCCTACATCTACACTGTTGTTTCTTCTCACATTAGCTCAGTGAGAGATAGCAAAAACATACATATATATGTGAGCAGGACACCCCTATTTCATAAGCATAGCTTAGTACATATGGTCACATTCAGTGTCATTAATGTTGTAAAAAAATTCCATTCTGTTGTCCTGTTCTGACTCTTCCTGCTTTCCATAATGTTTACCCTTTGGCCTGATGTGTTATATATTTGGTCTCTGGCCAAAACTGACTTTTTTTTGGTAACTTCAAGGGATAACAACCATGTTGAAATGGACAAAAATATATTTTCTTTAATGTAGGAAGAATATTTTTTCTTTGATATAACAAAAAAGAGAATATTGCAAAATCAAACATGGTAAGTGAATAGATCTTAATAAGCAAATGTGCTTTGCTAAATTTGAAATGACACATATTAAATAATGGGATAGAGAGTACACTTACGACATTTACAAGCTAGAGGAGGGAGAATGCTTTGGAGAGTAAAATTAAAATTCAAAATGATCTGGACAAATTGGAATGAAGTAAACATGATGAAATTCAATAAGGACAAATACAAAATATTCCACTTAGGAAGGAACAATCAGTTGCACACATATAAAATGGGAAATGACTGCCTAGGAAGCAGTACTGTAGAAAAGAATCAAAAGGTCATAGTGGATCCCAAGCTAAATATGAGACAACAGTGACTGTTGCAAAAAAAGCAAAAATCCTTCTAGAATGTATTAGAAGCATTATAAGCAAAACTCAATAAGTAATTCTGCTACTCTACCCCATGCTGATTGGGGTTCAACTGGAGTATTGTGTCCAGTCTGGATGCCACTTTTCTGGAAAGATCTGCAAAACTAGAAACAGTCCAGAGAAGAGCAACAAAAATTATTAAAAGTCTATAATACATGACCTTTGAGGGAGATTGATATAAAATGGGGTTTTTAATCTGGAGAAGAGGTCTGACAGGACAGATCAGTTTTCAAGTAGCTAAAAGGTTGTAACAGGGAGGAGGGAGACAAAAATGTTGGTTACCTCTGAGGATAAGAGAAGACGCAATAAGCTTAAATTGCAGCAGACAGTTTGGTTGGACATCAGGAAAAATTTCCCAACTCTCAAGGTGGTTAAGAGTGGTGATTGGAATAAATTGCTTATGAAGGTTATAGATGTAGTAGTTCAGGACAGTGATACAGTAAATTCAGGATTTACCAGTGTGGCATCCTGACAGGTTTCCTGCTTCGACAGTGATGATAAACGTTCAGCTATGTGCGTTCTTGTATGCTCCCATAGTATATCATGCCAGCTTTGTGCAGATTGCTAGATACTAGACTTTACAAGAGCCCCCAAAAACCACAGACTCAGATAAGATACAAAGGCACCCGAGTTAGGTTTATTGTCAAACGAAGTACATTAATAGTTGTTGGTAGCCAGATGGCCTTTGAGCCCCTATGTATTTGTTCCTGGGACAGTGGACTCAGCTAAATTAATAGTATGGATTATCATTGCCCCCTAAGCCGGCCAAAGAGTTAAGTGAGGTACCCCAACATTTATAGACAGAAATGAGTAATCTATGATACCCACCGTACGTATCATCTTACACATTAATGACGTTTGGTACCTCCTCTTGCACTTTCCTCCAAAGCATTTACTATCCATTGTTACGCTTTCACTTTTGTTGTTTCGAACTGTTTTATCATGTACTCAGCTGGGCGTTTCAGTACTGTCCTGATGGAATGTATTTACGTATTTTATGTGCTTTTATTAGTGCTAGCAGTTCTAGTGCCAAGAGACACCCCGACTTGCAGGCAAACATCTGCTTTTGACACCGCCTGTCTGTTGTTCATAGTACAACTCTTGCTTACTTTGGTTCAAGCACCAGGCCCATGCTTCAAGCTCTTTCTTTCTCCTACATTCCCCTACTTTTTGTTTTTTCTGGGGAGGATGTTGACTGGAGATTTTTAAGAACAGGTTATACAAACAAAGGTTAGACAAGAGCAAGTTAGATAGGGATGGTCTCCCTAGCCTCTATTTGCCAGAAGCTGGGAATGAACTAAAGAGTTCATAAAAATTTTGAATCTCCAAAGGCTATTAACCCTCAATGAAAGAAATTAAAGTGCCGTTGGCAAAGTGGATCACAGTCAACTCAGGTGTATAATTACAGTATGAGCAATACCTGGGGTAATACCTGTAATACCTGGAGGAGGACTACCATCAGCTCTCTTCCCCACCCCCAGTACTGTTGTTGGGATGCCATTGCTTTCATCAGAGAGTTAATGGACTGGGGGAAAGGATTGTCTCTTTACTGTGCCAAACATGAGAAGCCTCAGTCTCCTTTCCCATCTTCTTTATGAGATGCCTTCTCCTAATCCACTTTGAAGTCCAGTTTAGGAGGGAGCCAGACCCCCACTGTTGAACCTGACCTGGATATATACTAATGCAACAAAATGAACTTTACAAGAAGATTCTTTCCCCTGCTCTCACAGACAAAGCCTCCACTGGGGAAGTGGGAGGAGGGAAGCAACTTGTTTGTATCCCTGGAGAAAGAGTTAAGTGAGGTACCCCAATATTTATAGACAGAAATGAATGATCTATGATACCCACCATACATATCATCTTACACATTAATGTGCAAAATCATTAGTTCTGAAATGTTTCTTTTTTCCTTTTCACCTTCCCATTTTCTTAAATAGAAAAGATGAGCATTAAATGCAACCACACTTCCTAACCAAAAAATCAAACCAAACCAACCAACCCATTAATGCTACACTAGCATAAGAACTCATAAGCCAGGAAATTCCCAAAGATAAGTTTGCTTGCAAAAGGAAATTTGGCTACAGTTGCACATTTGAAATATTTCTGTTTCTGATTCCTATATTTTAACTTTTGGAGAAAGATTTCAAAAAGGTTTTTTTACTCTTAGAATTTGATTACAAATATAAAAGTAGTCATACAGTTTCACAAAATAATATAAGTTTGATAAGTGAATGTGATTATGATATAGTGTATCTGTACAGTTACAGCAATGAGATTCAGACTGAGACTTGCAGCTCTTTTATGAGTCTCTTGCAGCTCTTTGCAGCACAAGCTATTAAAACACTCTGTGATGTAATTAACCAAGGTAACTTATTAGCCAATAAGGACGCTTTTACTATGTTATTAGCCAATTGTAGCTAATAAAATAATACTTGGTCTTTTTTTTTTCCTGTGAGAATTTTTTGTAATTTTATGTATGTACATATATATAAAAAACTAAATATTTCTCCTCACATACTGTTACAATTTTTTTAAAATGTTAGCAGAGAAGTTGAAAGGTTGTCTCAGCACTGTAAAATACAGTATATAAATATCAATCAAATTAGGACATCATAGCCTGAATTATTTTTAATTTATTTCATTGATTTCTTCACTAGAGAAAAATGACAATTGTTCTCAGTAGTCTCTGGTGTTTATTGATTATCTTACTCTGCTCCTTTAAGTAAATATGCTTTAAGACATTGTAAATGAATGACCAAAATTCATAACCTATGAAAATTCATTACATTACTTGTATGTATTAATATTTATAATTCTTATTATGTACCAATAGCAAATATAGTTCATTTATTTTAATAAATTATCATAAATTATTATTTGTAGGAAATAGCCTTGAATGATCACATTGAAGGGCAATTATTTCATTCAGTTTGTAAAACTACATCTTGCCTCTCAACACTTGCATCATATGGTCATGTCAAAAAGGTAATACGGTAATCACTGAAGAGGTAGGGGAATTTGTGAATTGTGTGGGAGGAGCTTCGTCAAATACGTTTTTGAACAATTTTTATCCAGTTCAATTTACTACTCTTCAAGTAATCCAAACATAATTGAATATTTTATTGTTACAAAACTTTAGTAAAACAAAATATATTTAATTTCAGACACTGGCACTGCTGGACCAATTCAAATCAAAGCTAACTCAGGCAATAGCAGACACTCCTGAAAATGAAATGTCTGAACCTGAAGTAGAGGATGATGAAGGATGGTAAGTATTTTTTATGCATCATATTAGAAAAAAGTCTGTTTAGGAAAAATAAGGCCTATTACAAATTTTCACCCATCTCTGAAACACGCTTTTTTCAATTTAGTAAGTCATGCTAGAGGAGGTTGGACAATCTGCTTCTCAACTCCTATTTTAGGGCCTCCTCAAGAGGAAGCAAAGTAGTTGGTTTTCTTTGCCAGTCACTCTTCCTCCAAAGTAAGTAGCTAAGGGTACGTCTACACTAGCCCCCTAGTTCGAACTAGGGAGGCTAATGAGGACGACCGAAATTGCTAATGAAGCGCGGGATTTAAATATCCCACGCTTGATTAGCATATTCCCGGCCGGTCGCCATTTTGGAAACTGACTAGCCCGAAGTAACTGCCCGCGTCTATTCGCGGCAGAGAAGCGTGATTCCGAGATAAACCCCTTAGTTCGAATTAACAGTTAAACCTCCATTCCATGAGGAATATTTAAATCCCGCGCTTCATTAGCAATTTCGGTCACCCTCATTAGCCTCCCTAGTTCGAACTAGGGGGCTAGTGTAGACGTACCCTAAGTAGCAGGAGCCGGTAGCATTACAGCTTAGATTCTGCTCTCTCCAAATTTACTGCATGTCTGTACAGCAATTTAATGCAAAGCAAGTCAGCATGCAAGTCTCCTGCACACTAGCCTGCCATGTGCTTAATGACTATGTGGACCCTGCTGCTGTGTACTAAATGTTCTCTAGTACACTTTGATTTACTGCTGTTTTTGAACAACTAGACAACTTTTAGTGCAGGATTCTTTTAGTTGCCCAGGTCCTACAGTGCAGGGCCTTGGGGATATGTGTGTACAAGAGGCTGGGGACCAGGGATGTATTCTCTTGCATCCCCCCATATCCCCAGGATTTGTTCTCTCCCCAGCAGACCACCCTTCAGCCTGCCCGGCACCTGTTCTTTCTCCCCACCCTGGTCACCTCCCGCCTACCCAGGGCCTGTCTCCCCCTCTCCCCCAAGCGCTGTGGCCAAGGGCTAGGAGAGAGAGAAGACTTTGGGGCAGGGGGGCTACTTACTGGTGTGCTGGCAGGCAAGATGGAGGAGCCCCAGCCCTGCTGGCCGCTCCCTTGATTCTACGGCTGCCTCCAGTAAACACACTGTAGGATAGCTCTCCCCTGCAGGCTCGCTGCCCCCAGTGGCCACTCTCATATCGCTTCCCTCAGAACAGCAGTCCCTCCCTTTGCAAGTTATGGAAAACTGTTCCTTTCCCAGAGCTTCTGCTTGTCCTGACACAACCAAACCCTGACCTTGCTTTAAGTTAGAAGAAGAAGCTACACACCAAATTTGGTGGGCCTAGCTCTTATCGTTTAGGAGGAGTTCTTGAACAAACAGATTTGCAGACAGACACACTCTATCTATCTATCTATCTATCTATCTGAGTAAAGTGTTCTGCCTATGATAATCTGTGTAATAGCATATTTATTATTGCATATGTTATCAAGATACATAAATACATTAGCTGAAGGAGCCACACTGGCATGCCCCGTTCCTACTGTATTTTCCATTCCTATCACTGATTTTTGCTTCACGGTTGACATTCGGTAATCCTGGCTCCTACAACCATATACTTACTTGCAAAGGGGCATTGCTTTTACAGTAATATATGCGCCAGTATCATTTTACTATTATGACTATTTCCATGATTTTTGACATAACTTTTGAAATAACAAGACTGTTACTTTAATAAGCTAGCTAGTGTATAGCTCCACAGACTTGAATGTAGAAATGACAATTTATACCAGCCAAAGATATGCTCCGAATTCTCTGTTAGCAACTGTAAAAAATACTTTCCCAATACATTTTAGAGGTGAAATAAAACTGCTAAATATTTACTGGAACTCAAAAGAGGGGTATAATCTTATATGCAGTGTTGAGATATGCTGCCATTGAGAACTATGCATTGAGAATGACAATACTTCCATCATTTTACGCATCATCAGAATATTATCTCCTGTTTTTCATGTATTTTAAAGTTAGTGGTGTCATAGGGATATGTCATATCCAGCAGCAGCAGTATCAATATAAGAATGACCAAACTGGTTCAGACCCAGTGTCCAGCTAGCTCAGTATCCTTGTCTTCTGAAAGTGTCCAGAGGATGTTGTGAAGGCCAGGACTTTTAACAGGGTTCAAAAGAGAGCTAGATAAATTCATGGAGGATAGGTCCATCAATGGCTATTAGCCAGGATAGGTAGGAATTGTGACCTTAGCCTCTGTTTGTCAGAGGTTGGGAATGGATGACGGGGGAGGGGGAGATTGCTTAGGGGATAGGGCATTCACCTGGGGAGTGGAGCAGAGCGTGGCGGTCCAAGACCCACCCTCCCTGGGAGCCACTGGACCGCTAACACAGAGGATAAGGGACTTCCTGAAGGTAGGACGGTGGGGTAGGTTCTGGCCTCTGGGGGCACCTAGACTTGGCCACTTTCAGAAGACAAGGATACTGAATGATATTCTGGACCTCTGTTGAATAAAGATTGCCCTGGAGCCAGACTTAACATTGGTTTTATGATGTGTACTGTGGGCAAGTATGAGACCACTAAAAGTGTGAAAAATATATTTGTAAATGTTCGTAAAACTGTTAAGAAAATCATTGTTCAGGTATTTCGTGGATTTCTGTTCCCCAAAAGATAGTTTTATAGATTAAAGCTGCTTTCATCTTTTTCTTCTTCCATTTTCACCAATGCAACAAAGCTGAAATTGTATCAAAGGCATATTGCTAAAAAACTTGCAATTTTTTCAAAACAAGAATGAATAAGAAATATAAAATTAATGCACCTTTTGTATTTACTTTGGGGGTGGCTTACAGCTATGGAAATTAGCAAAATCATATTTGTTTTTATTTAGGAAGAATTTGAACCTAGTAGTTGAGAGTCTAGTGCACAAATTCTCATTAAAACTGCATTCCAAAAACATTAAAATGATAATAAAGTTTAGGTACCTTTATCCCTGACATGAGAAGTACAAAATACAGCCTTATATTTGGAAATGTAAATACCCATGAAAAATGTTAACTGGTTAAATGATTTAATGTTAATCATTTTACCGGTTAATCCCCAGTGGTAGCTGCACCAGGCAGGGACTTCTGCCAATGGAGGTCCTGCAGGCCAGCCCACTGCAGGCAAGGGAGCTGCTCCAGCCTCAGCCAGCCACACTGCACCCTGGATGGAAAGCTACTCTGACCCTGCTGCACCCCAGGGGGGCAGGTGAGGAGGTGTCCAGCCCCACTGCACTTAGGGTTGCCAGGTATCTGGTTTTGAACCAGACAGTTCGGTATTTGGGCTTTCTGTCCGGGAAACAAATTGAGAAAATACCGGACATATAAATGTCCGGTATTTTCTAATTAAGTAAGTTTTATTATTATCATGAGTATCAGTACGTAGTTGTGTACTGCCTGGCTGGTAGACAGCTCACACTGCGTGAGCGTGTCTACCAGCCAGGCAGTATGCAACTACACAGTAGAGAGGAGGCGGGTGGGAGTGGGCCTGGGCGGGATGGAATCCTCGGGGCCAGACTAGCCCGTGCGCTCCGCCTGGACGGTGCATGGGACGAGCAGCACCCGGGACCTGAATGCACCCGAGCCAGCCCTGCTTCCTGCCAGCTGGTCCCCCTGCTTCCCCCGACCCCCTCCCAGCCAGCCCCACTCCCTGCCGGCCGGTTCCCCAGCCAGCCCCGCTCCCAACCCCTTCCTGGCCAGCCCTGCTTCCCGCCGGCTGGTTCCCCCAGCCAGCCCCACTCCCTCCAATCCCCTCCCGGCCAGCCCTGCTTCCTGCCGGCCGTTGTCCCCTTCCTTTCCCTCCCCCTGCAATGTCCCCTGGGCAGCTCCACTCCCCCCGACCTCCTCCCAGCCAGCCCCACTCCCCTCCCGGCCGGTCCCCACCCCCATCTGAGATCAAGTGTGTCCGGTATTTTTTTGAAATCATCTGGTAACCCTAACTGCACTGCAAACAGGTGGGCAGAGAGATGATCCCAGCCCTCCAGTTAGCTGGTTATCCCATAAGCATGCCAGTAACCCAGGGGTGGGCAAAATTAGGCAGGGGCTGGAATCCGGCCCACCAAGAATTTCTCTTTGGCCAGCCCAGCTATTAGCAGAGCATGCATAGTTGGCAGTGTGTGTTCAGCTGCCCCTCCCCCCACCTTGCTTGGTTCTGCAGCCAAGCTACTCCCAGGATTCTCCTGCTAGCTGTGCAGAGTGTTTGTAGGGAGGGGGGGTTGAAGGGACAGGGGAGTGCTATGTCATGGTGTCTCCCTGCCCCTGTACTCCATCTCTGCAGAGCAGGGATTGGGCAAGGGAGACACACAGCGGAGAGGCTCTAATCCAGTAGTCACCAACCAGTAGATGGGATCTACTGGTGGATTTTGGAGCCTTTGACAGGTGATCCTCACAGGTTTGGCCGGGAGGCTGTCAAGTGCTGGCACCTCATCTGCCCCTCTCAGCACTGCAGTGCTGCTCCTGCCCTTTGCCTTGGAGCTGCCCCCCAACCCCGGGTGCCTCTTGCTTGGTGTGCAGGGCACAGAAAGAAGAGGAGGGAGTGCTGATATCAAGGTGCCCATCCCCCCACCCTCTACCCTATATCCACGGGGGGTGGGGCAGGGATGGAGGGAGTTTGCTGACTTCTTTTGGGAGTGGTGCAGGGCCAGAATAGGGCTGAGCTTGCCTTAACCCCCTGTACTACCACCCAGAAGCCACGTGTGGTAAGCAATGCCTAGCTGGAGCCCGCATTTTGAACTCCAGCCCCAGTCCTGAACCCCTCCTGCATCCTAAACCCCTGCCCTAGTCCCGAGTCCCCCTGCACCCAAACTCCCTCCCAGAGCCAGCACCCTGAAGCTCCTCCTGCACCTCAACTCCCTGCCCCAGGCTCAGCTCAGAGCCCCTCCTACACTCCAAATCCTTTAGCCCAAGACTTGTGTCCACTTCCCCCTTCCCCACACCCCAATCCTCTGCCCCCAGCCTGATAAAAGTGAGTGAGGATGGAGGACGGAGGGAGGGCAGAGTGAGCAGGGGCACGGCCTCAGAGAAGAGGTGGAAAGGAGGGGCGGGCAAGGGTGTTTGGGTTTGAGGTAGATCCTGGATTGCACTTAAATTCAAAAATTGATCTCATGCTTAAAAAGGTTGGAAATCACTGCTCTAATCCAAAGCATGGATGGTAATTGACTCAGAGGAGTGCCTGCTTTAGGAGGCAGTGAATGCGCGCTCTCTCTCTCCCTCCCATACCCCATCTCTGCAGTGGAGCGCACGCACGCGCACACACACTCTCTCTCTGTCTCTCTCATATACCCCATCTCTGCAGAGTGGGGGAGAAGGGAGAGACAACAGAGCAAAACAGCTCTCCTTGTCTAGAGACACACATGGCTTCTCTCAGAAACTTATCCAGCAGCAGCCAGACATGCATTCTCTGTATCACTGTCACACACAGACTGTCACATTGTCTCTGTGCCACACACATACAGTAAGTGTAACATACACTACCACCACACACATTCCTGTTTCTGTGCAACACACATTTTATCTGTGTAACAAAGTCTGTCTCACACAGTGTGTCTCACACTCACACACTCTTTCTCTTTATCCCCTAGTCCCACCCCTTCTACCCGAGGCCCTGCCCCTTCTGGGGGGCCTGGAGCCGGCCCATGACCACATACCAATATTCATGAAGTGGCCCCCTGCAAAATTATTGCGCACCTTTCGGTTAAACTTTTACATTCCTACTTGCAATGGCCATGTTTGTTTACATCCATTGGTTAATTGAACAGATAAATCAAAGGGATGTATAGCCGCATAATAAACGTCCAAAGTGTTTAAGATATTATCATTAGTTATATGACGTGGTAAGTCTGTATGGCACTTTACATATAAATAAGCCATGGTCCCTGCTCAAAACATGTACAAAGTATAACTTACCATTTAAAGGCTTGTCTACACAGCACCATGGTGTGAGCTACAGGGGTGTGAGTTGCAACACACGCTAAAGTTTTGCGCTGTAAGTACCCCATGTAAATTGTTATGCCATCAACAAAAAGGTACATAATTCAGGTTAACTTAGTCCTGTTTGAAATGGGGCTTCAGTGACCAGAGGTGCTGGAACTGGGGGTGCTGCTGCACCCCTTGGCTTGAAGTGGTTTCCATCATACACAGGATGTAGATTGGTTCAATGGCTCTCAGAACCCCCACTATACAAATTGTTCCAGCACCTTGATGGTGACCTGAAGTAGGCACCTTTAAGTTGGTGCTGGCAGGGTCTACACTGCTGTAGTACATAGCTCTAAGTAGTTAATAACTATATACATACACAAACTTTTTTGGGAGAAGGGTTTGCGCTTTTTTTTCCCCCCCTTCCCCTCAGTGTCCTCAGCTGGACTGGGAGATTCAATCCAATTGTGGCAAGTTCACATTAAAAATTCTTTGTTTCTTTCTTCCAACCCACCCCTTAAATGCAGTGTTTGTACTTGAGATGATTTATAGTAAATATTATGAGTGCATGGCATGTGTATTTGTGACAGGCATAAATTATGTGATTCCTAGGCCATTTTGTCGGTCATGCTTGCTGCTTTTAAGTGAAAGCTAGCCAGTATGCTGTGCTCTACTGTCAGGGTGTGTTATCTGAGGTAAAATTATTGTCTCTAAGATATTTTTATGTGTCCACATGAGTGGCCACACATTGAGGCATAATTTTCATTTTCTGTCAAGATAGAAACCATTACCAATTTGTTATGTTTTCTTTTATTTGGCAAACTTTTCTCTTTGCATTTTTGGCTGAGCTGCTGTATTGGCTTGGAGCACAGCAGACATTTGGGTACTTTTCAGCAGCATTCTACTTTTTATGCAAAAAAAGGAATAAAAGAAATATGACTCTATTGTAAATAGTGTGCATGGTGTTTGATAATTATTACCAGATTTTACCTTCTAACAAGGCAGTTGAAGCAGTATTGTTAAAGAGCTAAAAAAAATACATGATATAGTTTTAATTTTAAATTTATGAATTCTTGCTGGGACATATACTAAGGTCCCTCAAATGTTATGATCATTCTGTGGCAATGATCATGTATTGTCTGCAGTGGCAGAATCTACTCTACTGCATAAAATTCAAGGACTCTCAAATTTTCACAACCAGCAATGGACCCAATCTGTAGCCATATAATTTAAAAAAAATACTGCATATAAATAGACAGTACATAGTGATAGGGTACTCATGTGACCATATCTATGAAGTTAGTTAATAGGCCATGTTTAGATTTTGCCATGTTTAGATTTTGGCAAGAAAACTCTTTAAGTCAGATTGATTTGGTTGAAACTTGTAGGTAGATAGAGGCGTGGGTGGTTTGTACATTGTTTGCATTGGTTGATGGTGGTATATCAGAATCAGGTGTTCAAGCTGATATTAAACCTATACAGTGCCTTCAGTAACACTGATCATGAGGTCTTGTTGAGACACCTCCTAGAGGGATTAGATAGAGCACTGGCTTCATTCTTTTCTGAGATCATGGTGACTGCTTCTCCTCCTCCTCTAAAGACCTTCATATGTGAGATCCCACAGTGATCCATACTATCCCCTCTTCTCTTCAATATTTACATGACACCACTGAGAGAGATACTGAGTTTGGCTTTCAACAGTATGCTGATGACAGTTAGCTATGTATCTCATGCGACTTATGAAACCACCACCATTACTTAAATATCAAATCACCTACAAGAAATAAGCTCACGGATGAAAAGTAGCTGATACAACCTGAACCCAGGCAAGATGTAAGTGATACCAGTTAGAAAGGGGAAGAACTAGCCAAGAAGCTGTTGCCATCTTCCACTGAAGGGAGGCAGCCCCCATTCATCAAAATGCTGTGAAGCCTCAGGGTCCTGTTTGATTCTTCACTAACCTCAGACAGCCATCTCCATCTACCACTGATTACTGTAAATGAGTATCTGAGGACAAATGTAAAAATGAGGCAGCAGCTCCAGCTAATACAGAATGTGGCTGTCCACCCTCTCAATTGCTTAGGCCACTGGGAACACATCAGAACCATGCTCAAGCCCCTGTAATTGCTCCCAGGCAGCTTCCAATGACAGTTGAAGGTTTTGGTCTTTATTTTCAAGGCAGTTAATGGCACATGCCCCAGTTACATGATATAGTTACATTAAAGACCTCATTTCAGTGTATGAACTACCATGAATGCCTGCACTCCTCTGGTACCACACAGATCACATGCCAGCATTGAAGTGCATGAGAGCTGGGGATAAAGTGTTATCAGTCAAGGGGGATCCAACTATGGAACAGATGAAGTGTAGAGTGGATCTGGAGTCTGAACTGATTCCACCTTCTTCACTCTCCTGGAAGTGTGAAAAAACCCTCAGAATCTGGTGCTAAAAGACACTTTGCCCAGCCCTTTTTGACACTATCTTATAAATCTGTACTAATCCTAGACCCTGGTCCAAGATGCTCTTTCAGGGGAAAAAAGGATAGCATCAGCATTCTCAAAGTTATATATGCTTCTCTTCTGGCTCCAAGAGGACTGGAACCATGAGTCCATTGGTGCTAAGAGATCTACTGCCACTGAAGGGAAAGCCTCTGTCACAGGAACCACATTCTGTGGGGCAGAGACACATCTTGGTGTGATTATTGCATTCTTTGGTGCTGCCCAATTCATTCAGTTTTTCATACTCCATCAAAGATTCAAAGTCCAATTCCAAGTCTAAAGCCACCATTCCTTGTAGATAGAACCCTGACAATTCCTCTCTTTTGCAGAAGGAAAATTAAATTAATCCAATTTTCATTTTTATGTACTGCTCTAAAAGTATTTAACAAATGCATTACCGCATAACAGCAACTCAACTAAGAGGACAAGGTGTCTAGATCTTTCCATATTGCTCTAGTGCAGGGCTACTCAACTTTGGAAGCCCCGGGGGCCACAATGATACTCAGAGCACATGCTGAGGGCCGCAACTTAAGTATGGTTGCATACACATGTAAATATATATGCAAATAGCTTCTTTCACACTGATGGGCATGAACACAAAGATTAAGGCAAGACTACACAACAAACAGGCCCCATTTAAGTCAGTTCTGATGATATTAATAAAATGCAATATTTACCCAATTTCCACCCATATGACAGCACTTTTAATGAGCAATGACAGTCCAGGAATTTAACTACTAAAATGCATATAAACAGAAGACCATTATATTGACTATTTTTTTGTTTTGGCTCCCACCCGTGGCCACATGTTGATCCCCGCATAAAGCCAAACCACACCATGGGCTGCGAACAAATGGGCTGCATGTTGAGTAGCCCTGCTCTAGTGGGATTCACAAACCGAATGTTCCCTTGCCTTATAGTTTTTGGTAAGTGTGCTCTAAGCAGTAAGTTCTTAAAAACTAAAAGCCATGCTACTTTGACATGTCTACTGTAGCCTGAGGAATGGAAGAGAAAATGCTGCTCCAGTTTATGAACATAAAGATTAGTAGTCACGTTTGTTCCCTTCCTCTTCCCATAAGCCAATGTACTTTAGCTAGAAAATCAGGACCCATACTGGATCTCTCTTAAGGCCATTTATTTACCAACCTACCTTTACAAATGGAATGATCAAATATTTGAGCATTTTGATTTTTATAGGCCCCTTTAAAGAATAAGTTAATTCCAGAGGTCTGTATTGAAAACACATTGGAAAGAGGGGGATTTCTATTCTGTTTGGCAAAAAATAAAATTTTGTTTGGGTCCTTGTATTGCCACTAAGCTGGTAAAAATAAGCAGTAAATCTTTTCTTTCCTCATCCTCACTCTATGCCACCCCCAGACTGCCAGCATATGATCAAAACCTCAGTTATTTAATTGTTCTCCCACTAGTGAATGTTTGGAAGATTGTATTTGATCAAAATGGTCATTCTGCCAAAGTTCTATTACTTACTGCTAATGCTTCTAGCAGTTGTCCATGCCAGAGAAATACAGTTTTTTATTTCTCCATGTCTAGAGTTTATTTGGGTCAGGCATCTGGGCTTGGATTTGGCTCCTTTTCCATTTAACACATCCAGGGCATGTCTACATGAGGAAATTATTTTGAAATAACTAAATTCAAAATAATAACGGCCGAAATAGCAAAATTGAAATACCGTGTCCCCACTCTGGGCCGCGAGCCTCAAAATTAGTCCAAGGCAGGCTCTGTTATTGTGGATGCGCTACCTTGACTTAGAGCCCCAGGAAGTACAGTGAGTAATTACTTTGAATTACTCTGGGGAGTAGTTATTTCAAATAGCAGCACAAGATCATCCACACTAACACTCAAAATAACTATTTCGAAATAAGTGTTATTCCCTGAGGAAAGCAGGGTACAGATTTATAAATAACTGGCCTGTTATTTCAAAATAATGGGCTTGATAGTGTGGACGCTCCAAATAAAGGGTATTTTTCGAAATAACTCCTTCGTGTAGACTTAGGATGTTAAATATTGATTAATTTATTAGTTGAGTAGTCAAAGGAATTCCCATTGACTACTTGACTAGTCAGTAGGCACTTCCGCATTCCTCCCTGCTGACAACGGCTCCATGTGGCACTGCCGTTTTGAAATGCTGCGCGGAACTGGGGTCAGCTGGGGGCTGCCCAGCTGATCCCGGGCTCCACGTGGCATTTCACAGAACCCAGGGTTCCAGCTGATCCCAGATTCTGTGGAAATGATGCATGGAAATGGAGCCTGGAAATGGAGTCCGGGCTTCACGCAGCGCTGGCGCTTTGAAACTCTGCGGTGGCATTTCAAAGGGGCAGCGCCACATAGCTGATTCCAGGCTCCGTGTGGTGCTGCCACTGTGAAGTACTCCCTATTCACTCCCCCCCCCCCCTTTTGCATCCTCTATCTGATAGAGACAGCAAGATGGCGGGAAAAGTGACACGTTGACTCAACCATCCAATAAACATTTGCTTATCGGATAGTCGACTAGACCTTAACATCCTTAGTGTAGACCAGGACTCCGAGATGATCCATGCTTTACTCTTGGGGTGTCCAGCAATGAATTTAATGTCTTGAAATCTTATGGTTTATTCATTGCTAAGCTAGTGAAAGATGAAGAAATAATATATTTTCAGTGTCTAACAACCCAATTTAAGCATCCCAGGTATTGTATACCATTTTTTGTCTACATACACTCCCAGCATTATCTGACTTTGTAACGTATGCAGGGGCGGCCCGTGACTATAGGCCGACTCAGCCGTCGCCTAGGGTGCCGCCTTCAATGGGGCGCCCGGGGCGCCCAATGATGTCACTCCATTGACAGCCGATCGCTGCGTTCCGCCTGGGGCGCCAGCTGCCGCAGCCCGCCTCGGACCACTCCTGAACGTATGTAGGCAACATGCATTTAGCTGTACACAGAATTTTTGAGGGGTTTGATTTGCTAAATAAAATTTTGAATGTTAAGCTCTAAAAAACTAGCACAGAGTGCAGTTTGACTGGAACGTGATTTTGCTTTGAGGAAGCCCTCCGATATTCCTCATCCTATGAACCACATGATATAGAATTGCACAGTTGGCTGGGTTCATTTGAGGAGAGGATTGCTGCTTTCTGAAGCATGAGGTACTGTTACAGCCTATTGCTGGAAACAGGATATTAGACTAGATTCATCACTGGTTTGTTCCAGTATGGTAGTTCACATGTTCTTATAGTAAATGCTGTAAATTTTCTCTGCCTTGCTACACTGACTGGGACAAATCTGGAATTTAGATTAGAGTATTCCATAACAATCTGTTCTACCAGCATGTGTTCTCTGTTTAAAGCACCTCTCTTCTTTCATCAAGCTACTTAATATACTTTGTGAAGGAGGATAGGGAAATGCAGTATATTGTATATGTGAATTATTATTGATAAGATGAAATGTAAGAATCAGATACTTTAATTTCCATAATGAGACTACCTTAGAGAGAATAAGGCTTGATCTACCCTTAAAAGTTAGGTTGGCGTAGCTATATTGGTCAGGACTCTGAAAAAAACACATCCCTGTCTGACATGGGTGTGCTAATCTCATCCCAGTGTGGACCCAGCTAGATTGATAAAAGCCACTTCAAGTTAGATAACTTTCTTCAGGGAGATGGTATTACTAAAACAATGGAAAAACACTAAAACAATGGAAAAACACTGCTGGATTAGGCCAAAATACCTTTGCATCTGTAGTCTCCATGCTGTAGAGCAGAGGTGGGGAACCTCTAGTGTGCTGGCCATACGTGGTTCATCAGGGCTAGATACTGGCAGGTTGCCAGATGTTTTATTTACCTGCTCATCCACAAGTACAGCTGCTCTCACTGGCTGGGAACAGTGAACCACGGCCACTGGGAGATAACGGGCAACCATGCCTGCAGATACTCAAGTAAACAACTGGCAGCCCACAAGAGGCTAACCCTGATAAACCACGTGTGGCCAGTGTACCCTACCCCTACTATAAAGAAAACTTAAATTGTTGTTTTCGCATGTTGGTGATTCTTAAGTCATTACAAAACCAAAATAGTCATATGTTCATGGTTTTTGGACTAAGTGGCCTACCTGTGGATAAATGCAGCATTCCAGGGGACTGATTACTCAGAACTTGAATGTTAAGTGAAAATTAATACTAATGACAATGTTGAGTTACATTTAAAAAAATTAAAATGAGGCAACAAGCCTTGGTACTTCTAGTCCTTACAAACCTTTCTTCTCCCCACCCCCTCTCCATATCAACCTTGTCCTTTGCAAACAATGGAATATTTGCAGTTTTAACCTGGAGATTACATAAAGTTCCAAATTCTCAATTTTAGTTTTGCAATAAGTATTTTTGTGAAAAACTGATTAGTCATTTGATGAAAATATCTGAGTTGAATATCATGTTAAGAATCCCTAAAAAGTACCTGTCCAAAAAGGCATGTATCTTATGCTCCAGGCCCTGGCCAGGAGAAAACAAAAACCATATTCGGGGGTTACTTCCTTGATATTTTGGAGAACCCACAAATTGCTGCTGTGACAACGTTGTTTCTTCCAGTTCAACACTTCAAATAAAAATGCTCATTCAGCCTAGACAGGAGTCTTTTTTCCTCTAAAGGAGGTAATAACAAGGGTTCTTTATTATCTGATCCAAATTAATATAATTAGTCATCCTTCTGAAATTATATGCTAAATATTCTGAAGAAACTAAGTTGATTTGATCTTTCTTCAGTGGTTGTTATGTACAGTGTTCTTTTCCAATGTGCTAATCAATGCTATGAGACATCTATTATCTGACTTTAATGCAGATATATGTTTATTAATTTCATTTTCAGTTTTCCTTACTTAGAAATTGGGAGATTTTTGCTCTATGCATGAACCTTAATAATAGCCTGACTTTTATTTGAATTATTTTCTATTCAGTAATTGTTCTTGTTTGGATTTTAGACCCTGTATATCCTTTATTTTAGTTCTACTAATTAGGTTTCATGTTTTTGTACTCAAAGTCTATTCCCTTTTGATTAAGTAAAAATACCTGGTTTGCCATCTTTAATACATGATAGGCTTTTCAGGTCTTGCAGAAGTAGTGTAACCCACCAACAGTATTTAAAATGGCACCTTTGTCTAGACTGAAATTGTAATGACAATTTAAGGTAATTTTTGTGATTCAGTATTATAATAATCCTTTGAGGACAGTCTAAAAGAAAAAAAAAGAACAAAAAGCTAGTTCCATCTATTAAACCAAGATCAATTTGTTAATGAGCCATGCTTCTTTAAATGAAGTGAAAGCTATGCAATATTGTCTTGGGATATGGAATAAAGCCACTTCCACAAATTAATCAATTTTATAAAAAGGACTAAAAACATACTGATTTTGGTTTAAATTCCTTATCAATGTATTGTGTGATGATTTTCTCAGTATTATCTTCCGTTTTCATTCTGTCACACCATGAATTCAGTACTGTGGATGCTAACTCAACAGATGTTAGAAATGTTTTTCTAACCATTCCAGGACTTCTGGTACTCACCATAATTAATATTTTTAACATATTTATTTAGTGACTGGCAGTTAGAATTCTGCTGTTTATGTGCACATCAACCTTAAATTCATGGGTTTTTAATGACACTGTCAGTTTAGTGAAACTGAGATAAGAGAGGTGGAAGGTTTTGAGGCAGCACAAGAACTTGGAGTAGAGCAGAGGTAATCTGGTAATGGAGAAAAAAGCAGTAAAGTGGGGAAGAGGATCACAGGAATGGGCAGAGGTGAAACTAAGGACAGTGTAACAAGACAGACAGTGTCCACTAGCAACTGATTTTACTTTAAGTCACCAATTGAATTATGTAAATAGATAATTCGTGACAGTGAATTCCAAAACTTATGGAAATGAGAAGATTATGATTGGTAAAATATGTCCACGATGTGTGGAAACATGTTATAGGGAGAGAACATAGAGTTTCTGTTGCAATAGAATAAGTGCTGCTAGGTAGGGCCTTTCAGATTGTGGATGGGTGGACAGAAATCAGCAAGTCCAGGAAGAATGCTTCATGGGAACATTTACAACACCAAATGCTCACATAAACAAATGAGACCAAGCTGCAGCAGATGTGTTTATGTGTTCAGGTTTAGAGTCTATTGGCCTAGGAACTTATGAGGTCTTTATTAGGACTCAAGTCTCTAAGCACCTCCCAAGTTTAAGAACAGATTAACAATAAAAATCTCTCTTGCACTCTCTTTTCACCGCTTATAGAAAAATAGTTTATTTTAGGAAGCAGGTAGTTTGTTGTGTGTGTTTGGGGACAACATATATATAGACACATACATCAAACCCAAATGGATAGCTAGATAATGTGAACATGAGACAGATAGGAAATGGTAATGGAACGTTCCTGATCTTCTATTCCAAGGAGCAACAGAGGTAATTGCATCTGCCTTAGGAATAGGCAGGGATGGCCTTGCGTGGCCAACTTGGGCCACTGCCCAGAATGCCATGGTTAAGGGGCTGCAAAAGGACTGTGCCCAACCATGAGGGAGGGGAAAGGATAAAAGGGGCTGTGAGAAGTAGTGATGTAAAATCCTGTTTGAAGGGGAGGCGCCTGCCTGTCTCACAGAGGGTCCAGCCTACACACACATTTTTTTACAGTTCTCTCTCAGTTGCTTTTAAACCAGATTAGTTCCACTGGTACTAGAAATGGTGAGAGCACTACTGCAGTGTTTGTTAAACTATGTTCCGCGGCACACCAGAGTTCAAAATGGCTGCCCTTAAAGGGGCAAGCAACCTTTCTTTTCCTCAACAAAAAATCTTTGGCGTTCCGCATAAAAAAAAAAATATTGTTTGGTGTTCCTTGGTCTTAAAAAGTTTAAGAAACACTGCACTAGTGTATACTGGCAGCCAGATCAGTTCTAAAAGCTTTGTTCTTAGCTGTGGTACATCAGCTTAGAGGGGGGAGCTGCAGGCTAAATTTTGTTTTACAATTTATATAACATTGCCTTCTTAAAAACCTTGCTGCATTTTCACATTACTTTTGCCATTCTGGTTTTTATTTTGTTTGTTTGTTTTTGTGTCTCATTCTTGTGTTTTCCCTCATTCTCTTTAACTAGATTTGAATTCTTTGCTTGTTTTTAATTTTCATTCTTTTACCCTTTTCTCTGGCTTTTTTTTTTTTTTTTGTCCTTTTTATTTTCCATTATATTTGCATTTTGGTCAGCCTTCTTTTATTCTTTTTGTTTTTCTTACTCATTTTTTTCCTTTTCTTCTTTACCTTTCTTCCTCAATTTATTTTTCTTTGTTGATCTCTTCTGTTTCTCCTCTTCTTGTGCCACCCGTTACTCTGCTGGAAGTGAAAAGAGTGCCAGGGAGTTCATTCTTCCAGAACAGCTAACTTTTTTTTCCCAAGGAAGAAAAACTTCTTTTGCTTTGATCTGTGGATTCACTTGTCTGTTTTGTCTGTCTGTTCATATGGGCTACTGGTCTATCTACTGGCTATATATCATAAGGGTGACAGGAGGAAAATGTTGCAGCATTTTCCATTATTCATGCTTGTACTTTCTGATTTCACTGTATTTTCAGGAAACTTTTATGTTATAAACAGGGCATATTTTAAAGAAAAAGGGATTACTAAAATACAGCATTTTCCTTGTGGTCAGTGGTGGGCTGAAGAATAGAATAAAATGAACATCCATGTTAGATTCTACCTAACAAATTATTTGGAAATCCTTGCAGATATAGCCAAATGTATATGCAAATAATGATCAGAATCAAGGTTCCCTTTAAGCTGCATAGCAGCATGGCCCTGTAGCTGCTTAATGAGCCCACCCAGGGGCTCAGAGCTGCAGTGCACGGAGCTGCTTGGTTGAGGGAGGGGCACTTCCCCTCACCTACAGCAGCAGCTCCCTGCTGAGGACATCCCCTAGCTAGGTAGCTCCATGCACAGCAGCCCTGAGCCCGTGGGCAGGGCTCATTAAGCAGCTGCAGGGCCACGTAGCTTAGAGGGAACCTTGATCAGAACATTATAAATCTTAGATGTTTTAACTTTTAACTGATGGAGTTAACCAACAATCCATGTAAAATACAGTGGTGATAATTTACAATATGTATGTCTTTGGTATCTATTGTAATGCCATTCATTGTGATTAACTGTTTTTGCCTAAAGGTGGAAGTTTTTGTATAGTCTCTAGGTATGTCTTTACCTGTTAGTGGGAGTTATAGCGGGACTACTGCTAATTAGAATGTGAAAAGCTGTGCCTGCCTGGCTTGTCTCAGTGCCTCAATAGCTGACCCAACAGCTACATTGTTAGCCAGCCTGTGTTTTATATATGCACCCACTTTTGTGCTTCTGATTTTAATAGATGTGCAGTAACCTGATTTTGACCTGAAAACATTGGTGTGCACAATTTTGAAAGCACTCAAAATGAAAGATGGCAGAACTTGTTCTCCTTGCTATTTATAACTAAGTTCTTCACTGGAGTACACACCTCAACTGAGGGTAAAGTCCCGTCAGCAGCAGAAAAACAGAAGACATACAAGAGAAATAAGTGTGTATGCAGAAGTAATGGTTTTTAAAGACAATTTTGTTGCACAGGATACAGCTCCCAGAGTATCTACAGAACCACAATGCTAAGCAAATGAGAAGGGAACATGACAATTTTCTGGAGGACAGATTGTTGTGGGACATAGAACCAATTCAAGGTGGTTGGTGGTGTTCATGGTGCAGATGCAGATGGCGGAGCATTGTTTCAGGGCCCAAGAAACAGGCCATAACTGGTAGAATTGCATCATAATGCAGTGTTGGTATGATGAGCAGTGGCTGCAGAACTTTCAGATGCACAAGGTCCCACCTGGATCTGCGTGCACAGCTCACCCCAACCCTCCGAGAAACGCCAGCATGTGGAGCTGCACTGACAGTGGAGAAGTCAGTGGAGATTACAGTATGGACACTTGCAACATCAGATTGCTATCAGTCATTTGGGAATTAATTTGGCTTTAGGATATCTACTGCAAGAGGCATGCAAGATGATGACTTTTGACAACATGCAGGACATAGCGGATGGATTTGCAACATTGGGGTTCCAAACTGCAGTGACATGATAGATGGTGTGTATTTTTGTATTTTGGTACCAAATCATCCTGTATACCCTGAGAACATCAAAATAAAGGACCACGTTTCTATGGATATGCAAGCATTGCTGGATAACCTCCCGCCCTTCCAGTTGATTACCATTATGGATGTTGAAATGCCAATAGTGATCCTGGGGGATTGACTTTATAGCCTGGTGATTAGGGACTTACCTGTTCAGGTTTGAAAAGTAACAGAGAGGTAGCCGTGTTAGTCTGATCTTGGTAAAAAAAAAAAAAAAAACAGTCATGTAGCACTTTAAAGACTAACAAGATGGTTTATTAGGTGATGAGCTTTCATGGGGCAGACCCACTTCTTCAGATCATATTCTGAAAGTGAATTGGCATGACCATTATATAACAGAGGTTTGTGCTTTTGTGAAAAACTATTTCTTTCATTCAGGAAGAGTGCTTCTTCTTCGAGGAGTGTCCCCATGGGCCAGCGCCGCTGCGCTCATGGTCGGTAGACTTCTAGTAGCAGTGCCCTATGGTTGGCTGTGCGCGTGGAGTGCTGGCATGTGACAGCTGGAATGTTCATCTCGCGCACCTAGCCAACCACCTCCTCAGTTCTTCTCTGACCGCTGCCGGCTTCGGTTGCAGAAGAGCAGTTGCCCTCGTTCACCTCAGCCTTAAATTCCTGTTAGACGCTGTACTTAGGTTAAGTTGAATGGTAAATAGGTTCAATTAGCTTTCTCTACCTTTTCTTTTAAAAAAAAAAAAAAAAGAGAGAGAGAAGAAAGGGGAAGAATCTCCCCAAGGCGTCACAGAAGCCATGGCTTAAAAGCCAACACACAGGCAGTCCCACACAAGCGGTCCCTCACAAGAGACCGTCTTACAGAAGAAACTTACCGGGACATGCCTGCTGCCTCAGAATTTTAAAAGTGTGAATCCTGCTGGCTATCTATATTCCTTGCTGATGGACACTTATGCTGTGTCTACTGCATAGGGCAGAGTCACAATACGCAGCAGGGTAAGCACTGCCTGAAAGTGACTAACAGAGCCCGGAAATCCAGACAGCTGCAGTTAAAATTGATGCAAATGGAGTCAGACTACAGATCAACAATTGAGAGGGCATCACCTCCAAGGAGATGCCCTGGAGGTGCCCAAGATAAGGGGCTAGACTATCCCTCAAGCCCCAGGGACTAGGACAGGGCTCAAACGCCCAGAAAGAGGTCCTACTCCTCGGTGGCATCAGAATCACAACAAGCCTACCGCCGCGCCTACCAACACTAAGGAGAAGGACAAGCAGGTGGGTACTGGCACTCAAAAGAACCAGGACCCAAATGAGAAGACACAACCTCCCCTCCCCCCCCCCACAAGCACCCGCAAAGCGCAATCAGAAGAGCTCCAAGCCAGTGCCAACACAACTGCCCCTAACGGCCATGCCAAGGGCGACAATGACTGCAGCAACAACTGCTATACCCGCAGCACCTCTCAAAACACACAAGAGGGCGCTGACGGAACCACGAGTGGTGCCGGCAGCAGAAGCGCTAACAACGGCACCAAAGAGAGCGTGCTCAGTGCTGGCTCCCGGCTTAGCAGCACAAGTGCTTAAAGGGCCGGTACCGCATAATAACGCTAAGCAGGCAAGAGCCATAGGGCATCGGCCACAATACCTATACAGCCACAGGCTCCATTCGTAACACAGAGCAACTTAATGCTCCCTTCACCATGTCTGCCTCAGTTTACCACCACAGCGGACCTGGCAGTGACATCAGCGCTGGGAACGCCACTACTTGCCCCCGGGGACAACCTAAGTTCCTCCAGGCTAGGATTCTCACCAGCATCAATGTCATTTCGCTCGCTATTAAGGAGGAAGGGAACGAAGAAGGCTTGCTATACAACAGTCTCCCAAGAACATCGTCCCCTAAACCACACCAGGGCCAGCAATGGCAGCAAGCACAGTGGCTCCCACAACCCATGGTACCAAACTGGCCTTACTGGGACCCGTGGGCAGCCTACAGACTCCTACAACACCAGATACCTCAAGGGTGCCAGACACAAGAACCCCCCGAAAACTTCCCTGAACAATCTGCCTCATCAGAGAAGGAAGGGGGAATGGAGGTCACGGGGCAGAAACAACATTAGACTCGATATCTAACAAGCATCTTACTTCCTCAACAACTGAAGACACAATCGTGCCCCCACCAAACACCATGGGGGATGATTTCAGGTCCTTCTAAGACCTCTTTAGGAGGTTTGTAATCGCACTGGACATTCCACTCAAAGATATGTCCGAGATCCAGCACAAACTTATAAACATCCTCCACACTTCGTCACAGAACAAGCTGGCCATCCCTATGAATGAAGCGCTGATGGACCCAGCCAAGGTTTTGTGGCTGACTCCAGCAACGATCACACCGACCGGGAAATGAGCTGATTGAAAATACTATATTAGCGCCAAAAAAATGCAGAATTTTTATTTTCACACCCTCCACCAAACTTCTTAGTGGTAGAGGCTGCTAATCAAAGGGACAAGCAACAGATTAACCACACACCCACAGAGGACAAAGAATGGAAGCATCTGGACATACTTGGCAGAAAGGCCTCTCTTCTGCAAATGTCCAGATCAGGATTGCGAATTACGTGCTCTTCTCACTAAACATACACATCGTATATTTGATCAATTGTTGACCTTTATTAAAAAGATTCCGGACAACAAAAAAGAACAGTGCAAACATGAAAGGGGGGGGCATTAATTGCTAGAACAGTCCTACACGCAGCACTGGACGCAGCAGACACCATTGCAAGGTCCTTAGCGTCCGCAGTTGTTATGAGAAGATCATCATGGTTACAATTGTCAGGCTTCCCGAAAGAGGTTCAATCCACGGTTGAAGACCTGCCATTTGAGGGAACAACGTTGTTCGCAGAGTCCACCAATGCTTCTCTCCACATACTTAAGGACTCAAGGGCCACGCTGAGAACACTAGGCATACAAGTACCTGCAAACAAAAAGAAGCAAGGAAGACCATTTACACAATGGTATAGACCAGCCCAATATAACCAGCAACCAAGACATTATGACAATAGACGAAGGCGCAGACAGGGTAGGCACAGGCAGGTCTCCAACCAGGCAACAGCACAGCAAGCATTTTGAAAGTTTGGTCAAGGGTCGGACACTCTCAATTTTTCAAGGCAGCATTACGAACACTATACATCAATTGGCAGCAGACTATCTGCATTCTATCCAGCATGGCAGAACATCACCACAGACAAATGAGTATTGGAGATCATCAAGATGGGTTACTGCATCCCTTTTACTTCCATACCATAACACCAATCCCCTTCCCCTCCCTCTTCAGGGACCTCGCACAAGAAGCACATCATCTCCTACAATTGGGGGCCGTAGAAGAGGTTCCACAAAAACACAGGGGAAGGAGGTTCTACTCCCATTACTTCTTGACCACCAAGAAGTCAGGGGGATGGAGACCAATATTAGATCTCCAAAAGCTGAACCGATTTGTTCGCTACCAACGATTCAAAATGACAACCTTAGTCACAATCATCCCAGCCTTGGAAAAAGGGGACTGACTATCCACCCTCCACCTCAGAGATGGGTACTTTCGCATCACAATACACCTATCACACAGGCAATTCCTCAGATTCACAGTAGGGGACAGACATTTTCAATACAAAGTGCTACCATTCGGTCTCTCAACAGCACCAAGAGTCTTCTCAAAAGTCCTGTCCGTTGTAGCAGCACAACTAAGAAAAATGGGCATAACCATTTTTCCATACTTAGTCGATTGCCTAATAAAGGGAGCCACGGAGCAGGACACAATCTAAAGAAGTGTATTCTAACATCAACCCAGACTATAGACTTTATAGGAGCACACTTGGACTGCACGAAAGCAATAGTGTCGCTCCCACAGCACAGATTCATAGCTATCAAGGCTCTAATATCGCTAATACAGGCCAGCCCGTACATAATGGCAAAGCAATATCTACAACTACTGGGGCACATGGCAGCTGCCACATATGTGGTACCATATGCACGGCTGCACATGAGATCAATGAGAACTGTGAACAGAACACATATACACCACATAATCCACACTAACATGGCAGAAGAATCACCTCAATGTTTGCAAGGGGGTACCTTTTCAATGCCCACCTGCTATGATTACAATTACAATGGACACATCACTGATAGGATGGGGAGCTCACCTGGACAAAAATGTAGTGCAGGGTCAATGGCACAGAGACGAGTTCAACAACCACATAAACATGCTTGAACTCAGAGCAGTTCGCAATGCATGCGTCTATTTCCAGTCTATAATACAGAACAAAACAGTACAAGTATTAACAGATAATACCACAATGATGTACTACATCAATCGACAGGGCGGAGCACGATCCTACAAACTATGCCAGGAAGCGGTGAGGTTATGGGAGTGGTGTATCTCCAGAAACATAACACTCATAGCCACCTATCTTCCGGGCAAGGACAACATCTTAGCAGACAGTCTCAACCGGGATTTCTCCCATAAACACGAATGGGAAATCAACCCAAAAATGATAAACCACTTATTTAACAAATGGAGTTTTCCCTCGATAGATCTATTTGCCACCAGCAAAAACAAGAAATATCCATGTTACTGCTCAAGAGCAGGCATAGGACACCAATCCATGGGAGATGCATTCAGTATAAAGTAGGAAGCACCTCTGATATATGCATTCCCACCATTTCCAATGATTCAGCACACTATCCTGAAAATCAGACAGGACAAGGCAAGGGTCATACTGATAACACCCAAGTGGCCCAGACAGACCTGGTACTCTTACCTGCCACGGATGTGTGCTTGTCCACCACACCCCTTTTCACCAGTCCGATCTCTGTTGACGCAGCAGAATGGCTGGAGCCACCATCCGAATGTACAATCTCTCCACCTTCATGCATGGATGATGCTTGGCTGATGCCTTCAGAGGCTGACTATCCACAAGAGGTGCAGCGAATCCTAGTTAACAGCTGCAGACCTTCAACAAAGAAAACATAAAATCAGAAATGGCACAGATTCAACATATGGTGCCTCAAACACAACTGCACTCCGACAAAATCAGGAGTGATAGAAATACTTACTTACCAGTTAGAACTACACAGAACAGGTCTTTCAATAAGCTCAAAGTACACCTCGCCACAACAACGTCACTGCATTCCCCAATAGACGGCTACTCAGCATTTATTCACCCATCCACCAAGAGGTTCCTATGGTGTTTACGAAACACGTTCCACAGCAATGAGACCCATTACCAGCATGGCACCTCAACCTCCTCTTAAGGGCTCTTATGGGTGAACCATTCGAGCCACTAGCCACATGCTCATTACCAGGGCTCGACAAACAATGTAATCTACTTGCCCGTGGCGAGTAGATTACACCCCGGAAGAGCCGGCACAGAGCGATCTGCCCATGCGCAGAATGATATGCGCAGAGCGCAGAACCGCACGGCTGGCGAGCGGGGCCCGCTGCCGCTCGGCGAGCCCTGCTCATTACTACACTGATCAATGAAGGTAGCCTTCCTAGTGGCAATTACATCAGCAAGGAGAGGGGGGGAGATAGGAGCACTTATGACACAACCACCTAATACAGTCTTCTATAAGGACAAGGTGGTACTTTGAACTCACCCTAAATTCCTTCCGCAAGTAATTAGCTCCTTCCACAGTAATGAGCCAATATACCTACCTGTCTTCTTCTCGACGTCCCATAAAGATGACAGAGAAAGAACATTACATACCTTAGACGTCCGCAGAGCAATCACCTTCTATCTTCTGCGGAGTCCTGCCGGAAATCCCCAAGACTATTCGTCTTATCCACTGACAGGTCAAAAGGCTTGCCCATATAAAAAAAAAGGCTTTCTCAGTGGATATCAGAATGCATACGCATGGCCTAAAACATATTCAACAAAGAACCCCCCACAACCATAAGGGCTCACTCCACGAGAGCTATGGCAACAACAACAGCCTTCTTCAGTGGAATCCCAACCCAGGACATCTGTAAAGCCGCCATGTGGGGTTCAGTTCACATATTTACACAGCATTACACAATACAATCATTTGCAGAAACAGACACACACTTTGGCAGAACTGTACTCACAGTTAGTGAGTCAACAATGCTGAAGCACCCTCCACCGAACACGAACACTGCTTAATAGTCACCTAAGGTGGAGCACCCATAGGAACACTCCTTGAAGAAGAAGGAAAGATTACTCACCAGGTGCAGTAACTGTAGTTCTTCGAGATGGTTGTGCCTGTGGGTGCTCCATCACCCACCCTCCTCCCCTCGACTTTGGATCTGTCTCCTTCTGGGTCAGAGAAGGAACTGAGGCGGTGGTGGGGTGTGCGCATGAGATGAACATTCCAACTGTCACATGCCAGCGCTCCGCACGCACAGCCAACCACAGAAGTCTGCTGACCATGGGCGCGGTGGAGCACCCACCGGGACAACCATCTCGAAGAACTACAGTTACTGCACCTGGTGAGTAACCTTCTCTTACATGTCAAGATTCCTTTGATACGATCTGTAGGCTCTTCTTCCTGTGACCCAAACTGGGAATTGGGCTGGCTTCCTGCATGGTCCACTTTTGGGGTCCCAAGATTTGAAGAAATTCTGACTGTTGGAGAGACATCTTCAATATCCCTTCCCGTCATCCTCCTCTGACTTGTATTCTTGCATTGAGTCTCCACACTGCTGTTGGGCTCTATCATGTCATGCAAGCTAAAAATACTTGCCCACATATCTATTAAATGGACTGGTCAAATGGCCAACAGTAGATTTTTTTTCTGTCATCCTTCCTGTCTTTATATGTTTGCCTTAGCTATTTAATTTTTATACAGCACTAAGGCACATCCCAATAGTAACCCTGTTCAGCCATCTGTTTTAAGATCTCTTCTAATAGTTTCCTATCATGGTGATAGGCCACAAAAGCTGCTTGCACACTCCTTTCTCTCCAGGGGGCAAGATGATAAAGGTTCACAACGCAGCTCCAAACAGTTGTATGAAGCATTACTGTAAAACTGTAGGAGGACTGTCAAAATTGTGTGCAGCAGCATTATATCTACATGAACAGTAATCTACACTAAAACTTAATTTGCACTGAAATTAGTACATTTAGAAAACAGGATTCCAGAATTTGCAACAAGTAGGGAGAGGGTATGCTTTAAAGATTTGCATCACATTAATGGGATTTTTTAGTCCTCAATAACAACTTAGCATGGACTAAAGCAGACAAGATATTTCCTTTAAGTGTAGGTCTTGCTATTGCCAGTAGTGCCCCAAATCTTTAATGAGACCCTTCACAAAAGTGTGAACTAATAGTGGCTGCAGAATTGGATCCACAAACAGGAAAGGGAACACAACATTTATATATCATATTTATGTGTACTCCATTATTATATTCATTGTTTTACATTGAATGTCAGTGAAAATTACCACCTTTTATATGGAACTTTCAAATTTTAAAGTTGTCTTTTTTACCTATTCAAAATTAGTTGCTTTGCATAGCACATCTCTCTTCTGAATAGGAAGAAGTAGAAATTAATGGAGTGGGTGTTTATTCATCTAAAATGTTACAACCAATAGGCCCACTTAAATGTATAAAGTTCACATCACATCCAGTTCACTATATTGTGAGGTGGAAAATTATCTGACTTGTCAGTAAAAATCATTGTTTTACAACTGGTAAACTTGTCGTAAGTATGCACAATTTGTTTTGTCTTTTTCAGTAGAGTAGAACTATTGAACTTTATTCCCTTTAAGATTTTATTTTGGCTAGTCCATAATTTCATTTTTCTGACATCTTCCATACTAATTCCCACTTCAGTGACACCTGCTAATAAAACCAGAGTTGATTAACTCCAGGCTTTCCTGCCACTGAATATGCCAATAAAATACCTATGACTCCAGAACATGCTGATATTTTCAGACCACTGGGAATTTTATTAACTTGAAAACTATCAGTACGGTTAACATTTTGAATTAACAGTAGAAAGAAAAAGTTGGCTTGAAGAGCAGCATTAGAGTTTAATCTAAGGAAAGGCTTAGCAGAATTCAACTTTTCTGTTTTATAATTTTGACAAATATCCCTTGTATGTAAGCATTTTTTCAATGTTATCCATTTAAATTTTTATGATTGAGAGAAATTAAGGGAGCCATACAATATTTATTTAATGATTGTAAATGTTGAAATGCAAACAGTTAAATCTTTTTTAGTATTAAAACACTGTGCCATATATACAGAGTAAGTATTCTTCAATCAAACCCTAAGTTCTCAAGCAGTATTTTTCTGACTTTGCCTATCTGTAAAGTTTGATTATCAATGGAAATATGTTGTTGTGAGTTTGTGGCTGCATGGGGAAGTTTGGGTTTACCTGCATTTACCAATAAAAATCTAAGCCCTTCCAAGCTTATTTTTGAATGTGAAAGCATGCTCAGTTTAAAGTGGAACAAAAGGACTAATGTGATCCTATAGAATGCATTCCCTGAGCTTACTGTAGGAGTCTTCAGTATAAAACAGAAAAAGATCTACAATTATGCAGACCATAGGCATTTAAAAAGGAAGGTCCAAAGTGACTAATAGGAAAACACACTGAGTTTCCGGGAAGATTATGTTTAATTCATCAGGGAAAGTACAGCAAATAAAAACAAGATGAAGGGACCCTATACTAAAAATAAAAGTCCATCAGATAACACTGATACTTTTGTTTTCATAAAAATGATTATCTTGTGATATAAAGTAGCAGTAAATTCATTTTTGTATTTTTCACCATCTCACCACTGTACATTTTAAAAAGCAGGGACAGTGTAATTTATAATTTCTAATGTAACTTCTTTCACTCAGCAAGTTTAACGTATGATTGTTTGGATTTTTTTTTTTTTTTTTTAGGATGTCACATGTACTTCAGTTTGAGGATAAAAGCAGAAAAGTGAAAGATGCAAGCATGCAGGATGAAGATACTTTTGAAATCTATGATCCTCGGAATCCTGTAAATAAGAGGAGAAGAGAACAAAGCAAACGGATAATGCGTGAGAAAAAAGAAAGGAGATGAAATGAATGTAAACCTCTCTAGAGCTGGCTTGGAAACTGTAATAAAGCATTGGCCCTTTAATAGCTGTGTTTCCTAAAAATGTCACTTGTGTGAAAAGGAATCTCTCAAGAACCTGTCATCTGATTTTGAAATATAGCTATCTTATTTGTTTTATGAACAGTGCAGTAAAAAAGCAAGTGCTCTCAGTATATAATCCAAGCTCTCTAAACAATTTTTAAATTTTGTTAAATATATCATAATTTGGGTCACTATTTTAATCAATGTATTGTGATTAAATATTGTAAATATTATAATCAGAAGGTTTGTTTTCAAAATACTGAATAAAAGGCATACTGAATAAAATTAATATTGAATTAATTTTTTTTAATGGTAGGTTTAAATCCATTTACAGATAATTGATTTTTTTGTTAAGCAATTGGGTTCTTCAACTACATTGTATCACAAAGTTTAGAAGATAGATTTAAAAATTCCAGACTTCCAGCACAAAGTGTACAATGCTCCTAGCTCTCTTGAAACGCAATCAAAATTTAATTTGAGGGTGTGGTTAAATTTTCTTCATCTTGAGAAACATCCAAAAATTACTTGGAAAAACATGATATCTACAAGTTTGGAAATGTTTTTTCACTAGCTTGAAAACATTTTAGAATCCAAATTTAAACAACAATTAGCATAGAAAAAAGAACAATAATTTAATTCACATTTAAAAGTGTCTTAAACTCCCAGAATGTCTAATTTCATCTTCACTACTGATTTCTCAGTATTGCAGGTTTATTTAATTTTGAGATCCAGAAATTGCTAGCTTAATCTTAGACTTTTTATTAAAGCCTTTTTACAGCTAGCTTTTAGTGACCTTAAAACCATCAGAGGAGGCTGAAAAGTTAAATAACCATAGATCACAGAGTTTTCTCTAGCACATAATGGAAGCGTGTACAGTACAAAAATATAACTGAAATGCCAGGCAATGTAGCATTTTGGTTATTTAAATTTGTAAGCTAAACATAAATATAGTAAAGCAGTTGGTAACAACTAAATAAGCAAACACCAAGGTCATTAAAAAGTGAGAGTAGATGAGTGTTTTGATGTTGTCGTTTTTAGAACAAGTTCAATAGGGTATGGTGTCCTTATCAAGCCGCCACTACCAAGTTTCTTGATAGGGTCTGACGTGTGAGATACATAAACCTGTCTTGGTGTGTTAATATGGTCCAAATGGAAGAGGTTAGATTAATGCAAAATATTGCTTACATGTGCTCTGTAATCTCTGAGATAAAAAGGAAAAAAACTTGGTGGTGTGAAACAAGTTTCTGGAGAAGGCTGTCAATGTTCTTCTTTTGTTCTGAGTGAATTATATTCTAGCAGGGTGTAGGCAGAGTTAAGAGGGGTAACATTCTTAATGCTGTCATTCACAAAATAAAAAGTGAGTCCAAGTTCTTTGTGATCTGCTTTAGAATCTGTAAATAATTTTCTGATGAACTGTCATTACTACTTACAAAAAGCAGAGAACAATTTTCCATCCACAGTCACATATTGAGTCACATCTATTTATTTATTGCTTTCCTAGGAGAGACAATAGAAAGTTTTAGAAAAATCATTTGTAAAAAAAATTATCAAATCCTCTCATTCCACAGAGGGAAATGACTAAGATTGTGCTTGCTAATGCAGTGAGCTCTGAAAATAATTATAAATAAAAAATGCACATTGTTGAAATAAATAACTATGATAATACATATTCAAATTGTTTATGCACATTTGATTCAGCTGGAAGCATTGATATTATAATGCATAAATGAAATCTGTTTCAGTGGCCTTTATAGTGTCAACTTGTGTGCAGTCAAATCTTTGGAATTAAGGAGCAAGTTAGATGTTAAGAGGGAAAAAGAATAGACATGCACATAGGCATCTTAGTATACGACTAGAATTCCAGCAGATTATAGCTTTAAATGTTAAATAGCAAAAAAGATGTCACTGTACGTGACGTGTACTTACAAAGGGTGAAATTCAGGAAGTGGGTTTTGCCCACGAAAGGTCATGATACTATATAGTTTTTGTTAGTTTCTAATGTTCCACAGAATTAATAGTTTTTAAAGTTACAGACTAACACGGCTGGCTACTCCCGCCCATGGGACAAAGAGTACATGCTAACATTATCCCAATGTGAGAAGACTGTAATACTACAGACGCTATTCCCTCCTATAGGCCTGTAAAATCCCAGACCCCTATTCTTTTATCCATCTCACCCCTAATATCTACATTAGTTGTAAAGAACTAATCATCTCTCTCAAGGGGCAACAGGCTCTCGGAGGCCCCTCGAACTTACTCTCTTAATTGGCTATGTCTACACTCGCAGCTTCTTGCGTGAGAAATATGCAAATGAGGCTAAGCGTGGAAAATCACCGAGCCTCATTTGCATACCTAATGAGCCACCATTTTTGCAAAAGAGGCTCTTGCGCCAGAAGGAGCTGTCTACACTGCCCCTTCTTGCGCAAGAAAAACCCTCTTGCGCAATGCCGCTACTCAGATTATTTTCAGGAATAACGGCATTGCACAAGAGGGTTTTTCTTGCGCAAGAAGGGGCAGTGTAGACAGCTCCTTCTGGCGCAAGAGCCTCTTTTGCAAAAATGGTGGCTCATTAGGTATGCAAATGAGGCTCGGCGATATTCCACGCTTAGCCTCATTTTTATATATCGTGCTCAAGAAGCCACACATGTAGACATAGGCTGTTTCATGAATAGACACAGTGGTGTTAGGTCAACTCAATGGCTAACACCCTCAGTCAATATACGTTTTCCTTGAATTCAGGGCATTACGGCCCAGTTGCATCAGTCAATATGTCCACCCCTGTATGCAGGGTATCATAGCCCAGTGGCCTCAAGTCAGTATGTCACTGGAAAAGCTCCCCCACGTGGGGGTATGTAAGGAAGGAATAGGAGGACCCGGGCCCTCCCTCTTCACTGGGTTCCAGCCCAGGGCCCAGTTGGCAGTGGCGCAGCCCACTGCTTGCTTAATGGGGAATCCTGCTGCAGCACGCTGAACGCTCAGGGAGCAATTCCTCGCCCTGGGCTACTTCCTACCAGAACTTGTCCCATGTCCTCTCTCCATTCTCATGTGCAGATCCCGCGGCTTCTGTGTCCCATCTTGGCCCAGTTGCACTTCCTCCCTTGGACCTCCTGTAGCACCTCCTTCCCCTTCAGCAGTCAGTCCTGACTGAGCTGCTCCAGAGGCCTTTATAACCAGCCTCCAGTTGGAGCATGCCCAGTAGGGCTATGCAGGGTGGGGCCCTCTCAGCCAGCCGGGCCAGGGTAACTCTGTCAGTTCCAGTACTGACTTGATTCACCCTGTCACACACCCTCCCCCTTAAGTGGGTATCAGGCAAAGGTCCTGGAGTGGGGGTCCTCTATACCTGCCCAGGAGAAAAAGGTCTGTGTTAGCATGTGCCCTACCTAAAAGTCATAGGGCTGCAGTGATAAGTACCACCTCATGATCCTCAGTTTGATCTCCTTCATGCTATGTAACCATCACAATGGGGTGTGGCTGGCAACCACTTGGAACGGGTTGCTCAGCAGGTTGCTTCAAGGTGTTGACTGCCCATTTTACTGCTAGGGCCGCCTCCTCCACTGTGGAGTACTTTTGTTCTCGAGGGAACAACTTCCTGCTCATACTGCAGACAGGATGTTTTTCTCCTTCCACCTCTTGGGACAGCACAGCTTGTAGCCCCGCCTCAAATGCATTGTAAAATAAAAGGTCTCAAAAAAATCCAGGTGAAACAAAACTGGGGCCTTAGTTAAAAGGTCTTTGAGGGATTGGAAAGCGCTCTCACACTCGGCCAATCATTGAACCTTTCTGGGTTTTGAGTTTCTAGTCAAGTCAGATAAGGAAGCAGCCAGCATCCCAAAATCTGGCACAAAGCGTCAATAGTACCCAGCCAACCCCCAAGATTGTCATACCTCTTTCTTCGTTGTGGGTGTGGTGTAATCTTTTAAGGTCTGCACCTTGTCTATCAGCAAGCGTAGAGGCCCTTATCCAATGGTGTAACCCAGGTAGGTCACTTTGTGTCATCCCAGCTGGCATTTGCCAAGGTTTGCTGTGAGCCCAGCTTCACCCAAAGTCCACAGCACAGCCTCTAGATGCAGGAGATGTTCCGCCCATGTTTGGCTATAAATCACTATGTCATCTATGTAGGCTGCCTCGTACGGATAGTTGGGTTGCAATAGTCAATCCATCAGTCACTGGAATGTTGCAACTGTTCCATGTAGGAGCATAGCGATGAATCAATAGAGCCCAAATGGAGCAGGGAAGGCTGTCTTCTCCCTAGAAGCCAGAGTCAAGGGGATTTGCTAATAGCCCTTAGTCAAGTCTATGGTAGAAATAAACTTAGCACTACCCCAGTCTCTTGAGTAGTTCATTCACTCTTGGCGTGGGGTGAATGTCAAACCACAATATGGCATTCACCTTGCAGCAGTCTATGCAAAACCATATGGTCCCGTTCACTTTTGGGACCAGCATAATGTGGTGCCTCCACTCACTCTGCGACTCTTCTACTACTCCCATCTCTAGCATAGTCTGGAGTTCCTTCTGGACTGCCTCCCACATCTTCTTGGGAAGGGGCTGGTGTTGGTTGCATACCTTTTGGCCCAGCAGGGTAGCTATATGGTGATGGACTAAGTTGGTCTATCCAGGGTGGCGGATAATATGGAGGGGAAGGCCTGGAATAGCTCACATGGTTCCTCCTATTGTTTAGGGTCCAGTTGTTCCCCTATTGCAACAGGGGTTGGAGTCATGGAATCTGCCATCAATGGCCCTAACTTTGATTCTAGTGGATACAGGGCAATCAGCAAACCCTCCCGAGATTTCCACTCCTTTAGGAGGTTCACATGGTAGGTCTAGACCTCTTTCTTCTTGTCAGATGCACCTTGTAGTCCACTGGCTCAATGCGCCTCATCACCTCAAAAGGGCCCTCCCACTTCACCAGTAGCTTAGACTCCTTTGACAGCTGTAGGAGGAGGACGTGATCTCCTGGCTCAAAAGTGCGGAGTCTCATCCCACAATTATATCAGACTTGGGGCTGTTGTGCTTGAAAAAGGTTTTTCCGGGGGACTCATAGAGCTCTAGTATATAGGAGTCCAGTCCTATAACTCAGGACGCCTGCTCTTCCCAGGTCTCCTTCAACAAGTCTAGTATCCCCCCGTGGATAAAGGAGCTCGAATGGTGAGAAGCCTGTGGAAGTCTGGGGGACTTCATGTACCATGAACAACAGAGCTCGTCCTTGTCCATGAATCTCTACAGCATTGATTTTAACGTTTGATTAAATTGTTCCACTAACCCATTTGTCTGGGGTGATAAACTGGTCTTTAAAGCCCTAATATTTAATAACTAACACAATTCAGCCATCAGTTTTGATGACACATTAGTTCTTTGGTCAGTTAAGCTCTCCCTCAGTATCCCGGGAAAAAAATCTTTAAAAGCTCAGCCACTCTGGTGGTAGCTATGGTATTCCACAAAGGAACAGCCTCAGCCTAGTTGCATAGTCCACCACCACGAGAATATACTTGCACCCCAAACTAGCCTTCTCTAAGGGTCCTACCAAGTCAAGACCAAAAGGAACCCCTACAACCAGCAGCACTATCAAGGTGGCCTTCAGTACTCCCTTTGGGCTGGCGAGCTGACACTCCAGGCAGGACTTGCAAAAATCCTGAACCTCGCGGTGCATTCCTCGGCCAGAAGAATCTCTGGGCCACCCACTGCAATGTCTTCTGTCAACCCAGGTGTCTGGTCCAAGGAGTTGCATGGGCTAATCGCTATACACCCCATCTATATTTTGTTGGGACCAGTAGCTGCCACTCCTGCCCGAGGTCCTACTGATAGTTAATCTGTCTCTGGCTCCACTACTTGTTCCTATGCCTGAGTTAGTGTTGGATCTTCTCACTGGTCTCTGAGGAAGTCACCACCAGTATCCAGCCAATTGGCCTCTGTCTCCTTTATCGGTCTGGTCTCAGGGGGCCTGCTGGAGGGAAGTTCCAGGGGCTGATGTGAGGTCTTCCTCCAGGGTCTCGTTGCTCCCCTGGGCCATCAGCCCCACTTGGGCTTGCCCTAACCTCCTCTCGCTCTTGGTGGCTCCAGTCCTTGACAATCTGGAAGAATCCCTGCAGTCCCAGCCTAAAATCACAGGGTTGGGCAACCTGGGGGCCAGACCAACCCGACAGACTCCTCCTTCATGTTTGTCTGACAGCCACGCCCATGCAGTCTGGTATGATTTCACATCCCCGTGGACACACTGCATCAAGATGGGGACTCCAGCGAGCTAAGAGGACTACACCAAATCAGCTTGCACCAGCATCTGGCTGCACCCTAAGCCAACTAGGGTAGTTACTGGAGTTCCCTCCACTATCAGGCTTACCCTCAGCTTGGCCAGGCCTCATCCCCTGGCCCTATGTCCAGCAGTCAGCAACTATCCATAGCTACAATCCATGTACAGGCAATCCCTACAGAAGTGCCACTCTTGCCCGCAAACACATCATTTGCCTTGATTTGTCACTTCCAGGTCTTCTAACGTCCCCTCCTCAGGTCCTACTGGCCTGGTAATCCTCCCCCAATCCATTAGTAGGCTTGCCAGTTGCTATCTAATTGGTCTTCTGTCAGGCTTCTGGGGGTTAACAGGGTGCCTTGAGCTCCTTGGCTCCCGTTGACAGGTGCCCTGCCTTACTTGGGGTTCCAGGTCAAGATTGTTTTCAGCTCTCCAGCCTCGTAGCTCAGGTCCCTATGATGATAGTTAATCTTTCATCAGGGAGACTGCTTTCATGAGTGAGTTCAGGCGGTGGCGTTTCACCCCACCTTTGATCCCTGGCAGGGAGATTCATAAAAACTGGGAGATTTATAAAAACCATCGTCTCTGCTACCTGCACACCCATCTGTAACCAATCAGACACGACCCCCCTCCCTCCTCTCCACTGGCGTCTAGCTAACTGGACATACTCCTCTGCTTTTCCCTTCTTCCCTGACCTTGGCTTTCTTAGTTATAATTTATTAAGCTTTTTAAGCCTTTGGTATGTTATGTCAAACAATGCAATTTCTTGTTATTCAAGGCCATGAGGCCCAACTTTGCCTAGAAATCATATTGCATATGAATATGTATGTAACCTGTGGAATATGCGTGAAGTGTGAATGAGAAATACCCAATCAAAGGCAGTTTTAGGATCCGTGACCTTTTAAGGCAAACAAAGACCCTGCAAGCAGATAAATTAACTGAGAAGTGGCCAGAAAATCTCTCTCTCTCTCTCGGACAAAATGTAACATCACAGCAGACACGTGGGACCGGCCCATAGAAAGTAAAGCCTCCTGCAGATCCAAAGGGATCTCCCAAGGAACATCATGGTCGAGTCTCCGGGAAGCTGACGCCAGGCCAGCACTCCAGCCACCAGCAAAATCAAAAGTAATCTACACTGCACTTGCAGCCTGCCTTCAAACTGCCAGCATGAATGTGATATATGTTTGTGAGTATCACTTTACCCTTAAGAATCTGTACCAATAAACAACCCCGAAAGCAATACTGCTCCAGCCAACCCTTTATCCAGGTTTGTTCTTCAGCAGGTCTGAGGAAGTGCAATACCATCCACCTCTCAGGTTCAATCCATCACCAGCAGTAGTCTTGCAGCGTTTGCCTGGCCCCAGGGGGGCATCGTTCCCGCTGGAATTGCTATCTGTACGTTTCTGGGCTAATGCCCATCTGACTGAGTATCGTTGCCTTCACTCTATGACAGTCCAAGGCATCCTGAGGGTCTAGATTCCAGCAGGCCACCTGGGCTGGACCTGTCAGGCAGGGAGCTAGTATGGTGGTCCAGTGTCCCTCCAGGCACCCGGCTGCTATTGTGACCCTCTCAAAGGTGTCGTCGCTGGGTCCCACTTGCTGAGGCAGATGGCCAGCTGCTGCAGCCCCCACATGGCCCCATCTCCTAGTGGGCTAGGGATGGGAGCCGGGTGCAGACCTCCACAGAGCTGATAATTGCTGAAGCCAGCGGTCTTGTAGAGTCTGTTGCTAAGTGGCGAGCTCTCACAGTAGTTGTTGTTGCTGCTCCTGCTGTTGGGTTTCTTGCAGCTGCTGTTGGACAACCAACTGCTGAAGTAACTGGTTTTGTTGCTGCAGTAGCTAGGTAGTTTGTGCCACTGGTTCTCCAGCAGCCACTCAAACAGCTTATCAGGATCCATGGTTTCAATCCCACTAGGTCCCTTTCCTAGGTTCTTTACAGCACACTCTGCATGGCCTGTCCACTTGTTCCTTTATCTCAAGCGAGGGATTGGGCATATGCCCACATTCTCCACCACGTTGTTGAGGGGCTTCAGGTCCTCTGAGGCCCCTCAAACTTACTCTCCTAATTGAGCGACCTAATAGCCACTGCATCTATTCATGGAAGGCCCAACAGCCTTAGTCAGTATTTGCTTCCCCTGTATTCATGGTATTACGGCCACTGGCTTCAGTCAATATATCACTGGAAAAGCTCCCCCATGTATGTACGGAGGGGGTCTGGGGCCTCCCTCTCCACCGGGTCCCAGCCCAAGGCCCTTTTGGCAGTGGCACGGTCCACTGATTGCTCAGTGGAGAATCCTGCCACAACGCACTGAGCACTCGGGGAGCAAGTCCCTTCCCTGGGCTGCTTCCTACTGGAACTTGTCACAAGTCCTCTCCATCCTAACGCTCAGGTCCCATGGCTTCTACTGTGTCCCCTCTAGTCCCAGCTGCTGCCGTTTGGTCTGGCTGTGCTTCTTCCCTTGGAGCTCCTGCAATGCCTTCTTCCCCTTCAGCCCTCATTGAGCTGCTCCAGAGGCCTTTATAGCCAGCCTCCAGTTCAAGCATTCTGAGCAGGGATGTGAGAGTGGGGCCCTCTCAGCTAGCTGGACCAGTGTAATTCCGTCAGTTCCAGTGTGGGGCTGATACACCCCATCACAATGTCAAACCATTTCTCTCTTTAGGACAAGTCTTGTGGATAAGGGGGAAGAGGTAGACATGGTAAACCTAGACATTAGTAAAGCATTTGATTCAGTCTCAGATGACCTTCTTATCAATAAACTTGGGAAATACAACATAGATGAGGCAACTATAACTGGTTGGATAACCATTCTCAGAGAGTAGTTATGCCCTTCTAGCATGAATGCGAACCATTATTAAGTGGGGTTCCACAGGGGTCAGTTTTGAAATCAGTTCTGTTCAATATCTTCATCAACGATTTAGATAATGGCACAGGAAGTACCCTCATAAAGTTGGCGGATGATACCAAGTTGGAAGGGATATCCTGCTTTGGAGGATAACACTATAGTTCAAAATTATTTGGACAAACTGATGTAATGGTCTGAGGTAAATAGGATGACATTCAATAAGGACACATGCAAAGTGTTCCACTTGAGTAGGAACAATCAGTTTCATGCATACAAAATGGGAAGTGACTGTCTAAGAAGGAGTACTGCAAAAGGGCTCTAAGGGTCACCACGGTCCACAAGTTAAATATGAATCAACAGTATGACACTGTTGCAAAAAAACTAAACATGATTCTAGGATGCATTAACAGGATTTTTGTAAACAAGACACAAGAAGTAATTCTTCTTCCTACTCTGTGCTGATTAGGCCTCAACTGGAGTACTGTGTCAATTTCTGGATGCCACATTTCAGGAAAGATGGAAAAATTGAAGAAGATCCAAGAGCAACAAAAAAGATTAAAGGTCTAGAAAACATGACTGTCACGGTCCGCGCCTCCCCTCAGATCTCTGGCCGTGTCATCATCGGGGTTAAGGCGGATGTCCCCGCCTCTCCTCAACTTTAGCATGCACCCTCCCTTCACCGTGCCCCAGTTTAAAAATCTTTTCTCCTCCTTGCCCTCAGTCTATAGTACTCCCGGTGTTCGGGCTCACCGACCATTCTCCCGACCCGAGTCTCGCCTGAGTGGTCATCCAACGGAGGGGAAGGGGACCTGGGCCCTCCCTCACTCCAGGTCCCAACCCAGGACCCTAAGGGCAGGGACACGATTCCCTGCCCGGTTGGTGGGGCTGCGACCATAACTCACCAACCCTCGAGCGACCTTCGGGTTCCACCGCTCAGTCCTGGGTCGCTTCCTCTCCTCTGTCAGGTCCTTTCCTCAGATTCAGCTCCACGGCACTTTCGCCTCTCCTTCCGCGAACTGGCGCTTTTTTCCCTCAAAGCCCCGAGCCGGAAAAAAGCGGCAGCCATGTTCATGCAAATGCCACGGGGAAAATTTAAATCCCCGCTGCATTTGCAATTCCGACTTGTCTCATTAGCATCCCTTTTCCGGAAAAGGGTGCCAATGTAGACACAGCCCTTGGTTGTTGATACTACCATATTGGGAAATACACTGACCTCAAGTTTGTTGCTGTGGTCGGCAACTTACTTCCACAAGTCACTTTGCATGGACACTTCTTGTACAGAATCCCATGGTCAACTTTGAAACTTCAGCAAGCATGCTGTGCAATTTCTACATCAATACTTAGCAAACTGCTGAGATGTCCACCTTAAAGTTCACATAGTTTATACAAATTCCCTCCATTTTCTGTTATGATCGCTGAACTTCTTTTAACAGTCCATTAAATAACACAAAGTCACTTCAAGAACTGTTGTTCTCCAGCAGGCCAGAACAGCTGTATAAACCTTTCATTCTGTTCTTATTTTAACAATGGTGGGACCTTAGTTACACATAACTGAGCTGTGTCTATGCTTAATTCCACATTATTATTCATCTCTGCTGTCAAATGTCCTTATAACACACCATTGGTTTGTGTCCCTTTTATTTACTACCTCTTTCAGCACATGTATATTTCATTAATTTGATAATATAGTCATGCATGATTGCAAATACTAGCCTTACTTTTTACATTTTATTGCTAAAGTGAAAGAAATTAATAGGAATGCAAACCCCTTCTTTCTCCAATAGGACTGTCCATGTGGTAAATCCTATTAATAAAATTTACAATATTTTGCCCAAAATTGCATTACTTACAGTTGACTTCTTCCATTTCTCACACAAAACTTCATTTAATCACAATAATTTATTCAGTGTGGTTCCCTATTTTTTCTTATTACTAACATAATACTGTATCTTAATATTTGATATCTATATTTCAAATCATTCATTCACAGACAGGAAAAGGAGAACATTTCTTCAGCTGCACTAATGGTACACTCTTGTGAAAGCCAGAAGAAAAAAAGGTTTCCTACCTTTCTGTAACTGTTGTTCTTCAGGATGTATTACTCTTATCCATTCCATTCTAGGTATATGCACCACTCACAGGCACAGTCATCAGAGATTTTTGCCTTTGCAACATCTATAGGGTCTGCTGTGGCACCCACTGAATGCTGCGCTTGTGCTGTTATATCAGGTGCCACCGCCAGTATGTCATCTCATTTCTTTCTTGCTGGCAACTCAGACAGAGGTTTAAGGTGGTAGTAATGGAATGGACATGAGCAATATATTTTTAAGTACAACAGTTACAAAAAGGTAGGTAAAAGACAATTACCTGTTCTGTAACTGGTGTTCTTTGAGATGTGCTGCACATGTCCATTCAACATAGGTGTGTGTGCTCGCCATATGTACTGGCACCAGAAGTTTTTCCCTAAGCAGTACCCATAGAGACTGGGCCCCAGCACCCCTGGAGTGGCGCACATGTGCCTCACTATACAGAAGACTCCCTGGCCCCTCCCTCCTCAGTTCCTTCTTGCCAGAACTTCAACAGAAGCAAGGCAGCTGGGAAGCTGAATGGACATGAGCAACACATCTCTAAGAGCACCAGTTATGGAACAAGTAACTCTCTTTTCTTCTTTGAGTGCTTGTTCATGTCCACTCAACATAGGTGACTAGAAGCAATGTCTGTGAAGGTGAGTAGGCGTGAAGGACATGCAGACTGCAGAAAAGCTCTGCCAAATGCAGTGCCCTCCTTAGCTTGGTCCGTGATGGCATACCACTGCTCGGCAGATATCTTGGATTGGAACATACAAGAGGTTAGCATGCAATGAAGCTTAAGCTTTAGTAGAGTAGGCCCTGATCAGCACTGGAGGCTGGGCTCAACTCATAGCTCATACAGTTACAAGAGGCAATCCATTTTGAGAGACTGGGAAGATACAGGGAAACTCCTCATTCAGTCTGCGTACGCCACAAAGAGAGCCAGACTAGAGTTTCAACCTCTGTTAGAAAATAGAGATGGATAAGACCGTCTGCAAAATTGTCAAGGGTAAATTGTTCTTGCCCTGCTGTCTGTTTCACTGCCCACCCTACTCCTTATTTGTCTTAGCATAATTTCAATGAAGGTACCCAGAGTAACCAGTCAAGCCAACAATCAAACATGTTTTCTTCCTGTTATATTTTGGCAAATACAATAGTTGTGTTCAGTTTAGATTAGAACCGAAGTAGGAGACATTTCTATTACAGCCTGGCTCCTAAATGAAAGAGAAATGTGAACCAGTGTGTTCTAGAAAATGGCTTATGTCTTCTTGCCTCACAATCCAGCTACCAGAATGACCTACAATTCTAAGTAGAATGACAGTGCCCTCCAGATATCCAGCACGTGGAGACATCTCTGCTCACTGTTTGCATGAGGCTTGGGATAAAAGTCTGGCAGAAAATGTCCTGATCCAAGTGAAAGGCAAAGCCTACTTTGGGAAGGGAAGGCCAGATAAGGCCACAGTTGGACCTTGTCCTAGAAGAACCAGGTGTACAGAGGTTCTGATGTCAAAGCCCAGATCTTGGACACTCTTCTAGCCAATGTAATCGTGACTAGGAAGGCCACCTTGAAAGAAAGCAACGAGAGGGGCACATGGCAAGAGGCTCAAACAGCGGTCTTTTGTGAGCCTGACCAAGACCAGGTTCAAGTCTCACTGTGGGAGAGGACCCTGAAGAGCCATTCGAGACCTTCAGGAAGCGGGATGTGATGTCATGTGAGAAAACAGAACTATCTTGGAAGTGCAAACGAACCATAGGAATGACCACTCGGTGGATGCTGACTGTGGCTAGAGCTAGCCCCTGCTTTTTCAGGAGGAGGAGGTAATCCAGGATCTCCTGAAGGAAAGCCTCAGATGGGATGATTTCCCACTGTTGCACCCCTGCAGAAAACCAACCGTGTCCATTTTGCTACATAGGTAGACCATGTCAAGAGTTTTCTGCTCTCAAGGAGAACTCTCTGAAACTCGCCCAAATATGCCATGGAGGGTTCAACCATGGAGTAACCATGTGGTCAGATGCCGAGGTCTGAGGTTTGGGTGCAGGAGATGCACAGGATCCTAAGCTCATAAGTGTCCCAAACCAGTGCTGGCGAGGCCAGGTCAGCACAATGAGAATCAAACCTTGTCCCTCTTGGCTTTCTGCAAGACTTTGCCAATGAAGGGAAATGGAGGGAAGCGTATAGGAGGCCCTCCAACCCTCAAAGAGGAATGCATCTGGCAGGAAGCCCCGCTCAAGACCAAACCAGGAAGAGAATCTGCTGTATCTCAAATTGTCTTTCATCACAAAGAGGTCTACTTGTGGAGAGTCCCACTCACAAAAGAGAGGGGCAGTCATCTGGGCATGAAGAGCCCACTCATGGTGAGAGGAAAATTCTCTGCTGAGAGGGTCCGCAACCGTGTTGCACAACCCCTGGAAGGTGACGTGTCTTCAGCACAATGCTGTGAAGCACGCAGAACTCCCCTGCTTATTGATATAGTTCATGGTGGTGGTACTGTCGTGCACCGCCCTGCCATGAAGTGAGGAAGAAACACCTTGCACACGTTTCTGACTGTTCTGAGATCCTTTATAGTCATGTGGAGTGCTTTTTCTTCCACAGACCACTCCTCCTGGGTCCAAAGGTACCCACCTTGTAGGCTCCCCAGCCACAGTCCAAAGCATTGGCGACTAGCTCTCGAGTGTAGCTGTGGATGGAAGGGGGTGCTGGACATGATGTGTTCTACCCTGGTCCACCACTCTAGGGTCCACAGGACATGATGAAGGACTGTCACCACTCTTTCAGGAGTCTGGCTGGCATGTAAACACATGCTAGCCACAGCTAAAGAGGTCTCATCCTGAGTCTAGCAAGGGGCATGACATACATACAGGCAGCCATGTGCCCCAGAACCTGCAGACACATCCTCTCCATGGTCATGGGTGCATGAGCGAGCTGTTGCAGAAGGGTCGACAGGACCTCGAACCTCTTGAGAGAGCGATGCCTTGGCCTGGGTAGAATCCAGGACAGCCCCCAATGAAATCTATCCACTAGGTTGGCACTAACAATGACTTCTTTTTGTTTATTAGGGGGCTGAGGCAGCAGCACATGTCCAAAAGGAGATCCACATAGTGTTGGACCTTGAGCCTTGAGGGACCTTTGATGAGAGTGTTGTCCAGGTAAGGATACACCTGCAGTCCATGCCGTCTCAGGTATGCCACTACCACCAACATGCACTTGGTGAAAACCCTGCGAGCCATGGACAGGCTAAAGGCAGCACAGAAAATTGGTAGTAGTTTGCACCCACTGTGAACCTCAGTAAGTGTCTGTGACCCTCAAAGATTGCAATATGAAAGTACGTACCCTTGAGGTCGAAGGTGGCATACCTGTCCCCGGGATCCAAATCGGGGATGATGGAGGTTAGAAAGACCATGGAGAACTTGAGGCAGACCAGGTACTTGTTGAGGCTGCAGAAGTCCAGTATAGGTCATAAGCCACCTTTGGCCTTGGGAAATCAGGAAATAGTGGGCGTAGAAGCCTTTATTCTTGAAAACCAGCAGTATCCTCTCCACTGCTCCCATCTGGAGCAACTGGGACAACTCCTCTTCGAGGAGGGCTTGTAAGAAGAGTCCCTGAAGAAAGACAGGGAAGGTGGGTGGGAAAGTGGTGGAGAGGAAAGCTGGAGGGTGTAGCCATGCTGGATTATGGCTAGGACTCAGCAGTCTGAGCTAAAACCCTTTCAGGCTGGGAGGAAAGAGTGGAATCTGGAGCAAAACAGGTGGAGAGGATTCAAAGAGTCGGTATGCCGTCCTTCAGCGCATTCTCAAAATGTGCCTGCGGCTTGGACTGGCTAGTTGATGGCTGGCCAGATCGCAGCCCCGCTTCCTTTTGAAGGACTTCGGGCGAGTGTGGGGGCAGTATCCTGCTTGAAATAGTGGCTCTTTGGTTGAAAGGAGTGAGGCTTGAACTTCTTCCTCTCAGTCCCAGAGATGTACGAGCCCAGGTACTTTAATGTGTTGTGGAAGTCTTTAAGTCCATGCACCTTATTATCTATCTGCTCTGCAAACAGGGCACCCATGTCAAAGGGCAGGTCCTGTATGGAGTTCTGCACCTCTGAAGAAAGGCCCAAAAGGAGAAGCCAAGCTGCCCGTTGCATAGAGATAGCTGATGCCATGGAACAAACCACTGAGTCTGCCACTTCCAAAGCCGTCTGTAGCGCTGCCATGGCCACCAGGACCTTTAACTCTACGTGAGCTGTCCAGGAAGGAGGACTCAAATTTGGCCACGTGTTAGCCTCATATTGGACAAACACCACCTGGTGGTTCTCCAACCTCAGCTAGAAATTGACCAAAGAATAATGCTTTCTGACAAACAAGTCCAGGTGTTTGGAGTCTTTATTCTTGGGAGTGGGGGCGGGCTGGCCTTTGCATTCCCCATGGTTAACAGATTCAACCACTAGGGAATTCGGAGGTGGGTGGATATAAAGGTATTCATGGTCTCTGGCAGGGACAAACTATTTCCTCTCTGTCCTCTTTGCTACTGATGGAATAGAGGAGGGAGTCTGCCACAAGGCTTTGACAATCTTGGCTACCATCTTGTGTAGGGGTAAGGTCACTCTGATGGGGCTTGCCTGTCCCAGAACTCCAAACAATGAGTCCGAGGGCTCCTGCACCTCTTCTGCCTAGAGGGCCAAGCCATTTGCCACTCTCAAAGGGTATGTCTACACTAGCCCCCTAGTTCGAACTAGGGAGGCTAATGTAGGCATTCGAAGTTGCAAATCAAGCCCGGGATTTAAATATCCCGTGCTTGATTTGCATCTTCCCGGCCGATCGCCATTTTTTGAAATTTACAAGTCTAGACTAACTGCCCGCGTCTACACGTGGCAGGGACCCGGTAGTTCGAAATAAAGCCCTAGTTCGAACTACCTGTTAAACCTCATTCCAGGAGGGCTCTCATATTGTTCGGTGATACTACTGGTGGAGAAGTCACTATCTCCTCATCCAGAAAGGAGAAAGAGGAGGCTGAAGGTGGCTGCTCTTTCTCTCTGGGGGTGGGGGTTGGTTGCCCACCCCATTACCCAACTGGGAGGAGGCTGGTGCCATCATCTTGCCTGGTCGCACATGAGGAGCTGGGGGCACTGACAGGGTCTGCAATGCTCTGGCCATTGAACGGGTAAGCTGGGGTTGCACCAGGAAACCCCAGGAGTCCATGGGCACCTTTGTCTGCCACTGAGACTGCGGCCATGGTGGTACTGAATTAGATGGTGCTGAGAGCTCTGCAGAGGCCTGTGCACGTGGTATGGAAGCTGAATCAGAGGTAACACTGCAGGATCAAATTCTGCCTAACGCCCAAGATAAGAAACTTGTAGGGCAACTGCCCGGTACTGGGACTCCACGACTGACAGAGACCTCAGTTACCAGGAGCACCTTGCATCCTTCCAAAGGCTGCAGTGTTTGGAGGATCTACTCCTTGTGCATAGGGATTCGGCATCAAAAAGCGGCACCTCAGTGCCATGAGGGGTATCAGGACTGACAAGACATGTCACAATGGCTAGAATAGCTCAGTGCTGGTGAGCAGCATCGGTGCAGTGAACGGTGCCACGGATGTAGAGAGGCGTCCCTGGGTCAACAAGACAAGCAAGGGGATCAACTTACCCTTTGGTGCTGCTGATGCCAGGGGGTTTCTCTGTTACAGACCTTTGCGACGCTCTCCTCTTGGACTGAGGAGGAGAGCAGGACCTGGCTCTACTCGGTGACTGAGGGCCAAATGGTGGCTTCCCTCTATGCCGAGGTGCAGGCGGTGCCAGGGGTGATGTTATAGGCATGGCCAATATGTCTTGGGCAGCATGGAAGGCCTCTGATGCAGAGGGAAGATGGACCTCCAACACAGGGTACGGTGACAAGATAGGGGAGTTTAGTGCTGCCTGGGCCTTCTCCTGCTGCCTATCAGCCAACTGATCACCCTTCTTCCCTTTGTCCTTACATTCCTTGGGCGCTTCACCAGTGCTGGTGGCGTCAAACATCCTGAGCTGCCAACATTGGAGGCATGCTGTGCACTGATGCACCGTGATTTTGCAGAGTGAGCGCAGACTCCATTAACAATGCCCAGAGCCAAATACCCCTTTCTTTAATTGTTTGGGGATGGAAGAATCTGAAAATGTGACACTCTCCAAAACAAAAAACAGGACTATGTAGCACTTTAAAGACTAACAAGATGGTTTATTAGGTGATGAGCTTTCGTGGGCCAGACCCACTTCATCTGAGGAAGTGGGTCTGGCCCACGAAAGCTCATCACCTAATAAACCATCTTGTTAGTCTTTAAAGTGCTACATAGTCCTGTTTTTTGTTTCAGCTAAACCAGACTAACATGGCTACATATCTATTACTACTCTCCAAAACGTGTCCTTCCCCCAGGCAAGGAAGACAAGCAGCACGCGTATTGCTGACTGGCATGGACCTGCAGCACAAGGAGCAAGCTTTGAAGCCAGGGGAGCGGGCATGCTGTTTCCCAGGCAATGTCTTTAGAAAGAATCAAAGTCCACAAAGCTATTTACAGGTACTTAACTAAGGAGATAACTATCTACAACACAATAGGATTAAGGGAAATGCTAACTACAGCTAAGGGTGCAACAGTCACTGGCAGGAAGAAGGAACTGAGGAGGGAGGGGCCGGGAAGTGTCTTATATAGTGATACATGCGTGCACCACTCCAGGGAATGCTGGGACCCCAGGTATTGCTTAGGGAAAAACTTGTGGTGCTGGTGCATATGGAAGGCACACACACCTATATTGAATGGACATGAGCAAGTACTCAAAGAACAGGTATTTATAGTATAATTCAAAGGCTGTGAATTTTTATTTACTGCCTGTGATCTGTCCATGACTTTTTACTAAAAATACCTATAACTAAATTGTAACCTTATTTATAAACACTGAATGAGATTTCTTCAATCTAATCACATTTATTATGGTTGCACCTAAGAACTAATGAAGAATGGGACACTATTATGCTGTGCTAGGTACAGACACAGAGTAGCAGTCCCTGTGTGGAACAAACCATGCAGATGATCTGGAGATGACCAGGAGATGAACACACAAGCATAGTGAATAATGTAATGATGACACTAAGCGGTTTGCCACTTCTCTTTTGTTCAGATGTGGGGGGGAGGGATGAGTTCAAAAAAGAAAAAGGGAAGGAAGGGGGATACTGATAATCAGAGGGGTGAGTGAGATAAAAGAGGTATGTGCGCAATGAGGCTGAGGTGAAGGAACTGTGAGGGAGAGGGTTCAAGCAAACAACCAAGCAGCAAAAGGCAGAGAAAATCTAGTCAGAAACCACAGATAGTTCCCTGAATGGTCCCTTCGTTAGCTGCTACTGCAATTGGTCCTACCAGCTGGAATCAGTGACTAGGTCCTTGCTGTAATTTTTCACACATGCACTCACACCCAAAGCCAAATGGCAGGAAGGGAGGAGAGGCATCACCTGGATCCTATTATCCCTAGAGCATGTGTGTGGGCAGGGGGTCTCAGATAGGAAACTGTGGGCTATTGGAATTGTAGCCCTGAAAGTGCCTTATTTTACCCACCTCAGTTCAGTGCAGCAATCCCGCTTTGGCTGCTGCTTTAGCTGTTTCTACTAGCTTGGGAACCACCCTGGGAAATTATGTGAGTAGTCTACTCCTAAAAAATTAAGACTGGTCAAAACAAACTGGGAAAATGTACAGGTCATAAAATATTATCACATTATCTTAATTTATCTTAATCCCTTGTTATCTGACATTTTGTTTATTTTGACTAAGATACACATGAACTGGAACCTCACCAGCAGTTTCACAAAAGTTTCAGAGTTGAGAGATTCCTTTCTGGTTACATATAGTGCAAGACAGCAATCCTTAACACTGCATAGTTTTTATAATTAATTTTTTACTTGTTCCTGAATTCCTACTTAAAGTGTTGTGCAACTGTTCTCATTCATGAAGAGTAACTAAGCTGCTCAGAAGTTAGCATTTATCTCCTTTTTATCACAAGTACTGAGCACAATGAACAGCTTATTTTACTAAAAGTTCTTATCCTTTTGAAACGATCTAAAATAAAACTCTTTATACCTGAAGTGAATTGCCACAGAAAATTTTCTGCTTGGCATTTTTATAGTTTTTCTAAATAATATTTATTTCCGTATATCCTCCCCCAAATAAGCAGTATTGCTTGCTTATTAAAATAAATTCTTACTACACTTTTTAAAATTGTTTTGGACTAGAGAACATATTTACTGCTAAAGACAATGTGCTCCTAAATTCAATTCAGCCTAGCAATGTTTATTCCTTTTTTATCCTTAATTTTGTTTTGTTTTTATGAGAAAGTGGTCGTATTAATGCATTATATTAGTGACACATATTGTGCACTAGGGTAATCGGACAAAATCCATGTGGGATGGTCTTAGAAAATTAACTGTTCACTCCACTAAGGTGACAGAGTGCAAAAGTCATTCTTTGTGGAAAAGTTCTCTCAAAAGCAATAATCTAGCAGAAGCACAATATATTCTTCCACTACAGCTGACAAATATATATTGTTTATGGGGGCTCATAGTATAATGTACATTTAATGCATATATTCCAAGATCACACTTGAAATCTAACACATGGTTTGGACTAACACCAGAAAATGTGGGTGCAAGACAGAAAAAGAAAACTTCAGAAGAATGAGAAATCACACAAGCTAAATCGTCTTCCCTCTTTCTGAAGTAAGATTTTTTTCCAGAACTAAGATTAACCACTCTGGAAGACATACTTGCTTTTTGTGCTGTACCAACCCTATAGGGGGGAAATATATAGGTTTGGCTGTAAATTCATATCCTTTATCCTTCATGTGTGACTGACTATGAGCAGCACTTCCCATTAAAATATATAGGATGGGGAGAGAGAGAAAATACTATTTTTAGTCTGGCAGAAAACTTAAAAAAAAATTAAGGTTAGCAGAAAGAGCAGAAAATTTGTACTTTATTTTTCATGTTTATTTAATGGTGTAAAATTTTGCTCACGAGTTGGAAGATTTGCAACCTCTAAAACTACTTTGACAACCTATAGGAAAAGTTCTCCTAACTCATCACCCTAATACACTGCAGACTTTTTAGAGAAAAACTGTACAAGCTCCAGACTATTTGGCACCAAATGAATAGAAAAACACAAATCCCTGGTTTGCTTTACTGAAGGACCTCCATGATAAGTATGTTACACAGGAAACAATTCTCCCATCCAGAGTTGCTTTGCATCTAGGCTGATTTTCCAGACAGCAATTTCTAGCAGGCCAGCATGTAATGCAGGAACTCGGGAACACAGTGCTAGCTGCCAAGTACGAGTAATACTGGGATACATTACAAATGTTGAGTAATAACTGGGATTCACAAGGACCCTCCATCATCGCCCTCAACTTTTTCTTTTCATGTCATCTTGCACAGATCAATTCATAATGTCCTTTGCAGTTTCACTGCTTCCCTCTTTTCTCTGAACTGAAGGGATGAGATTACCAGTAACCACCTAGACTTCTCCAAGAAATTACTAACCACATATCATTCCACATCAGTCAACAACATATGATATATTGTGAAATCAAAGGAGTCAATTAACATAAAAGGAAAACCCTTGGTCAAGTGACAGGCTTTCTACTTTTTACATTATTGATATCTTACGTCACACCAGCCACTTTTAGATTGAATTTTTAAAATGAATCCAGGTAAACATTTTGTCAAGCCTGTTTTCCTAAACTGAGATGTTTGGATAGTATAGGGAAGAGTGCCAAGAAAATGGTATTAACCCTTTATTGAGAGGAACCTCCTCAGCCTTTGCTCCTTTTCTGACTATGCATACTTTCTATCTTTTTCCAGTTTTAACTCCGCTCCCTGCCCACTTTCCTTCAGGTGACTCGCAGGGAGCTATGTGGGTGTAGCATTACCAATACAACTATGCTCCTATAAGACCATACATAGCTATATTATGATAACAGGAGAGAGAGCTTGCCCATCCGCATAATAAAACCAGTTCAATGAGCGGTGGTAGCAATGTTGGCGGGAGAGTGTATATAGCAATGCGCACATGAGCACTTATGCCAGCAAATCTTATGTTGCTCTGGAAGGTGTTTTTTCACATCCTTGAGCCACAAAAGTTTTGCCAACATGAGTGCTAGTATAGTCATGGCCTCTGTATGCCTCCTTTGGGTGAAGTGATCTGATAGCACACAATTAAGATTCTGTATTAGCCATTTTATTTTAATGCTTTACTTGCTGGCATTCTTTGACTTGTGCAAGGTGCTTCTGAGATTGGTCCTGTGTTTGTCCCAATACTGATGGTTATTACTTAGGTGCTGCATTAAATATAAAAGGTATTTTGATAGCTTATAAAACCTTTCGACATCATCATCAACAACAGGTATCTAGGCTACTTACTGAATCTCAGAAATTACTCTGCTGTTCACAAGACAAGATCAATTGATGGCACTTCCTGCAATATGTATCAACTCTTAAAGGTGCCACTTAAGACAATATCTTTTTAATGGGATTTTTCAAAGGAGCCTAAAGCAGTTAGGGCCTCAGCTCTGGGGTATAATGCTACCCCTTAACCATTATGCATCTACTTTATGGAAACTCAAAAATAGACAGTGAAAATTCCCTGAAGTACTGCCTTCCAGTTTCTCACAATTTCACATTTATTTTCATTGATTTTTAACATGGTCAAGCTGTATTTATTTAATGCATCACCTTAATTTTAATGTCAGCATAATATTCCTTAAGAAGTCTCATTATGATAAGGTGTAAAACATTTAAAGAATGGGTATGAACATGTGTATTTGTATGTTCAATTGACTTCAATAAAGTTGCACACAAGTTTTCAGAATCAGGTCATTTATCATTGTTCAAGGAGCTGGACAGAGCAGCACTAATATTTCAGAGGGCATTTTCAATCTAACTCTTATTTGCTATGCTGCTACATGCGGGGGGGGGGGGGGAGGGGTTGTTGGAGGTGTTTTAATGAAAAATAAATAAATGAAGTTGTGGCAAAACTGCTTGACATTTGTTAAGAGTGAACTATGTGAAGCAGTTTGAATGCCATTATATTAGTGGAAAATATACAGGTAAAATAATCAAAGAACCAAACGAAGTTTATTCCATTGTTTTCAGGCTGCTTCATCATTCAAAAATAAAGGAGTTAATTCTGTACCAATATAAAATTTAAATATGATCCCACTATGTATGTGTTCCATCATGTTAGATAGTTGTCATACTCCACCTTAGGGAGCGATGCCTTACAGGTGAAGTGAATGCTGCACTTGAGAAGAGTGCCACAGAGTACCAAACACTGACCTCATCCATGCACTCAGCCATTAAAAAGAAAATAAAGTCCAGTTTTTGACATTTGCTAGAAAAAAAATCACAAAATTAGCCCTTCATTTGTTATTGTTTGTGCCTGCCATTCATTCAGACACAAAAACCTCACCCACAATGTTAGTCGATGCAAATAGTTCCAATAAAAAGGACTGCAGGGTTGTTGCGTTATTTTAAATTGTAAGCCACAATCTTTCATTTCATAGATTTCCTTTTGATCAGTAACATGGATTTTATCAAAATAAAAATAGTCCTAGAATGAATATTTCAACCTAGGCGTAGGCAACAAAGAGAGAAAAATGAGAAGATAGTAATAAAATTACTTAGCAGTTACACTGTTGATCTGCAGAGTGCAAGAAGTAAATTCAAGTGTAACATTTATCAATAAATTTAATGTCACAATACACCTGAAGTAGGTATTACTTATCCCGATTTTAAAGGTGGCCAAAGTGAAGCTGCTGTAAAGGGATCTGCACAAGGATTCAGAGTGAATCAGTATCAGAGTCAAAAAGCTGGCTCTCTACCCTTGACCAAGATGCTTCCCATTATGCTTCACGTACTGTCAATACTAGGTCACATACCATTAGATCCACTAGAGAAAAAATTCATTTTCTTAGAAAACTACACTGAAAATTAATTTCCAGATCTATACATTGCCTGTCCCATTAACCAAGTATCAGGGTGTGTATTTGCTTTTAGGTCATTTTAAAAACTGATGAGATTTCAAGTGGGTAGTGTTCCTTTAAGCCAGTCTTGGCCCTGGCTAGTGTACGAAGGAGGAACTGTTTAGTCTATCCTAGGCTTCATGAATCCTGCTGACTGGGGAGGACTAAAAGAATGCACACTTTTCTGCTTCTCTGAACAAAAGGAAATTGCAACCATACTTGCAGCTGTTTTGCACTTGCTGTTGAATGGCGCTTTCTGCTAGCTAGCTTGATTGACTAGACCTAGCTACACACTATGCCACTTTGGGCTGTAGACTGTGGGGTGTCGTACTAGACAGGTCTCTCTCTGTTTTGATACTACTTTGAGAGCAATGGAATGATATTGTCCTGTGTTGTGAACAGGGATGATGAAAAATGTTCCCTACACATTTTTTCTCCACTATTCACAAATAATTACCGATGTGGCAGAGAAATGATTAAGCTTTTGTGCTTGAAGGATACTTTCACTAATGTTTGGAATGTTTAGAGAATCTCAAGTCTGCAAGATATACAGTTGTACAAATCCTTATTTTCTCCATTTGCTATGATGATAGTACTCTCATGATTTCAAATCTCAGTCTGATTCCCTACAGTTAACTCTGAAATGAGAATCTATGGTTAAACATAACAGAATACCCAGGTATGGTGAACTCCTAAATTTATCTATTGAACCCTCATGACAATTACAAGCTAACAGCTACATGTGATCACCTTAGCACAAATTTTCTCACTATCTATTGTCTATGCTTCTATTTCCTGCAGAAAGATCTATGACACAGAAATGACAAACCCAACACATGGACCATATCCCCAGAGCTGAGCCTGTGGCGTCCTGCTTTATTTAAGCACTCTACAGAAAGATAAACCAATAAGGAACATCTACTGAATTCAACAATTAAAATATAAAAGGCAGGTCAAATAGTTTATATAACTGACATGTGACAAAGGAGGTGCCCCTACCTCTTTCTGAAATATGACAATTTAGTGACACCGTTTCTGAGCTACCATCTTACCCCTTGGAATACTGAGATGGAGTATAAACTGCACTCAAGTGTAGATGGCTGAACTCCTGATCTCTTCTTCTCCTCCCTGCTCTACTTTATCAAACAGCTGTATACCTCTTACTACTGCTGAAAAGTGCCATAATCAGGTCTGTCCCTGCCAATTGCTGATTCTGCCCCGCTACCATTCAGCTTGTGCTACCCACTGCCATGACTCCCAGCTGCCAGATCTTGACATTGTACCACTGATGAAAAAAAGACAACCCAATTCATAGGTCCCTCTTTCAAGCATCCCAAACCTATTTAATTCTCTCCAGCTCCAGGCACCTTACAGAAGATTGTCCATAATGCAAACATGAATCTCAACATTAGCCAACATCTAAGAGTTACAGGTTACAAACACAGCTATTACTACTTTATTTACAAGCATAAATTACTTGAGTATTTGTGTTATTTTAAAACTGATATTTGTTTCCTTACTTTCCGTCCACCCCTTTCCAGACCATTTGGAGGGGAAAATCTTTATACTGGAACAGAATAATTTTGTTTTCAATGTTTTAAAATATTTTGAACTTCTTTTCTTATAGCACCAGCCACATCAGTATGTTCATACTACCTCAGAGCAATTACAGATTCAGACAAGAACTGGAAGGAACCTCAAGAAGTCATCAAGTCCAGTCCCTTATGCTCACGGCAGGACCAAGCACCATCTAGACCATTCCTGACAGGCTCTTAAAAATCTCCAGTGACAGAGATTCCACAGTGTCTCTATGGCCTAGGCAATTTATTTCATTGTTTAACTACTCTGGCAGAAAATTTTTCCTAATGTTCAATCTAAACCTAGACGCCAACCAATGCTGGAGGCACTGGAAGTGCAGTTGTGCATGGTGGACTACATATGTTGTGGCAGCCATATGGCCCATGAGTTGAAGGAAGGTAAGACTTGACACTGTGGGGCTGATGGTGACCACCATGACAAGGTCTTGGATCGCTTGGAACCTTTAAAGAGGCAAGTATGCCCATGCTATGGTGGAGTCCAATCGGTCACCTATAAATTCCAGGACTTCTGCCACCTTGAGTATAGATTTTTGGTTGTTGATTATCAGGCCGAGTGATTAAATGACTGCCTCACTGTGAATATCATGCGGTACATTTCTGCAAAAGATAAGCCCTTTATCAGGCAGTCGTAGAGGTAAGGGAAGATTATAATGCCTTGTTGGCTTAAGTGTGCTGCCACTACCGCAAGTGTCTTCAAAAATACCCTGGGTGCGGAGGAGAGGCCTAAGGGTAGTACTTGATACTGGAAGTGCTCTACACCGACTGTGAACCAAAGGAACTGCCTGTGAGCAGGATGGATGGTGATGTGAAATAAGTGTCCTGGAGACTGAGGGCTACAAACCAATCCCCGTTGTCTAGCACTGGGATTATAGATGTAAGGGTTGTTACCATTTTGAAACACTACTTTCGAAGGTAACGGTTGAGTTTTCGGAGATCGAGAATAGGCCTCCAACTGCTTGTTCTTTTCTGCGTGAGGAAGTAGTGAAAATAGAAGCCTTTGCCTCTGAACTTGTTTGGTACCCTTTCCACTACGCCAATGGAGAGGAGTCAGCGGACCACCTCTTTTAGTAAATCCTCATCAGAAGGGTCCCTGAGAGGGACAGGGTGGGCGGGGAGGCTGGAGGTAGTGCTATGAAAGATATGGTGTAGCTGGATGCAATGATCTAGAGAACTCAACAATCAGATGTAATGGTGACCCAACGATGGTAAAAGTGCCTCAGCTGGTGGTGGACAATGGGGACCGTGTGATCATGTGGGTGTATAACAGGGAGGATGTGAAAGCCCTCAACTAGGGAGTCAAACCTGCTGTTTGTTTGACAGTTGGTTAGAATTGTGGCTATTTTGAGTACGCCTTCTCTAGAGTTGCTGTCTTATTCACAATTGATCGAGTCCCTAGTGCTGATATCTTTGAATATGAAAAGTCACGGTGCCTCTGGCAGGGCATGTACAGCTTATGTTGATATGGGGGCGTGTACCGCTTATGTGGATACTGAGGGTACGGAGGGTAGTTCTGCAGTCTTAGTTGGAAGAGAGGACTTCATCAAACTTTTCAGCAAATAATTTCTGTTTATCAAATGGCAAGTCCTCCACTTTAGTTTGGAGATCCTGTGAGACTCCAGCGGTTTGTAGCCATGAGGCCCTCCGCATAATTATAGAAGTTGCCATAGAATGGGCTGCTGTGCCTGCCACATCAAGTGCAATCTGGAGGGCCATTCTAGGAGATGAGTAGCCCTCATGAATGATCAACTTCAGGATCAGTCTCTTTGAGTAAGTGCTCCATAAGAGTAGTAAGCCTGGTGTAATTATTGAAGTCATGATTGGACAAAAGAGCTGAATAACTGGCACTATGGAGCAGAAGTATTGAAGAAGCATTTCTTCCGCTCTACTCTGCGCTAGTTAGGCCTCAGTTGGAGTATTGTGTCCAGTTCTGGGCACCGCATTTCAAGAAGGATGTGGAGAAATTGGAGAGGATCCAGAGAAGAGCAACAAGAATGATTAAAGGTCTAGAGAACATGATCTATGAAGGAAGGCTGAAAGAACTGGGTTTGTTTAGTTTAGAAAAGAGAAGATTGAGGGGGGACATGATAGCCGTTTTCAGGTATCTAAAAGGGTGTCATAAGGAGGAGGGAGAAAACTTGTTCATCTTGGCCTCTGAGGCTAGAACAAGAAGCAATGGGCTTAAACTGCAGCAAGGGAGGTTTAGGTTGGACATTAGGAAAAAGTTTCTAACTGTCAGGGTAGTCAAACACTGGAATAAATTGCCCAGGGAGGTTGTGGAATCTCCATCTCTGGAGATATTTAAGAGTAGGTTAGATAAATGTCTATCAGGGATGGTCTAGACAGTATTTGGTCCTGCCATGAGGGTAGGGGTCTGGACTCAATGACCTTTCGAGGTCCCTTCCAGTCCTAGTATTCTATGATTCTATGATATACCTTCCTGCCAAAAAGGTCCATACATTTACTTTCCTTGTCCGCCACAGCATTCTTGTACTGAGGAAGCTTGGACCTGTGTTGAGCAGCATCCACCATTAAGAATTAGGCTAAAGTGGGAAAATAAAAAATTCCATGCCCTTGGTTGGAGCAAAATACTTTTCATCTGCTCGCTTGTTGGTTGGCAGAGCACAGGCGTGGGTCTTCCAAATCTCATCGGAAGCCTCCATAATAGCCTCATCTATGGGCAGTGCAATCTTGGCCCATTGGGAGGACTGAAGGTTTCTGAGACGGCGATATTGTTATGGAATCATATAATATTAGAACTGAAAGGGGCCTTGAGAGATCAAGTCCTGTCCCCTGGCCTCATGGCAGGACCAAGCACGGTCTATATCAACCCTGACAGATGTCTGTCTAACCTGCTCTTAAATATCTCCAGTGATGGAGATTCCACAACCTCCCTAGCCAATTTATTCCAGTGTTTAAGCACCCTGACAATTAGAAAGTTTTCCCTAATATCCAACTTAAGCCTCCCTTGCTACAGTTTAAGCCCATTGCTTCTTGTCCTATCATCAGAGGCCAAGGAGAACAATTTTCCCCCTCCTCCCGGTGACACCCTTTTAGATACCTGAAAACTGCTATCATGTCCCCTCTCGATCTTCTCTTTTCCAAATTAAACAAGCCCAATTCCTTCAGCCTTGCCTCATAGCTCGTTTTCTAGACCTTTATTCATTTTTGTTGCTCTTCGCTGGACCTTCTCCAATTTCTCCACATCTTTCTTGAAATGCGGTGCCCAGAACTGGACACAATACTCCAATTGAGGCCTAATCAGTGCAGAATGACTTCTTATGTCTTGCTCACAACGCTCCTGGTAACACATCTCAGAATCATGTTTGTTTTGTTTTTTTGCAACGGAGTCACACTGTTAACTCATTTAGCTTGTGGTCCTCTATGACCCCTAGGATCCCTTTCTGCAGTATTCATTCCTAGACAGTCACTTCCCATTCTGCATACATGAAACGGATTGTTCCTTCTTAAGTGGAGTGCTTTGCATTTCTCCTTATTAAACTTCATCCTATGTACCTCAAACTATTTCTCTAGTTTGTTCAGCTCATTTTGAATTTTGACCCTATCTTCCAAAGCACTTGCCACCCCTCCCAGCTTGGTATCATCTGCAAACTTAGGCTACGTCTAAACTACACCCCTCTGTTGGCAGAGGGATATAAATTAGATGCTTCGGAAGCGCAAATGAAGCGGGGATTTAAATATCCCAAGCTTCATTTGCATAATCACGTCCTGGCGCTGTTTCGAACAAGCGCCATTTCAAAACTGAAACCGCGGTTTAGATGTGTTTTTTCCAACAACAGGGCAATTTTTTGGAAGATTCTGTACTCCACAGAGTGCTTGTGGGTGTTCGGACAGGGGACAGGGTGCCAGTGGGTGCCACAGCAGGGACCTGGGGCAGGGGCCTGAGGCAGGGGACAGGGTGCCAGTGGGTGCTGGGCAGGGTACTTGTGGGGGTCTGGGCAGGGAGAGGGGACAGGGACCAGTACCTGGGGATTCTGCAGCTGTGCGCCAAGGCCCAGGAAATGAGCAGGCTGCTCCCCCATCCCCCAAACAGCGGCACAGTACCTGAAACACTGGTCCGTCGCGCACCTGATGCCTTCCTGCGCGGGTGGGAACGGAGGAAGGGGAAGTCCCAGACTGCGCCAGCTGGAGCTGGCGTGCTGGAGACTTTGTTCCCCTGATGCCTTTCTGTGCGGGGGGGGGGGAGTCCCAGACTGCACTAGCCCCAACCACTTGGGCAGCGCTGGGGAATTTATTCCCCTGCTGCCTTCCTGCACGGAGGGGAAGGGGAGTCCTGGACCACGTCAGCCCCAATTGATTGGGCAGTGGGCGCCTTGCTCCTCCACTCCCAACAGCAGCGCGCGCTGCCCGAGCAGCTGGAGCCGGCGCCGTCCCGGACCCCCACCCTCTTCCCCGCACGCAGGAAGGCAGCAAAGGAACAAAGTCCCCAGCGCATGACGGACTGGCATTTTAGGTACCGCGCCGGCTGTTCGGGGAGGGGAAGGAAGAGCAGCCCATGCACTTTTGGGACCTGGCATGCAGCTACAGAACTCCCCCCCACTCCGCTGGAAGCCCACGCGGCATTCATTTTGGGGGTGGGGGGGGCAGCGAGGGGGGCCCTGAAAGCCTTCCGATGGATTGGTCGGGCCCCCAGGATCGACCAGTCGATCATGATCGACGGGTTGGTGACCACAGCTTTATGCCATTATCTAAATCATTGACGAAGATACTGAACAGAACCAGTCCCAAAACAGACACCTGTGGAACCCCACTTGTTATGCCCTTCCAGCTTGACTGTGAACTGTTAATAACTACTCTCTGAGAATGGTTATGCACCAACCTTATAGCAGCCCCATCTAAGTTGTATTTACCAAGTTTATTGATAAGAAGGTCATGCGAGACTGTATCAAATGCCTTACTAAAGTTTAGGTATACCACATCCACCGCTTCTCCCTTACCCACAAGTCTTGTTATCCTATCAAAGAAAGCTATCAGATTGGTTTGGCATGATTTGTTCTTTATAAATCCATGCTGGCTGTTACCCATCACCTTATTTTCTTCCACATGTTTGCAGATGAATTCCTTAATTACCTGCTCCATTATCTTTCTGGCACAGAAGTTAAACTGAGTGGTCTGTCGTTTCCTGGGTAGGTTTTAATTCTCTTTTTATAGATGGGCACTATATTTGCCCTTTTCCAGTCTTCTGGAATCTCTCCTGACTTCCATGATTTTTCAAAGATGATAGCTAAAGGTTCAGATACTTCCTCTATCAACTCTTTGGCTGCGTCTAGACTGGCAAGATTTGCCAGCTGTCTACACTGGCCACTTGAATTTGCGCAAGAGCACTGGCTTTGTAATGTACAAAATCAGTGCTTCTTGCGCAAATACTTTCATGCTCCTGCTTGGGAAAAAGCCCTCTTGCACAAGAATACTTGCGCAAGAGGGCCAGTGTAGACAGGGAAGGACTGTTTTGCGCAAAAAAGCCCGGATGGCGAAAATGGCCACCGGAGCTTTCTTGTGCAAAATCGCGTCTAGATTGTACGGATGCTTTTGCACAAAAGCACTTTTTGCGCAAAAGCATCCATGCCAATCTAGACACGCTTTTGCGGAAATACTTTTAATGGAAAAACTTTTCCGTTAAAAGTATTTCTGCAAAATCATGCCAGTCTAGACGTAGCCTTTGAGTATTCTAGGATGCATTTCATCAGGCTCTGGTGACTTGCAGACATCTAACTTTTCTAAGTAATTTTTAAACTTTGTTCTTTTTTTATTTTAATTTCTAAATATACCGCAGTTCCACTAGCATTCACTATGTTAAGCAAACCTTCATCATCTAACTTTTTTGGCGAAGACTGAAACAAAGAAGTCATTAAGCACCTCTGCCATTTCCAAGTTTCCTGTTATTGTTTCTCCCTTCTCACTGAGCAATGGGCGTACCCTGTCCTTGGTTTTCCACTTCCTTCTAATATATTTATAGAATGTCTTCTTGTTATGTCTCTAGATAGACTGAGCTCCTTTATGTCTCTAGTTAGATTGAGCTTGTTTTGTGCCTTTGCCTTTCTAATCTTGCCCCTGCATATGTGTGGTGTTTGCTTATATTCATCCTTTGTAATTTGACCTAGTTTCTACTTTTTATGAGACTCCTTTTTGATTTTTAGATCTCCTGGTTAAGCCAAGGCGGTCTTTTGCCCTATTTCTATATTTCATACGCAATGGAATAGTTTGCTTTTGGGCCCTTAATAATGTCCTTTGAAAAACTGCCAACTCTCTTCAGTTGTTTTTCTTCTTAGTCTTGCTTCCCAAGGGAGCTTACCTATCAGCTCTCTGAGTTTACTAAAATCTGCCTTCCTGAAATCCATTGTCTCTCTTTTGCTCTTCTCCTTTCTACCATTCCTTAGAATCATGAACTCTATGGTTTCATGATCACGTTCACCCAAGTTGCCTTCCACTTTCAAATTTTCAACCAGTTCCTCCCTATTTGTTAAAACCAAATCTAGAACAGCTTCACCCCAGTAGCTCTCTCAACCTTCTGAAATAAAAAAAAAGTCTCCAATGCAGTCTAAGAATGTATTGGATAATCTGTTCCCTGCTGTATTAGTTTCCCAACATATGTCTGGATATTTGAAGTCCCCCATCAACACCAAATCCTGCGCTTTAGATTATTTTGACAATTCTTTTTAAAAAAGCGTCATCCACCTCTTCTGCCTGGGTAGGTGGTCTGCAGTAGACACCAGGCATAAAGGGAAACAAGAAGATGTTCTATAAATATATTAGAAGAGGAAGACCAAGGACAGGGTAGGCCCACTGCTCAGTGAGGAGGGAGAAACAGTAACAGGAAATTTGGAAATGGCAGAGATGCTTAATGACTTCTTTGTTTTGGTCTTCACCAAGAAGTCTGATGAAGGAATGCCTAACATAGTGAATGCCAGTGGGAAGGGGATAGGTTTAGAAGATAAAATAAAAAGAGAACAAGTTAAAAATCACCTAGAAAAGTGATGAAATGCACTTTTCATCAGGGCCTGATGAAATGCATCCTAGAATACTCAAGGAGCTGATAGAGGAGGTATCTGAGCCTCTAGCTATCATCTTTGGAAAATCATGAAAGGCAGGAGAGAGTCTAGAAGACTGGAAAAGAGCAAATAGAGTGCCCTCTATAAAGAGAGAAATAAGAACAACCCAGGAAACTACAGACCAGTCAGTTTAACTTCTGTAACAGGAAAGATAATGGAGCAAGTAATTAAGGAAATCATCTGCAAACACTTGGAAGATAGTAAGGTGATAGGGAACAGCCAGCATGGATTTGTAAAGAACAAATCATGTCAAACCAATCTGATATATCTCACATGATATTCTTATCAATAAACTAGGGAAATACAACCCAGATGGGTCTACTATAAGGTGGGTGCATAACTGGCTGGATAACCGTTCTCAGAGAGTAGTTATTAATGGTTCACAATCCTGCTGGAAAGGTATAACAAGTGGAGTTCCGCAGGGGTCTGTTTTGGGACCAATTCTGTTCAATATCTTCATCAACGATTTAGATATTGACATAGAGAGTACGCTTATTAAGTTTGCAGATGATACCAAGCTGGGAGGGGTTGCAACTGCTTTGGAGGATAGGGTCATAATTCAAAATGATCAGGACAAATTGGAGAAATGGTCTGAGGTAAACAGGATGAAGTTTAATAAGGACAAATGCAAAGTGCTCCACTTAGGAAGGAACAATCAGTTTCACACATACAGAATGGGAAGCGACTGTCTAGGAAGGAGTATGGCAGAAAGGGATCTAGGGGTTATAGTAGACCACAAACTATATATGAGTCAACAGTGTGACGCTGTTGCAAAAAAAGCAAACATGATTCTAGGATGCATTAACAGTAGTGTTGTGAGCAAGACACGAGAAGTCATTCTTCCACTCTAGTCTGCTCTGATTAGGCCTCAGTTGGAGTATTGTGTCCAGTTCTGGGCACCGCATTTCAAGAAAGATGTGGAGAAATTGGAGAAGGTCCAGAGAAGAGGAACAAGAATGATTAAAGGTCTAGAGGACATGACCTATGAAGGAAGACTGAAAGAATTGGGCTTGTTTAGTTTGGAAAAGAGCAGATCGAGAGGGGACATGATAACGGTTTTCAGGTATCTAAAAGGGTGTCACAAGGAGAAGGGAGAAAAATTGTTCTTCCTGGCCTCTGAGGCTAGAACAAGAAGCAATGGGCTTAAACTGTAGCAAGGGAGGTTTAGGTTGGACATTAGGGGAAAGTTCCTAACTGTCAGAGTGGTTAAACACTGGAATAAATTGCCTAGGGAGGTTGTGGAATCTCCATCTCTGGAGATATTTAAGAGTAGGTTAGATAAGTGTCTCTCAGGGATGGTCTAGACAGTACTGGGTCCTGCCATGAGGGCAGGGGACTGGACTCAATGACCTCTCGAGGTCCCTTCCAGTCCTAGTATTCTTCTATTCTGATTCTATGACATCACCCTTGTTTTTTCCCTTTTTAACCTAACCCAGATACTCTCAACAAGTCTGTCCCCTACGTCCATCTCCACCTCAGTCAAGTGTATACATTTTTATACACATTGATATTTTTATACATGTTTAAGGCTTGTCCCCCATACTGACTCTACTTGTTGGAATCGGCAGAAGGGAACATGCTAATGAGGGACGTTTCTTAGCCAAGGACCCCGAACTCGGGGAAGAGACTCTCTCTTTTATAACCCTGATTTCTGGGGTCAGAACAGGTGGTCGATGAGGTACACTCCTATGGCTGAAGTACTTCATCAAATAAGAATATGTGGAGCCACATTTCTCTATCTCAGCGTGCCCTCGCAGTCAGCTTTGAGCAATGTGGGCATTTCTGAAGTATATGTGCTTTGCCAAGGCACCTAATACAAGAGTGCCCGTTGGACTCAGGCATGGGGCTCGCAACAAGTGTAGCATTTTTTGAAGCCCGGTAAGCCTGGCATTGTCAGGCGGTCGTCTTCTCAGTTTTTTCTTTTCCTTTTTTTCAAGCTGCGGCCTTAAAATGGCCAGTAGCTACATGGCTTGATTTTTTTTTTAACTGAACAACAAACTTCTAAATGCTAATTATAACTAGAAACTATCTATTAAATACTTATTTTTTAAACCAGAATAGTTGAGGAGAAGCGCTCGCTCCATCTTCGAACGAGGGCAGCAATGAAGGAACTGATGGGAGGCAGACCATGCAGGTGTGCAAAAGAGCACAAGTGCCACAAGATACCTACCGTACATGCATGGTCCGGCTGGCTACTGCAACGGAAAACTACAATCAGCGGCACTGGGACGACCTGACTCCAAAAAATGAGGAGTAACGTTAGTTCGAACCAAGGGGGTTGATTCAAACTAATGCATCCCAGAGCACACTTCCTGGTTCGAATCAGCTTTGAGCAGAATAATGCGCGGGCGAGATTATGCCAATGAAGCGTGGGATATTTAAATCCCCACTTCATTAGCAATTTCAGACGGCTACATTTGCATCCCTAGCTTGAACTAGGGACCAAGTGTAGATGTACCCCATGATCTTTCTACAGAACTTCATCCTAGGCAGTCATTTCCTATTTTTTGTGTGTGCAACTGATTGTTCCTTGCTAAGTAGAGTAGTTTGCATTTGCCCTAATTGAATTTCATCCTATTTACCTCAGACCAGCTCTCCAGTTTGCTGCTTCATGTGGCTCACTACATTACCTCTGACAACATCCAGTGCTAGATGTTTCATGGGGAATAAACACACCAAGGACAATTTTGAATGATCCATCCTCTGTCATTCAGGCCCAGCTTCTGGCAGTCAGAAGTTTAGGGACACCCAGAGCATGATACCGCACCCCAATCACCTTAGCGTATAACCACTGATGGATTTATTCTCCATAAAATTATCTAATTCTTATTTATAACACAGTTATATTTGGCCTTCACAACAGCCCCTGACAATGAATTCCATAGATTAACAGTGTGTGCAGAAGTACTTCCTTACATTTTAAACCTGCTACCTATTAATTTCATTGGGTGATAGGGATGTTAAAGACTAACTGACTGGTCAACTATCCGATAAGCAAATGCTTATTGGATAGTCAGTCGACTAGTCGATCCCCCTATCAGATAGGCAGCAAAGGGGGTGCGGAAGGGGGTACTTGAAAGTGGTGGCGCTGCGTGCATGGAGCCCAGGGTCAGCCCCCCTGGGGACTCTCGTGCATTTCAAAGCTGGCACCAGTGTGCAGCCTGGAGTCAGCAGGACTTCCCACTGACCCCGGCTGCACGAAGAGTTCCACATTCCTCCTTTGAAATGTACAAGAGCCCCCGCTGGGGGAGGAATGAGGAAGGAGGAGAAAGGAGGACGTGCCCCTTTCGACTAGTCGATGGAAATTCCATCGACTACTCAACTAGTCAATTAATCACTAGTTAACATCCTTATTGGGTGACCCTTATTTTTTCTGTCACGTGCAGGAGTAAATAACCTTTCCTTAATCATTTTTGCAAAACTATTCATGATTGTGTAGATCTCTATCATACCACTGTCCCCTTAGTTGTTTCTTTTCTAAAATAAAAAGTCTCAGACATTTTAATCTCTCCTTGTTTGAAGGCTATTCCCTACCCTAATCATTTTTGTTGTCGTTCTCTGCACCTTTTCCAATTTTAATGTATGATTTTGAACTAGTTTCACATAAATTTGCACACAGTATTCCAGATATGGATTTAACAAATTTATATAGTAGCATTATGAAATTATGTATCCCTTTCCTAATAGTTCCCTATAATCTTAATTTTTGTCTGCTCCTGCAGACTCAGCAGATGTTTTCAAGAGCATTATTCATATCAACTAATTTATACCCCAAATATTTTGCATACCTCTACCTTGCTGCTTCTGTATCAGAGTCAGCAGCACGGGTGGCAGGGGCCGTGAGCCGTGAGTGCACTGGCTGCCAGCCCCGCTTCTGGAAGGAACATTTTAGTAACCATGTAACCACTAAAAATTGTTGCGGCTACTCAATTACTAAAATAAATATCTAACATCCCTAATATATAACTGGGATTATGTTTTCTGATGTGCATTACTTTGCATTTACCAACCTTGAATATCATCTGTCATTTTGTTGTCCAGTTACCCAATTTAGTGAGATCCCTTGGTAACTCTCAGTCACCTTTGGACTTAACTGCTATAAATAGTGTTGCATGGTCAGAAAACTTTGCCACATCACTGTTTTACCCTCTGGAAAAGGAGTTTATTCAACAGCACTGGTCCCTGTACTGACCTTGGAAGAGCCTGCTATTTACCTCTCTCAGAGGAGGCATAAACTTATAATATATGCCTCCCCTTTTTCCTATTTTTTATCCAGTTACTGATCCACAAAAAGATTTTTACACCTTATGCCATGATAGCTTACCTTGTTCGCAAGTCTTTGGCACAGGAGTCAAAGGCTTTCTGGATAGCCAATAGTTACCATATTATTACAAGCCAATTTCAAAAACCAGCTTGAAAAAGAGGCTGCAGAACTTGTTTCATTTACTGACACCAGCAACAGAGGTTTAAACAAAGACCTTAACTGGATAACCCGCTACATTACACATCCTAATGACATAAAAAGTCAATCACCGGGTATTTAAGGGTACTTAGAACCCACTCTATCAGCTTCATTTAGCATGGACATTCTAATTTAAAATATTTTCCCCAATTTTTTCCTTCTCTTTCCTTCCCCACAGGGCCGGCTTTAGGAAGTGCGGGGCCAAATTCGAACAATTTCGACGGGGCCCCGCAGCAATTTTGGTAGAGCAAAAAAACCCCACACACACACCCTCCTGCGGCACAGGAAAACCCTGCACTAAACTCACACCTCCTGTGAAGCAGGCAGCCGACACACTCCTCCAGGGCCGGCAGGGGCGGCAGATTTGTATAATTTTTGGTGGTGCCCCATTAGCCACACTCCCTGACCCCCGTTAACTACGCCCCTGACACCCATTAGCCACACCTCCTGACCCCCGTTAACCAGGCCTCTGGAGGCAACACGCTCGGGGCAAGATGGACACATGACCAGAAGTAAAAGGTGTCATGTCACCCCTCTTGAAGGACTTTTCCCACCATCCTGCTACCAACAGGGATTAGTTTGGCCCCCACCAAACCCCCCTCATGCAACTATCCTGCAATTGCATTAACCCAATGTGTGAGACATTAACTCGGGGGCAGAGAGCTGGGGGAAGTGTTCCCTCTAAGGCTATGTCTACACTCGCGGCTTCTTGAGCAAGTATAGGCGTTCTTGCGCAAGAACCCACAGAGCAGCCACACTGCCCGCCTGCTCTTGCGCAAGGAAATTTACAGTATGACGTGGTAAGAGAGGGTGACTTGCGCAAGAGCTACGCTCTCTTCTAACAGGTGTAAGCTCTCTTGCGCAAGAGGCAGTGTGGATGCTCGGCAGGGATTTCTTGCTCAAGAAACCCCTATGGCTAAAATGGCCATTGGAGCTTTCTTGCTCAAGAGAGCGTCCACACTGCCATGGATGCTCTTGCGCAAAAGCACAGCTCGCACACGGCAGTGTGGACATGTTCTTGCGCAAGAAGCCGCCAGTGTAGACATAGCCTAAGAGTTTCCTCCCATGAGCAGAATGGATTTTGTGTTGTGCACCTGTACTGAGTTCATGTGGCTTGTTTGGATGTGCCACTGTGGCACCCAAGTTATTAATAAATATTTTATAAACCTTTACCTTTTCTCTCTGCTGCCATGTCTCCTCCCCTTGCTCCATCAGCTCCCCTGGTGCCTGCTGCCCCCCAACCCCTCACCTGTCCTGACTCCTGCCCTTCTCACTGCCCTCAGTCCTCCTGCGACCTGCCCCCCTCCACCAGCCCTTCTCTCCCCTGTGCCCACTCCTCCAGTAGCCCCACTCTGATCATGTGAGCTACCCTCTTCTAACACCTCCTCTACACACCTGCCCTGCCTCTCTCCTCTGATGCTGGTCCCTCCCTTGCAGGTGTCTGCCCTTCTGCTTCACCCCAGAATCCCCTGGCACCTGCACCTTCCTTAGCCCTGCACCCTCCTGGTGCCTCCCCTTCCCTTACTGCCCCTGCCCCTTTGCCCTCTTTTTCCCTGATGCCCACCCCTCACCACTCTCTGCCCTGTTCCTCCTGCCCCTGTGCCCTCACACATGACTTGCTCCATCCCCACCTTTCTCATGCCCACCTCTTCTTTCAAGCCTTCTCCCAGCACTTCCCTCTCCCCCCCTAAGCCCCAATGCCCTTACCCTCTCCTCTCCCAGCATCATCCTGTCCCCGCTTCCACTGACACCTCCCCTCCTGCCCTTTTCCTCATTGTCTGCACTTGGCTCCCTGGCATTTGCCTCTCCCCTCTCCACGAGCCCCCCCTCCCCACAAGCCCCTTCCTCTCCCTCCCTCCTCCTCCGCACAAGCCCCTTCCTCTCCCACCCTCCCCTAGTTTTCCCCTTCCCCTACCTTCTGCCTTCCACTTTGCAGAGCCGGAGTCTGCGCTCGGACCCCGAACCTGGAGCCAGGCCATGCCCCGCAATGCGGCGCCGAGACTTTTAAAATCCCGGGTTATGACGTGACGTCATGCCTGGGCGTATCCCCGCTCATGGGAAAGCCGCACACGGCAGCAGCAGCTGGCGAGGGGGAGCCGCACCGAGAGCTGCACACGGCAGGGACGGTCCGGGGCCGAGGGGGACGCTCTGGGGGCGGGGTGGGAGAACGCGCGTGGGGGCCAGGGCCCGCTCCAGGCAGAGCCGGGGGACAGACCCAGCTCCAAATATTGCTGGAGCAGGGCCACCGGCTCTGAATAGTAACTCGCGCCCATGGTGCCCGGCACACTTCCGGGTTCAGGGCATGGGGCCCCTTTAGGCGCAGGGCCCGATTCGGGGGAATCGGCTGAACCGGCCTAAGGCTGGCCCTGCTTCCCCATCCCCTCTCTTTCTCTGCTATTTATTTGCAACCTAGACCCTTTAATTCCATTCATCTGAAGAAGTGGATTGTGCCCACGAAAGCTCATGATACTATCTACATTTTTTGTTAGTCTCTAAGGTGCTGCAGGACTATTCATTGTTTTTTAAAGTTTTTTCAGTTACAGACTAACAGCTACCCCTCTGAAACTGAATATCCAAGTACACTGTATCTTCTGAGTCACCCTTGTCCACATGCTTATGTCAATAGCCCTGGGAAAGTTCTGAGTCTAACGCTGCTGCAAAGCCAGCAGAGCACACACTTGTGCAAATCGTTTTTTGGGTAGATCCTAGACAGATGAAACTGTTTGTTTTCTATATATCTTAGTAACTGAGATGAGGATTTTGAATATGTTTTATAAAAGGTAGCAAACACTAAATAGGGTTGAAATGCTCTTAACTTTCTGAAACAAATTCCTTTTGGGGCTGAAATTATCCATGCTTAATCTCATCCCAGCAGTGAACTTTTCTGGGAAAACATTAGCAAAATTGGCTCAGCATTGAATATAAGAACAAAAAAAAGCATTCCTCATATGTTCCAAAAATAAATTTTGCATACACAAACTTAAGAGTAGCTAAAAGGCTACCCCCTCTCCACAAACATGTACTTTGCTCATTTTGTAGCTCTCATTAACATTTACGGAATAGGCTACATCTGAATGAAATTTCATTCATAATTTTAAATGTACAAATATTAAAGTGTTTTTCATGAATGTAATAGAACTCATTCTAAGGATCTTTTTATTTTATGTTTATGTTATCTACACTAGAGCGTGGGCTGTAATTTCCAGCTTGGTAAGGATACCTGCACTTGTTCTGACTGAGCTAGTATGCTAAAAAAAATCGCAGGGTAGCCACCGTAGTGCAAGCATTGGGAAAGACTAGCCCTACTGCTATGATCCTATCTGAAATCTTTGGTATGTACTCAGGTGGTTAACTCATCCTGCCATTAGTGCCACAGTAGCTATACTTCTATTTTTAGCTTGCCAGCTCAGAGCTAGAGCAGGAATAGCTGCTCAACCTGGAAATTACACCACCACCTCCAGTGAAAATATAGTCACAAGACATTATTCCTGGAACCCTTAGCAGCTTCTTTCCTGTATTCCTCTCTTCCCAAACTCCCCTTCTGTTCTGCCAGACACATTCATAGGCTGTTATTGTAATCTAACAATGGAAGAGTCACAGAAAGATCTAAGGAACAAGGCTAACATCCTTATAGCAACTCTCCCTCTCTGCGTCACTGAAGAGCTTCTGCCTAGATTAGAACCTTCTGGAAACCTCTCCCTGCCTGACATCTTATTATAGCTAAAAAGAAACAGAACAGAGCCTTCACAATAGGGTTCTAAGGACCCTTAATTAAAGGTGTGGTCAGCATTATATATTGTATTAATAAATGTCTGTTAAGCAAGACCATTGTTGAGGCATATATACATGAGGGCGTGGGAGCTAGTGTTTCAGACTGAGATGTCAAATGTAACTACTTCTGATAACTTCTTGGAGTTTGATCACTTGAAGTTAATGGTTCATTAATGCTTTTTTGCATTATAAATATATCTAAAGGTGATAGACATATATTTAGAATGAAAAAAATCTGCCAAACAGATTTACAAGCCAACCTTATCTTATCTTAAATTGTTGGTATTTCTTTAATGATGTAAATATGTCAATTTTTACACTGAGCTTATAAAAGCATTGATTGGCTCATCAGGGGACGTTCAAAGGAACAGGTGCTAGAACATATACACTTTATCAGGACTCTGTTTGGCACCCTGGGTCTCCTGATAAACTAGACTCAACGAAGGGCATGGCCTCTCTCCCCAGGGCCAGGTTTATGGCCATAAGCACCATTATACGGGGCCTAGTGGCTTCTCCAATGACAAGAGCAAGAAATTGCATGAAGTTAGTAGGACACATGGCAGCCTGTATTGAAGTGGTTCGGCATGTCAGGCTGAGACAGGGGTACTGGTGCTGACGAGGCCAACAGTGCCGATGACCCCAGTGCTGCCAAGGCCACCGGTGCCGAAACCACATGGCTTGACTTGGCAGTCTGACATGTCTGGTACCAGGGACGAGTCCGGTGAGGCAATCAGCTCTATTAATTCCCTCGCAGCGTCAAACATCTCGGGGATAGAGGGTCTGTCCACATGTATAGACCCTTCTTGGCCCGGGCTTCTTAGCTGCCGGTGCCTTGCGGGGCCTGGGATGTCACAGTGATGAGGTGAGGCTCCTGCCAGGGCGTGGATCTGGGGCCAACTCCCATGCCCCTTTCTGTCCGGAGATCTCCCCCAAGGCTGCCTTTTCTTCTTCGGGGCCGAAGACTGGGATCTGTGCCTCAGCGCCGTAACCTTCTTCTGTGCTGCTGAATGCACTGGTGCCGCTGAAGGTTCACACAGAGACGCCGGTGCGCTCTGCACCACCGGTGCCAGCTCCGGTGCCAGCTGAAGTGCAGACTCCATAAGGAGCAGCTTCAAACAGGAATCTCTTTCCCTCTTTGTATGGGGTTTAAAAGCCTTGCAGATTTTACAAGATTCTGTAAGGTGGCCCTCCCCCAGACACTTCAGACAGTTATAAGGGTCCCCACAGGGCATAGGCTATGGAATCATAGAATACTAGGACTGGAAGGGACCTCAAGAGGTCATCGAGTCCAGTCCCCTGCCCCCATGGCAGGACCAAATACTGTCTAGACCATCCCTGATAGACATTTATCTAACCTACTCTTAAATATCTCCAGAGATGGAGAATCCACAAACTTCCTAGGCAGTTTATTCCAGTGTTTAACTACCCTGACAGTTAGGAACTTTTTCCTAATGTCCAACCTAAACCTCCTTTGCTGTAGTTTAAGCCCATTGCTTCTTGTTCTATCCTCAGAGGCCAAGATGAACAAGTTTTCTCCCTCCTCCTTATGACACCCTTTTAGATACCTGAAAACGGCTATCATGTCCCCCCTCTGTCTTCTCTTTTCTAAACTAAACAAACCCAATTCTTTCAGCCTTCCTTCATAAGTCATGTTCTCTAGACCTTTAATCATTATTGTTGCTCTTCTCTGGACCCTCTCCAATTTCTCCACATCTTTCTTGAAATGCGGTGCCCAGAACTGGACACAATATTCCAACTGAGGCCAAACCAGCAGAGTAGAGCGGAAGAATGACTTCTCGTGTCTTGCTCACAACACACCTGTTAATGCATCCCAGAATCATGTTTGCTTTTTTTGCAACAGCATCACACTGCTGACTCATATTCAGCTTGTGGTCCACTATAACCCCAGATCCCTTTCTGCACTCCTTCCTAGACAGTCGCTTCCCATTCTGTATGTGTGAAACTGATTGTTCCTTCCTAAGTGGAGCACTTTACATTTGTCTTTATTAAACTTCATCCTGTTTACCTCCATTTCTCCAATTTGTCCAGATCATTTTGAATTATGACCCTATCCTCCAGAGCAGTCGCAATCCCTCCCAGCTTGGTATCATCTGCAAACTTAATAAGCGTACTTTCTATGCCAATATCTAAATCGTTGATGAAGATATTGAACAGAGCCGGTCCCAAAACAGACCCCTGCGGAACCACACTTGTTATACCTTTCCAGCAGGATTGTGAACCATTAATAACGACTCTCTGAGAATGGTTATCCAGCCAGTTATGCACCCACTTTATAGTAGCCCCATCTAAGTTGTATTTGCCTAGTTTATTAATAAGAATATCATGAGAGACCGTATCAAACACCTGACTAAAGTCTAGGTATACCACATCCACCGCTTCTCCCTTATCCACAAGAACAGGTCCCCACGGTTTGAACCCCTGCGGACCTGGCATCACCCTCCCACAAAGGGGTTCACACCGAAGGAACGATCTATTAAGCACTAACTATTTACACTACAAAGGAAGAACTAATAAGGTAACTATTTACACGCTGGGATTGCTAAAGTCAGAAGATAAGACGCTCCAGCTACTGTCATGGGCGGTAAAAAGGAACTGAGGGAAGGGAGGGCCAGCAGGGGTACTTATTCACCATTATCTCGGAGCCACTCTAGGGAGCTCCCAGCTGGCCCGATGGATACCGCTGGGGGAAAAAAGGCTCCGGAATCCGTGCACACGACACGCGCACACCTAATTCAAATGCACATGAGCAAGCACTCAAAGAAGAATATAAGTTTCTGGAATATATAAAAATTAGATATTTCAGCCCAAAAATGGACATTCAAAACTGTTCAACAAAAAAGAAAAACATAAAAAAGAAAAACATTACCCACTTTGTATCAAATTATAGTCTTTATGGGTTGTAATTCAACCTGCAAGTTGCAAAATGTTTCCATTCGAGGCTTGTTTAAATTTATTATTTTTACAAGGGAAAAATCATCTGGGACTAATTTAAACTCTTCAGGCAGTATTGGTCTTGATAAGTCAATTTATCAAGCACTTTGTTTGGAGAAAATTCAACCACTCTATATTTGGCAAAGTGTAATTATCACATGGATTACAAAAGACAGAGAGTTAAGGTCTGTCATGTGAGAAAAAGTCAAATTATGTTTTAGTTGTTAACCTCTTTTCTGATGTACTACTGACAATACTGAAACTTTTTTTATATCACTGATGTGTTAAACATATGGCCATATCCTGAGATGCTTGATCCTCAGGAAAATTCTCATTGACTTCAAGGATATGTCACCTGAGTGAGATGTAAGGTTTTGACTAGCCTTTGAGCTGGGCCTGTCATTCTTGGCTTAAGGAGACATACCCACTAGGGATGTTAAATATCGGTTAATTGAACAGTCGAGTAACTTCCTGAATTCTTATCGGTTAGTTGACTATTCTATAGTCCCTGGAGGCGGGGCCGGCAGCCAGTGCGCTCCGGCCCCACTCCCGAGCAACCCCCTGCCACTGTATCAGAAGCATCAGTGCAAGGTACCAGGTAGGAGCTGGTCTGTGAAGGGAGCCAGTTTAAAAACCAGCTCCCCTTGTGGATGGGCTGCCTGTCACCCTGTGCTGCTGCCTTTGATAGAGAGGCAGGGTGGCAGCAGCCCCTATCCAGGTGGGATCTGAGCTCCCGGACCTGGCACGAGCTGGAACTGAGCCAGGCTGCCTGCCCACCTGGCTCCTAATACACTTTAAATGCAGAGCCATAGCGGGGGTAGGTCCCAGATCCAACGCAAGCCAGGACTGAGCCAGGCTGCTGGCCACACTGCTAAAAAATTAACTGGCAGGGGGAAAGGGAGAAATGAGTTTAGTCTATAGCATTAGCCTATAAGCTTTTGCTTATGGTTAATCGGTTAACCAACTATACTATTACATCCCTAATACCCACACTAGCCCTCATCAAGCTATCATTATAACAATAGAATGCATCTGTCCAAGTGTGTGCCCATCAGAGATGGTAGGCATGGTGCCTGATGCCTAGTGTTGCGGGAACTGCCACAGCTCCATTCTATGTTTAGCATACTGGCTTAATCATGTCTCTGGACTAGGTATCAAATCTTCAGTTCAAAGAGCAGACTCGCCTTCTCCCTGAATTACTTGGATGAAGAGATCAAGAACATGAAAGGGTGAGCAATTATATTCTGGACTGGGATGTTGGAATAAACCTTTTATGCCTGCTAAATGCTTCTCTTAGGCATCATAGGTTAACCCCTTATTTTGAGATTGGTAACTAGCAAACATCAGCAATATATCAAAACAAGTAGTAGTCTTGTAGTATATAGTATCATGAGCACATATTTCTTATCAGCAATATATGTTATCCGACACCAGGACTGGAATGCAGCAGCTACTCCTGAATTCCAATCCAGCACTTACTGGGAGTCCCTCTGTGACCTCAAGTAAATCAGTCTAACACTTTCCCATCTGTAAAAGGGGGATAATTCTTATTTACCTCTCTTAGCAGAGTATTGTCAGGACTATTTGCACAACACTTCGATTATGCAATCAGCTCTGAGAGTAGGCAGAGGTCTGGAGAACAGGACTCCGGCGCAGACCACCTCCTTCTGAGTCCACCAGTCCAGAGAGCACAGGACAGAGGGTGGAATTGTCACCACTTTGTCCTAAGACTGCAGGGACCGGTTGTACACTTGCACAAGCCACATCTGTAGAGAGCGCATGCAGAGCCTGGCAAGTTGAATGACCTAGGTGCATGTGGCCATCAGTCCCAGGAAGCACATGCAAGACCTGACCATGGTTGTCAGGAACTCCTGCATGCCCTGGACAGCCACCTTACTCACCAGGAAGCGGGATCTGGGAAGGGAGGCCATGGCTGACACTGAATCCAAGTGGGCCCCCACAAGCTCTATGACTTGGGTGGGAACCAGGGTCGACTTGGCCACATTCAGGAGCAGCCCCAGCTCGTGAAAAAGGTCTTGCACTAGAGTGATGTGGGCTACAAGCTGATACAGCAAAGAGCCTTGAAGGAGCCAGTTGTCCTGGTAGGGAAACAGTTGGACACCCCACTTTTTCACTGCGGCAGCCACAATGGCCATACACTTCATGAACACCCGAGGGGCCGGAGAAAGGCCAAAAGGCAGGGCCATAAACTGGTAATGGTCTTGGCCCACCGTGAAGCAAGGGAACCCCTGTGGTGTGGTGAAATGGAAAATGGAATTAGGCATCTTTTAGATTGAGGGCAGCGTACCAGTCTCTATGCCGTATGGAGGGAATGACAGACGCCAAAGTAACCATCTTGAATTTGGCCTTGGCGATAAAGGCATTGAGTTCCCTGAGGTCCAGGATAGGCCAAAAGCCTCCCTTGTCCTTAGGAACCAGGAAATATCAGGAGTAGATGCTCTTGCCCAGGAAACCCTGGGGAACCACTTTGGCCACCCCCAGGGATAAGAGCTGCTGAACCTCCTCCTGAAGCAAATGCTCATGAGAGGGGTCCCTGAAGAGGGAAGGGGCAGGGAAGACGGGAGGGAGGGATCGAAAGGAAGGGATGGTGTACCCCCCCTCACCATTTCCAGGACCCAATGGTCCGAGGTAATGCATTCCCAGACCCGGTAGAAAGGGAATACGTGGTCCCTGAACAAGTCGAGCGTACCTTCAAAATCCTTGACAGGGACCTGGGGCTTGTTCGACAGGCCCTCGCCATGGTCCCATTGCCATTTCTCCCTCTGCAGCAGAAATTGGGGCGGGTGCCCTACTGCAAGGACCTAGGGGCATTCCTGCCTGCCTTGATTAACCAGGGAATCAGTACCCAGGGACTTTAAAGTAGCCTGGGTGTCCTTAAGACTGTGCAGGCATTTGTCAGTCTGTTTGGAGAAGAGGGACGAACCCTGAAACAGAAAGTCTTGAATAGTGGTCTGGAGCTCGGGGGGCACTCCAGATACCTGCAGCCAAGAGCTGCGACAAAGAACCAGCTCTATGGGCACAGTACAGGTGGCTGCATTGGCCGTGTCCAGGGCAGCCTGGACGACAGCCCAGGAGACCACGCTGCCCTCTTCAACTAGGGCTCCAAACTCAGGCTGAGACTCCCTAGGGACCACCTTGGCAAACTTGCCCATGTTCAGCCTGGTGTTATAGGCATAGTGACTCAGCAGAACCTGCTGGTTCGCTATACAAAGTTGAAGATCCCTAGACGTGTAGGCCTTTCTGCCCAAAATGTCCATTTTCTTGGCGACCCTACTCTTGAGGGTGGTGCCCGGCTGGCCCTGCCCCTCCCTGTGGTTCACTGCCTGAACAATCAGGGACCCTGGAGGCAGGTGACAAAAAAGATGTACATTCCCCTCTCAGGATGTTAAGGACTAGTCGACTAATCAACTATCCGATAAGCAAATGCTTATCAGATAGTTGATCCCCCGCCCTTGCTGCCTCTATCAGATAGCCCTCCTGGGGGGGCTCTTGTACATTTCAAAGGATGAATGCAGAAGTGCCTATTGACTAGTCAAGTAGTGGCCGGAGTAGGACCGATGTCTGGATTGAGACCTGGAGCCCTGGGACAACCAAACCAATTCCACCTCTAAGTCTGTGGAATACTCCGAGGACGACCACGGTGGTGTGGTGGCAGTGACAGACGGCAACTTCCTGGGTGGGGTGTACTGAGCCATTGACTCTGGTTTCCCCTGGTGCCAAAAAGGAGGCAGAGGCATTGCCAACGGCGGTGCTGATGCACCCAAAGGAGAAGGGCCGGCAAACATTTATGTTGCCAGACCTGGTACTGCAGTTGGTGCTGCCCAAGGCCTCCGTCCCAGTGCCAATTCATATGTCAGTGCTGGTGCTCAAGATGGGGTGGGGGCTAAAGCCAGTGCCAAGAGTGGAGTCGGTGCTGCAAGCAGGACCGGGGTCAAGGTTATTGGCACCAGCGCAGGACGATGGGACCTTCCAGCGTCTGGGGCCAGAGAGCTGGGTGCCGAGGCCGCGGGGTGGTGCCATCTGGATCCTTGCTCCTTGGCCGGGTCCGGTGCCAGAAGAGGTCAGCTCAATTAAATTCCTAGCCACCTCAAAGGTATCTGGAGTGGAACACTCGGAAAGACCCCGACTGGGCTGGCACTGCGGCGTGGACTTGAGCGGTGCTTATCCGAATGCGAAGGTCCTGGTGCTGTGCCCTTTGGTGCCACATGCCCCACTTGAGGTGAGAGAATGACTAGGTGCCTCACGCACTGACACCCGTGTGCTCTGGGTTGCCGGTGCCAGACATAAGGCCATCTCCATGAGAATAACTGTCAAGCAAGACAACCTTTCCCACTTGGTGCGCAGCAGCTTGAAGACCTTGCAGATCTTACAGGCCTTGGACAAGTGGGCCTCTCCCAGGCACTTAAGACGGGCTGCGTGAGGGTCCCCGCAGGGCATAGGTTTCTGGCACTTCTCACAAAGCCTGATGCCGTGGGGCCGGGCATGCCCCTCCAGGTGCACAAGGGACGCAAAGCGAGCCCTGTGCCTCAGTACTTAAAACTAAGGACAACACTTAACAGCTAATAAAGCCTTAGATAAGAACAATGAACTGAGAACTATTTAACTAACTACTAAAACAAGGAGAAGAACTGCTAAGAGGCGCTTGCAGAGTAAGAGCAAAGGCACCTTCCAACAACCATCACAAGCGGTAAGAAGGAACTGAAGAGGTGGAGGGCCAGCAAGGGTATATATTAGCTCATATACCGCGCCACTCCAGGGGAGCTCCCCTGCTGGCCCAATGGGTAGTGCTAAGGGAAAAACTTCCAATGACATCTGCACGCAGCGTGCGCACACCTACATGGAAAGGATATGAGCAATCATTCAAGGAAGAAAAGGTAATATGGAGACATTTTAACACAAATTTTCATTACAGCTGTGGGATTAATGCTATTTTCCCCCAATATTTCCATTACAGCTATGGGAGTAATACTATTTCCCCCCAGTATTTTTAGAGAATATACAAACCAAAAGGCGACACAATATATTTATGAAGAAGTATGAATGATGTGATAGAAAAATATTGACAGGTCTTCCTATGTTTGGAAGTTTGTAAATGGCCCAATCTCTGTCTGTAATACAGGATAGATCTGGCTGCATAAATCACAGCAGTAAGACTGAATAATAGATTCCAAAGCATATATAACTGAAAGGACTATTTCACTATGATATCTATCACTGCCTCACTTGTTAAAAGAAAAACTACTTAATTTTTGCTCATTTCTGAGTGGAGACAGATACATTTATTAGAGAAACAGAAAATATGCCACTGTCTCATACGTCTAAATGAAGGTGCAAAATGCTTTAACATAAAGTACCTTAGCATTAATGCTGTTGACCTGCTAAGCCTCTGTCTGAAGATGAGCAGCATGAAAAGACATTTGGAATGACTGTATAGGGGACAGAATGGTTTCTTCAGCTCACCTGTGCCAGACTGATGTTTCTTCAGTAATGAGAATAGCCTTCTTCCAAAATTTTCTATCCTTTCATCTCAAGAAAGGAAAAGCGTCAGAAAGTAAAAACACCACAAACACTGTCATTATTATAAAGAACTCAAATATAGATCTGTGCCTAGGATTGATGATTTATTACAATCTCTGGTGCATTCCACTATGCTGCATTTTTTGGGAAAAAAATTTCAAATAATTCCATTGCTACAAGAAGAGACTTCATTCATTGGAGGGACCAGAATATACTAGCTCACTGTCATATAATTTAGGCTCAGTCATACCTCAGACAATATTTTTACAAGGTCACTTCACAAAACTATGTCTAGCCTACCCAAATGACAATATTATTTATGCCAAAGGTTCTTTTTAGGGATGGAAGTATTCCAACTACTGTTTAATGGGCTATATGGGTAGGCTAAAAAAACATAATTTGTAGCAGACATAGTTTATGTATGTAGTACATAACTAAGGAGTACAGACTGATCATTGGATCACTGGCCCCAACAAAAACAGCCACAAAAGCAATGAGCTTTTGAGTTTTCCTCTCCTATATTATTTTTGGAAGTCCTAAGCTTAACCAAAATATGAATGCACAACTGAGAAACATTTTTAGCATAGTGGCTACCTGAATATTCAAAATGAAAAAGATAATTCTGAAAAATAAATTTGTAACCCATGCTTGTGAATATATAAGTTAACAACATAGCATATGCAAAGTTTTAGAATTGTAAAATACATGAAAAGGAAGGAACGGATCTGACACTGAAAATGATTATTTGCAGGAAGGTTCTGATAAGCAGAATGGACAGAAGACAATATACCAAGTGTATATTAACTGTCTCAGCAAACTTAAAGTAACTTGTTTCACTCCCAAATATCTGAGCCAGACATCAGAAAACAATACAAAGCAGTCCCATTTCCTCCCTCTCAAAAATGGTTCCTACAAACCAAGCCTGAGCCATGGTTAATGCATTAAAAAGGCAATTTCCCCTCTCTGGATATTTACATCTCTATACCAAAAGCTGTGAATGACCCACCCTGACTTGATTAGCTTCACAAGCAACTTCTTCCTTATATATGCCACTGCTTTTGTAACTTCCACTCCAAGTATGCTCTAATAAATCTCTAAGTCCTGGTCTACATTAGAGAGTTATTTCAAAATAATCCCCCTTATTTCAAAATAACAAGCAGAGTGTCCACACTACCAAGTCCATTATTTCAAATAAGGGGCTGGTTATTTTGAAAACTACTCCTGCTTTCCACAAAGAATAACACTTATTTCAAAATAGTGATATTGTGGATGATCCACTGCTGCTATTTTGAAATAACTACGCCCCAGAGTCATTCTAAGTAATTACTCCTCAGTGCTTCCTGGGGCTCTAAGTTGAAGTAGCACATCCACATTAAGGGAGCCTGCTTCGGACTAATTTTGAGGCTTCCCTATAGTGTGGACGTGCTATTTTGAAATAAACTTAAAAAACAACAAATGGTCTGGTAGCACTTTGTAGACTAACAAAATATGTAGATGGTATCATGAGCTTTTGCGGGCACAGCCCACTTCTTCAGATGACTGGAGTGTCGGAAGTCCGGAACCAAGAATAAATAAGGGAAGGAAGGAGGGGGGAGGGAAAAAGTTGGAAGGGGGGTGGAGAGGACATTGGGTAGATAAGTTTCAAAGGGATAGCTGAGCCAGTCTGTAACAGGAAAAACTTTAAAAACAACCAATATAGCCGCTCCCCGAGTTACAACCACCTCCACTTACGACCATCCGCACTTACGACCAAAGTGGTCGTAAATGCAGATCCGAGTTACGAACAGCGAGCCGCGCTTACGAACAGCGCGGTCGCCATGTAACTCTATGGGATCCGAGTTACGAACACTTCGAGTTATGGACCAAGTGTTGCTCCGTAACTTGTTCGTAACTCGGGGAGCGGCTGTAGACTATTAGCGCCTTAAAGACTAAATTGTTAAAAGAGGCTGATAAGAACCATTAGTTTGCATGGGAAAGGAAGAGTACTAACACCAGATTCTACACAGACATCAAGAACCATTGGCACCTTCATTGTTTGGTTGGTTGATAATGTGCTAGCCATCTGGTATTGCGATTTAGACCATTTTCATTGAGAGTTAAACTTGAGAATGAAGTGGCGTTCCAATCCTTCCCTGTGTATTTGCCTTGTGGAATTGTTCTGAAACAAAACAGCAACTTGTAGATTCCTTAATGACTGTCCAGGGAGGTTAAAATGTTCCCCAACAGGTTTTTGTGTGCTGCCTTTTAGGATATGTTTTTTGTTCATTAATTCTTTCCCGTAGGGACTGTCCAGTTTGTCCAATATATATTGCAGTGGGACACTGTTAGCATTTGATGGCATAGATCACATTACTGGATGTACAGTCAAATGAGCCTCTGATTTGGTGGCTGATGTGGTTGGGTCCAGTGATGTAATCACTTGTATAGATGTGTGGGCAGAGTTGGCACCGGGGTTGATTGCAGGGGTTGGTTCCTGGATGCTTATGATGTAGCTGGTTACCGGGAAGGATTTGTTTCAGGTTAGGGGGTTGTCTGTAAGTGAGAATAGGCCTTTACCCCAAGCCACTGAGAGTGAGGGGTCATTTTCCAAGACAGGTTGTAGATTGTGGATAATGCGTCATAGAGATTTAAGTTGTGGACTGTAGGTAATGACAAGTGGAATTCTGTTGTTTTCTCTGTTGGGCCTGTCTTGAAGTAGTTCATGTCTAGGTACTTTTTTGGCTCTGTCAATCTGTTTTTTCACTTCACCAGGTGGGTATTTCAGTTTTAAGAATGCTCTATATAGATCCTGTAGGTGTTTGTATCTGTCTGTGGGAATGGAGCAAATCTGGTTGTGTCTTATGGATTGGCTGTATACAATAGATTGAGAAATGTCTCTGGGATGGAAGCTAGAGGCATGAAGGTAAGTGTAGCAATCAGTAAGTTTCTGGTATAGGGTGGTGGAAATTTATCCATCATTTAATTGTACTGTAGTGTCGAGGAAGTGGATTTCTCGTGTGGACTGATTAGGCTGAGGCTGATGGTGGGGTGGAAGTTGTTGAAATCCTTGTGAAATTCTTCAAGGGGCTTTTTCCCTAGGTCCATATGATGAAGATGTCATCGATGTAGCCTAAGTAAAGTAAGGGCGTTAGGGGGCGAGAGCTGAGGAAACGTTCAAGGTCAGCCATAAAGATGTTGGCATAAAGATGTGGTGCCATGCAGGTGCCCATGGCTGTGCCATGCAGGTGCCCATGGCTGTGCCGCTGACTTGAAGATACAAACTGATGTCAGTATTGAGCCTTGTGCTATGTGTTACAAGAGAAAAGAGTAACAATCTTTTGTCTTAAAAGAGGAGTTTGCATTGAACACACTTTTCATACAGGTATCTGTGATATGAATTTTATTTTCTAGAAAAAGAAACGTGCTACTTTTTGCTGTTTCTACTGAGGAGGCTGGAATGTTTTTTTCTGCTGATAAGAAATTCACTGGTCCTCATTCAGAATCTCTTCACACTTCACACTAAAAACAAGAGGCCTCATTTCAATCCTAAATTGACAGATCCCAGTATCCACGCAGTAGCAAAGCACAGCCAAACACTTGAGAATGTTATAGAACTCATGGGTATCCTCTTACATCCAAATGATCCTGAAGATGTATGAGATGAAATCTCATAAGCTGAAAAAGCTGAACAAAACTTCAATTGCATAAGCATTTTAGGCAAACAATTGCTGATCACGAGTTTACTAAAAATCTGTCTGAGGTTTTTCTAGAACCCGTATTTGGTTTAAGAAACCTAGACAAGCGTAAAGATAAATAATTTATTTATTAAACAGCCTCTTCAATCAAAGTACAAAAGTGGGGGGTTTTCTGTCATACAGAGCAGTCATTGGACATTAATAATATATTCTACATCAAGCCCATAACCCTTGTTTGAGCAATAGCATGTCTTTTAGAAATACTTCTCATTATGCCATCTCAGGCCTTACTCTTTGACCTCAGAACACAAACCCCAGAAAAACTGCCATTCAGAAACTCCACAGATTCCTTGAATAGTATTTTGCATTATGTATTTACCAATGGAAGAAGAAATCTTATTAAATCCCTAAACCATAAAAGGGCACATACTCAGAGTGAGATCCTGATCCCTGCTCTACTCCTTATTATCAGGTAAAAGGGGTGGAAATGGCATATAAAGCTTCCTAAAGCCCTGCTTCCGGCCAAGGAAGGATTCCCTAGCACAGCCACTCAAGAGGACAGTCTAATTCTGTGTGCCAAGAGCTCTGGCATAAGGGCCATGCTGAGAACAAGACGGGGCGGTGAGAAAGCTGTATTGGGGATGCATCTGCAGCATGCAGTGGTTTGGAATACCTAGGCAGCCCTGTAACTCACAGGGCAGCCTTAAAAGGCTGCTCTAAAGCAGTGGGCTCCAACCTTTTTACACCCAAGATCACTTTTTAAATGACAGAAAAAGCCAAGATCTACCGCCCCATCCTTGAAGCCCGCCCCTCTATTCTCCTCTTCTCCATCACTTGCTATCCCCAACCCTTATACTGCTGCTTTTTTTCCCAATTCTTCTGTAGGAAGAAGTTTTTCCAACATTTGGCCTGTCTAGACTGGACCAAACGTCAGAAAAACCCCTTCTTTTGGAAGCCCCCTTATTCCTCGTGGAAAGAGGAATATAGGGTTGACCAAAAGAGCATGTTTGCTCTTCCACTAAAAGAAGTGGAAGAACAAACGCATCCCTGGATGCAGAAGAGTTTTTCTGGGATATCTCCGGAATCCTGAAAAACTCCTGCAGTCTAGCCGTACCCTCGCTGGATTGAGACAGGATGTGTAGTCTCTGGGTGGGAATGAGGGATTTGGGTGTGGGAAGGAGTGAGAGGTGCAAGGTCTGGGAGGAAATCTGGATGCAGGAGGAGGTGGAGAAGGGGATGCTGGCTCGGGGAAGGAGCTCCAGGCCAGGCAGTGTTGGGGTCAGATGTAGGGTTAGGGTACTAAGCAAGCCACAGACTTCTGGATGTGAGGGTTCAGGAATTTGTGTTGGGGTATGTGAGGGGCTCAGGGCAGGGAGTTCCAGTGTATGATAGGCTCAGATGTAGGGTGTGGGGGAAAGGGGAGTGCAGGAGTGTTATGATGCTGTGGCCAGATGGGGGCTTGGCCCCAGTTGGGGGTTTGTTGGCCAGGCTTCATTTTTAAATAAAATACTATGTCAAACACAAAAAGTTTCTGCATTGTCTTTATTTCTGAGAAGGGCAGGAACCTGTTTTGAGTCAGGGGGTCACTGACCCACAGAAAAGTCAGTTGGGGCCACACAAGTGAGATGCAAACAAACCCTCCTCCAAACCCCCCCCCCCCAGCTTCACTAATGTGGCCCCAACTGTGTTGGTGGGAGCAGAGGACATAGTATTGGGGAAGGGTGCTAGTGGGTGCTTCGTCAGGGGACAGGGTGCCAGTGGGGACAGAGTTCTGCGGCTGGGGACAGGGTGCTGGGAGGGCAGGGGACAGGGTGCCACTGGGGACAGGTTTCTGAGGCTGGGGACAGGGTGCCAGTGCGGACAGGTTTCTGAGGCTGGGGAGAGGGAACAGGGGGCCAGTGGGGGCAGAGAGTCCCCTGCACCCGCCTCCTCCCAGGAGTCGTCCCCCCCCCCCGCAGAGGGAAGCTGGTGCGTGCCTCCTCCAGGGCCGACCCCCCCCTCCCGCAGTGCAGCCAAACCCCCGCGCGCGCCTGCCCGGGGCGAACCCCTCCCGCGGTGCAGCCAAACCCCCGCGCGCGCCTGCCCCGGGGCCAAACCCCCCTCCCGGTGCAGCCAAACCCCCATGAGCACCTGCCCTGGGGCCAAACCCCCCTCCTGCGGCGCAGGGAAACCCCTGCACTCGACTCACCCCTCCTGCAGCGCAGGGAAGCCGCCGCAATCCTCCTCCGGGGCCAATGGCCCCTCCCACAGCACACCCGGCATGCCACAGAGCTGTGGGAGGGGAGCAGCCAGCGCACTTCCGGAACCCCCGGAAGTGGCGCGAAGCTGCAGGCAGGACTTCCGTCCACCCCGCGGGAAGCCAGCACTACACTAGAGGTAGGTAGTGGGCTTCTCGAGGGTGGGGGGATACTGGTGGGTGGGGGAGCCCGAATGCCTTGGAATCGACTACGCGAGGCCTCACGATTGACCAGTCGATCGCTATCGACCGGTTGGTGACCACGGCTCTAAAGTATATAGGATAGCAAGTTACACTACATGGCTCTCCAATTCCTGCAACAACAGTGTAGGATCAGCAGGGTGACGGATGTCTCAAAGCCAAATTAGCCCTTCATGTCCTCAGGCTGCAAGTTTACTGCTGTGCTTCTTAGAGGCACAGCACTGAATGTCATCCTCTCATGTTTTATTAATCTTAGTCGTCAAACGCTAATGTGTAGCTTCAATGATAACGTTAGTTTCTCTCTTCTCTGTCTACTTCTATTTCAGGCACAGACATTTACAGTGCACACTAAATAGGTCAATTTGTCTGGTTAGGACCCAGGATTGGGAGTCAGAAGATAGAAGGCCCTAAAGAAATGCAAACTAGTATTTCATTCATTGGGATACATTCTAGGTAGCCATGCTTCCAGTGACTTGGTCCCCTTTCACCTGCCAAATAGCTGATGTGTGTTTAGTTCTCTCTGATGTATAATTATGTTTTTATTACTGATGCAAATTTTATATATCAACTTTCCCCCTACAGTTAAACATAAGGCTTAGTTTAATTTTTAGCCTTTTTGAAATTATTTATGTATTAGATTCACTTTTAACAGCATATTGGGGGATTTGTATGAAACACATTCTTTAAATATCATAAACCTGACACGTGAAATTTCATTAAATGATTTACAAAAATCAGCTGCATCTTTGAAATATCCAGAAGGGAATGCTACCAAACAGCTCATCTTGTTATCTCTCCACGTGAAGACAAAGAAACCCCTTCAAAACCAACATGGCATCAAAGAGATAACAATAAAAAAAAAATTGTGTTCAATTCATCTGGTATGCAAAACATACTTTCTCTGAAATAATACAAAAATATCTACATAATTAAACTACAAATGTGATTCTGCATTAACACAGACTGTCTTCAAGGACAAGGAGCAATGGGCCAGTTTCTGGCCCCCTCTCCGAATTCTCTGCACCACACTAGTGGCACAAAACAGCGGGATGGATGGCTTGCATAAGGATAATCCTCAGGTGGAACTGAGCTTCCTTTCCCTAGGCCTATGGTGACCATATGCCCCATAAAATCCGGGACAGTCCCGGATTTTAATCTTTTGTCCTGGTGTCCCTATAAACACTAAAAATGTCCTGGAAACAGCTGCTGCAGCCTGAAGTGGCTGTACGCTGCTGTTTCCCCTCCCCCTCCAGGAGGTAGGGGCCAGACAGGGAACTCTGCTGGGTTGCAGGAGGGGGCAGATTCTGGGAACCGGTGCTGGGCTGCGGGGGAAGCGATGGGGAGAACAAGGGGGGCCGTGCCAGGCAGTGGAGCTCAGCTGGGCTGTGGGGGCAAGGAGGACAGGAGGTGCCAGGCGGGGAGCTCAGTTGGGCTCTGGCTGGGGGTAAGATGCCGGGCAGTGGAGCTCAGCTGGGCTGTGGGGCGGGAGGTGCCAGGCGGGAACTCACCCGGACTGCAGGTGGGGTGGGAGAGGTGCCGGGTGGGGAACTCAGTTGGGTTCTGGGGGAGGGGCTGGGTGGTAGATCTCAGCTGGGCTCTGGCAGGGAGGAGGTGCCAGGCGGGAACTCAGCTGGGTTCTGTTGGGGAGGAGCCGGGGTAGAGCTCAGCTGGGCTCTCGGGTGGGGAGGAGAGGTGCCGGGTGCAGGGCTCAGGTGGGCTGTGGGAGGTGCTGGGAATCCAGGGGCTGGACTCAAGGGGAAGGGAGGTGGGGGGAGAGGAGGGGAGGGGCAGGGGCAGGGAACCAGCGCTGGGCTCAGCAGGTCTGCAGGGTTTGTGGGGAGGTGCAGGGAAATGGTGCTCAGCTGTGCTGTGGGGGAGGCAGGCAGGGAACCATTATGGGGCTCAACTGGGCTGGGCAGAGGCAGCTCAGCTGGGCTAGAGGAGGGCATGCAGGGAACTGGTGCTGGGTTCTGCTGGGTTGTGCGGGGTGGCCTTTGGGGGAGGCACAGGGAACCAGAGGGGGTGGGCAGCTCAGCTGGGTTTCAGGGGAGGGAGGTGCAAAGAAGCCTAATGGGGAGGGGACAGCAGCAGGAAGCCTGAAATGACCTCCCCTGGTCCAAAAAATTCCTCATCTGCGACCAGTCAGATCCAGAGGGTGCCAGATCAGGGAGGTCCAACCCCTGCCCAAGTCTCCTCCTTGCACCCTCCCTCCTAGCCAGACACCCTATCCCCATCCACTCCTGCTCCCTCCCTCTAGCCAGACACCCTACTCCCACCCAGACCTTGCAACCTCTCCCACATCTGACCTCCATCACCCTACCGGATCCTGCACCCCATCCCTATCCCACTCAATGGCAGCCCTCTCTCACACACTGAACCCCTTATTTTTGTCCCCACCTTAGAACCTAAGGGGGTACATAACATTCCTCAGAAAAGCAAATCTAGCCTATGAGAAGCCCTGAACCTCAGTCCTCCCTGTCCCTTTCCCTCATCCTGTGGAGCGCCAGAGGAGTAAGGTGTCTCAGTTGGGGGCCACCTCAGTGAGGGTTGGGGTTTTGGGAGGAGTTTTTTTTTCTCTCACTTGTGTGGTCCCCATCTTATTTTTCTGTGGGTCAGAAAAAAATGTTGCCTACCCCTGCCATAAATAAAGAAAATATTGAAACCCTTTGAATTGGACATAAATTAATATTTTACTTTATTTACAATGAAGTTTGATAAAGTAACTTGAGAGTTAAAATGTTTAATCTGTTTAATAATTGAAATTAAACCATTTTCCCTAGCTGCAGCACTAGCAAAATTTCTTGGGCATAATTGTGTAATTAAAGGTGAGTTTCCATTAGCAACTGGTTGTCCGCAGAAAGGTTTACACATGGTCCACGGGCCAAAAAGTTTGAGAACCACTGAAATAGAGGCACGCCCCAGCCACTCTCCCCGAGAGGTAGCTGTAGGCTCCCTGCTGCTCCACAAGAGCCCACAGGGAGATAAGGTCTGTTACAATGGCGGTGAAATCACCATGTTGCTCCAGTGTGGATGATGGACAGACTCTTTTGTAAGTTTTTCTTATCCAAACAGTTGATTTAAACAGCATGGTAAGATGCCACGTGAAAACACTTGGTGCATCCATAGAGAGGTAGGATGTATGGTCTCTCTGCAGAGAGAGTTGTCATGACTCGTGTCTTTGGGTGAACCAGACCCTTTGTGAGCTCTCTGAAGAGGTGAGATGTTTTGACTTTCAGTTTCGAGGGATTTGCTCTTCAGTCTTTGGGCTGCACATTGCTTTGACCTGAACGGAGTTAGCTGTGACAATGCATTTCTGAGTTATTCTGACACAAAGTGAAAGCTGTGCTGAAGACTCCACATTCAGTGAGAGAAAGCTCTGCTGTCAGAAGTAAATTCAAAGTCTCTCCAATTTTCTTCAAAGATCACCTCTACCAGGCAATGGGGCTTTTACTGAATGGTCCCTTATATGTTTGAAGGGTGACTAAATGTTATCCAGATCTTTTTGGGTCATATCAACAGATTGCTTTGGGCTCAATCCTTGCTTAAAATGTAAATTGGATCAAGCCTTTGTAAGCAGTTTGTGAAGTGGTCTCATCTAGCAATTATTATTAAGTATTATTTACATAATAGACACATTGCCATCATGGTATTGACATATACGTTTCTCAGTAGCTTTATGTATAAAATAGCCCAGCCCCATTGACCTCCATGGGCAATGTAAGCAGTGGTGGTGAGGGTTAGTGACATGGTCTTCTCCACCCTGTAGTTGTCATGCTAGTTCAGTATTGTCATTCTGGCTTGTGGAAACGGAGGACACTTGATAATTTTGCAGTAACTTCAAAAAATGCAGTTGCAGTCCATCTCCTCAGGGATGTAAATTCCCATTCATCAGTTAACCGGTTAATGTTAGGTCATACCGGGGCTGCCTCTGGCTCCCAGCCCCCTCTGGACCAGCCCCTGTCTACAGCAAGCTGGACTCCCCCCAGAGAGGCACTGCACTGGACACTGGTACAGTCCCTGCCAGCTGGGACCCCAGGTTCTCCAGAGACAGGGGCTACTCCAGACAAGAGCAACCTCTGTCTGCAGCAGGCCCTCTGGGGGGGCTGGAGCAGCCCCCTGCCTGCAGCAGGTGGAATGCTGCTCCAGCCCCCTCTGATTACTTGTTAATTGGAACTGGTAAGCATCATCCATTAAAAGGACTATGGAAGTTGTCCCTCAAAGTCGTGGGATAGTTCTGAATGACTCCCAGGGCCTTAGTCAAATAGGGCTGCATCTACATTACAAAATAATAGCACTCAGATCCTGGAACTCATCTTGAATTGAGATTGGACCCCTAGTACTACAGTGTCCTGAGACCCTAGAACTGGGGTCAGCATTAATTCAATTGCAGTACAGTTGCGGGGGGGAGGGGGCTCCTATAGTTCTGAAATCCATCCCTATTGGTAGAGGACAGTGGGAAGAGTTTTTAGAGGGGGTCACATGACACCACTTACTTCCGGTCACATGTACCTCTTGACTCCAGAAGTACTACCCCCACGGGAGGAGCTTCCTGTGGCAGGTGGGTGGCGCCTAAGGGATCAGGGACATGGCTAGTGGTTTTAGGGGGGCGTGGGTAAGGTGCCCCTATTTTGGGATCCGAAAATATGGTCACCATACCTAGGCCCTGTAGTGCTGGAAAAAGGAAATAGCTAATGGATCTAAGCAGCTTGTAGCTTTTTTGGCATTGTTTAACAAGACTAGCCTTAGAAGAGGAATAACTGCTTGTCTAACGCTAACATATCTAAAGTCATCTGTGTCTGAGATGAAGCAGCCCCTGTGCACGGAAGGTCCCAAATCCCTGCTGGGACCCCACACAAAGGAGCTGCTGCAGGCTGGGTAGGCAGCCTGGCTCAGTCCCAGCTCACACCAAACCGGGACCAGACCCTGCTGCTGCTCTGCAATTTAAAATGCAGTAGTAGCCCAGGAGGAGAGGGGGAAGGGAGGAGCAGGCTGCCCAGTTCCTACTGCCTTTTAAATTGCAGAACTGCAATGGGGTTTGGTCCTGCAACTGGCGTGAGCTGGGACTGGGCCGTGCTGCCTATCAACTAATCGAGTAGTCGACAAAAATTCTATGGACTACTCGATAAGTTAAATACCCGCCTCTTAAGATACTAGTGTGCATGTGTGTGTATGTGTGTGTTGTTCATGTGTGTGAAGGCTGGAACTTGTGGAGCTTTCTTTTTTCCCCCAGCCACAAAGGTTGCACTTAAAGTTTTCATTTTCCTTATTTTGCCCGTTTGAAATTTATTCCTCATTTAAAAAACTGTTGGGAATACAGCTGGAATTGGTAATATTATGCAAAAACTTTTCTAATGCAACCACTGCAGAGACACTAAAAATGTGAGGAAAACAAGGTAAAATTTCCATGCTAATTTTTAAAGAAATTCTCTACAAAATATTAATAATTATTGTTCTTCAAAACTTACATGGAAAATTTGCTTGTCTTCTAAAAGAGTTATTGTGCCAAAGGAATTTTAGCCCCACTTTATAAGTTTTTACTTAAACATAATTCCGAAGTCATTTCTAATACCTGTATAATGTAAAAAGGTTCTACTTACAGAGTTTGACACAGCACACACATAATTGAGACAGAAAACCAGATGCAGGTGGATATCTATAGTCAGACAACCAAACCACAATAGAGCTTAAGAGATAGCTGCACAGACAGACTGATGATAGATTGTCTTCTTTTGCAGACAAATACACTTATTTTATTCTCTTTTTTATGATTGCTCCAAATATCAGCACAGCATCTGACCTTCATTTATGTCTAGACAGCACACAGTCAAATATATTTACTTTATGAATCCCCTTTATAGGAAAGAACAGTCTTCTCCATGTAAATTCATCCACTGTTTCCATCTTCCCCTTTTCTGTCATTGTAGATGGCTTGGTTTACAACTGTTCTGGTTCAGGAGTTTGATATAGTTGACATACTGCTGTTTTGTACTTTTTTATATATATAAATGTACATATGGCTCCATCATCAGACAACAAGAAAACAGAAGTCATAAGGAAATAGTTGGTTAAGAAGGTTTAGCACTTACATAGAGCAGCCGTGGCCAACCCACGGCTTGTGTGCCGCTTGCAGCTCTTGACCCCCAAAAGTGCGGCTCACAAAAGCGCTCCTGCGCACCCCCCATGACCCCTGCCCCCCGCCGGCTCCCCCCCAACCCAGGCTTCCTGTGCTTACCAGGTCAGAGCTGCGGGGTTTTAAAAATGGTGTCCAAGATGGCGGCCGTCTTAAAGGGGCAGCCTCCTTTTTTTTAATTTTCGTTGTTTTTGCTCAACAATCCTGTTCTGGGGGGGGCCTTTTTTTCTTGACAATTCTGGTGTGGTTCTTCGCATTTTTTCCGCCACTGTTTTGGCTCTCTTTGTTAAATGGGTTGGCTACCCCTGGTATAGAGCAAGTGAGAAACAAAGCATTGTTCTAAATTTTTTCTAGTTTTATAATCTCTTGGAAGGTAATAAATGGAATCAATTGGGCTGGGAAATATAAAAAATGTAAGCAATCTCAGCAAGTTTCAGTTTGGGAATTCTTAGACAAATTTTTCAAAAGTGCCCTATGGCTACATTTAACCAAGACCTAGAGAAATGCCATGTGGATTTTGTTCCCTACTGCTAGCATGTGGCATGGGAAAGAACACTGGAAGAAAAATGTCCTGGCTTGCATGGAATTGCAAGAATACCTTCAGGAGGAAGGACTTGAAAGGATGTTCCATCAGTCTAGAGAGATTCAATGGGGAAGTTGGCTGCTTACTTGAGGGTACACGCTATCCAATCCCTTCAGGAAGCACCGCCATGGGTTTCACAAAAACTGAGCAAGCAGCTGAACCAAGGTGGAAAGCCATGATAGCAGTCAGGTGCACTTTTATTGATTATACTGACAGACCTTGATGTTTTAGATGCAGCAAATAGTCCAGGATAAAAGGAATCAATGCCAGTAAGGTTGGAGTGTATTTGTAATACCCAAATGGGGAATCTTTTCAATTTGGCCATATGGCAGCAGGAAGCCATTCGTTAGAGCAGAGGTGGCCAACCAGTTAAGAGACGAAGAGCCAAAATAGCTGTGGATAGAGTGCAAAGAGCCATGTATTATTTATTTATTTTATGATAGACAGATAGATAGATAGACTACACAAAATGTAGTGATAAAAACAACATTACAGGACATTTTGGACAAAAACCAATAAAAAAGTCTCCAGTCACTTAAAAAAATTATGGCCAGTCCATAGATCTTCAGAGAACTTGACAAGGAACAAATATCAAATAAAAAAAAACCCTTTCAAAATACTGTAATATTCTCACACCATAAAAAGCATCCCCATGATGTATTTTAAATTTAACACTACTGCCTTATGTTCTGTGAGTGTTTTAAAATTAAACTGAACTGAGAAGTAAATTAGCACAATTTGAGGTGCCTGTTTCACTTTAGCTTGTTGATCTCTGGTAAGGTTTCCTCATTTTTTTTTACTTATGAAGATTATAGCTTTTTTATAGTTCTAAAAATTCAGGTCTGTCCCAGACTACAAATATGAGAGGTTCAAAAACAATAAGGGAGAGACTCATATCTCAGAATAATTGCTTCAGCCTGGCAAACAATAGCCTTTTAATTTTCTTTAAAGAAACACAGTGTAAACCAGATATATGCTGATTCTTTTTTTGCCCTGGAATTTAAATATGACATCTGTGTTGGCTGCCGTATTCTGCATCCATGAAGATTTTGAGATTAAGGTGCTTCAGCCCCCCACTTTAACCCAATGCACCCACCCCTCCCCCAGAGCCAGGCACTCCCAGCCCTCCCTCTCTAACCCTATGCCTCACCCCTTCCCCAGAGCCAGGCAACCTCAGCCCCTCCCCCGCCCCAACCCAATACACCTGCTCACCCTTGGCCCTGCCCCCCCCACGCTCTAACCTAATCCCTGGGTCTCACTGGAGCCATCGCGACGTGCTTCTCCCTCCAGGTCCTGGGGCGCGTGCACAGAGCTGCCAGCCATGAGCAGTCGGGGCGCGCGGCTCAGAACTAGCAAGTGCTGCATTTCTTTGAGCAGAGAGCTGTGGGTTGGCCACCCCCTGCACTAAAGTCAATTAAGGAGGATTCTATAACAGTGTCTGAGCTCCAAGTGATTCAACCACAGAGTTTTCCATGCTGTCATATGGAGAAAGAGCAAATTGGGATGCTGGAGGCAGCTGTGTCCTGGGTGATCAAGTCTGGGGACAGTGGAAGTGTTATTGACATATCCACCTAAGGGCTAAACTCGAAATAAGTTACAATACTTGAGCTACACTAATTGCATCACTTAAGTCCAAGTAGCTTATTTCGAATTTGGGAACATCTACACAGACCTTATTTCGAAATGGAGCATTCTTCCTTCAACTTCCCTTACTTCTCATGCAATGAGGGTTACAGGAGTCGGAGTAAGAAGTCCTTCAGCTTCACTATATTTTGACATTATGTTGAAATAATTGCTTGTGTGTAGTCCCAGACTATGTTATTTCAGAATAACTTCCATTATTCTGAAATAATGCTGCTGTGTAGCATTATGATTCTGCCTCCCAGCTCCAAAGAGGTCTATCCAGTGCTAGACCAGCGACCAAGGTGGTGCAGAGCAAGACAGAGACAGGTAGCGGTGCCAGGGTGAAGGTAAGCGGTACCACATCATCACTGGCTTGCCCTTGGAGGGCTCCATGCCTCTCTTTGGCAGTGCTGGTGCCCAGATGGGGGACTGCACCATCATTTCTATGGCAGCCTCAAAAGGTGTCTTATGTGGAGGGGTGATCTACATGCTCCTTCTGACACTCCTGCACTGGGGAGTCCATTGAAACAGGACTTAACAGACCTCCCTAAGAGACTGAAGTCAATAGTGCTGGCTTAGTAGGAGGCAGAGCAGTGTGTCTTAGCATGGGATGCACCCCACCCTACTTCAGTGGGTAAGTGGCTTCTGTTGGACCTCTTCTTTTTGTGCAGCACCGGCAAATAGAAGCAGCTCCAGGCACTCACACAAAAGAAGGTTTTGGTACCAGGGAGTGTCAATGACAATGGTCCCTGGAGCCCCAGTCCTTTCTCGGTGCCATGGCCCCCCTTACCACTCACCAAAGTGCTGGACTTAGGGTCAGATGCCAACAAAACTGGCTGGGGATGAAGGGCTCACTACATGAGAAGTAGTTTCAGCCTAAAGTCCTTCTTCATCATAGTCTTTGGCCACCCTCTGCAGATCTTACACTTCCTAGTCTGATCGGCTTCCCCAAATACTTTAAACAAGAGTCTGTGGGCCTCCCTTTGACATTGGCTTTAGGGCATGCCCAGGTCTCCAGGATAGGAAACACAGTATAGAAAAAGCCCCCAACTGAAACTTATTTGAACGAAAACCACTTGACTGACTAATACTAGCTTTTACATTATTTACAGGAACAACAAGAGAGAGTCCACTAAGGAATCGCTTGCCCTAGCAAAAGAAATACTGGTCTAGACAGTATTTGGTCCTGCCATGAGGGCAGGGGACTGGACTCGATGACCTCTCGAGGTCCCTTCCAGTCCTAGTATTCTATGATTCTATGAAGAAGAACTGTCCCACCATGACGGCGCAACTCCACAGCCCAATGGGTAGCGCTAGGAGAAGAATCTTCTGACAACTATGAAGATGGTGTGTGCACACCTACTTGGAATCGACATGAGGAAGCACTCAAAGAATTGAAATTTTAAGAGGAAAAAAGTGTAAGTCTGAAGCAATACAGAAGTGGTGGGAATTCATTTCTTTAAAATAATGCTTGGAGACTTCAAACCCTATTCCTGCCATAAACAAACATTGTTCTCTATTATAGAAGACAAATGGATTTTAGGATGCTTGTCCACAGAGAAGTTTCAAAACAGGATTACATAAATCTGTAGAAAGGACTTGAAAGAGCATTAAGCTCAGAAAGGTAGCTAGATATACATAGGCTGTGCTAAAGTCTTAAAAAATATATATGTTCTTGAAATTGTCTAGAAATCAAGTAATTTTGGTTTGGAATCTAATCTTAAATAGGCAGATTACTATTCAGCATTTCTTAAGGCCTTGAAGGCAACAACAAACAATATGACTAGCCTTTTATAATACAACTATTTTTATGGATAGCTCCTCTTCATATGCTGACACATCGCTTTATTTTTACTTGGCTTTTTTTGCAGCATTTTAAAAAAAATTAAACTTGAGCCTCACACAAAAAAACCCAGTATATTTAAGTTTCAGAACAGACACTCAATACAAACCAGTTAATGCCCAGAGTAGACCGATGATGGCAGTGGCAGAGCTCATCATACAGCTTAGTCACTGTCTCTAATTTATCATTAGAGTCAAGCTTCATCTGCAATACATAAAAAAAAAAAACCCTCACAAAACTCTGTAAAAGGACACCAGAAGCTCTCAGAAAAGATTTAAAGTTACATACAAACCATCTACAGCAGCTGGCAGATAATAAGATTAATTCTGATAAGGTATATAAAGTCTATGGGATGGAAACTGTCTTGTTCATTTGTGTTTGTACAGGACCTAGCACAGTGGAATTTTGGTCCAAGACAGGGGTTCACAGGCACTATAATTCAAATACAAATAATATTTTAAGGGAAGCAGAAAGCAGTAGTCTTCTGAGACTACTACAGGAAATTCACACTTGGAAAGACTGAAATGACTACCAGTGAGGTTCTAGGATGGTTCAAATGGAACAGTTATCACCGCATTGATTTGGTGTTCAAGAAAAAGTTTCTGTGTGCCATTTAACAATAAACATACAGTAGTGAAACAATATAAAACTTGGGGATAAGCATGATGGCTCTTTGTTTGAAAAGGGGAATAAAATTAAAGGGAGAGAGAAGCAGTTTGCTAAAAATCTAAAATGTTTGAGACAGACAGTAAGGAAATAGGAGAAAACAACTTGACAAGACATAATTATGGTGACCATATTTTCTGAACCAAAATGAGGGACACATTAGCCACACCCCCGATTTCTGTTAACCATGCCACTGCCCCCCCCAGGCACACCCCTGCCTTCCCCCCAACCCCGTTAGCCTCATTTTAGTGCATTCCAATCCCGCCAGCAGAGCCTGAACATACCCCACTCTGCAAAACTCTAGCCGGGCTCTGCGCAGTCTCTGCCAGGACTCTGGCGGCAGTTTCCAAGAGTGGCTTGCCAGGTTTATCCTCCGACCAGTGCCCCTCCCCCTCCAGCAGCGGTGGCGGCCGCCTGCGGATAGAGGAGCTGGCGTGAATGGGCTGGCAGCCGCGCATGGTGGAAGCAGTCCTGCTGCAGGAGGGAAGGGCCACGCGGTGGTTCTGCACTGGAGCGCGGAGCTTTGGAAACTGCGCACCACCAGAAGCGACCCTGACTGCCCGTGCAGAGCACCAAGGGAGCCGTTTATGTACTGGGTAGAGGCGGGGTGTTGCTGCTGCGCTGAGCTAGCACTGAGTGTCTGCCAGGGAGGGAAATGGCGGTGTCATTTGTAGTCAGATCTGAATGGGTTTTCCAGGACATTTGCCTCCTTTATAGGGACACCAGGACAGAACCTTTAAATACAGGAATGCCCCGGAAAAAATGGGACGTATGGTCACCATACATATAATATAAATAAAGAAGGTGTTAAGTGGAAACTAAAAGAACAAAGTAAATGCAATACAAAATATTTTTCAACATATAAGAGCAAAAACAGACAAGAAAAGACACAGGAGAGACACTGAAGGGTCAAAGTGGAAAGTCAGTGATCGATTGAGAATATGCTGAGAGTCTGAATGATTTTTCCCTCCACAAAAGTACACACAAAAGGAAAGATGGTAGCACCCTAATGACTGAGGCATGTTTTCCTAGGCTTAGGCAGTACATTGTTGAAAGGTTTTACCATCATCTTAGAGCAGATAAGAAAGCAATTAGAACTACTGAATGCACCAGAGTCACCTGACTTGAATCTCCAAATTATGGAAGTGGAAGAAAGGAAAATAGGAAATCTTATAAGCAAAAATTTATGACAATTTAATGAGAACAGGATAGTATTACTTAAGAACTGGAGAGAAAGAACTGACGAGGTTACCACATAAAGGAAAGGAGTCAGGGGAACAATTTATCTGTAGGCAAATATATAGAAAACATTGATTAGGAACATGGACCCATGGGAAGGAGACTCTGGAAGAATTTCACCACGATTTCAACAGCTTCCACCCCACCATCAACCTCAGCATGGACCAGTCTACACGGGAGGTCCATTTCCTGGACACCACTGTGCAAATAAGTGACGGTCACATCAATACCACCCTATACCGAAAGCCTACTGACCGCTATGCTTACCTGCATGCCTCCAGCTTCCATCCCAGACACACCACACGATCCATTGTTTACAGCCAAGCACTGAGGTACAACCGCATATGCTCCAACCCCTCAGACAGAGACCTACACCTACAAGATCTTCAACAAGCATTCTGTAAACTACGATACCCACACGAGGAAGTGAGGAGACAGATTGACAGAGCCAGACGTGTACCCAGAAGCCTCCTGCTATGGGACAAGCCCAAGAAAGAAACCAACAGAACACCACTGGCCATCACCTACAGTCCTCAGCTAAAACCTCTCCAACACATCATTAGTGATCTACAACCCATCCTGGACAACGATCCTCGCTTCACAGGCCTTGGGAGGCAGGCCAGTCCTGCCCACAGACAACCCGCCAACCTGAAGCATATTCTCACCAGCAACTACACACCGCACCATAATAACTCTAACTCAGGAACCAATCCATGCAACAAACCTCGGTGCCAACTCTGCCCACATATATACACCAGCAACACCATCACAGGACCTAACCAGATCAGCCATACTGTCACTGGTTCATTCTCCTGCACATCTACTAACGTAGTATATGCCATCATGTGCCAACAATGCCCCACTGCTATATACATCGCCAAACTGGACAGTCCCTACGTAAAAGAATCAATGGACACAAATCAGATATTAGGAATGGCAACATACAAAAACCTGTAGGGGAACACTTCAATCTCCTGGACACACAATTGCAGATCTAAAGGTAGCCATCCTGCAGCAAAAACATCAGGACCAGACTACAAAGAGAAACTGCTGAGCTACAGTTCATCTTCAAGTTTGACACAATTAACTCAGGATTAAACAAAGACTGTGAATGGCTTGCTAACTACAAAAGCAGCTTCTCCTCTCTTGGAATTCACACCTCCAGATCAGCTACTAGAAGTGGGCCTCATCCTCCTGATTGGCTCCACCTCGTCATCTCCAGCCTGATTCTGGCCTGCATATTTATACCTGCCTCTGGAAATTTCCACTACGCATCTGACGGCGGGTCTTTGCCCACGAAAGCTTATGCTCCTACACTTCAGTTAGTCTATAAGGTGCCACAGGACTCCTCGACGCTTTTGCAGATTCAGACTAACACGGCTACCCCTCTGATAATTGATTAGGAAGATTACAAATTTATGCAAAATTGGTAACTAATAATATGAGAGTCAGAGAGGGTTTGGAAAGAAAAAAAGAAACAAATCATGTCTGACAAGTAAACAGCATTTGATTTTTATGAATGTCTAACTATCTTACTATGTAACTAACTAACCTTACTATCTAACTAACCACCATTCTATTGCCACTAAATTGGCAATAGAGTTCATTTATTTGGATTTAAAGCAAGAATGTAATAACCACTACGAGAGCTGCTCCCAACAGAAAAGTGGAAAAATAAAATCTGAATAAAATGAATTGACCTTCATTCCAGTTCTGTGTTCATTTAGAATTGTTAGCTTAAAGAACAGCTCTTTCTAATGAAGGAGTTAAGCACAGGCAGCTGCTCTGATGCCTGAGACTGTTTTGCATGTGCTTATTCCAGTAGTGGGATCCAAATCTGCAGCAGCAGGAGTTAATTGAATAGCCTTGGCAAGACATCTGACCACTTAAGAGCAATTCCAGAAGTGTCTCTAAGGAATGAACTCGTGTATAATCCTTTAGGGGTTACAGCGCAACAGCAGAATTTGAATGAGCAGCCAATGAGCCACAATTCAACACTGAAGAGCACTTTCAAAAATGGCCTTAATAAATGAGCACTTGCACATCTAAGGCAAGTGGTAATGCCCCACAGCAGCCATCACAGTCTGCATTTATTTCTATGGTTAAAAAGACATGAGAGAACAGTACTAAAAGAGTGTTTATGGGCAGGAAACAGGTGTCAGTAAATGGAAACTATTAATATAGAAACATTACACAATGATCAGTAATAGGGATGTAGAAGAGAAGTCAATTAGTCGACTACTTGCATTTCACACACACCCTTGCTGCCTCTATAACAGAGGCCGTTCGGGGGGAGGGGGAGGACAGGAGCCAGTGCTATGGGGAGCTGGCTTAAAAGCCAGTTCCCCCCAGCACGGTCTCTGTGGTGCCACTTGCTCCCTTTGATAGAGGCAGCAGCCCAGGATGGGGGCAAGGGAGGTTTCTCCACAAATACTCACAGCTCCCCGCAAATACTCACAGCTCCCCGCTTGGACCCCTGCAGACAGGGGCTGCTAGACCCAGCATGCCCAGCTCAGTCCCAGCTTATGCCAGGTCCAGGAGCTACCACCGCTGCAGCTCTGCAGTTTAAAAGTAGGAGGAGCTGGGCTGCCTGTTCGCCTGGGTCTACTACAGTTAAACTGCAGAGCCACCGCAGGGGTAGCTCCTTCTGAGCACCTTCCCTTATCAACTAATCATGTAGTCGATACAAAATGTATCAGCTACACGATTAGTCACTTACCCACCTCTTAACAGACTTAATCAGTAATCTGACCCTGTTTCCCTTCACCTCCATTCTCCACACACATGATCAAATTCATCCTTACAGTAACAATACCACTGATTGCAGTTAAGTTATACTGGGGATTCATTTGTTCCTCATCTATACATTGCTAAATTGAATTCATATACAAAGTGGCAAAATCTGGTAAGGTCCAAAAGTGTCTAAATCCACCCTCTTATTTGTGCATCTAAAATTTGGGGGGAGGGCATGGTATGAGGCATGCAGTTTTTAAATAACCCAACACTTGGATTTTCTTGACATAACTTGAATTGGTGTATCAAGCTCAGAATGTCAGAAAGCAAGCTACTTTTATAGAATCATAGAACACTAGAAGTGGAAAGGACCTCAAGAGGTTAAGTCCAGTCCTCTGCCCTCACGGCAGGACCAAGCACTGTCTAGAATGAGATGCGGCTCCCAGGATGTCAGAGAGAGAACCAAGTTTATCATGTGAATCTCCTCAAGGCCTGGAAAGAGTGGGAGGCCCTGATGATCATGCCGTACTCCACTGATCCAGAATAGGGACCCTTGGCCGAGGGAACTCCAGAACCCCAACCCATTAACGTCGGATGAGAGCTCAACCCAGAACAGCAGGAACAGTTGTATCGACTGCTAAAGGACTTTACACATGTCCTGTCAGCTAAACCGAAAAAGACAAACTTGATGAGTCACCATACAGCTACCTCCGCATGCCAGAAGGTGAGAGACCACCACCATCCACTCCCTAGAAAGATGTGGGACACAGTAACGGAGGAGCTGAACTGGCTGTTAGTCCTGGGTGTGGTGGAGAAGTCCAGGAGTGAGTGGAGGAGCCCCATAGTTCTGGTACCTAAATCTGATAGGGCGATTAGGTTCTGCATGGACTTCAGGAAGGTGAATGCCATATCACGATTTGACGCACATCCAATGCCATGCGTGGATGAACTGCTGGAGTGATTAGGCAGTGTTAGATTCATATCCACCCTTAAACTTACCAAGGGCTACTGGCAGGTCCCCCTAACACCCGCCTCAAAAGAAAAACCAGTGTTCCCGACCCCCCCCTTGGGCTGTTCCAGTTTACCACCATGCCTTTCGGCTTACATGGGGCCACAGCCACCTTTCAGCAGCTAATGAACAAAGTGCTGGGCCCACACAATGCCTATGCCGCTGCCTACATTGACGATATTGTGATCTACAGTGCGAGCTGGGCGGAACACCTGCAGCACCTCACCCAGGTTCTGCAGGCCTCAGCCAAACGCCACTGGGGACAGCATAAGGTGAGCTATTTGGGCTACACAGTCAGCAGGGGACAATTCCGACCACTGATAGGCAAAGTGCAAGCACTATGTGGCTACCCCACCCCGAAAACGAAGCCCTTGAGCGCAACTCCCCCTCCACATGGGCGGTGTAGGGCACCAGAACTGCTAGGGACAGTCCTGACTAAGTATGTGGCTATTAGGGATATAAGCAACTAGTCAACTACCAGATAAGCATATGCTTATCAGGTAGTCGAGTAGTGACTCAACTAAGTCACTTCTCCCCCTCCTTGCTTCATTTATCAGAGAGAGGCAGCAAAGGGGGGGAAGCAGGAACTGGTGCTGGGGGGAGTCCTCGTAAAAGCCAGTTCCCTCCAGCAGTGTCTTGGGGAAAGGTGAAGCAAAGGCACAGCGGGGGACTGGGCATAAGCTGATACCCAACTTGTGCCCAGTCCCAGATGCTGTACCTCTGCTTTTTAAATGTATTAAGAGCTTCCAGACATTTAAAAAGCAGAAGCGCAGAATCTGGGACCGGGCACAAGCTGCGAATTCAGCTGATTCCTGGCTCACACCTGTCCCCCTGCCATACTTCTGCCCTTTAAATTTATTAAGAACCTGGCAGCTCTTAATACATTTAAAAGGCAGAGGTGTAGCAGGGTTAACTTGCAGGGCTGGGAGCTAATCCTGCTGCAGGTTCTGCAGTTTCCCCCCTTATCAACTAATCCAATATTCGATTAGCTGATTACATGAAATTTAACATCCCTAGTGGCTATATTGTTCATACTGACTGTATGCACGTAGGGGCGCTGAGTTATGATTGCCTATGCAACCTTAATTTCAACATTTTCTAACTATTAAGATGTTGAGTGTTTGACTTTGCAATATTCTTTTAATGTAGTTTACGTGTAATTAATGATAATGCCCAAATTGTGCTACAAACGTTAACTAAAATACCTCCTTGTCCTGCCTCCCTGAATTTCAGGATCTGTCTACTCTAGAAACTTCAGTGACTCAGCTGAACCGACATAACACTGCCATCAACACAGAGTTGGTGTAACTCTGAAGTTGGTGTTATGCACTCAGTAGGGTGGCTTAGTTACACTCCGAGTGACATAAGTGGCAGTGTAGACCAGGCATGGGAAATAATTTTTGATGGTGAGGGCACGCCAATATTTTGATAAGTGGTCAAGTGCCACACTTGTCTATGGAGAGACTGTGGATTCTGGGTCAGAGGCTGGGTGCAGAAGGGAGCTTGGGGTAGAAGACTGGGGTGCAGGAGAGGATGCTGGGGTATGAGAGGGAGTTGGTGTAAAGGAGGGGGATTGGGATGCAGGGCAGTGTTCCCTCTAACATTTTCTGTTCTTGGGCAGGTTGAAATTTCTTATGTGCAACACCAATACTGAGGTAGTGTGTGGATATGCACCACCAATACAAACAAAAAACATATCACACTCCATATACGGGGAAGAAAATACATTAAAACAAGGGATATTTATCAAGGTGCAATGCTTATGACATTATATATGAAATTAATAAAAGGAAAATTAACACTACCCTTGGAGTCCATCAAGGGTCTCCAACCTTCTTAAACACAAAATCATTTTTTTGAATTTAAGCGCAATCCAAGATCTACCTCAGACCCAAATACCCTTGGCCCTGCCTCCTTTGTGACCCTTCTCTGAGGCCCCACCCCTGCTCACCCCATCCTCCCTCTCTCCCCCACCCTCCCTCACCTTCACAGGGCTGGGGCAGAGGGTTGAGATGCAGGCTCTGATCTTGGATTATGGGATTGGGAGCGTGAGAGGGACTCTGAGCTGAGTTTGGGGCAGGCAGTTGGGGTGCCAGAGGGAGTTCTAGATACAGGCTCTGGGAGGGTGTTTGGATGTAGGGGTACTCAGGGCTCGGGTAGTGGCTTGGAGTGCAGGAGGGGGTTCATGACTGGGCCAGGATTTTGGGATGTAGGCACCAGCTGGGCACTGCTTACCTAGGTGGCTCCTGGATGGTGGTGCAGTGGGGTTAAGGCAGGCTCTCCCCTGTCCTAGCCCTACACCACTCCCAAAAGCAACCAGCAAACTTCCCCCATCCCAAGTCCTGCTGTACCCCCTCTCTGCTCTGTGGAGACAGGATACAGGGTGGGAGAGGAGGCACCTTGACACCAGCACCCCCTCTTCTCCCTCCCCTGCCCTGCACAGAAAGCAGAGGCTCCTGAGGGGACAAATCCAAGGCAAAGGGAGGAGGTGCACAGCAGGCCGGGGGTGGCGGTAGCTGAAGTGCTGGGCTTGATAACCTCTTGGCCAAATCAGTTAGGATCACCTATCAGAGGCTCCAAGATCTACCAGTAGATCCCGATCTACTGGTTGGTGACCACTGGAGTACATTATCATCAGCCTTTTATAGAATCATAGAACACTAGAACTGGAAGGGACCTCTAGAAGTCATTGAGTCCAGTCCCCTGACCTCACAGCAGGACCCAGTCCCATCTAGACCAGGGGTGGGCAATCATTTTTTGCCAGGGGCCATTTCAAAAATTTCTGAAGTGGCCCTGGGGCGCACCAGAAGGGGCAGAGCCTCAAGCAGAAGGGGTGGGGCCGGGATACTTCTTGATTGGTCTGGGGATGGGGGAGCACCTTTGCCCACCCGCCCTCCTCCCTTCCCCTAGGTGCCCGTGCCCATGCCCCTGGCTGGGAGAAGAATTCCCACGCTCCCCCGCCCGCAGGCCAATCAGGGCCTGGGGGCAGGGGAGCGTGTGAAGTTTCCTCAACTCTGTCCCCCGCCCTGCACAGAGCTTAAAAGCGCCGTGCGTTCCTGGCAGAGCGAGAGGAGGTTTCACGTGTTCCTCTGCCCCCAGGACAATCAGTCGAAGTCTTCTTCTCCTCTGCCAGGAGTGCGCAGCAAACGTTATTTTTTATTATTTTTATTATCATGCAAACGTTAACTCAATCTAAGTCCTTAGTTCGAGTACTGTTACACCTCATTCCACAAGGTGTAACAGTTAACTCGAACTAAGGACTTAGTTTGAGTTAACGTTTGACTGCCGCGTGTAGCTGCGGGCAGTTAGTTCGGACTAAGGGGATTTAAAAATGGCGCCCGGACGGGAAGATGCAAATAAAGCCCGGGATATTTAAATACCGGGCTTCATTTGCAACTTCGAATGCCTACATTAGCCTCCCTAGTTCGAACTAGGGGGCTAGTGTAGACATACCCTGACAGTTAAGAAGTTTTTCCTAACGTCCAACCTAAACCTCCCTTGCTGCAGTTTAAGACCATAGCTACTTGTTCTATCCTCAGAGGCCAAGGAGAACAATTTTTCTCCCTCCTCCTTATGGCACCCTTTTAGATACCTGAAAACTGCTATCATGTCCCCTCTCAGTCTCCTTTCCAAACTAAACAAGCTCAATTCTTTCAGCCTTCCTTCATAGGTCATGTTCTCTAGACCTTTAATCATTATTGTTGCTCTTCTCTGGACCTTCTCCAGTTTCTCCACATCTGTCTTGAAATGTGGTGCCCAAATCTGGACACAATACTCCAATTGAGGCCTAATCAGTGCAGAGTAGAGCTTCTCATGTCTTGCTCATAACACTCCTGTCAATGTACCCCAGAATCATGTTTGCTTTTTTTGCAACAGTGTCACACTGTTGACTCATATTTAGCTTGTGGTCCACTATGACCCCTAGATCTCTTTCTGCAGTACTCCTTCCTAAAAAAGTCACTTCCCATTCTGTATGTGTGAAACTGATTGTTCCTTCCTAAGTGGAGTACTTTGCATTTGTCGTTATTAAACTTCATCCTATTTACCTCAGACCATTTCTCCAGTTTGTCAAGATCATTTTGAATTATGACCCTGCCCTCCAAAGCAGTTGCAACCCCTCCCAGCTTCATATCATCTGCAAACTTAATAAGCGCACTCTCTATGCCAATATCTAAATCATTGATGAAGATACTGAGCAGAACCGGTCCCAAAAACAACTCAAGCTAGTAAACACACTAAAATGCATATTATCCACACATAGCTCTGCTTTAAATTGCTAAACAAATCTGAGTCAACTAGAAATAATATTTGCAAAGACAGAATGACTAATACAATATTTCCTGACACTGGAAAGGAGAGTAAAAGGCATTCACTAAGACTTATACAGATTTTCTGGGGAATATTTAGGATCCATGCTGTAAAAATATATAAAAGTTCTCCTGAGTTGAAACTTTCACCTTTTGTGTTTCACCAACTCAAAGAGTAGAAGCCCCCAGAACAAATTAACACATGGTTTCAGGGTTTGTAGACAGATGCATGTTTCAAAGAGCTTGCAAATAAGGTTTCACCCACAAAACAACTAGCATCACAACTAGTACTTGCTACTTCTGACTCCTAAGAGCCAGAACTCTACCACATAGCCAAGATCTGGCCTTAATGCAAAACAATATACCATGTGTTAATTAGTAACACAGGATTTTTTTAAAAAAATCATGAAGATCAGTTTTAGATATCTGCAATACTCCAAAACACTTCTGTTAAAAGAATCTTTTTCTTTCTTATCATAAGCCATTAACACTAGGGATGTTAAGGACTAGTCGACTATCCAATAAGCAAATGCTTAGTCACTCCCCATGGCTGCTGCTATCAGAAAGAGGCAGCCGGAGGGGAAGTGGAGAGGGTACTTCAAAGCAGCAGCTCTGCATGGAGCCTGGGGTCAGACCCCGGGCTCCATGCAGCACTGCCACTTTGAAACACCATGTGCAGCCTACGTTCAGCTGGGGTGTCCCCAGGCTGCATTTCAAAGCGGCAGTGCTGCATGGAGCCCAGGATCAGCTGGGGACTCCCCCGCTGACCCCGGGCTCCATGCAGCACTGCTGCTTTGAAACACCACATGGAGCATGATGCTGGGCTCCTCACATTTCAAAGCAGCAGCACTGCATGGAGCCTGGGGCCAGCAGGGGAGTTCCCAGCTGATCCTGGGCTCCACGCTGGAGCTTTCGCCTTTGAAGTGTTGCTACACCTCAAAGGCGGAGGTGCCCTATTGACTAATCAAATAGTCGATGCAAATTACATCAACTATTCAATTACTCGATTACTCGCAATTAAACATTCCTAATTAACACCCACATACTAACACTCACCCATTATTTGAAATGCAATCATGCAAATGTCATGACACACCCCATGCAACCTGCTTTCCCCTCCACACCAGCAAAACAGAGAGGACTGCAGCAAGTGAGTCAGGACACCCAAACAAACTGCTGCCTGCCTCCACCTCACTGCACAGATGCCAGCACCCACCCACCACCTTTCCCCCACATACCCCTGTGCCATCTGCTCCCCCCCAGCCCAGGTGGGGGCAGGATAAAATCCTGCTTCTCAGACTAGCAGGCACCAGCAGTTCAGCTGGGAATTGGGACAGGATCAGCACTAATTATCCACACCTCCCCCACCTCTCCCTAGGACACAGCACAAAAACTCCCCCCTGAACCTCACCCTAATGTCAGCACCCACCCACCCCATTTTTCCCCCCCCTTAGCTCCCGTCCAGCCTCTTACCTCCCTGCCCAGCCCAGGAGGGTTGAGGAGACTGCTGGGTTTCTGCCTCTGTTGCTCTCTCTCTCCTCACACACGGGACTCTCCAAACTCCTCTCCCCTCTGACTTTCCCCCCCAAGCCAATTAATTAATTGCTCGCTCCCCATCAGCCACTTATTCTCTCCTTATTTCGTGCTTACTTGCTCTGGGAGCTCCTTAGTTCAATCATGCAGCTAGCTCTGTTCAGCTGCTGCTTAGAGACATCCCACTCCCTCGCCAATAAGCTGAGCTACCCGCTTGCTCAGAGGTTCTAAGCTCCTGGGTAGGGCTCAGAAAATAGCTGTGCAGCCCCACAGGCGTGCAGCTTACAGGGAACTTAGGTGCAGGGTCTGGTAGCGGGAATGGGTGTGGGAGAGGATTCTGGCCTGGGGGAAGGTCTGGGGGGAGTTTTGACATGGGATGGTGAGGAAGAGGGTACAGAGGGTTTGGCTGTGACCCAGGGCAGGAGATTGGGGTGCAGGGTCCAGGAGGGGGCATAAATACAGAAGAAGGATTCTGGCCTGGGGGAGGGTTTAGAGCTGGTCCATAAATAAATGTGCTGAAAAGTCAAGAGATTGAGGCTCAGATCATCAAAGGTATTAGGTGCTGAAACCAATGGTTGTTAGTTGCCCAAATACTTTTGAGGATCTGAGTTTGAATAGATAGCAACTGAAATCTGTGGGTATGTTTAAAAAACTGTTTAAAATTATTTGTTTAGTCCTTGTCCAAAACATGCTGTTAGCACTTGAATGCTATGTCTACACTACAAGCCTCTTCCACAAGAGGAAATGCAAATGGAGCGCTCATTTGCATATGTTGCGCTCTCGTTTGCATTTCCTCCTCAGCTCCCTTTTGCGCAAGAGATTTTTGCACAAAAAAGTGCTGTGTAGACAGCTACTTTTTGCGCAAAAACCTCCTTTTGCACAAGAGCCGTTCTTCCTCATTTTTTGCCCTGCTGGGGCTCTTGTACATTTCAAAGGTGGAACACAGCATGGCACTTCTGCCTTTGAAATGTAGCAATAGCCAGGCTGGCTCTTGCTACTTTTCAAAGTGGAAGCGCCCTTATCGACTAATCAAATAGTCAATGGCAATTCCATCGACTATTCAATTAGTTGATTAATCTAATTTTAATATCCCTATCCCTGATCAGACTATTATTCTATTTAGACAGCAAGCTCTTCAGGCAAGGGACTGTCTGTTAGAATGCATTCACACAGTGCTTAGCACAAGGCACTGTTCTGAATTTAGATCCATAGGTGATACCATTACTGCAGCAATAATAATAAACTTGTAACCAATTATTGGTGGTGAAAAGTCATGGAAATATGGAGAATTCCAGAAGACTAAAGAAATGTAAGTGTAGTTCTGTCATATTTCATCCTTTACATTTTACTTCAATCTAAAATAAAATAACCAAAATAAAGTCAGTAAGGATTAATTTTCCTGTATTATCCTTATTCGCTAGTCAAATGTCATGATTGGCATTAAATATGGATGTGTCATCCTCTTTCCCATCTCTGAAAAAAAAGCAATATAATTCTACAAAACAAATCTTTTCATGTAAATTCAACTGTTTTCTTGGGGGGGAGGGAGGGAATTGGATTTTTTTTTTTTTTTTTAATAGAATGACAAAAATGTGTTGCTGCAGGGAAAGGAGTAGATGAAATAGATTGGAATTCTAGTAAAGCACTAGATACAGAGTCTTGTGAAAGCTTTTTCTCAAAATTATTTCCAACTGGCTTGGATAAGAACACTATCATATGAACTGAAAAAACAGCTGAAGGATTACAAACAAAGGATTGGGATCAATGTCAGATTATTAAGTTTGGTATCTCATAGGTTTATGCAGGGATCTGTGGTAGGTCCATCTTATTTAGTATCTTAATTAAAGACCTATAAGGCATAAGCAGAATACTGGTGAAATCTGAAAGTGATACCAGTACTAATGAAGATAGAAAAATAAAGGTTCACAGAGAAAAAAATGGACACAAAATAACAAAATGAGATTCAGTTTGGACAAATGGAATCTAGACCATCTGGTAAAAAATAACCCAAAACATTAAATAGTGTGGGGAAGAAAGAAAGAAAATTAGTAATGCTGAAATAGCGTTAGAGAGGATAGGGTAGCACAAATTAAAAATAAGTTTGCAATAGAACACTGTTATAAAAAAATCAATATAGTTTTGGGATGTGATAACTAGAAATTAGTACAATAAGGACAAGGAAATATGCCTCAGGTTTGACTGCACCTGGAGTATCAGGTCTAGGCTAGGCAATCTGACACCAGAAAAATATTGACACAGTACAGAGAATTAAGAAAAGTGCAACAAAAATGGATGGGCAGTAAGAGGGTTCAGCTTCTGATAGAAGATGTAAATGTGTCCAGTAACTCTTGCCTAAGAAAGGACTGAATTCCCACATATTTTTGTACTGAACTGTCAGCCAAAGCAGCAAAAAATGAAAATGTGTGCTGCACCGGGTGTTCATATTAACATTACATTTGCATTTATTTGAAAATAAATTCTTAAAAGCTATTATTTAATTTGATAAACAAAACAGGAATATTGATTTAAATCACCTCCACTTTCCAGCCAAGTAAAAAATCTGTCATTTCAAGTGTTTTAGATAGGGATGGGCAATAATTTTTGGTGGGGGACCACTCAAAAATTTGTATAAGTGGTCAAAGGCCCCACTTTTCTATGGAGGGGATGTTGGATCTGGGACCAAGGTTGGGTGCAGAAGGAAGCTTGGGGTAGGGGACTGGGGTGCATTAGAGGGTGTGGGGGCTGAGAGGGAGTTTGGATTAAGGAAAAGGTTCACAGTGCACCAAACTTCTACTTCCCACTTCCCCACTCCCATACAGAGAGGCAGATGGAACAGCCAGTTGCTCTAAGCCTTGGGGCTGATCCCTGTCTGTGGGCCCAGTGGGGGTGCCCAGACTGAAAGGCCTGGTGGGTCAGATCCAGCCCCCATGCCGGAACTTGCCCACCCCTGGTTTTAGGGGAACTAAATTTGAAGACACTCACTTTTGCATTGCTTAACAGGTATAGGACCTGGTATTATGCCTAGCTCCCTTGGCATGGAGAAGTAGAACTCTATCCATAGTGTAGAATGGAATTTGATGGATAACTTTGGTAGGTTGTGTTTGAAAAAAAGAAACCCAAATCAATCTATCAATCTGTTTTAAGGTGCCCTCAATATGACCAGACTACCAATGCTCCAACACAGGAAGTTTTAATTACTTTGATTAATATTAGTACAACACTTTGAAAATGAAAAGCAATATTCAAGTGATTAGTAGTAACACATTACTGCTGTGTTACATTAACAGGTAGGGTCATTAACATGTAAGCCAAATGAGGTGTAGTTTCTCCCCCCCCCCCAACCACTCAGTAGCCTCTATCAGCAACAATCTCCTTATAAATTTTGATGGACAGTTCTGTGTTCTTCAAGATCCCTGTTGAATGGGTGGCAGGTGTAACACCTTTTTCTTCCCCTATGAATTAGTGTGGAGGTGTCTTCACCACCACCCCTTGCTCCTTCCTGGCAGGGTCATCAGGGGAGGAAAATTCTAATCACGGGGTAACCCTCACTTACTTTCCAGGTAGTTACAGACTTCCAAGAAATAAACACAATACACATAATATATCTAACACACTAATTCTGTTAAACAGGAGAGCTATTAAACATAGCAGGGTAAATAAAACACTGTTTTCAGGGTGCCCATGCTGATAATTAAGGCTACAAGTTGGTCACAGAAGTCATGGACTACTTAACTTTCTACAACCTCTCTGAAATTCCACAGCTGCAGCAGCCAGTGTGACTGACTCCAGGGCCACCGGAGCAATCGGCCTAGAGAGCAGCTGCTCAGGTGGCCCCCACCAGCCACATTGGCCACTGCAGCCTCAGAGGCAGCCCTGGGCATCTGGCACCAAGACTGGCGTGCACCTGGACCTGGAGACCACCTAAGCAGGAGTCCGAGGGTGGTCAGAGCGGTCTCTGCTTGGCAGCCAGGGGCAGCTTGCCCTGGGGAATGACCAGAGCAAGGACCAGTGGGGCTGGACCCTACCCCCAGTGTAGTAGCATCCCTGGGGTGCCCCTCTCCCAGAACAGCGCCACCCTGGGAGAGCTAAGATTTAGTCATGAGTGTTTATAAGAAAACTTATAGGTGGTTCACAAGCCATGAATTATTGCTTACTGCCAGTGACCTATCAATGACTTTTATTGAAAATATCCATGACTAAATCTTAGCTTTATTAATAATGCCTATGAATTTCCCAAGTTACATTAACTGATACAGCACACATCAAATTAGTGTCCTGTTGACATGCATACATTGTAGGAGCCCTTGATGACTTGTAGCCACAATACTGTCTGTGAAGCAGTCAGCAATATGGCTGACTGGGTTTAATACACCCAACAATCACAAGTGGGATAAGGTGGTAAGAACTTCCACAAATTTAATAGGCAGCAGGTAAGAAAATCCTCAAACTTTTACCACCCCTCTGGCTAGAGGACATCGTTCAGGGAGCTGGGTCAGCCTAACTAGTTAACTAGAGAAGGTGACTCACAACTTCACCAGGGATCCTCAGGTTCAGAGCTGGCTCTGGACACCTCAGTCGCTGCAGTGGGCTGATGACCAAGGCCACAGGTATCCTCTTCCTACAGGAGTCAGGCTGCCTCTTGTGCCAGGATTTCCCCTCACCACTGAGGGAGCATAGAGAGCAGGCTGCAGATTTCAAAACTATACTAAAATCCTAACTTTAGTCTCCCACCCCAGCATTCAGACACATTGAGAGCAGGCAGCAGCTCCAGCCTAGCAGCCAGGGCAGAGGTGGCCACGTGGTGACTGCTCTCACCTACCGAGCTGTAGGGCTCACTCAGCCTGGCTGGGAGAAGTTTTCCCAACAAAAGCGCTGCAAACCAGCAACCACCTTAGTGTGGGAAAGGCTTCAAGCTGAAGGAGCTTGTTCTCACGTCCCTAAAGGCCAGTTCTTAGGGAGAACCCTGAACGCAGGTAACTACACCAGCTCCCCATACAGCCACTCCCTTTCCCTAGCTGGGCTCTGCTCTAAACTAGCGTCTCCTCTCTCCTCAGCTGCGGGGTGGGGGGGAATCTTATTCCCTATTGGTTGCCAGGCAGACTCTGCATTTGCCTTGTCTCCCCTCCCTACCGAGCTCAGCGTGCTTCTCCCTGAGCGACCGGCACACAGAGCTCCAGCAATAAGTAATCTCCTAGAGGGCTAGCCCAAGGAGCTAGAAACACAGATCTCTGCTTCTGGATAGCTAATATCTGAGACACTTGCGCTGCATTAGTGTCATTATCTGTCTCACATATAAATGTATTCACAGTTTTGCAAGATAGAGAAGCCCTCTGAATGCTCACATTTGTGTAAGCCTTTTCCCTTGTCTCACGGTGCCACTTGTTTTGCATTACCCCTAAGTCTAGCTATGATAGCCAGTAACAAACTATTCAGTATACTAGGATGCATATTTGACTTTTTGATTGTCACAGTTTCTCTTCCCTTGAGACCCTTTCTAATGAATAGTTCATCTTTCACAACAAGTCAGATTTCTTATCTAGTGTATAATCATGTTGTCCAGGCTTCCTCCCTATGATACGTTTTCAAGTGTGGGGGATTTTTCTAGAATGATATTTTTATGTCCGATTTTAAGAACTGCATTTTATGGAATTTGTAACAGCCTTTTCTGTTTTCCTGCAGGTATTGTAAACAAAGTTTTCCTGGATGTATTATAAACTCATCCAGGTGAATGGAATGCTACATTATGAGTAGCAGTCAGTCTTGCTTCTATGCTGCACACTGCTGAAGAGTCTACAGGTTTTGGTGTATTTTAAACTTGAGCTCTGTGTCAACATTTGATATGCTTAATATTATAAGTAATCTGGGGACTGACTGGAAACAAAGATAATATTAGTGAATTTTTCTGCTATCAGTACAGGTGAGATCATTAGTTCCTCCAGGTTACTAAACTCAAATGTAAATATCTGTTACTTAAGAGATATAGTTATTGTCATATCTTATTTTAACTACAGTACATGTATTTGTAATTGCTCACAGTCAATTTTATCAGGAGATATCACTTGATAGCACAGAAGCCAACATCTGGTTAGAGGGGCTATACAGGTTGCACCTCCCAAAACTGGCAATCTCTAGTCCGGCAACATCTGTGGCTCGGCACAACCATGGATGTTCCTGGAGCAGAGAGCCTGGTAGCCTATCCAGAAGCAGAACCAGGCTGAAGCAGCAGAATAGAGCAGGCATTGGGGCTGCTGGCAACCCTGAGCAGCCTGCAGCAGCAAAGCTGGAGCCAGCAGCAGCCCCTGCAGCCTGTGGCACTGAAACCGCATATGCGGCAGCACCCACAGTGCAGGACTGGGCAGTTGCCAGCCCATGGTATTGTGGGGCTGGAGCCAGAGCCCCAGACAGCCTGCGGGAGTGGGGCCAGAACCTGAGGACTGCCACAGGACAGGAGTTCAAACCCTCAGCAGCCCACAGCACCGGGACCGGGGCTGGCAGCAGCCCCAGCAGTCTGTGCCAGAGCCACAACAGCCCTCAGGAGTCCTTGGCAGTGGGATGGGACCAGAACCAGCCCCCACCAACCCACAGCAGTGGGACCAAAGCCAGAGCCAGCAGCAGCCTCTGGCAGCCCACAGCAATGGGGCTAGAGTAGGACCCACAGCAGCACAGGACCGAAGATGGACCCTGTGACAGTCCACAACAGTGAGGGCTGCTGGAGCACATGGGCAGCCTCCAGCCAGGGCTAGAAGTAGTGAGGGGGGGCCCAGAGCTGGCAGTGGAGGGTCGAGGGCTGAGGGGCTGTGGCAGGGAACTTTCCCTGGTCTGGCAAATTCTCTGATTTAGGACCAGTCAGGTCCTGAGGGTGCCAGACTAGAGAGCTCCAACCTTTATTGGATTCCTTCCATCCCTCTGCTCCACATTTACATTCATGTTTGATATTGAGCTGTCTTCTAAAGGGTTAGGAAGAAAACATATTTTATAAGGTGCATGGCTAGTTGAAAATTTGGACTATTGTATTTGCACAAATACTTAAATGGATGTTACTCCAATGAGGGCAATATCAGCGAAGCCATTTGTGTATTATATAAATGTAACCCCTCCTGTTGGCTAGCCCAGTGTGAGGTTATTCAGCATAGGGGAAGCTTGTGACTTCTTACACCACTGTGCGGGGGTCTAGGCCTGAGGCTGCTTGGTGTGCTCTGCATTGTGTATGTGTGAGTGCACCCCAGACCAGACCCACTCCGACCAATCACCAGGAACAGGCTTTATTCTGTAAAAAACATAGAAGAGGAAAACAGTTCAGCAGCCCCTTCTCTCAGCATGCAGCCTGTGTGCTGCTTCTAGCACAGTCCTTGCTGAGACCCTGCTGGGGGCAGAGGGCACATCCTGGCAGGAACCAGGCAGTTCTCCCAACATGCCGCAGTTTGTAGTCCACAACTTGTAGTTCCCAGGGCTGCTGCTGAAACACATTGGACCTTGGGCTACACCAAGAACCACTCTGTCCTGGTCAGAAAGACATGACAGAGATACCACTTCTAGATATCCAAATTTCAAGATCTATAGCATAGTGGTTTACCACCCTGTCTATCTCCACAAGAATCCAATGAGTTCCTATTGGCTCAAAGTAAAGTAACAATGAAAAATGGACTGTTGCTATCAATTGAGACTACTCAGTATCGTAGCAAGAGGGAGGCGGGGTGGGGGGCAGTTGCCCCCAGGCGCCATGTTAGGGGGTTGCCAATTTAGTCCCCTTCCGCTCCCCCTGTCATCCCTCAGCTCACCTGCTCCTCCTCCACCTGCTGCCACCGGTTGGAGCCTCCTCCCCACCCCCAGCCCAACCCTCCTCTATCTCTGCCGGCAGGTTAGTGCTTGTGGGGTCCTGCCCCCAAACTGGAAGGGGTGGAGGAAGACGCAGTACAAGCCCCCCGGCCCCAGGGTCGGGCTCAGCTGTGCACCAGGTTTGGGGCCTCATCGCGCAGCAGCGGCCGGGGGGGAGGGGCATAAATTTGGGCTTGCCCCGGGCACATAACACCCTCACTATGCCTCTGAGTCTACTTGCATATATTAACTACCCAGAAGAGAAATACATCCAAAAATGTTCTTTAGGTGGAGTTTTATTTGAACTCCTTCATACCTGTAATAGCATACTGCTACCCCTTACCTTCACCTAAAGTGTTTGCATTACACCCCGCTATTGCTCACACAGCTGGAAGCCAGAGCTAGAACGTGAGTATGTTCCTTATTCAGATAGAACTTATGTAAGGTTGCCAGATGGTTTAACAAAAAATACCGAACACCCCCGTGCCCCCCCGCAAAAAAAACGGGAAAAATTCTGTTGAGAAAAAAAAGGGGGGGAGACCAAAGTTGTTGAGCAAAAACCGCCCCCAAAAAACAAAAAAAACAGCATGCCCCTTTAAGAAACGCTTTGCTTTTGAGGCTTTTTGGCCCTAACAAGCTGCCGGTGGCTGCCCATCATCTTGCCTCCCTGTACTAGGCTGGACAGCTCCCTTGCGGAAACCAGTAAGCACCTGGGATTTTCGCTTCCTGCCGGGAAAAAAAATCAAAAAATACCAGACATTTTATGTGTCCGGTATTTTCTGAATTTTTTTATCAGACAGAAGGCAAAAATACCAGACTGTCCAGTTCAATACCAGACACCTGGCAACTCTACACCCAAGCACCTTTGCTAAAGAGCTGCTGATGCAACACTGGTGCAACACTAAACCAAGCCCTGCTCTCAGACCCGAAGAAGAGCTCTGCATATAGCCTGGCTCTTACCAGTGCTCCCTGCCCATAGAATGGAGCCTGGGTCACTAAGTGCCTGAGTCCAGCCCAGATTCACTCCCCATGGCCTGATTACACTGCTCAGAGCGGGCAGAGGTCAGACCCTGTGTGGCTACTACCAAGAGCCACCAAGCTGGGAATGACAGGTGAGGCAGCAGAGCCTGCTGTGCAAAGCAGCCGCCAGCTACCCAAAGCAGAGAGGCAGACCCCAGGGCAACACAATGGCAGGGCAGGGGGGGGAGACCATGGGTAAGAAGGTGACTCCCCCATAGCCAGGTCTTTGGGTGGCCCAGTGGGAAGAGGCAGAAATTCCAACTCAGTCAGTTTTGGCTGAAAGCCCATGGAAGGCACCTAAACGAAAGCACCTGCGGGCTTCTCTCCCAAACTATGGCTGCACAAAGTACTTGAACAGCGCTCAGGAGTATGGACAGGGCTCCTCCTCCTCCCCGAGGTGTCACTCCTACGTCAGATGCAAGGAGACGCAACCAGCTGAGGGCTCTCAGCGCCGATTGCAGCCCCGCCTCCCCAGCCACTCCCCCCGCCCATGCCAGGCTTCCGTTGGGTGCCCAGCCAGAAAAGCAGAAAATACCAGACATTGCACATGTCCGGTATTTTCTGATTTTTTTTTTACTAGACAGATGGTGCAAAAAATGGACTATCCGGTTGAATACCAGACACCTGGCAACCCTAATCTTATGTTGCAAGGTACAGGACTTTCTTCAAGATAGTGGAAACATTTCACCTTGTCTAACATTCAAAGTTTTCATGGCCCTGGGCAGTGAAGGGGTCCACACAACTGTTATTTAAAATATTCCTAAATAACAAACTTTTCTGTCAGTTAACTCAGGTTTCACTGTCCTCACGAACTATCCAACAGAACCATACTCTTTTTCTATCATGCCTGGCGGTGGGAAATTTAAATCAAGCCAAAACTCATATTTTATATTGTTTGCATTTTTTATTTTTCTCTCTCCTAACTATTTTCTATGAGTAGCCTGCTGATCCAGCCAGTTTAATACACAAGCCAACCCACTGACTTCCTAGACCAACCATTACCTGCTGCTTCAAAGTCCTGCTGTTTGCAAACACTCCCTTCTCCAGCAGCAATTCTTAATCTGAGGCTTTATTTTCCCCAAGATACTAAACAAAGAGTCAGGTGTGTTTCCATGTCAACATTCACTGAATTTTAAACACTTGGGTTTTGCCAAGGAAGTTTAACCTCTGGCCCCACAACCTCTATTTTTGTTAAATAAACTGTATAGCCAAATAGTTAAGAGAGAACATTGCTTTCAAAGTCTCTGAGTGCTGTTGATCTCTATTCAGAGGGCTATAACACAACTTGAAACAAGATATTTATAATTAGTTAAGTTTCACATTTATCCTCCCAATCCTAAACAGTAACGGCTGACAGCTATGAAAACACTGGGGTAACTAGGAGGAGTAAAGCAGAGATAAGGCAGTAATTGGAAACAGAAAGCAGCCTCCATTTTGCGCCTTTATATTGCTGTCATTACTCTAGTTTGCCAAAGAGCTCATTATAGATTACAGTATCCTACTTATACAAGCTTAGATTCATCTTATCACAGATTCTCTTCCTGATTCAGCATCATCGGGACAAATGACAGAAATACAGAGAGAATTACTACCATGGAATGGAGTTTGGATTAGTAAGTACACAGAGTGATGGTTTCAAATATGGCCATAGCAAAATCACACTGATCATATCAGAGTATTGAGTTTTCTTCTCTAGCATGAGGATTCCCTGATCCAAGAAGTAGCTGACACCTTCTCTTTCATTACTGCTTTTAGAAATTACAATATGAAAAATAGCAAAATATTACAAAGCAAATTCAGCATAGTAGTTGTCAAACAGTTCTTTGATAATGGGGAGGCTGTTAACAAGCTAAAGAATAGCATATAAAGATAGGGTCTCATGTTACTTTATTTTGATCTTTAATCTTACTTCACATTGGCTATGTGTACATTAACAATTTTGTCAATTAGGGATGTGGGAAAATACACACGCAGCAACTGACATAGGTTTCGCCAACAAAACAGAGTGGACTACACTATCACTCCTACTACTTGTTGGGGGTGATTTAATTATGCTGAGAAAGCTGTCTCCTGTTGGCATAGAGCAGATATACGGGACTCTGTCAGTGACACAGTTGCAGCCATAAGATCTGTATTACAGACATAGCCTAACAGACAATGCTACTAGCTCTCTCTATAATATATGTTGAATGCAGACTTGAAATGGAAATATAAGCCTGGGCAAATAAAATAAATGGCATGATATGCAAATGCTAGTATTTGCTTCCAGGGAGTTTTAAATAGTAACCTATGAGCACTTTATTCCATGAGTAGAATGGTTTGCATGAATTCTAATAGCCACTTTTCAAAATGTATATGACAAGTAAGTTCTGATATAAAATCATTTTTATATTGTCCTTTCAAAAACCCTAGAGCATGAAGGAACTGTTCTTTAGTAGACAGAGAAAGGTAATACCATTAGGGTTTCTGTGGAGTTTTTTACTGGATCTGTCACTAACTATTTGCTGCCTTAGTTTGCCTATTTGCAAAATGGATATAACATCCACATAGCATTCAAGGGTGTAAATTAACGTTTGTAAAGTGTTCCAAGATATGGTGATGAACAGAACTAGAGAAGAGGAAAACAAGCTGATAAGAGTGCTGAGCACGTTAGCTATTTTCACGCTGCCACTAAGCTGTAGTAACATAGTCAGCATGCCCTGGTAATAAAAGCTTTCTCTCTCAATATCGCTTTTATACAACATTTTGCGAGCATTTCCATTAGTCTGAAAATGTCTGTAGCTTTTAAAAGCTTGTTCTTGATTAACTGTAACACTGTGTTTCAAAAACAGAGGTGCTGCCCCCCGTGCTCCAGTTTTTGCTTGAACTGCAGTACCAACAGATTCTTTCAGCCTTTTTCTTCTGTACCAGTTCTTCCCATCACAAAATTATATGTAGGCTATAACGATACAGTATGTTGTAAAAATATCTTAAGTGAAAGAGGAAGAGCACAAGAAAAATACGTAATTTAGGAAGGATCTCAGCCTCGGGAGTGTTGGAACAATTTATATAATGGAGATGCTGAGAGCCACTGAACCAAACTGTAAACCCTGTATATAATGGAAACCACTTCAAGTCAGTGGGGCGTGTGGCATCATTCCCAGCACACTTATTTCCAACATCTATGTCTCAGCCTGCCAGTAACTCACAGTATCCCCAAAATTTCAGTCCTGTGTAATATGTTCACTAACTAGTACATTTTATACATGATCCAGATTTAAAAATTCTCCTTTTCCTGTAAAATATAACAAGCTTTCGGACTACTACTAAAGTAAACAAACTTTTTGCTATCTTAAAAAAATAATTGTATCTAATTATGGATACATTACAGGAAAAGCCAGCTATCACCCAGGGTGTATCTAGACTACAGGGGTTTTTTTTGGAAAAAAGTGGTCTTTTTTCGAAAAAACTTCACCTGCGTCTAGACTGCCTTTGCGTTCTTTTGAAATTTAATCAAAAGATTGCAGCAGTTTTTTTTTGACAGCAGTAAACCTCATTTTACAAGGAAGAATGCAAACAGGGCTTTTTTTGAAAAAGAGCGTCCAGATTGCTTGGGTGCTCTCTTTCGAAAAAGCGGATCGCTTTTTCAAAAAAAATTGTGGCTGTCTAGACGATATCTTTCGAAAGAGGCTTGTAGTCTAGACGTACCCCCAGATAGCTCTAAGTTTTTTTCTTAAGTACTTATGAAAATGGGTCAGAATATCCATCCAGAGAAATCATACTCTTCCTTGTATTTTTATATCAACGTTGCTATGTACTTATAAGGAATTGTTAAAGTAATGGTCTTTTTGCCAAATTGGCTATAACATAAGCCACCTACCACTGACCAACTACAGAAGAAAAATTAAACAAACATTTTGCTGTTGTTAAACTTTTTTTCTATGGATTTGAGCTTCTGAAGCCAGAAGGTCATTTGGATTATGTATACAACGTTGATAATTGCATTCCTTTACTTCACAAAATGCCAGGACGCTTACTATTTTCCAAAATAGCTTTGCAAACAATGACAATTACTGCCCAGACATTTTCAAACACAGCAGGTTATTGGCTTAGGCAGTGATGGAAACCCTAAAAAAAGATAAATATTTTGAAACGCACTGTAAATCAAATTTGTGCACTGGACTAGGAATGGATTATCTGCCTCTAAACAGCCAAATGTGTTTTTAGTTTGAGGGACTTTTTGCTGTTATTACAGTGAAACCTCGGATTAAATGTTTCTTACCTTACGTGCTTGATGAAAAATATAATCTTCTAGTAAATAAATATTCAATTATGATTAATTACATATTTTATTCATTACATTCACTAGTGTTAAAGCATTCACAATTTTTTCAGTTTTTTTTCCATTTAAAACTTTATTGAGAACAAGGTTGCTGCAAATATTTGTAGTAGATGGATCAAAGACCCTGAACATCTATTAAAATGCTTACCTGTGCACACATGCAAATAGTAAAGGAGGCTGCTCACAGCCCTGTCATTATGGGATTGTTACCTCTACTGTAGGGGTATGTCTACACTTTAGCCTCTTGCTCAAAAGCATATGCAAATGAGGTGAAGCGTGGAATATCGCCATGCCTCATTTGCATAATTAATGAGGCTCTGTTTTTGCGCAAGAGGCTTTTGCGTAAAAAGGAGTCATCTACATGGCTCCTTTTTGCACAAAAAGCCCCTCTTGCGCAAGAGCCGTTCTTCTGCATTTTTTTCAGGAAGAACGGCTCTTGCGCAAGAGGGGTTTTTTGCGCAAAAAGGAGCCGTCTACACGTAAAAACAGAGCCTCATTAATTATGCAAATGAGGCACGGTGATATTCCACACTTTGTCTCATTTGCATATTTTTGTGGAAAATAGGGGCAGTACAGACATGGCCTAGACGTGTGTTGCATAAAAAAAGCCTCCGCCTGAGCTTACTTGATTTTACACATGTATTTTCTGAAACTACACTAAACTGTAAGGTCTAAGGTTTTAAACTGCGACTCACTGTGATCTTTGTCAAACCTTGCAACTTGCTGTAATCGTTGTAAAGCTTTGTAACTCTCAAACTTACTGTAAGCTGCAACTTTGTAACATTTGTAACTCTCAGCCACTTTGTAACTTGCTCTAAACTGCATTCTCCCCTGAGTGAATGGAGAGAGAGTGTGAGTGTGTTTTTGAAGTTGCAATGCAAGGCTGGAGCGCATGGTGATGCGTCATCACAGACTGCTGCTTTGCTGGATAAAGGGAAGTCTGGGCATGATCCCTGGTGATGAGGTATATGAGTCACAGGAGCCATTCAGACACTATATAAGGAGAGGGAGCACATGTGAGACTCCTCTCTTTTTCTTCCCCTGCTCCTGAGAAACTCCTCTCTACAGGCAGTGTCTCTACTTCTGACCAGCTTCCCCAGCCATGATGAGCAGACAGACCCTCCAGGATCTACATGCCTTGGCTCCTTCTGCAACCCATATGCCTGTGTAAGTGTGGGAGGCTATGTCTAGACTACAAGCCTCTTTCGAAAGAGAGCGTCTAGACTGCAACCACTTCTTTCGAAAAAGTGAGCTGCTTTTTCGAAAGAGAGCACCCAGGCAGTCTGGATGCTCTCTTTTGAAAAAGCCCTGTTTGCATTCAAGAATGCCTTTTTTCGAAAGAGCACTTTCAAAAAAAGGCGTTCTTCCTCGTAAAATGAGATTTTCCATTTCAATTTAATTTTGAAAGAATGCGGCAGCAGTCTAGACACGGGAAGTTTTTTTAAAAAAAGGCCACTTTTTTAAATAAAAAAAAAACCTGTAGTCTAGACACACCTGGAGTGCCTGAGGGCAGGAATGAATGTATGTGAATGAATGGAGGTGTGTGTGTGTGCTTCTGTGTGTGTGAGAGAGAGAGAGAGCTCTGTATCTTCTTTAGTTTAAACCTTTGGTGGCAGCTCTATCTTCTTTGGTTTAGTCTTGTAGTTCAAATAGTGGAGTGCTAATTCCTTAAACAATAAACCCACACTAGTGTAACCCTGGGTGGTCTCCAGTGAGAATATTTTTGGGGTAACAAAGTGCAACTGAAAAAGGCCATTGGAGGTTCAAAATTCCTGAAATGCCCATCCTTGGTACTGTCACCTATGAGTAAGAGCCCATAATCAGATGCACCTTGAAACTAGAGTAAATTGAATTTAAGTACTCAAGACATTTCAGTTCAAACCAGGATATGAGAAATGTCAGTGAGACCAGAGTATTATGTGTGTGTTTAAAAATTATTTTTAAATGATCATTTTTCAGACATTCCTAGAATCATATAATACTAGAACTGGCAGGGACCTTGAGAATTCATCAGTCCAGTCCCCTGCCTTCATGGCAGGACCAATCACCATCTAGATCAGCATTTTTTACACTTGGGTTGCAGGGCCAACAGGGTAAGCCCCTGGCGAGTCCATGCCACTTTGTTTACTTAATGTGTCCAGAGCCATGAAGCCTTGCATCTCCCATTGGCTGCAGTTTGCTGTTTCCAGTCAAGGTATGGGGCTACAGACACATTAAGTAAACAAAGCGGTGCGGGCCTCCCAGAGGATTACTCAGGCAGCCCCGCAACCCAAGTTTGTCTAACATGTTCTTAAATATCTCCAATGATGGGGATTCCACAACCTCCCTGGGCAATTTATTCCAGTGTTTAGCTACCCTGACAGTTAGGAAGTTTTTCCTAGTGTGCAACCTAAACCTCCCTTGCTGCAATTTAAGCCCATTGCTTCTTGTTCTATCATCGGAAATTAAGGAGAACAATTTTTTTCTTCCTCCTTCTTGTAACAATCTTTCAGATACTTGAAAGCTGCTATCATGTCCCCTCTTAGTCTTCTCTTTTCCAAACAAAAACAAAAAAACAAACAAACCTGGGTCTTCCATCATAGATCATGTTTTCTAGACCTTTAATCATTTTAGTTGCTCTTCCCTTGACCTTCTCCAATTTCTCCACATCTTTCCTTAAATGTAGCACCCGGAACTGGACACAATACTCCAGTTGAGGCCTAATCAGTGCAGAATAGAGAGGAAGAGTTATTTCTCATGTCTGGCTCACAACACTCCTATTAATGCATCCCAGAATCATTTTTGTAACAGTGTCACACTGACTCATCTGTACCTTGTGGTCTGCTATGACCCTTAGATCCCTTTCTGCAATATACCTTCCTAGACAGTCGCTTCCCATTCTGTATGCATGAAACTGATTGTTCCTTCCTAAGTGGTATTTACCACATACCATTTCTCCAGTTTATCCTGAACATTTTGAATTATGACTCTCTCCTCGAAGGCACTTGCAACTCCTTCCACCTTAGTATCATTTGCAAACTTTATAAGAGTATTCTCTATGCCATTATCTAAATTGTTAATGAAGATATTGAACAGAACCAGTCCCCAAACGGATTCCTGCAGAACCCCACTTGTTATGCTCTTCCAGCATGACTGTGAACCATTTATAACTACTCTCTGAGAGTGGTTATCCAACCAGTTGTGCACCCACCACATCTAGATTCAAATTTTAATAGCTCAGGAAGATAGAAATAGTTTTGTCCCAGGATAAGGTAGTATCACCTTCAGGAAGTTTGACAATGGAGTGCAACTTCATTCCAATAGGGTTTTCAGAAGAGCTGAATCAATGGGGAGCAATGGGTACAGAGACCGGTTGAATTTTATAATCTGAAAATTCTCCAGCTGACATGAAGCTAATATAGCCAGCTCCCAGTCATCTACCCTCCGAACCCTCTCTGGATAAGATATGCTGAGTATTGCTGTGCTCTGGCAATCCCCAACTTGAAGACAATCCTTTGAAATGGTCTGAAAGGAAGGAACATTTTACCAGGTCAGCTCATTAAGATAGCGGGGAATGAAGTGGGGAATTGCCTTCCCTGAGGAAGATAAGAGTAACCAACATCATTCTTTAAAAGGTGATGAGCATTTCATTCCAGAAACAAATCTAGTATTGTCAACTGTTGTGATTTTATCCACAAGCCTGGTAATATTTGTTTTGTTTTGCTTTTGTACATAAACTGAAGTCATGGTCATTGCATGAGAATCTCAGATTTCAGTGGAAAAACATACATGCACACAAAGTTTACTGCTCTCCTCAATGTGGCAACTGGTATGAAAACATGATTTGAGTGTAACAAAAGAAACCCAATTTTATCATTTTAAAAATCTTATATTAAAGCCAATCTCCTGATCTTTGGGGGGCTCCTAACTCATAATTTATAAACACTTGAGCCTGGCCCAACAGTAATACACAATTATATATGTTTTTACCAAAGAATGAAGAAAGAGTCCAGAGAAAGCATGATTCTTTTACAAGTGCCTCTGAAAGCAAGCAGAGCAGTGTGACCTTGGTATCAGCAAGAGAAAACACATAACCATGAGATGACAAACAATAATAAAAGCTATGTTCAGTTTAAACAGCTAGTCCCATTTACAGCATTTATTGTACTAGCTTGCCTAAGCAACTGGTTTTTGACTTAGCTGTGAAAATATCTAGGACATGGCTGAGCTCCATTCTCACAAAGCTCAGGAAAGCTCAAAGTTAATGGATAAATCAATCAAGATTTCAGTCCAGGGCTTACCAAATTGCAGTCTCAGATGGCAAAAACTAAATTATCTATTGGCATTTTCCAGGCTTGTACAGTATTTCATCCCAAACCTCCCCTGGATAATAGTGGTGAGTTCAAACACATTCCCAAGTGAGCCTAAAGGGGTCTGTTCACCAGATTAATAGTTCTACATTGGATTAATTGAGTGTCTGATGTTACATGGTTGCTGCTGTCATTGTGTCAGACATATTTATTGACACTATTTTGTAACTACGCCAGTTTTAATGACTGCTTGCCATGCACAATGTAACAAATCCACAGCTGCATACCATCAGCCATTAGCAGCACATGTCTGATGAAGTAAAGAATTTAGGACCTTATGATTCATAATGCAGACAGTTGCCACTCAAGCTATAGAAGAAATAGTTGTAGCTGTTCTATTTAGGTTTTAAAGCAGATAACTTGAGGATGAGGAGAGAGGCTCCCCAACCTCTATAGTTACTGTGTGGCCAAGAGCTCCCCAAGACTTTTCACATACCTCCTTCTTCCAGCTATTTCTTCCTGAATTCCCTTCGGTTGTTCTTCTGTACTTGTCCTCCCTGGATACTATCGCTGGGCTGAGATCCCTTAAGATGGTCTCCCCAAATGGCTGCTCCTCCCACTAGGGCTAGAGATCGTCAGTAGTTCTTCCACTGATCCTCATAGCTTTTGGGGGATGGGCCCTTCCAGAAGTTCTCCCACCTGACCTTTCCCTTCTATAGGGGGCCTAGGGCTGCTAGGTGTCCGGTTTTGAACCGGACAGTCCAGTATTTGAGCTTTCTGTTTGGGAAACAAATTGAGAAAATATAAATGAGAAAATATAAATGTCCGGTATTTTCTAAATAAGATGTAGTGTCGATTGTGATGTAATGTCAAGTGTGTCCGGTATTTTTGTTGAAACCATCTGGCATCCCTAAGGGGGCCTGAGATCTCCTCAGGGATCGCTCACTCCCCACCACAGAACTCTGCTCAAGCTCCCCAAAATGGGCTTCTCTCAGCAGCTCTCTGATATTCTGTGGCCCTCCCAGTCTTTTCCTTCCAGGCTCTTTAGCCACAGCTATACTGAACTGTGTAATATCAGGGAAAGCAATAGCTCCTTACTCCCACAAACTGCATGGCTCCCCTCTCCTAATTCATCTAACACATCCCCATTCCAAATCCATTCTGCCTACCATGACTTTCCTCTGTCAGCCCCACCTCTGGTTTGCCCCTGCTGGTGCTCTGACTGCCCACTCCACATTCTGAGAGTGGTCAATTTTCTAATTTGTGAAAATTGGACACCGAGAGCTGGAACCTCCCCACACTCTGCTCCAGCTCTTCCTCCCAAAAGCTCCCCCTCCACCTGCCTTTCCCTGCCAGCTAAGCAAGGATGTAGAAGTGGAGAAGTGAGTGAGGCAGGATATTCGAGGCAGAGCTGGAGTGAGTAACTGGACAGGAGGAGGGAGGGAGAGCCATGATCTGGAGGTGGAGGAGTGACTGGGACAAGATGGTGAGCAGCACCCTGAGGCAGAGCACATAGGAGTCTGAGAAGAGGGACCAGTGAGCCCAGCAACTGGCCTGGTCCTCAAATGACACACACTTTGGGATTCTCTGCCCCTGGGTGCTGGAATCTCTCTCCAACAGAGCCAGCAGCAGCTGTTCTTTCCACCTTCCTGTCACTAGAATGCAAGCGGATGGTTACTCAAGTAAGTGGACTTTGGTGTCCGGTCAGCACTAGTGACCAGATACTGTCAGGTCTGGACTTTCAAAAAATGGACCCCAGGCAACTCTATACATTTCTCCTTAGTGCTAATGGGAAAAGATAAGGGTCACAGGCCCAGGCAGATTGCTGCTCTGCAGGACGTGAGCTCACCAATCCTGTCTGCATACCTCTCCTGCAGAGGGAGGACTGGCTGGTTCACTGCTCCTTCAGCATGCTGGGCTCTAGATATGTCTCCTGAAGGTGCAGGGAAAAGCAACTGCCAGTGGGCTGTGGTGCTTTACAGCATGCCCTGAGCACAGCCGCTGCTTGAGAGGAAAAAGCAAGGGATGCTATAGCCACAGCCTGCTAAATCAGCACAGTGCATGTGTTCTGGGGCTGTCATGGAGAGGAGCAACTAAGGAGTCCAAAGACGGAAATGGTCTTTGGAAGAACAAAGAGTCTACTTTCCCATACTGGGGGAAGGGTGAATTAACAGCTTTTAGTAGAGGGAGGGGCAATGGCAGTGCTCCTCCTACTTTAACTCTTCGTTACCCCGTTTGTAAACCAGCAACTTCTAGGGAGAAATTAATCTTGCTTATTATCAAGGGTCTCAAACTCCCAGCCCATGGGCCATCCACAACTGGAGCACTTCTACAATCCAACCCAGGACTCCTGGTGGGTCATGGGTGGGGGAAGACAGGCCTATCCATTACCAGTCCCCAAGCTCCGTCCTCTCCCACTCTTCCCCCCCATGGTACCCTGTGAGCAAATGCACACACTCCACTTTCCCATGGCTCCTGCCACTGCAGGGAGTATAGGGGGCCTGACCACCGCTGCTGCACAGTGCCAGGTCCCCCTTGGTGACCCCAAAGTCATGTGCTTGGGGACAAGGTGCCAGGAGAGGCGAGGAGTGGGCGGGGCGATGGCAGGAAAGGGTGGGGCTTGAAGGCTGGTAACAGACTTCTCCCTCTACCCCCAGCCTGGGCCAAAATGTGCAGTTGCTCTGGCCAGGGATGGCCTGTGGGCCAAGAGTTTGAGACCCCTGTTTATTAGGATTATGACTAAGGTCCAATAAAGAATGGTGTTCTGTTGTGCAGTGCTAGGGACAACCACAGTGTAGTGGACAGCCCCTGCTCAGAAGAGCTTACAATCCAACTAGATAAGAGACATAGCGTGGGGGAAAGGGTAAAGCACACAAGCAGAGTGAATAATGTTATGTGGCAAAATATCCTATTACATTTTGGGGGGGTTGATGGGGAGTAATTAGGTGATAAGCTAAATGTAAGGAAAAGGGGAGACTGAAAGGAAGGGAATGGAATGGGGAGAAGGCTGCAAAGGGGTCACGTGTGGAGTGATGCTGAACTGAAGAGACTGAGGGAGATGGGTAGGACTGGAGGAGCACAGGGAAGAGAAAAGTCCAGTCAAACACTTGAGCAGACCTGAGGGCAACCAGCAAAAGATAGAGATTCATTTTATGCTGCAGCAACCCATGCACCTAATGGGGAGCTATCTCTTAAAAAAAAACAACCCTGTGGGGGAGGTAGGAGTGAGTTGAGTGTTGCTGGGCAGATTTACCACTCCACTCAGAAGTTTCTGGAGTTGGGTGTGGTAGATTTCTAAGGCCTGTGTGAGCTGGGAGAAGCTGAGGCAGGGTAGGGTTGCCAGGTGTCTGGTTTTGAACTGGACAGTCCAGTATTTGAGCTGTCTGTTCGGCAAACAAATTGAGAAAATATAAATGAGAAAATATAAATGTCCGGTATTTTCTAAATAAGATGTAATGTAGATTGTGATGTAGTGTCAAGTGTGTCCAGTATTTTTTTTGAAACCATCTGGCAACCCTAGGCAGGAGCAGAGAGCTGACTGTTGTCCCTCACTCTTCAGTGGGGTTTCTTTAAGTCTGTTCACTTGTGAGTTAACTGACTAGTTGATCAGTTAGCTGGCTGCCTAGCAGTGATCCACAGCAGAGGAAGAGTCTGCCTGGACTCCAACTGAGGATTTCCTACAAGCAAGTTGGGAGATGGTTCAAACTCAGCATATGGTGCAGATTTAATGATCAGAGGCACAAACTGAGACTTTGGTGAACTAAATTTAAGCTTTTGGGATCTCTCAGTCTCTTCTTATTGTGTTTGTGTGGACTGAACTGTTCAAATTTTATTTTGTTTTCTCTTTACTTATGTTTACTGTGACTGTGGACGTTATCTCTGGGTTATAAAATGGCTGGGATATGTTGTAAGAATTACATTATTTGTTTCTTAAGATTTTATAACGTTATTTATTAAACTCATTTCTTTGGTTTCTTTTGGAACTTGAATGTAGGGAGGCTGACACTCAGCAATCCTTGCTGAAATTCCTTACAGACTGAACTCTGGGTCTCCAGTACTTTCTATGGGAGTGGGGGGGGGGGGGCGGTGTTTAGACACTGAAGAAGGACAGTGAAGTCTAGCCCACCCAAGGTTACGCTGCCTTTTAGATAAAGACCGTATTTCAAATTGACCAAATGTACGGTCACAGCTTCAATAAATGAATTTAGATCTCTCCTTGCATCTTTTTTATTTTACATAAAGAAAACAAAAAAACTAAAGTAAGATATCATAGTCTCCTCCTCCTGATAAGACTGTTCTATATTTGTAAGTATATAAACAGCTATGGTGACAGAAGATCGTGTTCAAGAACGTGCCACTGTTTATGGGTTTTGTGGGCTAACTCATGTAGCTAACAGTCTGCCATGCCCAGTCTTTGTAGAATCTTTGAAAATTCTACCTTAAATCTCTATTAAAGCACTCAACATTGTCCTCAATTTGTTCCCCTTGAAGTTGATGGATTCACATAGCTAATTTTGAAAATTCCACTCAAAGGCATAGTACAGAGAAATGTTACCGTTGTAACCTCCATTGTCAGATATATTGATAATTGTGGTGTTTTTTTATTATTTTTACATTGGATGCCAAGATCAAGGTTCTAATCCTGTGTTCAGTTCACATCAGGTAAAAAAATGAAGTTAGTAGGCCTTCAAATCTACTTACAGAAAGGTGAAGGTGGTGGTGGTGGGGAGAGGAGTCTGTTACCAGTAGAAAGGAAAGCTAGCTGCAAATTTACTTGGAAAATACAATCAGAAATTAATTCAAATATGCTTCAGACTAACTGTATAAATTATTAATCATGTAAACATTATGCAGATCTCACTAGTCCTGACAATAAGAATTTCCAGATGTGTGATTTGCTAATTTGTCAGCCTCCAGACTGCTCAGCAACAAAAGGCTTGCCAGATATTTTTTAGGATTCCCTAAGCATACCATTTTCTGTCTCTAACAATGTTTCACTGTGTCCCTATGGAACATGAAAAAAGCAACAAATTTGCATTTTAGATTACTTTTCTTGGGTCAAACCCTTACATTCTTAATCAGTTTTTACTCAGTTAAAAGTCACATTGAAACTGCTAAATAATATCTGACTTAAAGGGATCAGGATTTTGCCCCTTAGATTTAAAAGCTAAAATTTGAAATCCACTTTTCATGTTATTTTCTCATATATTTAGGGAATGTGCAATAAAAGTTACCCTGATTTTTCTCCATCTCATCATTTAAAGGAAAAAAGATGAGGCAATATTTTGGCACATATACTGAATTTTTAATACTTGGGATGCTTTTTCAAATCGATACGAACAAAAGACAGCCACAGTAATTGGTGTTTATCTGTTTCACACATCTTAATGAAATGTAACACCCACGCCTTCTCCCACTGAAAATTGATGAGAATTTCACCATCAGCATAAGTGGGAACAGGAGCAAACCCTGAGTGTAAATCAGTAGTGACAGATACATATAGACTCCCATTGATGCCTTTATGTTTTGGATACATCCAAACTTGAAACTAAGTGAAAGAAGAAAGTTGTGAAACTGAGATTTCCAAATCCCTGGGTTGCACTAGGGATGTAATAGTGTAGTTGATTAACCAATTAGCAAAAGCTTATAGGTTAATGCTATAGACTACATGCATTTTCCCCTTCCCCCCAAACCAGTACATTTTTTAGCAGGCTGGCCAGCAGCCTGGCTCAGTTCACGGTGGGTGCAGGACCTACCACGCCCCCTCCCGCTGTGGCTCTGCATTTAAAGTGTATTAGGAGCTGGGAGGGCAGGCAGCCCAGCTCAGCTCCAGTTCACGCCAGGCTGGGGAGCTCAGACCCCACTCCCCCGCAGACAGGGGCTGCTGCCACCCTGCACTGCTGCGTCTTTATCAGAGGCAGCAGCACAGGGCAACAAGCAGCTGGTCCAAAAGAAGAGCTGGTTTCTAAACTGGCTCCCCTCACAGACTTGCTCCTACCTGGCACCCCTCGCTGCTGCTGGCTCCGCTCCCAGGGACTAGAGAATAGTTGACTAACAACATTAGCCTCATCACTGTCTACCAGAGCTCGCCGAGCGGCGGTGAGCCCCGCTCGCCAGCCGCGCGGTTCTGCAGATTGCTCTGCGCCAGCTCTTCTGGGATGTAATCTACTCGCCGTGGGCGAGTAGATTACATTGTTTGTCGAGCCCTGCTGTCTACAATAAAATGGTATGGTAACTCTAGGTTAATATTTATTTGAATATGGTGACCACTTTCTGAGAGGGTGGAAAAGTCCTCATGACATATTGGAAGCAGATTTCTACAGGGTATTTAAGAGACTGGTGTTGGGTCTGGTCTTTGAGATTATCTTAATTACAGATATTAGAATGGGAAAATGGGATGAACTAGGGATGTTAAATATCAGTTAATTGAATAGTCAATTAACCTCATGAATTCTTATCGGTTACTCGACTATTCTATACTCCCTTGGGGTGGGGCCAGCAGCCACTCCCAAGGAGTCCCCTGCCACTCCGTGCTGCAGCCTCTGATACAGAGGCAGCAGCGTGGGGTGCCAGGTGGGAGCTGGTCCATGAGGGGAGCCAGTCTGAAAACCAGCTCCCCTCGTGGCCTGGCTGCCTGTTGCCCCATGCTGCTTCCTCTGAAACAGAGGCAGTAGCGCGGAGTGGCAGCAGTCCCTGTCCAAGGAGTAGGGTCTGAACTCTCGGCCCCGGCGCAAGCCGGAATTGAGCTGAGTTGCCTGCCCGCCTGGCTCCTAATACACTTTAAAATCAGAGCCGCAGCAGGGATAGGACCCAGACCCGGCATGAGCCAGAACTGAGCCCAGCTGCTGGCCAGCCTTCTAAAAAAATTTACTGGCAGGGGGAAGGGGAGAAATGCATGTAGTCTATAGCATTAACCCATAGGCTTTTGCTTATCAGTTAATCGACTACACTATTACATCCCTAGGATAAATGTTAAATTAATGGAATTCAGGCCCTGATCTGGCATCATTGTAGTTAACAGGAGATTTACCATTTACTTTAGTGAGTTCAATATCAACTCCTCTCAGAAGAAAGCAAAGTGGGAGATTTAGGAACATCAGTATGGAAGAGTGGTCCAAAGGAACTTAAGCTAATACTCAGGGCGTGTCTACACTAGGAAATTATTTCAAAATAGTGTGTCCAAACTACAGGGAAGTCTCAAAATTAGTCTGAAGCAGACTCTCCTAAATGTGGATGCGCCTACCTCGACTTAGAGCCCCAGGAAGCACTGGGGAGTAATTGAATGACTCTGGGGAGTAGTTATTTCGAAATAGCAGCAGTAGTGCATCCACACTACCACTATTTCAAAGTAACTATTTTGAAATAAGCATTATTTCTAGTGGGAAAACAGGAGTTATTTCAAAATAACCAGCCACTTATTTTGAAATAATGGGCTTGCTAGTGTGAACGCTCTGCTTGTTATTTCCCTTGTAGACCAGGGCTCAGTGTAAGGAGGGCATCTACCTTCTTTAGGCAGTGTTGAAAATCCCAGCATATAATGTTTGCTAGACCTTTCATTTGTAATTGAAACACAAATACAACTTACTTCACTATTCCTTTTCTTTTTATAGACTGAAATGCTCTATTTAATAAAATATTATTTATATTTGACAAATTACAATCAGTTGTTTCTTATTTACAGCTGTGAAATAAATCTTAAAAGAAAACTCAGTGAGAAGTGGTATTTTTGACAAAATGCTTGTGAAGAAGATGTTTGGAGTTCAGTGTTATTTGCTAATTGACAAGATGGTTTCCAACAATGTAACTCTCGCTTAGGTAAATAAACCGTTAGGGGGAAAATCTGAGTCAGAAAAGGCAAATGAGATTCAGCTTCCTTTTGCTGTGGAAGGTCTTGTTTTTACAATGCATAGTAATGGCAAGACTAGATATAAAAGAGAATCTAAAAAAACTTTAGATGGCACTAATCAAGATTCCCCTAATTAGCTTAGCATTTTTTTCTGGGAGAAAGTAACATTTTGGGTTTTTTTAGAGGCTCAAATTGTATTCCACTGATGAAAATAGCAGAAACTTAGGAAGGAAATATATTTTCCTCACTGGCATAATAATTTTAAGCAGGTAAAGATTTAAATGTATCCTTTTTTATTTATTTTCGATTAAGGGTTTGATTTATTTTTACTTTTTAATACAACTATCGCAAAATAAAAAATTAAAAATATACATGTAAAATTACTACCTGTAACATAAAATATAGCTGTAATTTTTGTATGTAATAGCTAAGTTAATAACCTTAATATTCAACTAGAAAATCAGTATTTTACATCTAATGGTGGGGGGAGGACCAGACAATGCAGGGAACAGAAGGGGAAAAAAAGAAAGGAAGGAAGGAAGGAAGTCAAGAGGGAAGAGGAAGGCACAAGAAGACTTGGACTGGAAAAGCGGCTCTCAGGTAGTCCTTATGTCAGTGTTTCCAAAACTGTAGCTCAGATTCCTTCAAACTTCTGCAGTTGATCCCTTTGACAAAAGCTGACCCTTCTTTGGCTGCTAGGTCAGAGAGGTCAGAATTCCACCATTATGTTTTGTGCATTGATTTACTTTTCCACCGCTCTAAAATAATTTGTTGTGTGATCTCAGCTGCTCTCAGAAATCATGAGTGCTATGCTGATGGATCCCAGATGCACTGGTAAGTACCTACGATGTAGTTTTTGACTAATGTTTGATCTTAAGCCCCAAATAATGTTAATTCTAGTGTTAGCTTTTTTCCCACATATGTTTAGTCAGAGGACATTGACACAGGTGTGCAAGTGTGCCCTTATATTTACCAAAGCACCATCATGTATCCAAAGGAAGAGTTTTAATGTTATGAAGTCTGTGTGGTGTCCAATATGTTATAAATCTAATTTTTGTTAAATTAAATGTGAACATAAATCTAGGAAAGCATGTTTTGCATTGTGTAATAAAACTGACCATTGGGGAACCTTTAAAGGATATTCCAGCTGTTTATCTTAGGTTTCAGTAATATCTTCAAGCATAGGCGTGTGCAGCACATTTCATTAGGGTGTGCACCCAGGGAATTTTATTTTTGATTTTTTTTAAAGGCGAACATTTATTGAATACTCAATCATAAAGGACGTGCTGCGAGCGAATGCGGGCTTTCTATACATTTCTACATTTGGCGCTTATTGCATAATACAACAATCCATACTTTAAAACTAACAGAGCATATCATGTGATTAAATTAAAACGCAAAGCCACTTTTTTTTTGAGACATTAGGGTATGCCCTGCGCACGCCTATGTCTTCAAGACTCAAGGAGTCTTTTCATCAACAGCACACATAGACCATTTCCACTATGCCTTTTTGAATTGTCAGGCATGAAAATTGAATCTTCTGTCTACAATGATCTTCTGATGGCCCATACAGTAGGTATCCCTATTTTCCTCAGGGAAAGTGACTGCATTGATTGGTATCTTCTGCTGTAGAAGGGCAATTTCTAAATTCATTTTTACATGTTCTTCAAGATTCTTTTGGTAGTTATAGATCAAATGTTTAATACCTCACTTCCCACTGCTTCAGGCATTCTAGACTTCAGAGGGACACAGAGTGACATTGCTGGAATCTAATTTATAAATTAAGAATTACAGATATTGGTCTTTCTGTTTGGATTGCAGCCATCAGCATTATATTAATATTTACCTGTGAGGGGTAACTCACCACTGGCACCTCCCCATGGCTGGGCATGGTGTGGCAGCTGTCTCCCTTCAGGGGTGTGCTGCTGCAGGTTGCTCTACCTCTGCAGGGCCGTTTCTTCCTGTGGATTAGCCCTTTGGTCTGGTGACTTCAAAGTGTCTCTCCTTCTGGTATAGTCCGTAAACAAAAAGGGAGTTTATACAAATAAACAGAGTAAGTCAGAGAAGGCAGCAACTCCTTCACTGGGTGTATCAAGACAAGACCCTACTCTCCCTCAGGGTAGGGCAGGACAGGACCTTCAGGGAAGTTCCTGCCTTCCCCCTGCACTTTCTCTGGGAGCTGAGGGTTGCAGATTTGTTCTCTTCCCTGATCTGCCCAAAAATGAGTTGTTTTGCTTCCCTTTAACTCCTCCTCCAGCCTATGCATGTCTTCCAGGTGGGGTGGGGTGGAGTTGGCTGAGCCCAGACAAGTTTCTTAACACCTTGCTGTCCAGTGTGGGGTTTGAATACCCCATCACAGTCACCTCTTATTCTATAACTAGAACACTTCTCACTTTTTTTATGCCTTTTTGGTTTTTTGTTAGGCAACGGCAGTCTAGATACTAATAGCCTGAAGGTCTGATTTCAGAGACCTTTTCTGATTGATATTTCTGGGACCAACTGGGGAGCATAAGTTAAGCGAGTCATATATTGGCCAATTCAAGGGAAGTGTCAGAATGAATTGGGGAACATAAATAAATGGTGAGATTTAGATAGTATAGCAGTTTATGGGGTGTTATATCTATGTAAATGAGCACCAGACTCTAGACAAAAGTGCTTCTTAGGACTGTTCTGGGAACATTCTTCTCCCTGGTGCTGCACTTACATAGACTTGGAACTTTACCACAAGTATAGGGCTGTAGTGAACCGTGCTCTGTGATGGAGTCTCTACAAATTTCTTTGGGATTTCATCCTAATTACTGCAAATGATAAAAAGGTTCCCATGCCAGGTTCTCCCACATAATGATTGCAGAGACCATTGTGACAGTGATGCTCTTTCCTTTTCATCTATTTGTCATTTGTAGTGGGGGATGAGAGTTCCAGCTCAGTATACGTTCAGCAGGCAGAAGTGTTTATACAGTTCCCTCAAGAGCCTTTCTATGGAGGAATTATGTGAATTAAATCTTCCCCTACAGTGAGGAAGGATTGCCATGCAAGCTAATTGGATAGTCTGCAACTCCCTGATGTTTATGTGAAGGCTGAGATCTTAAGGGTTTTCTCTTATATGAGCCCCCAACCTCAGCTCCAAGGCATCCATGGCAAAGGCAAGAGATTGCTGAGGTGGGGAGAAAGTGCTTCTTTATAGGCATTGGTCAGGTCTATACACCAATCGGGAGAATAAGATCTGACTCAGTATACACACTAACATGTCTTATGGCAAATACACCTCTGTCAACCAGCTTTTGTGTTAAATACACCTCTGTCAACCAGCCATGAAGGAGTTTGAAATGTAGTCTGAAGTACTGGACAACATATGTGCATGCTGCCATGTGCCCTAGCTGCCTTAAACAGTTTCTCACCTTGGAGAGAAAATATAACTTTAAATCCAGAATGAGGCTTTGCAGTGCATAGAACCTTGCTTGTGGTAATAAGGCCTAGCAAATGATGTGTCCAGGACCATTCCAACAAATTCTATCGTCTGTACTGGAGACAGGATTGACTTGTTTGCATTGATCAGAAGGCCTAACATGAAGAAGGTATTTTGAATTTTGCTTATTCAGGACCCCACCCGTGACTTGGATCGACTCTTTATAAGTCAGTTGTTTCAGCTACAGGAAGCTATGAGCCCTCTGACCTCTAGAGGAAGATTGCTACCACTGCTGTCCACTTGGTAAAAGCAGATGGGGCATATGAGAGACCAAAGGGGATGACTGTGAACTGATGATGGCAACCACTGACAGTAAATGTCAGAAATTTTCTGCGACTGTGATGAACAGCCATGTGAAAGTAGACATCCCTTAAGTTGAGAGCAGCATACCAGTCCCCCAGCTCCAGGGAAGGAATAATGGAAGCTATCATGACTATCTGGAATTCTAATTTTTTCAGGGACTTGTTTAGCTGCCTTATGTTTAAAATAGGCCTGAGATCCTCTTTTGTCTTTGGGATCAGGAAGTACAGGAAGAGAACCCTATTATCCCTGAACAAAGAGGAGACCTCCTCTATAGTTCCTACAAGGAGAGGTGATTGTTTCTCTTGCAGTAATACTGACTGTGAGAGAAGCCCCTGAAGAGGGGCAAGATGTAAAAATAAAATGGAGTGCATATCCCACTTCCATTATGCTTACAGCCCACCAATCGGTTGTCATGTGGACTCAAGCACAATGGAAGAAGGTAGTTTGTAAAAACGTAATCAGAAAAAGATGGCACTTTTGGAACTGGTAGACTGCCCTCAGAATGAGCTCTTGGAAGTTGCTGCCTGTCTTCATGAGCCAGCAACTGTGAATGCAATGGATGGTCATGGTCACCATTTGTAGCTGCTATCCCTTCTTGCTGGCATGTTTTGGGATTAAGATGCAACCCCCTGAAAATGCTGGACTGATGAGGACAGAACATCTTCCGTTTCACTGCTGGGATGTAAATGCCCAGGGATTTCTGGGATGCCCTAGTCTTTGAGATTATTCTGAGTTTCATCCATTTTTTCTGAGAAACCCAGTGGATCTTCAAAAAAAATAAGTCCTGAACTGCCTGTTGCACCTGTGAAAGGAGGCCAGCAGAGTATGATAACATGAGCCGTGCTGCAGACTGCATCAAGACACACCTGCAGAACCATTTTGTCAACCAATTTGCCTTCCTCTATTAAAGTCTGGCACTCCTTGCCTTCCTCTATTAAAAATGGTCAGTAATGGAGAATACACCAGAACCCTTGGCAAATTGTTCTAAAGGGTAATTACCTTCATTGTTAAAAAATGTACATTTTATTTACAATCTGAACTTGTGTAGCTTCAACATCCAATCATTTGACCATGTTATACCTTTCTCTGTTAGACTAAAGACTGTGCTTTCTCTCCTAGACTGTGCTAATATTTAAGAGTTTTGGAGACTCTTAAAACTCAGAGGAACATTCAAGAGTAGGAACCAGAAAGACCCTGGTGCATCTATTCTGCAGGGCTTAACTCAAAATAAGCTAGGCAAATTGAGCTACGTCAATTGCGTAGCTTATTTCAAAATAGCCTATTTAGAAATTAGGAGCATCTACACAGCACTTATTTCAAAATAGAGCACTCTTCCTCCAACTTCCCTTACTCCTCGTACAATGAGGGTTACGGGAGTTGGAGTAAGAAGTTCTCCAGCTTGACAGTATTTTTACATTATTTCAAAATAACTGCGGCGGGAGTGTAGATGTGGACTAAGTTATTTTGAAATAATGCTAGTTATTTTGAAATAATGTGTAGATGTACCCTCAAGAAGATTCAAAAGGGGTGCAGTGAACCACAGATTCAGAAGTGAGGAAAACATCAGTATGAGAAAAGAGGTGTAAGAACGTAAGATTCAGTTTGTGCAGATATTTGTCATTTTTGTTAAATAGTAATCCCAAACTCAAGTTGTCTTTAGGGATCAACTTTAGGGATTTTGGATTGCACAAAGAGAGGTATTATTAGACTGTATGATTGACAAAGTTTGTTCCATCTGTCATTTCTGACATGGTAGGCAATATGACTTTTCCATACTCCATGGGTGAGACTATCAATACTTCTAGAACAGAGCATACAGTTCTGGGGTTCTCACTGGAGAGAAGTCAAAAAATAAGAAAAAAAAATCACATCAGAGAAAGCAAAATTACTGTTTTAAAACATTTATAGTTTTCTATATTTTCTTTTGAAATCTTGGTAATAGCAATAGATCAATTATTTTCACTAAACCAGAAGTTATATTTAATGATAATTCTAGGACACGTACAGATCAAATCTTCTGAAATGGCATCATTTGTGAAATCCAAAAAGGTCATGGCAAGTGTTGATAAATTTCTAAAAGCACAATGTCAGAGACATTTTATTACTGATGTGGGTGCAGGTTATTCTGCTGCCCATTAACTCCTTTCCTGATTTGATCTTTTTTAACATTTATTACTTAACTAAAGTACTTTCCTAATAATATACATTTAGTCTTTCACAGTTCCCATCTTTATTGTTATTCTCATATATATTACAATCATTGCTGCAGTCAGTGACAGACTGCCGAAACAACTTATCTATGAATAGGAAAGAAAACAGCCTATAGAGTTTTAAATGTAGTTGATGAAGAAAAGTCTCAGAGGGGTAGCTGTGTCAGTCCGTATCTGCAGAAAACCAAGGAGTCCTGTGGCACCTTAGAGACAAACCCCTGGTCTACACTGGGGATAAGTTTGAATTAAGATATGCAACTTAATTCAACAAACTTAATGCAACAAAGAATGCCCTCTTTGTTTGAAATAGTGTGTCTTCACTAGACCCGCAAATTCGAATCCCGGAAGATTGACTGTGGCTGCTTCAATCTTATCGTAGTGTAGACATGGATTAACAGATTTACTAGGGCATAAGCTTTTGGGGGTAAATCCCACTTCATTTTATGAATAGGAATGGAGGTTACAGAGGTAGAGGTATATATAGTGTGTTAATGAGACTCATTATACCCTTGCTTCTGTAACTTCCACTCCAATTCATCTGATGAAGTGGGTTTTACCCAGGAAAGCTTATGTCCTAATAAACCTGTTAGTCTCTAAGATGCCACAGGACTCCTTGTTGTTTTTGATGAAAAAATTATGCATGCTTGTAGAATTTGAGCAGCTGTATGTAAGAGAACAGAGAACTTTACCCACTGAAGCCATTTTTAAAAGCTGCAGTTTTATTTTACTAAATTAACTATGTTAAAAACAAATCTGTGTCTAGTGTGGAATTTCACTGCATTAAGTGTTACAATACTTTAGTTTTCATTACAAGCAGGAGAATGCATGTAGAACATGTGTTAGGAAATGAAACAATAAATTAGAATATAATTTACAAAAGCAAAACATAATAATAAAGTAACAGTGTACCACATTAATACTGAGTATAAAATAATAAGCAACTAATCACAATAATACAAAGGTTTCTTCAGTCTGTATTATTAAGGATATCTATGTGACATTCACTCCATTAACAAAGTTCCTAATGAAATGGATTGTTTCTGGGTGTATACACCTTGAGGGTTTTATTTATAGATTTTTTTTCCTTTTAGTTTAATCTACTTCAGTTGGTGATAGTGCTGAATCAAAGGATTGGCACCAGATTGCTCTGTGTATTTAGAACTCTACTATTTGATTCTAGGCCTGTCATCATTATATAGCCTATACAAATAGTCCTATTGTTACTACTTAAGAATATAACATTATTTAGCTTAGCTTACATAGGTGGCTACAGTGTAGCAGCAGCAATGAACTTTGCTGGGGAAAACACTGATTTTTTTAAAATTCTTTCAATTTTGTTTTATTTTTAGTCTGAAGTGTTGCTTAGTTAGTAAATTCAAATACATTCTGGTGTTTTGTTCCCTTTAACAATGCAATTCAGTGTTGCTTCAGGGAATTCCTTAAATTTCCAATCTCAGTGCTGTTTTAAATTGCAGAGTAAACATTGGATTCCCTAGTCCTCTAGCACCAGTGAATGAGCAAAATGTATCTATGGAAACACTCCTTGCAACTTTAATGTCCTAAGGGAGGTAAAAAAAAGGTTAATTTTGAATACATTTTTTAAAAAAAACCTCTTGTTAATCAAACAGACGCATTAGCTAATAGACACAATTATGTCCTAGAGAAAACCAGAACCTGATATAAAAAAACCTCTTGCTTAAAGAATGCCACAAGACCTTTCCCTTTTATCATATTTTTGACTTAGTCAAGACATGCTAGCACCAAGTTATTATTTCAATACGATGTAGAAAACTCATTCATTCATTAACTAAGGGCTATAACACTCTCCCTGTCCACATATGCAACTCCCAGTTTTTATTATTCATTTATTTAGTGACACTCACTGACAGTAGGAGTTGTATATATGGGAACTGAGAGCAGCATATGGCCATATGTGAGTAAAGTCATGCTTACTGGAAATGGATTACACTGGTCACATGTGTAAGGAAGTGAAAAACACTGTCAAGAGGTAGCAGATGACAGGAGTTTGATGGTTCTGAATAAGTGGGCTACATAAAATCCCATATATAGATTGTCAACATGTTTCATAGTACAAGAGTCCTTTTTCCTTGTTAATTCACATTAGTAAATACTGTGCAACACATCTGGCTTATTATTTGTTAAATACATTGCTATTTAGGTTTCATGTGATTTATTTAACTTACTTGTTTCATTGAAGGAGTACTTTTTTTTTTAAAAGTGCCATTTGATTTTTAGTGTTAACACAAGGTGTTCTTCACATAATTGTAATTGCACTACAACAAAGGAGGCATAGTGAGTCACAAAAGCACATTCATTAAGAACCTGCTGCAAACTGCAAATGTTCAAGTACAATATATTAACATCAACAAGTACCCACTTTCCTTATCTCCTTGTTGAACCTTCTATCAAGAGGGGAAGGGGAAGAGGAATATGACATTAAGCTTTAGTCATGCTAAATTCTGGATCTGACTTGCCAAGTAGTTTGATTTCACATTTAAATGCAATTCAGAGTATTATTAAAACTAGTATTCAGTGAATATTAAAATTATGATAATATAACCAAAAAGTCCCCATAAGTCTTTTATTCTTTGGTTGTAATCCTTGCCCACTCTGTTATGGTCTTCACACCTGTGCATTGAAATGCTCTTTTTCTCATAATTAAATCCCTTCTACTGTATCAAAGAAGGAAACATATGAAACCCACTCTACGTGTCAGCAAAGTTTGCAAAGAGTCCGCATTATTATTATACATTAATAATATCTTTTGCACTGGAACTTTTTGGTGATTGTGAATAGGGAGTAACATGTAAAATGCAACTAGATGCCTTTCTGTGGTTAGTGATGTAAACAATAGTGAACTGGAGTCATAAAATGTAAGCCTATACAGTAGTAGTGAAGTACGCAGCCCTATGGTCTTCACCACTATTAAAGTCTGAGTTCTCCATGATACTGAAATGTTTTCCTCTTTTAGTGGACATCTCAGTGTCATTTGTACAATGGCAAAATGGCTATTTACCTGTAGCACAGATTTATTAGCACACCTGTATTTCACGTACACCTGCAATAATTGTTGCACCTCTTAAAATTAAGTTCCTCATGGTTGTTTTGTTTAGTTTAGTTTCATATATGGCTCACAGCAGTGTTCAGCAAATATGGATTACTCCTACTGGAATTAGATGGAATGAAGGAAAAATGCATTTTTTTAAACTTCAGATTTATAATTGCTCCTTAAATAACATTTCCAAGCCCATTTTATAATTTAAATTGTGATGCTGTGTAATGAGATAAAAGTTAATAGTTTTAAGCTATGACTTAAGATTTTTTGTTTCTTCTTTACTTCCATAGTAGACCAAGTCATAACAGCTACATTTTAAACAGTTTTAAATATAAATGGATTCAGTGTCATTGCTAAGTCCATAATAAAAATTACTTTAATGGTCCAAGGAGGTAAACAAACTATTGGATTCAGTCAAAAGAACACAAATGTTCCACAGTAAGCTATTCTATGTGTGTTGTGTGGATCTCTCCAATTTGGCATGCCCTCCTTATACTGTGTCCAGCACTTTGGATGAATAAATCCCACTTCACAGAAGTTAAAATAATATTGAAATCCTGTCAGCTGGGGCTGACCAGTGGTTACGTTTTCCACAGGGTAATGCATTTGCAAGGACCTCAATCCCATTCCGCTGGGTGGCTCTCTTTGACTGACACATTTCCACAATGATATAACAAGGCACTCTCTCTTGCTTCTGTGGGTCAGTGTCCTTGGCAGGTCTTACAGCACATCTGTCTGAAGTATGCTCGGCTGCAGAACTTGAACTTCAGCACCAGTGGGCAATAAGCCACTTTGTTCACATCTTTGCACTCTGATGATTGAAGGTATAAAAGGGAAAATATTAGACAAATTAAAAAGGTACAAAAGGAAAGCCAGTTGTGATTTCGCATTCTTCTGTTTTCTCTATTCACCTTGCTCTTTGTGTAACTGTTTTTCTAGTAGAGTTTATCAGATACAGTATATTTTTAAAAGTAATCAAAATATTTTCAGGTCTTCTCTCCCAGATGTTTATAAGTATACCCACTTAGTATTGAAAGAATTACCATTTGTTGGGATAAGTGATCATTTTAGACAGCTAAGAAATATGAGTAATTGTTCTTATAATATTTTTATAGCTTCTTTCTCAGGAGTTATTTTGTCAGTGAAAGCTTATCCAAAATCTAGCTTGAGTTGCCTTGTTTGTTACTATGGCTATGCATTTAAAAGACATCCTGAAGTAGAACATGCATAACAACAGTAACAAGGAAAATTAACAGTATTTGTAAAGGTATTAGCAGTGTGAGTTTACTGACTGTACAACACAGCATGGCACTGTCAGTTTCACTGTAGAGAGACACAAGCCATTTCTATACCTATAACTCACAGTTATTTAACGGTGTTTCTTTCTGAGGTTTAGATTCACAAAAGGAGTTAGGTGCCTAACTGCCACTTTATATGGTTAAATCCCAGAATCAGGCCTCACTAGTATTCACAAAATCCCAGTCAGCTATGGCTGAAACCTGCTTGGCACTTAGATTTCTGCACTAAAATTTCCCTATGTTTCCATGCCTAAGTTTTTACCTCTGCACATGCACACCACTGCCTCACTTGAGGGATGCAGATGCCTAAGCCCCAGAGTAATGTACAAACTGGGGAAATAGAAGTTTTACTCCAGACTTTGGCCAAAAACTTCACCCCCTGTATAGAAAGATGGTATATATGTCTACAGAGGAAAGCCAAACCTCACAAGTCCACATTGAAAAAATATAAGGGGGATGGGAAAGAGTCTGATTTGATTTTCCTGCAGTAAGTTAGTCTAAAAAAAGCTATAACTTCTTGATCTCACATAATACTATTTGATACTGTCCTCTCCCTACACTCCTAAAATGGAAACAGCCACACACAAAAAGTAAGAAAAGTGAGTAAAGAGACAAGGGAATTATCAAGATTTTGAACCCTTTGTGTGTTACATTATTGACTTAGGCCCAGACCCTTATATATATTTGGGCTTCCAACTTGCTCTGAAATCAGTGCAATTTAGGAGCCTAAATACCTTTGAAGATCTGAGCATTCATGATCAGGAATTGGATCTCATCATTGTTTCACAAATATTTTTTGTGTAATTATTTCCAAGGTTTTACAATTTTTTTAATGCTTACATTAGAGGGGGGCTTTAAGGAGGGAAGGAACAGACAGATCTGTGGGAACTGAAGTGCAGCTGCTGACAAAGAATAATTTTATCTATTAGCAGCTGCACAGGAGACAGGTTCAAGTAAAGGATTGCTCCCAAAAGAGACACAAGTGTCCTCAACTATATGCGGGCCATCTGTTTAAGGAATGGATTCTATAGGAAAAATGACAGTTAATGGTGTTTTAAAGATAAAAAAGAAAATAGGCCATCCCAACTTTAAGAAAAAGTGGAAGATCAGACACAATATCCAAATGAAATCAGAATATTGCTTTTAGTTAAACATGTGCAACCCCATCAATAACTGATGATATCAAGAAGGCTGGGACATTTAATACCTATTTTGCTTCAGTCTTCACTAACAAGTTTAATGGTAACCAGATACTCAACAAAATTAATATTAACAACAAGAAGGACAGAACACAAGCCAAAATAGGAAAAGAACAGGTTAAAGAATATTTAGACAAAGTAAGATGTATCCAAGTTGGCAGGGCCTGATGTAATTCAGTCTAGGTTATTTAAGGAAATAGTGGAAGCTATCTCGGAACTGTTACCAATTATCTTTGAGAACTCACGGATTGTATGTGATGTCTCAGAGGCCTGGGAAAGTGTAAACAATCAATTTGTAAGCACCTAGAGGATAACAGGGTTATAAGAATACTGAGCATACATTTGTTGAGAACAAACCATGCCAAAACAACCTATTTTCCTTTTTTTTATTAGATTACTAGCCTAGTGGATAGGGGGAAAGCAGTAGATGTGATCTATTTTGATTTTAGTGAGGCTTTGGACACTGTTCCACACAACCTTGACATACGCAAACTAGGGAAACGTAGTCCAGATGAAATTACTAAAAGGTAGGTGCATTACTAGTTGAAAGAGTATATTCAAAGAGTAGATAGCAGTAGATTTGTTTTCTCTCCAATTGGGAGAGCACATGTGAGTGTGGGGAGGGCATCTCACAGGGGTCAGTGCTGGGTTGGTGCTATTTATAATTTTTCTTAATGACTTGTATAATGGATTGTAGAGTATGCTTCTAAATTTGTAGATGACCCCAGGCTGGGAGAGGCTAGATGACAATTCAAAATTCATTTGACAATTTAGAGATTTGATCTAAAATCAACAAGATGAAAATCAATAAATACAAGTGCAAAGCACTTCACTTAGAAAGGAAAAATCAAATGCACGATTACAAAAAGGGGAATAATTGGCTAGGTGGTAGTTTGCTGAAAAGACTCTGCGGTGCTTAGTGGATCACAAATTGAATATGAATGAAACAATGTGATGCAGATGCAAAAAAGCCTAAAAACTAATAGGAATTTTAGAAATAATAGGTAATTTTCCTGCATTATTAGGCACTGGAAACGCCTCAGCTAGCATATTGTATCCATTTTAGGCAGCACACTTTAGGGAAGATGTGGATGAATTGGCAAGAGTCCAAAGAGAGCAACAAAAATGATCAAGGATTTAGAAAGCCTGATCTATGATGAAAGGTTAAAACAACTGTGCATATTTCGTCTTGAGAAAGACTGGGAGGAAATGTAATAATAATCTTCAAATATGTGAAGGGTTGTCACAAAGAGGGTGGCAATCAATTGTTCTCTACATCCATTGAAGGTGGGACTTTGGAAGCTGCTCAGAGCTATTGTTTAAAAAACAGTTTTGAAAGAGATACATGATTGATGAAATAGTCTCTTTTACATGGGTTATAGGGAAGAGGTTTAACAGAGACATTCTTATTCCTTGTGGGAGCAATATCCACAGAAGAGTGCGTTACTCTCCTTGTGCAGTAACTGAAGTTCTTCGAGGTGGTTGTCCCTGTGGGTGTTCCACTTAAGTGTTTTGAGTGTCACTGTGCTTCTAGTCGGAGAATTAAGATAGCAGTGCCCTCAGTAGGCTGCACACACAGGGCAGCCAGCGTGCGCTATTAGAAGTGGCTACACTGCATATGCAGCTAACAGACTCTTCAATTCCTTCTCTGCCCCAGAATGAGATGTTCTGAAGCAGAGGGGAGGATATGTGGGTGGTGGAGCATTCACAAGGAGAACCATCTTGAAGAACCTCAGTTACTGCACGAGGTGAGTAACCCTCTCTTCTCTAAAGAGTGCCCATGTGGGTGCTCCACCTAACTGATTATGAAGCAGTAGCTTGGTGGAGGGAACTTTGGTATATCTTCCTTAACTGTTGACTGAACTGTGTGTCGGAGGTTGAGTAAGTCTCTAAAGCATAATGTTTTGTGAAAGTGTGTGTGGACACCCAGATGACAGTTCTGTAGATGTTATAGGATGTTCTTAAGGAAAGCCATAGATATCTAGTTTATATCTACAGCATCCATATCCATAGTTTTTGTGTCTTTTTGCTAGTTGTTCTTCAAATTCTATTTCAGCCTGACTAATTATACTGCACTTGCCAGCATTTATGCTCCTTTCTGTCTTCCTCAGTAGGATTTGGCATCCATTTTTTGAAGCACGTCTTTTTGCGTCTAACTGCCTGTTTTACTCTTGTTTAACCCTGGTGGCATTTTTACTCTTTTTTTTTCTTGTATTATTTGGGGTATACATTTTCTCTGAGTCTGTATTATGGTATTTTATATAATTTCTATGCAGCTTGCAGGCATTTCTCTCTTGTTCCTTTTAATTTCTGTTGAATTAGCTTCCTCACTTTTTTGTAATTCCCCTTTTAAAGTTAAATGCTGCTATGGTGAATTTCCTCCTACAGGTTATGTTAAATTCGATGATTATGATTTCCATTGACAACTAGTTCAGCTATATTCACTGCTTGGAACAGATCCTGTGCTACACATAGGACTAAATCAAGAATTGTCACTCCCGGACTATGCTTCAAGAAACATTCATTAATGGTGTTTAGAAATGTCATCTCTGCAATCTGTCCTGAGGTGACATGTACCCACTCACTATGGAGATAGTTATTACATTTCCCCATTATTATAGGATTTTCTGTTTTTGTAGCCTCCCTAATGTCCCTCAGCATTCAAATCACCATCACCTCTTATATGCCATGTCAGTCCCAGAATATTAGAAAGATATGGTGGTCAGGTAGTTACTAAAATATTCCTACGGATATGTTCTTATTATTCAAGCATGGAATTTCTATACATAAATGTTCTGTGGAACAGTATGATTTATTTAATATTTTTACTATATTTGACTCTTTGCTTTCTTTTACATATAATGCCAATTCCCCACCAGCACCATATACTGTCTATATATTTTATATGTTGCTATTACTGTGTCCCATTGATTATCATCATTCCATCATCAAGTTTCTGTTATGCCTATTGTATCAATATCCTCACTGAATACTATGCACTCAAGTTCACCCATCTTAGTACTTAGACTTCTAACATTCATATACAAGCACTTATAAAAAAATGTCAGTATTTACAGTCTATACTCATTCATAAGCTGACTATTTTTGGAAAAAAATCCTTCTGTGAAGTGCTGGGGTCGGCTTATGAATGGGTTCTGGGTTATTCCCGAGCCACATTAAGCAATGCCTGAGCCATTTGCTAGTTCTGCAGCTGGGAGAACGGTTTAATTTAAATTATTAAACAGATTAATCATTTTAACTTTCTCATGTTAGTTTACCAAACTTCATTTTAAATAAAGTAAAATATTATGTCCAACACAAAAGGCTTCAATATTTTCTTTATTTATGGCAGGGGTGGGGAACCTTTTTTGAGTTGGGGGTCACTGACCCACAGAAAAATCAGTTGGGGACAATACAAGTGAGAAGCAAAAGAACTCCTCCAAAAAATCCCAACCCTCACTGATGTGGCCCCCAACTGAGACACTTCATTCCTCTGTGCTCCAGCCCCCATGGGGTGAGGGGAGGGGAAGGACTGAGGTTCAGGGCTTCCCATAGGCCAGATTTACTTTTCTGGGGTTCTGGAGTTAGAGGATTTTGTGGATCCCCTTAGGCTCTGGGCTGGGAACAAAAATGAGGAGTACAACATGCAGGACAGAGCTCCCAGGAAGTGGGATAGGGATGCAGGAATGGGTGAGGAGGGCTGGGTCTGGAAGGGAGTTTGGCAGCTAGAGAGGGTGAGGAGTGGGGGCATGAGAGGGGGCTTGGAGGCAAGAGGGGGAGTGACACAGAAAAGGTGAGAGGGTGAGAACGCAGCCAAATAGCTAGTTGGGGAGGGAGGGAAAGAAGTGGGGAGTAATGGAAAGTGCAGCTTCTGCAAAATAATATTGTATCCCCATCTCACATCTTCCCTCTGCTCCAGCCTTGCTTCCCTCAGCCCCACGATCCTCTCCAGCCTGATCCCCTGCATCGCCACATGCCCCTCAGTGCAACCCCTGCCCCTTCCCATCCTGCCCCCACATCCCTGTGCCCCCAGCAGTCACCAGCATGATAGCAGCGCTGAGGCAAGGAGAGGCGGGTTGGAGAAGAGTCTCTTCCCTGCCCAGACCAGCACTTTGCCTACAGGCTGCATCTCCTGGAGTGGAGCAGGTGGACCCAGAGGTGCCCAGGGTTGGCTCCAGCCCAGATGGACACAGAGGGGTGCTGGGAAGGAGCTCCCCAACCCTGCACAAAGCCCACGGGAAGTAGCTCAGGCCCCGGCTCACCACGTACACCGGCCACCTAGTCCTGGCTCTGCAGAGCAGGCCCAGCCCCGGCCCCTCCTGAAGCAGGAAGCCTGTAGCTGGGATGGGGGTATTAACCCCTTAGCTCCCGGCAGCTGCACCCCTAGGCCGGGCAGGGGCAGCTCCAGGGACATGCAGTCACTCCTCTCCCGGCCCTCCGCCCTCCCAGCAGGGAGCTGGAACTATTGCTCCAGCCTGAAGCTGCTTGGCTAAGGCTGGAGCCACAGCAGGGCTCCCTGATGCACAGGGGAGGGGAGGGCTGAGCTCCCACCCTGCATACCATGGGAAGTCAACTCACATGCCGCTTATGGCATGTGTGCTGGGAGTTGCCGACCCCTGCCTTAGAGACTAACAAAAAATGTAGAAAAGCTTAAGAGGAGTAGCCGAGTTAGTCTGTAACTGGAAAAACTTAAAACACAACAAATAGTCTAGTAGCACCTTAAAGACTAACAAAACATATGGGCTGTGTCTACACTGGGCCACTTATTCTGGAAAATCAGCCACTTTTCCGGAATAAGCTGCGAGCTGTCTACACTGGCCCCTTGAATTTCCGGAAAAGCACTGACGATCTACTGTAAGAAATCAGCTGCTTTTCTGGAAAAACTATGCTGCTCCCGCTCGGCAAAGTCCTTTTTCCGGAAAACTGTTCCGGAAAAGGGCCAGTGTAGACAGCACAGTAGTGTTTTCCGCAAAAAAGCCCCGATCGCGAGAATGACCATCGGGGCTTTTTTCCGAGCGCGCGTCTACATTGGCCACGGACGCTTTTCCGGAAAAAGGGCTTTTCTGGAAAAGCATCCTGCCAATGTAGACGCTCTTTTTCCGGAAATACTTATAACGGAAAACTGTTCCGTTTTAAGCATTTCCGGAAATTCATGCCAGTGTAGACATAGCCGTAGTCTTTTGTGCCCATGAAAGCTCATGATAGCATCTACATTTTTTGTTAGTCTGTAAAGTGCTGCAAGACTATTTGTTGTTTTTTACTAATAACACTTAACACTTTAAATATTAGCTTCCCGGCAGCCAGCAAATCCTTCAGTCTGCCTCCCCATCCCTTTCTTCCTGTGGCTAAAGCTCAATGTTAAAGTGTAAAGTGCTAAAACCTCAGCTGAAAGCCTCTTTGCTGAGGCTGACCCTGAGGAGCTGAAATTGGACGTCTGTACTTTGGATTTGGCTTATAAATGGGTCAGTGACGTTTTACCATTTTTTCTCTGTGAGTTTGGGGGGTTAGCTTATAAATGAACGGTCTTATGTTCGAGTATATATGGTAGTTGTCTGCCTTCATGTGATGTGATGAATGGGACTCTTTTTAGTTTGACTGTTTCTCTTGAGCTCTAACCTCTAATTCCTCCATTTCTATCTTCTCCTCTTTATTAGGTCACAGAGTATCCCCTTTAATAAAACTGCCCCTACAGGATATGTCTGTACAAATCCACTACTCCTCTGTATCTGTCAGCTTTTCCACAGCCACTACTTTAAAAACTCTATAAGCTTTTGAATTTTACATGCCAGCAAGCTGATTCAATTCTGGTTATGTAGAGTAACATTTATTTTGCCTTCAGCTTTGTGGCAGGTGTATAACCAAAACTCATTTTTTCTTGTTTAGAAAGTAAATAATATTATTTAAAAAGAAATGTTAACATGTCTCACTAAGAGCAGCTGGAATTGCCTGCTTAGCTCAGTCTAATGGAAAATGGTTGATCTTTATGAGAAGAAAAGATTTTATGTAATAAAAGCCTGAGATTAGTTATGATCTTTAGGATTAGTAAATTCTTGAAATCCTAAAAGCTTTGTGTCACCACCAGCATGTTAAAATACTTTGCCTGACTATTTACTTCAAGGGTGACATTATAGTAACAAAAGCAATTTGGCCATGTAGACTAAATGGATAGGGGCCATTTAATCTAGTAATTCAAAAATTTCAGCTTGTATTATATTTAAGAGGATTGTGTTAAAGGCCAAAAGGGATAAGCAGAAAATGTTCTGTAAGTCCACATTCTGAGACAAAGCACATATTCAGTATTTAACTATAGATATCAGACACGTATCTATACAGATATATTTGTAATTAATTGACAAAATGAGAGAGAAAGCAGTTGTTTTACAGTCAAACTCTAGTTGTCTATTTTTGAAATTTTGGATCTTTAATGTTTCATAATTTAGGGCCAAATTGTGCTCACAGGTATACGGCTACATACTCCTAATAACTTCAGGAGGATGCATAGTAGGTACTGCTTACCCTTTTTGAATCAATGTACATTGTGATCCACACCAGCTAATATAAACTGGCTCTAACTGCATCTATAACAATTGTCCTTAACTGCCTTCATATGTCTCCAACCTCCACTGAATATTTTCATTGTGTCCCAAGGACAAAAATGTGAACCTTAGTGGCAATCTAACTTTTAAAACTGTTACTTAAGATAAACATTAAAAAGACAATTGTCCTCATTAGAAGAACTTATGCCAGCTCTTTCTCTTCTTTGTTGTTCTTAGAACATGGTATTCTTTTCAGTAATCACAGTGTTACTAAATAACAGCAAAACCCTTTAGTCTGGAAAGAGGTGACAAGTAGGAAATAAATCATACTCACTAATAAATACTTTTTTACACTACTTCCTCTTGACAAAATACAACTTTTTTCCAGCTAATTAATAGTTAGCTCTTGATTTATAAAAGTGCAGGATTTATTTTATACAACCATCTTCACTGATAATAGATAGCCAAGAATAAAAGATGTAATATTATCTGAATGGGAGTTAAAAATATCAAGATTAAAAGAATTAAAAAATATCTAAAAGGGTGTCATAAGGAGGAGGGAGAAAACTTGTTCATCTTGGCCTCTGAGGATAGAACAAGAAGCAATGGGCTTAAACTGCAGCAAGGGAGGTTTAGGTTGGACATTAGGAAAAAGTTCCTAACTGTCAGGGTAGTCAGACACTGGAATAAATTGCCCTGGGAGGTTGTGGAATCTCCATCTCTGGAGATATTTAAGAGTAGGTTAGATAAATGTCTATCAGCGATGGTCTAGACAGTATTTGGTCCTGCCATGAGGGCAGGGGACTGGACTCGATGACCTCTCGAAGTCCCTTCCAGTCCTAGTATTCTATGATTCTATGATTCTAAGATAACAAAGGGAAAGTCTTTCAATCAACAACATTAAGCTATAAGCTTCCACGTGAAATCAGAAGTTCTAAGAGATTAAATAAAATGCCCATCTAAATTCACACTACATTGTTTCACTTATCTAATTGAAATCTCCATCTGACAAGTTTTCGTGTTAATTTTCAATTTATGGAGTCCATCTATTAGCAATCCTTATTGTGCTACAAGTATTAAGGTAAATGTGAGCAATGTTGCAGTTATATAGTTAAAATCTGAATCCAAAACAGGAAAGACTTTACAATAAATTTGTGCCTTCTGCATTATGAAGTAGAATACAGGACAACATTTTGATGGTAAACTCTAACAGGACAGTAGATTTCCAACCTTTCAATTTTGTGAGAAGACACAAGTAAATCATATTTGATGTTGTATTTCATATTACACACAAAATAATGTTAAAAGATAATGATTAAGGTTGCAAAGTCAAGGACTCAGAAGTGAGGCAATGCCAGAGTTAAGGTTTACGAGGCAACTTGACTTTGGAAACTTAATGTAGTTCCTGTGGAAAGAAGAGCAAATATGGCAGGTGACCAGCTAGCGTTGCTTATGGGAACTCACCATTAATTACATAATTATGCCCAAGCCATTTTACTAGAGCTGCAGCTAGGGAGAATGGTTTTATCTAAATTATTAAACAGATTAAGTGTTTTAACTTTCTCATGTTAGTTTATCAAACTTCATTTAAAATAAAGTAAAATATTAATTCATGTCCAACACAAAAGGTTTCAATGTTTTCTTTATTTATGGCATAGATGGGGAATGGAAGGTTACTCACCAGGAGCAGAAACTGGAGTTCTTCAAGATGATTGTCCCCGTGGGTGCTCCACCTTCAGTGCATCAGTGCCGTTGCGCTCTTGATCAGAGATTTGTGATAGCAGTGCTCTGTGGCCGACTGTGCGTGCAGAATGCTGGTGTGTGCAATCTGGAATGACTACTGTGCACACGCAGCCAGCCACCACCTCAGTTCCTTCTCTGAGCTGGATGTGCTGGAGTCTGAAGCAGAGGGGAGGAGGATGGGAGGTGGAGCACCCATAGGGACAACGATCTTAAAGAACACCAGTTACTGCATCTTGTAACCATGAGGATTTGGACTGTTCTGTTGTATATCACGGGGAGAAAGTGTATGCATGCCTTTCATACCGTCCTTTGTTCTAATAGGTTGATGTGTTGCCTGGACTCATCCTGAGTCCATTGGCCCTGGACTACTCTGTGGCTGAGGTGTGCTCCCCAGCTTAGCAGCGATGCATCTGTAGTAACTGTGGCTGGTGGGGGTTGCGTTGGAAAGGGATGCCTACACATACATTGCCCTGGTGGGTCCACTATGTGAGGGTACGTCTAGATTTCAGAGTTTTTCCGAGATACCAGAGGTATTCCAGAAAAGCTCTGCCGTGTCCAAGGAACGCATCTGCTTTTCTGAAAATTTTTTTGGAAAAGCAGACACATTTTTTCGGCATTCCTGTAAACCTCATTATACGAGGAAGAAGGGATGTTCCAAAAGAGGCTTTTTTCCTGATATTTGGCCCAGTATAGACGGACCAAATGTCAGAAAAACCTCTTTCGAAAGAAAAGCAGAAAAGATATGCAAATTGCAGTTCGCAATTTGTGTGTCTTTTTCTGACTTTTCTTTGTAGTCTAGACACAACCTTAGAGAAGATTTTATTCTGGTAGGTAAGGAGAGTTGTTTGTTCAGAGAGTGAATTTGCGGGTGGTAGATCAAGTGCAGCCATGCTTGTAGTGGCCTCATGTGTAGGCGAGCGTGGGTTACTACGAAAGTGGCCACCACCATGTGACCCAGGATTTGAAGGCAGAGACATACTGATGTCACTGGGCTGTTTTCATAAGGTTCCTCAGTGTAGTCCATCTATGGATTGGTAGTGAGGCCCTGGCTTGTGTGCAATCTAAGTGCACCCTATAAACTCTAGTGTCTGAGTTGGGGTGAGTGTGCACCTTGTGATGTTTTTTGAGGCTGAGCATCGTGAAAAGAATTCTTGTTGTTGCTACTGCCTGCGACGTGCTACTGTGTTGGGCCCGTCACTAGGCAGTCATCTATGTAGGGAAAAAATGGTGATGCCCACCTTGCATAGATGTGCGGCCACTACAGCCAGCACTTTTAAGAATACTCTTGGCACTGTCAAGAGTCCAAATGGTAACACTCTGTACTGGAAGTGTCTGTCTTGTACTATGAAGCGTAGGAATCTCCTGTGTGACGGGTGTATTGATATATGGAATAAGCGTCCTGGAGGTCGAGGGTAGACAGCCATGCTTCTTTTTCCAAGGAAGGAATAATCATGGCTAGGGTCACCATCTTGAAGCATTGGTACCTGATGAAGTGATTTAACCTGAAGTGGTCCAGAATAGGTCTCCAACCACCTGACTTCTTGGTGGTGAGAAAGTAATGGGAGTAGAAACACCTGCCCCTGTGATGTTGTGGTACCTCTTCTATGGCTCCCAGCTTTAGAACATGTTCTGCCTCTTGTGCAAACACGTGTTTGTGAGAGGGGTCCATGAAGAGGGAGGGGTGTGGGATGGGATGGAGGAATAACTAAAAATAGGATGCAGTAGCCAGTTTTCACAATTTCCAACACACACTTGTCGGTGGCTGTGTAGAACCAAGCTGGATAGAATGCAGCAAGTCTGCTGTGAAATATTGTGGATGGTTTTGATTGCTGCCTCGGAAATATCGGGGTTGTCAGACATTCGACCAGGACTTCAAAATTGTGGTCTAGATGTTGAGGGTTGTTGAGCTGATGACTGCTCATTGGATTGTCTGTGTCTGTTTTGACATGGCCGTCGTCTATTGTCATAGTGTTGTTGTTGCTGGTTGAACGGTTGTGTTCTGTATCTTTGAGTGAATGGCCTGCCTTGCTTTCTTTTCATAACAGGTACGTGGATGCCTAGAGTTTTTAGAGTCATTTTGGAATCCTTCAAGGTATGTAAAGAAGTATTCATGGACTCTGAGAAAAGCTTGGTGCCCTTGAATGGAAAATCCCCCACTATGGATTGGACCTCTCTCAGGAAGCCAGAGAGTTGGAGCCAAGAGGCCAGTCTCATCACTACGCGGGAGGCCAGAGATCTAGCTGCTGTATCCTCTGAATCAAGAGCTGCTTGGAGGGCTGTATGTGATATTCGCGTGCCCTCCTTGACACTGGCCATAAACTGTTCCTTTTGGTTGTCTGGTAATGATTCAATAAAGGCTGTTAACTGGTCAAAGATGCGAGGTGTGTGTATTTTGCCAGTAATGCCACATAGTTAGCTATTCTGAGTTGAAGACTTGCTGACGAATATGCTTTTTTCCCCATTGTGTCCAGCCTCTTCTAATCCCTGTCATATGGGGGGATGGTACGAGTTGCCTGCTGCTTCCCTCTCTGGTCGATTGCTTCAACCACCAGCAAGTTTGGTGTGGGGTGGGAAAAGAGAAATTCTGCTTCTTTCAGGGGCAACACAGTATCTCTTATCGGCCCTCTTGGAGGTCGGTATGATTGTGGTGGAAGTCTGCTAGATATTTTTGGCAGGGTCCATAAGCGCCTTGTTCATGGGGATTGCCAGTTTCACGTGGGGATATGCGTTCCATATATTTGTCAATTTATGCTGTTTCTGAGGCATGTCAGACAGTGAAATCTCTAAAGTCTCAGAAATGACTTAAAATCATCCCCGGCGATTGTTGGTGGGGGCATGATTGTGTCATCAGGGGTGACGACGAGGTGTGGTAGAGGACAGTGAGATGAGTGCTTATCCTCTGTAATGTCCACCTCGAGGTCTTCCTCTTCTGAGCTGTAGTATTCTGAAGATTGGCATGTTGATGCCTGAGACCTCGGTGCCGGGGATGGCAGCTGAGGTTGGTGCCCCTGTTGTGGTCTATATGCCTCCCATGGGTCCCAATATGGGCAGTTGGGAGGGAGCGGGGGAAGAGACCACTGTGCAGGTTGCCACTGTTGTACTTGTTGCTAGTGTTTGGGTAAGGAGTGTCCTGGTAGATGTGATGTGTTAGACACTTCCCCCTCATCGTCACTAAACACTGGGGCTACGTCTAGACTGGCATGATTTTCCGCAAATGCTTTTAACGGAAAAGTTTTTCCGTTAAAAGCATTTATGAAAACGTCTAAATTGGCACGGACGCTTTGCGCAAAGCACTTTTGCGGAAAGCGTCGTGTTATCTAAAAGCCCGATCGCCATTTTCACCATCGGGCTTTTTTGCGAAACACTTTTTAGCTGTCTACACTGGCCCTCTTGCACAAATACATTTGCGCAAGAGGGCTTTTGCCCGAACGGAGCGTCATTGTATTTGCGCAAGAAGCACTGATTTTGTACATTACAAAGTCAGTGCTCTTGCTAAATTCAAGCGCCAGTGTAGACAGCTGGCAAGTTTTTCCGCAAAAGCGGCTGCTTTTGCGGAAAAACTTGCCAGTCTGGACACAGCCTGGGGCTGTTGAACTGGCAGGTGTGGAGGAAAGACTGCATCTTGAAGTATTAAGCGTGCCATCAGTATAAAAAAGAGGAGTATCTGGCACTGAACTAACATGTAGGTCTGCCACTGTTGTCAAATGTGGTACCGGCGAAGGGGGATGTAATATTAGGGACTGCACCATGCGTGACATGTGCAGTGAGGTTGTTTGCAGTGCCGACTGCCTCTTATTTGCAGTCGGTGCCGAGCGCTTTGATGGTGCTATCGCTGCCATCTGAGGTAGAGCGCTCGCAGCTTGGCTGTGCTGCTTGTGGTGATCTGCAGCTGGTGCTGGAGCTGTTTTTGCCACTGCCAGAAGGGAGGGTTTGTGCTACGCCGCAGAAGGGTCTTCAGTGGAGGTGCATTCTTTCTCTTGGTAATTGGGGTCCTGGCTCGTCATGCTGCCGGCCCCGCTTACAGGCTGCTTGTCCGACCCCTTTTGTGAAGGGGAGAGGGTGCAGCATTCTTGTGGAGAGGACGCTTCCTTATGGGAGAGTCAGTGCCAGAGGAGGAGTAGGACCTCTTCCTGGGGTGAGTGCTGCCCCGGTCCTTCGGGCTCATTTCAGAAGGAGATGCTCTCTCCAACCCTGCCCCAGGTGATTTCTGACTCGGAGGGGTACACTGCTCAGGGTCAGAACCAGACCAAGCTTTTTTCTCAAGTTGAATCATTTTCCCTGTAGCTCTGTGACCTTTCTGGTACACGCTGTTCATTTTTGACAATGAGGACAGTGATCTATTGGGCGCTCTTCCCCAAGGCAACGGACGTACCGGTCATGTCTATCAGATATAGAGAAAGATAGTCTGCAGCCTGTACACTTTTTAAAACCATGTGAGCTAGGCATATCACGGAGAGCAGGAGAGGTTTTTAGCAGAACTGCAGTGTCAGCAGAAAACCCTAATCTGAATAACTAATCCTGAAGACTAAAGAACCCAAAGAAAAGAAAAAAAAGGTTTTTGTTTTGTTTTGTTTTGTTTTAAGAAAAAGGACACTTGAGGTAATTAGTAACTAATTCTGAGGTAATAACTAACTAAATCACTATGAGAACACACTAAAACTATCTATAGTAGAGGGCGACTGCTGAGCTGTGACCTAAGCCAACGGCGGTTGAGAAGGAACTGAGGAGGTGGCTGGCTGTGCCTGTGCAGTAGCCGTTTCAGATTGCATGTGCCAGCGCACCACACACACAGTTGGACATAGGGCACTGCTGTCACAAATCGACGATTGAGAGAGCAGTGGTGCTGATGCACCTGAAGATGGAGCACCCACAGGGACACCCCTGGAAGAAGAACCTTTTTTGTGTTGGGGGCCACTGACCCACAGAAAAATCAGTTGGGGACCACACAAGTGAGAAGCAAAAAAACTCTTCCAAAACCCCCCAAACCTCACTAATGTGGCCCCCAACTGAGGCACTTCACTCCTCTGGCACGCCAGACCCACGGGGCAAGAGGAAGGGACAGGGAGGACTGAGGTTCAGGGCTTCCCATAGGCCAGATTAACTTTTCTGGGGTTCTGGAGTTAGTAGGTTTTGTGGATCCCCTTAGGCTCTGGGCTGGGAACAAAAATGAGGGGTTCAATGTGCAGGATAGGGCTGCCAGTGTGTGGGATAGGGATGGGGTGCAGGATCTGGGTAGGAGATAGGGTGCAGAAGGGGGAGAGGTTGCGAGGTCTGAGTGGGAGGTAGGGTGCAGAAGCCGGCTGGGTGTAGGGCACCTGCAGGAGGGAGGGTGCAAAAGGGGACAGGATGGGACAGGATGTCTGGCCAGGAGGGAGGGTGCAGGAGCAAAGGAGGGTGTTGGAGAAAGCTGGGGATGCAGGGTCTAGGCAGGGGGAAGGAAGTGAGGAAGTGGGATTGTGATGAGGGGGTCTGGGCTTAAGGGGGGACATTTATATGGCTTCGCACCCCCTTGCAGTGGGGAAAGCCTCCGGACAGTGGGCTGCCGTTCCCCCAGTGGGGTTAGAAGGGGGGGGGAGCTCAGGCCCCCTGCCCCCACACACAGTGGGGATCCTGGTGCACCAGCTCCCCGCTTGGAGGGTGTGTGGGCGGGGTGAAGAAACCCTGACTTTCCTTGTCAGACTAGATTCGCTGCCAGCAGGGTGGGGAGGGGCGGAGGAAAAAAAGAGAGCAGCAGCACATAGATCGCACCTGCTGAGCCCGAATGCGCCCCGTCCCACAGGCCCCAGCCAAAGAGCGGCGGTCTGGGAGCGGCTCCACCGGGTTTTGTCTTGCCCGGGCCCCTCTGGCAGTGGCAGTGGTGGCCACTGTACCAACAAGCGGCCTGGAGGAGGAGGAGGCAGTGCAGCTGGACCGGGGGCCCCACACGCCAGAGGCAATCCCGTGGGGGAAGGGTGGGGACCATGCAGAGTAGCCGGTGTCCCCATCATGTAGTGAAATGTCTGGTGGGGCCTTTTGGGTCATTTCACTACTTGATGGGGACACCAGGACAGAGTATTTAAAATTGGGACAATCCAGGAAAATCCAGGACCTATGGTCAGCGTGTCTATTAAGTATGTGCAAACTACAATTTAAAAAAAATTATAACCTGGTGAAATTTGTGCAGGTTTTCATCATAACAATAACAGAAATATCTCTGACAAAGTCCACTGCCCTGCTAAATTTCAAGACCCTACTCCAAAGGATCATGGTGTTAGCACTTTCCAAATATTTTGTTTCCATGAACTAAGTAATGTATTTTTCCCTAGCCTCATCCTCTCAAATGACTGAACTTCTGTGGCTAAAAATTTCATTAAATTCATCCTGAGGAAGAAAGCTGGGATGCAAAATTTTAGACCAATCCGTTAAAGTTTGGTACAGTTATAAGCAACTAAAATCAGGGTCTTACAGTGAAAAGTGTTGGGTAAACTTACTTAATAGATGGTGCTACTGCCCATTTCCAGACAAACTATATGTTAAAATGAGGTTAAGGCTGACTGCACATATTACCAAATTAGGGTAAAAATCATTACAGCCATGTAAACATGCCAATACTTGCATTACAAACAATTAAATTAACAGTTACAAGTTAGTAAAGAAGAACAGTTAAAAGGTTAATGTATGGAAACATGGTTAAGGAATGCATGCAATCTTAGCTCTGGTCCATACTGATGCCATGTGGTCTCAGGTTACATTAAAACTATTTTATTTTTAAAACCCCATTAGATACTACTTCTTTTCACCGTGTGATGAAGTTAATGTTATTGGTTGAATAACATTCAGCGGATAGGGGAGTACACTTTCCACTCTTTTCTACCTTGCTATGTATTCTAGGATTGATTATTTAAAATCTCAGATTTCTTATAGCAAGTGGTAAGAAATTCTATCACTAGACTGTCGAGATACCAGAATTTTTGCTAATGCATTCATTGGTATCTTAACATACAAAAGAAACCCTTATGATTCCTTGAATATATGGAGTGTCTGCATGTATTAGAAGATCCCAATAGCACAATATCAAGAGAGACTGACATATTTATGGAGCAAAATGTGTTTATTGTTATATCAGCCATGATATTGCTAAGTAGGAATTGTGGGAATGAGGCAGTGTAGAAGTCCAGGACATTGTTTTTATACAGTATATTTTTATTTTGTGGTGTTATTCAGAATTTATATTATAAGTTTGTCTGTTTAAATATCGGTAAAGACATTGTATTTTTAAAACCATTCATGTCTTGGTGATGTATTGCAAAGTCAATGCAAAACTCTCATGTACTTTTCTAGGGCCAGGACTTTCAGCCATGGTCTCTGCCCTAATGAGCTTACCCTTGTAAATAAATGTTATCAAGCATAATAGGAAAAATGCCCAGAAAATTAATTAAAAAAGTAAAATGGGCCATGGCCAGTGCACTTTGATGATCATGTAGGATCGTAAAGAGTAGAAATGTCTTGCTGAAACAGCAATGTAAGTGCCCTGGTCTTCATTACACCAACAGCTGCCACACGATAGTAGCTACAGTATCTCAGTTATCCCCCGCATTTAGGGCATGTCTACATTAGGAAATTATTTTGAAATAATATTTCCTGAAACAACTATTTCAAAATAGTGGTCCACACTACAGGAAAGCCTCTCAACTTAAGAAGCACTGGGGAGCAATTACTTTGAATGACTCTGGGGAGTAGTTATTTCAAAATAGCAGCAGTGGAGGTCCACATTACCACTATTCCTAAACAACTGTTTCAAAATAAGCATTATTCTTCATGGAATGCAGGCGTTTATTTTTTGAAATAACCAGCCCCTTATTTTGAAATAAGGGCTTGGTAGTGTGGACTCTCTGCTTGTTATTTCAAAATAACTCTCTAGTGTAGACCAGGGCTTAGAGGAAAAAAAGTGTGATATCTTAATGGTACTGGTTGTTAAATGTTGCCTTTTTAATGATCACTGCTATACAATATGTGTATTTGCACAGTGGTCTCTAGAATACATCTGGCTGACTAATTAAAAATATTTGTAGATAAACCATTCAGTGATCGGGAAAAAAAATCAATACATTATTTGTGAATATTCATCACTCATATCTACTCTTTTCAGAGATTAAATATATTAAGAAGCCAGACTCACCTTCCGAGTTGGAAATGGGAGTACTGTCACATTTGCTTTCACACTGTTGCATTGATGGAGGTCGAACAGTTTCTGGACACTCAGTGGATGCTTGGCCAGTATATGAGAGACATTGCACAGTTCGCATCTGTTGTCCCAGACCACATTGTGCAGAACACTAAGGATAAGAGAGAAATCAAATTTAAGTTTTGTCAAATTTTAACATATAAACAAGATAGCAGAAGAGTGAACAGGGATGGCACAGACATAAAATGGAAAAAAACCCCAAACCCAAAGCCATTGAGGACATGTATTCCAGAACACATTATTTCATGGACACGTAGTGGTTAGAAAAACATAGGACAAAGATAGCATATACAGCATTTCTTAGCACCCCTTTTGGCTAATACAGCAAAGGAAATCATAAACAGTTTAGGATTTTGCATTTCCAAAAGTATATCCAAACATCTGGTTTACAAATCATAGAATCATAGAACCATAGAGCTGGAAGAGACCTCAGAAGGTCATCAAGTCTAGCCCCCTGCTCTAGGCAGGACCAATCCCCACTAAATCAACTCAGCCAGGGCTTTGTCAAGCTGAGACTTAAACACCTCAGCTGTGTCTACATTGGCACCCTTTTCCGGAAAAGGGATGCTAATGAGACAAGTTGGAATTGCAAATGCAGCGGGGATTTAAATTTTCCCTGCAGCATTTGCATGAACATAGCTGCCGCTTTTTTCCGGCTCGGGACTTTGTGGAAAAAGCGCCAGTCTAAACGCGGCTCTTGCGGAAAATAAAGCCTTTTCCGGAAGATCCTTATTCCTCTTAAAATCAGGAATAAGGGATCTTCCGGAAAAGGCTTTATTTTCGCAAGAGCCGCTGCCTAGACTGGCGCTTTTTCCGTCAAAGCCCCGAGCCGGAAAAAAGTGGCAGTTGTTCATGCAAATGCCGCTGAGGAAAATTTAAATCCGCTGCATTTGCAATTCGACTTGTCTCATTAGCATCCCTTTTCGGGAAAAGGGTGCCAATGTAGACACAGCCCTCTAGGGATGGAGACTCCACTACTTCCCTAGGAAATCCATTCCAGTGCTTCACCACTCTCCTAGTGAAATAGTTTTTCCTAATATCCAATCTGGACCTCTCCCCCCATAACTTGAGACCATTGCTCCTTGTTCTGCCATCTGTCACTACTGAGAACAGCCCTACTCCATCCTCTTTGGAACCTCCCTTCAGGAAGTTGAAGGCTGCTATCAAATCCCCTCTCACTCTTCGCTTCTGCAGACTAAACAAACCCAACTCCCTCAGCCTCTCCTCATAGGTCATATGCTCCAGCCCCCTAATCATTTTGGTTGCCCTCCGCTGGACCCTCTCCAATGCGTCCACATCCTTTTTGTAGTGGGGGGCCCAGAACTGGACACAATACTCCAGATGTGGCCTCACCAGAGCCGAATAAAGGAGAATAATCACATCTCTGGATCTGCTGTCAATGCTCTTCCTAATGCCCCTAATATGCTATTAGCCTTCTTGGCTACAAGGGCACACAGTTGACTCATATCCAGCTTCTCATCCACTGTAACCCCCAGGTCCTTTCCTGCAGAACTACTACTTAGCTGGTTGGTCCCCCACCTGTTACAATGCTTGGGATTCTTCCGTCCTAAGTGCAGGACTCTGCACTTGTCCTTGTTGAACCTCATCAGATTTCTTTTGGCCCAATCCTCCAATTTGTCTAAGTCAATCTGGACCCTATCTCTGCCCTCCAGCATATCTACCTCTCCCCCTACCTTAGTGTCATCTGCAAACTTGCTGAGGGTGCAATCCAGCCCCTCATCCAGGTCATTAATAAAGATATTGAACAAAACCGGTCCTAGAACCGAACCTTGGGGCACTCCACTAGAAACTGACTGCCATCCTGACATTGAGCCGTTGATCACTACCCTCTGGGCCCGGCCCCCTAGCCAGCTTTCTATCCATTTTACCGTCCATTTATCCAATCCACATTCCCTTAACTTGCTGGCAAGAATATTGTGGGAGATGGTATCAAAAGCCCTGCTACGTCATATCCACTGACTTTCCCATGTCCACGGAGCCAGTTACCTCATCATAGAAGCTAATCAGATTGGTCAGGTACGACTTGTCCTTTGTGAATCCATGCTGACTTCTCCTGATCATTTCCTCTCTTCCAAGTACCTCAGAATGGATTCCTTAAGGATCCTTCCATGATTTTTCCAGGAAGCGAGGTAAGACTGACTGGCCTATAGTTCCCTGAATCATCCTTCTTCCCTTTTTCAAAGATGGCCACTACATTTGCCTTTTTCCAGTCATCCGGGATCTCTCCCGATCTCCACAACTTTTCAAAGATAATGGCCAAAGGCTCCTCAATGACATTTGCCAACTCCCTCAGTACCCTCGGATGCATTAAGTCTGGACTCATGGATTTGTGTACGTTTAGCTTTTCTAAATAGTTCCTAACCTGTTCTTTACCCACCAAGGGTAAAGGCTGTCCCTGAAGGGCTGTCCAGCTTCATCCCATCTTGCGTTACTTAGCGCATTGGTCCTGGAGCCAACCTTGTCCGTGAATACAGAGGCAAAGAAAGCATTGAGTGCTTCAGCTTTCCCTACATCATCTGTCACTAGGTTGCCTCCTTCATCCAGTAGGGGCCCTACACCCTCTCTGATCACCTTCTTCTTGTTAACATGCCTGTAGAAACCTTTCTTGTTATCCTTCACATCCTTTGCCAGTCGCAATTCCAATTGCTTTCGCCTTCCTGATAACCCCGGCATTCTCGAGCTATACATTCAAACCCCTCCTGGTCATTTGTCCAAGTTTCCACTTTGTAAGCTTCCTTTTTGTGCTTAAGTTCACCAGGATTTCCCCTGTAAGCCAATCCGGTCTCCTACCGTGTTTGCCTCTCTTGCTACGCATCGGGATGGTTTCTTTCTGTGCCTTCAATAAGGCTTCTTTAAAATACTGCCAGCTGTCCTGGACTCCTTTCCCCTTCACGTTAGCATCCCAGGGGATTCTGCCCATCAGGTCTCTGAGGGAGTCAAAATCTGCTTTTCTGAAGTCCAAGGTGTGTATTTTACTACTCTCTTTTCTTCCTTTGGTCAGGATCCTGAAATCTACCATCTCATGATCACTGCTTCTGAGGTTGTCACCTACCTCTACTTCCCCTATTAGTTCCTCCCTGTTTGTGAGCAGAAGGTCAAGCTGCGCACAGCCCCTGGTCGGATCCTTCAGCACTTGTGTCAAGAAGTTATCCCCAACATTCTCCAAAAACTTCCTGGATTGCCTGTGTACTGCCGTATTGATCTCCCAACAGATGTCAGGGTGATTAAAGTCCCCCACGAGAACCAGGGCCTGCGATCTGGAAGCTTCTCTCAGTTGTCTGAAGAAAGCCTCATCTACCTCATCCACCTGATTTGGTGATCTGTAGTAGACACCAGCCACAACATCACTGCTGTTGAAAATGGACTCTGTGACGGGGCGAGGCAGCCCCGCACTGAGCCTGCAGGGCCCAGCCAGGGTTACCTGGCTGCAGAGGCCCCTTCCCCGCAGCCCTACCGAGAATGCCCGGGCTATAGCTCCACTATAAAAGCCTGGGGAAGGACTCAGTCGGGGGTGGCAGCCGGAGGAGAAGGACCTGTGAAGGGAGCTCCCGCCCAGCTGTTACCAGAAACTCCAGAAGAGGCCGGTGGGGATGCGGAGGCGAGCTGGTGCATCCCAGAGGCTGCCCGCCGAAGAGACGCTGGCCCAGAGGGCACAGCAAGCTGGACGAGTACATGGGAAGGAACCCCAGTGAACCAGGTAGGAAGTGGCCCAGGGCAGGAGCGGGAACCGCCTCTCCCGCCCCGAGAATCTCGGCGCGTTTCGGCCGGATTGCCCCACCGAGGGAGTGACACGCTATCTGGTCACTCACAGGGCCCTGGGCTGGGACCCAGTGGAGTAGGGTGGGCCCGAGTCCCCCTACCTGGGGTCCGTCCCCGCTACAACCCTGAACTGTGTTTTGGACTCGGGCCGGAGGGCCTTGGCCTTGCCTTAAAGGGCCAGGCGGAAGTGGCCCGCCGCAGACCCATAGACTCTCAACAGGTTTTTCTCCCTCTAGATACTGGAGTTCTGAGCAATCATAGTGCTCTCTTACGTATAGTGCAACTCCTCCTCCTTTTCTCCCCTGCCTGTTCTTCCTGAACAGTCTATATCCTTCCATGACAGCGCTCCAGTCATGCGAGTCATCCCACCAAGTCTCTGTTATCCGAATTAAATCATATTTCTTGGACTGGGCCAGGGCCTCCAGTTCTTCCTGTTTGTTGCCCAGGCTTCTCGTATTAGTGTACAAACACCTCAGATAGCCAGATGATCGCCCTATCTTCTCCATTCAAATCAGGGGGTCCTCCTTTCTTGCTCGTTCCTCTTTGCATTTCTTCCCGGTATCTGACTTTCCCACTTTCCCACTCCCCTCAGGGTTTTGGTCACCGTCCCCCAACAAACCTAGTTTAAAGCCCTCCTCACTAGGTTTGCAAGCCTGCCCGTGAAGATGCTCCTTCCTCTCTTCGTTAGGTGGATCCCATCTCTTCCTAACAATCCTTGTGCCCGGAACAGAGTCCCACGGTCGAAGAAACCAAAGCCCTCTCTGCGACACCACCTGCGCAACCACGCATTTACTTCCTCAATTCGACGATCCCTGCCCAGTCCTTTCCCTTCAACAGGGAGGATGGACGAGAACACCACTTGCGCTCTGAATTCTTGGATCCTTCTTCCCAGCACTACATAATCCGCAGTAACCCACAAGGTCATTCTTGGCCGTATCGTTAGTTCCCACGTGGAGAAGCAGGAAGGGGTAGCGTTCCCGAAGGTTTGATCAGTTTGGTAAGCCTCTCAGTCACATCCTGAATTCAAGCTCCCGGTAAGCAGCACACCTCTCGAGATTCCAGGTCCGGATGGCAGATGGATGGCTCAGTCCCTCTTAGGAGGGAGTCCCCTTGCCAACAAGGGGGGCAAAGAGGGCAGTTGCTCCAGGACCCAGTGATTCAAAAGGGCCCAGGCTCCTGTCTGCTGCTGCTGCTTCTATAGCTGTTGCCAGAACACTAATGGGTTGTCCATATAAATGCTCATTTCATGGCAAACTGTGGTGTAAAGCTACCTCAGAATATCATTTCAAAGAGGGATAGATTAAAGCACACTAAGGAATATTTATGTGAAGCAGGCTAAGAAGCAGCTTGCTGCAAATTAAGTGTTCATAAAGACAACCCCCTAAAACATCATTCCACGAGGAGTAACAGTTAATTCGAACTAAGGACTTAGTTCGAATTAACGGGTCACTGACGCGTGTAACCGCACGGCAGTGAGTTCAGGCTAGTGAAATTTCAAAATGGCGACCGGACATGAACATGCAAATAAAGCCCAGGATATTTAAATCCCGGGCTTCATTTGCAACTCAGGTCGCCTCATTTGCCTACCTAGCTTGAATTAATGAGCTAGTGTAGACATACCCTTAAAGACTTAGAAAACATGTAGATGGTATCATGAGCTTTCATGGGCGCAACCCACTTCTTCAGATGACAGGAGTATTAGAAGTCCTTCCCCTGAGGGTGGAAAGGGGGTAGGAGTCCCGGGAGGAGGCGTGTACTCGGGACTCCCTGACCTCTGCCCCCACCAACACCCTGCCTCCTGCACCTACCAACACCCTGTCCTCTGCTGCAGCACCCTGTTCCCTGCCCCAGCACCCACCGGCAGCCTGCCACTTGCCACATCAGCCTGCCACCTGCCCCATCACCCTTATACAGTTTCCTACCCCCACCAACACCCTATCCCCTGCCTCAGCACCCACCGGCACCCTGTCCCTGCTTCTGCACCCACTAGCACCCTGTCCCCTGCCCCCACTAGCACCCTATTCCTGCCCCAGCACCCTGTCCCCTACCCCCACTGGCACCCTGTCCTCTGCCCCCACTGGCACCCAGTCCCCTGTCGCAGCACCCTGTTCTCTGCCCTAGCACCCACTGGCACCCTGTCCCCTGCCCCCACTACACCCTGTTCCTGCCCCAGCACTCTGTCCCCTACCCCCACTGGCACCCTGTCCTCTGCCCCCACTGGCACCCTGTTCCCTGCCACAGCACCCTGTTCTCTGCCCTAGCACCCACTGGCACCCTGTCCCCTGCCTCCATTAGCACCCTGTCCCCGCCCCAGCACCCACTAGCACTCTTCCCCAGTACCATGTCCCCTGCTCCCACCAGCATAGTTGGGGACACGTTAGTGAGGCTTGGGGGGTTTTGGAGGATTTTTTTTTTTTTGCATCTCACTTGTGTGGCCCCAACTTACTTTTCTGTGGGTCAATGACCCCTGACTCAAAACAGGTTCCCCGCCCTTCTCATAAATAAAGGCAATGCTGAAACTTTTTGTGTTTGACATAATATTTTATTTAAAATGAAGCCTGGCCAACAAATTCCCAATTGGGGCCAAGCCACCATCTGGCCTCAGCATCATAACACTCCTGTACTGCCCCCAACCCCAAATCTGAGCTATCATACACTGGAACCCCCTGTCCTGAGCCTCTCACGTCCCCAAACTCCTGCACCCCCACATCCTCAGTCTTCTGCCACAACACTTCTGCACCATCGACACACTGCAAATCTGTGTCCTGAGCTCATCATATTCCTAACCTCCCTGTCCCGAGCCCCTCACATGCCTCAACCCAAACTCCTGCATCCTCACATCCACAAGCCTGTGGCTTGCTCAGCACCCCAACCCACCACCTGACCCCTTGCCAACAAGGGGTTTTTCTGACATTTGGCCCAATCTAGGCAGACCAAATGCTGGAAAAACCTCTTCCTACAGAAGAATCAGGAAAAAAAGCGGCAGTGTAGCCGTACCCTGAGAGTGTATAAGGGCTGGGGATAGCAAGTGATGGAGAGGAGAAGAACAGAGAGGGCGGGGCTTGGAGGAAGGATGGGGTAGATCTTGGCTTGTTCTGACATTTAAAAAGTGTTCTTGAGCATAAAAAAGGATCTAAATCATCCTTGACAGATGTCTGTCTAACCTGCTCTTAAACATCTCCAATGATGGAGATTCCACAAGCTCCCTAGGCAATTTATTCCAGCATTTTAACCACCCTGACAGTTAGGAAGTTTTTCCTAATGTCCAACCTGAAACTCCTTTGCTGAAATTTATAACAGAGTTGATTCCATGCCTTTTAAGGGAGAGGGGAAATAAGCAATTGTTCCTTTCAAATGGCCATTCCAAAACATGTTTTACTGATCTATAACTAAACAACGGCTTAACTGGTTTACATCAATTAAAGAGAACTATGCATCTGCACTGATAACATGCATGTCAGCATAAAATGGTGAGCTAGATCTCTAATCCATTATTTAGGGTCCTATATGGCAAACTGTTGTTCCCTGAGTACTCCAACTGAATTCAGTGGATCAACTCTCATGAAAAGCTACTGATAGAAAGAACTACAGTTTCAAGGATCAAGCTAACATACTTTAGGTTGCTAAACCTTGATCAAAGAGAGAACATGTAGCATATATATATAGCATAACAAAGGGACATTTGTTGCCTGACCTGTCAATACCATTCTGCCTATGTTACAACTCAAACCATCACAATCACAGACCTATAATGTAGGTTAGTATGCATCTGTACGTAAGATTTAAAATGTTTTTTCAATATTCGTAGAAGTCAAATAATTCTGTATTTATACACCTTATTGTTAATATAAGACAACATTGTCATTTCGGCATATTAACACTATTTCCACTGAGCATTTCAACTAAGGAATTCAGTGTGCTTTTAAAATATTAATTAAATTATGCCTTTCAACATTGCTGTATAGCCAGTAACATTTTCTGTCCTTTTTACATGTGAATAAACTGAAGCACAGAGAAAAAGGGAAAATGCACAACTTCAGATAGTCAAAATAGTGGCAAATTCAGATTTAAATTCCGAAATTCTAATTCCCATTTCTTGCTCTAGTCTAGTCACTAGACAACACGCATTGCAAAGCTCACTGAATTTTAAATATCTAACTGCTTTAACATTCACCGGTTGTGATTAATTGAGATAAAAATTATTAGAAAAATGTAACTGTTAAATTAGTTGACAGTGGCCAGTTTCATTTTTGTTTCCAGTCTGTTTCATATACTGCCTCACAAGCACTAACATATGCAGGCATTTTCAAGGTCACAAAACAATAGGAAAATATTTTTAAATGTTTTAAATAGAACAAGAACAAAATCAGAAAAACATATCTATTCATATTAGTTTTAATAGCTCACTTCATACATGGGTTCCTACATGCATATGTATGTTGCTCCAGGGACTATGTCAATAAACATTTTTCATCTATTGCACTGGTGGGATTTGGCATGCAGAATTGTGAACTATGACCTTGTGGATATTTATAAACCTGAAACTAGCAGATGGTGTCTTTTTAGGAATCGGTCAAAATAGTGCCATGAATTTTCTCTGGCATGAACTTACTGCTTCTGTTTGGAAATTATACATGATACTTTTGATATCCATGATATCCAGGGAAGAATTACAGCACAAGAGATACAGCAGCACAAGTTTCAACATGCTGTCACTTCCACCAGACATGGCTGAAACCTTGTCTGGAAGAACTATCTCTAGGAACAAAAGCAATAATAAATAAATACTTTGCATCTTGATAAGATTTTTTAATAAATATTTTCTAATAGCTTTATAAAAGTAGACATATATTTTGAACATGGAGAAACTGAGACAATGAGAATTTAAGTTATTTATCCAAGGTTTCAGAAGCAGGCAGTGTCAGAAGTGCAACTGGAACAAAAGTTTCCTAGATAAAAGACCATGTTGTCTCGCCTGTAAACACTAGTTCAATCTCTGTTCCCATTCAGTTTTTTTTACTTCTTTTGTAAGAATGTGAACTGGTGTGAAAATCGGTGCTAATTACACAGCTGGGATTATTTTCCCCCATTAACACTTGCCCACTAAGAACTGGACTGAGACTAGTTACTTATTTTATATAAATTAACAGAGAGATATCGTACCTGGATGTGGGCACTATTACCTTGTGTGACATTCCAATCTGAGAGAAGAAGGGGGTATCACCTGAGACATCCCTTGCTCATTTCCAAAAATAAAATATTTTCCTTTTTATAAAGTGCTGATGGTTACTAATAGTAAAAAACAGCAGCAGACAAGTTATACAGTCTGTTATTTTACCTGTCCCCAGTCTCCAGTAACCCAGCGAGGAGGAGGGCAACGGCCCAAGCTACAACGAATGCGGACTGGAGGCTTGCTTTCCTCTTGGCATTGTGCAGTTGGAAATGTTTTTGAAAGGTCACTGCTTTTGCACAGAACAATCCGATGTTTGAATCCTGGACCACATTTTGGAGTGCACTGGAAAAATATACAAATAAATTTATATTTACAATCTGAAAAGACAATAAACATTTTGGAAATATTCTTAAGAAAGTGTATGTTTATGTACATTTATACCAAACTATTATCACAATTTCCACAAGATCCATAATGTCCTCTGTCTATCTATAGTAGGAATGAGACACTCAAAGTATAAATTAAATTTGTATTCAGATGCTACAGTAATGGACACTCTGAAAATCAGAGATACAGAAGTAACAATCTGGTGGTTGATTTTCTTCATCATCTTTTTCTAACAAATTTCCTTTCCTATCATTTAGCTTATTATACTACACCACATTGCTAAATTTCAATGTGTGAGGCTGAGCAAAGTATGCCAAGTACATCAGTACTCATAACATAGATCTAAGAGTGTATGTTAGAAATTAACATGGAATGCATTAGCACACAACTGGAAAGCCTCTCTCTACATCCCATATAGACTAATGAAATACAGCCTATGGAAGATGATATACACTAAAACACAACAAGAAAATTTGCAACATATATAAAGGTGAGTGCATTAGTGGGGTGTGTAACATGAGATTCTAGGAACAAGTAGGAACTTTCTTTCCTTTCCTCAAGTTGTTACTCTCTCTTCCCCCATATTCTGACCGTCTTTTTCCTTCTGCTTTATTGGCTCTGATAGTAAACAAGTAATGAAGCAGGAACTTGAATGGAGGCAGGTATAAAGTCCTTCATGCTCATTTATCTTCCTTCTCATTATTCTCTCTTCCCTGAATTATATGAGCCCGAGGTGCTCAGTCACCATGAATATTCAGGGTTGAGGGGCTTGGCTCCAGCAATGTTAACTGCAACACAGCCTGAGTGTGACTGATGAATTTGGAAGCTGGGAACAGCATAGCCTTTGCAGAAGGGAGTTTGTTTATAAATAGAGGCAGGGTGATTAGGTAACAAAAGATTTGTCATTAAAGTGAATTAAGGATCAATTTAGGTGATTCCCAAAAGCATTGGCAGTTACTCCAGTCAAAAGATAAGAAACAAAAGGTGCTCTAACAGGGTAGTTTTGCCAGAGAGATTAGAGGCAAGAGTTTGAGAGGGGGTGAGATACACTTACCCCCTTCTTTAAACTAAAACCAAAGTCACCTGATTTAAAAAAATAAACACCATGAAAGAATAAACTCTAGGAATAAAAACAGTGCAGGCAGAAGCCCATCAGAAGGATGGGAACTATCTTGTTTATTGAACACAATGTAGCATGTCTGATTACCTGCCCTATGGGCAAGTGGCATATGTGTGTATTTGGTACAAGGACGGAAGCACCTCAGGGACCATGCATGGGCTTTGGAGACTGAGGGTGGCTGAACAAGAAGAACTAATGGAGGCAGAGAGGTATATATGAGACTTTTGGGGACACTGTAGAGCTTCCCACCTCTGATCAGATGGCCTCTGTGCTGTTGAGGAGGGTGAAAGTCTCAGGGAAGAATATCCAACTAGAGCAGAGGGAAATGATCCCATAGTTGTGACTTTCCTTCCAGATGATGTCATGGTATCCTCTTGCATTGAGGGTATTTCTCAAGGGTGGAAAATTCAGTTATTAGAAAGAGATGGATGTTACTAATGGGGGATTTGATCGTCAGAAACATCTCCATGGTAGCATTCTCTGAAGTGCTTCCAATTCCTTGTACAGGGCAACAGGCAGAACTGCAGGATGAGACCAATGGTTTAGGAAGGAGGGCTTTAGATTTATTAAGAACTGGGGAAACTTTTGGGAAAGAGGGGCCTATGCAGGAAGCATGGCTCCAGCTAAACCAAAATGGAACCAGATTGCTGTCACTTAAAATTAAAAAGGCTGTAGAACAGTTTTTAAACTAAGGGCTGGGGAAAAATTGACAGGTGCAGAGGAGCACATGGATGGGACAGAGACATGCCTTAGGGGAGGGTCTATTAATAGAGATTCTCTATGTCCCAGTAAAGAGAAGAAAATGGAAGATGATAAAATACAGGTAAGATCTGATGAGAAACAGACAAATGAAAAAGAGTCCCATTCAATCACATCCTGTAATGGCAGACAGCTAAAAAGTGATAGGTTTTTAAGTGCTTATATACAAACTCTAGAAGTTTATATAATAATACGGATGAACTAGGGTGTCTCATATTAAAGGAGGATATTGATATGATAGACATCACAGAAACTTGGTGGAATGAGGATAGTCAATAGGGCTCAGTAATACCAGGGTACAAAATATAGTGGAAGGACAGAATAGTCATGCTGGTGGTAGAGTGGCACTATGGCAATGCAAATGAAGCATGGATTAGCATTTTCTTACGCTTCATTTGCATAATCTTTTCTGATCTGTTTTTGCGCAAGAGCTTTTTGCGCTAAAACATGCAGTATGGCCGTTTCCTTTTTGCGCAAAAACCCCTTTCTGCGCAAGATCCTTATGCCTCCCCAGGAGGATCTTGCACAAAAAGGAAATGTCCACACTTCATGTTTTTGCACAAAAAGCTCTTGCACAAAAACAGATTGGAAGAGATTATGCAAATAAAGTGTGAGAAAATGTTAATCTGAGCTTCATTTGCATTGCCTCTTCCAGCAAAATCTGTAGTGTAGACGTAGCCTATATGTGAAAGAAAGCATAAAATCAAATGACATAAAAAATCTTAAATGAACCAATTGTATCATAGAATCTCTATGGATAGTAATTCCATGCTCTAATAAGAATATAGCAGTAGGGATATATTACCAACTGATAGTGACTGTGAAATGCTAAGGGAGATTAGAGAGACTACAAAAAAAATTCAGTAATAATAGAGGATTTCAACTACTCCCATATTGACTGGGTACATGTGACCTCAGGATGGAATGAAGAGATAAAGTTTCTTGACACAATTAAATAACTTCTTCTTGGAGCAGCTGGTACCACAAAAGGAGAGGAATTCTTGATATAGTCCTACGTGGAACATAAGATCTGGTCCAGAAATTAGTTGAAACTATAGTAAATACTAGAATTGTCAGACACATACTTGAACATAATTTCTTAGGGAAAAAAAATCTCTATACATTCAATATGATGGGGACTAATTTAGCTACAACTACTCAAGAAAGAGATCTTGGAGTCATTGTGGATAGTTCTCTGAAAACATCCACTTAATATACAGTGTCAGTCAAAAAAGCAAACAGGATGTTAGGAATAATTTTAAAAGGGATAGAGAATAAGACAGAGAATATCTTATTGCCTCTATCGCTATATAAGACCATGGTACGCCCACATCTTGAATACTGCATACAGATGTGGTCACCTCATCTCAAAAAAGATATATTGGCATTGGAAAAGGCTCAGAAAAGGGCAACAAAAATGATTAGGGGATCAGAACAGGTTCCATATGAAGAGAGCTTAAAAAGACTGACGAGAAGTCAGAGAGATTAAAAAGACTGGGACTTTTCAGCTTAGAAAAGAGGAGACTAAGGGGGGATATGAAATCATGACTGGTGTGGAAAAAGTGAATAAGGAAAAGGTATTTACTTGTTCCCATAATGTAAGAACTAAGGGTTATAAATGACATTAATAGGTAGCAGGTTTAAAACAAACAAAAGGAAGTTTTTCTTCACACAGTGCACGGTGGAACTCCTTGCCAAAGGATCTTGTGAAGACCAGGACTTTAAGAGGGATCAAGAAAGAACTAGATAAATTCATGGAGGTTAGGTCTATCAATGGTCATTAGCCGGGATGGGTAGGAATGGTGTCCCTAGCCTCTGTCAGAGGCAGGGAATGAGTGATGGGAGAGGGATTGCTTGAAGATTCCCTGTTCTGTTCACTCCCTCTGGGGTCGCTGGCAGGGGTTACTGGACCTTAGGTCTGACCCAGTATGGCTGTTCTTATGTTCTTAGAATGTTAATATAGTTGGACTGCTTAGAAATAGTGAATTAATTAAATTTAACATCTCTGTGGTGGGAAAAACACCACAGCAGCCCAACACTGTTGCATTTAATTTCAGAAAGGTAAACTACACAAAATGTGGAGGTTAGTTAAACAGAAATTAAAAGGTACAGTGTCAAAAGTGAAATCCCTGCAAACTGCATGGAAACTTTTCAAAGACACCACAATAGAGGCTCAACTTAAATGCATGCCCCAAATTAAATAAGCAAGCAAGCAAACAAACAAACAGTAAGAGAACCAAAAAAAATGCCACCATATCTTAATATCCAAGTAAAAGAAGTGAGAAGGATTGTTTAAAAAGTGTAATTTAAATCCTAATGGGACTAGAAAGGGGCATAAACTCTGAAATGAAGTATAAAAATATAATTAGGAAAGCCAAAAAACAATTTGAAGACCAGCTAGCCAAAAAGTAATAGCAATATTTGTTTGAGCCATCAGAAGCAGGAATCCTGCTAAACAAATTCTCTCCCTGAGCCTTAGTCAGGTGTGTATGGAGGAGGTTAGGCAGAGGAGGTGCTTGTGCTCTGGGCATTCTGGGCACCACCAAAATTTCTGCAAACATACTGCCCCTGCTTCTTCCTCCTTTGTTTTGCTGCTTGTCCATTATCTACTAACCCTAGGAGAGAAGCAAAATGGGAAGAAGATAGGGAAACAAGTATCAAGGGAAGAAAAACAAAAGATGACAAAATAATTTCAAAATTTCCTGATACCTGTTTTACTCCATTATTCAAGTAGTAAATGTTGAGAGGGAAGCAGTTTCAGAATTGCATAATTGCATGTGTATCTCATTGTTGTAAATTCACCAGTAAAACATTTAGATGAAAATCAGTTTTTCTGATGTCACACAAAGCCTGTACATAGAATAACCTAAATCTGTCACAAGACATGAACTCCTTTTCTGATATAAAGCAACTGCAATAAATAATACCATACCATGTGGACAGGTGAACAAAATTGACAGGTGATAGATACACGGAAGGAGTTCTGCATCCAAACAGCATAGCATATGGCAAAAGCCAGAGGGGAAAGATATAAACCCCTATCTGAGAAATATGCTGTTGTAGCTACTGGGGCCAAGAGACAAAAACATCCTTCAGAAAGAAAACTTCCTATGGAGACATTGCCAAAATTCCACTAAGTAGGATGAACTAGACCCTGTCCCCAGTAATGAAAGTGAAGTAAGGAAATAATTAAGTTGCCTACAATAACATTGAATCACTAAAAACCTAAGGCATCACTAGACTTCAACAAAAGGGGTATGTCTCCAAAGCAAATGAAAGATAAAATGCCCACATGAACATAAAAACAGGGAATAAAGTTTCTCATTACTACGTGCTTTCAGAATTTTTGACTCATTAAACAAATGGAGGCAAGCATGATTAATGGTAATATGAAAGCAAAGAAAGCTTGTCTAAAAAGTCTGATAAAAATCCTCCCCGGAAATCCTTAGAGCATTTTTTGCTGTTTTGATATTATTACTTGGAGATACTTTGGATAAATATAAAATACAATCATCATTTACTGCAGGGAAAGTAATGCAGCCAAAACTCAACCATTTCAAGGTATATGAAAATTAAAATGGCAAACTGTCTCTTTGTTGCTAAAGAAATCTGTGCTACTACAAGTTACTTGTCAGTTTTAGTACATCATTCCCTACCATCTGATGAAGTGGGTTTTACCCACAAAAGCTCATGATCTCAAATGCTCCTCAGTTTACACTATGGAGTTATTTCAGGCTAACCCCCCTTATTTCGAAATAAGTGGAGCGTCCACACTACCAAGCCCTGATTATTTTGAAATCTGTACTCCTGCTTTTCTTGAGGAATAATGTTTACTTAGAAATTGTTATTTTGAAATAGCGTGTGCATGGATGCACAGCTGCTGCTATTTTGAAATAATTGGCCTCCAGAGGCCTCTCACAGCTGCACTTGCAGGCGCTCTGTCAACACCTGCCAACTCTACTGCTCTCTTCCACCTCCTCCAAAGCTTTAAAGCAGCAGGCTGCAAGAAAAGGGCTTATGGCACAGGAAGAGCTTTGCCAGCCTCGTGCCACACTGCACCAAACAAGGAACCATGGCAGACCCCAGCTTTCCCTCTGAGCTCCCCATTGCTGCCAGCACTCCTGCAGCACCCTCAGCTGCTCATCACCAGGGAAGCAAGAGAGCACCAGCCTAGACTGGTGTGGAGATCCAGGGTGTCATTGAGGTCTGGAGTGAGGAGACCAACCTCCAGGATCTCCATACCAGAAAAAGGAATGCCAATGTCTAGTCTATGGTCAGACGGCCACCAGCCTGACCGAAAAAGGACACACGCAGAACCAGGTCCTCATGAAAATAAAAGCACTTCAGCAGGCCTACAATAAGGTCAGGGAGCAGAGTGGACACTCTGGAGAGGCACCTCATAAGTACTGATACTATGACCAGCTCAATGTCATCCTGGGAGGGGGGCCAGTCACCTCCCCTTTTGTCGAGTTTGGCCAGGACATGCCCAGCGTCAGCCTCTAGGAGGGTGGGGTTGTGGAGGAGGAGGAGGAGGAGCAGGCCAACCTGGACACCATGCCTGCCAGCCAGGAACTGCTTCTCATCCTGGAGCCAGTCTCCCCTCCCAGGATGTCTCCCAGGCATTGGATGAACCCATGGAAGGCACTTCAGGTGAGTCCTATCTGCACATGAGGGCAAGTGGCAGGCTGTAAGGGGCTGCACACTCCTCGCTTGGCCTACTTGGCCTGGGGGGTCGCACAACAGCCTGTGCAACTGGATGGACATGAAGAGCCAGTCCAGAGCACTCAGCCCCATGACATTCTAACACAGGAACCCCTCAGTCCTTCTCACAAGGTTCCTGGAGAGACCTGCCTTACTCCAGCCTCTGTGGTGGGACACCTTCCCATGACAAGCCACCACTTGAGAATCACTGAATTACCAATCCAGGCTTTTTTATTTGCTCTGCAGGGGAGGGGAGACGGTGGGAAGGGAGGGCAGTGGAAGGGAAGGGTGGAGGGGGAAAGGCATACAGGGTGAATGCAGGGACCCTTGTGGAGAGGCAAAGGGGAGAGTCTCAAAGCTGGCCTTGACTGAAACTGTCCCTCAAGGTCCCCTGGACGAGCACAGCCCCTTGATGTGTCCATCGAATGGCTCTGGTGTCTGGCTGCACGTAAGCCTTGGCCAGCTGTTTAGCCTTTGCCCCCCACCCTGGCAGGAAAGTCTCCTGCTTGCTTTCGTATATGTTGTGGAGCACACAGCAGGCCACCACCATGAAGTGGATGTTGCACTCGCTGAGGTCCAAGTGGGTGAAGAGACTCCTGAACCTCCCCTGCTAGCAGCCAAACACACACTCCACCAGCATGCGGCACCTGCTCATCTTCGTGTTGACGTTCTCCTTGGTGGGGTCAAGGCTGCCCGTGTAGGACTTCATAAGCCAGAGGAGCAGTGGATAGGCTGCGTCACCCAGGATGTAGATGGCCACATCCACGTCCCTGACCCTGATGGTACTGTCAGGGAAAAATGTGCCAGCATGCATCTTTTGAAACAGGCAGGAGTCCCAGAAGTTTTGGGTGTTGTGCACCTTCCCCGCCCAGCTGACAGTCACGTCCTTGAAGTGTTCCTTGTGGTCCACCAGGGCCTGCAGCACTATACAGAAGTACCCTTTCCTGTTTATATAGTCCAAGGCATGATGATCAGGGGACAGGATGCGGATGTGAGTGCTATCTATGGCCCCCCTGCAGATGGGGAAGCCCATGGTGGCAAAGCCATCAACGATGGTGTCAACGTCGACCAAAGTGATGACCTTCCATAGCAAGATGTTGGTGATGGCCTTGGCTACCTGCAGAAACATGGTCCCAACTGTGGATTTCTGCATGCTGAACTGGTTCCCGACAGAGCAGTAGCTGTCCAATGTGACGAAATTCCACAGGACAATGGCGACATGCTTCTGCAGGGAGATGGTGGCTTGCAGTTGGCTGTCCTGTCACCTTAGGGCAGGGGCAAGCCTTTCACAAAGCACCAGGAAGTTGGAACTGGTCTTCCTCCACCAGCAGCAGTGTGCCATGGTGTCCAAGGGGTTTAGTGGCATATGCAGCATCAGGAGCTCCAGGACCTGGGTGAAGGGATCTTCTGGTTTGCGCTGGTCATTGTCCTGCTGGAGCAGCATGCAGGCAGTCTAGATGAACTGCACCATGAGGCACAGCACAAGGCCCACGTGCCTGGCAGGGGCGGCCCTAGACTAGTTGCCAGCAACTGGCACCCTAGGTGAACCATGCAATCGGTGCCCCCACCTCCAAACCCCTCAATGATATTGCACCACCATTTGGAGCCCTATTTAACTTGGTGCCCTAGGCGACTGCCTAGTTCGCCTATATGGACGGGCCGCCCCTGGTGCCTGGCATTGCTTTGCAGCAGCTCTGGCTCCATGGTGTCAGTGCAGAGGTGTCCGCAAAGGCAACCAGACCACACTGCATCCATTTGGTGTCCCATGAGGGGGTAAGCAGTGGAGCAGTGATGTGTGAGATGCAGCCATAGAGAGGAGCCCCTGAAAGCATGTGTCTCAGCTTGCCTGACCAAGCAGCCACAAGAAGTATCCACCCTTCCCAGAATGCTTCCAGAGGCTCTAAATCTGATGCAGGGTCCAATCCGTGTGGACGCACTATTTTGAAATAATTCTGAGCTATTTTGATGCTCCCCCATAGTGTGGATGAACTATTTCGATTTTGTTATTTCAGGAGTTATTTAGATTTTATAGGTTTCAAAATTATTTCCTAGTATAGACAGGCCCTAAGGTGCCACAGGAGTATTGGTTATTTTAAAGTTACAGACTAACATGATTACCCCTCTGAGACATTCCCTACCTCTCTCACCCACTCCCTTTCATTCTCTCTTTCTATTTTTACACACTGTATTTTGTAGAATATTCTTGGCTTTCCATTATTACTGCTTATACAGATGATTCTTAGAAGGTGAAAAAACCTTCTTAACAATTTCTCAACCTTCTAAAACTACTTTGCTTTACTTGTGTCACATATCGTTCAACTCCACTGACCAAAAAAGTCTGAATCTATTGTTCTCTTTTCTTTAAACAATGTCTGATTATCAGTTCTCAACAGAGATAAACAGGTACAACTCCTTGCTTATCTGATGATCAACAAGCATGTTAGCTATGAATGAGTGCTAGAATTACTTACTTTGTGCTCAGAGAGGTCAGCATTGGAGCAAATATGTTAGTTGTTTTTAGTGGAACAAAAGTTGAAGAAGAGACTTTACATTCCAAAAGATGACCAGCTTTGACTTAAATGGAAGCAGAACTGGACATTGCTGCTATTTGCAGCTCATCCCTGCTTTGTATTACAAATTATATAGGGTACATAATTTTTGTGCTGCCCTTAGAAAATCAAAAATTAAAAGTATTATATGCTACATGAAATAAGTTTATTTTAATAATAATTATATTTCTAAAAATACTTGATAGAAAAATAAGCACTTTCTCATTATATTAAAAAAATACTTACTAATTGAGAAATACCTCCAAACTATTCTAAGCAGGAACGCATAAATAGAAATATGTTCTTATTTGCTCAGAATCTTGTCAGAACACCCACCAAGATTTCTGATTTAAGAGTGCACTAAAACTATTTAAGGTGAGGAAATTTCTGTTCCAAGATATCCTGCACAGACTGTACAGAGGTTTATAAATGGGAGCCATAAATCTCTCTAACATTAGCTGCTCACAGAGTTGGAACATCAGCAGTCCCAGAGGAGATGGTTTAGTATGCAGAATGCAGGTGAAGCAGTCAAAGGTGCATAATAAATGCAATGTGCTTTAAGGTTCCACAACTTATCATGGGCATATTATTTATTTGTATTGTGATAATGCTTAAAAGCCCTCCTCAAAGGGCAGCCATTATGCTAGGTATTGTGAATATACATATATACACGATGGAAAGATGGCTCCGTATTCCAAAGGGCTTATCAATGAACTATAAAGGCGTTTGTGTCTTTATCTCCTCATTTACTCCCTCCTCCAATCACCCTTCCTTCTTTTCTCCTCTACTAATCTCTTTCTTCCTACTCATCTTCTTTCTTCTCCAAACTATTCTTCTAAGCATTGGATTAGCATTTTAAGGGGTGGGTGGGCTGCTCTGGGCCTTCTCTCTCCAGAAAGTGAGTGACAAGTAGGGATTGCTTCCAATCTGCCCTCCCCACACACACCTTTTCCTGGGGTGGCTTTGCCATTCCATTGCTAACAGCAGCTTGAATGACAGAGAATACACAAATACAGGAGAGAGGGGAGATAGTACACAAAGGATGACATTGGCAGTATGCCTCTGGCATATTTTAAAAACTCACGCTACAATCCGGGGGGGTTTAACGCCCTTTTCTACATAGAGGAGATGTTGCTGTAAGGAACTACTTTTTTGACAGACATTAAGGATATAAACCAGACATCTTCTTAGGAAAATACTCCAGGAAAAAGGGTCATTCTTTTAAGACTACATAAAATCAGAGATGGGTTAAGATCTGAACTCTGTGGCTGGCCCATTTCTGTATTGCCCAAATGAATGACACAAACTTGGGACAAACAATGGAACCTTGAGAATCCAAGCAACAGCAGCAGCACAAAGGGTTAATGATGATCAGAAGCTTTAAAAAAACCTAATTTAAAAAAAATATTTTTCTACTCCTAGTTTTAAAAAAATCACACATTTAATGGAAGATCCCACATGGAATGGAATGGAATGAATGTTTGCCCACTATAGCAAAGATGATAAAATCCTATGTTGGAAAAATAACTAAATATTTTTTAGGCTAGGCAGATTTGGTTGTTTTTCCCCCCATAAGGTAGTGGTGATTTTCACAAGTGGACAAAATTGTTTTCAATGTTAGTATTAATAATTATCAGACATTAAATACATTTTACATCCCAAAACACACCAGAACTCGTTATAAGCTGAAATACAAACTACAGGGAGGAACAGCATCACTCTGAAATTCAGCCATCAATGGAAGCAGCACATAGCACCTTACATCAACGATTTATGACAGGAAGTTATGTGCATCATCTGTATGTGGTGTAGATCCAATGTCACTCTATACAACTTTATCATGGCCCCAGCATATGGGAAGATGTGATGGCTGGTATGCTTCTGTGTGCTGACTATTTACAGATACTGAAACAGTCCCTTGGAACTGAAGGCAGCAGTTCCATAAACTTAAACAGCCTGAGGCTGTTCTAATAAAAGATGGTGTTTCCATCCTGGAAACTAAGAGTTGCAAAGGAGATACACCTTTGCCGCCTTGCCCAACTAGTGCTAAAGTTTGAATTCAGCTGAGAGGTGGGGCAATGGAATCAATTCCTGCTCTTAGTTGTATGGATGCATGTCCTTTGAATTCAATAGGGTTGAGTCAGCATAAATTGAGCTTTGATCTTGGCTCATACACTAACAGACTCTGCCATATTAATAAAAGATATACTAGCCTCTGCTAGGAATGGTGGAGATCTAAATCTTAGTTCTACCTTTCACATCATCTTACTAAGGTAATTATTTATGTATTTTTGCTGGGTTACTAGAGTAAAAATATGGCATTTCTTGTAGCTTTTGTCACAAGTGTAAAGTGTACAGAAGCTTTTGGCAACTAAAACCTCCCTTCTCAATTTATGACTTTGCTGAACCAGGAAGCTACTCCATGCCAACAAACTACAGGCTGAACCTCTCTAGTCCAGAACTCTCTGGTACAGAAACATCCATCAACCAGAATTATTTTCGTTTTCATGGGTGTGGCCAAGTTTCCCGTGATCCCATAAAGATTGTTTACAGCCATCAGTCCTAGTTCTCAGTGTTCTGTGCTGTTATTTAGCTCTAATTTACCCCCTAAATGTCCTCTAATAGTCCAATAAGCAGTGGAAGTGTTGGTAATGATGCTAGACAATATTGATCTCCCGTGGTCCGGAAAATTCTCTGGTTTGAAACTGGTCAGGTCCTGACAGTGCCGGACTAGAGAGGTTCAACGTGTATTGTGCAGCAGCATGGGTTTTAGCTTTTATTGGCAAAACAACTTGCCATATTGATTATATGATGACAGTAGGGGAAAATTGAAGAACTTATTAATTTCCAGATGACAAGCAACAATAAAAATACTTCTGCATTCAGTGTGGGGAGCTCATGATTTGCCCGTTAACATTGCCAATGAATTAAAAATGCTAATCTGTGTGAAATATCCTTACTTCTGACCAGTCCAAAACAACCCATTGTGGTGGACAAGACTGATTGTTACAGGGTTCTTTTTCTATAGGTCGGTGTGTTAAACAGTTAGTAATCTCCAGTGTTTCCTCCTCAGATGGTCCAATCTTTCTGATACAGAGAACTGTTCGTGTACGTATTCCTCCATCACAGGTCTTACTGCATTCTGACCAATCACCTATAAACCACCTGTAAGGAGAAAATCAGGAAATTTAAATAACCCATTTCACATACAGAATCATAGAATTGTAGGACTGGAAGGGACCTCATTAGGTCATCTAGTCCAGTCTCCTGCACTCAAAACAAACCTAAGCAATAATGAGATTATTCCTGACAGGTGTTTGTCTCAAATGGAAAAGACGATTACACAATCATAAAATTTAAACCTCAGTTTAAATTAATAACCCTAAATTAATAACATACATGCTCTTTCTAGTAAAATAAAGTATAGGTACAAGGCAATGCAAGAGAAGTCACAGAGATAGGCATGAGCACTGAGAAGCCAGTGAGCTGCTGCTGGCTTAACAGCATCCTGCTGGCTGCTACAACCAAACAGGCAGCCTGCTGAAGACTGGCTGTATTGGCGAGGCTGCCTCAGAGATTAGTTTTGCTTCAACCCCAGATCCTTACAATACTCCCCCATTCAAGGGTGCTGTCTAGGGACCGTGAGGACTGGTTTTTCAGAGTAAACATGGTGGGAGGCACATAGGAGGTTTGGGGCCTGGAAATGTTATCCTATTTCCATGAACATTCATTTAGGCTGTAGTTATGCAAATTAATTAGTTTTTATAGTTTTCCTTGGACCTGACAGGAGTCCAGAATCTGCTGAACCACATATTCTTCTTGATCCTGAACAGTTATAGGCAAAAGATGGGGAGTAGTATGGATAGGAAGGGATTAGTGACTAATGATTTTAGATGCGAGACATGGAAGGCAGAGTGAATCTTGAGGGAATCTGGTAGCTCTAACTTAAATTTTACCAGGCTAATCTGTTTTGTGCTTTGGTACATATGGTCCAGCCTTGTGTAGGGATAAGTTGATTGCAGATTCCAGATGGACATCCACACACGATCTGCTACCCCACAGCCAAAAAATGATTTCTAACTGCCTCTAAAGTGCTTGGTGATCAACCTGATGTAGATTGTGAGTTTGGTAACAACTGGCATCATTCTGAAGGTTCTGGATGATGTCTACCAGTTCTGCTGGCACCTAAGTAGGTGCTAGCCTTCAGGACCCGGGCCTTAGTTTTAAAGATTCTCAATCTGTCAGCGTACCAGGACATGGGTGATCTTGCTTAGTGGTCAGAGCAAGCATCAGGCCCTAGGACTAGGATAAGTGCTGGAGTCAGTAGTCAAAAGCCAAAGCCAAGGGTCAAACCAGAGGGCAGGAACTGGAGTGAGCTAGTTATTAGGCAAGAACAGGTTCAAGGCAGGGGGTGGACAGAGGCAAGCCTGGGTGCAAGGCAGGAGCAGGAGCAGGCACAAGGGTGGACATGAGCACTGAGGAGCCAGTGAGCTGCTGTTGCTGACCTAAGAGCCAGATGGCTGGCCCTGCAGCCAATCAGGTGATATGACCAATCAGGCAGTCTGCTGCAAGCCAGCTGTACTGATGAAGCTGCCTGCAGATTAGCTCTGCTGCAGACTCAGATTCCTGACAATCTAGTTTAGAATCTCACGTCTCTGATGATTCCTTAATACTGCACACTTACTTAGTTATTTTTTAATGGCAACCTTATCCTGCCATAAAGTTTACATATGAAGGGGATTTTCCATTATGTTTTACTGCATAGAACCCACATGTTTTTCTTTGGATTTTTGTTGTCTCCTCTGTTTTGTATTTGTTTTTCCAAACATTTTGGTGTATATTTTTCCTTGTATTTTCATACTTTACCTATGCTACTTGGTGAATTATCTGTGTCTGCTCTATTTATGATCTGCATTTGGATGTGAGCTTGTTCATCAGCTTCACACATGTCCATGTCTATAGCTCTTTGCAGAGTTAGTGTGGGCTGTCTGAGAATTCTCATTCACGATCCTGTTACTGTACATATTTATCACAAATTTCTCACCTTTTGATATTTGATTATCCAAGTCAGCCATTTTGTGTAGCTTGGGGATATACTAATCTGTTGTTTCTCAGTCACACTCACTGAAAAGTTACTCGTCTTGTGCAGTAACAATTGTTCTTCGAGATGTGTGTCTTTATGGATGTTCAACTGTAAATGTATCTGCAATCTGGAGAACTTTGACATCACTGTCCGTTGAGCCTGAACATGCACTTTCTCTCCTCATGCTACACCATGAGTCTAGCTAATACACATGAGATAATCATCCTCAGTTCCTTCTTTACCAAAGAGTCATAGCGAGAACTCTGAAGTAAATGGAAGAAGGGTGGGTTCTGGAGCACCCATAGGGACACACATCATGAAGAACCATATTTAATGCACATGATGAATAATTTCTCTTTCAAGTAGTGTTCCTATGGGTGCTCTACTGTAGGTCACTGCCAAACAGTCTGTCTATTTGGATGGCTGGTGCTTTGGAGTCAGGTAAGTCAGAGATTATAGTAATGGGGAGCCTAAGACAGCACTGGAGGCAGAGTCCCTGGTGATCGCATAATGTTCTTTGAAGGTGTGGACTGACACCTACATCATTCTCTGAGATGGGGACATCATTGAGGAAGATCACCAATAAGGAGATTGATCTTGTGGGATGTGTACAGATTAAGTCTGGAGGGATTACAAATTTGGTAGTACTGTCTGATGAAATTCAAGATCCACTTGGAGAGTCTTTGGCCTCAAATCGAGCCCTTAAATCATTCCACAAAAGAGAGAAATGGTGTAGGGTAGGTGTGGGCAATAATTTTTGACGGGAGGCCACTCCAAGATTTTGGAAAGTGGTTGAGGGTTGCACTTTTCTATGATATTAATGGAGGAGATGTGGGGTCTGGGTGCAAAAAGGAGCTTGGGGTGCAGGATGGCCTGTGAGGTCTGAGAAGGAGTTTGGGTGCATGAGGAAGTTGTAACCTGGGGCATAGAATTGCAGTGCAGGGGTTTGGACTATGACTTATGGGAGGAGGGGGTTATGACCCGGTGCAGGAGGGGGTGCAGGGGCTTGGGTTTTGACCTAGGGCTGGGGATTGCTGTGCAGGGGTTTGGGTTGTGACCTTGGGCAGGGATTGGGATGCCAGACTTGGGTGGGGAGAAGGTTTGACTTATGTGGAGTTGGGGGCAGAGGGTTGGGGGGAGGGAGGAGATTGGGTGAAAGAAGCAGGCTCTGGTGGTGGGACAGCACTTTCAGCTTCTTGAGGGATGGGAGCTGGCACCCAGGAAGGTAGGGCTAGGGAAGCTGGTGGTGACCTAGCAGGAGGCTTGTGGTGGCTGAGGTTTGGAGTCCCACCCACCCTGCGGGCAGCCACCACCAGCCTCTGGAGGCAGGCTCTGGCTGGGAGACTTACCTGTGTGACTCCCAGCCAGCAGCCCAGCACATTTCTCAGGCAGCCTCCCTGCCTGCCACGCTCCCGCACAGGCTGCAGGGGCCATATGCATGTGTGAATAAGAGCCTGAAGGGAGAAGGGAATAGTACTTTGCATGCTGCCTGTTCTTCAAACAGGAAACTCCCATTGGCCAGTTTCTGGCCAATGGGATTATGCTGGCGGTGGGAGCAGCACATGAATACTCTCCACCTGGCTCATAGCTGAGAAACACAAATGGGCCAATCTCTTGGAATTCACACCTCCAGATCAGCTACTAGAAGTGGGCCTCATCCTCCCTGATTGGATCCACCTCGTCATCTCCAGCCTGATTCTGGCCTGCATATATATACCTGCCTCTGGAAATTTCCACTACGTGCATCTGACGAAGTGGGTCTTTGCCCACGAAAGCTTATGCTCCAACACTTTGGTTAGTCTATAAGGTGCCACAGGACTCCTCGCCGCTTTTACAAATGGGCCAGCAGCCGCTTTTCTGAGCGGTGTGTGGGGGCCAGGGCAAGTACAGAGTCTGCCTAAGGCTACCTGCTGTGTCCGTGGGCTGGATCCGGTGGTTTGGGGGGCCAGCTCTGGCCTGCACACCCTATTATGCCCAGCCGTGGTCTAGGGACTTCCTGAAGGCCCCTGTCTTGAGGAGGCAGAATGCAAGTGGCTCTCCTAACATCTAGAATATGCACTATGACCCCTCTATTGTCTCAGTGAAACTTGGCAGGAAAGTGAATAGACTGATTCACTTTAGGGATGAAACTTGGATGCAGCCTATGTGTAACCTTGATAGGAAAGAATACTGTACTGAGGATGTGTCAGCAGAGCTGCTATTTCCCTTATTCTTCTAGCAGAGGTAACTGGAATCAGAAAGACTGTTTTCATCAATAGGTATGCTAGTGAACAGTGCCCATAGTTCCAAAGGAAGTCCTAGTCAGCCCTTTCAACATGAGGCTGGAGGTCTCACAAGGGTGTAGGCAGTTGAGGCAAAGGGAAAAGATTTGTTATTCCCTTAAGGATCCTTTTAGAGATGGGGGTAATAGTCCTGACTACCCTTCTATGGGTTAGTGAAATGCTATAATAGCTGCTAGGTGGACCTTGAGGCTACGTCTACACTGCAGGCTTTTGCTGGCAGAGAGTATGATAATGAAGCGCTCATTAGCATTTGTTGCGCTGTCATCTGCATATCTCTGCCGACGCTTTTTGTGCAAGAGGTTTTTGTGCAAAACCAAGCAGTATAGACGGGTCCACTTTGTGCAAAAAACTCCTTTTGCGCAAGATCCTGTATACCTCCTTTTTTGAGGCATAAGAGATCTTGTGCAAAAGGTTTTTTTTAGCAAAACGGACCCATCTACACAGCTTGTTTTTGCGCAAAAAGCATCAGCAGAGATATGCAAATGACAGCGTGACAAACGCTAATGAGCACTTCATTAGCATACTCTCTGCTGGCAAAAGCCTGCAGTGTAAACATAGCCTTAGAGAGCTCAGGGATATTCCCAAATTTTTAACGGTCAGGGCATATTCAAGAATATGTGGTAAAACTGCTGGCACTGGAGAGATTTGGTGAAATGTGCACCAAACCTGACACTTGGACCATTTATGCAGGTAAGTTCATCATGTGGTGATCTTTCAGTGCTGTAAAACGTCTTGTACATTTTTTGAGCATGAGTCCTTTAAGTGCTAGAGCCATGTAGAAGGCACGCTTTGAGGTGGAAGATACCTGAGTTGGAATGCGTGGTACCCATTCTGTCTTGAGTGGCTGAAAGTGAGATCAGTGGGCCAACAGCAAGCTGCATCAGGTAAGGGTATCAGGTCTGCCTCAGCCATATGGGAGCATGTGCCACTCTGTACCCAAAGTCACACCCTGGCATTCCCATATTTACCATGGTGGTCTGATTATGATATGTTTGCTTTCACGTATGTAAAAATGTATGCTTTTAAAGTATCATTTTAAATACTTGAAATACTTTTAAATGGTCTGTCAACATCAATGTACTATTGAATTGTATATGTCATTATATGTGAAGTTAGGAAGTTTTTCTAAGTTTGCGTGTTTCTAAAATACATTTTGAAGCTGGAAACACCCACTATCAGCCTTTCAAGTACAACAGTGGGGTGGCCAAACACTGATGGTGGCCCATTGAGGAGAATACATACTCACAAGGAGTACCCCAGGAACTGTATATAATGGAAACCTTTCAAAGACAGTACATAAACAATGGAGACTGTTTGACTCATGTCATAGCACAGGATCTTTCCAGCAAACTGGAACAAGCTCTAAAAGGGGAAAGGTAGGCACCAATACCGGACACCTGGCAACCCTAGGGCCACCAAAGAAAATGTAATTTGTCGGAAAGTCGTAGTTATTTATTATTATAGATTATGTTTTAGGTATATTTTATAATATTACAATAATTTGATGTGTAAAATGGTTATTTGCTCATATTAAATAATTTTAAATTAATTTTACATAATTTGTAATTTAAATATAAACTTAAGGTACTTCTAAATTTTGTATATGATACATAACTTGTTTTGTTGAAATAAAAACAAGTATAGACCATGGTTAATCTAACAGAACAGGCTTCTGTGAAAATTTCAGATACTTTGTAAGTTTGAGATTTTGCATAAAGATATAATTATTCATGCAATTGCAAAAAATTGACTTTTATTGTTATAAAATTAATATACATTTTGTGATTTTATTTGGGAATAAATAAATAAAAAACAAAATATTAACAAAATATCCTCCTCCTCTCCCCCAGAGCCAGGCACTCCCATACCCCCATTCTAACCCAATCCTCCTCCGCTCCCCCAGAGCCAGGCCCCCCCCAACCTAATGCCTCGCTCCTCCCCAAGTGTCAGCCCCCAACCTAATGCCTTCCCTCTGCCCCCAGTGCCAGGCACTTTCAGCTCCCAACCTAATGCCTCCTCTCTCCCCATAGCCAAGCACCCCCAACCTAATGCCTCCCTCCTCCCCAAAGCCAGGCTCTCCCAGCCCCGCCCCCAAACTAATGGCTCCTCCTCCCCAGAGCCAGCCCCCAACCTAATGCCTCCCCCTTCCCCCAGAACCAGGCTTTCCCAGCCCCCCAACCTAATACCTGGGTCCCGGAGTCAATGTTGCCGCCTGAGGTGCTGGGGCGGCGTGAGCACAGCAGCCGGCTGTGAGTGCCTGCTGGAGTGCCCAGCCGGCCGTGAGCGTGTGTGCAGAGTGGCCCAGCTGGCCGTGAGCCCTTGCTGGAGAGCCTGCCGGCTGTGAGTGCATGCGCAGAGCAGCCCGGCTGGCCATGAGCAGGCACTTGGCCATGTGCTCCGAGCGGCCAGCGGGCCACACTTCATTCATTTATAAAAATGTTCTGGCAGGCCGCAAAATATTTCGATCGGGCCACATGCGGCCCTCCAAATGCCAGTTTGACATGCCTGACTTCGAGAATGACAAAACCTGCTGCTGACTGCATTGCTGTGAACACTGTTTGGGGGGGGGGGAAGGGGGCAGTTGTCTTTTAAGTCACCTTATTACTGATGATTTGTAGATGATTTAGATGGAAATTGTTCTCAGTCAGTTGCTGTGCTTTGGAAGGTATCTTTGTAACCATTTTACTTTGAAGCTTTGTAATGTTTTCTTTGTAACTTTCAGCTACCTTACCTTTTAAATTATGCAAATTGTAAGATTGTTGAGCTTTGTAATCTTTGTAACCCTTAGCCACTTCGCTGTATAAGTTCAGAAACTTAGAGTAAGCCTGATGATTGTTGAGCTTTGCAACTCTGTAATTTTTGTAACTTTCAGCCACTTTGCTTGTAACTTGCTCTAAACTGCATTCTACCCTGTGATAAGAATGTGTGTGTGAATGGAGACTAGAGCGTGTTTGGGGTGAGGGAAACAGCAAGGCTAAACACATGGAGCAAGGAGGTGACTAATTAAAGCAATCATGGAGACATCTCCACTCTAAGCAAACAAAGGACCCAGATCGAGGGAGTTTGGGGCGTGGTCCTCAGTGACGAACATGGAGGAAGGACCCTGAGAGAGAACACGTGGCAGAACCTCTTTTTATCATCAGCTTGACGGCTGGGATCCATGACTGCAAGTAGACGCTCTGGACATAATATGCCTTGGTTGCTCTGCAACCTTTTGCCTGTGTAAGTGTGTGAGTGCCTGAGGGTATGAAAGAATGTGTGTGTGAATGAATGAATGAATGAATGAATGTGTGTGTTTGTGTGTGAGATAGCTCGTTCCCTTTGAGTTTAACTTTATAGTGGCATTCAATGATAGCTCAATCCCCTTTAGTTTAACTCTACAGTGTATTGTTAATTCCTCATTTAATAAATCCATATGAGTGTAACCCTGGGGTGGTCTCCAGTGAAATTTGGGGTAATAGTAACCTCTTTGGTTACTATTGGTCGGTTCATGTGTGGCTGGCAAAAGCATTCAAGTAACTTAGCTGGGTGTGTCCCTGCTTGTGGCTGTGTGGGTGCAGGACCTGGAGAGGTTTGCAGTTGTTACAGCATCACAGTGTAAGAAGGAGCTTAGATTGGTAAGAAAGAGGTCTCAGCAGTACTCAAGTTCCAGGCTTTATCCCCTGAGAACCCACCACTGAGCAATCAGAATTACACGAGCTCCATCCTTCTTTATCTTCAGCAGAAGATGAAACAGGTGGAAGGTATAAATAAGGTCCTTGTCCCATAGCAGGAGGAAAGCATCGCCCAGAGAATACTATCCAAACCTTACCATGGAACAGTACTGTGGGCACTTCTTCTGGTAAGTAGTGAAAAGACTTGTGACTGATGTGTCCCACTGTGAGAATAATTCGTGAAGTACTGACAGGTGTATCTCTGACTCATGGTTGTGTGGGAATGTGCAATAGAGTTTGTCCACTATCATGTTTTACGTATCCAGGAGGTAAGCTGACAACAAGATAACGTTATGAGAGATGCATGATTTCTATAGTTTCACTGTCTCCATGCAAAGAAAGGGTGATCTGGTTGCTCCCTTATGGTTGATATAATACATATACACTGTGTTGTCCGTTAGGATCTTTATATCTGTTACCAGTGGAAGGAAATGGACACAGAAATCATTCTCAACTCAAGGAGACTGATATGCAGCAGTATCTCCGGAGGTGACCATTTACCTAGCACTATGAAGCAATTTAAATGCACGTGCTATGAGGGATGTTATTCTGGTGGACAGTTTTGTTTTGACCCTCAACTCAGCAGCTTTCCTGTAGAAGTCATCCAGCCACCTTCCATATTGTCAGGTGCAACAACACTAGATCTGAGTGCAGGATTTAGCTGTTTTTCTGAGACACCAGGACTAGCAAAACTGGTAAGATGATTAATAGATGAGTTGATAGATTTGCTTCATTCAAACACCAGAGTAACCTAGCTCATGCAAAGGCTATCATTATGATGTGACCCGTATTTTGTCTCAACTTCATCAAAACCCTGGCCATCATGAGTATTGGTGGGAAGGCATATATTAGTCCTGGAGACCATGGAATAAGAAAAGCATCTGTCAGGGAGCCAGGACGTGAGCTCCCTGTGGAGCAAAATATACTCGTGGAACATCACAAACAGGTCCACGTTGGAATCTGCTCCCTGTGATGATGCTGTAGAGGACAGAGCCACTGAGACACCACTTCTGATTTTCTGAGAAATACCTGCTAAGCTGGCTGTTGGGATATTCTGTTGATTAGATGCGTGGGGGTGATACCAGTGTGATGTGAACAGGGCAAATGATGCATGTATTCTTGATGGAGGGGGAAGGATCTTGTTCTCCTCTTATCTGCTAGCATGGCGTATCACTGTGGTGTTGTCCATCAATATCTGGATCGTTAAGCCTCAAGGAAAGGGCAGAAAGCCTTGAACTCCAGTCAATAGTTCTGAGCTGTAGGATATTTATGTGAGGGATGGCTTCCTAAGGGGTTGGATTTTCAGTTGGTTGAAATATGCTCCCATTTCAGACTAAAGGCATCTGGTAGTAAGGTGTTGGCAGGCAGAAGCATGCAAAAAGAAATTCTACTGCACATTTGTAATATCTGTCCACCAATTTAATAATAGCAGTTCTAGAGAGATCCATGCTGTGACTTTTGGGTAGACATATTGATCTCAATCATCCCTGAAGAGGACAAAGATCTAGGATACTGTGTGACATAAATGCATGCTGTGATATGCCCCATAAATTTAAGTATGTCATCACCCATGTTCTGGAGTTTGCTTGGAGCTAGGAGGAGATCTGTCATTGTCTGAAACCTCCTCTGAGGAACATCCGCTCACTGTTTTGTAATCTAATACCTCGCTGATGAATTCTATATTTTGAGTTGAGGTCAGTATAGACCCGCGTAAGAAGAGTCTGTCACTTGTGGAAATTTTCCCCTTTACCGACCTGTTGTCCACAAAGGGGCTTCCTTGTCTCCTAAGATGGGTTGTTGTCATATCCTTCATGAAAATCCACAAAGTTATGGAGAGGCCAAGGCTGAATGAACTATGTAGTGGTAATGAGATGTGCTCACCAAGAATCTCATCTCCTTTCTCTGCTCTAGATATATCAAGATATGAAAATATGCGTCTTGCAAATCAAACCCACAAATGAGTTCATAGAATCCAAGGGAAGAGTTATAGTGGTTATGGTAACCATGCAGAAATTGAAATGACAGCTAAATGTGTTGAAATGTCAAAGATGGATGGGCCTCCCACTGGCCTTTCCTTCTTTGGGATTAAGAAGTAGTGGGAATAAATAAAAACCCTTGTCCCAAACACACACTTTCTCCATTGCTCCCAGTGGTAGAAAGGAGACTATCTTTTCCTTCAACAGTCTCTTGTAAGAAGGTTCCCTGAAGAGGGGACACAGAGGATGAAGAGAAGATTTAATCTTGAAACTGAAAGGAATACCCCATGCTTATTACCTCAAAACCCTACCAGTCTGAAATTATCCCAGCCAAGGCTTCTTGGAAGAAAGAAAGCCAGTTGCCAAATGGAATGACGAAATATAAAGGATCTGACAGTAGTCCAGTCAGTATCTCAACATTGGCATCAAATTTGTTGCCTGGCTGGTGCTCTGGATAGTGAGGCAGTCAAGGAGGCCGAGTGTCATCTGTGATTAAATCTCTGCTTCCTTCTCAGAGGCTCTGAACACTTTTGCTGCAGATAATATTATATCAGAGCTCTTTGAGTATAAAAAGGTTGCTCTCATGTTTGGGGTTGAAAAATAGATAAATTCATGGAGGTTAGGTCCATCAATACTTATTAACCAGGGAAGGTAGGAACGGTGTCCCTAGCCCAGGGGTCGGCAACCTATGGCTCACTAGGAAGCCAGATGTGGCTCTTCTGGAGCCCCAACTCAGCCTCTCTAGTTCCAGCCCCCCACAAAATTGGAACACCAGCAGAGGGAGAAAGCCCTGAGCCTCCCTGCTGGATCTGGCATGCAGGGAACAAAGCGGAGCCAAAAATGGCTCCATTCGTACTGCTCTTTTCCTTCCCTTGGAACACACTTCTGGGAGGCTTCCCCTGTGAATCCTTCCTGGAGGCTTCCTTCCTGTGAAAGGGAGTAGCGGGAGGCCAAGTTATATGGTGCTTGCGACGCGCTGTGAAAACAAGTACCCCAGCCCCTCATGCCCAGCCCCTGCACTTCCGCCCCCTCACTCACTCTCCCCAGACAGACACCCTGCCCTCTCCTGCCCCCTTACCAGATAGCCTGCTCTCAGTCCATTCCTGCTCCCTTCCCCCTTGTCAGACAGCCTTCCCCCAGCCCACTCCTGTCCCCTGTTCCCTGTCCAGACAAGCCTGCCCCCAGCCCGCTCCTGCTCCCTGGCCAGACACCCTGCCCTCAGCCCACTCCTAAACCCTCCCCCTGGCCAGATAGCCTGCCCTTAGCCTGCTCCTATAACCTGTCCCCAGCCTGCTCCTGCCCCCTGGCCAGACAACCTACCCCCAGCCTGCTCCTGTACCCTACCCCATCCCTATCCCATTCATTGGCAGCCCTAGCCTGCACACTTAACCCCTCATATCTGGCCCCACCCCAGAGCCTAGGGTGGCCCACAAAATCCACTGACCCTGGAACCCCAGAAGAGTAAATCTGGCCTTGAACCTCAGTCCTCACAGCCCCTTTCCCCACCATGGGGCTGGAGGACCAAGGGAGTGAGGTGTTTCAGTTGAAGGCCACATCAGTGAGGGTTGGGGTTTTTTGGAAGATTGGGGTTTTTTTGGGCTTCTTACTTGTGGGGTCCCTGACCCAAAAAAGGTTCCCCTCTCCTGCCATAAATAAAGATAATGTTGAAGCCTTTTGTGCTGGATATAATATTTTACTTGATTTAAAAATGAAGCCTGTCCAAAAAGCTCCCAATTGGGCTCATCCCCCATCTGGCTGCAGCATCATAACACTCCTGAACCCTGCCCACCTGATCCCTGAGCCCATCATATACCTGAACCCCCTGCCCTGAGCCCCTCATACCCTCACATCCCCAAACTCCTGTACCCCACATCCCCAGACTCCTGCACCCCCTCATCCCTAGGATCCTGCCATAATACTTCTGCACCCCCCCACCACCCAACCTTGTGCCTGAGTCCATCATATGTCCAAATCCCCTGCCCTGAGCCCCTCATACACCTCAACCCTGACTCCTGCACCTCCACATCTCCAGCCCCCTGCCATAAGACTGACAGAAGACAGCCTGTATGTGTGCATGAAGCTGGATTTGACCAATTATGATGTAAACTTCAAAGAAATTTGCAAAAAGATGCTGCAGCAGAAGTCCCATTAAATAAAGTCTGTGAGTACAATGTTTCATTTATGCTATTATTAATCATTATGTCAGTTATCAATAATATTAAGTTGTATATTTTCAGTCATGCAGATGGGCATTCTTATATGGCTCTTTGTTGACCACTTGTTCTGAACTTTGATGTAGTTTGGCTCTTTGGTTTGAAAATGTTGCTAACCCTTGCCTTAGCCTCTGTTTGTCAGGGGCCGGGAATTGGTGACAGGAGGATCACTTGATGATTACCTGTTCTGTTTACTCCCTCTGTGGCATTTAGCCTGGGACACTGTTGGAAGACAAGATACTGGGCTAGATGGACTTTTGGTCTGACCCAGTATGGTTGTTCTTATATTCTTATATTAAAATATAGCCTCAAAGAGCATAACATTGCTCTTAAATATTTCAGGTTATGTAACACCTCACCTGTGCCACTACTGAATAATTTGCTGCCCTCACAAAGGAGGTCCTTTGTGGTGACATGGACTTCTTGGGGGATCCAGACACCTGGTACATCAAGATCTCCTCATTGCAACAGCACTGACTGTAATCCTTGCTGCTGTATTAGACATGTCCAGCACTGCCTGATGTGAAGATCTGGCAGTAAGTTGGCTGTCAGTCATCAGGGACTTCATCTCCTCCTGAATTTAGTTTGATTGAGTGTCTACCAAATTGGAATGCTGATCCCAACTAAGTCATACTTTGAGAGAAGTGCAAGACAGTGTAGGCTAAAAGCTCACTGAAGAGTAGACCTTCTAATCAGTAAGGTCTATTTTCTTTAAATCCTTCTCTTAATAAGAGTTCCTTTGATTTCTCCTACACTGATTGCATGAGCAGGGATCCCAGAGCTGATAAAAATATTCAAACCTGTTGGCAGGTACTTGGTGCTTCCTGTTGGCCTCTTTGCAGGTAGCCACAGGCAGATGTATGCCAAATTAACTTGGCAAGATTGAACAAGGTCTTATTAATAGGCATTACCAGTCTCCTATGGTATAGCAGGTTATATGAAGAGACAAAATGCTGCATCACTCTTACTGGCTTCAGTAAAAGTTTTAATTATCTCAAAGTGAAATATTTCACCTGTTTCGTACAGTTTTCAAGTAAATTGATCTCTTTTGAGGTGTTGTTCCTTGCCATATGTTATTTCACAAACAAATGAGCTTTGCCTTTTTCATTTTATTTTTAATGTAACACAGTTATCTTCAAAAACTAAAAGCAAACAGACGTGACCAACTAGGAACCTAACCCTATAAAGTACTCCTCACCTTCTGTTAGGTGCCAGGCAGTCCAGATATTGTCAGTGCCATTCCATACATTGGTCAGTAAAGATCACTTGATAAAAATGTTATCAGTAGATAGGGTGACCACATGTACCAATTTTTTAGAAACTGTCCCAATATTTGGGGCTATGTCTTATATAGACATCTATTCGCCCACACTCCATCCCAGTTTTTCCATACTTGCTATTTGGTCATCCTATCAGTAGATGGCAGGGCCAGCCTAAAAATTTATGTATAGATTTCATTGTATTTGAACATCTTATCACAAATTTTAACTTGATACATTTTGAAAATATAGCAAGCTCTTAGTTCATAATGTAAATATCTACTGAACCTTTTAACTGTGTAATAATTATTATAGGCAATGTCTTAATTTTCCCTCTCACGTTAAAATTCCTTTGTGCCAGTGTTGAAGCCTTAAGGATGTCCCTCATTTGTATTCTCAGCATTCCCCCCTATAGTGAACATTCAAGAAACTATTTCATTACTATCTTTCTGACCAATGGAGACTGAACTTCACAGACTTTTCCTATATGCATATTAATGTTGCTCATTAATCAAACAAGAGCCACATCTAGGTCAGAGTATAGTGCCTCCACCATCCCCCCAGCTTCTTCTGGCCTGAACAGAAAGCAAGAAGCCAAAGCCAGATATCGAACCCAGGTTTCCTGCATGATAATATAGGATCCTCATGTAATTGTATTTTGTACCATATTTGGCCAAAAGTAAATGTTCCACAGATTTTTCTATATAAATAAATGATTGCCTTGACAGTTAATTGATAAATTACCATTTGTGCATAGTACTTACTCAGGTGGACAAGGCTCAGTGTTGCAGGCTCTTTGGTTTTCTGGTGGTTTACTGTCTGGGTCACAGTAATTGTTCTGTACAACTGAGTTATCATCCAGCCTCTTACACACCACCTCTTGTTTCTGTATTCCTTGAAAAAAGTTGGACCCCATTACTTAACAGTGAATGTATCTTTTACCTATTTGTAATCAATATTCCGAAAGCTAAAAAAGTGAAAGGACCAATTGACTGAATATTTCTGTACAAAGCTTTTCATTTGGTTTAATCTTAGCCAACCGCACTGCAAAGAGAATGTTGAATTACTGTTGTTTTCTAAGAAACAAGAATATATATTTATAGATTTAGTAACAAATATTTGCATATTGCACAAAATTTGTTTTCATCTATTGCTGCTCCAGCAAAAAAACTCTTCTATTTCCAAACAAAATAACATCAAACAGAATGTGGTCACATTTCAGTGCAAAAGTACTGTTTTTGTGTTTTCATTTTTTGATAAAACAACAAAAGCATGGGATTCAATGTCTTATTTTTGCACATTATGTCACATAAGTATTACAGTAGACTTCCGATAATCCGGAACCTATGGGATTTAGGTGGTGCCGGATTATCAGATATGCCGGACTATCAGGAGGTACTATAAGCAGGTTATATATATACTGTATACATTATATACTGTGTATAAAGGGTTCTTAACCCTTTTTATTGTACATACTGTATACAATTGTACAATTGTATTGTACATACTGTATACAATTGTACAATTGTATTGTACATACTGTATACAAGTTTTTTAAGCCTTTTTTACCCTTTTTGCTCAGTTCAGCTGCTGCCACTGTTACCTTGTGACTCATTTTTGGCCGAAGCTCACTCACTAGGCCCTTGCCATTTTGATGCCGGATTATCAGGAGTGCCGGACTATTGGATGCCGGACTATTGGAGTTTTACTGTATCTTCGTTACAATTAAAAGCTATTATTAATACTCATAGACATAGATTGTCTTTTTGAGTGCTCATTGTGTCTGGCACTTATAGCTCCTCTTTAATTAAATTAAACAACAACATATAGTATAGAACTGATTGTAACTCCCTAAAACATACTGATAGGTTTTTGCCCGATGACCACATTTTAAGACAATAGGAATTTGTTACTTAAACCCTGGAATTCTATGGGTTATAAACTAAGATGATGGGGCTGAAGAATCACATAATAATTCTGCAACTATTGTCATATATCTAGTATATTTATCATTGGAATTTGCATGCAATATGCACCCCTCTTCTTTTTTTCAGATCAATCTTAGGCTGTTTACTTAAGAAAAAAGAGGGTATGAGCCTGACTGCAACACATACACATGTAAGTAGAGATTAAACCTCTCTGGTGTGGCACCTTCGGGACCTGACTAGTGTTGAACCAGAGAATTTGCTGAACCATGGGAGGTCAATATTGTCTAGTGGTATTACCAACACTTCCACATTTTAATGGGCTTTTAGAAGACATGTAGGATCAAATTAGAGCTAAATAACAGCACAGAACACTGAGAACCAGGACTGATGGCTGTAAAAAAACTTTATGGGACTGTGGGAAACTTGGCTACACCCATGGTAAGTGGACATCTGGCTAACTAAAATCATGCTGGACCACAAATGTTGCTGGACCAGAGCATGCTGGACCAGAGAGGTTCAATCTGTAGGATTCTTTTACAAATTAATTTCTCATTGAAATATAGGGAATACTTGTGTGTGTGTGAATAAGCGTTGTGGGACTGGAAGTAGTTTCATGCAAAAATCTTATGAAAAAAGCAGAAGTAAAGGTTTCAGGGTTTACCTGTTCTACATTATGACGTGTCTAAAAACAAAAAAGAATTAACATAACCTGACTTTCAAGTATCAACCACATTTTATTTGATTTCAATGAGCAAATCACTACAGTGAAAATCAGTCACTACACTTTTACATGCTCCTTTCCTTTTGAAGACCAGGATTTTGCTTAAGATAGACTTATGTGGTAAAATTACATAAGGAAGACTTAGAGTGGTAAAATTAAGGACCTAAATGTGCAATATGTATCACCAGTTTTAGGGTCCCTTCGGGGGCTAGGAGCAGGTTTGAGAGGGTCTGCTAAAATAAACCAGAAAGCAGGGTCAGCATTAGACTCAGTGGGATCCAGCACAAAAAGCCAAATCCTAAGCCCCACTGCCAAGGGGTGAAGCCATAGCCTGAGCAACTTAGCTTTGCAGGACCCCTTGGCCAGGGGACCCTGGGCAATTGTATTGTTTGCTAACTCCTAGTCTACTGAAAAATCGTTGTTGTGGTTCAGAGGGCAATGGAACTTTTATAGTATGGGGGTGACCTCAGAAAGAAAAAGATCGAAAACCACTGGCATATGTAAAGCCTTAGGAATTAGGAAGTCTTCACAGAGGTGGTGTTTCATAAAACACCTTACTTTAGTGATATTTTCTAAAACTAAGAATTCCAGGAATGCTAAATTCTCCTTCAGGAAAAAAAATCATTGCAACAATATCCTCTTAAAAAAAACTTCAGTTTGTCACTCTCCAATTGTTCCGTAAAGTCCACCAACTGTTTCTGTGTGATGACATTTAGAAGAAAGCAATGTGGGATCATGTGAAGTGAATTAATCTGAAACATGATAATTAAATATGAGAAACTGTCACCTCAAATGTTAGGCATCTAATACTTTTTCTGAACTAAACTTATTTCATTTAAGCTGTGTGAGCTCTGACCAACCTCTCCCCCATCACATACATTAGGCACAGGAAGCTGAAAGGAAAACCCATCAGACTCACCAAGCTTGTGAGGTCTACTAGCCCTCAGGGTAGTCAGAAGGATACATTTCAGAAAACATTATTTATGGTCTGCAAGGGCCCAAAGGCCATATAACTGGTAAGTTTTAAAAGGTTTTCTTCACGGTTTCTTTACCTTTTGCTTGTTTTAAACCAGTTAAACAACTTACCTTTCTAATGTTGCCATTATTGCTTATTAAATCCCATCAAACATGTCAGACATCTCAGGTTGACCATAAACATCGTGATTCTTTTTTAAATTCAATTTTATTTATTAAAGAGACATGGTTTAGCACCAGGCATAGGTGGTGCCTCCTCTCACCAGTAAGCCAAGATTTTCCATATGCTTCAACTTTAGACATATTTCTGATCATTACATTAGACCAATAGATCTGTGTAATTAAATTAAGTATGTAAGCCAGTCCTGTCAGATCTTACATGTCTACATAAAACTTTCCAAACAGTCAGAAAGGGACTGGTTCTGTATAATCTTCAGCCACCAAATCCCTTGCAGGCATGTGAAAACATTTTGTTGTACTGATGTTCAGAACAATTTCTCCCAGTTGTAACTAGAACTAAAGTCTACATCTCAAAGCAGCAGCTTCAACACTTGAGCTAACGGAGACTCCTTCCCCCCAGCCATAGGTATTATTTGCAGATGGTTAATCCTCTTTTTAGACTTTCCTCCCTTAGACATCCAGGCCATCATACTGTTACATTGCAAGATCTCCATTCTCAGTACTAAAGAAATGAAGAGGTTACTTACCTCAGTATATATATACATGCATGGATGATCCAACTGGTGCAATGTGAATGGTGGAACTCAAAGTAGCAACACCAGTTGGAGCATTCACATGTCTTTCTCATCCATTCTCATAGCAAATATCATACATTCCATGGCAAATTACATACATTCCAAAGCAAGAGTATTGAAGGGCACTCCAGCAACATCAGTTCCTTATCCTGTGATCCCTTTGAAAAGTATGACACTGAGGAAATGTGGAGGGTGGGTGATTAGAGTGAATGTGCAGAATCCATCTCAAAGAGCTCCAGTTACAACTAAGGAACCTTGATTTCTTCTTTGAGTCTGCTCTTCATATTCCCACCAATATGGTGGTGGACTAACAAGCAGTGGACCCTTGAGGGTCAGAAAAAATAATTATCTTAACTAAATAATGATTGCAGGACTGCCTTGCAAATTTTTGCATCTACTAGGTTGTAAGTCTAAAGAGTATTACCTAGTGAAAATATTGGTTCTCTTCCACATTGCCACTCTACAAATTTCTATTAAAGGAAGGTGTCTGAAGAATATCATAAAAATTATCTTAGCCCCGGTAGGATGTGCTTTAACTCCCCCAGGAAAAGGGATATCCTTCAGTCTACAAGCCTCTTTAATATATAACCCATCTGGAAAGTATTTGTACAGCCCTACTATTGTTCCTCTCTTTATAAAAGATGAATAGGTTAGCAGATTGTCTAAAATGCTTAGTTTTGTCTATATAGGCGAATGTACTCCTAACATACATTGTATGTAAGCTAGTATCATCAACCTAAATGTGAGATTTGGGAAACAACACAAGTACAATTATAGACTGATTTATATGAAAATTGGATACTACTGTGGGTAAGAACCTGGAGTCAGTACATAATATTATTTTAAATTCATAAAAGACAAAAAATGGTGGGTCCACTAGTGAGACTAGTAATTCACTTATATGCCTTGCTGAGGTGGTAGGTATTAAAATACTGCCTTAAAAGACAAACAGAACAATGTACAGCTACATAGGTGTCCAAATCATTGTTATATTAATTGAACAAGCATTAAAGTTAAATCCCAAGATGGTGCAAGATTTCTGACTGGAAGTGATAAATTGTTAACTGTATCATGAATAAAAGTGATTGACTATACACGGGGACATGGTTTGCTCATATTGCAGAAAAAATGACCTTTATAAATGATAGGGAGAGACTGACCTTTTGAGACAACAGATACTCCAATTTACAGCTAATAGGTGCAGTAAATGGATACATCTCATACATGGAAATCCACATAGACTCTAGAGGAGAAGACTGTTCTAACAATCCCAGAAGGCTATCCTTCAAAATGTGAACTAAAGAGACCAAAGGTCTAGATGATGTATCTCCCCTTGTTGTTGTGACAAGTCTAGCATTAATGGTAGGAATGACCATATAACTTCTTGGTCAGATGAACTGTATCTGAATACCACTGCATCCTGACACAGACCAGTGCTTTCAAAATCACTCTAATCTTATCTTATTTTATCACTCTTTGAATGTGGAAAATGGAGGGAATGTCTACATAAGACTCTGGCCCCAATTCATCAGAAATGACAGAATCAGACAAAATCTCCAATGCCTCCTGTTGCTGCTAGATCCAAAAGGTCACTATAGGATTTCCTCATAAACTGAAAAACTTTGCTATCATTTCCTTTTTAAAAAACTACTTATGCATTTGAGAGGATGATGGGCTCAAATGATCTCTCAGTACATTGTGTTCTCCTGATGCATGTACTGCTATGGGGTGAACTATGAGTACACCCCATAGCAATACATGCATCAGGGGAACACAAAAGGCACTCCCAAAAGGCAATTTGCACCACTCCCAAAAGGCAATTTGCAGTGTTCTCTAAGTGTGGTCTGACCATCTTGCAAGCTGGCCATAGGCTTGGGGTTCGCCCCCTCCACAGTGGGGAGCCTGCACTGGCACTCCAGCCTTGTGCCCTTCCCCCCTGTAAGGTTGGAACGCCAGCCCAGCTTTCTGCTGCAGGAAGGGGAGCCTTGCTGGCTGGATCTGGCTTGCAGGAGGAGGAAGCAGCTTCACATGCTCCCACTCCCAGCTGGGGGAACAGCAGCACAGGAAACTGCTTGCCTGGTGGCTTTTGCTGTTGCTCCCGCTGGCCAGAATCACAGCCAGTGGGAGCACTGGGGTGCAGTGCCTGGGAGTGATGGGAGGCATGGAGCCAGGTAAGTGCCCCTCATCCTGCTCATGCCCAAACCCTGCACCCTGTCCCCCTCAGGTATCCCCTCCTGCCAAGACCCCACGCCCCACCTCACCCCTACACCCTCTCCTCCCTCCCAGACTCACATCCTCCCTCCTACCCAGATCTTCAGCTGGAGTACCGTGTGAAGTTCTAGGCACCATACTTAAGGCAGATGTGGACAAATTGAAGAAAGTCCAGAGAATAACAACAAAATGGTTAAAGGTCTAGAAAACATGTTTTATGAGGGATGATTTAAAAAAAATGTGTTTGTATAGTCTGGGTAATAGAAGACTGAGGGGGGACATGATAAGAGTCTTCAAGTACATAAAAGGTTGTTATAAAGAGGTGATAAATTCTTCTCCTTACCTACAGAGGATATGAGATGAAGCAATGGGTGTAAATTGCAGAAAGGAAGATATAAGTAAGACTTTTGGGAAAAAAATCCTAAATGTAAAGTTAATGAAACACCAGGATAAGTGACCTAGAGAGGTTATGAAATCTCTTATTGTCTAACCCATTTTTAAAAATTTCAAAACACCTGTCAGGGAAGGTCTATATAATATTTAGCCTTGCCTCAGAGAAAGCAGCTTAGCCTACCCCTTTCCCAGCAGAGCTTCATTGTGGATCAGAGCTTGCCACCTGCTTTGGCATTAATTGACCTTTTTTATTTACTCAGGCTTTGTGTAAACACACAATGACCTATTTAGGTACCTTCTAATCCTAAATCTCTATGGGTCCATGTGCACACCAGGAAAAAGGTACAGATTAATCACCACAATGTCCACTAGATCATCCTTAATTCATTGATTAGATGCTGCACTGTACGCAAAGTTGCTCCACTCAAATCAGACTGCAGTCAACAATCCCCTTGTCACAGTGTACTGCTGTGTCTCCTACAAGCTTCTGCAACCTTGTGATCCAGGAATTTCCCAGGATTCACATGATTGCAAACCTAGGGCTAATTCTATACTGGCACTTTACAGCACCTTAACTTTCTGGCTCAGGGGTGTGGAAAAAAACCCCTCCCCCATCACAGCAAGTTACAGTGTTGTAAAGCGCCAGTGTGAACCAAGCTACAGTGCTGGGAGCCGCACTCTCAACGCTGTTAGCTACTTCACTCATGGAGGTAGTTTACACAGAGCACTGGGAGATCTCATCCCAGTACTTGTGCCATGGCCACACTTTTAGTTTAAAGTGCTTCTGCAGCTGTGCTTTAAACTTTTAAGTGTAGACAAAACCTAGAAGTGCACGTATTTTGGTCAGTTCCAAACTTCTGCACTGTACCTTTGAAAACATCATATTAATCTGCAGCAAGATAAAGATATAGCCACTTGCATCTACCTCCCTCCTAGGCTAGTAAAATACAGCCCTCTCCAAAACTACAACCTCTGCCCTGCCCCTTCATTTCCACTCCTGCATACAAAGGTCCCTGGCTCTGTCATACCTATTATAACAAAAATATGTATTAGACTGGCTGATGACTATTCTGCTGTGTTCATTGTAAACCTCCCCATAAAATAAAAACACATTATATGATAACATACAGCTTGCAGCAAGCAACATGAGATTAAATCTTTATTACACAGGTGTAGAAAGGTTTGGACTGGAAAAATCAGTCATTGCTTGTTCACCAGGGATAATCACATCAGCACATTCATGCAAACTACCCATGCATGCATGAAGTGATTGCACAGAAACCCTCTCAAAATGTTTTTCTTTATTGGTCATGTGCACTAAAATCCTTCCAGACTGAATATCTATAGAAATGAAAAAGCAAGTATTAAAATATGCCCTCCTAAGCTCTAATGGGTGACACGCACTCTCTTGGGTAAAAATTAATTGATTGAGACCATTACTACTTGCATTATAGCAATAGTTCAATCTCTAACTCTATAAAAAACCCTAGAAACTTTTTTTAAATGGCTCTCTCTCTCTTTCTCTTTTTTTAGCTTATTTTCAGAATCCCTGGCTAACAGGCTCTCAAACGTATCCCTTCTTTGCACACTGACAATGCATAGCAAATTTCAAGAAAAGCTATGCAAACGTGAATTTTAGAGCACTTAGAATATCACCCTTTAAACTGGAAAGACAGAAAAATGAAGAGGAAAAGGGCTCCCCTCTATACATCCATTTTCCCCAAAGGAGGCTCTGAAAGAAGTGAAGTGGCCAGTTAATCTTATTGAGGTGTTTTCATCTGAATGAGAACACCTTGTGGAGATGAATAAAGCCAGAAAAAAACAGTTGTGTGACATGTGAATTGTTCTATTCACTCAGTGGATATTCCCATCCCCACCCTGAGTATGTTAGAGCTGAAGTCTGACTGTTCTCAGCTCCCCACTCATAGGCTCAGGAATTCCTCAGATTCTGGATCATATGGAACGGAATTTTAGAGCACTTAGAATATCACCTTAAACTGGAAAGACAGAAAATGAAAAAAGGGCTCTCTATACATCCATTTTCCCCAAAGGAGGCTCTGAAAGAAGTGAAGTGGCCAGTTAATCTTATTGAGGTGTTTTCATCTGAATGAGAACACCTTGTGGAGATGAATAAAGCCAGAAAAAAACAGTTGTGTGACATGTGAATTGTTCTATTCACTCAGTGGATATTCCCATCCCCACCCTGAGTATGTTAGAGCTGAAGTCTGACTGTTCTCAGCTCCCCACTCATAGGCTCAGGAATTCCTCAGATTCTGGATCATATGGGGAACAGAGAAGGGCCTCAGGCCTTCTGAAAAGGGCACGCTGCTCTCTACAACCCAGCTCTCACAGAGACACAGACATGGGTTCCCTGATCCTGGCACATACCTGGGGAGGAGGTAGTGAGAGGGGCTCAGACATACCCAGAGTGGCAATGCCATCTCATATGTGGAGGCAGGGCGGCAGACACAGACACTCTGCAGAGATAAGTGCCCCCCTACGCCCTCATAAGTTCTAGGCACACAAACAGGAAGGGAGAATGTTGGGCTAAGAGCTGCTCTTATCCATTTTCTTCCCAGTCACCTTACTCCTTACCCCCCACCTTCCTAGTGTCTTACCCATGCACCCCTAATCCTCACACCTTCCTCACCTGAGCCACTGGCCTATCTTCCTCTCCCCTATTACTCATCCCCGTCTATATCGCTGCCCATAGAAGTCTGGTGGCACTTTAAAGACTTTGCTGAAGAGAAAAAGAGAGATGGGGAAAAAGGGAAATAGAGATGGCAACGGGGCCAACTCTTTCCATACTTATACCCTACTGACACCATCACAGAACTTAACCACATCAGCTATACCTTCAAAATGTAATATATGCCATCATGTACCAACAATGCCCCTTTTGCCATGTACATCAGACAAACTGGACTTTCTCTATGAAAAGGAATAAAAGGACACAAATCAGACATTAAGAATGGCAACATCCAAAAGGCAGAGGGGGAGCATTTTAACCTCTCTGGACACACAGTTTCAGACTTGCAAGTTGCCATTCTCAGACAGACAAACTTCAAAAACAGACTGCAGAGAGAAACTGCTGAGCTGGAATTCATTTGCAAATTTGACACCCTGAACAAAGGTCTAAACTAGGGGTGGCCAACCCGTTCCAGACGAAGAGCCACAATAGCAGTGGAGAGTGGAGACAGCGTGAAGAGCCAGGGCAAAGTTGTTGAGCAAAAATAAAAAAATAGGTGCTGGCTCAACAACTTTGCCCTGGCCCTTCACGCTGTCTCCACTCTCCTCTGCTATTGTGACTCTTCATCTGGAATGGGTTGGCCACCCCTGGTTCTGAGATCAACTGCCTAGCCTGAATTCATGAGATTGGAGAAAAGCTCTTATCCAGGGATCCGGATGAAGTCTTAGGTGGTGAAGGTATTGGAGAAACCATAATTTTTTTGGGACTGTCTATTTGATGACAAGAGTTTTTGCCCAATACTATTTCCTTAAAGACCAGTGGATTGTATGGGTCTTTTTCTTGTGGCTTGGCTCTTGAAGAAGAGGCCAACAGAAATGACACTTCTATTCAGGGCATGTGTACACTAGGAAATTATTTCGAAATAACTAAATTCAATTTCACCTCCAATTTTACAAAATTGAAATATCATGTCCCCACTATGGGGAAGCCTCAAAATTAGTCCAAGGCAGACTCCATTAATGTGGACATATCTTGATTTAGAGCCCCAGGAATCACTGGGGAGTAATTAGTTCAAGTCACTCTGTGGAGTAGTTATTTTGAAATAATGGCACCAGAGCATCCACATTAATGCTATCAGCATTATTCCCCGAGGAAAGCAGGAGTCCAGATTTCAAAATAAGTGGCTCTATTTCAAAATAACGGGTTTGGTCGTGTGGACACTACACTTATAAATTTGAACTAAGGGGGGTTATTTTGAAATAATGCCCTTGGGTAGACCAGGTCTCATTGTAACAGTCCAATCCTTCTCTGGTGGATTGGTTCTAGCAACAGAGGTCAACATCATGATAGCTCGAGTAGTTTTAGTCCTTGAATCCTTCCCTTGATGCTCAGCACCAAAGAGGAAGACTTAACTCTCTTCACGCCAGACATATTCAAAACTGACAATGGCTTATCCAAAACCTGCAGTTCTGGAATACTTCGCTAACAATGCTTCTTGGAGTAAAATTGTCTGAAGTCTGTTCTGCCTCTCCTTCTTTGCTTGCATTGTAAGAGCTAAGCAAATTGAATATTTAGATGGTGAATGACCATTGTGCAAGCGTGCCAGAAATTTAGAAGATACATCTGATGCCAAGAATACTGCTAGGCATGACAAGCATCTCTGAAAGTCCAGCTTTTTGGTCTTCTGCACCATCATTCTGGTACTAAAGAACTTGTATCTATTTCTCCTGAAAATTATAACAATAATAAGAGTGCTCCTACAGATACTGGTCATACACGGATTTTAAGGCCAGAAGAGATCATCATGATCATCTAGCCTGATATCCTGCACATCACAGGTCATATTACCTCACCCACCCATCCTGAAAAACATCCATAATCTCTAGCTGAGTTAATGAAGTCTTCAAATCATGATTTAAAACCAGCAACTAACCCATGGTGCAGGAAGTATGAAAATCCCCTAAGGTCTCTGCCAATCTGACATGGTGGAAACTTCCTTACTGTAGGGATAGAATAGCAATAGCCCATTGGTAAGGTAAGACCCTAAAAGCATGGTCTCTGGTTAAGCCTTTGCAGAGGCCTTGCTGCGCAGTTGAAGCAAAGACACAAGGCCTCGATGAACCAAAACAGACAACAGGAAGCTCTGGGAAAACAGGATGAACACAGGAAAGCAGCCCTGTCTGTTTATAAGGTAGGCAGCACAACACCAAACGGAAAGCAATAATTGGGTACCACTATCATGAATTTTACATACACACCCAAGGTTACGGCTCTGCAGAATGCTGCCCAGTTTGGTTTCTGGCATGGGAAAGCACACCCAGCTGCCTTCTTAAGGCCAACCACGAATTGTTACCAAGGAACTAGAGATAGCACCCCCCCCCTCTAACGAGCCCAACTCGTAAATCTACCAAAGGCATACTATAAACAATTGCTTGCTGCGTACCTTACTCTGTCTTTGTTTCTTGTTTATACCCCCCAGAACAACACCTATGGACCACACCTGTCACCTATCGGGAAGGCACCATCACCACTCCTATGCATCCTGATCAGAATGTAGCCATGCATTGCAATTCTTGGGAGGGAGAGGTGGGGGCACATATCTGTGTTTTAGCAAGCATGCCAACCTGAGCCATGGGTGGAACTACTATGTAATCTTTTAGACTATTGGCTTACTGCGCTCATGATGCCTTGCTGCTAGAACCTCTCCAGGTGCTCAGGAACTCCCACCCCTTCGCTTCCCTCCGCCCATCAGCTCCCTATATAGTCTATTGTAATGATTTGCCTGACAGTGTTCACTGATCCCAAGTGGTAAGGTGGCACTCCGCCAGCTGTGCGTAATAAACCCTCATGCTTGAATCTACATGGTGTCTACGTTTTGGTTTCCAACACTTAAGAATCTCAAATGTGGCAATCAATTAGACCCTGAGCATGTCAGTGAGACCACCAGTCTGACACCAAGGAAAGAATACAGTAACTCAGAGCCTTGCCCATCTAGTGTCCTATTTCTGACCATTGGAGATATTTGCTAAAAGTAGATGAGAATGTCTGCAAGAGAATATGGCCCAATCTCATCCCCTCCATAAATTTATCAAGCTCAGTCTTAAAACAAGTTAGGTTTTTTGCCCCCACTATTCTCCTTGTAAAGCTGTTCCAGATCTTCACTTGCCTGACAGTTAGAAATCTTTGTCTAATTTCAGGTCTAAACTTCTTGATAGCTGGTTTATATCCATTTGTTCTTCTGCCAACACTGGCCCTAGCTTAAATAACTCCTCTCCCTCCCTGGTGTTTAACCTTTGATGTATTTATAGAGAGCAATCATACGTCCCCTCAGCCTTCATTTGGTTAAGCTAAACAAGACAAGCTCCATAAATCTCCTCTCGTAAATAGACTTCCTATTCCTCTTATTCCACTGCTATGCGACCCTTAAAGATCTTGAGGTTTGAAGTAAGGATGTGAAGGTCTAGTCGACTATCTGATAAGCAAATGCCTATCGGATAGTCAACAGGATAGTTCAATAGTTGCTTCCCCGCACTCCCTTGCTGCCTCTATCAGACAGAGGTAGCAAGTGGAGGGGAGAAGAGAGGGGTACTTCAAAGCGGCAGGGCCACATGGAGCCCAGGGTCAGCTGCTCCATGTGGCTCTGCTGCTTTGAATGCCGTGGGGGAGCTCGGCGTTGGGCTGCTCGCATCATTTCAAAGCAGCAGTGCCGTGTGGAGTCCAGGTTCAGCTGGGGACTCTCCACCTGACCCCGGGCTCTGTGCAGCGCTGGAACTTTGAAATGCCGCAGGAAGCCTGGCGCCAGGCCCCTTGCAGCATTTCAAAGCGGTAGTGCTGCTTGGAGCCCAGGATGAGCTGGAGACTCCCCAGCTGACCCCAGATTCAGTGTGGCGCTGCTGCTTAGAAACGCTGCTGCAGCATTTCAAAGTGGCAGCACTGCACAGAGCTTCAGGTCAGCAGGGTAGTCCCCAGCTGACCCAGGGCTTCAGCGCTTTCACCTTTAAAGACACCTCAAAGGCGGAGGTGCCCTATTAACTAATCGACTAGTCAATGCAAAAATGTATTGACTGGTCAATTAGTCAATTACCCGATACTTAACATCCTTAGTTTGAAGGATCAGCTACAAGCACAGTGATTCACTTGAAATCTTTGTCCCATTTTGTAATTTAAAATGATACATTATAAAAATACAGACAACAGAAATGCACAATTGAAATCAGATCACCTGAGACTCTCACCTGAGCAGAAGGAGCACTTCTCCTATACGCCTCCTCTTAACTCCCTCCATAGGGAGCCTCATGCTTCACAACACCAAGCCCAGCACTAATGCTAATAGTCCTCTTTCTTGCTGAGCTGCTTATTGACACCTTTTAACCATTGCAATGTAACTACTACATGATTTAAAATCTGCTCTCTGTTAAACAAAATTCAGCTTTTAACTTTAACCTACAAAAACAATGAAAGACAGTTGGAAATATTATAAATTTAAGCAACAGAGAAGTATAGGTTAGCTCTGTGGCCCTTGAGGAATCTCTTAAAATATCAACTCGTCCCTGATGACTTCTCTTAATCTGAAAAACACTGCTAAAAAAGTTAATTTAAAGCTTTAGGGGAATAATTACAAGCATTTAAACAGAACACCATGCTTTCAAATACACAGATTTATAGTTTATAACAAAAGACATAAAATGTCCTCATAACTGGTCAGTGCAAGACTAACAAAAAACAAAACTCTAGTGGTTTAATAACCATATTCCCTGGAGATTTGCAGATGATTTGGGGATTTCAGTTCCAAATAGTCTGCATGACTTTCAGTGGCCACATTTTAAATTACACATGGTACATTTTATTCTTAATTTAAAATTGCAGGAGTGTAGATGCTATATCCAGTTTTAAGAACAACCCCCCAAAATTGTGGTTGGCAATTTAAATAGTTAATTATAAAGATGACAATACTAATATATGATGAATTTTGCAACACTAAAACTAATGCATGCTAGTTAAAATGGACATATTTTTTGACCTCACTCATCAGATTACAAGATATTCATACCAGAACCAAACATACTTATCCTCAGCAAGGAAAACTGATTTGCTTAGATAATTTTACAATTCTTCTGAGTGCATGGAAGAAAAACATAGCGGGCACCAGACTATTAGCAAAGAAAAGCAGTCACAGTATGTTAACTAAAAATTTCATATGCCATATGAAAAAAGATACCACCTAGCTTGAGGTGAGTTACAAAGAAATTCTTGAAATAAAAACCCATGCTCAGCACTCCTAGCAAATTCTGAATGATGAATGCTCATAGTTCACTCTTTTTTATCCTTTTCTATTCTCTACTCTCTCTAAACACGACTACTGTCTAGTTGTGAACCCTACATTCTGCTGTTTAGTTCTCCAGTATTCGCCTGTATTTTTGTGTCTGACTATTCAAATATATAAGGGGCCATTACCATACTATCTAAGTGCTTCCCTATTATGTTATTTGGATTTCTGGTACGCATATTTACCACCAGTTAGATATTTTCATCTATAAGGTTTTTTTAATCACAAATGTTACTATGTAATGAATTTTAATGCATGCTGAACAGTGTCCATAATGGGAAGATATGAATTTTTCCCTTTCTTTTCTGAGTTCAGAACCTTTACTAAGGATTAAAAGAAAGTTTTAACATGTAAGCTGTAACAAAGCAAGGTGTTAAAGTTTACTTCTCCTTTCTAAACATTTTTATACAGCAACTACAATAGTTACTGAAAGAAATCCAACAAGGAAGTTAATATGTATACATGTAAAAGAGAATTACTCACCCTGTGTAGTAATAGGGGTTCTTTGAGATGTGTGTCCCCATGGGTGCTCCACTCTGGATGCTGGTGCATTCTCAAGCTGGCAACCGGAGATTTTTCTAGCAGTGCCCTGCCGTGCTGCACACACACAGTAGCATCTCCTCATGTCATTGGTGTCCATGAGGCACACGCGGCACAGCACCTCCATTCCTTCTCTTTCTTGATTCTAGCCCTAAAGAGGCTCCAAAATAGGGGAAGGACGGAAAGTAGTGGAGCATCCATAGGGACACACATTTCAAAGAACCCCTGCTACTGCACAAGGTGAGTAACTCTCTTTTTTTCTTTGAGTGATGTCCTGGTGGGTGCTCCACTCGGGTGACTACAGAGCAATGTTCATATTGTGGAGGTGAGTTTGAAGCCCTGCCCTCAAAATTGTGGACAGCATCACTTGTCCAACTGATCTTGCTGGAGCGATAGGGAAGGTAAGAGTGTAATGTTGTGAAAAAGTGTGGTTGGAAGACCAAGTTGATGCCTTGCAAATGTCCTCTAGTGGGACATTGTTCAGGAAGGCTGTGGTGGAAGTCACTGCTCTGGTGGAGTGAGCTGTTATGGGACTTGGTGGCTGCTTGTTGTGGATGGTGTAACAAGTGTGCATAAAAGACGAGATCAATTTGGAAATTCATTGAGAGAAGTTGGCTTGACCCTTTGAGAGCTCTTCAAACAATAAGAAGAGTCTTGTCGATATTTTCCAGGGTGTCATTCGGTCGAGATAAAAGGCGAGCGCTCTCCGGACATCTAAGGTGTGCAGTGTGGCTTGTGTTGGATCGGTGTGCGGTTTGGGACAGAACACAGGTAAGCATATGTGTTCATTGATATGGAAAGGGGTTGGGACTTTTGAGAGGAATCTGGGATGGGTTTGATGATTACTCTGTCCTTGGTGAACACCGAATACGGCAGGTCAGACATTAGTGCTGCTCACTCACTGTCCTGCTGGAGATAATGACTACTAGAAAAGCCACCTTCATGAAGAGATGTAGCCAGGAACAGGTGGCTAGTGGTTCGAAAGGTGGCTTGGTGAGACTCTTCAGGACATGATTCAGTTACCATATAGAAGTCAGTGGACGTACTGACAAGAAAGTATTTTGAAGGTCTGTAAGGAAATACTTGGTGATGGGATGTGCGAAATAGAAGTGCCATCAGTGGTTTTGTGGAAGGCTGCGATTACCTCAGTGTGAACTTTTATTGTGTTAAAAGACAGTCCTGCTTCCTTTAGTCCAAAGAGGCAGTCAAATATCATTGGTATGGGAGTGGTATACGGTGGGATATGATGGTTCTGTTTTACCCATTGTAAAAACCTCACCCTCTTATAAATGTATGTTTTTTCCGGTGGATTCCCTCACAGTGTTGATGAATATTTGTTTTACCTTGTCAGAACAGATAATTTTGACATACTGGAGCCTTGACTTCAGGTGATGTTTCCCCGGATCGGGATGGAAAGTTTGCAGTGGTGTTGAGTCAGGAGGTTGTGATGCAGAGGGAATATGTGAGGATCTGCAATTGCTAACTTGTGCAGGTAAGGGGACGAGGTCTGTCTGGACCATGATAGTGCGACCAGAGTTACCCAGGCTTGGTCTTGTCTGATTTTCATTATCACTTGGAGAATCAGAGGTAGCAGTGCAAACACACATAGAAGAGGGGCATCCCACTCTAGGAGGAAAGCATCCCCTAAAGAACCTCTGCCCAGGGCTGCTCTGGAACAGAATAGGTGGCATTTTCAGTTGGACTTGGTTGCAAACAAGTCTATCTTGGGTTGGCCCCATTTGTGAAAGACATCTCGAAGGGCTCAATTATCTAGTTCCCACTCGTGCTGGTCTGAAAAGATATGGCTGAGTTTCCCGGGAAGGTAAGTGGCAATAGAGTTGACATGGTGTGTGTTGCACCAGTTCCATAGTTTTAAGGCCTCTGTACAGAGGGACGTGGATCAGGCTCCACCCTGCCAATTGATGTAGCACATACACGCTGTGTTGCCTGTCATGATGCTCATGGTTTTGCGGGTTATGAATGGCACAAAATTATGGCATACATATTGCACTGCCCTGAGCTCAAGAAGGTTGATGTGGAGCATTTGTTCATGGTGAGACCATTTCCCTTGTACTGTGTGGGATCCAAGATGAGCTCCCCACCCCATAAGAGACATGTATGTCATAATGGTAACTGAAAGGGAACCCCGTGCAGCATATTCTGAGGCTGTGTCTACCAATGAAATGAGATGAAGTCATATGGTGGCATAGTAACAGTCTTCTGTTGTAAAGTTTCAGAGGGGTAGCCGTGTTAGTCTGTAACTGAAAAAAACTTTAAAAACAAAGAATAGTCCTGCAGCACCTTGGAGACTAACAAAAAATGTAGATGGTATCATGAGCTTTCATGGGCAGGGGTTTACCTGGACCCCTTAACTCCATTCATCTGAAGAAGTGGGTTGTGCCCACGATAGCTCATTGTTGAATAAAAAGCCTCCACCTGAGCTTACTTGATTTTACACATGCATTTTCTGGAAATACACTAACTGTAAGGTCCAAGGTTTTAAACTGCAACTCACTGTAATCTTTGTCAAACCTTGCAACTTGCGGTAATCTTTGTAAACCTTTGTAATCTCTGTAACTCTGAAACTTACCGTAAGCTGCAACTTTGTAATCTTTGTAACTCTCAGCCACCTTGCTTGTAACTTGCTCTAAACTGCATTCTCCCCTGAGTGGTGTGTGTGTGTGTGTGTGTGTGCGCGTGTGCGCCTGCAAGGCTAAGGCTGGAGCACATGGTGATGAGTCATCAGAGACTGCTGCTTTGCTGGATAAAGGGAAGTCTGGACTTGCTCTCTGGTGATGAGGTGGATGAGTCACAGGGGCCATTCAGACACAATATAAAGGAGAGGGAGCACATGTGAGACACTCTTTCTTCCCCTGCTCCTGAGAAACAGCTCTCTACAGCCAGTCTCTTTCCTGAAGAGCTACCCAGCCATGATCAGCAGACAGACCCTCCAGAATCTACATGCTTTAGCTCCTTCTGCAACCCATATGCCTGTGTAAGTATGTGAGTGCCTGAGGGCAGGAATGAATGTGTGTGAATGAGTGAATGAATGGAGGGCTGTGTGTGTCTGTGTGTGAGAGACACACATAGCTGATTCCTTCTTTAGTTAAAACCTTTGGTGGCAGCTCTATCTTGTTTAGTTTAAACCTTTGGTGGCAGCTCTATTTTTGTAGTGCATATAGTGGAGTGCTAATTCCTCAAACAATAAACCCATGCTAGTGTAACCCTGGGTGGTCTCCAGTGAGAATATTTTGGGGGTAACACTCATGATACCATTTACATTTTTTGTTAGTCTCTAAAGTGCTACAGGAGCATTTTTTGTTTGTTAAGTTTTTTGTAGGGACACCCTGTAGGGGGTCTTGACCATGGTGAGCCATACTTGTAAACATCTCATATGCAGTCTGGCTAGTCTCACCACATATGTGGTCGCTGCTATGTGACCCAGGATTTTGAGGCATTCACATACTGCTGTGACCAGCACTATGCATCCCTCAGATATAAGGGCTGTGAGAACCTCAAATCTGTGTCTGGGTAATGTTGCTGTGGACGTTTTGAATCTAGGCAAGCTCCTATGAACTCGAGAGTTTGTGTTGGTTGAAGCATAGATTTTTGGTAGTTGATATGGAATCCGAGGTTCAGTAGACGTGAAATAGTTTTGTGACCATGTCCTGGGTCTCCTGGAACAATGTAACCTTTATGAGGCAGTTGTCTAGGTAAGAAAATATTATTACTTCCAGGCGACGGATATGTGCAGTTACGACAGCCAGGGTCTTTGAGAAGACCCTGGAGCTGTCGAGAGGCTGAACAGGAGAACACAATACTGGTAATGTTGCTGGCTGACTAAAAAGCGTAAAAAGCATCTGCACAGGATGGATGGTTATGTGGAAATATGCGTCCTGAAGGTTGAAGGCCAAGAGCCAATCCCTGTGATCCAATACAGGTATGATTGTTACTAGTGTTACCATCTTTAATCAGACCATGTGGCTGCCTGATAAATGTCTTAAAGGGCACCCTCTTAAGGAATGCCATCGATGTTGCTATAGTCCGGGTGGAATGTGACCTTGGGGCTGTCTTTAGTGGCTTGTTACCAAGGGAGTGGCATTGGAGGATGCAGCTCGTTATCAGTTTCAAAATGCGTTGTGTGGAGAGTGGGTTGCCCCTGGAGTAGTTTGCAATAGAGACAAAAAGGTGTGGGGAGTTGCAAAACGTCTGCATTCTGTCAATGTAAAAAGCTAGGGCCCTTCTGACATGGAGGGTGTGAAGCATGGTGTGTGTAGCCGATGTATGTGGCTTTGGAAAGAACGCAGGTAAAACTATCGGTTCATTAATGTGAAAGTATGTGTTGACTTTAGGTATAAAGGCTGGATGTGGTTTCAAAGTCACTTTACCCTTAGCAAAGACAGTGTATGGGGGGGCCCACCATTAGGACTCCTAACTCACCCACCCTCCTTGCCGACGTGATCACCACCAGAAATAGCACCTTCATTGCGAGGAGCAAGAGAGTGCATGTGGCCATGGGTTCAAAGGGGGGGACATCATAAGGGTCTCCAGGATCAAATTCAGATTCCAAGAGGGCATAGGTGCTCTACGAGGTGGGAAGAGGTTCTGAAGGTCCTTAAGGAATCTTTTCATCATGGGACGTGCAAACACCGATGATCCCTCTATGTAGTCATGAAAGGCCGTAATGGCTGACAAGTGTATTTTTATAGAAGACGTTGACAGGCCTTCAGTCTTTAAAGTGTATAAGTAGTCGAGTATTGTATGGATTGGTGTCTTGTCTGGATTGAGCTCTCTCTGACAGCACCAAGATGCAAAGCATTTCTATTTTTGCTGGTAAGTTACTCTAGTGGTGCGTCTCCTGTTATGCATGAGGACATTTCTGACTTGTTCTGAGCAGGTTACTTCCACACCTCGAAACCAGACAGGAGCCAGGCATGGAGATGAAGGGTGCGTGGATCTGGGTGCAATAGCCTGCCCACATTCTGAAAGAGGAGATCGCGCAGGTGAGGGAGCGGGTGTGGTGGTTCGAGGGACATGTGTTGCAGATATGGGTACCAGGCCTGTCTGGACCATGATGGAGCTACTAGGATGACCCGGGCTGCATCCAGACGGATGTTGCGCAAGATTCTGGGGATTAGTGGTATTGGCGGGAAAGCATAGTAAATCCGCACAGAGAGATCGGGAACATGCTCCTACCTGTCTGTTTATATAAAACATGGTAGTCTTATTGTCTGTAAGGATACGGACAGTTCTGTTGGTAATGGATGATGTAAAGTGCTTGCATGCATTCTTGACAGCCCTGAGCTCAAGTAGGTTGATATGGAGTAGTGCCTCGTGTGGTAACCATTTTCCTTGCACTGTTTGTTGCTGCAAGTGTGCTCCCCACCCCATTAGTGAGGCGTCGGTTGTGATTTGGACTGATGGTTCTGGTTGAAAGAAGGGCACCCCCTCGAGAAGATTGGTGAGGAACGTCCATTACTTGAGAGATTCCAGGACCTGTCTGGGTATAAGCAGGGTGGTGATGAGGTCGCGTATGTCTCGAATCTCTGCCGTGGCAGATATGCCCTGGCTGATGTTGAGTCACACTCCTATGAATTCCAGGTCTTGAACTGGATTGAGCGTTGACTTCTGCTCATTTATTAGTAGACCTAAGCGGTTGAAAAGCTGTCTGTTTTTTCATATCATATCCCTGGTTTCTAGTTTGGAATGGTCCTTTATTAGACAGTCGTCCAGATATGGAAAGATGACGACGCCCTGATGCCGAAGGTATGCTGAAACCACTGCTAGGACCTTTGAGAAGACCTGCACTGCCGAGGAGAGGCCGAAAGGTAGGACCTTGTATTGGAAATGTGCATTTCCAACCGCAAATCTCAGGTAGTGTCTGCGTGCAGGGAGTATCGCAATGTGAAAATATGCATCTTGTAGGTCGAGGGCTGCGAACCAGTCCTCTCTATCCAGCGCTGGTATGATTGTATCCAGTGTGACCATCTTGAATCTCTGCTTTCTCAAGAACTTGTTTAGTTTGCGGAGGTCTAAAATTGGTCTTCAGCCCCCTGTATGCTTCTGGGTCAGGAAATAGGTGGAGCAGAATCCCCTTCCCTGGTATGGTTCGGCTACCTCCTCTATAGTTCCTAGATGAAGAAGCCGGTCGATTTCTTGTTTGAGGGGTATCTCGTGAGATGGATCTCTGAAGAGGGACGGGGAGAAAGGATATGAGGGAGGGAGTTGAACAGAATCGAATATCCCATATGGATAATTTCTATGACCCACTGGTCGGATGTTATGGAGGCCCAGTGATGGAGGAATGGGCATAATTTGTGGTCAAAGACATGGTTCTGGCCTTGTTGCACTGGAGGGTTGGGGAAGTCGGGCATGCCCTTAACCAATGTTTCAAATTCGCTGCTTCGGGGCATGGCCACCAGAGGAGTGTGGTTGTTGTTTGCGGTTCCTCTGGGTGCACTTTCTGGCACAATTGTACTTATATGATCTATATTGAGTACGGTTATAGTATGAGTCCCTGTTTTTATTGTAGGGGGTATAGCACCTGCGCTTGTATGGTGCTGTGTACATTCCCAGGGTAGTCAGGGTGGTACATGTGTTCTTACTGTTGTGCATAATCTCATCAGTGTTGCTGGCAAAAGGCTTGTGCTTGTCAAAGGGGAGATCTTCTACCTTAGACTGCAGTTCTTTTGGCACCCCCGTGACCTGAGGCCATGATGTTCTTCTCATCATGATGGCTGCAGCCGTTGTTCTCGCTGCTGTATCTGCAACGTCCATTGCAGACACCAGTGCTGCACGGGCAATTGTGTGGCCCTCCCGTATGATTGCCCTGAGTATAAGCTTCTTGGTATCAGGCAGATGGTCCATCAGGTCTGCTAGTTTGGAGTTGTTGTCAAAGTCATGATTTGCCAGATGTGCTGAATAATTGGCTATCCTAAGCTGCAGGATGGAAGACGAGGAGACCTTCTTCACGAATTGGTCTAGCCTCTTGTGCTCCTTGTCGCCATTATTTGATCTAAGGTAAGGGGCCTTTGCCCGTTGGCTTCCCACATCTACGACCAGTGAGTTTGGCTGAGGATGGGAGAAGAGAAAATCTAGATCTTTAAGTGGAATGAAATATTTCTTGTCCGCCTTTTTGCAAGTGGGCTGAGCTGATGCTGGTGTTTGCCAGATGTCTTCGGACACTTCCATAATTGCTTCACCTATGGGCAATGAGATTTCGCCCTGTGATGATGGTTGGATATTCTTTAGGAGACGGTGCTGTTTCTCCTTAACCTCCTGTAGTTTTATTTCTTGCGAGGTAGCAACCCTCTTAAAAAGGTCCTGGAATTGTTTCAGGTCTGCTGTCGTGCTCATTGTCAGGGGCTATCGCATCCTCTGGAGGGGAAATGAGGCTGTCTTGTGACTGTGCTAGCTGCGTATCACCCCGATCATCAGGTAACTGGCCTTCCTCCTTCTCTGAGTCGGGTACGGATACCATAGTGTGGAATGGTGAAGCTGATGGTAGCCTTTTTCACGAGGATGGGACAGTGGGGTGGTATCTGGGTGGCCATTGTATCTGGGTGGCCACAAGGTGCCCACTGTGGCTGGTAATGTGGCTGTGGATAATACCAGCTTGGGTGCCACTGCGGATGATACGGTCATGGTGTGTAGCTATGCCCTGTTGAGATGAGGTGGAAGATGTGCACTGTAAGGAGAATGCACTCCTCTGATCATAATAGATCTCTGTTGAGCACCCCCATCCCTAATTTGATGGTGAGTAGGGTGGGTACAGTGCCAGGGACTGTTCCCTTGATGTAGGTGGTGGTGGGGAGGGGAGGTCGTCTGTACTCACTATAACTCTCCCTGAACCCTGCGTGGTCTGCATTTGTTTCAAAGCCCATCTGCCTAGTCTGCAGGCTAAAATCCTGCCATGTTGAAGGTAGTGGAGAGGCAGGTGCGCTGAGTGGCGGTGGTGATGCTTTGCGGGTCCACTGTGCAGCCAGCACTGCTTCTCTAGCCGGCGCCGTGCTGAGCGGCGGCGCTGCGGGTTTGCTGGGCTGCTTTGCAGCCAGCTCTGCTGTTTTGTCCGGTGCCACATGTGCCTGTGCCTGTTTCGGCGCCAGAGGCTTCCTGTGTGTTTCCCCCACTGCGAGAACACGCCGCTTGTCTCTGCCTGCTCGGTGCCAAGGCGGATGACTCCAATGTTGCCACGTCTCCCCCGTTCATTCTGGGGGATGGATCAGGCAGCAGGGAACTGGCAGGGGAAATCCTGCTCCTTTGGTGTCCATTTGGCGTTGGAGAAGCTGATTTGCGCCTGGGGATCTGTGACTCTTGATCCTGTGCAGCCTCTGCCTGGGGCTGTAAAGCCCTCTCCATAAGGGATGTACGGAGCCTAAGCTTTCTGTCCTTTCTTGCTCTCACAGACAGATTTTTACAACGGTCACATTTCTGTGGATTGTGTGCCTCCCCCAAGCATTTGACACACCAACTGTGTCTGTCTGAGGCTGGAATAGGTTCGCTGCAGTCGCAGCACTTTTTAAAGCCCTGCGAGCCAGGCATATTCGAGCCATTGGCGGTTGGGCTGGGGTTTGCAGTTGAAGTGCTGGCACCCTGTTAATCTGAGGGTATCAGGTGTGAGGGTTTTTCCCCCCTCCAGAGTCAGCTGACAGAGAGCAGCGGCTGCCGCTGAAGTGGCTAGCACTGAGGGAACAGTGTTCCACATTTTTTTTTCCTTTGAAGTAGTGAGAAAGTATCGACATGTTCTAAGATGAAATTGAGGTCAAAAGGTTGAAGATTTTATCTATGAGGAGAAAATTGCCTGAAGCAGCAGGAGAACTCCGTCTACTACCAAGGGCGGTAGAAGAGGAATTGAGGGGAGGGGGTTGGGCCGTGCTCAACTGTCAACTGCCACCAGTGCGAGAGGCTCACTGCGCACGCACGGCCCAACTGCTAACTGCTATGAAAAAGTCTCTGATCTGCGGCTCCGGGGAAGACCCGTCACCTCCAGTGGAGCACCCATGGGGACATCACCCGAAGAAGAACTGAGTTTTATATTAAGTTTCTCATCACAAAAGCAATATTGCAGAATCTCCTGTCTTTTGTAAGAGAAAAACAGCACAAAGATTATAAGTTCAAATTTGAAAGGAAACCCTCTTTTTATAGAAAGTGTTGAATATAAAGTTCAAAAAAAAAAGAAAAAAAAAACCACAGATTGAAGAGCTGCGGCAATAGTTAGAGTAATAATATAGCTACTCTGTTCGATTTCAAAGACTAAGAAAAGATTCTGAGGAGTTTTCCACATTACCATAGTAAATCAATCTAAGTAACATTATTTCAGTTATGTCAATAACGTAACTGAAGTCAACGTCTCCAGATCCACTTCCCACAGTGTCTACGGGAGACGTTCTCCCACTGACTTACTTTACTTTTCTTGGGGAGCTAGAGTACGGGAGTCAATGGAGAGTGCTCTGCCATCAACTTAGCAGGTCTTCACCAGACCCACTATATCAACACCACTGTATTGATCACAGCAGTGCCAATCTAGCTGTTAGTATACACAATCCCTCTGAGAAGGAAAGGTCAAGGGGAACATTAAATATTAGGGGAACCAACTGTTGCTCTTCCTGCATATGAATCACTTGACTCAAACGAAAAGGAAAGAATTGGATGGAATTAGGCCAAGCTTTTATTAACAATGGTCTCAATGGTTCTGTGTGATGGGGTGAATAAACCCCACACTGGAGAGATAGCAGTGCAGGGACAACTCTGGGCCCAGCCAGCCCCACCAAAGCAGGCCTGTTGGGAATGTTCCATTTGGAGGAGAAACTTTAAAAGGAATCTCTTCCGCAGAGGAGAATAGTGAGCAGAGAAGGACAAAACTAAACTCCCTGATACAGAAGGCTATGTCAGGAGGGTGTTCTCAGGACAAGGCTCATGGACTGGGTTGCAAGAGATAACCACAAGCCATGATGTATCCCAAGGGACAGAGTGGTAGGAAGAGACCCAGGGAAGGGTTTTAATTGGACTGCAGGTAGCAGTCACTTTCCTTACAGTGTTCAAGAAACAAGCGGGTCAGAAACAAGTGGTGAGGGATAGCATGGGATCCCCTATTCCCTACAGCTAGGTGGAGCTGCCAACACATGCTCTAACTACTAGGCAAGGGCTCTCCTGCTCATACCCTGTCTCTGGGTAAATTGAAGAGGATATCAAAATAAAACGTAGATTTGATACAATGTCTGTTGTTAATTCCTATGGAAAAAAATAAAGAACTCCTCAGGAATTTATACTCAGGAGAAAGAAAAGAAAAGAAAAGAAAAGAAAAGAAAAGAAAACTGAATATATTACATGACATTGTATTACATTCACTGTTTACACTAGTTTAAACCTGCAAGTAACCTGTGCCTTATGTTTCAGAGGAAGATGGAAAAAACCAATACCATCTAAATATGGTGATCAGTTAGACCCTGAGCATGTGGGCAAGACCCACTAGTCAGACAACAGAGAATTCTCTGTAGTAACTCAGAGCCCTCCCCATCTATTCTCTATTGTCTCATGAAAGGCCTTTGAAAATACTTGCTAGTCATATCAGTCACTGATCAGCCACATGTCACTGTCGGCAGTCTCAACATATCATCCCCTCCATAAACTTATCCAGATCAGTCTTGAAGATGAGTAGGTTCCCACCCTCCGCCCTTCCCTGCTCAACTTAGAGGCTGTTACAGAACTTCATTCCTCTAATGGTTATCAACCTTTGTCTAATTTCAAGCCTAAACTTGTTCATGTCCAGTTTATAACCATTTGTTCTTGTCCCTACATTGGTGCTTAACTTCAATAACTTCTCTCGCTTCCTGGTATTTATCCCTTTTCTGTATATATAGAAGGCAATCACATTATTTTGGTTAGGATAAACAAGCCAAGCTCTTTGAGTCTCCTCTCATAAGGTAGGTTTTTCTATCCCTTGAATCATTGTACTAGCCCTTCTCTGCACCTCCTCCAGTTTGACTTCATCTTTCTTAAACATAGACCAGAACGGCACACAATATTCCAGATGAGGTCTCACCAGTGCCTTGTAAAATGGTACTAACACTCTCCTGTCTCTATTGGAAATACCTCATCCAATGCATTTTAGCATTGCATTTGCCTTCTTCACAGTTATCCTGTGATCAATCAATATACCCAGGTCTTTCTACTCCCCTGTCACTTTCAACTTATAGTTTATAGTGAAAATTATTGTTAGTCCCTAACTTCATGACCTTGCTTTTTGCAATTCTACATTTCATCCCGTTTCTATTACTCGAGTTTGCATAGTCGTCTAGATCTTCTTGTATGATATTACAGTCCTCTGCCAATCTTTGTGTCATCCACAAATTTTATTAGTACACTCCCACTTTTTGTGCCAAGGTCAGTAATAAAAATGTTAAATAAGACTCGTCCCAAGACTGATCCTTAAGGAAATCAACTAGTAATTTCTCTCAGTCATGACAATTCACCTTTCACTATGACTTGTTGTAGTCTTCCCTTTAGCCAATTCCTTATCCATCTTGCAATTGTCATATTGATCCCCATTTTCTCCAGTTTAACTAATAAATCTCACATGTGGAGCTGTATCATAAGAATATAAGAACAGCCATACTGGGTCAGACCAAAGGTCCCTCTAGCACAGTATCCTGTCTTCCAACAGTGGCCAACGCCAGATGCCCCAGAGGGAGTGAACAGAACAGATAATCATCAAATGATCCCCTCCCCTGTAATCCATCTCCACCCCCTGACAAACAGAGGCAAGGGACACCATTCCTACCCATCCTGGCTAATAGCCATTGATGTACCTAAACTCCATGAATTTATCTAGTTCTTTTCTGAACCCTAGTAAGGTTCTGGTCTTCACAACATCCTCTGGAAGGAGTTCCATAGGTTGACTGTCAGCTGCGTGAAGAAAAACTTCCTTTTGTTTTAAACCTGCTACCTATTAATTTCATTTGGTGACCCCTAGTTCTTATGTTATGGGAACAAGTATATAACTTTTCCTTATTCACTTTCTTCATACCTTTCATGATTTTATCAACCTTTATCATAACCTCCTCTTTTCTAAGCTGAAAAGTCCCAGTCTTTTTAATCTCTCTTCACATGGGATCCGTTCCCCTAATCATTTTTGTTGCCCTTTTCCAAGCCTTTTCCAATGCCCAGGGCTCGACAAACTATAGAATCTTCTCGCCCGTGGTGAGTAGATTTCAGCCACGCACCCTGTTTACCAGCGGCGCGCGCATGCGCAATGCAGCTCTTGCGCATGCGCAGTGCGGGGCCGGCGAGCGGCTTTCGCCACCGTTTGTCAAGCCCTGCCAATGCCAATATATCTTTTTTGAGATGAGGTGACCACATCTGTATGCAGTATTCAAGATGAGAGCATACCATGGTCTTATATAGAGGCAATAAGATATTCTCTGTCTTATTCTCTATCCCTTTTCAATTATTCCTAACATTCTGTTTGCTTTTTTGACTGCCACTGCACATTGAGTGGATGTTTTCAGAGAACTATCCACAATAACTCCAAGATCTCTCTTTTGAGAAGTTATAGCTAAATTAGTTCCCATCATTTTGAATGCATAGTTGGGATTATTTTGTCCAATGTGCATTACTTTACATTTATCAACATTAAGTTTCATTTGCCATTTTGTTGCCCAATCACTTAGTTTTGTGAGATCTTTTTGAAGTTCTTCACAGTCTGCTTTGGTCTTAACTATCTTGAACAGTTTAGTAACATCTGCAAATTTTGCCACCTCACTGTTTATCCCTTTCTCTAGATCACTTATAATAGATTGAATAGGATGGTCCCAGTATGGACCCTTGGAGGACATCACTAGTTACCCCTTTCTATTCTGAAAACTTATTTATTCCTGCCCTTTGTTTCCTGTCTTTTAACCAGTTATCAGTCCATGAGAGGACCTTCTCTCTTATCCCATGACAACTTACTTTACTTAAGAGCCTTTTGTGAGGTACCTTGTCAAAGGCTTTCTGGAAATCAAATGCCTTACTGAAATCCAGGTTTTACCTTTGTCTAAAAATCAGTTATCTTCTCAAAGAAAGAGATAATTTTTTTTTTATAAAACTATGTTGTCTTTTATTCCAATTACTGTTAATCTCTATAAGCCTTAACTATTTTCTCTTTCAAAATTTGTTCCAAGCCTCTGCATACATTGAGGTCAAAGTAATAGGCCTGTATCTCCTTGGATCATGCTTTTCCACCTTTCTTAAAAATATGAAGTGTATTAGCAATTCTCCAGTCTTAACATATGATTTCTGAGGGTGCATGTACACAGCAGGGCTTAACTCAAAATAAGCTGCACAAATTGAGCTATGTCAGTTACGTAGCTTATTTCGAAATTGGGAGCATCTACACAGCACTTATTTTGAAATAGAGCACTCTTCCTCTGAGGTCCCTTACTCCTCATACAATGAGGGTTACAGGAGTCAGAATAAGAAGTCCTCTAGCTTGACAGCATTTCGAAATAACTGCCTGCTGCATAGACATGGACTAAGTTATTTCAAAATAACGCTAGTTATTTCAAAATAATGTTGCTGTGTAGACGTACCCGAAGTTTACAAAATCATTAAAAATCCTTGCTATTGGACTTGCAATATCATGTACCAGTTCCTTTAATATTCATGGATGGAGATAATCCAGGTCCCCAAATTGAGCTGTTTGAGTTTTACTTCCACCTTGGATGTGATAAATCCTATATTCATATCCTCATTCCCATTAGCCACCCTGCCAATGCCTCATTAAGCATGTGCTTAACTCTAATCATGTGCTTAAATCTCAGTGATTCAGATACAGTGAAACACTGACTTTAATGGGACTAATGTACATGATTAACATTAAGTATGTTCTTAAGTGCTCTCATGAATAGCATTCATGGGGCTGATTTCTAGGATATTTACATAACACTACCTCTTTTTATTATCATAAAGTAAAGAAAGAACTCAGTGCAGCAGATCTTCAGTTGGGGGAAACTGTCATAGGTCTATGGAACTATGACAATTTAAAACAGACATCCCAGTGAGATTTAGTAAGGCAGAAACTATTTTCAGCTTGCCATTTTGGGCTTACCTACTGTTTTACACAAAGTTTCTAACATATTTTGTAGTATACAGATCCCACACATGTGAAGATGAGTCACTGATACCCCTGCTGCCACCCATGTAATGGAGGAAGCTGTCTGATTCAAACAAGCCTGCTGATGGAGTAGGGAGGGGGAAAAAGGACAACTGCTCGGGGCCTGGTGATTCAAAAGTTCCTAGAGATCCTGGCTGCCACTACTAGTTCAGCAGCAGTCACAGTCTGGACCCTTCAAATTGCTTCTGCAGTGCCATGTGGTGTGCTCCAGGCAGAATTGAGGGTTTCTTGGGGGAGGCATGGCACTCTCCAGGCGGTGCTAAGGGCTGGCTAGCCCCAGATCTGTTCCTTCCAGGGGCATGGAGCAAGGCCTCTCTTGCCTTGCCTGGGGGCCCAGCGAGGCCGCTGGCCCTGCTGCATTAAAATATGGAGGGAATAAAAGCTTGTATAACCATAAGCCCCCTTGTGTATAACCATTATGATAAAGTCTTTAATTACACCATCACATGCCATTTTTTCCAAAGGATCCCTGCCTCATTCAGTACATGGATGGATCTGCTTTGTGGAGTAATTGGGGGTGTGTTGCAAAGGGGGCTGTTGTCTGTGAGCCCCCTGCCTCATTTATTCAGAAACTGGAAGGTGTACAGTAAATTAGGCAAAGGGTTTCAAGAAGAGAAAGAAGGGTCTTGTGATTAAGGTAGTTGAATTGGGGATTCCCTCCCTCAGAGGGGCTGTCAGATTCGCCAGGCCCTTGGGTAAGGTGGGGTGACTGGCTCCACACTCTCTGACGGGGTGGGGTCTTGGGTGGAAGAGGCCACGCTGGTCCCCTCACCTCTCAAGCCACACCTATGAGCCTCCTGGAGCACGACACGTGGCACTCCAGCGGTGATTTAAAGAGCCCTAGGCTCCAGATGCCACCTCCCCACACATCCTGTCAGAGGGCCTGACATCTCTGCTCTGGCACAGAGTTGCTATGTGATGCTGGGGAAGTCAGAGGTGGTCACCAATACTGTGCCCCAAATTTTCTGCATGCTCAACATGAGACCCTGGTGGCTGATAGAACACATACAATTTCAATTGAAGTCCACGTGCTTCAGATTATAAAGCACTATATAATACTAAGTACCCTGAAAAATCAAGTTCTACACATCTCAAATCAGGCACCCCAAAACAGAGGATTTTTTTTATTTTAATCCCTCTGTGCCTCAGTTCCCCATCTTTAAAATTGATATAATATACTTCTTCCTTGTCTCATGGAGTTTTTGTGAACATTAATTCACATATTTGAAACACTTACATAGAGTGATATGTGCCACAGAACAGCCTATGAGGAAATTTATAATTTGGGTTTGAAATAGTATGCAGTAAATAATACCTAAGGTCATACACTGAACAAAGAGGATAAAACAAAATATTGAATAGTTGCTTGTTAATTGAGCACTGTCCACCCTATACACTGAATGAGGCAAGAATCCTCTGGAAAAAATAGCCCAAGATCATGTAAATTGAAGACTATATTATAATGAATACACACAAGGAGGCTAAATTAAGGTTGCACAAGAAATAATGAATTCTTTAACCAAAACTGCAGTGTTTCTAGGATTTTTCCATACTTCCTATTTTATTAACCTATTCTTCCAGTGACAATTACAACTACACTTCTCTTTTTCCCTGACACAGCCTCTGCGTATCCCTGACTTCTTTTGGCATATAGCAAAAGGTGTTTCATAAACTGCAATAAAAAAATTCATAATATGAATTATGGCTACAGCGAAACAATTATTCCCTGAAAAGAGTCTTCATTTCCTTAGAGAAAATCAGTCACCACAGCATTTTCTCACATTAAACTAAAAGAAAGAAGACAAAGAAAAGAGCCTGGGTTTAGCCATCATCAAATACTTAATAAGGGACTTTTGGATTAAGGTAAACCATTTTAGGGCATAATGAATTTATTTACTTTTCATTTTTTCATACATTGTTTACAGATTAAATACTAATATCTTAGCATCATTAATTAAACAAAGGTTTGCTCCTTCACAACTAATCTCTTGCTCCCATGTAGCACTGAATTTGTGACATTAAAGTCATTTCTATGAAGATTCTGGAGCAAAATCCTGGCTTTACTGAGCCAACAAGAATTTTGCCAATGACTTTGGTAGGGTCAGGATTTCACTCACTATATCATGAACGTGAGATTTGCCATTACTAATCACCTTCTAATGATTGATACTGGCTTTCTATTCTAATGAGATAGGCACTCTACATCTTTCTTTGAACTTCCCCCTTAAACCATAATTCTTCTACAAGGCTCACAAATGCTAATACAGATCACTAAAAATTCTGTCACTCACACTATTATGCAACAAAAAAAATCTATGACAAACAACAAAGAAGACACAAAGTAACGCCATTCTTTTGATCTCCCAGTGTATTTTTGTCTGAAATATTTTTCTAGGTAGCACTACAGGCTAGGACTGTATTTTTGTTTGCATTCTGCGCAATGCTGAGTACACTGTGGAACATAAATAATAAGCCAGTAATAACCACCACCCCAGGATTGATCTAACAGAAGGATACTGTGAGGGAGAAAGCTCTAAATACAAAAATCTTCAATAGCAAGAAAAAGAATGTAAGTACTTGGATTTGAGAGTAATTTTTGTTTATATTCCCCTCTCTCAGTATTAGTCATCCTTAAATAAAAAAAGGAATAATTTCCCCTTGATACAAGGACATGAACTACAAAAGGTGCAGAGACGGATTTAAAACTCTCACTCTCTTGTCTTCTGAAACTGATGTTTGAGGTGGAGGCGATGAATTTAGTCTCCAGAGAGAAGAAAGATGCTGCTCACACAGCACTTCTACTCACCAGTCCATGCAGCAGCAATGGTGTTGGCTTTGAAGGAAGCCAACTGTCCTGCTCTCCCAGCCAGAGGTAAAGAATTGCATTGGTGGCCACTAGAGGGAGGAGGATTAGGAATACAGTAAATTGTGGGCAAAAAGCACCCATGATGAACTCACATGGGACAACCCACAAATCCCCCACCACTGCCAATAGCCAGTGAATCTCAGAAACTGCTATGGGCTGGGAAGTATCATCCAGTAGTGAAATATCTGCTACTGAAAGAATACCAGTATGAAACCTTAACTTTGGTGGTTGGAAGATAGGAGGGCCTGCCTAAGCTCATATCAAGTACATCCCTCTCCCCTTTGTTACAGATAGCTTTTATTTACCTTCTGAGTCTTGTTTATTTCCTTACATAAAACTTCAGATTTCTTATCAAGAAAGCTCCTGTGATAAGCCAGCATGCCAGCTTCAAGAAACTCTCAGGAGACACACGAGCAGACAGACACTGTGCCAAGGACTACTGTACTGAATCAACAAATTTGTACAAATTACATGAAGTTGAAAAAAAAACTGATAGTCAAAAGAAACTTTTTTTTACTAAAGTAAGGCTTGACGCAGACCTGAAATAAATGTTTTCAATTAGTTACCTAAACATATATAAATAATGTAATGTTTTATAATTCTACTGATCCTTCAGCTTGACTGCCTGATATATGTCTTACCTCCAGCACAAGTGGCAGAACACTCTGACCAAGGCAGGTGACTCCATGTAAAGCCAACTTCATTGTCTCCACTGCCGGTACGAGAGATGGGAACATTGAATTTATATCTTATCCCCAAATTCTGTTCCTGTAGCAGAATCTGCAGTTGAAAACAACTGGTTATACCATTAAAACATGCAAACAGAGAGAGAGATTATAATAACATTTAAACTGGGTACATGTTATAAAGCAAGCCACAACAGTTCTTGCAGATATTCCCAAAAGAAATCTGGACACACACACACACACACACACACACACACACACACACACACACACACACACACACACACACACACACACACACACACACACACACACACACACACACACACACACTCTCTCTCTCTCTCTACACACACACTTTTCCCACTGCATAAGGTGTGGGGTTTTTCTTTGGATTTTTTTCCATAACAACATGTGTTTCTGACATATTAACAATTCTAAGCTTCTGGTCCTTGCTACATTAAATTCCTTCATGGAGGTGTCAAGGTGTCAGAAAATATTAAGGGATTTAATTGTGGCTGACCTTGTGTATGTGGGCAACAATCTTCAAACCCCCATATTGAACTCCCGTGCTGGGACTATCCACAACATGGCTGGAGAATGAATAAGACACTTACCAGGTTAGGGTTTCTACATGGTATCACACTATAAAAATTACTAATAATACTCCTATCTGGAATTAGTAATGGCACTAGCTTCCAATAGGAAGGTACATGAGGGTGGACTCATTTCCCTAACACTCCTAGCAAAAGCCAGTGCAGCTGGCTGGGCACATGAGAAGAATGAACACTGGTGCCTTTTACAGACGGGCAGAGCTCCTGCTGCAGATGCAACACCACAGATCAGCAAGTGAAACCATCTATAATTCTTCTTCTGGTTCCTTCACATGACATCTGCTCAGTACAGTGATATATCTGTAACCTGCCAAGCAATATCTTTTCCTATCTCATTCCTATTTCCATATTTTAATTATAATGCCAGAAATGCATGGTCTGCAAGATTTGACTTATCCTGTATGAGTTGGCTTTAGCAGTAGTGTTGTGTGATAATGAAGGCTTAAATTACCTTTTAGAAATTAAATGTTTTTAATATCTTTCAGAAATTATGACAGACCCTGTGGTGAAATCTTCAGTTGGGTCAGTACACAGATGGGGTATGCGACTCAGTGCCTTGTGAGGACCTAAAATAAACCTAAAACTGCAAATCCCAGCTAACTGACATCTTGGGTTAAGGAAACAGGCCCTCTCTATCTAATTGCAAAAGTTCCTGCTTTTTCTATGTCCAGGAACAAGTCCAAGGGGACATCAGGTGATTTTATTCATGCATATTCAAAAGATGTCCCAATATCACCATCCAATCAAGTAGGTGTACTCACAAAATCTCAGGGTGCGGACATCTGTTTTTGGTTAATTTGAAGGTTGGGTATTATGACACAAGAAGAGGGATAAAAGCTATGGAATAAGGAAGCTCAGGGCACAAGCACAAGCTCTATCTTTTTCCTCATCAAGTATCTTTCACTTCATTTAAGCTCTTTGCTTCACTTTACTTATTCTATCTAAATCTTTGCTTCTAAGTTTTCCATACTCCACCTTGCACCAAAGTCCCACAAGTGGAAGGAGGCTGGTCTTTCCATGCTCGGCCTTCAGGGAGAAGGGTATGAGAGTATGGTATTATATTAGGTAACTTTATCTGCGTACTCAGTTACGCACAAATTATATAACCAGATTTTTGTTAATGTAACCCTCAGAGGTGATTCAATCGATCTGTGTAATCAGAGCTGTATCTTCTGTTTGCCATCTTACTTCCTGCCATAAGAAAACTTGTTTTAATTCGGTACTACTCTCATTGTGAGTGTGGCTCCAGATCCACCTCCAGAAATAGAACTCCATAGTTCTCAATTTATGTAACTCGGGCTACGGAGGACAAACCTAGAACCTTCTAGTCAGATTGGCAAGCCTTACCCACATAAATTCCATTATACTTCTCCCCCGGGCTACATGCCTTAAAGCAGTGGATCTCAAACTTTTTGGCCTGCGGCCCACCTGGCTCAATGCAAACCTTTCCACAGACCATCAGTAGCTAATGGAAACGCCGTAAATTACATAATTATGCCCGAGCCATTTTGCTGGTGCTGCAGCAAGGGAGAATTGTTTAATTTAACCAGTAAGAAAGAAAATATTAATTTAAATTATTAAACAGATTAAGCATTTTCACTTTCTCACATTAGTTTAGCAAACTTCATTTTAAATAAAATAAAATATTCATTTATGTCCAACAAAATGGTTTCAATGTTGTCTTTATTTATGGCAGGGACCTTTTTTGGGTCGGGGAACACTGACCCACAGAAAAATCAGCTGAGGATCACACAAGTGAGAAGCAAAACAACCCCTTCAAAACCTCGCAAGCCTCATAGATGTGGCCCCCAACTGAGACACTTCACACCTCAGGCGCTCCAGCACCACAGGGTGAGGGGGAGAGACAGAAAGGACTAAGGTTCAGGGCTTCCCATAGGCCAGATTTACTCTTCTGGGGTTCCGGGATTAGTGGATTTTATGGGCAACCCTATGCTCTGGGGTGGGGACAAAAACGAGGAATTCAGTGTGTGGGACACGGCTGACAGCAAGTGACATAGGGATGGGGTGCAGGATCTGGAAGGGAGGAAGGGTGCAGGAGGGGGTGAGAGTATGAGATCTGGATGGGAGGTAGGGTACAGGACCCGCCTGTGATTAGTGTGTGTGGCAAGGGGGGAGGCGGCAGGGGCAAGGGAAGGTGTAGTATGTGGCCAGGAGGGAGGGTGTAGGAGCAAGGGTAGGTATAGGAAAAGAGTGGGTAGAGTGTCTGGCCAGGCAGGAGGGTGCAGGAGCAGGCTGGGGCTGTGAAGTCTCAGTGGAGCAGGTGAGGGGAAGGGGCGTAGGTTCTGGGCATGAGGGGAAGGAGGGCACTTACCTAACCTCAAACCCCACGTCGCTGCCAGGCACGGTGTCCCAAGCATGGCCTCCTGCTGCTCCCATTGGCCAGATGCCTCCAAGCAGTGCATCCATGCTGCTGTTCCCCCAGCCAGGGAAGGGGGAGTGGCAGCGTGTGGAGCCGCTTCTGGCTCGACTTCTTCCCCATAAGCTGGGTCTGGCGGGGAGGCTAACGGCTTTCTTCCCTTCCCCTCAACCCCCACGGGAAGCAGTGAGTGACAGTGTGGGCTCTCTGTTGTGTGGGGAAAGGGAGGAAGGAAATGGGGGGAAGGGGCTGAGCTCAAGCTGCAGACCACTAGTGGTCCATGGACCACAGTTTGAGAACCACTGTCTTAAAGGCAATCTAGCCTTGAATTCTCAACCTGACATTTTTTACTGCTGCTACTAACTACTACAGAATATGTTAACATAAAGCAGCTTCGATGAGTCTCAGAGATATTTCTCACCCTACTATACCTCCAGTTATAAATTACTTTGAGTCATATGCTCAATTCTGCAAGACAGCAAAATGATGGACACTTTTTCAGTAGGGATATCATTGGTGCTGAGTTGATGAGAAAAGTAGTTAATGCAGTTGGCACCTCTCCTCCACATAACCACTTCTTGCCTCTCTATAGCTACAAGAGGCAACATAGGCTTCACATTGTTGGGAGCATGGCCAGGGATGTCTGCAGTCAGGGAATTTACTATGAGACAGACCATGACACCTCATACCATAATTAGATTCACTGAAATCAAGAGGGCTACCTCTGGAGTAAGGTATTACCCTTTGTGAATAAAGGCATTACAACACAGCCCAATGCATTTGTCACATAATTTGCCTTACATTTTCATATACCACCAATAGGTATGACCACACCATAAAACCAGTTTGCAATTTATGTTGCCATTACTGTAAGGACCAGGAAGCAAACAAAGCTAGCTAGGATCCCACCTATGGCTTGAGGAGTGTGCAAATTTTTGCTGATATTTTCTGTAGATATCTTGGTAATGCAACAGTTTGTTGTTAGTCCTCTTCTTTATTCCCAGCGCTATCCCATCAGTTTCCAGAAGACAAAGTTGGAGGTGATCTCAAAGTGCAAGAACTATGCACGCCATACTCCTTTTCCATGCAATTTTACTCAGCTTATTCCTTCCCCAGCCCCCGTTATTTGGAACATAAAAACTCATGTTTCAGTTCAGAAAGATATTAATTATAACATTACCATGACTATGAGATTTTCTGAAGTAGGGCCTAAAGCTTCCAAAGATTCAGGTTCCTCTGTTGGCCTCTTGTAATGAAAAGCTGTCCCAGCGACATCAAACTTTCTAGGCCAGTCAATAGTCCAGGCGCCATTAATATAATAGTCATCCTCTTCAGATTTTAAAGCTTAAAAAAAAATACAAGCCACCTAAAAATTGGAAGCAGCATTTATAATACAGAAGCCATTGCAAATTAAACTACTAATGTGATAGAAGTATGCCTACTTTAGCTCTGAATAACTGGTTTCAAAGTAGTTTAAAACCTACTTTTCCTTTTGGCAGAATGACAAGTGTGATCCGTGGAGATCTACAATACTGAGTATGACTATCATCTCCAGTGGCAGATGTGATCTGCAGAGACTACAGGTATCAGCAAGAACAGATCAAGATAGATCTGTGTGTGCTAGAACTTTTATCAATAGGCCTTGCACTCTGTACTACAGCTGGGGACATGTGAATCTGCTCCATTACAGGCAAATTAGATGTGCCTCTTAAATCTATGAGTTGCAACGTACCCACCAGTTGATCAAAGTCTTGGTACCCCTGCCGTTAGGAGTGTGGGCACAATAAAAGTGAGTGTGCGTAAGATCAAGGAAGAGCTAGATTGAGTTTCAAAGCTGGTCCCCAACCAGTTCTTACTTCCTTATCCTTTACTTTGTTATTCTACTTTAGAAGCACGTACCCAGAAGGACACTAAAGCTCAAAATCAGAAAAACCTGCATATCCCAGGTGATTTCTCAGTGATTCTGTTCTGAGGTCAGATAGTATGGAAGATAAAAAGGTATTATATCAAAACACAAAAATACACCCAATCACAATTCATAATTATGGTAATACAGAATATTTACATATTAATAATTGCATGAATATTAAATAACTGAAAATCATTCATATCAGCAAGAAAATAGTAATAAATGCCAATAACTTCATCACACTATGCAATTTAGAAAACCAAACGGTGATAAGCTATTACTTTTCGAATACAATTTGTTAAGATACTATTGTCAACAGAGCACACGATGAAAACAGCACTGCGGGTAGCATATCTATTTTTGATTCAACAGATTATTGAAATTACAAAGACTACAATCACTTTTAAAACAGCTTGAAATAGAAGAGGCTACAAGGAAGTGCTGGCCACTGCTTCCCTCTGCTACCATTGGCCAGGAACAGCGAACCATGGCCTCTGGAAGCTGTGGAGGGCACTGCCTACAGATTGTCAACATAAGCAAAAAATGTCTCTCGGCCTGCAATCAGATTATCCCAACCAAGGAATCCTTAGTCAGTACTTATTGAGGCAAAACATATATTGATCTTAATAGGGAGAAGATTCAGGATTTGGCTTACAGATTGCAGGAGTGAAGGATAAGATAAATAACCATCATAGGCCAAATTTTGCTCTAATATATCTCAATATAAATCTCGCTCTAGTGACTTCACTGGAGTTACTCTGTTATTACACATGTGACTAAGAGAGGAAATGGGTTCTCAAACTTTTACGTATCCCTGAGTTTACTCCAGACTGTGTATGAAGGGGTACTGAAACCAGGGAAACATGTATGTGAGGAAAGAGTGAGAAGGAATAGGAAGAGATAGTGGTATGTCACCAGGAAAGGGACTAGAATCTGCTCTCAAAGTTCCATTCATTCCCAAACTGTGATGAATCACAATCAAACTCATGAGATACAAGAAAGGACAAGTCATAATGTTGTACAATACTAAAAGAAGGGAGCAATGCTTCCTGCTACTTACCTATCTTTTAATAATTGTATGAACAATTATTAGACTAAATATTGGTATCAGAATATTGGTCACAATTTGGCTTTAGCAGAAGCTAATTTTCCAGAGTCCTAATTTTTATCTACTCTAACCTCAAAAGGTCCGATCAGATTAAATTAAGAAAACAGGCCATTTAAACATGAAAAGGGAGTTAAAATACACATTTAAAACTACTCCACAAATGTCTAAGAACTAAAAGAAACCTCCGTGCAAACTATTTTGTAGAGATTTTTAAAATTTGTTTAAAAAATAAAACCAGAAAGTATTTCTAGATTTTAAAACAGATTTGTCAATAAAAATAAAAATGTTTTTGCAATAATTTTTCATTGTTTCAGATGAGGCAATTTTTTTCAAAAGGAATGAGGTTCTGTGCAATTTTACACTTGCAAAATTAGTTGCAGTAGCAAAGAAAAGACTATTTGATCTTCTGTCCGATGTGTACCCTCAATTGTGAAGTTCGAGATGCAAGAACCTGGGTTATACTCAGTTGTAATTGTAGTAATGTGAGTGGAGATTTTACAGATACAAAATGACTCTGAAAATTTGGTTCTTAATATGAAATGCCCGTGCTAGGATAGCCTGTGACCCTCATTCCTCTGCTTGAAATAGGCAGTGTTGCTATACCCATATCAGTCCAATGATATTATAGAATGAAAGTGGGTGAGGTAGGCAACCTTTCAAGCTTACTTAGGGTACATCTAGACTACAGGCTTTTGTCAACAGAAGTTTTGTCGACAGATACTGTCGACAAAGCTTCTGTCGACAAAGAGCGTCTAGACTACATCCAGTTCTGTCGACAAAGCAAGCCGCTTTGTCGACATGGCAGTGTAGACGCAAAGGACAGTTTAGATGCAATAACGCCTTCTGTCGACAGAACTCTGTCGACAGAAGGCGTTATTCCTCGTAAAATGAGATTTACAGCCGTCGACAAAACTGCTGAGTTCTGTCGACGTTATGTCAACAGAACTCGGCGGTAGTGTAGACGCAGGTATAGTTTTGTCAACAAAAGTCCACTTTTGTCGACAAAACCCTGTAGTCTAGACACACCCATAGAGTTCTGCACCAGGCAGAAGAAGAGCTCTGTATAAGCTTGAAACCACACTCCCACTGCTACACATCACAGACAATCCTTCACAAGCATTTGCATTGCTAAATATTTGTATTCCTGTGGCTAAGGGTCAACAAAACAGCCTAATCAGTGGATCTGCAGCCTAACTATATAACAGCTTCTAGGACCATCAGTTCATTAGTCTGCTGAACAACTAACTCACCAGTCTCTTTTAAATGAGAAATGTGTTACCTTGTATGTTTGTGAACTGACTGTTACGTAAACCAGGTTAGGGAAATATCTAGCCATGCTTTCCCTTTTGTCAGTGAATCAGTTTGGCACTTGTTTGACCCCAAAATAAGAAGAGTACAAGGCAGGCTTAAAGCCACCTTTACATGGAAGAAGAATGCTGACTAGAACTTGGGACTTGAATTCAATTTCCCTGCTCTACTACAGGCTTCCCGTGTAATATTGGACAAGTCACTCTAGCTTCTCTGTGCCTCGGGTTCCCCATCTGTAAAATGGAGATAATAGTATTTCCCCACCTTATAAGAATGCTGTAAAGTTAAGTACATTAAAGATTGTGGGGTAAGCCAGATACTATAGTTATAGGGGCATGCAAGTACCTAAAATTGAAGGATAATAATAACCCTGATCCTGTACCTATCAAAGCTTAGCCAGACCATAGAATTTGCATAGTATCTTCAAAGCACTTTATAAATATTACTAGTTAATTAAGCCCTTGTATTTAAACCAACTCTTACCAATGTAATTCTTTGACATAGCCACTTCTTTTACTTCAATGTGAACAGAACCTCTTGGAATATGAATCACTTCCATGTAGCCTATAATGTAAAGGTAAACCTTATTTATTACTATTACCACCTGTGTAAAACTAGCAATCAATAAATTATGCTTTGGACTCATGAACACCATGAACATTGGTGTTCATGCCAGATAACGGAGAACTCTTTATAGTAAGAATCTAACATATAGCCAGCCACGAGTTTCTCCTTTCTATATATTAATGAAGTCCTTCATAGAATGTTTCAGAATTCACTGATTAACTTACAAGTTGATTGTAAAATACTAGTATATTATCTTCCATGTTTTGAGCTTTCAATTAGGCTTCATAAGGTCACAGCAGTCCACCTTTATACACTCCATCATAGGATAGGAAATGACCTATATCTGCATACTTACCTCCCCTCGGCAATGAATCATTGAAAAAACCTTCAATAGCTTCACATGTGCTACCATCTCCTCCACACACACGGCATCTGTCTTCCTTTGCATCAGACCCCAAAATATTATCACAACCCACATGCTGAGAACAAATAAGAACAGAATAAATATTACTGTAGGCAGTTGGTTTCTTGAGTCATTACCTGAAAATACTGAATATTTTCTCAAGAGATTTCTTCCTATCAGAGATTTAGTTTACCCTTTGCCTACCTCACTTTGAGTAGGCCACATCATAAGATAGTTCTCTCTTACCAGAAAAGGATATCAGAAATTATCCCAATTTAGTTTATTGATAATAAATAATTTGGGCTCTTATAGGGCTTTACATAGGGAATATCAGAGTATTTAACAAAGATTAATGTATTACACACTTTAAAACAATCATTATTTAATGTCTATACAGTGCCTTCAAATGTTCTAATTTTTCTCTACCTTTGCTTTCTCTAACAAAACACTTTTTATGGTTATTCCTTGAATGGCTGTTTAAAAGCAAGTTTTGTTTTGTTTTTGTTTCTATAAATCTTTATACCTTCTCAGGCCATCTTCTCACATCCCACAGAAAAGTAATGCAGCTAAATTTATGACATCACAATTATTCTGGTAACAACAAACTCATATAAAAGCTTAAATATGAGAGTTCACTGCTCACTCAAGCAGAACAAAAGACTGAGCAGAATGCAGAGAGCTCCTATATATAATCTAGACGTGATTCTCTCTTGCATCCAAGCTCCAGAATTAGATGAACAAAAATATATTTATCTCAATTTAACACCTGTAAATAAGATAACAGGGAAACAACAACTGATAATATTGCAAGAACCTCTGTAAAGAGTGAGGAAGTGAAGGGAGCTATTAAAATCTACAGGTTTATGGGTTTATCTAGAGGGGTTTTCTATGCATAATTTAAGGATTCACCTCAGCCAGAGAATATATGCTGAGAAGGAAGGAAGAATTATTTAAAAACAAAAGACAAACTGAGGAAGAACATTACAGATTTACACTTCTTCAAATGATTATATAATACAAAGAAGAATCAAATGATCTCCAAAACAGAACATATGGCAGCCAAATGAACACACTGGCAAAAAAGTAAATTTTCTACTGTTGTTTATTAATAATACAGATGTGATCACAGAACTTAAAATTTCAGAATGTTTTCAGTGCTAGGCAAATGAATATAATCATAACAATTTTAGCTTTCTCACTGACTACAAAAAAAGCAAAAGAGAGATTTGACTAACTTATGTTTCTTTAGGTAGGCCTCTACTGGGAACAAATCTACTTTCCATTTTTGCTTGTTTACTAAATAATACCTGAACTGTAAGAAACCACAAACATGCAAGCTTTAATTTAGATTTTTCTTGCAATTGTATAAAATATTTTAATTGAGTTTTATCAAATACATTTCCTTGCATTTTAATCCTGCTTGTGTCCTTTTTTGTGGAATTATATGTAATACTGGCAAGTCAGCTTTAAAATAATGCTCAAAAGCATTAGCTGTTCTCTAATATCTTCACGTATTTTTAGCATACTGCAACAATATTTATTGTGACTTTTTGTCTGATTTGTGATTTGGTTTGCTAACACAGAGCAAATCTTTGGTGCTAATTGTGTCATCTTTCTTTGAAACAATCTGATCTCATCATCTTTGATCCACTCATAAAAATAATTATTTTGGTCTATGTTCCACAAGCACATAAGATTGGACTTAAATTTAAGCATGTGAGTAGTTACAAAGAAGTCAGAGATTTTAAAGTCTACTGCTTTTATGCTTAAAGAAAAGAACGTACACAAGCATTTTGCTGATCTGAGCCTTTATTGGAATGAATAGCAAGAGCATCATTTACTATCTGGGCCCCCATCAATTTTTCATAGGTCTATATGCTGTGTGAGATCTTCCATTTTTGCCAGCACTTCAAATTTTGCAGGACATAATATCATCATATAACATTCTATATGACGACACATCTTTGCCCCTCCTCCCAAATTTCTTTTTGAAATGGTACCCCAACGAATAGTAGTATAACCATAAATGAGGAAGTTACCTGATATTTAAGAAAATGGAGTACTAACTGCCACATTTATGGTTATAATACCATTTATCCCAAAATGGCCTAAATTCAACAAAAAAAGTAAGCATCTGCTTAACTTTAACTTTTAATGCTTTTAATCAACTGGTCCCTACAAGTTACTGGTCCTTCAACAGATTCCAGAGTTTAGAAGAAGCCAAAAGAGACTTAATGAAGGATTCTAATTTAGTCTTACAACAGGGTGACTTGGCCTTAAGGGCTGGAGGCCTGGGGCCAAGAAACTGATTAATGAAGGAACTGCACCAGATCTTCTGTGCTGTGTTACCAGTCTTGATAGGGCTTGATAGAGGACAGCTGGTTTTCCTCTACGGGGTAGCAGAAAGTTAGGAAGGGTAGGAAGTTAGGAAGCTTTGACAGAGGCTGAAGGAAAAGAGCAAAGACTTCTGCACGGATGACGCTGGAAGCGTGACCTAGCTCTGGGAGGAATGGCTTGGGGGGGACAACTCCCAACCTATGGAGGGAGAGATATGGAATGGGATTGGGCCTAAGCAGCCAGTATATTTATCTGAGGACTGAATAAATTGGATCCTAAGAAGACGACTTAAATGCTATACAAAATTACTGCTGATAAATACTAGACCAGGGGTGGGCAAAATAGGTCTTGTGTGCTGGATCCAGCCCATTAAGCCACCGGATCCAGCCCACAAACCCCCCTTCTGGGATCCTCAGGCATGCAGAAGTCACTGTTTTAAGTGCAAGGCTGCTCCGTGTGCCTCTCTGCTCTGGAGGAAGGGTGAGGCTTTGTGTGATTTCCTGGCCCCCAACCCAATCCTTAGCTCCTATTGGCTGGAAACAACTGGCCAATAGGAATTGACCCCAGCCAATCTCTCAGCTCTTATTGACTGGAAACAACCAGGCAGCACAAGCCTTTCTCCCCTCACCGAGATGAGAGCCACATGGAGGGAACAGCCTACATTTTCAAGTGGTCTGGGGCTGCAGAAGGCAGGGAGACCAGCCTGCCTTGGCGGTGCTGCAGGGCTGATGTCAGGGCTGATGTCTGGCTTGGGTAAGTGCCTCCCAGCCAGAGCCTGCCTCTGGCACATCAACCCCTCTTGCAGCCCAACTCCCTCCCCTAGGTCATCATCCAAACCCTATGTACCCCCTGCACCAGGTCATAACTCCCTCCCAGAGCTTGTATCTCCTCCTACACCCACCCCCCAGGCCAGAATCCTCTCCTGCACCCACACTCCCTCCCTGACCCTACACCTCAATCCCCTGACCCAGGTCACAATCCCCTCCTTCATCCAAACACCGTCTCAAACCTCACACCGTATCCTGCACCCCAGTCCCGTACTCCGGGTGCCCTTCTGTACTCAACCTGCATCCTAGACCCCTCACTCCCTCCCCAGAAAAGTGCAGCCCTTGACCACTTTCCAAAGTCCTGGAGTGGCCCCCCACCAAAAATTATTGCCCACCTGTGTACTAGACAATATGAAGTAATTCATAATATAGTGTTTATGAAAACATTCAACCTTGCATTCTCCATTGATACAGATATCCAACGAATCAGCATTGCACTGAGTTCCATCTATTACTGCAGGGGCACGTTCAGTGTAAAAATTGTAACCTTCAGCCAAGCAGTTTAATGCACATGGTTTAACCCCCCCTAAACAAGCAAAACAAAGAAAAAATTAATGGACAGTTCCTAATAAGATAAGAAACAATTTAAAACATATACAAAATCAGACTGGAAATGTAGTCTCTTCTCCGATACGAATACTGATAAATTTATTATCTTTCTTTAATTCTTGCAAGTGACTTCTCTATTTGATTCTTTCTCTCTAAAAAGATTACTTTAACTTATAGCAAAACAACATACAGATGAGCTTACGTGAAAGATTCTTTAATGATAATACCATCCTAATGCCTGCTGAACAACTGAAAATACATAAAGATGTTATTTAAAAGGCACTATGTCTATTGTACTTTCAAGTTTGGAAATACAGTAAAGTTCACAATATGCTTAATAAAATGGGGTATGTCTACACTACAGCGTTATTTCGAAATAAGCTATTTCGAAATAGTTAATTCAAAATAGCTTATTTTGAAATAACGCATCTACACACAAAATGAATTTCGAAATAGACTGGGCACTCTGGTGCTTCTCTTGGACCTGTTGCTGCGAGCCTGGCTGCAGGCTGCCATCCGGGAGGTCCATCGGGGGGCTGTCAGTATCCAGGAGGCCCTGCGGGAGAGCTTCCACCCTGAGGAGCACTAAGAGCCTCCCTAGTCTGCCCCACTGAGGGGGGGGGGGTCCTTCCACTTACCCCCCTTAGCCCCCCCCTTCCGGATGTAAAATAATATACATGTTTTTTCATAAACACAAACTGTCTTTATTTAACAAAACTGGGGTGGGGGGAATGAAACTCTGGTGAGACTGGGGAAAGGAGGCAGGAGAGGGGAAGGGGAAACCTGGGAGGAGGGAGCTGGAAGGGGGAAGCAAGGGGAAGAAAGGGGAGGGGAAGCTCAGGGGTAGGGGTCTTGCCAGACCAACTTGATTTTCATGCAAACCTGCTCCTGGGTTCGCATGTGGCCTTTGGTGGCCAGGCTGGCAGCTATCCTGCCATAGACGGCCACGTTGCTCCATCGAGTGCGGAGATCATGGATGTTGGGGGCATCCCCCCCAAACCTGAATAAGGTCCATGATCTCCGTCCTGGACCAGGAAGGTGCCCGCCTTCTCCAGGCCCTCACAGGCTCCTGGGAGCTGGCAGACTGCTCCTGGTGGAGGGCTGGCTGCCAGTGGCTTGCTGGCTCATATTTTGGGGCCACTGGGTCAGGGGCAGTGACTGCTGGCTCTGGGCTGGCAGGCTTGGAGCTGGCACAGGCACTGTGGCCAGAGTCTACCCCTTTAAGGGCTCTGGGGAGGGGGGGAGGGAGAGGAGTGTTCTTGGTTGAGGCTGGAGTGGCCACCAGGGCACCCTGGGAAGGCTGGAGGCCCCCTATTTCAAAATAAGTGTCTACACGGGACTTATTTTGAAATAGCTATTTCGAATTTGGCATTATTCCTCGTGGAATGAGGCTTACCAAATTTGAAATAAGCGCTCCGCTATTTCGGAATTTATTTCAAAATAGTGGTTTGGCTGTGTAGACACTAGGAAAGTTATTTTGAAATAACTTTGCTGTGTAGACATACCATGAATACTGTTTTAGGATGTGGGGTCTGAATTTAAAGTGAATTTAACCTGTCTTCCCTTTTCTTGACTGCTTATAATTCTGCAGGTTCAATTATTTTTGTACATTTAGATGTCTGATTATTTCACTTGTATAATAATTGGATTTCTAGGTGTGCTTATTTACTCAACAAATAACTGTGCCTGGAGGGTGTGATTTTTACAAGCACTTTTGAGAGGTGCTAAGTCCCCTTAGCAATTACTGACTTTACTAGGAGGTAAGGAGCATAATTATTTGCAAGCACAACTGAGAGCACAAAAAGTTTATAAGACCTAATTTATAAAAATCATTCTCACACAAGGCACCAAAAGGATTCCCTAAGAGCTATATAATAACAAGAGACTAGACATAGCTCTTGAGCACAGTTTTTCATCTGTGTGGAGTGTGAGTAATGAACAAAATATATAGAAAAGATTTCCATTCTTGTTTCACTATAACTAGCTAGCATGGAGTAGCAATAGTAACATTAATTGGGTCACTTTTTTAAAAAAAATGTATGATGGGATAATGAACAGATATATCATTCTTCGCAGTTTTAAAGCTTACATTCACAGTAGGGATGTAAAAACTGCCCAGAATAGTTAACCAGTTAAATGATTTGTTTAACTAGTTAACTATTGGCACAGGGACTGCTCTGGGACCCCCAATGCAGGTGGCAAGGACTGCTACAACTCTGCAGTCTGGAAGCTGCTCTGGCCTCACTGAAGCCAGGATTCTGCCAGACAAGCCGCCATGGAGGGGGGGCTCACCGATTAACCAGTTAGTTGGTAAGCATGCTGGTTAACCTTTAACATCCCTAATTCAGAGTCTTGAACATGATACAGGCATTCAGTATGTTTTAGATTAAAGGATAGCACTCCTAACTAGGGCTGTCAAGTTATCACAGTTAACTCATGTGATTAACTAAAAAAACCCCCTGTAATTGCAGCTTTAATCACATAGTTAAACAATAGTAGAATATCAACTGAAATTTATTATGAAATAAATAAACTGAAATATGAAATATTTTGGATGTTTTCTACATCTTACTATATATTTAGAAATATGCATCTGTCTATCTGTCCATCCATCTGTGAGTCTGTTTGTCCAAGAACTCCTAAATGGTAAGAGCTAGGACTACCAAATTTGGTATGTAGCTTCCTCTTATCATAACTTAAAGCAAAGTATGGGTTTGGTTGTGCCAAGGCAATGGGATGTGCATTTAATTTGATTGTTTCTCATAAAATGGAAAGAGAGGGGTCTGGTAGGAGGCAATTATACTGTAAAATGACCACAGGGGGCAGCAAAGGGCCAGAAATGGGGACTGGGACAGCTATAACCCCATTGTGCCAGCAGGGGGCAGAGGTGGAGAAAGGGACAGCTATCTGCTATATATTTCAGAGTTTGTCTATCTGTCTGTCTGATCCCCAGCTGGGAGACATGTAGCTCTCCTGCAGCTGTGACTACTGCAGCTGCAGCAGCCATGGACAGGTGCTTCTCACCTGGCCCCTAGCTGCTGCAGTGAGAAAAGGCTGGGACTATCCTCTATCCTCAGGACAGCCTGAATACTGAATCCCTCATTCCCAGCCCCACTCCAGAATGATGATTTAAATGAAGAAAAACAAAAATTATTTGAGTTAAGGACCCAAGCAACAATGAATAAATCTTCTAGTTTTCAAATATAAAGATTTCAATTACAACACAGAATACAAAGTGATAAACAAAAGAAACAGTAATTTCAATTCACCTCGTACAAATACTGTAGAGCAAACTCTTTATCATGAAAGTGCAACTGATAATTGTAGATTTTTTTTGTTACATAACTGTTTTGTTTTTGCTTGCAATGTAAACCTTCGGAGCCTACAAGTCCACTCAGTCTTAACTTGTTCAGCCAACCACTAAGACAAACAAATTTATTTATGTTTTACTGGAGATAATGCTGCCAACTTCTTACTTATAATGTCACTTGGAAGTGAAAATATTTGTTTGTGTGGCAATTTTGTTGCCAGAGTTGCAAGGTATTTACATGTCAGGTGTGCTAAAATGTTCATATGCCCCTTCATGCTTTGACCAACCATTCCAGAGGACATGCTTTGATCCTGATGACACACATTTTGTGTGGGATTTCTAATAATAGCTATATCTCTTGACCCAGTGTTTAAGAATCTGAAGTGCCATCTAAAATCTGAGAGGGATGAGGTGTGGAGCATGCTTTCAGAAGTCTTAAAAGAGCAACGTTCCAATGCAGAAACTACAGAACCCAAATTACCAAAAAAGAAAATAAGCTTTCTGCTGGTGGCATCTGACTTCAATGATGAAAATGCCCACACATCTGTCCGTACTGCTTATAGAGCAGAACCAGTCATCAGCATGCACATGTGTACTCTGGAATGGTATGAGTACAATAGCTTCCATTATCTCCTGCAAATGTAAAAAAAAATTTTGGTCTGGGCAATAGGCTGAACAAAATGTAGGACTGAGTGGAATTGTAGGCTCTAAAGTTTTTTTATTGCTTTCTTTTTTAGGGCAATTATTTTGTACATATAGTTCCACATTTGTAAGTTCAACTTTCATGATAAAGAGATAGAACTACAGTACCTGTATGAGGTGAATTGAAAAATAGTATTTCTTTTGTTTTTTACAGTGCAAATATTTGCAGTCAAAAATAAAGTGAGAATTGTACACTTTGTAATTGAAATCAATATATTTTAAAGTGTAGAAAATATTCAAAATATTTAAATAAATAGTATTCTATTATTGCTTAACACCACAATTCATTGCAATTTTTTAAATCACTTGACATATCTACTCCAACTGATCCTCTTTTGAAGAGGCATTTAAACAGTTGGCAAATGAGACAGACTGGAAAAATGATAAATAAAGAGAACAGGCCAGTGATAGAACTGGATTGCTTAGTTCTTTGGGAACAAGCAGACAATATCTGATCTTTACATTTAGCCATATTGAAAGACATATCTAAGAATTCAGGCTCTTCTTATGGAAGCGGGGGGACTCTATTTTGGGAAGCACTGACTCTGAAAAGGATGGGGGGGCAGTTCATGGTAGAAAATCAGCTGACCATGAGTTCCCAGTGTAATGTTGTTGACAAAAATGTTACTTTCATCTTGAATATACAAGTAGCAGTACTGAGAAGTAGGGAGGTATTATTACCTTTGTATTTGGCACTGATGTGACTACCACTAGAATTCTGTGTCCAGTTGTGATATCCACAATACAAAGATATTGAGAAATAGGGAAGGGTTCAGAGAATGGCTAAGGGATTGGAATGCATGCCTTGTAAAGAGAGAGAGAGTGTTAAGGAGCATTTTATTTAGCTCTATCAAAAAGAAGGTTAAAGGGCAGTTTGACTATAGTACTCACATACTTGATAACAGGGAGCTCTTTAGTCAAGCAGACAAATATTCACTGGCTAGAAACTGAAGCTGAACAAGTTTAAACTAGAAAGAAGGTAACAATTTTAATAGTGAGGTTAATTAAACATTGGAGCAATTTACTGAGGGTTGTGGTAGGTTATCCATCTCTGGAAAGCATAAAATTGGCAGGGGGTATGACTGGATAAAAGAGGTTGCTTGTGGAGTTACTGGCAATCACAGAAATTGGAGTAGCCCAGATACTGCTTCAATCTGTGCCAGTGCTTAACTGATCCATGGACAGCCTCATGATTGGGGATAGTTGGAAAGTCGGCCTAACGCAGTGCTCTCCAACCTTTTAAAGCACAAGATCACTTTTTTAATTTAAGTCAGTCCAGGATTTACCTCAAACCCAAATACCCCTGTCCCCCCTGCCTTTGCTGAGGCCCCGCCTGCCTCACTCTGGGAAGATGGGGCACAAGGAAGGGGGACAGAGTGACATTGGTGACTCCCTGCCTCTGTCTCCCTGCCCTGCACAACAAGCAGGAGGCTCCCAGGGGCAGCTCTGAGGCTCAGGGCAGAAGCAGCAGGGTAGTGCGGGGAAGGGCAGCTGAAATGCCAGCGCTTGATAGCCTCCTAGCCAAACCAATTGGGATCACCTATCAGAAGCTCCAAGATCTACCGGTAGATCCTGATCTACTGGTTGGTGACCACTGGCCTAAAGTAAGGATCCCTGTTTATTGACTACCAATTCTAATCAAAAGAACATCGTTCTCCATCTCTCCCTTTTCTTCTAGGGAGAAACAAAGAGGAAAAGAAAAAAAATGCCAAGATAGATCCTTGTCTATGGCTGAAGAATAAACAGCATATGTCAGCAGAGAAGAGGATGCAAAGCTCATCTTTGCACTCTCTCAGTCATGGGGCCACTGTGTGCAGGGCTTGTCCCATGAAGGAAATTAGAGCAACTAAAAACTTGTTTAACTCATGTCAGCTGTGAACTGTTCCAAGAAGCTGAAACTACAGCGCAGACACATCCATGATTGTGTTTCTACTGCTACAGCTAACATGTTGAACAGTGTAGGTACCGCAGCTCACTGCTCTGAATTTTATTTTAGTAATAGCATCAGGTCTTGAGGATACATTTTGAGGCTTGAAATTAGGTCTCTGGATGTAAAAATTATTTATATATATATATATATATATAAAGGTTAGCTTTGAGTAATGTGGGCATTCTGACAATGAAATTAATGTAATTTAGTTGCAAATTATTCTATTTATCAATTTAATTTTGTAGCATCCACAACACCCAATAAAGATTGAGGACCAGTGTACCAGATACTGTACAAAGACAAAGGAAGAGATATTTCTTGTCCTAAGGAGTTTAACTTTTGTTTGCTCTGATCTCATCAGAGTGATGATAGGCACACAGCTTGCATAAACTAAATCTCACAAATCTGTCCCAAAATGGAAAAAAAATAAATCTGGCACAAATAGCTATGCTGAGCATAGTATAGATGATCAGGGAAACAAAACTGTCCTTTTCCACACAATAGAAGTTACCATAGCTCGATGACTGAATAGCTTGTCTAGTATAGGCTCTTATATATGTGCGCTCCATCCAGGATGGTGGAGTTTCAGGTAGGGAAAGTCTATTGAGACTTTTATAGGGTATCTCTTACTGCAGTGTCCAAACATAATAGTGGATCACCCGTTCATGCCCAGTCTCTTCATGCTGCTGCTAAGAAAGCTGACGGGGAAGGGCTTTACATTATGAAGTGGTGCATTTTCATATCACCCCGTCACACTTTCATGGCTGAACCACACCAGTTCACCATCAATGTGACCCTTCCATTGACATGCCCTTTAATAAATTTTCTATTTTTAATTAGTGGGTCAATTGATGGCTATTGAAAAATCCAAGCGCAAGATTAGTCAGCTGCGTGCGTTTTTGGAGTTCTCAAACCTCTGCCAAGCTACACATTACCTCCAGTGTAGGGCTTCCAGTTATAATACTTTCCCCGGAAGGGCATATTGTCGAAATCTGCACACTGTTTTTCTCGAAAATCTCGGGACCCAGAAGGACATGGCTAAAGAAAAATTAAAATAAAAAAATATATTAGACGTTAACATAAATATAAAAAGGACATGGTTATATTACTTATAAATAAAATGGTCCTAAACTACATCATGTTAGCTCACTGCTTTATTTTGTGGCTCTGATTCTGACACTTGCTTTATTGTTTTACAACTGGAATTTGAAGTGGAGTGTCTATTTTATAATCTTAGACAGGCACACAATAACTTAAACAAAGTTAAGTATTACAAGTTTCCATGTAACTTTACACTCATGTCACAGTACACTTTGCAATCAATCCATCGGGTATCTCCTTATAAAGACACACAAAGACCAAATGAAGAAATTAAAACACAATCTTTTGGTGATAGATTCAGGCTCAACAGCCACAGCTGTTCATTTAAGGGATCAAGAAACAGATTTGTAACACCATATTCATTGCTCAACTGCAGTTTGAAGACCTACTATTGTGCAATGACTAGCTTTGACAAAAACAGTTTAGGTCTCAGAATAAGACTGGACAAAGTTTAGTCCCAATTCTAGGGACCTTCCAAATTTAAATTTGGAATAACTACTTATCTCACTAACTAACTTCTCACTATTAATTACTGAGCCCAGAAATATATTAAATAGTTTTCTCATCTGGGGTGCTGTTGGTAATGTAGAAGACTGTGTTTTCTCCTAGAAATAAGTATAGGAACAATATAATTCACAGCTATTTCTTAACTTTTCGTCTATGCAAGGTTTAGGTTCAAAGTAACAAAGTCAACTAATTGCTAACCTCTGAATTTAACATTGCAAAATGATCTTCTCTGAAATCTATGTAAAGTAGCATAATCTCAAATAAATGATCTTTTACAGTTCTGCAACTACAAGGTAATTTTAATTTTACAGGGTAAAGTTAAAACATTTGAAACAGATTAAGAATATTGTCTTTAAGCAAGAACAGAAGAACTAGATTGACGGAAATTTTTAACTGTTAATAAACATTGATTTTTATGAGTAGTCTCAGAATTCATTTTTTACATTTTTACTCATCCACCTGTATTTCTCAGCCAGTTTGCAGTGTTCAAAAATCTGAGATGAATTCACTGTGAAAGAGGCTATATAAGCAAGTATGGTAAAATTTAGTGCACTATACAAATATTTGCATAATCATCATAATTCTCAGTATACTGCAGTTCAAGTTCACAGGAAGGCCATAGAATCATGACCTCAAAACTAAGCAAGAAGTTTCCTACAAATTTAAAAATATTTTAAGGACAATAAAATACAGAACATGTGACTGCCCCATAATTTCTGCAGATACCTTTGTAAATTACCCCTCCACCCTTTTCTAATCTTGCCTTTAAGAAACTCACATCTTTGTTTAAAGCAGGCCTCTGCTATTCACTAGAGCAGTGGTTCCCAACCTTTTTTTACCATGGACCGACAAACCCCATCACAAACTTTGGGCGGACCATATGAAAATAATGAATATGCAAACATACAAATAAAATGTTACCTGGCCACCAACCCACTCATCCACTGACCACATCTTGTCACTGCACATCCCTCTATCTCCAACCCCAGAACCCTCTGACCCTGTCCAGCCAACCATGGTATTCTGTGTCTCTGTATTATTAAATCTGCCAAACCCCTCATCTGATATCCCCTATATCCCACTAACCCCATTATCTCACAAGTTTGTCCTGCCAAGCCTGTCACCCCAGTGCCCACCATCTCCCACTTCGCAACACCCCCTGCTGCCATCTTCCTTTTTTCAACCACCTCTGTTTTGCCTGGAGCCTGTCCTGCTTCCACTGTCACTACCAACTTTGGCACACTGTGTCCCAGCGACCCCTGAGTTAAATTGACAACCTCCTATTTCCCCAGATCCTGCCCCACCACTCCCAGTGCTCCCTGATCCTGCCCCACTACACCCGGTGCTCCATGCTCACAAACTCCATGACTGCCTGTCGTGCCAAACCCTGATCCTGCCTCACTGACCTGCAACTGCCTGTTCCACAAGCTCTGAGGCCTCCCTACCCTGCTCAGACACCCTCAGATCTGCTGCCACCTGAGAAAGAAGCATGAGCTGTTCCGCACCTGGCTCCATAATCAGTGACCCACTGCAACCCGCCCCCCTTGCCCAGTGACATCTAACCCCTGCTCTCCCTCAGCCCCAGTCCTCCCCCTTAACTCCTAGCCCCAACCCAGCCTCTTGATCCCCAATACCTAACACCCTTTGACCCCCACCCCTACATCCCGTGCCCTTTGACCCTTTAATCTGACTCCTACAGCCCATGCCAACACGCTCTTACCCTGTGACCCCACCATGCCCTCACCTAATACCATTTTGCCCCCTTTGACCCCACCCCATACTCCCCAGAGCGAGACTGCCTCCTCTAGGGCACATGGCCATTACTGCTGTACAGGCGGGGGGTGGGGGTGGGGAGTGCTGGCCGTTGTCTCACATCCCCATGGGTAGAGGCGGGGGAGGGGGTGCAGAGCCAGGCCACCGTCTTACCTTGGTGGGACAGGGGAGGAAGGCGCCTCCTGGTCCGCTTCTTCCTGCCACCGCCTCAGCCCCAGCATCGCTTCTGGGCAAAATCAGCTGCCATGGCTGCCGGAGCTAAAGCTGCCACGAACAGCCAGCTTCAGCTCCAGCAGCCACTGTAGCCCAGCAGCCAGTGGTTCGTGGCCTGGCGCCAGTCCATGGACAAGCAGTTGGAAACTGCTGAACTAGGGGCACAACCCATCAAGCTACACCCAGACCTTCTCTTTGCCCTATGAAAATCTAGTAAGCCATTGCTGAGAGTGGAACTGTTAAAATTTGCCACTTGTCTTCTCTAGGTTTCCTCAGGAAAATTCTGGCACCCTGACAAATATATTCTAATGCTGGTCTCACGATGCTGCCAATACATTTGTAGCAGAGGGGAGGAGAAAGAGTTGGGCTGAGCTCCCCATATCAGGAAACAGCACATGCTCCTCTCTGAGGGTATTGCATGTTGCAGGAACAAGGCTAGGATCACATCTCAAGCACCACATCCCCCATGCTCATCACTTGGACCCAAAAACTGATTTCTTCACTCTCTAGAGATGCCACATGAAGTCAGATTCTCCAGAACTCCCAAAAGATGGGAGAAAAAGCTGGGAAGGCCTGACTCTCCCAAAGAACCTCCTAGAATCAACACATGATCCAAGTAAATTATTCTTTTTTTTCCTGGTAGCATAACAGGGAGGAAGAACACCTTTGACTCCTAGGACAGGGGAAAAAGAGACAGGGAAGGTATAACAAATACCAATTAAAGCCATATTTTAAGCTTATTTGTAAATTTAGAACAATCAACAGCAAGATATTTCCAATACTAAATCTTGAGATGTCATTTTTGGAGCCTTATAGCACAAGTTTGATACTTTGTACACTATTTTAGCATAGATAAATAAAATCTGCTTAAGATCTGCTTAGCCTTGCAATTATTGTTATTTTTAAAATGTCTTATGGTACAAAATGGTGTGGAGGAGAATGCTTTAAATTTCTGAAAAACAAACAACATTCCAGAGAAGAGCTAATGCAGGGCTGGGCAAGATGCGGCCTGGGGCCAGATCTTACCTACCTGATACTTTAATCCAACCCAAGGACTGCATTAGGTGGTGGCTCAGGCAGCGGGATCCTATTTAAATGGCTCCCAACCAGTGATCCTTGGTATCTAAAAGGGTCTCACAAGGAGGAGGGAGAAAAATTGTTCTCCTTAGCCTCTGAGGATAGGACAAGCAGCAATGGGCTTAAACTGCAGCAAGGTGGTTTAGATTGGACATTAGGAAAAACTTCCTAACTGTCAGGGTGGTTAAACACTGAAATAAGTTGCCTAGGGAGGTTGTGGAATCTCCATCTCTGGAGATATTTAAGAGCAGGTTAGATAGACATCTATCAGGGATGGTCTAGACAGTACTGGGTCCTGCCAGGAGGGCAGGGGACTGGACTCGATGACCTCTCGAGGTCCCTTCCAGTTCTAGTGTTCTACGATTCTATGATTCCCTCTAACATTTTCTATCCTTGGGCGGGTTGAATTTTCTTTTAGGCAGGCTGAAATTTCTTATGTGCAAAACCAATATTGAGTAGTGTGTGGATGTGCACCACCAATACAAACAAAACACACATTTATTTTAAGCAGTCCATTGTGTGGAAGAAAATATATTAAAACAAGACACCCTTGTCTAGTGCATGTGAGGTACCCTTAGTGACTACAAAGGTGCTGTCCAAAGGTAGAGAATTAGCCTTCTTATACTTGAGGAAGAGTAGAAGCCCCAGAACAAATTAACACATGACTTCAGGGTTAGTAGACAAATACATGTTTCAAAGAGCTTGCAAATAAGGTTTCATCATACAAATCTAGCATCACACCTACTTCTGACTTATAAGAGCCAGAATTCTACCACATAGCAAAGATTTGGCCTTAATGCAATAACAATTTACCATGTATTAATTAGTAACACAGGATTTTAAAAAAATATTAAGTTTAGAGTTTTAGATATCTGCAACACCCCAAAAAAATCTATTAAAAGAATCTTTTTCTTTCTTATCTTAAGCCATTAACACTTTGTTTGAAATATAATTATGCAAATGTACTCCTGCTTTCCCCCCTTCCTCCAACCCAGACAGAGAGGACTGCAGCAAGTGAATCAGGACACCCCAAACAAACTGCCCCCTGCCTCCATCTCACTGTACAGATGCCAGCACCCACTCACTCCCTCTTTTTCCTACCTACCCCAAGCAGTCAACCCTTTACCTCCTCCTTCCAAGCCTAGGAGGGTTGAAGAGACTGCCGGGTTTCTGTCTCTCTCTCTCCTCGAGCAGACAGGACTCTCCAAACTGCCCTCTCCTCTGACTTCCTCCCAAGCCAATTAATTAATTACTCACTCACTCCCCCCAACCATTTATTTTCTGCTTATCTCACCTGCTTTTCTGCTCTGGGAGCTCTTCAGTTCAGTGTACAGCAGCTCTGTTTAGCTACTGCTTACAGATGCCCGCCCCCCAGCTGGTCAGCTGAGCTCCCTGCCTGCGCAGAAGCTTTGAACCTCTAAGTGGGGCTCAGAAACCAGCTGCGGTTTAGAGGGAACAGTTTAGAGGGAACTTAGCTCTCAGCTCCCAGTTGTGGTGCTAGCCCAGCAGAGGCCGGAGCCATGAGTCTTTTAAATAGCCACAGCAACCCCAGGGGGCTGCCAGGCAATATAGTAGCAGCGGGGCCAAGAGCCACAAGCCCTTCAAATTGCTTCTATTTAAAGGGCTCGCAGCTCCTGGTCCTGCAACTACTGCATTGCCTGGCAGGTGCTCAGGTTGCTGCGGCTATTTAAAGGGCTTGTGGATCTGGCCCCTGCCAGGATAACGCCACAACCAGGAGCCAGGACAAAGTATAAACAGAGCAAAGGGCTCACGGCTCCCAGCCCTGCCACTGCTGAATTACTTGGCAGCCATCCATGGTAGCTACGGCTATTTAAAGGGCTCCCGGTTGAGGCACTACCCTAGCAGGGGCCAGAGCCATTAGCCTTTTAAATAGCTGCAGCAACCTTGGGCAGCTGCCAGGCAATGCAGTAGATGCAGGGCCGGGAGCCTCAAGACCTTTACTCTGTTTTTACTTCAAAACTGTTGGCCCCAAACAACTCTGGGGGAGGCTATTTCCCAGCCCTGCCTCTTCCACGACAGGACCCATGGGGGAGGGTGTAGGCAGTCCATGACCAGTATCAAAATTCATTAAGTGGCCCTCCTGCGAAAATTATTGCCAGCCTTGAGCTAACGCCATGGATAATTCCGTGGTCCCATTTGAGCGGGGAAAATAGAATTGCCAGATTTCTACTGAATCAATAGTCCACAGTTAATTAAACAAAAAAGCAGTAGCCCAATTTATTTAAACAATTTCTTCATTACCACATTGGTCTATGTCTTTAAGAAGAACCACTATCAACAATATAATGAAATAATGGGTGTTAACAGCACAGATCTATAGTAAACAAATTTTGTCAACCATATCTTGGTTTATGCAAATTTGTATTGACCAAACGATTAGCAAAATAACTGTTCCTTAACATCCTTATGTGAAAGTCTTTCCTTTGATTACAATGAGCTTTGTGTTAGGTTACCAGATTTTTACTTACAGATGTTGATTCTTCAGCATGGTGGCAATTGCACTTTTAAATTCTTTTTGTATCAGGACTTTTTGTATCGACTACATGATTAGTCGATAAGGTGAAGCTTGCTCCAGGACCACTGTGCCTCTGAATTTTAAATGTAGTAAGAGCCTGGCAGCTGGAGGGCTGGCAGATGCTGCTTCATGGCAGCCTTCCCTACCCCCCCTTGCTGCCTCTGTTAGAGGCAGTGAGGGGAGGGGCAGGTGGCACTGTGGAGACAGTGCTGGGGAGAGCCAGCTTTTAAGCCAGGTCCCCCCAGCACCCTCCCCAGCACCGTCTCCTGTTCACTCCCCTTGCGGCCTCTCATACAACTGAAGGGGTGGGGGAAAAGTGAGTAGTCGAGTAGTCGCTTAGGCTACGTCTAGACTACAAGCCTCTTTTGAAAGAGAGCGTCTAGACTACAAGCAGATTTTTCGAAAACGCGAGCTGCTTTTTTGAAAGAGTCTAGACGCTCTCTTTTGAAAATGCACAGTTTGCATTCAATAGCACCTTTTTCGAAAGAGTACTTTCGAAAAAAGGCGTTATTCCTCGTAAAATGAGGTTTACCGCGATCGAAAAAACTCCCGCGTTCTTTCAATTTACTTTTGAAAGAACGCAGTCTAGATGCAGGTGAAGTTTTTTAGAAAAAAGGCTCCTTTTTTAAAAAAAACCCTGTAGTCTAGACACACCCTTATTTCCCTACTCTCACAGACAAGTGTGACTAAATGGAAGAATAGATGGCCACCCTGGGGTATTGCCATTCCCCCCAAAACTGGAGAGCTTTAAAAAATGGGAAAGTTTTAAGAGTAATTTAAGTCATAGCTGTAGTGTGGCACCTCATGTTTGTTTCTTGACAGCAGGGAAAGATCTTAGGTGGTCATTCTTTAGCCCAGCTGCTCTTGCAGTAAAGCACTGGAACATTCAAAGCTGGGCTCACTTGAATGCACTGCCTGAGCAGCCCTGTCTCTACTGGAGTCAAGATGGGCTCATTCCTCCCAGCCTTTGTAACATAGCAACCTTTGAGGATGAGGGCAGAGGATAATGAAATCTGCAGCAATCATCTTTTGAACTTCCTTCCCCACCTACCACTCCTTAGCCCTGCTTGTCTCAATAAATTTGAAAAAAAGTGCTGCAGAAGCTCCCAGCTCTGCTATTGGATCTTCCAGGTACACCTCTGCATTCCTTTTGGTAGAGCAAAGACTAGCCAACCGGAGAGGATGAGGAAGGTAAGACTAGAGTGAACTCTTTCAACCCTATGATTTTATGATATGATTTAAACTGACTTTTTAATCAGTGTGGCTGAGCTTGGGAGGGGGAGATCCTGGAGAGGAAGTACAACATAGATAGCTTTTGGCTGGCTGGTGATGGGAGAAGAGTAAGCCAAGGGAGGGGACTACTCACTTTTGTGTTTTGCATTTGCTGCTGAAGTTCTGTTCCTGCCAAGATGGAACCAGTATCTAAGGAGCTCTGATTCTAACCCAGCTGCTCCTGATTTCAGCCAGGAACCAAGCAGCAGTTTGCACTGATTAGGTCTTTTGTTGTGTTGGATGGGCCCGCATTCCTTTCACTCCATGAAAGAAAGGGGAGTTAACAAAGAAAGCTGCCTGCATTGCTCTAACTCCTGTCTAGAGGGGAGGCAGGAGACAGTGTCCTGCTATGGTAGAAAACTTAGGAGGAGCTGCAGTCCCTTCTTCCCCTCCACCCCAAGCGGTGCCCTTGAGCCAGGCTAGGCTCCCCACACCCTGGGTATGTCTAGACTACATGGCTCTGTCGACAGAGCCATGTAACCTAGTTTACCCAACATAGTCAATGAAGCGGGGATTTAAATAATCCCCGCTTCATTAAAAAATAACGCGGCGCTGTGCGACAATCAGCTGATCTGGCACATGCGGCAGTCTAGGCTGATTGGTTGACAAGGGAAGCCTTTGTACTCCCATATGCCTTGTGAAATGAGGTTTACAGGAGTGGTCAACAACCGATCGATGTCTGGGCTGCACCGACTGTGCCGGATCAGCTGATTGTCGGCACAGCGCGGCCATTTTATTTTAATGAAGCGGGGATTATTTAAATCCTCGCTTCATTGACTATGTCGGGTAAACTAGTTTACATGGCTCTGTTGACGGACATGGCTCTAGACATAACCAAATGCTAGAAGTGGTCGCTGGGGGTAACAGAGAGCTGGTCAACACTACAGGTGTAAGTCAATCTAAGGCTTTGTCTCCACTATGTAGTTTTTAGTGACAGAGCTGTGTCGACACAATTGTCACTAAAAATCAGGCAAGGTAAACACTGCCTATGAAGACTTTAGACAAGAAACTTCCAACCCCCTATAAGCTGCATTGCTTTGTCGGCAAAGCGCTGTTTACACTAGTACTTGTAGTACTTGCCTTATTCAATGCACAGAGTGGAAACATAAGAGAACATATTATGACTACATGGGTAACAGTACATCTGACATTTCCAAACTTTAGTGAGCTTGACTTTGCAAACTAAATGATGTCATTTTAATAGTTTTTAAAACATATACTCATCTGATTTATTTCTAAAGATAAGTAAACACTTCACTTGAAAAGAAGAATCCTAAACATTGAGGGGAAGTGAGAAAGAATTATATGAATGATAAATTGAAATACCTTCTAAGTAAAATTGTTTCCTTTAAAACATCATTCTGACAGGATTTCCCAACCAAAACACAGAGGCTGGCTTTGACTATGAAGTCATCACCTGTGCTGGACTGACTCAGACACAAACAGAGCAGGTATTGACCTGACTCAGGCACAAACAAAGCTCCTTCAGCTCTGACCTGCATCAACATTAGTACAGCTGCACCATGAATAAATGACTGACAGACTCATAGATTCTAAGGCCAGAAAGCACCAATGTGCTCATTAGCACAGGCCACAGAATTTCACCTATGATACGGTCATCTATGAGATCACCTAAGTTACAACCCTATATGACTGGAGTAATTTATTCACCATATACTGCCATAACTTAGAACCTCTGAGTTGTTCTCCAAATACTGCACTTGGAGAAGGGAATCTGGAGACTTCAGTACAACACAGAGAAGCCTAATGTCTGTCTTTGATAGTGATGTGATTAAGTCTTGCTCTCTTTGTGTGTTTTCTATTTTTTTGCTACTGCTGCAGTTGTGATGCCTGCTTGCTAAAAGAGTAAGAGCTCAATAACATGACTTTATTCACTGAAATAACAAAGGTATCAAAGCCATGATATACTCTGAAGACTTTTGCTTTGATGATGCAGACCACTTCTGGTAAAAGAGATTGTCTTGAAAAGATGAATGGATCTGTTCTGACATGGACACTTGCTGTCAATGAATACAATCAAGTCAAGACACTCAGGATCCTGCTTTGAGGCTAAATCATTTTTAATACTCTTGATAGGTTTTGGCTGTATTTAGAGTGTTCGGGTGCTTGCCTTCTAATAATGAATGGCAATATGACACCTTCATCTTGCGGTACTGTAAAGCACAAGATGCATGGGCACCAGAACAGGGGAAGGGGTTCTTCTGGATGTCTTCTGTCAATCTTATGGCAAGGGGCTAGGAATGTGGGAGTGCATGAGTTTGCGGATGTGCGGGTATGAGGTGCTCAGAGCAGGGGGTACAAATGTATGATGGGCTCAGGGTTGGAGTGTTGGGGGTGCAGGAGTGTTATGGCAGAGGACTGGGGAGGTGGTGGTGCAGGAGTCTGGGGAGGTGGAAGTGCATGAGTTTGGGGATGTGGGACTATGAGGGGCTTAGGGCAGGAGGTTCAGGTGTATGATGGGCTCAGGGCTGAGGTGTGGGGGGTGCAGGAGTGTTATGATACTGTGGCCAGATGGGGGCTGGGCCCCAATTGAGCGCTTGTTGGCCAAGCTTCATTTTTAAATAAAGTAAAATATTATGCCCAACACAAAAGGTTTCAACATTGGCTTTATTTATGGCAGGTGTGAGGAACCTTTTTTGGGTAAGGGACCACTGACCCACAGAAAAATCAGCTGGGGACCACACAAGTGAGAAGCAAAAAATCAACCCCTCCAAAAAAAACCCAGCTCTCACTAATGCAGCTCCCAACTGAGACACCTCTCTCCCCACCTCACTCCTATGGGGGAGAAGACTGAGGTTCAAGGCCTCAGGCCAGATTAACTCTTCTGGGGTTCCAGAGTTAGCATATTTTGTGACCCCCCTGAGGCTGCCAGTGAGTGGGGTAGGAATGGGGGGCGGAGGGGGGAAGGATCTGGGTGAGAGGTAGGGGGCAGGAGCAGAATCTGAGTGGATGTCTGGCCAGGATGGAGGAGGCAGGAAGAGTGCGGGTAGATGCCAGGAGTGAGGAGTGGTGGGGAGGGGGCTGCAGGGTCTGAGCAGCACTTACCTTTTTTCCCCCCAGTGTCTGTAACAAAGTTTATTCATTGTAACAGTCACTCCCACGTGGCAGCTGGACGCTGCTCCACATGGGTCAAGGAAAGAGTTAGCAGCCCAAGGACTGAGTCTGGAATGGTGACAGCACCTTGCAAGGAGCACAGGGAGTTCAGCTGCACAGGAAGTAGGTGCTCAGGCTGATGACAGACCCTAGTGGCCCCATGGGGTGCGAGTAGATGATGTGAGATGGGGGCAGAGCAGCGGGGACATGGCCATGGCTGCAGCAGGTCCTTCACAGGTAAGATGGCGGCTGGGTCTGCTTTTGCTCCCCGGACTGCTATCGGGCTTTCTGTCCCAGGTATTGCTGCTCACTGCTCCGTTGGAGGGATTCCGGCTAATAGAGCAGTGGGAAAAGCCTGCAGGCAGTGTGCCTGTCACTGCTTTGTTCCTCCAACCAGGGAGGAAGGGAAAGGGGAGAGCATGCACAGGGCCATTTGTGGCTCCAGCTTTTTCCCCCAATCACAGCAAAGATCGGGGCTTTCTCGACTTCTCCTACCCCGCAGGAAGCTGGCAGTGGCTCCAATATCACGAGGGTCGTGAGGTTGTATTGCCAGAGCGGGCTCCCCATTGCAAGGAGTGCGAGGCTGGATCGCCAGCATGGGCTCCCCATTGTGAGGGGACTGAATGGGGGATGAGCTCGAGCCATGAACCTTATTTGGCTCCTAAGTGAGCTATATATGGCTCGTGAGCCATAGGTTGCTGACCACTGGTATAAAAGATACTCCAAGATATGCTGGCTTGATTGGTCCTGGCTCCATTTGAACACAGAGACTCCAACACTGCACCCTATATGCTCCACACTGATATTATTATGATATGATTATGGAAACATTATGATGCATTTTGTACAAAATGGGTCATGTGAAGTATCAATGGAAAAGTTATGATTTGCTGAATATGATTATCCTACTAGTATGCATGTATCATTATTGTATTTAAGTTAGGATTATTGACTATGGACTTGTGTTTCTAATATGAATTGTCAGAAATCTTGAATATGGAAGGAAAGCTATGGATTATACTATATATAGGCTTTCAATGTTCTCTTTTCCAATCAGCCTTCTTAAAAATTTTAATAGAATCCCCTTTCAGCTCCAGAAAACATGGCTCTTTTTATTACTGGGAGAACAAGAGCCTATATGCATCTATTTTTTCTTATCACTTATTGTGACGTAGTGTGGGTACCTTGCTGGTTGCTAGGCTTGGGCTGTGGGTGACCCCCACTGGCTGCTGTCTGTACCACTGCCCAGCCGAGTAGCTGATGGGACAGGGAAGTAACCTGTTCTACCTGTTACCTCCCAGGGAGCGGAGCGTGGAGTGGAGCCCCTGGCTGGGGGGCAGGGCTGGAAATTGGGCAGTTTCTGTCTGGTATGATGGAGGAAGCAGCCTAAGCAACGGGCTGGGATTTAGGGGCCCAGTCTCCCCATCTCAAGGGGGGCTGAGGCATCCTAGGCCTGCCCTGTAACCAGATTACATCTATGCTGTGCTGTATCCTGGAGAAGCAATAAACTCCCTCTATTCTACTGGCTGGTGGAGTCTGTTTGTGCCACTACGGGGGTGCAGGAGATGGGGAAACCCCAATGCGCCGTCACACTATGCAAAAAAAAAAAAAAAAAAAAAAAAAGAACTTTTGTGTTTCAGAAATACAGATGATTTAAACTTCCTAATGTTCTGCACAATTTTTAATCAGTCAGTGAATTAACTGAACTGTCATGTGTATTTAATTTTTCATAACACTTTATAAATACATTTTTGATTAAAACTCCTGAGGCTTAAGAAAAGCATATGTTTTATAATAATTACTGAAATGGTTGGTGATAGGAAATGCATTTGTTCACTGTGTTCTATTACTTTTTTGTTTCCAGTACTCATTAGCTCTTTTCTGCAGATCACAATGCTTCTATTAACAGATGTCTTCTCAATTGAAAAGTCAAATATTGTTCTGAAAGTCTCTAAAGGATATGTCTAGTAGGAGTTGAGTATGCTGATTGCAAAGAATGAAACTGGTCAAAGGAAAGGGCAGAAACATTATTTCATTTCTGAATGAAAAATTAAGTCAAAGCAGCTTTTTTTGTTTATGAATACTAGGACTTTAAGGAGTAATACTTTTTAAAATTACTTGAGGGGTAATGAATGCTGACAATACACAAAATCCCAACAGAAAGGAGAGGATACTAACAAATGTTTCATACAAATGACAGTTTTGCAGACAATGTTTACAATTAATCAAACATTCCTCTCTTTTCAAAAACTGACTAGCAATAAGGTCCATCATAAATCTTGAAACAATCTGCAAGTCTAAGGAATTTTAGTTTCTAACCTTGAAGAAATTCCTACATAACAAATGATTACCAGAATTATAGTTTAATGCAATCTAAATTGCTGCAAGACTGAACAAAATTATATCTGCTTTATAGTAATATCATTAGAATAATTCTACTTACATTTACATTGAAAAACACAAGTGAACTGGGAATCTTTTAGGAGATAAACTGTTTAACATATTGTCCATCAGAAGATCCCTCTGAAAAATATTATTTGGTGTTGAGATAAAAGGGGATTCTATTAAAATTTTTAAAAAGAGATTGTCAACTTCTGGTTATAATTACAGATCATCACAATAATAATAAAGGGACTGTACCTTCATGCAGATATCAGATTTATATTTTAGATATATTGAAAATTTTAGTCTGCATATCAAAGAGTTACTTTATTACACAACATACTTCTGAGGGTGCCAGTGAGAAAAGGTAAGAATTTAATGAAGACTCATTACTTCATCCCATTCACCCCTTAAACTTAGACTTGAATATGGTGAAAAGATACCGTGAAATACAAGATTTGGATATGTTTGGTAAAAGAGTATTTAACTGCAAAGGAGAATAAAGATAGGTAGAAATTAAACTTAAAGAATGCTAGGCTTTTTACCAGAGGCATTCTAGCCAATGAGTATCAGTGGTCTGAATTCTAGGATCAAAAATAAACTGGAGTTGGGCCTTAATTTGCATTGTGAGAGAAACAATAGACACTAATTCCAGACTGAAGATGTCAGCACGAATGAAAAGGCCAGGATACTGAGTAAATGAAGAGTTGAAATTAGGACAGAGAAAAAGCAATCACAAAACCTCCTCTAATTTAAAAGTCTTTACAATTGATGAGTAGCAATAGATTAAGATCCAGGGAAGAACTGAAAACAGACTTGTGTATTGCATCAGATGTGAATGCCTGCTTCGATGTCAAGGAAGATGTACTTAAGACCTTAATCTTCCTACATCTTATTTGGAAGCAAAGGAGGCTGGCAGTTTGGGAAAGCAATGCTTTCCCCTCCTAGAATACTCACTGCCAATGGTCTCATGGGAATTCATTCTATAGTTTGGATTGGCCCCCCAAAGCTTTTTCTCCAACACAAACTTTATCCATATTGTAGAAAGTTCCGTTGTACCAGAAGAGCAGTGTTATTGAAGATAATTTTCATCCCAGATCTTTAGTTAATCTTTTAGATGTTGTGGGCTCAAGTCATTCAGTGTCCTGAAAATAAGGATGAAAACATTGAGTTTAATCTGATAAATCTGTGGGAAGCCAGTGTAGGCATGGAGGGAGCAGAAAACAGAAATGGTTGTGGTAGTCTCTGCTGCTAAGCAGAAGTGTTGTAGCATTTTGTACAAGTTGGTGTTTCCTAAACACTGAAGGCTTCGTACCCAGCTATATTGCATTGCTGTAGTGCTGCCGAAAGTTGACGAAGCCATGTATTACTGAGGCCAGATTAACATCTGCCAGGATAGGATGGAGTCTCCTAACTAACTTCAGGTGGTGGAAAGTGTTACTCACGGATACTGACTGCTGTGTGAGTTTAGTGTCAGCAAGGAATCCAAGGGCATTCCTTAACTTCCGAATGAATTGACCAATTGTGGATGTGTATCTTCAACCAAAGACGACGGCACTGTGCTGCAAACACATCAACAACTTTCCTGTGCCCATCAGCAAAAACTCTGTTTGGCTTGGGGTCAGCTTCAACTAGCTGTTCTTCATATATGAACTGATCCTGTCTAAGTTCTGGGCCAACAATGCTCTTTTCCAGGGCCAAGCCACATATGACAATTTTCAGAAGTTTGAGAGCCAGAGCAAACCTGTCAGGAGCTAGGGCTCGGGGTTTCAGCCCTACTTCTGCTGAAGCCTCAAGCCCCGGCAGGTGAGCCCTTCAAGATCCTCCTCCCTGCTGGACAAAAGCTCCTACTGTTCCCCCAACCTCCAAGTAAAAGAAGCAGGATCCTTCAAGATCCTCCTCCCTGCTTGTTAGTTTGCCTCCTCCTGTTCTGGCATTGCCGTCTGCTATTATCAAATTGCCTTTGTGCTAAAAGGTGTGGCTTGGCTAAAAGGTGTGGGTCTGTACCTCTGAGAGAAGCTTCTTCCTGTTTGTGTTTTATTGCAGGGATGTGGATACCAAACATCTTCAAGGTAGCCTGTAAGTCTTTGGCTGGCATAGGTATTGGAGGTGGGAGCCACTGAGGTGGTTGCCATTGGGGTGCTGGTTGCTGCATTTCTGCTGCTGTTGCAGTTGAGGTTGTTTAGGAGAAGAGTGCCTTGGAGTATGGGAACCGATGACAGGTTCATCATCTTCATCACTCAATAATAGCAGTGCTGAGCCCACAGGAGTGGACAAGGTAAACCTGTTGGAAGTGGGCATACCATCAGTGACAAATAATGGGGTGGTCAGCACGGACGTCACTCTGAGCTCCTCAGCTGTTGTTAATAGGAGCGGTGCTGGCATTGTTGGCACCAGCGGCAGTGTAGATGGTGATACCGCGGCTATCTCTGGTGCTGACGTTGCCAACTGAACAGTAGGCAGTGGTTGTTTATGTTTCTCGGTACCAGAGGCAGCATGGGTACCGATGATGCGGTGTGTGCCTTAGCTTTTTTCAGTGTTGATGGAGTGTCTACGTAAGGTGTTTTTGACTTAGCCTTCGTAGGTGCTGAGTCAGAGGCAGGTGGTGCCAAAGGTGCCAACTTGGACTTAGGCTTCTCCAGTACCTTGGCATCCACTTTTGTGAGGTCCTCGTACCCTCGGGAACCATTAGATTTTGACAGTCCCAGTACCTCCCTTTCTGGTGCACTAGACTGGGTCAGTACAGAGGGTATTTTAGGTACTTGCTTCTGTTTTTTTGAGGGAGAGTCATCCTTACTTGAAGAATGAGACCTCTTCCTGGGCTGGTCCACGGAAGAGTCTCTAACAGCGGAGACAGATGAGGCTACCTTCTCAGACATAGCCACTGGGGAGGGCTGCCAAGGAGGGGTGGAGTGCTCAGGGTCAGAGGAAGGTCTTACTATATTTTCCAGGGAGATCACCTTGAGTTGTAGCTCTCTGGCTTTCTGTGTCTGGGCGAACTGCTTGCAGTGTTGGCACTGAGCTGTGGTGTGTGCTTGGCCCAGGCACTGGACACACTGAGTGCTCATCCGAAACAGGAATCGAGAGCCTGCAGAATAGGTAGTGCTTGAAGCCTGGGAAACCTGGCATCCCAGGGAGAAGAGATTGCTAAGGCAAAAACCAGTGGCCTTGACAAGAAAAAAGGGAAGAAAAACCTCTTTTTTTTTTAATGAACATTAACTGTTTCTAATTATTACACAATGAAAACTATGAATAACAGGTAACTAAACTACACGACAAGAGCAACAGAGAAAAAAAATTGTGGGAGAGCACAATAGTTCTGACCGATGCTGGTAGTGGCAGAGAGGATGCTTGCTGTGCATATGTAGTAGCGGCACCACACAAGCCATCTGCTCCATATACGCAGCCCACTGGAGGGCACTGCTACCAAAAACCTCCAACGAGGTGTGCAATGGCACCCAGCACACCTTAAAATGGGTCATCCAAAGGGACACTCCTTGAAGAAGAAACGTGAAATTTTCTTACAGAGTTAACTAATTTTGATACATCTCTGTTTCAGCATAACTAAAGACATTCAGTACAGCCCCACAATTGTTTAATGAGCCCCACCCAGACAGGGGCTCAGGGCTTCCATGCTTGGAGCTGTCTGGCTGGAGAGGGACACTTCTCCCTTAGCTACAGCAGCAGCTCCCTTCTGAGGACAGAACAGAGAGTCTCTCCCATCCTGTCGGAAGGGGACATGTCTATACCAGCTGGGAGAGAATAGCTACTTTGTCCTCAGCAGGGAACTTCTGCTGTAGCTGAGGGAGAAGTGATCTTCCTCCAGCTAGGCAGCTCCATGTGCAGCAGCCCCGAGCCCCTGACTTAAGCAGCTGTGAGGCCGTATTGCTGCACAACTTAGAGATAACCTTGGTCATTTTGTGAGGAAACTCTGAAATCCTACTCATTTAATGCACCCTTAATTCACCCTGGACTCACACATAAGTAATTAAGGGAAAGTTGTTCCACCACCCCATCTCACTGAATTAAATAAAATTTTTATTTTGAATTTTTTCTAAATTTTGCAAGCATTTTTATTTTGTCACAAAGGCGTTTTCTATAGCAAAAAGTTTAGCTAAGAAGTTTTTGACTAGTTGACTCTAGTTGTGCATCACATTTCAGTATTTGCTGGAGATAATGCAATTTATTATCCTCTCAGTGTTGACAGAATGACACTGAAAGTCATGAAGGTTTTGTGTAAGAAGTGTTAAAACGTTTTCCATTCATTTAGAATGTCTGTATTTCTAAGTGGTAAAGTAGCGTGCTGTATCTTTTTCTCTTGGACAAGTTCATCCCTGTTATAATTTCACTGAAGACTGAAATGTCACTTATGGATTTTACTTAATATATATTAACTAAGAAGAGCAATAATACACAAGATAGTTGAGTCCAAATAAAAACGCAAGTATTCAAGAACAGTTTCTGTGGATGACTTTTGATGAGGCTGGGATAAGAACAGTTATTCAGAATAACCTTTTGTTATAAAAGATGCCAGCTGCTTATTCAAATATTTATTTGTCTAAGCTCTTGACATGACATCAGACTGTTCAGGTCAAGTATCCATACTATATGCAGACTGAGTGAAAAATGCAACACATCTGTAACTCCACTGAAGTCTGTGGAGTTGAATTAGTAGTCCAGCTATTTCAAATAAGGACAGGAGGCATTTGATATGGTTTTAATCAGGCCACAAATTCATTATTAGATATCTGGGACTACCTGGCAGATGACGTGTACAGTGCAGGTAACTCCATGATCATTTATTAACTACCCACAAGGGAAGGGGGTAGCTTCCACCAGAACTTTTACATCCAGATTCCCCAACCAATCCATTGCTGGGATCTTACCATCCCTCCCTTCTCAAACAAGGGTTATGGTGGGCAAAGAAAGGGGGGGTTAGCTCCTGGCCTTACCATTCGTAGGAGCCCAGAACATCCCCCACATATTCCACTCCTTTAACCAGTTCCTTTTTAGCCCTTTACTAACCCCTTTATCCTGTATATATTTCCTGTGAAGTACCTGCACTGGACATCCACCCCACGCTTACATAACGAGTTGCAACTTCATAGCCTAACTCTCTTCCTTCCTTACCATAACAAAGCGCTCCCTGAAGCCATGAGGAAGGTAAAAATTCCCTAAGCCAATGTGGTGGTAAGGGAAAAATTCCTTTCCAGCCCTCCTAGACTAAACCTGATATTTTGCCACTCCAAGGAGAGTAAGGGTGGATGTTGCTCTGCCTATTTGAGGGAAAAGGGGCTTTGCCCACCGGGCTTGCCCTTTCTGAGCTCCCCAGCCCTTCTAGTCCCTGGAGATGAATCAGCAACACCTCCTTTTTCCAACATCTTCTGAACCTCACTCTCCTCCTGACCATATTTCCTCTTTCTCAGCAAGCTGAACCACAGCTCCCACACTCTATTAAAAGGTGCAGTACGGTAAAAGAAATCTTGTCCATTGATTCCAGAAAGAAAAAACTGACAGTTGATTAATTGTTGTAGTTGAATACAGTTCTACTCACATCCGTGTTGCAGGACCGATATCGTTTCCTTTCTCCAAGACAGTATTTCCCTCCACCAGAAGGTCTGAAAGAACATTTATGTGCTATGTTAGTATATACATGGCTTTATATTGTACATATAGGATGTAAATAAATACAATTATATATGTACAATTTATAGTAGGACTTTCAAAAGTACTTCAAAAGAGAATTTGAACATGGACTTTAATGGGAGCAGAAATAAAGAACTGCAGAACACTTTTGAAAATCCTACCTTTACATAATATTTATGTATTTTGTATAGCTCCACAAACTAGAGAATTAAACTGTATACAATAAAAATGCAATTAAAATATATTTGTTCTGTTTATCCACGCTTTCCTTTCAAAATTATAATGAATAGTGGGCAAACATTATGCATTAATTTCAAATATTAAATCTGTAGATTTTGTCATGTTATGATGTCAGTAGCTAAAGCTGCATTCGTTTAAGACCAATTACATGATCCTGATCTAAATTACAGTTGTGAATCTGGAGTAAGTCCATTGATGCCACATTGTCAGTCTTGATTTACATTACTGTGACTGAACAGAAATTGGCCCTCAACATGCCCAGTGTTATCAAGACCCTATCAATCTTTCTCTGAAGTCCAAGGAAAGCCTATGTAGACTTTGAAGGGAGTTTAGTCAGGCATCACACAACTGCTGATGATAATCAAGTTAAAAGCAGGTAAGAAAAAAATCTTTGCATTCCATTTTATTTAAAAAATAGTTAAATATCTATAAGTAACTTCAGGTTAAACCTCTCCAGTCCGGCACCCTCGTGACCTGACTGGTGCCAAACCAGAGAATTTGCCAGATCATGGGAGATCAATGTTATCTAGCAGTATTACCAACACTTCCACTGCTTACTGGGCTCTTAGAAGACTTTTAGGGGCAAATTAGAGCTACATAATAGCACAGTACACGGGGAGCCTGGACTAATGACTATAAACAAACTTTATGGGACTGCAGGAAACTTGGCCACACCCATGATAAGTAGACATCCAGCTAACTAAAATTATGCTGGACCACAGATGTTGCTGGACCAGAGAGACTGGATTAGAGAAGTTCAACCTGTAGAAACTTTATTTAACAAATGATCATTTCATGGGTATTTTATATCACACTTACTAAAATAACGTTGTCTGAAAATCATATATTTATGTCATGGTGTACTGAGAAGAATTCAGTCTTATGAGAGTAGTGTTGGGGATGAATAAGGACACCACAAGGGATGACCAGAAAAAAAGTAGGGCTGAAGAGAAGTGTCCCGGCCAGATAACTGTAGCCATGATGAGGAGGTGTAATAAACCTGAAAAGAGCAAGCAGCAGTAGAAAAAGCAAGGGGAGCCTATTCAGAAAAACAGCAACAGTGGGGGCAAAGAGAAGCTCCCAACTTAGAATGAGATGTGGTGACAAGGGAAAGAAGAATGCCCGCCTGATAGACCTTTTCTGGAATGAGGATTAGGCAGAAATAAGCAGAGATGACACAGGCCTGTACACAAGGGGCTGCAAAGGGTGCGAAAGCACACCTCATAGTTCCCCAAATATGGATGCTCCAGCCAGCCAGGGGAAGGCCGGAGAAGCATGCTGCCCGAGCCTCCCTCCTCCATGCTCTGAGCAGCTGGGAGAAGGCTGGGGCTGATTAACCCGCTTGGGGGACCATCGGGGTGCATTCATACCCTTGCGGTCCACATTTACAAAAAAAGCACCTCCCCCACACAGAAATTCCTGCATACGGGCCTGTGACAGGAGTATCAGGGAAGGACACAATTGTAAATGACAAGAGTAGTGGTTGAAGAAGAAAGCTTTCTTGGCTTACAGATAGAAGCGGTTGAGGAGAGGAGTAAAGCCATAAAGAGTAAATGGCTAGTGACAGCTCAGGAAACAATTAGTATCAGATGTGACATGGCAAAATGTGTTACGTGGGCACTAATTTTTATTAACTGTGATTGTATGTAACCCTTTATATTCCTAAACGTTAAAATATTCTGTGTTCTTTTTAAGATATATAAATAGCAATAGTTATTTTACATTCTATATGAACATCATAGATAATATTTAAAAAAGATGAAGTATATCTAAGGCATAGACAAATTAATTTTACATAAACAGGTTTGTGGAATAAAGTTTTTCTGGTTACTGCTAACTATAAAGCCTGACTTTCTTTACAGTATGTGTATAATGTATACATTTAAAAATGTGAAACAATATTTAACAAACTTCTCCTGCATAGCTGTTTCTGTCTGCTCTTTTTAATACAAGTATTGGCACACTAGTGAAACATTTTTACAGATAATACGTGAAACCACAATTTTGAATAATTTCCAAATGTGTCTTTTTGTTGGCTCCGGCTTACTTTAGCTACTTACGCTGGACTGTCACAGTGTCTTATGGATGAGGAGACTCCTCCCCCGCAGGTCCTGCTGCACTCTCCCCATATTGACCACGGACCCCAACCCCCATCTATGCTCTGGGGCCAAGTGCCAAAAGGTACGCACTCTCCCTGATAACACCACTGAAAGATTTTACAGAAAACACAGAATTAGCTTTCAGGCTGATAGAGTTATCAGGACAGCAATATATAAGGGTCAGACAATGACCAATTATAGGCATTAGTATTCCCTTTATAGATAACAGACTGAAATTTTACTTTCTCTAGCCATGTTTAGACATTGATGAGGGCTTATATGATTTGTTAATTATCTTTAGCTAAGTCCTGTATTATAAATCCTTAACATACACCAGAAGCTTAAGTTTAAAGATTAACTTTCTTTTTTTCTATTCACAATCCTACTTAGAATTTTGTCATTAAACAGGACTGATGTCTTTTCAGTTCTTCTAGAATTTAAACATTAAGAGTTGCTTTTAAATCTGCTTAAGTAAAAAAAACCTCCGTCTATTATTCAGCTAATGGCTTGATAACATAACGTGGAAAGTTCCCCATTAAAGAATGTTTATGATGATATTTTATTATATTAAAAAAATGGGTGAAGTTACAATGGAAGAGGAATGTATTGCAGTATTTCAGTACACTGACACTGCAGACATAATAAAAGCAATGCCAAGACATCAGGGGTGGGATATAGAAAATCATTATATATGCTGGCTACCATTTGTTAAGAGACTGAATGAACATGCATACTGAAATATTTTTCAGACAATAGCTAAGCATCTGTAATATGTTACATACCCTGAACATACATATTGTAAGTATGAAGCAAGGAACCCATTATAAAATGAAGCAAATTACAGTATCTTTAGCAGCTCATAAATTCAGTATGACAAATCTTATTTACATAATAAGGAGTCAAATCCTGCACTCCTTACTTAGAACCAAAGTCTGCTTTCTATGCTTGGTGAAAATCCAGAGTAATTCTACTTAAGATGAACATAGTTTCTCTGGATTTTTAGCAGTTAACTGAGAGCAGAATGTAGCCTGCAGTTATTCAGGCAAAACTCCAATTTTCAACAAGTGTTTTATATGAGTAAGGATTACAGGATGTGGCTTTCAATAAACTGAAACACTCTCCAATTAATGTGGGTAGGGAGGGTAATCGGAAAATTATATTCTTTAGCAAGAAGTCCATTCAAATTGTCAAATGTGCTTTGATGTTAGAGGTGCTATATGCATCATCATAATGAAGGAACATTGAAACTAGGTGGCAATATCAATAATGAAATGACTTTAGTTTCAAAATAAACAAGAAACCTTCAGCCTTCTTATTTTGCCAGCCATACACATGCCAGTCACTTTTTCATATAATTTGTCTATGCTATAGGGATTTTTGTGTCTGTCTACCTTTAAAATAGCAACTTTTTAAGCAGAGTTGATGTAGTTCACCAAAGTTCTGTTTACAAAGCCTCTGCTTCACCAGCTAGAGAAACAAAAAAGGGCATTCTTATGTGCCCATTCAAAATACCTGAGGTGGAATATTTAGTTCAAAATGCAGGGTTTTTCTCTAAGATAAACAAAGCTGTCATAAGCAAAAGTAGTCCCAGCTAACTAGCAGTTTTAATGGATTTTTTCCACTGAGAGATGTAGGGTTTGCCCCTTCTTGTGAAAAGGTGCCTGTGGTTCTAACTAAACCCACTGATAGGAGATTATGCAAATATACATGGATCTGTCTGTCCATATGGAGTTTCTTTCCCTAAATCCTGAAGCATAAGGGTTTCTATTTCTTATACATATTTTCCTCTAATGTAACTATGGATGCCCTTATTATTCATATACATGTCTAAGTCTTTACTGAATCCTGTTAAGCTGTTAACCTCCCCAATATTTTGAGGAAATACTTTCCAGATTATGCAATAGGTGAAGAAGCATTTCAGTAAGTTACATATGAAGAGTTTTATTCTTTTAACACCACCCATATTTATAATAATAAAGTAAATGATAATGATATACATCCATTAAAGGCAAACATTATTTCTACAAGCCTATTACAAGTGCTTGGAAATTCAAATACTATGTTGATGAGGGTCATAGAAGCACCTGCACAAAGATAGATAAAGTATTTAATATATAATTCCTGGAAAAAAAAAACTTCATTAAAGAGGCTTAAAAAACTACAATGGTCCTGTAGCACCTTAGAGACTATAGCTTTCCTCCCATAGTGCTATATATAGTGTTGGGATAGAGAATAGACTTCTAACTGAACCTTAAAGACCAACCATGGTTCAATGACTACCCTTATGAACTGGAGAGAGAATAGACTTCTCTGTATTGATCAACAGTCCAGAGTCCTGAAGTCTACTAAATGAGTAGGATTGTAGTTTCCTCACAATATAACCAAGGTTTCCTCTAAGCTGTGCAGCAGTATGGCTGCTTAATGAGCCTGCCCAGGGGCTCCGGGTTGCCGTGCACAGAGCTGCCTGGCTAGGGGGAGGGCACTTAGATAGCTAAGTTTTAAGAATGCCTGATTAGAGATCATGATACTATATGAGCTGTAGAGATCCTGATATAGATAGTATCACAAGATTTCATGGGCACAACCCACTTTTTAATGGATTTAAAGAAGGCTATTTTCTTACAAAGTTATTACAGTAATTACAAAATAATTTCAGGAATCAACTAGAAAGTCTGCAAAACTGGTCTTCATATGCAAACTTGACACTATTTCTCATGACTTGAACAAAGAAACGAACTGGATGGACTGTTATATTCAATACTCAAATGACATCAAAAGCTAAGTATCGGGCACTCACAGCCCATTCTATTAGCTTCGTTTAGCATGGACACTTTAATTGACAGGTTTTTTCTCCCCTCTTCTTTTGCTTTATATTTGAACCTCTGTGCCTCTTGCTCCATATTTGTCATCTGAAGAAGCGGGTTGTGCCTACGAAAGCTCATGATACTATCTACATATTTTTTGGTTAGCCTCTAAAGTGCTACAGGACCATTGTTGTTTTTTAAGTCTTTTTTGTCACAGATTAACACAGGCTACTCCTCAGACTTTTATACATAAAAGAGGGTTAAAATTGAGACTATCAGTAATTCAATATAAAATATATTATAGGACTATTGTAATTATCCCCAAGCCAAGCACTGTAAATACAGGAAATTCAGAGGTAAAGTTAAACATAAAAGACATCTAAACAAGTTAAAGCATGGAATTGTACAGTTAGGACATACAAACAACCTTAATTCCATGTTGTTATGACACCATGCAATAGCTATATGATTATAATTGAGGTATTTTAATATTTGTTGTCACTGATTAGATTAAACTGATTTTAATGATATGTTACTATTTTTTATTTTCCCTTTTGCTTTCACTGCAGGGCAAAGATAAAGTTGCTTAGAAGCTCTAATTGCATGTTTCCATTCCTGAGCATATAGATTTCTTTTCAGTTTCTTCTTAAATGTGAATTTCCTTGGTTTATAACACTTTGTTTTGATATAGCCATAATATCTGTGTAATGTATTCTACCCTAGAAAACTAATATGCATTATCAATCTTAATGCCACTTTTAACAATTTTTGTCAGGGAATTTCCTGGTTTTTTTAACTAAAAATTAAAACAAAAACAAGAAATTGAAAGAGAATATTACATGTGGTATTTTTAATAGTCTGAAGGTACAAAGTAATAATATTATATCTATTTTTTTATTTTAACTTTTCTGGCCAGATGCACTAGTATGCTCTGGCTACTTTGCACCATTCTGGAATACCACAAAATGCCCAAACCACTCTTATTGCTTCCTGTTTTTTCTTCCAAAGCAGTACAAAAAAACAGTTGTGTACCACGTTTTCCCCCTCTCTCCTGTGTTCCAGATTTCCACTACTTCTTGACTTCCTTATATTCCACTACACGTATATACGAAATTCCCCCTTTTTCCACATCTCTCTATTAGGTAAAAGCATTCGGTGGGTTACTTTTGAAAATAAGTATTTAGGATGCAGTCTCATTTTTGCTGTTAATTTTTTAAATTTAAAGTTCATCCTTCAGCAGAGGTTGATAAATAAAATCTCTTTCAAGGAAATAAAAAAGTCCTCTTTCAAAACCCCAACAACCTCTCATTTTTCTAATGGAACTGGGAACACAGACTTCCCTCACTGAAAATGTGAGACCATATGGTGCCAGGAATAGGAGAACACTAAAGTGCAGGTGAATGGACAAAATGGCCATACTTGCTAAAAGTAGATCATGGCCTCAGTCCCTCAGAAGGGTACTTCTATAAAGAATTATCTGTGGTAGAATATTATTTTCCCCTGCTATAGCAATAACTTTCAGTAATGAGAAAAAATAGGACCAAAAACTATTAATCCCAAAATCTCACAATGTTTTCAATATAGCCTATGCACTAGATTTCAACAACTTTTCGTTATTGAGGAAGTTTGAACAATCTGTGCTATTCTGCTATAAAGATCATTAAAGACAAAATAAAGTGTAATACCAGGTGTTATATTTAAGGAGGGAGTTCTTTTTCATACAAAAGAGAAAGATTGAATTTAAGTGCAAAATGCATCTCAAAGTTATGCTGCTGCTACTAGAGGTTTCATAATATGTTGTTATGGTATGTGTAGTTCAGTATCCAACCATAAGCTTTCAACTGACACTGTGTACAGGATATTTACACTTTTCAGGCAACAATCTCTTCTTCAAAACCTAAGCATCCTATAATGCTCATTTAGAATTTTACAAATGAAATTTGATGCTAGAATCTTGCAGGAATGGATGAACTCTTTTGGGGGCCTACAGCTATTCAATTTTTGTGGCTCCCCCTAGGCTCCAGGGTAGGGTCAAAATGAGGGCTTCAGTGTGCGGGAGGGGGCTGCGGGGTGAGGCAAGAGTGTGAATATGGGAGTGAGTGAGGGCTCCGACTGAGGGTGGGAGCTCTGGGGTGGGGCTGGGGATGAGGCATTTGGTATATAGGAGAGGATCCTATTCAGGGGCCAAGCAGGTTGGAGTGTGGGAGTGGGCTCAGGGTGGGGTGAGGGAGTCTTGGTGTGAGAGGGATTCAGAATATGGGTTGTGGGGTCTGGGAGGGAGTTAGGGTATGGGAGCGGGCTCAGAGCTGGGGCAAGATATTGGGGTGCTGGGTGCTAACAGGACACAGCTCCCATTTGATGAGTTGCCCAGTACTCATCTGCTAGCACCACCCCTTGCAGCTTCCTGGCCTATGGGAGGTGCAGGGGCAGAGCCTCCAGGTAATAGCAGCACAGGGATGGAGCATCCCGTTGCCCACAGTAATGCAGTTCCTGCCTAGGACAGACAGGGAAGGAGTATGGCAGGAAGGGCTGAGAGAGAACACAGGGACTTCAGTGGCTGCATCAAAAATTGTTTGTAGATTAAAGAAAACAAAACAGGAAAATACTGTGGATACAATGTAATCAAAGAGAGTTCAATGATCAAGATGTATGTAGGGGCATGATTTAAAAGCAATTTAAATTGCTAGTGATTATTCAAACCTAGACATAAATACCCAAACAATGATAAGCAAAGTGTCTACAAATAAAACACTTCAACAATTACCTTATCTTCATCTGAAAATGGATAAATTGCCTACTGTACCTTCTTTTGCCTGTCTGTAATTTTTATCATGGTATGCAATTTCAAACCTATTTCAAATGACAGTCTAAAACAAGTCCAGAGTGATAGCTTAAGTAAAAGTTAATATTTTTTGAGTTGCTTAAATATGACACAAATGTGCATTATTATGTATAAAAATGAGCATTATATATATTATATTACTTGCAGTTTGTATGTTATGACCTTTTAAAAAGTGCTGGTGACTTACCTAACAAAGTTCAAACAATACTGTTTCAATTTTCTGGAGTTAACTTAGCTAATAAGACCTGAAGTGCATGACATAAGGACAAACAATAATAACTAAGGCTCCTACCTTAGCCAAATCTGGCTGGGTTTTCACAGGAAAAGCAAAAGGCACCATTCTGGCTCAGGGTAACACCTTGCCAAATTTCAAGTTCCTGCACCAACACATGGCAGTACTAGAGCTTCTCAACAAAACAATTGTAAGAATTTAACACTGGTAAAACAATGTATTATTCCTTAATGTCTGTCAGAACTAGCTGAACTGTTTCTGTTTAAACTTTCAAAATATCTTCAGCCTCAGGGAGAACTTGCATAAAAAAATTCAGCCCAAATGGTTAAAGTTTGAACATAACATATAAAAACATAAGAATGGCCGTTCTGGGTCAGACCAAAGGTCCATCTAGCCCAGTAGCCTGTCTGCCGACAGTGGCCAGCGCCAGATGCCCCGGAGGGGGTGGACCGAAGAGAATGATCAAGCGATGTGTCTCGTGCCATCCGTCTCCAGGGACACCACTCCTACCCCCTGGCTAAAAGCCTTTTATGGACCTAACCTCCATGAATTTATCTAGCTTCTCTTTAAACTCTGTTATAGTTCTAGCCTTCACAGCCTCCTCTGGCAAGGAGTTCCACAGGTTGACTATGAGCTGTGTGAAGAAGAACTTTTGCTTATTAGTTTTAAACCTGCTACCCATTAATTTCATTTGGTGTCCTCTAGTCCTTATATTATGGGAACTAATTAATAACTTTTCTTTATTCATCCTCTCCACACCACTCGTGATTTTATATACCTCTATCATATCCCCCCTCAGTCTCCTCTTTTCCAAACTGAAAAGTCCCAGTCGCTTTAGCCTCTCCTCATATGGGACCTGTTCCAAACCCCTGGTCATTTTAGTTGCCCTTTTCTGAACCCTTTCCAAGCCAAAATATCATTTTTGAGGTGAGGACACCACATCTGTATACAGTTCTCAAGATGTGGGTGTACCATAATTTTATACAGGGGCAGTAAGATATTCTGTGTCTTATTTTCTATCCCTTTCTTAATAATTCCTAAAATTCTATTTGCCTTTTTGACCACCACAGCACACTGTGTGGACGTTTTCAGAGAACTATCCACGATAACTCCAAGATCTCTTTCCTGATTTGTCGTAACCAAATTAGCCCCCATCATATTACATATATAGTTGGGGTTATTTTTTCCAACGTGCATTACTTTACACTTATCCACATTAAACTTCATTTGCCATTTTGTTGCCCAGTCACTCAGTTTTGTGAGATCTTTTTGAAGTTCTTCACAGTCTGCTTCTGTCTTGACTATCTTAAACAGTTTAGTATCATCTGCAAACTTTACTACCTCGCTGCTTGCCCCTTTCTCTAGATCATTTATGAATAAGTTGAATAGGATTGGTCGTAGGACTAACCCTTGGGGGACACCACTAGTTACCCCTCTTGATTCTGAAAATTTACCATTTATTGCTACCCTCTGTTTCCTGTCTTTTAACCAGTTCTCAATCCATGAAAGGACCTTCCCTCTTATCCCATGACAATGTAATTTACACAAGAGCCTTTGGTGAGGGACTTTGTCAAAGGCTTTCTGAAAATCTAAGTATACTATATCTACTGGATCCCCCTTGTCCACATGTTTGTTAACCCATTCAAAGAACTCTAATAGATTAGTAAGACATGATTTCCCTTTACAGAAACCATGTTGACTTTTGCCCAACGAATTATGTTCTTCTATGTGCCCAACAATTTTATTCTTAACTATTTTATTCTTAACTAAGTTTGGCAAGCTTATTGAAAGCAGGGCCTTGTAATAAAAATGTTAGGTACTCTTAATTACAGATATTGTTGCCAGCTCTGCAGACTTGTAATTACTACACACACTTGCACAAATTCTACTCTCATTTACATCATTGTAAATCTTGAGTAACTTCTCTGACTTAACATTTACTCAGAATTTACACAAATGAAATTGAAAGCAGAAAATGGTTTTCTGAATACTTTACATGCAGCTCAGCTTTTGGGGATAGGTTCTGTCATTTATTATAAGACTGGACTGTGCCTAGCACAGTGGGGCCCAATTTGGTTGTGGTCTTCACTACATATATTATTATTGTAATAAATAATAACAATAATAGGTGTTACTAAAATGCAAGGTATAATTTTCCCTTGGTGTGTGGTGAACTGAACTACACACTTGGAAAGAATTTGTGATTTACAGCTTTTTGTTATCAGTGATTATGAATTTACAAGATACTTTGAAGTTTCAATTTACAGATAAGCTTCTTTGCTGTTTAGTATGATGAATAATTTTACATTGGAAAAAATATACATGCTCCCATAACTTCTAATAAAATCCAATGATGGAATAAGTCACAGATGGCTGGATATGATATTTTGTAATGAAGAGAATGATTGTAACCTCTAGTCCGTGGATGCAGTGTTTTAGAGCATCTTTACTCCTTCACGGTAGTCTCATGAGCAGCGGGGCCGACAGCCATCATAGGCCCCCAGGCAAGGTTTGGGGAAAGGGTTCTGGCTCCACCCCTCTGGAAGGGGCAGGGCCTCTGGCAAAAGGCGCAGGCCCAGGGGCAGCCCTCAGCACCGCCGTGAGTGTGGCGCTGGCTCCCCCAACCCCAAGCTATGCTGCACACGCAGCACCATGGTCCGGTGGCAATTTAAAGGGCCTGGTGCTCTGGTTGCTGCCGCTGAATTGCTGGGCCCCATTGTAATTTCCCTTTTGTCCCCCCCATTGGTAGACCTGCTCATGAGTTTAGACATATAAACAGAGGTAAATTACTTCTTGTCATTAGCAAGGGCAGATGATGCCAAAATAAACCTAGACTGTTCATTAAGATTATAATTTTCTATTACGCTAATAAAATGTAATTTTGGTAGAATGTGACGGTCTCCAGATTTTTATTATCTAACTGTACATACTTTTTAATGACCCAATTAAAGAAATTATTTTACATGGTTTACCAATACTTCTAAACTCAGTATGTTCTGAATCAAGTTATCAGCAAAGATTAATAAATTGTGACAGCTCCCCAAAAACTTTCGTTCTTTTTATTTAAACATCAGATTGTAAGTAAAAATGTAGCATTATCTTGGTTGAAACTAGCTCAGTTAACATGGCAAGAGTCAGAACCAAGTAGAGATGACAGTTGTCATTGTTAGCATAAATCCTTCTGGAACAGTAAGTTTTAGGGACTGCTCTGCAAATGTAGCATTGAGAAATTCCCAGAGAGTTATCAGAATGATTTTATATAATTACTCTTGTCACTTGATCCTGTGTAAAGTGCATTGTATATTATCTTCCAAAATGGATGTATGAAACTCAAGTTATTTCAGGTCTGTTTCTGTATTCAGTAAATTGTTTTTTTTTAAATATTTCTGTTCCAACTTTAGCTTATAAGTTCTGAATTGACTTTGGCCTCCAGTTATAAAATACATTTTTGTCCATAAAACATTTCCATGGAAAAGAAATTAATAGATACCTTTACTAACCAAACAAAATGTTAGATTTTTGATTAAAAATATATATGTGCAGACACACTTACACACAGACTTTGTAAACCTGAGACAGAAGAGAATAAACTTCTGTGTAACTCCATTCAAACAATTACTTTCTACAGGTATCACTGTTAACCCTTATCATCTGTAAGTTTATCAGTTCTTATGGAAAAGTCCTTTAAAACTGAGTAGTTATGAAAACAACAAGGTTTTATAGAAATAACTCTAAAAGCCAAAACAGCTGTCAGTGGTAAATGTGGGACCATAAAGAAACCTTTTATTCTGACAGCTTTTTTCTACACGCCTGAGTGATTTGGCTTATTGCTGGACGAATAACTTTTTTTTTCTTTGAGCAAAACAAAAACTTTCAGTCTCCAAATATATGTCATGCCTCATTCATGAAAGCATGATGAGCCCAGAGTTAAAATAATCCACTATGGAAGAGTACTATAGAATTTAACAAACATGAAACCAATAGAGTTTTTATGAGAATTTATTTAAAAAACTAGAGAATTTGATAGAAAAGAGTACCCTTTTTGCATATTTTTCAAGCCAACCTACAAAATTCTATAACAGGGATACAATTCTTATTAAGTTATAGGTACTATTTTAAAAAAAAACTAGTTTCTATCAAATTATTTAGGACTTTTCCACTAGGGAGGAGTTCAATATATAAATATATTCTGAATTAGCACGTTATCTAAGCATCAAAGAATAAGCACTTTCAGATTTTCATTTTTGCAGGGTTTAAATTTCTTCTAAAACAATAAATCATTTGAACTCACCCCTTTCTCAATGCTCCCTGTCTGGCAAAGAGTACCCTCAGCTGCGGGAATGCTGTTAGTAACACAGCGGTTACTTTTGCTGAGGCACCAGAGCTCTCTACACACTTCCTAGGAAAGAAGGCAAAAGCAAGTTGATCAGAATAACAGTCTAAAATTGTTTCCAGTCCTCCTACAAAAGTGTGTGCGCACGCGCGCACACAATTTGTTTTGAATAGAGATAGTAAGAATGGGTAGAATTTTTATATATGCATTTTAAAAGAGTTTGGAGACTATTTTGGCATAATTTCAAAGCCACTATACTTTTGCCTAGGAGTATTCTGCCAACAAAATCTGGCAGTATCAACTGTAGATTACAAAAATGTGTCTTCCATGTTTCCATGAAACTGATGTTCTGTCATAAGCAGAACCTGCTGCTTAATACTAATACTGCACTTGACGCCTTTAAAAAGGAAGTCTTACTGCCTGCTGCTGTATCCTCTTTATCTTGCCTATCCACCTCAAATATACAATTGTAGAATAACTTTACTTCTGAAATATTAAAAAAAAACAATATTGTATTTTATTCTCATTATTTTAAACCACACAGGTTCTGAGCTTGGACCATTGTTTACTAAAATAATGTATGCAGATTTTGTAACAACTGAATAATACACTAATTCTTTTAGACCTCCCAGATTTATAAATGAGATTTTCATAGTATGATTTATATTATCATGCCCCAAACTCTTGCTGGCATCAAATAAATCAATGTAGTTTTTTTCTAAAATACTTTGACTTTTGCACTTGAAATTTTATGAATTTAAATTAGCCCCTATTTGTGAATCTTCAAGGTACATTGCAAAATCCATCTTTTTGGATTATGTTTTTGGTGTGGAATGGGGAATATTTTGCTTTTATATTTGTTAATTTGTATGGTAATGTTTGTGTTATATTGGGAGGTGATATCTTTATATGGATGGGAGTCTAATATTGTCAGAGAGTGTACACCTTATTAATAGATGGGACTTTTTATTGTTAAACACAAATGAATACAATTTTTAAATTTAAAATGTAAATATAAATAATCAGAGAGATGTTTTAAATGATCCAATTCAATTATTATTTCTACTATAACTCTTTGAATGATGCAAACAAACACATATTTAAAGAATTAAAGGAAAAGGCAGTACAGGTTGCACCTCTGAAAACCAGTACTTTCCGGTTTGGCAACATCTGTGGTCTGGCAAGACCATGTATGCTCCTGGACCAGAGAGCCACCAGCTCAGCTGGGGCCAGAGACAGCAGGACTGGAGGAGTCCCACAGCAGTGCTGGGGCCAAGGACTGGAGGACCCCGGCAGTCTGCAGCAGAGCGGAGCTGGGGAACCTCGGGCAGCATGGGGCCAGCAGCCGTAGAAGCCTGGCTGTCTGTGGCAGCCTGCGGCAGCATGGAACCAGAGAACCCCAACTGCCAGCGGCAGTGCAGAGCTGGGAAAATCTGGCTGAACGTGGCAGTACGGGCCAGGGAGGGAGAATCCCAGCCGCCAAAAGCAGCCCTGGGCCAGGGCTGGCAGCAGCAGACCGGGGGTAGGACAGAAGGGGCCATCTGGCTCGGGACCCGTGGCAGGGGAGACCTCCTCTGGTCTGCCAAATTCTGTAATTAGGGACCAGTCAGGTCCCAACCCTGCTGGACCAGGAAGGTCCAATCTATATCAGTAAATCAAAGATACTGATCAACTCTCCCCTCAAAATTCGATGTTTCTCAGAAGAAATGACTATAAAGGCCTCATTATGTTCTTTTCACAAAAGTTCAGATTTAAAAGAAGTGAAAATTTCCATTATGAAGCATTTTTATCTTACATTTCACATTTTATAATAATATTTTTATAAATACTGCATACTTTTATAATTAGGTTCTTTGTCTTCCACACTTATATTAAGGCTGCATCTTTTATGCACCTTGTTTGTATCTGAACTTTGCTCCGAGATTCAGTTTTCTTCCACTATACTACATACAGAAATATTGCTGTACATATTTATATATTGATAGCAATAGTAACGGTCCTTTACTATATGCTTCCACTAAATATTAGTAACTTGGATTCCAAACCTATAGGCCATCCTATATGCAAAATTCCCACTGAAGTAATTAAAATTAGTAAGAGATGTGCCCAGAGAATGTTTGCAGGATTTGGGCCCTGGAGTATTTCTCTTCAATGTTGGTACAAATAGGAAATATTAAAGGAACCATCTCCTATAATATATTGCAATAAAATGATCCCAGCTGGCTGGAAAATAAGTGAGAATAACAGGGTTGTGTGTTATTTCTAAAACCTCTGTCCCACTTTTAATGGTATGGTCTGCATCTTGTTTGCAATTTTCTATTGTTCTTTGGAGCTCAGTTGAAGTAGATGATATTATTCAGAAAAATCAGATTACTGAATTAGTTAATACTTCAGTGACTCCTTTTTAGGAATTGTTGCCATGTGCAAAAGTAATCCTGGATTTTTTTATGTTGACTGATGGGGAAACTGCCTTAATTTTCAAATATGGGTTTTTTTCCCCACTGACGTGCTGAAAAAGCTTATTTGGATAACCTCATCTTGAGAAAGACTCCTGCCTTTGCTGCACCCAAAGTGCTCATGTGGCAACGGTCTCATAGAAAGAAACACATTGTAACAAGCTTAAATTGCTTAAAAGATCATGGAGGGGAGGAAAAACAAAGACGACAAATGAAAAAAATACCACCTTGAAAAATCTATTCCTTGGATTTATTAATTTTACCTTGATTAAACTTTATTTAAAAATTCAGACCAAACCATAAACATATACCAGGATTCTTGACTCCAATCCATTTTAGTAAGGATTCTCAACTGAACAACCTATATTTTTTGGTTCAGCTTTCAGATAAGGTGTGGTGATCTCATGTCCCATTTCATGTTCTTTTGGCTCAAATACCATAACATGTGGCTTAGACATTTTTTCATATTGATGCAAATGTCATAGAGATCTCACCTCATTTGTAATCATCCTGCATGTAACCTGACTTCTTATGTTTGCGCCTGAGCAACTTTAATGTTTAAATTAATAGTTGGGTTCAGACTGCAAAGTCTGGATCAGGGTTTTAAACAGCCCAAAGTTTTTGTGATTTTGAATACAGTGTTTTGATTCCACTCATTATAAAGACAAAAGGCATTTGCAAAACGTCAGATTTGGTCCTGGTTTGGATTTTAAACATCTTTAAATTCCAGGGTCATCTGAATTCAGTCATGCTTACCATACCTCTAGGCTAGCTAACAGCCTAGCTACTAATAAGATGAATTTCAGTACAGCCCACAGTTTTCTAATTCTATCTGCAACGTCAAATATCAATTTAAAATATCAACATCTATAGTTTCCCACAGTTGAGTTTTACATGTACCCTATTTGTACTTTACTATTAAGGGAGAAATGATAATCAGAATAAACATTTCATCCATCCAATGTCAGAGTAGCAATATCAAAGTAAAAAGTTATTAAATATTTCTTGACAATTATGGGACAGATTCTCTGCTACAACCTGGCTTTATTGAGATATCGGAGTAGCACAAAACTACTGCAGCACACAGATAAATCTTACCCTATAGTACATTACTACAAATATATAACTTGGTAGGAGACCTGAGTTCCAGCTCAGCCACTGGAGTCCTTTTACTTCTGTTCCCCTATTTGTAAAATAGAGATAATGATGCCTACCTCGTTTATAAAACACTTTGAGATCTACTAATAAAAAGTGTTGTATAAGAACGAAGTAATATTACGAAGCCAGTTTTGAATTAGCTTCAGTGGAAGTTTGCCTCAGTTAAATCTGCAGGATTGGTACATAAGGAATGATATAATGAATTACATAAAACTATCAAGGGAACCAATGAATTACATAAAACTATTAAGGGCTTTTCCATAATAGTTTTTAAGCAGTATTCCCCATCTACTTTATATTTTGTATATAATATTTTTATTTGGGAAAATATGGGAACACTAAGGCCTTACTGACCACAACAGCACAATTTGTCATTCTATATAGAGAATTTTAAAAAGACATATTTCTGTCTATTATTTTAAATAATATAACAGTTGTAAACATTTTCAGTATTCCCCTCACATGCTATTTCAAAAAATAGAAGTTGAAATTCAGATATATGTAACATAACTCTACTGGAAATTACAAATTACATCAGGGATAAATCTAATAGCGTGCTCTTAATTTTCAATTGATTTTGGAAAAATTAGAAAGAAAGGCTTTAAAATAATTATGATTCACAAAGCATTCTGCCCTCCAGGGCAGCACTAAACCTGACAGTAACTTTACTACTTGATTATGGAGTTGAGATACTCTCTTCATTACCATTATCCTATCAATAACATCTCTAAACAGCTGTTTCCAATAAGCCAGTCTGAAAACCATCCGAGAGCACTACCATGGATAGGTCAGGGTCAGAGCCACTATTAAAAAAGCTACTGATGTTTTATTACACAAAACAAAAAACAAAACCTACATAAGGTGATCCAATAGCCCCACTCCTTTTTGGACATCAAATGAAAATAATATATCCTTTCCCAACTTCAAATAGATCTTAATCCTGTTGTACGAAAAGTGTCATAGTAAAAGAAGGAAACAATCTGAAAGCTGATCAATGAGCAATCTGAAAGTTGATCAATCTGAAAGCTGATCAAAGTCAGTCACTGAATTTCTGGATGTAATACCTATTAATTTGTAACAAAAACAATGGAAATTGTTTTAAAAATCCAGGAAACATAAACTGAAGCTGAGGCCTTTCACAAGATTAAGACAAGATAGATGACAACCTGTAACGGTGTATCTTAGGGCTCCATGACTTCAGTTTGGAATTCGGATGGTTGTATTTGCAGTAAATTAAACAAAGCTGAACCCATCTAGAGAAAAAAAACAGCAAATCAAATTATCTTCCTTTTGCCTATATGCTATAAATGATGGAGCCGCTTTCTGTATGTCATGCAGAGTTACATACTGGCATTTTAAAATTATGTAACAGATAAACATCCTACATATTAATATAAATAATGATAAAATGATAACAATACAGCACAATGAAAAGTCAATAATAAACTCAATAATATGAGAAAAATCAACTTGCTGTGCTGTTTCCAAAATCTAGACTTGAACGAAAGCCTCAAATAATATTCACTAATTTTTTTTTCCAAACCCAATATATTCAGAAAAATAAGATGGAAAATACATTGACTACAAACATGAATTAATGATAAAATTGGGATTTGAGTTTCCTTAATAAAATTGTAAAATCTTAAAAACTGGGACTTCACATTCTTTCAGAATGTATTGATCCATAATATGCTGCACCCCTTGATGAGCATTTGTTAAAACAGAGCATTAAAATAATTTTTTTGAATTCTAACAGAGAACTGCAAAATTTCTGGCTGGTTTACCACCCTCACTACAAAAATATTATTTGTAACATTTTTAGAATTATGAGGGTGATTATGGGAACCTCAGACAGTTCAGAGGTTTTGCTCAGTTCAGATAAGCACCCAAAGTTAATATTTTAATGCTCCATTTCCATAAATGCTCATTAAGCGGTGCAGCATGTTATGAATCAAAGCATGCTGAAGGAATGCGAAGTATCATTTTTAAACTTAAATGATTTTTGCATATTATGTTACCATCTTATTTGACTAAATATTGGGTGCTTATCTGAACCTTTCCATAACAACAGAGGTCCCACCCAGTAAGTCTGCCTGAAACAAACACCTTTTCTTTCAGGCCCACACAGCATTTCTTATCTCTGTCCCAATCACCTTCCAGCCTCTGAACTGTCATTTATGGCTCCTAATCCACCTTGTAATCTACCATCCTTTTGTGACCCCCATTTGGTCACTGACTCCCTTTCCTTCATTTAAAACTGAACTACAGGGCCTACATGCCATGGTGGTACACTTACATTTAACTTCTGTGTGCTCTTTAAAGGTAGGGAGAAATGGACACAGAAATGTTATGGTGGGGAAAGTGGGAGTTGAGTCAGGGTGGTGGATGATGTTGCCTTGGTGGGAGTCTATAAGGGAAAGGATGGAAAAGAGTGAAAAATCCATGAGGCATTAGAAAGAGCCAAGTCTATAGTTCTCCTTAATAGTACCTATTCTAATCTTAAAAGATGCAAGTACAGTTCAAGAACAAAGCAGTGGTTCAAACTAGTCTTTACCTCGAGGAATGATCATGAAAGTACTTCTCAAGCAAACGTGACAGCCCTCAATAATTTGAATTAGAAAAACCTGCATGATTGGACCCTTACTGATACAAATAGTCTCACCTTAAAAAATAATAGGCCTGGTCTAAACTACATGGGAAGGTCTAAGCAAGATACTCAACTCCAGCCACGTGAATTACTTCCCTTACTCCTCATGAGGAGCAGGAGTACTGACGCCCCTTTGAGTTTGATCTAGCGGGTCTATATTACACCTGCTAAATCGAATCCCAGAAGATCGATTGTGGCAGTGTTGATCTTCCGTGTAGTGTAAACATGCCCATAGGTATTACAGAGCCTATAATGATAAAATATAATGTTAAAAGCTCAGGACCTCTCTCAGCCTACAAAAAGTTTTATAGAATCCTAGAAGTATAGGCTTGGAAGAGACCTCAGGAGGTCATCTGGTCCAACTTCCTGCTCAAAGCAGGACCAACCCTAACTAAATCATTCAAGCAAGGGCTTTGTCAACCCAGGTCTTAAAAACTACAGTACTAAGGATGGAGATTCTATCACTTCTCTAAGTAACTCATTCTAGTGTTTCACCACTCTCTTAGTGAAACAGTTTTTCCTAATATCCAACCTAGACCTCCACCATTGCAACTTGAGACCACTGGTCCTTGTTCTGTCATCTACCACCACTGAGAGCAGCCTAACTCCATACTCTTTGGAACACCTCTTCAGATACTTGAAGAATGCTATCAAATCCCCCTCACTCTTCTCTTTAGCACATATTTATGAACTAGATACAAAAAGGTATAAATCAGTGCCCAACTGAATTATTTAGGCTCTTCTAACAAACACAAATTTTCAAGTACAATATGTCTTCAGTATGATATGAATCAAGTGGAAAAGGTGGTCACGATACAGTGAGTTAGGAGAAACTCGATAGGAATTTATGAAAACCAGATTGCAGAGGGAAACTTCTGAACTTTCTTTCATGCTTAAATTTGATACTTTACGAACGGGCCTTAACAATGATGCTAATTACCTTAACCATTACAAAGATAGTTTCCCACTTATCACCCCTGATTATCCATTCATTGACTCAAATAGCTATTCCCCCCCTTCCTCTCTGTACTAAATCTGATTTGTCAGTTTAATAATGTGTTCACTTTTTTCATTGTATTCCTTTGGTATATATGGTCATGCCAATTCTCTTCCAGAATATGATCTGAGGAAGTGGGTCTGGCCCACGAAAGCTCACCACCTATTAAACCATCTTGTTAGTCTTTAAAGTGCTACATAGTTTTTCCTTTTGTCTCATAATGTCAGTGATTGAGGGAATGAGGAAAAGGTTTAAACTGTCAGTTATTCTGGCAAAGACCTCAGATAATTTCTCTCTTTCTTTTTTGGAAAAGCATTCCTTAGAATCTGCTCACACTTCCTCACATTTATTTCTGTCATCACAAAGGCCCCAACAGCATATCTCATCATCATCACTTAGCTGGAGTAGATTACTTGTGTACAACAAGGAACATTTCATTCACCCACAAGTGATAGGTCATGCTACTTTTGCAGCATTGATCATATATAAACATATACAGGGCTCGACAAATAATACAATCTACTCACCCGTGGCGAGTAGATTGTAACCCGGAAGAGCCAGGTTCGGGCGATCTGCGCATGCGCAGATCGCCGGACAGCACGGCTGGCGAGTGGGGCTCGCCGCGATTCGGCGAGCCCTGTTTATACACACACACACACACGTATATAAATAACATACATTAGTATGTTAAAATAAAAGTGTGACAATACATTACTTATACGTCCCTTTAATATTTAAATCTAGAGCACCCTACTACGATGTTACCTATAACTTAAATCCTTATTCAGTTTTATTTTCCATTGAAAGAAGTACTGTTGAACTGGAAATAACTCCTGCTCATTCATTCTTTTGCATTAATTTTTTTCTGGATTTGAAACGTATGAAAATTAACTGGCAGTTTCCTTTTTAGCTTACACATTTTTACACAGTCTGATGAAGCCAGCTGCAAGAGGCTTTAAGCTCTGTTTTTAAAATCCTTACAAGTCACACACAGTCCAGAGCTTTACCTGGCACTGTAATCTACTCAAGGAAGGAAACAGATAAATATGGGCCTAAGCAGTAGATGGCAGAGAATTTGGTTCTCAGGGAGGATGTATCAGTGAAGATATGAATATCACTGACACTGGATTTCTTTATTAAAGATTCCAGTAACTTTCCATTGGTGGCAATTCGGTTCATGGGCACTCCCACTGTCTTATAATAGGCTTCCCAAGAACAGCAGAGGCACAGCTAGTCCAGTCACTGCTAGGCAGTCTATCTGGTAGGAAAGATGAGTTCTCTCCAGTTCCAGTATGATGTGAGTGCGGATGGGATCTTAGGTAGGCTGTTGAAAGTAGCAGGAGCACTCGCTAGTGTGAGAAAGTATACTCAGGCTGCACATTATGAGGCAATGTAAGTGCTTCTTATTGCAATTTGCATGACTTGAACTTCATTTGCACTCAGACATGCACAAACAAAATGCAAATAAGATGTTATCCCAGATGACAAATTGACTGGAGAGCTTCATTACACACATCAGACCATGACCAACAAGAGAAATATCAGTACATGTTAAAATACATTATTCAATGTATGGGCAAAACTCTATTCTTAGATGTGCATTGATGGCTCCCACTAATTTCAGCAGAAGCCAGCATTTGTACACGTGAAACAGTTTGGCTCCATTAAAAGTAGCAGCAGCAAAGGAGGCAATTAGTATACTAAAGAATGACTAAGCACTATCCATAAGTCCACATTAGCAGTCAACATCTTCAAAGATAATAAAATGCACCACATAAAATCGACCATATGCATAAAGTGCTAACCTCTATAAAAATGTCTGAGATTTTAGCCACTGGCCTAAGAATCTGTGGCCCAGTTCTATGACTTGATGCAAACCAGTAACAATGCACTGCTTTATTATTAATATGCATTATTTTAAACCATAAAAACCACAGTTAAAATCATGCATATTTCAAGTTTTACTTAAATTAATAAGACAAGAATATTCCAACTCAAAGCTGAGATTCCTTCCTGAATTAATCCAGAACCAGTCTTCAACCAATCATTATGCAAGTGTTCTCAGGTTAGGGGATACAGGAAAGGAGCTCTCCCCCCCGCCCTTATTAACCTTATGCAGAGGCCAGTAACAAATGTTCTCACTGCATTCGATCAAGGACAGAGACCTTGTACAACCAGTAGCACTAGCACTCAAAGAGAGTGTGGAATTCTGGGGTTATGGTTGGCTGTCAGAGAGAGGAATGCATACTACAGGTTGAACATCTCTCGTTCAGGACTCTCAAACATCCTAAGCGAGTGTCCTTATCATTGGCTGTAATCAGGATGTCCGGCAGGACCACAGATGTTGCTAAACCAGAGAGCCCCGGCCAAAGAGGTTGAGAGCAACAGCCAGTCTGGTTAGTGGCAACCCACAGGACCAAGGACCTGGGGGTAGAGAGCCCTGGGAGAGACTGCAGCCAGGGGCAGGGAATCCCAGGAACAGCTGCCGCTCCGTGTGGGGCCAGGGGAACCCCGGGAGCAGCTGACGCCTTGGGCGGGGCCAGGGAACCCTTGGAGCAGCTAGTGCTGCATGTGGGGCTGGGGAATCCCCAAGAGCAGCTGCTGCTGTGTGGGGGGCCAAGGAACCCCCAGGAGCAGCTGCCGTCTCACACAGGGGCTGGGAAACCCCAGGAGCAGCTGCCATCTTGTGCAATGCCTGGAACCCCAGAAACAGCTGCCACCCCATGTGGGGTCACGGAAGCCCAGGAGCAGAGCCCCACAAGCAGGCTGGGGGGCAGCAGAACCAGGCAGGTGGGCCAGAGGAGGTCAGGCCTCTGGGTTCTCCCAGACTGGCAGCCAGGAGGGGAGCCCTGGGAGAGCCAGGACTCCTGACCTCCCCTGGTCCAGCAAATTCCATTGTTCGGGACCACTCTGGTCTCAAGGGTGCTGGACCAGGGAGGTTCAATCTGTACATCAACTTAAAAGTATAGCAATATCCATGCTCCACATGAATGCTCAGAGAACTACAGGGCCCAATACCCCACAAAACTCCTCTGCACTACACCCAGTAAGGGACAATGCCTTTAAAGCATGCACTGACTTCAGGGAGAGCTGTTCACCTGTATCTTATGGGAGAATTTGGCCTAGTGGCAATCCAATCCTATGGCAGCTACTACAAGACAATCAGAGGGACATCCAGATAATGGCACCAAGGTTCCCACTGAAACTATGTTGTCAGTAGGAAGGGCAACTAAGGAGATATTTTGTTTAGTAGTAGCAGTAATCATAATAGCACTAGTGCTACCACTACCACCCAGAGGCCCACTCACAGCGAGGGCCTTACAGTATTACACTTTTGTACAACACAGAAAGACAGAGTCAGTGAAGCACAATCTGAGGCTCTGATCCTGGAAATACTTGTGCGTGTACTTAAAGAAAGCATGAGTTACAAATGGGACAGGTGTTTAACATTAAGAATGTGTATGTTTGTAGGATTAGGATCTAATTTGAAACCAGAATTAAAAGGTAAATGCCATAAACACAAAGAGAGAATGGGCAGGGAAACAGTGATAGAAATCACTTACAAAGGCTAGCTTTGAATATAACTAGATCATTTTAATTTTATTTCTTTTATAAATAATAAGAAAGGTATAAGCCTAGAATTTTCAAAGCCACAAAGGACAATTAGATGCCCAACTCTTGCCAAAAAATCAGTGGCATTTAGGCCCTGAACTCTCTTAACTCCTCTTGAAAATACCAACCTTAATATATAAAATAGATCTGAGGGCCTATTTGAATCATAGGATGATTGTCCAAAATTTCATCTCAGTTGAGGATAAAAATTAGAAAACCAAGGAAAAATAATAATGGGCCTTTTTGTTTGCGTAACAGGGAGTACAACATAACTGCTGGGCCTCTAGGCAAGATTTGGGAAGGCACGGCTCCGTGTTCTTGGAGGGGGCAGGATGTCAGGCGGATGGGTGGGGGTGGAGCAGACTGCTGTGCTGCACCACTCCCCCCAGCCAGTTCTCAGAGACACCTGGAGTGTGCCAGAGATTCTCCAGCAGTTATTTAAAGGGCTCAGGGCTCTGGCCACCACAGCTGCCACAGTGGCAGTCGAGAACCCCAAGTCCTTTTGAGTTACTGGGCCCTGGAGTAGTTGCCCTTTTATCACCCCCTGCTCCATCAGTGGGCCGGTGTGGTAATATGTCCCATTATTACTTCTCCATGATTTCTTGGTTTTGGTCCCCGGAGCTAAGAGTAGGGGCTCCTGATCTCCATCCTAGAGCAGCTAGAGCTCACACTGTCAGCACAGCACATGGCAGGCACAACTGCTGTCAAAACTGCAGTAGAAGACTAATATTGTGGGATCTGCAGTTTCTGCAGTATCAAAAATTAAGTATAGTGTTAAATAGATCTAAATAGTCCCTAATGGTGCCTACCTAAATATGACAGGGACGTTTTTAAGGGGAATCTTGAAGTTTTCCTTCCTTTCTGACTCATTTCTGTGAGACTCTCAATTGGAGGATGAGATCTCGGCTGAAGTACTATCTGAAATTTTGACTGCTGAGGAAGTCACAGTCCCAAATGAGATGGGTGCATTCAATTAACAATGTACAAATTATGCTTTCATTTATGCAGGTCTATTGAAATTTTTTAGGTTTTTAAAAAACAATGGAATTTGTATAGGTATAAAAGATGGCAGAATCTGTCCTGGAGACTTTAATATTGCAGTGTCTGTCAATACATGTCCAGAACAGATTAAGATTATAAATAAACACTTTACTTAATTTGCAATATTGTGGAAATTGCAGATCCCACAATATTAGGCTTCCACTGCAATTCTGACAGTTAAAAGCTTGGGTGGCCAACAGTGGAAGCTCCTGCTCTCAGCCCCTAGGTAGCCAACAGTAAACAATTATGGAAAAATAATAACGGAAATACTAAGCTCCATTATTATTTTTCCACAATTTTCCATGGTTTGTCTGCATTCAGCTGCAATTTTTGGATAGTCATCCCACGATTCAGGTAGTGCCTTCCCTGTAAAGCACATTTTCCCATTCCAACTTGAAGTTTTTCATTAAAAAAAACCCCTAGAGTTTCCTGCCCTGGAACAACCAGTAGACCAGTGGCTGGAGCTCTCTCCTGATCTATGGGAAATCAAGGTTCAAGTCCTTGCTCTACCTTATCTGAGCCAGGAACTTGAACATCAGTTCCCTATCTACTGGCTACTCCAGGGTATGTCTCCCACAATCTCTTATACTGAAACTGTTCCACTGTGAATAAATAGTTAAATAGTCATTAGAGCATTGATTTGAACATTAATCTCAAACATCCTAAACGAGTGTCCTTATCATTGGCTGTAATCAGGATGTCTCACTTTCTTTGGCCCCATGAATATTTAATTATTTATACAAAGTGGAACAGCTCCAACAGGAGACACTGGGAGAGTGAGAGTGACTGACTCAGTAGCCCAAGGGTTAAGGCACTGTCCTAGGATGCAGGAAAATAACAAGAACATAAGCTCAGACTTTCCATAGTCTGAGTGCCCAAACCACCTAGCTATTCACTCTCTCTGGATCATTTAATTAGCTATATGAAGTAAAATAGGTCTAAGAGGACAACTTGAAAGAGACCCGTCCTTCAATGGCCTGGTGGCTAGGGCACTCAATGGAGACTGAAGTTTTAGACCCTAGATCTCTCTCATCCCCAGTGAGTGTTCCAACTTGTGCATGCAGGGAATCTCTCTCTCATTTTGAAGAGAATTTTCATCTTATTTCTGAGAAACAATTCCTGATGGAAGTTTTGTCAGAACGAGGTACAGGTGGAACCTCTCTAGCCTGCACACTCGGGTCCAGCAACATCTGTGGTCTGGCATGATTTTAGTTAGACAGATGTTCACTTATCATGGGTGTGGCCCAGTTTCTCATGGTCCCATAAAGTTTTGTTAATAGTCACCAGTCCTGGCTGCCAGTGATCTGTGCTGTTATTTAGCTCTAATTTACCCCTAAATGTCTTCTAAGAGCCCAGTAAGTGGTGGAAGTGTCGGTAATATTGCTAGACAATATTGACTACTTGGAGTTCAGCAAATTCTCTGGTTCGGCACTAGTCAGGTTCCAAGGGTGCTGGACTAGAGAGGCACAACCTGTACATTCTCGTGAAAAATTTTGGGTTCAACATAGACATTTTCTAATGAAAAACCATTTCACAAGAAAATTCCCACACAGTTCTATTTGAGAGGCTGACAAGTCTCTCTTCCTATGCTATACAGCCATAGCTGAGATCAGTGGAGTTAGTCAAACCAGAGAAAGGGATCTACTGTTTAGTAGATCATTCTCAGTAAAGTTTCCTTTGCTTCAGAATTCATTCCTCTCTCAGCCAGCAAGGTCCAAATTTGTTAACCTAATGGAAACACTAATGCCCATCTTTTCCCACAAGCATTTTGACAGGGAGAGGACTGACTATTGGAAGAAATGTATTATGTCTACTATGGATGAGTTTTATTTTATTATGTCTACTGATACATATTTATGTATTCTTTTATTGAAGTGAAATGAACAAGTTATTACAATAAATTAATGTGAAAAATAAATTAAGCAGGGCACCTAAAGCATTGTTTTGTGCTTGTTTTAAATGAAAATATATTAATAAATATTCAGCCTAGTTCTTCCTATCATTTAGATGCAGGATTCAATCCTACAAACCCTTACTCATTTGAGAATCCCTTTTTCACACGAGGGCTCCCAATCTGTCATCAAACTCACAGAGAAGACATTCCTCTTTTCTCAAAGTCATCACTTGAAATATGTATTATTTACATGAGAAAAACTGCACTTTCAGATACATTATGGTTATTCTGGATAATATTTTAAATGTACATTATATACCAGATAGGATGTACTAGGACTTTTAAACAATCTGTTGTAAAAATACATACAATTCTGAATCCTGTATTTAGATCCTCTTAAAAAGTGCTATCTTTTCCTTGAGACACTTTTTAAAAATTGTTGCTTGACTTACTGACATGGTACATTAGATCACATCAGTTCACAGCATTGGTGATGTCACACTGTAATTACTGAGTTGTTTTAAATAGTGTCTTAATTCTTATATGTTTTCAGTCTGTTTTGTAGCTATACAGGAGTCTTTCTTAACATAACACATAAAGAAGAAAATTAAGAAAAAGAAAGCAAGAATCATAAAACCAAGTTTACATAAATCTTCCTTACTTCTATTTGTTTTCATGTTTAAGGCAAAGTTATTGATTTAAGAACTGAAAACTAATGTACAGTATGATAATCAACAACAATAACATTATTTAGCAAAGAGACTATGAAAAAATTAACCAGTTTTTGCACATTATTTTTCCAGTTTTATTTAAAATGCAGTATAGTTTAAAAGATCATAGTCCCTATAATGGTTTGAATACCTGGAATTGTTCTTATTCTGAAAGTACAGAAAAAGTGTGATAGGAATTTGAAAGAAGAAAAAAGGAGAGCGTGTATTAGGTGTAGTGAGAGAAAACAGGGCCCTGAAACCAGAAGGGCTAAGAAGTGAAAACAAAGAGAAACAATAAAGGCCAAAAAAAGCTTTGGTGTGGGATCAAGAATGGGAGACCTACCCAGCCAACCAGTTACATACAACTTTTAAACCCACTGCCCTGTTCGATCAGCCTAAGATCCATCCCAAGAATAATACTGATGCATTACCCAAGGATTATTAAAAACAAACTTCTTCTGTATTTTAGCACTATCAGAAGTGATTACTGCAAGTGTAATGATTACACTGTTTTATTTGAATTATATAAACATTTTAATTTCCTTTCATATATTATAAATGACTTGTTTCAAATAGTACCATTGTAAATGACAAAATGATCTTTTTTAGCTTTGTTCAGATTTAATCTTCAGCTATTGACTATATTTGATGACTATTACTGACAAAAGCACCCTTGTAACATAATCTTGGACTGCAAGATTTTCTTTAAAACAATATTTTAAAATACACTGCATAAACTGTATCAAATAGTAGTGTGCAAATAGCTATTACTATGTCTACTGACAATTCAATTGAAATTTGATGGGGGAGAATAAGTCTTTCACTCTACCATTCTATTCAGCACCTATTTTAGTGTTCTTTTTTGGCTCTTTAGTTTCTTATTACTTTATGCTCCTGCCTTTTTTTTTTTAAGTAAGAGATTTGAGCAGTGTGTGAAACAACCTTGATGTCAGCAAACATGAACTGAAACAGACAGTCCTGGCAAAGCAAAACAAATAGAAAATGACCACAAAATGTAGCTTTAAATTAAAAAATGAAAGCTAGCACCACAAACTTCGTATTTTAGGATTTGATATATTTGGGGCCTGATTCTGCTCCCCTTGAAGTCAACAGCAGTTTTTCAATTGACTTCAAAGGAAGCAGGACTGAGCCTTGTGAGCTATTTTACCTGCCTCACTTAAAGGATACTTAATACAATTCATTAATACCAAGAGAGAGACAAGCTTCCAAGCTTACACAGAACTCTTCCTAAAGTCAGGCTCTGTGTAAACTCGAAAGCTTTGTCTCCCTCACCGACAGAAGTTGGTTCAATAAAAATATATAACTTCACCTACATTGTCTCTCTAATATTTCAGGACTGACACAGATACAACACTATATACATATTCGAATTACCCAAATATTTGGGAATACAGTATACACAAATGACTCAAGCAAAAGATGCAGCATACGGATTAAAACTTCTTGCTCTTTATTTATACAGGCTATACTGCATGGATTAGTATAGGAAAACTGTGTCACTCAGTATTACATCTAACTAAATTTTTTGTCATGAAGGAATATATACAAATGACTAAGTAGAACACTCAGCATAAGGATTAAGACTTCTTACCCCATATTTACATTGGCGTGATGTTGCTCCATACTGGAAGCGACACTGTTCATCAGCATCATACACCTGACCTGGGGCCACAGCAGGATAAAGAAAGTCACGCTTGGGAGGCTCATTATCAAGGCAAGTACCACGGCCTGAACTGTTCAACATAAAGGACCAAAGGAATTAGGAACTCTATTGACTGTTAATTACAGTTATGATATCATGTATTTAGCTCTTAGTGTTAACAGCATTGGGTGTGTGAAACAGATAAGGTTGCAAATAAACAAACAGTGAAATGGCACACCCATAGTGAAAAATTATAATTAGAAGGGAATTAAGAGATCAGAATAATTTCTTGTGAGTTAATATTATTTAACAAAAATACTCATTTTAGACAATTAAATGGATTTAATAGTATCTTTAAAAATTTAAATAATTTCTGAGCCACACAAGACTGATTTTCATTTCTGTGCTAAACCTACTTATTGTCATTAAAAATATAATCGCTTCTGGTTGTAAATTAAAAAACCAAAAATGAAACCAATAAAAGAAATGTAGTGTTACCCTTCAGGACTACGCACTGATCCTACAAAATTAAACACTTTTGCAACCTTATGCATGTTAGTATTCCACTATCTTTTGTGAGAATATTCAAGGCTTGGTGTACCTTTAAAAATTACGTTAACCCAGCTACATCACTACATGATGTAAAAAATCCACATTCCTGAGCCATATGGTTAAGCTGAACTAATGTTGACAGAAGAATTCCACCATCAACCTAGCTATTACCTCTCAGGGATATGAACGCCTCCCATCAGCATAAGTGCTACTACACTGAAGTGCTGTAGCTGTACTGCTGTATCATTTCAAATAAGAACAAGCCCCAAGTATGTAAAGTTATGCTTAAGTGTTTGCAAGATTGGGTCCTTAATCTATATTCTTCTATCTGGGCAAAAAATAGACACCATATTAAAAACTGTCTGTGGTCTTTAAGCATGCCAACCAAAGGTGGGGTGACTGACAAAATACCTATTGAGCCAACAGTTTCTGTTCTAATGCATTAGTAGTATTTAGTCTGACAAATTTCACATTTAAGGAGGATCATTCTTGAAAAAGTTAATGTTTTCTTCTTTATAATCATTGTTGTCTTTTTCAAAGTATGTTCATGTTCAAAAATAATATTTTAATGCAGTGGAACAAATAATAAAAAGGAAGCCAAAAGTCAGAAAGAGTTCCTTTGTTGGAAACCTTTATACTTTGCTAAATATGATTTTTCAGTTTCATTTAGTTAGTGTACATTAAATAGGACAGATGCTTTCTTTACTATAATTTCACATGTGAATCAGTTAGGATTTTTAAAGAATTCCTATGCCAACATTTTAAAAAAATTTCTAACATTCCTGTAAATTTTGCCAACACTTTTGGGTCCCCCCAAAGCTCTTCCATGCACTTTGCCAAAAGGAAAGTAATTTCACAACTGAACATTCTACAACTATCATTTGGTACAGCTTGAACTTTCATTATTTGTATTAGGAGACAGATAAGAGAAAGATACACTTTAATTATGCATTGCGCTTTGTTTCATTTTTTAACCTTAATTTATTCATATTTTCTAAATATTTCAGCAAAACTACTGAAGTAAAAAAATTGAACATTAAAAAAGCAAGTATCAATGAAGGCATCGATCATGTAAACACATGAGTAACTTTACGCAATTAGTAATACCAATGAATTAATTGAATCTATTCACAAGTATAAAGTTATCCACATGCACAAATGTTTGCAGGATCAGAGTTCAAAACTTTGCCTAATTCATCTTTATAACACCAGGTGCAAATAATTCAGAGATAAAAACTAGAGTCCTTTTGTCTTTAACCCAGATTTAGTGCAAAATTTTATTTTCCTTTTTAACGCGGTTGTTGTTGATGAGCTTGATCTTACATTTCTTGTGCACCCAAATGTCCCACTGTTTGCACTGATCATTTTGGGAGTGGAAAAAATACAGCCCAATATTTTACATGGGGCAGAAGCATCACTTGGTTCTGTGTTCCTTGTTTAGACAAACTTCAAATGGGAATTTTGTTTAATAAGCAGTGAAGGATTGAGCATCTGCTCTAACTACTACTGCAGAAATGTGAAATTTCCACTATTTCAGTTGTGCAGCATTGGATCTTTAAGTCCTGATGCTGCAAGCTGATGTGCATGGGAAGACCCCTGCAAAGCTCCATTGACTTGAATGAAGCTCTGTGTATGTATTAGGCTCTGCCTACTCATATTAGTTCACAGGATCAGGCCTTAATCAATCAAACTACTTTTCTCCACCTATACCCCATATATTTCCCCCCACTCCACACAAAAAAACCTTAATTGCAGGGAGAATTATAGATATTTCATGTTAATTTCAAATCACCTAAGTTTAAGTTCCTCAAGAAAATTCAGCAGCTTGCCTCCTCTGCTCTAATGACAGAACCCTCATTATAATGGAGTCCAAATAGATATAGTAATAAGAAAGCCAAGGAAATTATTAGAAAGCGGTTATTCACTTAAGGGGCCCAGATTACATCACCATTACCAAGACTGAATAATTTATATTTCTCTCTTTCATTCTATCCAGAGCTATTATTTCTTTCAAATTACTTGAGTGATCAACACATTTTACAAACTTTGTATAGAAACCTGATACTCTGTATTTTAGAAATTAAGAAATTGTGGAATAGAATTGCCAGGAGGTATGAAAAACAGAACAATGCTATCAGGGACTTCCTCTGGCCCCTGAAGGTACTGGGGAGGCTATGCAAAACTAACTGAATACAGACTGAGGCTGTATTAAAATTTTCCAGAAAATTTCCATGGGGCTGGGAGAGCCATCTCTCTCTCTCGATCCTCCACCTTAACCATTTCCATCTCTATTCTCTTCTCCAGCACACATCCCAGACAACACAGAGAGGCCAAACAAGTTCTGAGGAAATGTTATGGAGGCATCTGCCCACACTTTTGAATGGAGGTCTCCCTCCAAGCACAGAACTAGTAGGTATGATCTGGGCCAAAGATTAAAATCCAAATCAAAGCACAGAAATACAAATGAGGATAAAGAAACTGACAAGGGAAGGACATCCTTTCAATTGCAGTAAATGTATTGTGTGGGATATATCTTGCTCTATTTTAAACCAATTATTCCATTTAGATGACCCAGATGAAGCTGTAAAAAAACTTACACAGTGTCCTTGCTATCACATGTGAAAAGAGGATGGGAAAAATTATTTCTGTACCACAAATGTGCTGAAATTTTTTAACTTGAGCGTGCAATCCAGAATCACTATATAATCTATTTATGCACCTTACATACCTCAAGTCTTCAATTTGGGAGACTTTCTGAGCTTGAGTCTAATTGTACTCTACAAGTATGTCTACACTGCAGTTCATAGAATCAGAACACTAGGACTGGAAGGGACCTTGAGAGATCATCGAGTCCAGTCCCCTGCCCCCATGGCAGGACCAAATACTGTCTAGACCATCCCTGATAGACATTTATCTAACCTACTCTTAAATATCTCCAGAGATGGGGATTCCACAACCTCCCTGGTCAATTTATTCCAGTGTTTGACTACCCTGACAGTTAGGAGCTTTTTCCTAATGTCCAACCTAAACCTCCCTTGCTGCAGTTTAAGCCCATTGTGTCTTATTCTATCCTCAGAGGCCAAGATGAACAAGTTTTCTCCCTCCTCCTTATGACACCCTTTTAGATACCTGAAAACTGCTATCATGTCCCCCCTCAATCTTCTCTTTTCTAAACTAAACAAACCCAATTCTTTCAGCCTTCCTTCATAGGTCATGTTCTCTAGACCTTTAATCATTCTTGTTGCTCTTCTCTGGACCCTCTCCAATTTCTCCACATCTTTCTTGAAATGCGGTGCCCAGAATTGGACACAATACTCCAACTGAGGCCTAATCTGCGCAGAGTAGAGCGGAAGAATGACTTCTCGTGTCTTGCTCACAACACACCTGTTAATGCATCCCAGAATCATGTTTGCTTTCTTTGCAACAGCATCACACTGCTGACTCATATTCAGCTTGTGGTCCACTATAACCCCTAGATCCCTTTCTGCCGTACTCCTTCCTAAACAATCGCTTCCCATTCTGTATGTGTGAAACTGATTGTTCCTTCCTAAGTGGAGCACTTTGCATTTGTCTTTATTAAACTTCATCCTGTTTACCTCAGACCATTTCTCCAATTTGTCCAGATCATTTTGAATTATGACCCTATCCTCCAGAGCAGTCGCCCCTCCCAGCTTGGTATCATCTGCAAACTTAATAAGCGTACTTTCTATGCCAATATCTAAATCGTTGATGAAGATATTGAACAGAGCCAGTCCCAAAACAGATCCTTGCGGAACCCCACTTGTTATACCTTTCCAGCAGGATTGTGAACCATTAATAACTACTCTCTGAGTACGGTTATCCAGCCAGTTATGCACCCATCTTATAGTAGGCCCATGTAAGTTGTATTTGCCTAGTTTACCGATAAGAATATCATGCGAGACCGTATCAAACGCCTTACTAAAGTCTAAGTATACCACATCCACCGCTTCTCCCTTATCCACAAGACTCGTTATGCTATCAAAGAAAGCTATCAGATTGGTTTGACATGATTTGTTCTTTACAAATCCATGCTGGCTGTTCCCTATCACCTTGCCACCTTCCAAGTGTTTACAGATGATTTCCTTAATTACTTGCTCCATTATCTTCCCTGGCACAGAAGTTAAACTAATTGGCCTGTAGTTTCCTGGGTTGTTCTTATTTCCCTTTTTATAAACAGGCACTATATTTGCCCTTTTCCAGTCTTCTGGAATCTCTCCTGTCTCCATGATTTTCCAAAGATGATAGCTAGAGGCTCAGATACCTCCTCTATCAGCTCCTTGAGTATTCTAGGATGCATTTCATCAGGCCCTGGTGACTTGCAGGCATCTAACTTTTCTAGGTGATTGACTTGTTCTTTTTATTTTATCTTCTAAACCTACCCCCTTCCCACTAGCATTCACTATGTTAGGCATTCCTTCAGACTTCTCGGTGAAGACCGAAACAGAAGTCATTAAGCATCTCTGCCATTTCCAAGTTTCCTGTTACTGTTTCTCCCTCCTCAGTGACCAGTGGGCCTACCCTGTCCTTGGTCTTCCTCTTGCTTCTAATGTATTTATAAAAAGTCTTCTTGTTTCCCTTTATTCCCGTAGCTAGTTTGAGCTCATTTTGTGCCTTTGCCTTTCTAATCTTGCCCCTGAATTCCTGTGTTGTTTGCCTATATTCATCCTTTGTAATTTGTCCTACTTTCCATTTTTTATATGACTCCTTTTTTATTTTTAGATCATGCAAGATCTCATGGTTAAGCCAAGGTGGTCTTTTGCCATATTTTCTATCTTTCCAACACAGCGGAATAGCTTGCTTTTGGGCCCTTAATAATGTCCCTTTGAAAAACTGCCAACTCTCCTCAGTTGTTATTCCGCTCAGTCTTGATTCCCACGGGACCTTACCTATCAGCTCTCTGAACTTACCAAAATCCGCCTTCCTGAAATCCATTGTCTCTATTTTGCTGTTCTCCCTTCAACCCTTCCTTAGAATTGTGAACTCTATGATTTCATGATCACTTTCACCCAAGCTGCCTTCCACTTTCAAATTCTCAACCAGTTCCTCCCTATTTGTTAGGATCAAATCTAAACACGTGTGGCTCACCTGCATCAGCTGACTCGGACCAACAGGGCTCAGGCTACAAGACCAAACGTGTACACCATTATTAAACTGCCCTGCAAATATGTTAAAGAGTATCTTCACCGAAATCCATGTAGTTACCCCAGTGTAAAATTGGTATGAGATCAGAGTAAGGCACTCTGTGACATATTTTTAACCTAAACTTAATTTTTTTATTTTAATATTTCAGGAGAGTCTGTAAATTCCTATTACTGATTAGATTTAATATACTCTGCAAAAGATATTATAGCATTCTCTTTTCTGAATTTCACAGACTTAAGCTCTCAAGTTTACCATAATAAAGAGCTGCTACAGCCTTCACTAATGTAAAGGCACAAGGGAAGACCTACTTTAAATTTTGTACATCGTTATGGCCTTGTCTCTGCAACAATGAAAGCCACTCAGCCCTGTGGATGCCATTGTAGTAAGGGGCTGTTTGAGATAAAGTGCTAAAAAACCAGACGCAGCAAATACTAGACCCCCCTTCAGGATATGCATCATAATACTAATAATCAGAAATCTCAGCAGCATGCCCAAAGCCGGGGGGGGGGGGGCAATAAAACAGTGGTAGTTCAACCAGGGTTAGCCATTGGTAGGCCTCTGCTGCTATATTTACCCTCCGCAGGTACAGGTAATCACAGCTCCCACTGGCCGAGAACAGTGATCCACAGCCAACAGGAGCTGTGATCTCCTGTACCTATGGAGGCGCAGGTAAATATGGTGGTGCAGGGGACCACCAGGAGCTAACCTTGGCAGATCACATCCAGCCCATGGTGTGGTATTTGCCTACTTCTGCCCAAAGCTCAACTGTTAGGTGGCATGTCAATTCAAAGGCTCGTCCCTCTGGCCCAGGACAGTCAGTTCATTCTTAGTGCTTCAGGGTCTAAGGAGCTTTTTCCACTCTTCTGTCCTTCATGACTGGCAGGGGAATCGAAATCCGCCCACTCATTTGGTTCTAGCTCAGGGCCCTCAAATTAAGTTAACAGGGTCAGAAAGGTACCAATATTGCCAGTGCCCTGAACTTCTTCCTGCCTTCACTGTGGGTCTCTGCAATCTCTGCAGGGGACTGGACTCAATGACCTCTCAAGGTCCCTTCCAGCCCTGTGAGATAGGTGTATATTCAGAGTAGGCAAAGGGCCCTCTGTGGACTGGATCTAGCCCATAGCTGCCCTGCCACTCCACAGGCCAATCAGGGGCTGGGAGCATACAAAGTCTCCTTGCCCCCAGAAGTGTGTGTGGCAGTTAGAGAAACAGGTGGGTTGTTTTAAAATAGCCGCGTTTATCTCTAGCTGTTGCGTGCCTTTGGCAGGGGTGGGGAGTTTTGCTCACTCCCCACCCCCAAGCCAATCACCGCCTGGGGGCAGGAAGCGCACAAAGTCTCTCATGTCCTATGCCCGCCCTGTCAGGGGTGTGCAGTGACTAGAGAGACCAGCCCCTTCTGCCCAAGGCTCCGCTCCGCTCCTTCCGGGGTGAAATTTCTGAAGTGGCCCCCTTTTAAAAATTATTGCCCACCCCTCTTGTAGACAGAAGCTCCTTCCTCCAGCCTGTTAACTCTCTTTTCGTAGCTGCCATACCTCTCTGCTTCCCATTTCTTTAACCCTTCCAGCTGTGGAGAGACTTCCTATCAGTAGTGGCTGACAGGGTCTATTTTAACTCTTAGAAGGTGAGGTAGCATGGGGTATATGAACCCAATGACACCTACATATCAGCATTCAGTGCTGGAGGACACTCTTTACTTTAAAGAGTCGGCCTGCAGCGAGGGGCGAGGGTGGAGGGGGAGGGGAGGAGCAGTGGGAAGGTATACCCTGGCTGCTGGCTTCACTCCGGGGCCAGCCCGAGGTTGTGGGGGAGCGCAGAGCCAGTCAGTGGCTTCTGGCTGGGGCATTTGCTGGGGCACATTATTCCACAGTATAACTGCTCCTCCTGCAAGACCCCTCCCTTTCCATTTTATGAGAAATAATCAAATTCCAGGCACATCCCATTGCCCTAGCACAACCAAACCCTTCCCTTGCTTTAAGTTATGATAAGAGGAGGCTGCATACCACATTTGGTGGTTGTAGCTCTTATCGTTTAGCAGGAATTCTTAAACAAATGGACTCAAGGATGGCCGAGCAGAAAATGCATACTTCTTAATTATATAGATATTCAATCACATTTTTACAGTATATTGATAATATACATACATATATTTGTTGTAAAATGCAAATTTGTATAATCCCCTTTATTTGATTCTATTAAATACTGTCTTACATATCGATAATGTACTACACCTTGTATTAATTGTGTATTTTTATATAAAGTTTACATACATCAATAACACATATAAACAAGACATTTATATACACATATATAAATATATGGGATCAATCCTGAATCCTAATTAGGTCCTTTTCAGTTCATAATTTATCTGAATAAGGATTAAGGCTTAGTAAAGACTAAGGCTAAAACTACCCTTAAAATACTACAGTGGCACAGCCACAGCATTGCAGCTGCACCACTGTAGTGCTTCAGTGTGGACACTTACTAGAGTGACAGGAGGGATTCTCCCATCACTGTAGGTAATCCACTCCCCAAGAGATGCTAGCTGAGTGACAGAAGAATTCTTCCATTAACCTAGTGCTGTCTATACTGAGGGTTGGGTTGACTTACCCACAACTCTCAGGACAGGGGAATTCACACCCCTGAGAGATATAACTATGCCGATATAACTTTTAAGTGTAATTCATCCCTAAAATTATTGTTAAATATATTCACACATTTGCTTAACTTTATCCTCATGACTAGTCTAATAAGATTACTCATGGATAAAGTTGTAAAGATATAAATATTTACAGAACAAGGACCTAAGTATGATCTGCAGGATTTGGTCCAGTAAGTTTCACTTCTTACTGGATCAAGATTTAATTGGATCATTGAATCAGGGATTTAATTGGATCATTGAATCAAATTCTCCTTGAACTTTGGGGAAATTTAGATCTACACATGAATTAGAACCACCTTTAGTTTAAATACAATAGTTTTGAAGATTATCCATTTCATTTTGGATATAACATATTCTCATGTCATCAATACATTCTGCCATGCAACAAGGAGAGCACAGCTCTTAGTCATGGATAAACATACTGAAAAGCAATGCTTATATTTCAGTTTCACTATGGATCTAGTCTAAAAACTCTCTTCCATGACAGCAGTCCTTAGAGTGATTATTCCCATTTATTTTGAATGGGACTATGTATTAACATGAATAAGGACTACTCACAGGAATTAGGGTGTGCAGGACTGGGTCCTAAACGCTTTCTCCCAACTGTGACACACACTTATTTTTTCCATTGAATTCCATTGAGCTGATTTATAAACCTGCATTCCAGTTGATCTTTATTGGCTCAGCAGTGCTTACAAGAGAAAATGGGTGGCAAAAGCTTACTCTGGTCACCAACATACGCAGTTAGGACTCTGAATACTCATATGCTGAGTAAGAAGATGCCATTTGTACAGACACTTCACAGAGTACGACCATATTTCAAATCTAAGACAAAAAGCAGTTATAGTAATTCTCCCTGTAAATAATCTAGACTTCCTCAAAAGAAAAAAACAAAACAAAACAAAAAGACCCGTTAAGGTTTTTTTAAGGGGTGGAAGTAAAATCAGGTTTGTTCCAGTTTCTAAGTGTATGCCTTAACCACCTCACCCGCCAACATCTGTTTGTTTGGTTTTTTTAAGACTTTCCTTGGACTGATGTTATAGTAGATTATCTATCCTACATTTACTCATTTCCAAGTCCTCTGTTTCATTTTCACTGGTTCTGCAATAAAGCTAAATTCTTCTTTCCTTCAATATAATTAATAAATATTTTGGTATTTTCCCCAATGTTTTCAGCTACTACGGTGTCTATAAAGGGTGAGGATGCAGGGAACTTTTTTTTAAATGTTTGATTAAAGATTAAAGATTTTTAATGTTTGATAAATATTAGGAAAAGTTTACTATTCCAAAAGCATTAGTACTGGTCCACCAAAGTATTTCTGGCCCTGAAAGGTTGTGAGATATTAGACAAGAAAGCATGGGCTCAATCTGTTGCTAAGTATTAACTTTATAAAATTTTTCAATAGTTCAAAACATTTAAAATTAGGATTTGGCTCTTTAACTTTTATTTAAATGTTGTGGGACTCTTGAGAGGTTTTATAAAGTTAATATTCAATAACACAAGACAATGTTAAAAATATTTTAGGTGAGTTGTGCTTTAAAATCATCCTGTTCTATTTACAATCTTGTACTTTTACCTTTGCTTGAGTTCTGTAATAATTATAACGGCCTGTCTCTTAAAACTCAATAATGCTGAGAAATTATTGCTACATTCTGTTCAAATGTTGGGATTTGTAGTTGTTCTAAGATGGTATAAAAATTAATGTGTGATCCCAGGGAATTCTAACATCAACTATAAACAGCTTGGAATTGAAGCACAATGGCTACATCTACACAGCTTCCCTCTTCCGCAAAAGCCTATGCAAATGAAGCGTGCATTAGCATATTGCCATGCTTCATTTGCATAATTAGGAGCCGTTTTTGCACAAGTGATGTTCTTCCTGAAAAAAACGAGGAAGAACGGCTCTTGCACAAGAGGGGGCTTTTGCGCAAAAAGGTCTCGTAATTAATTATGCAAATGAAGCAGGGCAATATGCTAATCATTTGCATAGGCTTTTGCAGAAGAGGGAAGCTGTGTACACATATCCAAAGAGAGCGTAAGAAGACAAGATGGTAATTAGAAAGATATGATTTTAAGATCTGATACCTTGTATCTCCAAGATTCCCATTTTTTATGAAATACATCTGTTTTTCCAGCCCTTGTAGCTCATAAGCTATCAGACCTTAAGTCTGTCACTGTTTCCTCTGATAGGAGAACTTTTTGGCATGGATCCAGGATTTTAAATAGCAAACCATGAACCTCAGATGACTGAAATTTCCAGTCCTTTATATGTATTTAATTTGGAGCTGACAGGTATTCTCATATAGATCTCCAGGATCGGAGGCACTTCAGTCCTATTCTATTCTATTCAGGTTCTTCTACTATCCTCAACATGAGGGGTTGGTTTATTTATTTGTTTGTGTCCTCTATGCTATGTGTGTGGTAATGAAGACAAGACTAAAGAAGTGTTCCATACAATTGGACTGGAAGTTAATTGAAAATGGTGCACTGAGTGGCTCATGAAGCTTAACTCACTTTCAGCTACCCTCCAACCCAACATCTTTCAAGTTAACTCAGAGTCATCACAGAGCCATCATACCATATATTTTCTTTATTAATAATAAGCCAACAGGTTATTATTGGCTGAAATGTCAATGTTAGAAAAGAGATAATAAGTTTATTATTACAGAAATTGGTTCTGTAGAAGTTAAACTGAAATAGCTTCTATGGAAAGCACATACTGAATTACAGTTTAATAAATCTAAAAACACTGGGATTTGGGGGGAGTTTAACTACTGAGATATCTGTTGGATAAAAAATATAGACATATTTGCATCAGAAAGAGGTTTCTGATTTTGAATAAAAGGCCAATTATTATTAGAAATGTATAACAATAAGGTGAATTGGAAACAGCAAAATTGAGCTACTTAAGAGAGCGACTGCCTGAAATCTCGTATCTACATACTATGGTAAAGTGAGAAATGAAGACTTGAAACCACTAGATAGAGAGCCTCTTAAGCATACGGGCTTCTAAGGTAATTGAGGACAGTTGGCATGGCACAGGAAGCACTTAGCACCTTACAAGCTCAGTCCATAATGAGCAAAAGTCTAATAGAGGCATTACTAAAACCCACTAATGTGCAAGAAGGGGAAATTTTACTTACCTGTTAATTCTTCCTTTGAGATGATCTACAGAGACAGAACACTAAGACTATGATGATGTCATACCCTCCATAATAAGGGTCTAGCCACATCAGCCTTCAGTTGAATATTTCTAAAGTAGTTCCAAAGAAAAAAATTAGACTAACACTATTCAATAACCACTAACAAATAACTTAAACTGTAGCAATCTGAGTATTGGTTTGTGACTCTGCACAACAAATCTTAGCAATGAAATAAAACAAAGAGGAGTCCTGTGACACCTTAAAGATTAACCATTTTATTGAGGCATAAGTTTTTGTGGGCTGGACCCACTTTGTCAGATGCATTTCCAGCCCATGAATGCTTAAGCCCAAATAAATGTGTCAGTCTTTAAGGTGCCTTGTTGTTTTTGCTGAAACAGACTAACAAAACTACCTCTCTGAAGCAATGAGATAGAAACTCAAATTTTGCAAGATGGGGGCCTGGAATGATGCAGATCTCAAAAAAGAAAATTAGCAGCTTAGAAAATTTTCACCTCCTCTCTTTGATATTCCATACCAGTCCAGATTCTGAAACCTCCCAAAGCAGTTAATTTTTGTGTACATAACATTGTCATTATTTTTGCCTGAAACACCCTTCTTAAAAGGCCATAACTATAAGCCTTTTCTGTACTGTCTGACAAAGATGTGGGCAGAAACCCAGGAGAAAAATTTCTAATTATTTATAAAAAGAAGGTCCCTCTTTCTGACTATGGAGAGCCTAGTAAATAGGTATTGTGACCTTTAAAGATCTTTTGTTCTCTTTCCTGATGTAACATAAGCCTCTCTTATCAGTTCCTTAATCTATCTATACTTGGTGGATTAGGAGGCCACTTGACCTTTTAAACCCTGGTATAGGATGAAAGATCTTTGAGACTTTGACCAAAATTGTGCCTTCCTTTTTAAGCAAGTCTGTAGGCCCCTATGGACATCCAAACAGTAGTGTCTTCCCTCTTTATTAATCTTGTGTTTGGGACTGAAAACAGATAGGATAGATTTCCTGTTCATGTGAAAGGCTAACACGTCTTGAGCATGAATTACAGCAGAGCACACAAACTCTCTTATTCTTGAGAAAAATCATATATTATTGTTTGAAGATAAGGCCTTACTCGCTTATTGGTAAACATATACTGCTACTAAAAATAAGAATAGTATTTAAGAATATTAGTTATAGGGAAATCCTTTTTCAGTGTCAAAAAGGAGGAATTATGAAAACATACATCACCAGTTTCAAATCCCTTTCAGAAATCAGGGGATAAACTACCAATCTCACCTTATTTGCTGCTTTCAGGAAACTGGACACAGTATTGGGATGGCAGCCTATTGAGACCATGTCCATTAAACCTCTAAACTCCACAATAGTTACTGTAATGAAACTTAAAATCTAATGAAACTGTCATTCATTCCAAAGACTAGACCATCTTGCAGGAAATTCACTTATGACTGGTAACATGGAATTGAATGGCACTGTCTTCACTTTGCCACAAATATTTCCAAATCCTAAAGCATGGCAACAGATAGCTTCCTGGATTGTAGAAATCACTGATTTCTGAAGAAACCACAGAATGAGCACGAGCCAGAAAGGATGTGAAGAGTGGGCTAGGGGGGAACATAGAAATGATCACCGGTCCAGGTATCACAGATTTCTCAGCCAGACTGAGGCTACGAATGTGAAGATGCCTCTTAATATAGCAACCTTCTATATGACTCTAAGTAGAGTGGGAAGAGAGAAAAGGTGCAGTAGATTGACACTCTAGGGAAATAATAGGACATTTGTTTTGCTCCTGCTTTTTTGTATGTGCTGAAATATGTTGGGACTACACTGCCTTTCCTCAGTGCCATAAGAACCCTCTGAGACCTGCCCTACATAGACAGGCAAAGACCTGGAGTGGGTATAATTAGCTCATATTTTTTTTGAATCACCTGCTATTTCTTCATGCAATGACCTGTACTATTTATTTTTCTCAGTGTGAACTGATAAATGATAGGACTTTTCAGCCAAAGTTATGAGTGATAATTTATTTTAGTAGCAGCTTCCCTGGAAATTAACTGACTTTTTGTGCCTCTTTGGTGTGGGTATGTATAATAGTTATGGCATTGTGTAAGTGAATTCTTATTGCTGAATTTTTTTTAGCTTTTCTTGGAAGTGCAACAAAGCAAGCCTCACCACCTTGGCCTGCAGCATGTTTATAGACCCCTTCCTTTTGACCACTGACCATGTGGCATGGATTACTGTCTTTCCAAAATGGAAACCACATGCAACCAAGATCAAAATTTCCTCCTCGCTAGCACGTCCAATGGAATATTAAAATGTTTGAGGTAATCTGTCTATTCCACTTCAGTACACGAGGAAGATGTGATGAGAAGAGTATAGGAAATAGTATACACAGAACAATACTGCCACATCCACTGTCACTAATTCAAGAGCCTCCAAGGAATAACACACTGTGGTCTATGACTTGACTGTACACCTTAATTATTGTTTCCAGCATAAGAAATATCTATGTAAGATGCTGCTGAATGATGCTTCCAGATGCAATGGCTCTTGTTTGGGGTTGATGGAACATTTTTTGTTTATTGCTAATCCATTACTTTCCTGTAACCATGAACTCCTCAACCATAACTGAGATGAAGTCTCTAATACACTTTGTCCAGATATGGGATGATACATATGACCTTTTTTATGAGGGTCAGAGGGGAGGACTTGGTACTAAAGATTATGGCCCAGGACAGCAAATTACAGATACATCTTCTAATGAGACTGCAGGAGTAGCTCATAAATTGGGTACATATTCACCTGGGCCTCCCCTGGGATAGGTTTTTGCTCTGGCTAAGGACTGTTGGCTCTTCTACAATTCTTCCCTGAAAAGAAATCTCCCTGTGAAAGGCAGAACTGCCAATCTGGTTTTGAAGGAGAATTAGCAACAGGGCACTCTTCCCTGGCATTGAAGCGATGAGGTAGCCATGATTCCTGAAGTCAGATTGTGTTGCACATCATGCCAGAAGTGCAAGATGGGGTATGTCTACACAGCAGCATTATTTCAGAATAATGTCAATTATTCCGAAATAACGTATTGTGCGTCTTCACAGAAAGCCCATTATTTCAAAATAAATTCGAAATAATGGACTTCTCACTCTGACTTCTGTAAACTTCATTGTATGAGTATGGGAAGTCAGAGGAAGAGTGTTCTATTTTGAAATAAGTGCTGTGTAGACATGCCCAAATTCAAAATAAGCTATTTCGACTTAAGATACGCAATTAGAGTAGCTCAAGTTGCATAGATTATTTCGAGTTTAGCCCTGCTGTGTAGAAGTACCCTAACTGAGCCCTAAACTGGAAGTCTCAGTTCAAACTCCTCGTTCTTGGCCTCTGGTAACTGTCATGTTGCAGAAGCTACCTCCCTGCCATTTTTAAGATACGTGATGCATAATCTGAAATTAATATCAGATCACAAACGATATTGCCAGGGGTGCTTCACTTTTCCAGTAAAATAGATCTTTGAAAGCTGTTCCTCTTTCATACCCTGATATTGCAGCATCCACCTTTAGCTTTTCAGTGACTCTCTCTGCATCTGACTTTTTACACAGGACAGGAAATAAAAGTTACTTATGTGTACAGCAGTGTTTCTCAAAGTGAGGTACTCCGGTTTGTTTATCTAAAGGCACCACAGCCACAGAGCCTCTTGGTGCCCATTGGCTCTGGTTTGCTGTTGCCAACCAAGGCGAGCTGTGGGAAGGAGGGGGTTTAGATAATAGCTAGTGGCATGCTGTTGCTTACTTTGTTGGGTCTCTCCTATAGTAGGTGACTTTTGGGTATGCGCCTTGTTCTGTCAATCTGTTTCTTCACTCTCCAGGTGGTACTGTAGTTTTGAGAATGCTTGATAAAGATTCTGTAGGTTCTGTAGATTCTGAAGGGCTTAGCTGTAGACAGTGTATCATGTGATGTATTCTGGATAAAAACTGGAGGTAAGTAAGTAAGTATAGAGGGTTAGTAGTATAGTTGATTTATGTTATAGAGTGGTATTCATGTGATCATCACTTATTTGTACTGTAGTGTCCAGGAAGTGGATCTCTTATGTGGACTGGTCCAGGCTAAGACTGGTGTGCTGGAAATAATCCTGGTGGAATTCTTCCAGGGTCTCTTTCTGTGGAGCCAGATGATGAAAATGTCATCAATGTAGCGCAAGTAGAGGAGGAGTGCTTAGAACAACACTTCTTCAGCTCCCATCCCTAAGTCAGCCATAAAAATATTGGTGTGCTGTGGGGCTATGGGGGTACCCATGGCAGTGTCTCTGACTTGAAGGTCTAAATCATCACCTAATCTGAAATGTTTGTGGGTGAGAGAATAAGTGCCACCGGACTTCCTATTGTTTTTAATGTGAGATATGAATGTCTCGCAAGCTTTGAACACTGGTCTGAAATTCAGAAAGTTTATGTGCTGTTGTGCTTTCCACAGAGTCTAGAGGCCTTGAGCCATATGTTCCGTATAGGATCCCCATACCAACAATGAATCATCCATTCCTTGATAGAATGATACTTCTTTGCACACAAATGTCAAATTACTGCTGAAATCAGAGCTTTTTAAGATTGGTTTATGTTCCCACCAATATTAGTTGTATATGTCTCTGTGTTTGCTTCCCTGAAATGGTGGATGTAGCCTAGGAATGGTGCCCTATCCTTCCTGACAGGTATGATAAGATAAATTCCAGGTTTCCATAGAGTAAAAAAATATGATCTGTGTCCAGAATAATGGGTTCCATAGGTTCTATCACAGGAAGAGTCTCTAGATTCCATGCATGATCCATAGAAGATAAGTAAAGAAACCCTTTGTGAATACATACGACAGTTCCTCAGACTGCCCTCAGATGCTGATGAAAAAGAGCAAACTCTGTCTAATAGTGGAGCAAAGGCAACAAGGGTAAAGTGTTGAGCCTAGAGGTACTTGGTACCATAGACAATGATGGATCTGGTGTCAAGCGGTCCTGCAATGGATCAAGAGCATGACTGCCAACCTCAGGAAAAACTGTTAAGAAGAAGTTACTCACCTTGGGGCAGTAACGATGGTTCTTCGAGATGTGTCCCGATGCGTGCTCCACTGTAGGTGTCGGGCCCCATCCCGGCGCCGCAGCCCGGAGATTTTGAACAGCCGTAGGCAGCCGGATCGCGCATGCGCATTGAGATCTTGCGGTGTTCACGCCTTTCGCCTCATGCGCGATCTGGCTCCTGTCAGTTCCTCTCAACTGCTCCATCTGAAAAAGAACTAGAAAGAGCACATTACGGAGTGGGGAGGTGGGTAGGTAGTGGAGCACCCACAGGGACACATCTCAAAGAACCATCGTTACTGCACCAATGTGAGTAACTACTTCTTCTTCTTCTTCGAGTGGTCCTCATGGGTGCTCCACTGTAGGTGACTGCAGAGCAGTAGTCATACAGATTCAAGTACGCGCGCTGTAATCAGGGTTGATGTGGAGGTGACAGTACTGCTGCAGCCACCAAGTAGTCCTTTGTTAACTCGTGTAAAATTGCATAGTGTCCCATGAAAGTGGTATTGGAAGTCCACGTGGCCGCTTGACGTATGTCTTGAAGAGGGACTCCCCTAAGAAAAGCCATAGTCGTGGCTAGGGCCCTTGTAGAATGAGCTCTAGGATGCATTGGAAGAGGCTTGTTATGGATCGAGTAACACGTGGTAATACAGGTTGTTATGAGCTTGGCCACATGGGAGGACAGCGCTTCGCCCTTGATGCGGTTCGCTATAGAAAGCAATAAATGGTTCATTTTCCTCCAGCACTTGGTTCTAGCTATATAAAAGCAAGTGTATGCCGAACGTCCAATCTGTGTAATCAGGCTTCCCGCCATGAAGCATGGGGAGCTGGGTAGAATGAAGAGAGTACAATTGGCTCATTAAGGTGGTATGTGGAACATACTTCCAGGATAAAGGCAGGATGAAGTCTGAGTATGACTTGATCTTTGGTAAAAAGGGTGAACAGTGGAGTTGACATCAGTGCTGCAATCTCATTCACTCTCCGGGTGAAGATTATAGCTAAGAGAAATACAACTTTGAGTGTCAGCAATTGAAGGGACATAGTGGCCAGAGGTTCAAATGGAGGCTGGAAAAGGGTATCCAAGACTAGGTCTAAGTTCCACGTCGGTGGTGGGGTCCTATGTGGTAGGTTCAAGTTAGTAAGGCCCTTGTGGCAAGGGCCCCTCTTCCCCAAGCCACTACTGGGGAGGCCTCCTCCCCTTAGCCCCCAGTTAGGGTTTTGCAGCGGTCTCAATGGTAGGAGCCCGGCCACGTGCCCACAGGCTCCTCCCTTAGCTGCCTTTACCTAATGCTGGTCAAAATTGTTCTCTCTGGTTTCTTCCTCTCTGCCTCTCCACCACCTTCCTTTTGTCCTCTCCCTCCTGTCCAGCCTCCAACTGCTGAGGCTTTTAAAGGCCCTCAGACAGACAGCAGAGAAGTCAGCTGGCCCCAATTAGCCTGAGCCAGCTCCCTCCCAGCTGCATCTAATTGGGCTGCAGTTCTCTGCTTCTCTCACAGGGTTTTTCCTTTGGGCTGCCTTTTCCTCTCTGCAGCCGCTCCTGGCCTGAGCCTGTCACACATCCTCCTCTGCTCAACCCCATGGGGTTGGGTTACTTGGGTCGGACAACAATGCACCCTTGACAACCCGTCTGCATTCCCATGCTGGGTTCCTGATCTGTGTTGCACATGGAAGTGGAAGGGCTGCAGGGACAGGAACCACCGGGTAACCTCGAATTTCTGTCCTTGTTTCGTGCATCCACTGCAGAGGTGCATGATCAGTGACCAGGTAAACTTCCGCCAAGAAGGTAGTAGCGAAGGCTTTCCATGGCCCACTTTACCGCGAGACATTCCCTTTCTACCACGGCGTAGTTTCGCTCCTCGGCAGAAGCTTCCTGCTGAGGTACAGGATTGGGTGCTCCTCTTCTCCAACCATTTGAGATAATACCGCCCCAGTCCTACCTCGGAGGCATCGGTCTGCAAGATAAACTCCTTCTTAAAATCAGGGGCTATGAGAACTGGATCACCGCAGATGGCATTCTTGAGATCTTTAAAAGCTTCTTCCGTCTCCATGGTCCACTTTACAATGTCAGGACCACGTGCTCTAGTCAGGTTGGTCAGAGGGCAGGCCCTGGAGGCAAAGTTGGGGATGAAAGGTAATATCCAACCAACCCTAAGAATGCCCTGACCTGCTTTTTCCGGGTTGGTCGGGCCAATTCTGTATTGCATCCACTTTGTTGAGCTGGGGCCTCACTATCCCCTTCCCACGATATACCCGAGATATTTGGCCTCGGCCAGCCCAATCGTGACACTTTGCAGGGTTCGCCGTAAGTCCCGCCTCCTTAATGTCTCCAATACTGCCTCTACTTTTTCAATGTGTGTGTCCCAGTCAGGACTGTGGACAACAACATCATCCAAATAGGCAGCTGCGCATTTGGCATGGGGCCGCAACAGCTTGTCCATGAGCCTTTGAAACGTTGCAGGAGCCCCATGCAAACCAAAAGGAGGACCGTGTATTGAAAGAGACCCTCTGGAGTCGAAAAGGCTGTCTTTTCTTTGGCCCCTGGTGCTAGGGGATCTGCCAGTACCCTTGGTCAAATCAAGGGTGGATAGAAATCGGGCCTTGCCCAGTTGGTCAATGAGTTCATCCACCCTTGGCATGGGATAGGCATCGAATTTGGATACTTCGCTTAACTTTCAAAGTCATTGCAAAAGCGTAGGCTTCCATCTGGCTTGGGCACCATAACAATAGGGCTAGACCACTGGCTATGGGACTCTTCAATGACTCCGAGCTTCAGCATTTTTTCAACTTCAGCTTGACCTCTTTTCGCTTTTGCCTCAGGTATCCGGTATGGCTTAACGTGCACCTTCACCCTGGGGTCTGTGATGATGTCATGGTAAACCTCCGTAGTTCTACCCGGTTCTGTCGAAAACACATCCCGATTCCGCTCAATCATGTCGGGCTGCTTCGCCTGTTGGTCCGAGTCAGCTCAGGAGATATATTCCACCTGCCTTGGTGGGTTTTCCCTTGGGGTGGTGGCCCCAGCACAACCAAGGCCACTTCTCTGTCTCGCCAGGGTTTCAGCAGGTTGACGTGATATACTTGCTCAGGCTTTCGCCGCCAGGCTGGCGAACCTTATAGTTTACCTCTCCCACTGCTTCTATTATTTCATATGGCCCTGCCATTGGGCTAGGAGCTTACTCTCCGCCGTCCGGCACTAGCACCATCACCCGGTCTCCCACCTGGAACTTCCGGGAGGTTGCTCGCCGGTTGTAATAGACCTGTTGGGCTTCCTGTGCCTTTTCTAGGTGCTCCGCACTATGGGGGTGACTCTGGCAATCCTGTCCTCATTTGGAGCACATGATCAACTACATTTCTCCCCAGGTTGGGTTGTTCCTCCCAGGCCTCTTTAGCAAGGTCTAGTATGCCCCGTGGGTTACGCCCATACAAAAGTTCAAATGGGGAGAAGCCAGTCGAAGCTTGGGGAACTTCCCTTACCGCGAACATGAGGTAGGGCAGTAGCATATCCCAATCTTTGCCATCCCGGCTTACTACTTTCTTAAGCATACTTTTTAGGGTCTTGTTAAACTGTTCAACTAGACCGTCGGTTTGAGGATGGTATACCGAGGTCCGCAGGGCCCGTATGCGGAGCAAGGTACACAAGTCTTTCATAAGCTTGGACACAAAGGGGGTCCCTTGGTCCGTTAGGATTTCTTTAGGAATCCCTACCCTAGAAAAGATTTGAATTAGTTCCTTAGCGATGGTCTTGGATAGGGTGTTGCGAGGGGCACTGCCTCTGGGTATCGAGTAGCATAGTCCACTACAACTAGTATGCTCTGGTGGCCCCGGGCAGACTTCTCTAGTGGGCCAACTATGTCCATAGCAACTGCTCAAAGGGGATTTCAATGATTGGTAGGGGTACTAATGGGGCCTCAGGTGTGGTCGGGCCCATGTAGTTGGCACTCCGGGCAGGAAGCACAATACCTCTGGACTTCTACATAGATCCCAGGCCAAAAGAACCTCCGAAGAATGCGGTCCAGGGTCTTATCCACCCCTAGATGTCCTCCAAATAGATGACTGTGTGCCAATTCCAGTACTGCCCTCCGGTGCTTTTGGGGTACCAAGAGTTGTTCCACCTCTTGGCCCTGTATATGAGCTACCCTATATAGAAGCTCCCCTTGATTATATAGTAGGGCCCCGTGCCCTTGTTCCTCCTCCACTGGGACCCCATTAACTTCAACCACCTCCTTACGGATATTCTGATATATTGGATCATTGGCTTGATCCTGCCCAAAGGTCTCACTTGGGGATCTCACCTGCTCAGGCTCCAGGGAACCTAGCCCCTTTCCTCCCCTGATGAGCTGGGTCCTGCTTCAGGCTCATCCTGTCCCGGGCTTCTGCTCTAGTAGTTGGGTAGGCCTCCCCTCTACCAGTGCCTGCTTCCGACCTTGGGTCAAGATCCTGGTCCCCAATTTTTTGCGGCCCTCCTCTCCGTCGGGTTTTCCGGGTTCCCAGGCATCGAGAACAGGTCCTGGGAAAACTCATGGAAGGCCGGGAGGAGCTATCCTCCTCCCCAGTCCCGTGGTAGCAGGTCACTAAACCCGGGAAGTCTCGCCCAATGACCACCGGGTAGGGGAGCCTTGGGACCACCCCACAGTTACCTCTGTAACCCGCCCTTGTACTTCTATCTCCACAGGGATGGTGGGGTAATAATTAGTATCCCCGTACACAAGATACCCCAGTGTACTTGGCTTGAGTCAGCTGATCTTGCCCCACTAGCTTCCCTGAGACCAACGTAACTGCACTCCCGAATCTACTAAGGCAGTGGTTTCTACCCCATTCATTTTCACGGGCTGGGTATACTGATGGGGGCCCACTGCTACCCCAACGAGGTTGACTAGGACACTTTGTAGGTTCCCAGGTCACATTGCATAGGCTCGTCATGTTAGGGCACTGAACCGCAATATGCCCTATCTCCCGCAGGCATAACACCTATAACCTGGGCGGACAGCCCCTTTCTTTTGGGCTGTTGGGTCTTGATCCCTGGCCCTCTCCTGTCCAGACCCCAAGGTCTTTTGCCCGTCCCGGTCGCTTCTTCCGCCTCCTTTCTTCCTGTCTGGACTCGGTCAGAAACTTCAGGGGCACGGGTCCTTGGGGTGAAGGCGGACCTTCTGCTCTGCTGCGCCGACTCTGGGGCTGCGGGAAAGTCCCTTAGCTGTCAATCGCCTCTCAACGAGCCACAAGCTCATCAAACGTCGTGGGGTCATTCTGGCCCACCCATTCCCGAAGGTCTGGGGTAAACCTCATGTACCGGCCAAGAACGATCACCTCGATAATCTTTTCGGGCTGTGGATGTCGGGCCGCAGCCACTTCCGGGCCAGATGGACCAGATCAAACAACTGAGTTCTGGGGCCCTGGTCATCTCGATATCGCCAGTCGTGAAATCTCTGGGCTCTCACTGTGACCGTGACCCCAGCCCGTGCCAGGATCTCAGCTTTCAGCTGGGGTAGTCGGATGCAGCTTCCTCTGCCATGTCAAGGTATGCCTTCTGGGCTTCCCGCCAGAAAAGGGGCCAAAATGCTGGCTCCACTGAGCTTGAGGCCAGGCCTCCCGCAGCTGTCCTTTCAAGGCCAAGAGATAGGCCTCAACCTCATCGTCTTTGTCATTTTCTGTAAGTAGAAATTGGCCCGTATGGTCGGGCCGCATCTTGATCACGCTGGACTGTCAGGGCTTTCAGCTGGTTCACCACCTCCTGCAGGGTGGCCCTGTCCTGGGCTACCTGGCTCATCAACAACTGGTTGGTTTCTTGTTGATCCGCGACCGACTCCGCTGGGCAGCTGCTTGCACCCGAGTAGCCTCTTGTTGGGCAGCCGTGGCCTGCACCAGTGCTTTTACCAGGTCCTCCATGGGTACTTTTGCTGCGAGGGGTCAACTTGGCTAGATTTGGGTTGCTGTGAGGCCTCACAGCCACGATCCCACTCCTGACACCACGTGTGGCAAGGGCCCTCTTCCCCAAGCCACTACTGGGGAGGCCTCCTCCTTAGCCCCCAGTTAGGGGTTTTGCAGCGGGTCTCAATGGTAGGGAGCCCGGCCACGTGCCCACAGGCTCCTCCTTAGCTGCCTTTACCTAATGCTGGTCAAAATTGTTCTCTCTGGTTTCTTCCTCTCTGCCTCTCCACCACCTTCCTTTGTCCTCTCCCTCCTGTCCAGCCTCCAACTGCTGAGGCTTTTAAAGGCCCTCAGACAGACAGCAGAGAAGTCAGCTGGCCCCAATTAGCCTGAGCCAGCTCCTCCCAGCTGCATCTAATTGGGCTGCAGTTCTCTGCTTCTCTCACAGGGGTTTTTCCCTTTTGGGCTGCCTTTTCCCCTCTCTGCAGCCGCTCCCTGGCCTGAGCCTGTCACACCCTTAAGGAACCTTCTCGTAGTTGGATGTGAGAACACCGAGGTACCATCCACAGAGTGACAAAAAGCGCTAATTGCAGCAAGATGAACTTTGAGGAATGGAATGGAAAGACCCCAATGACTGAGGGATAAAATATAGTTAAGTATGTGTTGAATAGATGCAGTCTCTGGGGTTAGTCCAGTAGAACACCATGATGTGAACCTCCGCCACTTAAACTGTTAGGTCGTGCAGGAGGACGTTCTTCACTTGGTCTGAACAAGCCTGTTCGGATGTATTGAACCAGTTATGAGCCAAGCAGTCAGATGCAGGGTGTGTGGCTGTGGGTAGATGAGGCGCCCTTGGTCCAGAGTCAATAGGTTTGGCAGATTTGGTAAGGTATACAGGCTCCGGAGAGACATTCTATGCAGGAACGGGAACCACGACTTCCTCACTGTGGCTTCGTCCATCCTGATTTTTGTCAATACCCTTGGTATAAGGATGGTGGGAGGAAAAGCGTAAAGAAGGGAGCCTCCCCAATGCTGAAGGAAGGCATCCCCCAGGGATCTCCAACCTATACCCACTCTGGAGCAAAAGTGGACGCATTTCGCATTCTCGCTCGTGGAGAATAGAGCTATGCTCGGGAATCCCCAACGGCAGAATATACAGTGCAATACATCTGTACGAATCTCCCACTCATTGTTGGGTGCAAAATGTCTGCTGAGGGAATCTGCTGTGAGGTTGTTCGTGCCAGGTAAGTATGATGCTATTAAGGTTATGTCTTTTCGAGTGCACCAATTCCAGAGATGGACAGCTTCTGTGCAGAGAGAGAGAGAGAGAGCGTGCTCTGCCTTGGCGATTGACATAGTACAAGGTGGCAATGTTGTCAGTAAGTATGCTCACAATCTTGCCACGGATATGCTGGTGGAAATGCTTGCAGGCGTTGAAAACTGCTCTGAGCTCCAGCAAGTTGATGTGGAGGGATGCTTCTGCTCGCGTCCACTTGCCCTGCACACGCATGTCAAAGATGCGTCTGTAGTGATGTGGATGGAAGGGGGGTGGGGAGGGTTGGTGGAAGGGAACTCAGGCCAAAAGGTTGTGCGGATTTGTCCACCAGCGGAGGGAAGCTCACATCCTGGGAGTAGGAAAAACCAAGCTGGTGATCTGATGTTTTGTGGGGATGTATACTGATGGCAGCCAATGTTGAAGGCAACGGCGATGCAACCTGGCATGACGTACCACGTAGGTCGTGGACGCCATGTGTCCCATTAACTGAAGACAGATAAGTACCGCAATGGTAGGGCTGGTGTCGAATATGGTTATGAGATCCTGAATCGCCTGGAACCTTTGCATTGGTAAATACGAGCGTGCTGATACCGAGTCGATGTGTGCACCTATGAAATCCAGAGTTTGCGAAGGGGTAGTTGTGGACTTCTGCTCATTTATCATTAGGCCTAGTGCGTGGAAGGCTTGTCTTGCCTCCTCTGTCATGTGTTGAGCTTCTACAAAGGAACGCCCTTTTATTAGGCAGTCATCTAAGTAAGGAAAAATTACGACTCCCTGCCGTTGCAAGTGTGCTGCTACTACTGCCAAAATCTTTGAAAACACTCTGGGTGCTGCCGACAGATCGAAGGGTAGCACCCGATACTGGAAATGCTCCTCCCCTACTATAAATCTGAGAAAACGCCTGCAAGCCAGGTGGATTGTAATATGAAAATAGGTGTCTTGGAGGTCGAGGGCTGTGAACCAATCTCCACTGTCCAATGACGGAATTATAGAAGCAAGGGTACCATCCTGAAACGTTCTTCCTTAAGTATCAATTTAACTTCCGAAGGTCGAGTATGGGTCTCCATCCTCCTGTCTTTTTCTGGATGAGGAAGTAACGCGAATAAAACCCTCTTCCTCGAAATTCGCTTGGTACTCTCTCTACTGCTCCAATAGAGAGAAGCCGACTGAGCTCTTGCTGGAGGAGAGCCTTGTGAGAGGGGTCCCTGAAGAGGGACGGGGTAGGTGGAGTTGTGGGAGGTATGAGCATGAAGGGGATGGCGAGTCCGGAAGAGACGATCTCTAATACCCAACGGTCGGAAGTAATCACGGCCTACTGATGATAGAATGGCCTGGGACGATAATGGAAGAGTAGTCGACCGTGACGTTGCTCAGTGACTGTGGAGAGCGGTTCGGAGCCCTAGACAATGAAGTCAAACTTGCTGCTTGTTTGTAGACGCAGCAGGCGCTCGATTGGTTTGGGTTCTCCTTCTCTGAGGGCGCTGTCTGGCCTGGGATTGGTCAAGCCCCCGCCGTTGCTGCTGCCTATAATGGTAGGTGTCATACCATCTTTAGAACGGTTGATACTGCCTTGTGCGGTATGGAGGGGTGTACATACCCAAGGTTCTGAGGGTAGTAAGTGTGTCTTTCCCGGAGTGGAGAACGTCATCCGTTTTTTCCGCAAAGAGCTTGAGTTTGTCAAATGGGAGTTCCTCCAGTTTGGTGTGTAATTCCTTGGGGACTCCCATGGAATACAACCATGAGGATCTCCTCATAGCTATGGCAGTGGCCACCGCTCGGGCAGATGTGTCTGCCATCTCTGGAGTGATCTGCAGCCCCGTTCTAGCCGACGCTTAGCCCTCTTGGACTATTGCCTTCAGTATTGGTTCTTTGCATCTAGAAAGTGATCCATCAGTGAGGTTAACTTGGCATAGTTGTTGAAATCATGGTTTGACAACGACTCAATTTGCAATTCTCAATAAGAGAGCTGCTGAAGAATAGACCTTCCTTCCAAAGAGGTCAAGCCACCTATTGTCCTTGTCTGAAGCAGTTGCTCTATACTGGGGAGTCTTTGCTCTATGATGTATCGATCTACCACCAGTGAGTTTGGCTGAGGATGATTAAAGAGAAAATCCAAGCCCTTTGATGGAACAAAATACTTTTTCTCCGCCCTTTTGTTCGTTGGGGTTATAGATGTAGGTGTTTGCCAGATCTCTTCCGCTGCTTTCATGATAGCCTCATCAATTGGAAGAGCCACTCTGGCTTTCTGTGTGGGCTGCAGATTTTTCAGGAGATGGTGCCTCTTTTCCTGAACCTTTACCAACTGGACCTCCTGTGTCAAAGCCACCGTCTTGAAGAGGTCCTGAAACTGTTTGATGTCATCCGGTGGAGAAATATCCCCTGGTACGACAGCTTCGATGGGTAAGGAAGATGATCTGTCCTCTGGTGATCGATCTGGGTGTTGCTTCTCCACCTCTGACAATTGACCTTCTTCAGGCTCTAATTGTTGTTGTGGCTGAAGAGGAGAATTTGACGGCAGTGGGGTGGGTATCTGTTCATCTCTGTCGGATTGTGGGAGTGAAGCTTGACTGGATGCTCTGCAATAACTGGGAGAAGCTCTCCTAGAATGGCGATAGTGAGCCATATGGTCCCTGTGATAGTAATAATATCGGTGCGGTGGAGAGTGCCCGTAGGAGTAACTATAATGCCTGTCATATTCCAATGATCGAGAATAGTACCGTGAACTCCTCGAAGAACGGGATGGCAACATCGATATTTGCCTAGAGTGAGGCCGGTACTCCATGTACGGTGTTGATCTATATGGGGACCTGCCTTGCTCACTCTGTCTATAGCACTCGCAGTTCATATAGTAGCGCTGCGTCTCTGGCGATCTCCGTGACGGAGGGGAAGGCGACGGTGCCGGGGAGAATGTCAGAGAAGGTGACATTGAGGAATAGCTTCTGGGTCTGTTCGATTTGGCCGAAGCCTTCCTATGCACACTTGCTGTAGGTGCCGGGTTGAGTTGTGGCACCGAATGATCAGGCTCCGGTACCAGTGTTTGCGGCGCCGACGGCTTTGGTGCCGGGGGTGTCAGCGTGGATGGCTTTGGTGCCGGGGCTGCCAGGTCGGAAAGCTTCGGCATTGTGTGTGGCTTTGGCGCCGAGGTTGCCGATGCGGACGGTCTCGGTGCTGGCGACTCGTGCAGAGATACTGCGGTCTCCGGTGCTGTCATGCTCAGCGCCGACGCAGTGGTCGGTGCCAGCGGTTCCATGTCCACCATCTTTTTCTGTTTAGAAGAAGCTCCTGAACGTGAGCTGGATGTTCCAGGTTTGGCCCCTGAGCCTATCCCGCTACTCGGGGCCATCAGCAGTGAACATGCCGGAGACACTATTTTCTTCCTCGTGGGGGCTGCCCCAGTGGAGGACACCCTCCACTTCTGAGGAGGTGGCAAGGGAGACCCCGTCCCTGCCGGTTGAAGTGCCTTGTCAAACAGAAGCATGCGCAGGCGCATCTCCCTATCGTGCCGCGCTCTGGCTGTAAGTGTAGTGCAATGAATGCACTTTTGAGGGACATGGCCCTCACCCAGGCACCTGACACAAGATGAATGCCCGTCCGAGGCTGGCATTGCGTCTCGACAGAGATTGCATTTCTTGAATCCGGGTGAACCTGGCATTCTTTCTCTTATCGTCTCTCTAGTTTTCTTTTTTTTAAAACTGTTTAATGATACCTAAGAACAACAATATATATAATGAGTAACAATTTTTTTTTTTTTGGTAAAACTAAATTAGACTATGACTATCTCTACTAACTTAACAGAACAACAATCCTAACATGAACTAACAACTATTTTAGGTCTCTGAGGAAGCAAGAAGCGGAGATGAGGGAAGCTCCATCTGCGACCCAAGGCGGTTGAAGAGGAACTGGCGGGAGCCGGATCATGCATGAGATGAAAGGTGCGAACGCCGCAAGATTGCAACGCGCATGTGCGATCCGGCTGACTACGGCTGTTCAAAATCTCCGGACTGTGGTGGCGGGACGGGGCCCAACACCTACAGTGGAGCACCCACGGGGACCACTTGAAGAAGAACCAAGGAGCAAAGCCCAAATCGGAGGTGAGTTCCATACTTAAATTTCACCAACCAATTATTTCTATATTGTGTCTACATTGGCACCTTTCCGGAAAAGGGATGCTAATGAGACACTTGAATTGCAAATCGCAGGGGATTTAAATATCTCGCGCATTTGCATTATAACTGCCGCTTTTTCGGCTCGGGGTTTTTGCGGAGAAAAGCGCCAGCCTAGACGCGATTTTCCGGAAAATAAGCCCTTTTCCGGAAGATCCCTTATTCCTACTTTCAAGTAGGGCTTATTTTCCGGAAAATTGCGTCTAGGCTGGCGCTTTTCTCCGGCCAAAACCCCGAGCCGGAAAAAAGCGGCAGCCATGTAAATGCAAATGCCGTGGGGGATATTTAAATCCCCCGTGGATTTGCAATTCCGAAGTGTCTCATTAGCATCCCTTTTCCAGAAAGGGGTGCCAATGTAGACACAGCCTTCATGTATTAGAATAGAGTTAACATGGAGCCATACACAGTACCCTTGGGTACTCTGATCTGCCTTGCCACGCAGGTAAGCTTACCTTTGTGACAGATGGTCCCTTCCACAGTAATATTCAGGTTACTCCCAGTCCCAAAAAACCTGTCACTTACCCCTTTAGATATCACACTAAAGACAATGCTTGCAGCCAATCCTCTAATAAACTACATAAAGATATATTGTATAGGAAAAGGAAACAGTTATTTACAAGATGAAAACAGGTAAACACATACATAAATAAGTTACAGTCTTAAGTTTCCAAAGTAATAGAAGCGTCTATAATATGCAAGCCCTACATGTCTTTTAGGGCAAACCTAGATTAAACACTGGGGATATTTTGCTTATGCCCAGTAATACTTGTCCTCCAGAGTCTGAGCAGCAAAAAGATACAATTCCTCCTTGTTAGGGGATTTTATTCCCTTCCTCGCTTCTACTTTGAGCTGCAAACTCAGCTGATGAGAGGAATTCACTTGCAAGATATATCTTCATTGTGTGGGAGGAATGTAAATAACAAAATCTTTTGTCCTCTTTAATATTTTATTATAGTTCACCTAGCGGGGTAAATGGACCTTTCTTCTTGGACAAGACAGAAAACATTCTGTAGCAGATCAGCAGTTTAAAGGAGCTAATGTCTCTCTGCTCTCTGGTGATTTACAGAGGCTTACAAGACAATTATTCAAATATCTTATAATATGGGATACAGATGTTATAAGAGAAATTAATGCATGCAAAAATTTACAAGCATTCCATAAAGTCTAAAATACTAAACATCTTTGTATAGTTCTAATACTTATTTCAACAATACTAACAAGCCAGACTTACTTTAGCTATATATTTGTCAGTATTCAACTGAGACTTAGGGATGCTAGCAAGATACCTGGTAATGCAGGTGCTAGACCTGAAGAAAGTCCTGTAATATCATGGTACGGTACTCAGCATGATTTAGTACCGTGTGATGTGACTGTGATTAATTTGAAAATTGTGTTGGAATTGTAGGCTGCAGATTTGGTTTGTAAGTAGTTTCCTGATCCTGCTTGTGATCAGTCAGTCAGGGCATAGCCAGTCTAGAGCTGGGCAAGCTGAGTTGTGCCTTTCTGTTTTAGAGAGCAGCCTTCTTGTATGTCTCCTGGGCTTGTGTGTTATCATTTTGGATTCTAAGAGATAAAGTGATATTACATTGCAACTTTCCAGCAAGAGTTTTTTTTATCTAATTTCTCTGTGTGTATGCCATGAAAATAACAATGGTGGAACAAACAGCAGAGCTGGGACAAAAAGAGAGTTTGCAGTACTTACATAGTATCAGAGGGGTAGCCGTGTTAGTCTGAATCTGCAAAAGCGGCGAGGAGTCCTGTGGCACCTTATAGACTAACCGAAGTGTTGGAGCATAAGCTTTTGTGGGCAAAGACCCACTTCGTCAGATGTACTTACATAGTCGATGCCAACATAACCAGTACTGGAGCAACAGTCAGAGTTGGTACTGAAAGAGACGTACTGCACTTTGATAGTATCAAGAGTGAAGCTGAAGAGGCAGCATGATCTTTGCATGCCAGTTCAGTGCCCAAGCTTCAGTACCAAGACATCATCAAGTTTCCATAGTAGCTATTTTGAGATGCAAAATCTCTGCCTCTCTAGGGGTACACGTCTAGACTGCGGTGCTATTTTGGGATACCAAAGGTATCCCGAAATAGCTATTCCATGTCTTTTGAACCACCCCATTTTCAAAATAGATTTTGAAATAACAGGCTTGCTATTCCAATGTCCCTGTAACCCTCGTTCCATGAAGATTAAGGGACATTTCAGAATAGCAGTTTACTTTGAAATTAGATCAAAAGAAGATACACAATTTGCATAGCTCAAATTGCATATCTTATTTTGACCTATGGATGCAGTGCAGATGCACCCTAATCATTCAGGGAAGCCACTCTCTTTGTTGAGGAAATCTTAGTGATATGCCTTCCTCATACAAGCTCTGAATTTTCTTGCTGATGAGCATTTCTGGAGCTAGGTATGTTATGTAAAGGGGGAATCAGACACCCTAGAGTCTGAAGACAATCTGATAGGTTTGTCCATTTAAAACATTTGGTGATGAACCTCCCTCAATTTTAATATCTTCTTTGAAAAGGACTCACAAACATAAAGCTCTGCGCAGATCCAAAATTTCTATCCACTTCTGTATCCACAAAAATGAACCACAGACATCCACACTGACATCCACAGATGTGGATGCCTGCAGATATAAAGTGGAAATACACAAATTTTCAGGGTTTTAGATACAAAATTTGTATCTGCATCCATATCTGAAAAATGAGCCGCAGATATATGCATTGATACCTGCAGATATAAAGCAAATATCCATGGATTTTCAGGGCTCTAAACATACAGCACATTTCCCAGAGATATCTGTTTTCCCCAAATGTTATAGATGTCTTATGTTGCCATCATTATACAGATAGCACCCTCATGTGAGGGGCTGCTCTTAAAACCAGGGAATTCAGAATTAGGCATTTCTAAACCCTAGTACTAGGAAAGAAAAAAATGTAAAGATTCCTAGTAGAAGGAAACCTAAGAAATATTATTGTCAATTGGCAAAAAACTAATCTATTATACCAGCAAATAATTGGGGTATATCTATAAACAGAAAAATAGACCCAGCATGAATGAAAAAAATTGATAGTGAGCGTCTTTATCTCAGAGCCGGCAGCGGTGAGAAGGAACTGAGGTGTAATTAACCAGCTCCATCCTTTCTGCTCTTGGCCTCTGGCACAAGGACACTGAGTGTGCATGCACACACACAACTGACATTGTAGGCCAAAAGACTCTCCTCTTGGGCATATGGACACATACATACTGTAAGTGGAATATGTATAGGGATAATCACTCGAAAGACAAGCTTTAAAAGCCATGCTAAGGGATGTTTTCCTGTCTGGGTGTCCTATTCATTGTCAATCTGTTCTCTGACACAGGGTTGACAGACAACTCCTATTGCACCCTAAAAGAGTCAAGAGTCTTACATTTTAAGGTCTGATGAGACCACCAGATCATCCAGTCTGGTCTCCTAAATAGCACAGACCACCAACATTACCCAACACCCACACACTAACCCCAACAACCAAAATCAAATGAAAGCAGTACAGCCCACAGGAGACTAGACTATTATATGCCACAGGTAGAGAATAGGAAAAACTGAGGTGCACCAATTCTAAAGGGCCCATTTAATATAGAGAAAAGACTAAGTGAGCTATACCCAGGTAACCCTGGGAGTGACTTGCATTAACATGTTGCAGAAGAAGGGAAAAATAAGAAAACAAACCAAAAAAAATACAAGGTCAGTTACTAGTTACAAAATTCCTTCCTGAACCGACATTTGGCTCACTTACCCAGAGCATGTGAGCAAGAGCCAGGTAGCCAAGCAGGGCTATTTCAGAGCACTGGCCCAATACATCCAGTGTCCACTCTCCAGCCATGACCATCCCTGATACTTCAGAGGAAAGAGACCAAAAACAAACACCCCAGAATACATTGCAGGTAGAAGCAAGGGAAGAATCTCTTCCTAACCTTTGCAGGTGGCTGAGTGAAGGCTGAAGCAAGAGTATTTAGGAACTCAGTATATAAACCAGGAAGTGAGCCCTGGGGCTGCTAAGCCTACTCCAACCATCACAAACAACCCTATCACATAATCACACTCATAAATTTGTCCAACTCTCTCAAAATTAATTAAGTTATTTGCCACCAGGACGCCTACTGAGAGGCTATTCCAGAATTTGATTCCTCTGGTAATTAGCAGGGCTGGTGACAGACTTTGCTGAGCCCTGGACCATACGGGAGTAGGGGGCCTCGGCTCTGCCTCCAGAACGGCCGGGGCATCAGGTGGAAGAGGTGGGGCTAGGGGTAGCCCACCCTCAGTGCCACCCAGACAGTACCATGCAGGGCTCCGGTGGCAATTTTTAAAGGGCCCGGGGCTCCGGGTGCTACTGCTGCGATGGTAGCGGTGATGGCAGCCCAGAGCACTGGGCCCTTTTAAATCACCAGGCCCTGGGACAACAAGGAGCGGCCCGAGGCAGGCTGCAGCAGCTGGCGCCCTAGGCGGGGCGGCGCAATCGGCGCCCCTGCCTGCACGGCCGTCAATGGCCGTGACGTCATCACGGGGCTCCCCAGCGCCCCGTGACATCATCATCGGGCGCCTGGGCCAGCGGCGCCCTAGGCACCTGCCTAGCTCGCCTAGGCTCACAGGCCACCCCTGGGGACAAATGCCCTCATTTGTGCTTCCTCTCTCCCATTTCTCCTCCTCGTCTCCCCTTCCCCATTAGCAGGCCTGATGGTTAGAAGCCTTCCTCCAAATTTCAGCCTGAATTTGCTCATGGCCAGTTTATACCCATGTGTTCTTGTACCAATATTCTCCTTTGGTTTAATCCTCCTGATGCATTTATAGAGAGCACCCTTCTTTTTGCTCGCTAACCAAGCTACCTTCTAACAATTTGTTCCATAAAATGGGCCATTCATTCCCCAGTCATCCTATTAGCTCTTCTCTATACCTGTTGGAGTTTGAATTAATCTTTCTTGAAAATGAATGACCAGAATTGTACATAGTATTCCAGATGAGGTTGTATCAGTTTACTTGTACAGTAGCATTAATACATGTCTTTCTCTACTGGAAATGCCTCACTTGATATATGACATAACTGAAATATCCTTTTTCGCAGCCACATCACATTGGTGGCTCAAAGTCATCCTATGATCAATCTATACACCCGGGTCTCCCTCCTCTTACGTTACTTCCAACTGATGAGCCCCCAGCTTGTAATAGAATTTCCTATTATTAGATCTTAAGTGCACAACTTTGAACTTTGTACTACTGAATTTCATCCCTTTTCTGTTATCCCTTCAAGGTGATACAGTTCTTCCTGTATAATATTCTGATTATCCTCTGTATTGATGATTACTCCCAACTTTCTATCACTTGTAAGTTTCATTAGCACATTCCTACTTCTTGTGCCAAACTCATTAATAAAAATATTTAATAAGATTGATCCCAACTGACCCTTGACCAACTCCACTAGCCACCTTCCTCCAGTCTGATAGTTCACTTTTCAGCATAAACTGTTCTCTCTCTCTGTTTTAGCCAGTTCTTCATTTATTTTACAGTACTTGTATTCGTCCCCATCCTCCCGAATAGCCTAATAATTTCCCATGTGATACTGTATCAAATACTTTACTGAAGTCCAAGTATATTAGATTTACTTCTTTTCCCTTATCCAAAACATCAGTTATTTTCTCAAAGAAGAAATCAGATTAGTTTGGCATGATCTACTTTTGCATTATATCAACTTGACTATTTCAAGGTCAGAAGAGCAGGTTCAGGAAAGATTATTATTATTACAACAATTTTGCTGATTCCCCCTTCTGGCCTTCAAACAATCCCCAGCCTTTCTAAGCTCAATATCAGAAGCTAACCTCCCATAGGCCAAGACAGAAACACCAACTCAAAGCAGCACAAGATCCTGTTGGAACAACAGATGCAAAACATGCAGACATATCTATACTCAGGGCTCGTCGAGCGGTGGCGAGCCCCGCTCGTCAGCCGCGCGATTCTGCGCTCTGCGCATGCGCAGATCGTTCTGCGCATGCGCAGATCGCTCCATGCCGGCTCTTCCGGGGTGTAATCTACTCGCCACGGGCAAGTAGATTATACTATTTGTCGAGCCATGTCTATACTGATACAATGATCAATACCCCCCACCACACTTTCCAAGAACTATGAGTCCTACGCATGTTGTGACAGGGTCAGACCAGAGGGGTACAGGAGAATGACAGAAGGGAAATACATAAGGCCTAGATCAGTGGTTTCCAACCTTTTAAAGCACAAGATCACTTTTTGAATTTAAGTCAGTCCAGGATCTACCTCATACCCAAATACCACTTCCCTGCCCCTTTGCTGAGGCCCAACCCTCCTCACTCTGTGAAGATTGGGTACAGGGGAAGGGGACAAGTGATATGAACGCCCCCTGCCTCTGTCTCCCCCACTCTGCACAACAAGCAGGAGGCTCCCAGGTGCAGCTCTGAGGCTCTGGGCAGGAGCAGCTGGGCAGTGGGAAGGCAGCTAAAGTGCCAGCACTTGAAGCCTCCCAGCCAAACCAGTCAAGATCACCTGTCAGAGGCTCCAAGATCTATTGGTAGATCCCATTCTACTGGTTGGGGACCACTACCCTAGATTATATAGGTCTCTGTTCCCAGGGTAAACTAGCAAGGGCTAATCCCAAAACAGCAGGAACCTGCTAGAATCAATCAGGGCAATCAGGCCAATTGAACCACCTGGAGCCAATTAGGTGGTTTCTGGAGTCAAGTGAATCAAATTAATCAGAACACCTGGGGCCAATCAAGAACTAGTTGAGACAGGTTAAAAAAAGCTCCTCAACAGCTCACTGTGTGAGGAAGGAGCTGATGAGAGAAAGTGTGGTAGAAAGTCTGGAAAAAGAAAGTGCAAGCAGATACCAGGAGGAAGAACTTCCAGTAAAAAAGGAAGGCTGTGGGGAAATGGTCCACAGATTTGTAGATGTCATGCAGCTGTTACCAAAAACATTAAAGGCAGCTGCTATTACAGAGTCTCTGGAATGGAAGCCAGAATAGAGGGAGGGCCCAGGTTTCTCCCCCTACCACAGCTCATTGCAGTACTAGAAAGAGACTGGTTTTGGCACAAGAGTTTGTCCTGCCCTAGGCCACTGGGAAGGGCCACAAGGACTATGAAATCTGGTTTCCCTTCCTTTCCCCATGCTAGCTAATGATGAGAGTAGCTCAACAAACAGCAAGCTGGTGTCTAAACTGAGGGCTGCTATAAGCCTCTGAGGCAAGTAATCGGCATGAAAGCACAGGACCCATAAGGTTAAGCTTTGTCACAAAGGACAGATCCTCAACCCCCTCTTCAGGATGTTTTTTCGATGCTTAGGTCGGTCCCAAGATCAGTGGAGCAGAAAGGTAATTAAGAGCCACTCTTCTGCCCCCACTCTTGTTTCCTACAGGAGGAATCTCCTGTTCTTGAAGAATCGGTATATATGTAACTTTACACTTCCTGCTCCTCACTCCCCATACACAGAATGTCTGAGCGGGTTTGGCCTGATTATCTTGTGCTCTAGGATGACAAGGCAATGGAATGTTTCATTGGTGGCCACTTCCACTACCAACAGCCTTGGGGCTATTGTAAATTGCATCACGAACCATAAAAAAGCCCTCTCATCTCTGTTCCCCAGCCATAATTTTAATGAAATATTTAAATATGACCATCAGACTATAACCAGAACAGTTTAAAAAAAGGAATGGGAAGGGGAAACACTTTTCATAACACAAAGAAATTACCTATGACATACAAGTTGGAAGTAATTCACCCTATATTTATTCATTCTACAGATATAAATTAGTGTAAATCACTGTCTCTCATCATTTATTTATCCCAATGAGCATGAAATTTTGGAGCAATTCACTATTCTCTCCAGAGATTACTTACTCTAAAAAGCTGGTAATGTAGTCCCGGCTACAGGCTGACCAGGAGAAGGGGTTGGTGTTTGCTGTAATATGAGCTGCCATAAGTTTTGCTGCTTCATGACCTTTGGTCCCACAAGAATTTCCAATTCCATCATGGTTCATACCAAAACTGTCCAAAACAGAAGAAAACAAGTGTTCCATTACTTTCCTAAGGTACCAGACAACTGTCATAGCACTTTTTGACTTCCACAAAAATAGTTTGGAACTGGAAGGCCACATTCCGTTCGTGTAGGAGGACTGAAACAAGATATGCATGATTAAATAACACTAAACTCTGTAAACTCAGACTACTATGCAATTTTGTTGTTTTACACAAAGATATCATATCATTGTACTATATTATGTTAAGTCTCAAAATAGGCCTGTGAGATTAAACAAAAGGGACTCCTACAGTTCAATCCTTATTTGGGAGTTTAGTCCAAGAAAGAACTGCAGGTCAGTACCTGGTCTTGCACTCTGATCAGTAAACAGAGATATAGAGAGAGGCTGGTTAATATTGTCAAGAACACACAGTGAGTCAATGACAACCCAGAATAGAACTTAGGCAGCCTAACTACTACTACTGTGCTCCCTGTGTGCATCCATTTATACAGTGGCCTTGATCCTCTGTTCTAAGTCTGCTTTGAGGTGGGCCCTACCATCCTTGGATGCTGAAATAGACTGTTGGTGCTGTAGGTAGCCAGCATGATGCAGATCAGCCAAATCATCACCAAATTAAAAGATTTTACAAACTAAATCTATAAGAACTCTGCTTTAACAGACTACTTAAGAACAAATGTTTAACTGAATACATAATTAACCTTTAAAATGAAATAAATACGGCATTTAATACATAACGTTAGTGAAATATTCAGTTATGACAAATTAATCATAATAATAAAATAAAACATACGCAATGACACTTTTTAAATTAACTATATAATTTTTGAAAAAGCATCCCCCCCCATCTGTCTTTGTGGAAACTGGAGTCAGTTTGGAGTACGCCAAATTTTCTTAAATATTCATGTCACAAAGGAATTTCTTCTATGCAAATGTCTTTCAAGATCATTGGTTTGTTATATTCAGTTCTGGATCAAGCGACAAAAGATCCTGATATCTCATGAATCACTAGAAATAGCAGATTTCATGACTCATAGAAAGAGACAGAAAGATGACTAGCAAAAATGAAATATTCATAACTCTGAAATATAACTTTCTTACCCCAACTGTTAGAAAAAAATCAAAGCAAAATCAAAACATGTTAAACAAGTTATCCTTCAGGCATGGTGCATTTATTCTTGCTTAGTTCTTAGTGGTAGCACTTTTTTTCAATTTTTAAGAAAAAAAAATATGAAAGAGGAAAATACACTTATTTTCACTTTGTTTTATTGTAATGCTAATCCTAATCACTTCTCTCTTCTCTGCTCCTGAGTTATACAATAATTTAAATATTGTAAAAACGCTGTAAATTAATTCATCATAGTAAATAATTTGTGCATGCAGTCTGAAGCTTTTTGTAATACCTGTAAATTAAGGTTACTCACCCATAATTGGAGTTCTTTGAGATGTACTCTATATAGTCACACCCATGGGATACACCAACTGGGCAGCTCTGATGGTAGGAACTTTTGATAATATTGCCTGTTGGCGCACTCTTGCACGCCCTCTTGCTTCTTCCCTTAAGTGTTCCTGCACGTTCTGAGGATAAGGCTACAAAAGGGGTATAGCACTCTGACCACCTTAGTTTCTTCTACTGCTTCCCAAAAGTCTGATACTGTAATTAGGACTTAGAAAAAGGTCAAGATACATGGGGAGCATGAATATGCACCACATTGCATATCTACACAGTTCTGTTAGTGGAATGCATCTGAGCTATACCATGGATGTAGCCTTGGCCTTCATGGAATAGGACCTAATTGCATCAGGAATAGGAACAGTCTAGATGCCAATAAGGAACCATCCTCAATGCACAGTCTAATGTTTTAGAAGCAATTGCCTGGCCTCTTTGGTTTTTACTAAAAGATATGAGTAAATCTGAAGATTCTTCTGAATTGTTTAGCCCAGGGGTGGGTAATAACTTTTGGTGGGGGGCCATGCCAAGATTTTGAAAGTGGTCAAGGGCTGCACTTTTCTGTGGAGGAAGTGTGGGGTCTAGGATGGTGGTTGGGTGCAGAAGGGCGTAAGGGTAAGGGACGGTGTGAAGTCTGAGAGGGAGTTTGGGTGAAGGAGGGGGTTGTGACGTGGGTCAGATGATTGGGGTGTAGAGTCAGGGAGGGAGTATGGGTGCAGGAGAGGATTCTGTCCTGGGGGAGGGACTCTTGGAGGGGGTACAAAGTCTGGGAGGGAATTGTGACCTGGGAGAAGGGGATGCAGAGGGCTTGGGTGGTGACCTGGGTCAGGGGATTGGAGTGCAAGGTCAGGGAGAGAATATGAGTGCAGGAGAGTATTCTGGCCTGGAGGAGGGGTGTAGGAGGGAGTACAGGGTCTGGAAGGGAGTTGTGACCTGGAGGAGGGACAAAGGGTTTGGATGGTGACCGAGGGGAGGGAATTGGGGTGTGGGAGAGGCAGGGGTGTCAGAGGCAGGCTGTGGCTGGGAGGTGCTTACCTAAGCATCTTCCAGCCAGCAGGCCTGCAGCACCCCAAAGGCAGACTGGGCTCCCCTGCCTGCCGCAGCACCAGACTGCTTGAAAATGCAGGCTGCTCATTCCCCGTGGCTTTCAGCTCTGGGAGCAGGGAGAGGCTTGCGCTGCTCCCTTCCCCCAGGCCAATCTCTCAGCTCCTATTGGCTGGTTGTTTCCAGCCAACAGAAACTGAGAGATTGGTTGGTGTCAGTTTCTGTTGGCTGGTTGTTTCCAGACAATAGAACTGAGGATTGGCCTGGGGGTGGGGAGATCACACAAAGCCTCCCCCTTCCCTCTAGAGCAGAGAGTGGCAGCCCATGCTTAAAACAGCAGCTGTTGTGTGCCTGAGGGTCCTGGCAGGGTGGTCCGTGAGCCAGATCCAATGTCTTGGAGGGCTGGATCTGGCCCATGAGAGGCATCTTGTCCATCCCTGGTTTAGCCCTATCTAGAGCTAAAGCAGGGGTGGCCAACCTGTGGCTCCAGAGCCAGATGTGGATCTTCAGAAGTTAATATGCGACTCCTTGCATAGGTACTAAATCCAGGGCTGGAGTTACAGGTGCCAACTTTCCACTGAGCTGGAGGGTGCTCACTGTTCAACCGCCAGCTCTGTCCTAGGCCCTTCCCCCTAGGATCCTGCCACTTCCGACCGTCTCCACTGAGCCTGTCACACCCATGCTTCTCCCCTCCAGTGTCTCCCACAGAGAGAGCTGATCACAGTGGGGAGGAGGAAAAGGAGAAGGAGGCACCGACTGATGGGGCTGCCAGTGGGCAGGATGTGCTGAGAATGGTGGTGGGAGATGAGCAGGGCTGGTGACATATAACTGTTGCTCTTTGGCAATGTGCATTGGTAAACTCTGGCTCCTTCTCAGGTTTAGGTTGGCGACCCCTGAGCTAAAGCATCTAAACTTTGCAACCTATTTTCATCTGCATGCACATGGGATCTTACAAACTCTGGCAGGTTAACTGACTGATTAGAGTGAAATTCAGTCACTACTTTAGATAGGAACTCAGGATAGTGATATAGCACAACTTTCATCTTTACGGAATATAGTATATGGCAGGTCAGTCACAATGGCCCATAGAGCACTGACTCTCTTGCTGATGTTGTGGCTATGATGCAAGCTTATTCTGCCCAGATAGAAATTCCTGCAGATACTTCAGCCTTGAAAAGGCCAATGATTATGCTCTGCAAGTCATCAGGCCATAAAAGGACATACTTGCACAGGATGGAGTCCACAGTCACATAAGCGTATCATAATTTTCCACAAACTGGACTCTGAGTTTTGTTTGAAACAGAAAATTTACCAGCCAATGGCTCAGGTTATAAAATACCCATGGGACAACTCCATTTTGCATTTTCACAGTCCATAGAATCAGAGCAGTAGATGTACAACTAAATGGAACATACTAAACTCTGGAATAATGATCTTCCAATCTTTTAGAAGTTGCCAGAGAAGTCTTACAATACAGCAGTCTATAACATCACTGCTATCAAACCGGATATACGAACATTGCTGCTATTATACATTGCTGCTATTATAAGTATAATCTATTAGCCATTTTAATACTCTTCTTTTATTAATCTTAAATTTTTAGTTACTAAAGGATTGGCAGCAACATGATCATTAGGCAAAATTTGAATTTTATATTGATTTAGCTATGTGGCTAATATCTTGAGATTAGAAGATTTTCCATAAGTATTCATCAGAGTCTAGTGTCTAGGAGCTGAGATAAGGGCTGGAAAGCCTAAGGACACTACATTTTTTTACTTCTTGTTAACAAGTGTGGTGAGCCAGAAGTTTTGGGGTGGGACCTCCCTATTTTTCAGCAATTTATCCTGAATTAGGTATTCTCAGCAATGACTCACTGATGCATAGAGACAGGCCATTTGTGGAATTCTGCTGTGTCCCTGCTCAGTTGGTCTGAAGGTTTTTTCTTTCCTGCAAGATGTAGAACTATGAGTAGATTTTTGTATTGAATTCACCACTCCCACAATGCCACTGCTTCTTTACACAGCTACATGCAATGAACTCTTCCTTCCTGTTTATACAATACATAGACATTGTATAATCCATAAAGACCTAAATTAGCTTATAGATGATAGGCAGAAATTATTTTGTATTGCTTTTATCTGTAGCACCCTGATGTGCAATTTCTTTTCCTAGAAAATCCATTGGCCACAAACAAACTGTCAATTTGTCAAAATATCCTTCCTAACGGGTTGGAAACACATCAGATATGTGATTGCTGCTGATAAAGCTGGAGCATTGAAAGCCATTCCCTTCATATAATTGAAATTCCGAGTCTCCTATGATAAAGACTGGATCATGTACCTCGGTATGGTGAGTGTGTCAGATGTACAATCTAAGTTTTATTTGTAATACTTTGCCAGTCAGTGCTGGAGAGATTTCATTTAGAGTCAGGCATAAGGTGTTACATATAGTTGAGATTATGAAGCCCATTAGTCTCAAACTATTATACATTGACATAGAAACTATGTAATAAGGCTATGACTAGCTCAATGAATCCTTATAAACCTTTAGTCTCTCAGAATGTGGGCTCAGTAAATTTGTTTTACAGCACTCAGACCTTCTGTCAAACCTGAGGATGACGATCCAGCACAGATACTGACACTGAGATCTGTTTGCCCTTCACAAGAGGCTTAAACAATTACCCCCTTTGCTGCCAGTTTTATTCAGAGGAATGCTATTGATGCTAGAGACATCTCTGAGAAAAATAAACGCTAGAAAAATGAGGATAGATACTGTTGTCATGGATACCTGAACACAGCTACCTACATCTTCTCCTAAATTACTGATACATTCACAGATATCTGGGTGCAGATCTAGTGACTATCACTTCTTCAAGAATCTCATTTTACTGCTAAACACACCATTTCCTTTAAAGGGAAGTACCTCCATTTTATTGTTTCTCTCTGAAGGAAGGCCAGATGATCTAATCTGTGAACAATTTTAGAAAGATGGCTTTGAGGAGAAGCATCAGAAGAATCAAATGTTACTTTAAGATTGTGTTTTGTAACAATCTGTCCTTTAGACATGAGGGAATTAGCTAATTTTCTTGGAAACTCTGAGATGAATTTTACAAATACCACCATCTTTTCCCAAAGACAGTTTTAGTTGTGTGCAATTATAGTCTGTTAATCTGATATTCTTACACCCACTATTTCAGATTAAAATACTTTTTTTTTGCCTAAAACATCCACTTTTCCGTGTCCTTTATTAGAAGACATAGACTACATTAGGCCACTCTTAAACATGTGGGCTGCAACTTCACCCACATGCAAGTTCAGAACCTGGATGGCTATGAAGAAAAAATGAAAGACACAGTAATTGGCAACTACCTTTTTCAACACTGCCTGAACAGAAGTGGAAATGAACCATATTGCTTTTGCTAGCTGCCAGATCCCATCTAAAACTAGCAGTGTATTTCTACCTTGGAAAGGACAGTCAAGAGTGTTGAAGGTGATAGAAAGTCTCCTCTACCATAACAGTAGCTGCCATTCGGTCAGCTACTTCATGAAATAATACTGCATCCTCTCATGGCAAACACACAGTTGTAATCCCTGCAATCTCACCCAGAGAGGTTTACTCCTCTAGTTCAGGTTTCATTTGTTAGTATTCATCAGGTATCACAGGCTCCTCTTCTTCCAAAAGTGTGTATTTTGTCAAAGGAAGCCAAGCTTTGCAGGATGAGGAGAACTGGAATCTACCAGGGTCTCCACAGGACCGATGCGAGGCTACTAGGAAGCTTAAATATATGTTAAGACCTATATTGTTGCCTGCCTTTTCCCTATATTGCTTTATTTGTAAAATAAATGTTATCTCATTTGAAAGAACTGTTTAGTTTCTTATAACCACTGGCATACATTGCTCATAGTCATTGGAGAATAAGCAAATCACAGGTGCTGCACTTGAATCACAGTAAAGAACAAGAAGTCAGAAGGAATGGAGGAAGGAAGGAAGAGGTACCTGGATTCTGGCCCACAGAGAGTAGTGATGTCTATAGGCCTAGACCTAAGGGTTCATTCCTTAAGCAGACCAGGAATGGAGGGTGAAAGGTGCAGTTGCCCCCAAAACTGTTGACAGATTTCAGAGGTAGCCATATTAGTCTGTTTCAGCAAAAAACAATAAAGGTGCTAACAGACTCCTTGTTGTTTTCCCCCAAAACTGTGACAGTTCCTTCTGCAGAAGTGTCTGCTGCTGCTGCTTTCTGGAAGTATCAAGGGCTAAAGCTTGTCCACACATAGATTAAGATATGTACCAGTTCTGGAGAGCAGCAGTAGAGCTTGAAGTCTATTTTGTCCCTCTTTCTGCGTGTGCTCTTAAGTGAAAATATTGCAGATTGAGCATCCAGAGAGAATGTCCCTTCCTCCATCAGACTAGGCATCTTGTGTGAGCAGCTAATACTGGAAAGACTTCCAGGAAAAAAGCACACTGCTAAAATACTCAGCTTCTTCCAATCCATCATCAGATCCTAATAGCAGAACTAAAGTCTTAACTTCAAATAACTACTTAGAAAAGCTATCTTACAAAAGTAATAGATACTATTTAAGCTAAGAATCTGGGCTAAAGGGCCCAGATACAATATCTAATCCAGCATTTATGGAAGTTCAAAAAAACTGTTGTGGTCAAGGCAGCATGCTCCCTTTTATAGCCTCATCTTCAAAATCTTCAGGAGCAGTGAGGCAAAGCCATGGGAGCACAAAAGTGCTCCAACTGGTACTGCTATCAAAAAGCTCCAATGTAGGAACAGCACCACTGGTGCATTTTATGGGGAGAACATGCAGAAGACAGTAAAAGAAGAACAGATATTTTCAAATTAGATACAGATTCAACACAACTAAAGTGAATCTTTAATCTAATTTAGTCTTTGCTCTTAAGCAATCTGGATGTAAAAACTGTCGACTCTTTATTATCATAGTTTGTATTTCATTTTATTTTTCATAAACTTTGTGTAGTCTTCATTCTTCACTGTAAACTTGTAAAATACATTGAGCGTGTTCCAGCACTGTATAATCAGAATTCTTCAAAAATATACCATACTTTATATAACGGAGAAATGTCATATTAATATTATTTAGGATACCTGAATTCTACTTAAGGACTAAGTGGAAAAAAATCATGGTATTACCAAAAACCAAAAATATTATAGAATATAAATAGGACTCTAATTATGTCTTTTCATAGAGCGAATAAGAAATTTGCAAGGAGCAAGAGAAAAAGGGGAGTGTTTCATCAATCTGTTCCAATTAGGAAAAAAAAGAACGTGAACTTGAACAAAAACCAGCAATACGGAGTACTAGGATTTCTTCTACTGTGTTAGAGCTTTCGAATTAAAGTGGTCTGCTCAACAAGACCCTTTGACCATATCTGACAAGGTTGTTTATATCAGTGGTTGTAAGTGTTTCCAGGCTACTGAACCCCTTTCGGAAGTCTGATTTATATCATGTACCCCAAGTTTCACCTCATGTAAAAATTACTTGCTTTCAAAATATGATATAAAAATAAGAGTCACAGCACACTATTACTGAAAAATGTTTACTTTCTAATTTTATCATGTAATTATAAAATCAATTGATTGGAATATAAATATACCTACATTTCAGTGTATAGTATGCAGAGCAGTAGAAACAAGTCATTCTCTGAATGAAATGTTAGTTTGTACTGACAGTGCTTTTTATACAGCCCACTGTAAAACTAGGCAAATATCTAGATGAGTTGATGCAGCCCTTTAAAGACCTCTGGTTGAGAACTACTAATTTATACATTATTTTTATGCCAGCTAATAGAATAATTATTTGTAAACTGATGTGACGTTATAGATAGATTCTGCTTCAAAGAGATAACCATCTTCATTTTTTAGAAGCAATATATTGTCAGCACCTGGTTTTTAACATATCATGATTTAGAGTACAGCGTCCTGCCCTTTATATTTATGTAGAAATCATAACAGCTATCCATGAGACTTTGACGTAATACATATCCCTTGGTCAACTCAACTTATACTTTTCATTATAGATCACAATAAAACCTTACTCTCATATCAAAAAGCATAGGCAACATATTCCTTACGTTTAATTATAACACTGCCATTATATTATATTTCTTATCTTCTATTTGTTGATGTCTTATAAGAAGCAAACACCTATAAAATCATTTAGAATCATAGGGTTGAAAGAGACCTCAGGATGTCATCAAGTCCAGCCCTCGGCCCACAGCAGGACCAACCTTAACTAAATCAGGATTTCGTCAAGACAGGATTCAAAAACCTCTAGGGATGGAAATGCCACCATTTACCTAGGTAACCCATTCCATTACTTCACCACCCTCCTAGTAAAATAGTTTTTCCCAATATCCAAGCTAAACCTCACCCACTGCAACTTGAGACCATTGCTCCTCATTCTGTCACCTTGAGAACAGCCTCTCTTGCATCCTCTTTAGAACCTCCCATCAGGTAGCTAAAGGCTGCTATGAAATCCTCCCTCACTCTTCTCTTCTGTACAGTAGACTGACTAAGCCAAATCCCTCAGCCTCCCTAAATCATGTGCTCCAGCCACCTAATCATTTTGGTTGCCCTCTGCTGGACACTCTCCAATGCGTCCACATTCTTTCTGTAATGGGGGCCCCAGAATTGAATACAATACTCCAGATGTGACCTCACCAGTGCTGAATAAAGGGAAATAATCACTTCTCTAGATCTGCTGGCAATGCTCCTTCTAATGCACCCAAATATGCCATTAGCTTTCTTGGCTACATGGGCACATTGACGACTAATATCCAGCTTCTCATCAACTGTAATCCCCAGGTCTTTTTCTACTAAACTGCTGCCTAGCTATTTGGTCCCCAGCCTGTAACAGTGCTTGGAATTCTTCCCTCCCAAGTGCAGGACTCTACACTTGTCCTTGTTGAACCTCATCAGGTTTCTTTTGGCCCAATCCTCCAATTTGTCTAAGTCACTCTGGACCCTATCCCTACCCTCCAACATATCTACTTCTCCCGCTAGCTTAGTGTCATCTGTGAACTTACTGAGAGTGCAATCCATTCCCTCATTCAGTTCATTAATTAAGATGTTGAACAAAATTGCCACAGAACCGACCCCTGGGGCACTCTGCTTGACACCGACCACCAACCAGACATTGATCACTGCTTGCTGAGCCTGACATTCTACCTAGCTTTCTATCCACCTTATGGTCCATTTATCCAATCCATACCTCCTTAACTTGCTGGCAAGAATACTGTGGAAGACCATATCAAAAGCTTTGCTAAAATCAAGATATCACGTCAACTACCTTCCCCATGTCGACAGCCAGTTACCTTATCACAGAAGGCAATCTAATTGGCCAGGCATGACCTGCCCTTGGTGAAACCATATTGACTATTCCTGATCACTGTCCTCTCTTCCAAGTGCTTCAAAATGGATTCCTTGAGAATCCCCTCCATGATATTTCTGGGAAGTGAAGTGAGGTTGACCAGTCTGTAGTTTCCTGGATTGTCGTCCTTTCCTTTTTAAAAAATAGGCACTATATTTGCCTTTTTCCAATTGTCTGGGACCTCCTCCAATCACCATGGCTGTGTCTACACTGGCACCCTTTTGCGGAAAAGGGATGCTAATGAGACACTTCGGAATTGCAAATCCGCGGCGGATTTAAATATCCCCCGCGGCATTTGCATGAACATGGCTGCCGCTTTTTCTGGCTCGGGTTTTGCGGAGAAAAGCACCAGTCTGACAGCGATCTTGCGTCTAGTAGGAATAAGAGATCTTCGGAAAAGGGTTTATTTTCCGCGCGCATTATGTTCATGCAAATGCCGCGGGGGATATTTAAATCCGCCGCGGATTTGCAATTCCGAAGTGTCTCATTAGCATCCCTTTTCCGCAAAAGGGTGCCAGTGTAGACACAGCCCATAAGTTTTCAAAGATAAAGGCCAAAGGCTCTGCAATCACATTAACCAACTCCCTTAGCTGCCAACCTATCCATCATGGATTGCTGAGGACAAGTTTATTGGAGACCCAACCGCCATTTCGTGGTAACTGATGCTAGATGTGGTTTGGGCTTTGATGCACCTATTCTTTTAGGTTGGAGTCCTCTCTGCCATTTGGAACTGCATTTCTTCAACTATTTTAACATAGTTTTTCTCTGAAATTTTCAAGTAAATGAACGCAAACATAGTTGAACAACATATCATTTTAAAAATATACAGCGGTTACTTTATTGAGCATAATTCCAAATTGTGCTACCTATAAAATTCAATTAAGTCTGATTCACTAAAAAAAATATAGTAAACTCAAACAAATTTTGCAATGGCAAAATCTCATTCACTTCTTAATGGCACAGGGCAAAATTCTCCTCTCTTATCTGCACTGTGAATAAAGCGAAGTTACTCACTTGGTGCAGTAACTGTCGTTCTTCGAGATGGTGTCCCCGCGGGTGCTCCACTGTGGGTGCTGGGCTTGTACCGGCGCCACAGAATGGAGACTTGTTGGAAGCAATATCCGGCCGGACCGCGCTTGTGCCGCTGTGCTGACGGCGTTCGTGCTCTTTTCCTGTGCGCGGTCCGGCCACCCACCAGTTCCTCGAGACCACCTCGGGGTCTGTAAGACACAAAGAAAAAAGTGGACTCCGAAGCGGGGAGGAGGGCGGGTAGTGGAGCACTCGCGGGGACACCATCTCGAAGAACGACAGTTACTGCACCAAGGTGAGTAACTTCGCTTTCTTCTTCGAGGATGTCTCCATGGGTGCTGCACTGTGGGTGACTGCCTAACAGTAGTCGCCAGAATGGAAGGAGGGAAGTACGGAGTCCCTATCTATCCGTTGTGGAGAGCACCACAGTCGCCACCGCCCCATCCAAACGAGTGCCCAGTGATAAAGAATAATGTCTAGCAAAAGTCTCGTGGGAGGACCAAGTGGCCATCCTGCAAATGTCTTTAAGGGAAACCCCTTTAAGGAAGGCCGTCGACGCAGCCATGGCTCTGGTGGAATGGGCACATGCGTGGGACGGAAGGGGTATATGTTTGGCTGCATAGGCTTCTATTATGCAGGAGGTTATTAGGTTAGAGATCCTTTGGAAGGATATCGATTGCCCTATCTGCCAGGGAGTCAAACAGTCAGTGTGTCTGAAGGGTCTGGTCTGGTCGATATAGAAGGCCAGGGCCCTCCGAGCATCTAAGGAATGGAGGGTTACTTCTTGTGGTGAGGAGTGGGGCTTTGGGTAGAACACTGGAAGAATTATTGGCTCGTTGACATGGAAATGGGATGCAATCTTTGGAATGAATTTTGGGTGTAGTCTTAGTATTACCCCATCCTTTTGGAATATTGTGTACGGTGGTGTGGCCATCATGGCAGAAAGCTCTCCTACTCTGCGTGCTGACATTATGGCAAGTAAGAAAAGCGTTTTTACAGTTAGAAGGTGTAAGGGTACAGTGGCCAATGGCTCAAATGGTGGCCCCATTAGGGCCTCAAGACCCACGTCAAGGTTCCATATTGGTGGGACTGGGTCCCGTGGGAGACTCATTAGTGAGGCCCTTGAGGAATCTCTTTGTGGTGGGATGAGCAAAGACGGAAGCTCCATCCACCAGTGATGTAAAGGCCGAAATCGCCTTCAGGTGCACCCGGAGAGATGCTAACGCAAGGCTGGTCTCTTTTAGGTGCATTAGATAGTCCAACAGCAGAGGGAGAGGAGCCACTTCAGGTCAATAATGTTTAGGAGCACACCAGGAGCAAACCTGCGCCACTTGTGAAGGTAAGTATTCCTCGTTGTTTGCCGTCTACTATGTATAAGAACATGTCTAACTGGTGCCGAACATTGAGATTCAGATGGGTTCAGCCAGTTAGGAACCATGCTGTGAGGTTCAAAGTGTGGATCTGGGGATGTCTGAGCCATCCCCAGTTCTGAGTGAGGAGGTTTGGGAGGAGTGGGAGGTGAATGGGTGGACATGAGGACAGGCGATGAAGAAAGGGGAGCCAATGTTGGCGCGGCCAATCCGGCGCTATGAGGATGAGTCGCGCCCCATTCGTCCTCACTTTCTGAAGGAGTCTCAGAATGAGAGGAATGGGGGGAAAGGCATAGAGCAGAGGTCCGCGCCAACTGATGAGAAAGGCGTCTCCCAGGGAGCCCGGGCCGAGACCCGCTCTGGAGTAGTACTTGTGACTCTTCGTATTGCTGAAGGTCGTGAAGAGATCTATCCGAGGGGTACCCCAGCATCGGAAAAGCGTGTGCAGGACTCCGTCATGCAGTTCCCACTCATGCTTCGCGTCGAAGTGCCTGCTCAGGAAGTCTGCGGTCACGTTCGTGGTGTCAAGTAAGTAAGATTCCATAGGTGCTATTCTGTGGCAAATGCACCAATTCCAGAAGCGGATAGCTTCCGTGCACAGGGAACGGGAGCGAGCTCCGCCCTGGCGGTTGACGTAATACATGGCCATGACATTGTCCGTAAGTATTCTCACCATGGTGTTCTGAATATGTTCGTGGAAACATTTGCAGGCATTGAAATTTGTGCGTAGTTCTAAGAGGTTTATGTGCAGACGTGTCTCCAATGGTGGCCATTGGCCCTGTGTTGAAAAGGGACCCATGTGGGCTCCCCATCCTAGTAAGGAAGCATCTGTTGTAATGTGGTGGCGAGGCTGCTGTTGGCGAAAAGGTACCCCGGATAATAGATTTTCGCGGTTGGTCCACCATAGGAGCGCGACCGTGTAACAGAAAGAGGTGGCGTTACTGGTCTGTGGAGGTCGTGTCTGGTGTAGTTGTAAATCAGTGTCAGCCAGTACTGAAGGGTGCGGAAGTGCAGTCTGGCGTATCAGACCACGTATGTTGTGGCGGCCATATGACCCATCAGTCTCAGACAGGCTATGAGTGGAACGGTCAGACTGCCAGTGATGGTTTGAATAAGGTCCTGAATGGACTGAAACCTGTGCAAAGGTAGGAAGACCCTGCCTGCAACCGAATCCAAGCGAGCCCCTATAAACTCCAAATCCTGAGTCGGGCGCAAAACGGACTTTTGTTCGTTGAGGAGGAGCCCGAGGGTGTGGAAGGTTCGTCTGGTGAGATGGATCATGTGAAGAACTTCGGAGGCAGAAGGACCCTTGAGAAGGCAGTCATCCAACTATGGAAAGATGATTTCTCCTTGCCATCGGAGGAAAGCCGCGACTACCACCAGGATCTTTGCGAATACCCTGGAGGGGGAGGACAGCCCGAAGGGCAGGACTTTGTATTGGTAGTGGTCCTTGCTGACGACAAAGCATAGGAATCTCCTGTGAGATGGATGGATAGCAACGTGGAAGTAGGCGTCCTGGAGGTCGAGGGCAGCAAACCAGTCGTGATGGTCCAGTGCAGGAATGATGGCAGACAACGTGATCATTTTGAATCTTTGTTTGAGCAGGAATTTGTTCAAACGGCGGAGGTCTAGTATGGGTTGCCAACCTCCGGATCTCTTCTGGGTGAGGAAATAATGGGAGTAGAAGCCCCTGTTTTTGAATTCATTCGGGACCATCTCTATAGCCCCCAGAGAGAGTAGGCGGTCGACTTCTGTTCGCAGGAGGACCTCGTGAGAGGGGTCCCTGAAAAGGGACGGGGTTGGGAGGGGGAATGGAAGTGAAGGGGATGGTGTAACCCGTTTGAACGATTTCCAGAACCCATCTGTCTGTGGTGATTGATGCCCATTGGTTGGAAAAAGGGCCTCAACTGGTGGTGGAAGACGTGTGGGTAGACTGATGTGTGATGTTGCCTGTGACTGTCTGGCGCCCCCGACCAAGGCATCAAACTCGCTGCTTGTTATTGGGGCCCATTTGGCCATGACCAGTTCCGTTGCGATGTCGTTGGGGTTTATTGCGTGAGCATTGATTATCAAAGCTCCTCTGTTGTTGATGTTGTTATTGCCATTGATGTCTGACGTACGAACAGTCATATCTGCACTGGTATGGAGTGTATTGGCGTCTCCTGAAGGGAGGTGTATACAGTCCCAAAGTTCTCAACGTTGTGTGGGAGTCCTTTGAGGCATGTAGGACGGTGTCGGTATTTTCAGCAAAGAGCTTGTCCTTGTCAAAGGGCACGTCCTCAACCTTGCTCTGTAACTCCTTAGGGACACCCGCCGCTTGCAAGTAAGAGGCTCTCTGCATAATGACTGCGGTGGTGGTAGAGTGAGCAGCGGTGTCAGCCACGTCCATGGCCATTTGGAGGGATGGTCTCGCTGATGTGTAGCCCTCCTGGATGACCGACTTCAATATAGACTTTTTTGACTCTGGCAAGTGGTCTATAAGTGGAGTCAAACATGAGAAGGTGTCAAAGGTGTGATTGGAGAGGTGCACCATATAGTTAGCAATTCTGAGTAATAGGGTTGCGGATGTGTAGACTTTCCTGCCCAAAAGATCCAGTCTCTTCGTCTCTTTATCGGAGGCTTGCTGTTTGAATTGAGGGGCCTTAGCCCTCTGTTAGGCCACATCCACAACGAGGGAGTTAGGTTGAGGATGGGCGAAAAGGAATTCCGTCCCCTTCGGGGGAACGAAATATTTTCTATCGGCCCTCTTGTTAGTCGGCAGCGCCGATGCCGGGGCATGCCATATTTCATCGGCAATCTCTAAAATACCCTCGTCCAGAGGAATGGCGAGGTGTGATCTGTGCTGCGGATGAAGATTTCTAAAAAGTTTGTGCTGCTTGTCTTTGAGTTCCTGCAGCGGTATCTCCTGAGTAATGGCTACTCGCTTGAACAGCTCTTGGAATTGACGAAGGTCATCGGGCGGAGAGACCTCGCCAGGGATGACTGCTTCGTTTGGTGGAGAGGAGTCTGCTGGGGAGACCTTGATTGGCTGTTTGGCGAAAGGCATATGGTCAGGTTCTGACGGAAGTTGACAGGGCGAGGTCACCTGTTCCAGAAGGGTGAATGGGGCAGGAGCCGGGGAGGGCCTGGTAGAGGCATAATCGTAGGTGGAGCATGAGCGATAAGAGTACCTGCTGCGGGAATCGCAGGTGTAACAGTCGTTGCGAGGGTATAGCCTGTCCAGCGGCGAGTGTCTCTCTGGATAATAAGAGTGTGAACGATGCCAGTGATGGCGTGGAGAATACAGCGAGTGAGAACAGCCGTACGACGCTCTGGAGGAGGCAGGAGAAATAGATGATTGGCGGTAATGATGTCTTTGATAGTGAGGCTGAGCTGCCAGGAATGGTGATGGCAGTCTGGCAGGAGAGCGTGGAGACCTGCGGCAGCTACCATGGTAAAAAGGAGAGCGCGGTGCTGGAGGAGAGGGTGACGGTGCTGGGGAGAAGGCAAGGGAGCGAGACGGGCTCCGGTGCGGGGGAGTCAAGGGGACTGGGCTGTCCACTCCTGCTACGAAAGCGCGAGCTGTAGCTCTGGTCAGTGCCGTGCTCACCGGTGCCAATGGCTCAGGCACTGTAAGAGCCAGTGCCGAGATGGTGTACTGCGTTCGCACTGGCGCCGCTTGTTCCGGCACCGTATGTCGGTCCAGGAATGGCACGGCTGTCGGCGCCGTTGTAGTCGGCTCCGAGGAGGCTCTCGTTGATGGCTCAGTGGTTGGTGCTAGCGGCTGGGGTGCAGGCGGCACCGATGCTACCCTCGGTGCCATGGTGTGTGCCGGCTGTCCCGGCTGCCTCAGCTTTAGCGCCGCTGGAGGTTTGGGACGTGGCTTAGAAATGCCGGAGGTCCCGGGTCTGTCTCTGTGGCTCAACCTGCCTTGGGTGGCAGCAGGCAGGGATCCTGTGGGAGAGAGCCTTTCTCTTTTTGATGTGGCCACGGTGGGAGATGAAGCCCGACGCTTGGGGGGCTGTTCTTCTGTGGCAGATGTCGGACACTGCAGCTGAAGGGCTTTGTTGAAGAGGAGCATTCGCAGGCGCCTCTCTCTATCTTTCCGAGCCCTAGCAGTCAGCTTAGTGCAGTAGGAGCACTTTTGGGGAACATGGGACTCCCCAAGACACTTAATGCAGTCCGAATGGCTGTCGGAAGCTGGCATTGCCTCCCGGCAAGTGCTGCATTTCTTAAAGCCCGGGGATGACGACATTCGGGCAGTTTTGCCGGCGTGTCAAATAGGGAGTGTGTGTCTATGAAATCTTTACATTTTCGTTTTGTCTTTCCCTTAGTTTGTCTTTCTGTTTCTCTTTCTCTTACTTTATTCTTTTTCTTTTTTTTTTTTTTTTGTTCAACGAACAACTATGTACAGGGGAGAACAGGAGAGTCACTGACAGGAATGTAGGGAGATAACCGGTAAAACAGTTCTCAATAACGTAACCTTTTTTTTTGTTTGTTTGTTTTTTGTTAAAAGGGGGAGGAACGAATGGAGGAAGGAGGAGAAACCAGGTAAGGGCAGTTTACAAGTTAATTTGAGGACGTATAGTCTCACAAAGAGGTTGAGGTGAAGAGCGTGGTTCCTATCCATCTGCAGCCTGAGGCGGTCTAGAGGAACTGGCGGGTGGCTGGACAGCACGCAGGAAAGAGCGTGAACGCGGCGAGCACAGCGGCGCATGCGTGGTCCAGCCAGGATACTGCTTCCAACAAGTCTCCATTCTGCGGTGCCGGGGCAAGCCCAGCACCCACAGTGAAGCACCCGCAGGGACATCCTCAAAGAACCACCAGCCTTCACATATCTCACAATTGGAACATCAAGTAAAGTTAGTGAAAGTGCTACACAACAGAGTATGATCTTGTATACTAGAACCTTCTTGTACAAGGGGGGACGGAGGGGAGAAAGAGAAGAGGAACGCAGAGAGCTTCACTCTCGCATACACCTCCCCCAACACCACCCCCTCCTCCTCAGGTGGGCAGGGATGGAAGTTCTCTCTCTGTGGGACACTACCAGTACCGGACCTGGCATGTGCGGGACATGGAAGGAAGCTGAGCCACCCAGTTCCCCCACACACACACACAGGTGCCTGGCATGGCTTGCACTTTCTCATGCCTGCTTGTCCCAGGGCCGTTGGTGTAGTGATGCTCCCCTGGGATGTCTGTGACCCTGCTGGAAAGTGCCTGCTCTCTAGGCAACATATAACCTTGCTCGAAGCATATCACCATCGTCTGAACCAAGACCTTCAGTGTTGGCTCAGAGCTTCATGCACACTGTCTCCTGGGATGACTGTCCTTGTAACTTTTCTTCATATCTGGGCCAGCTGTGAGCTTGCTGTGTCCCCTACCTCTGATGACCTCTGCATGACTCCTTGGTGACCTCGGTGACAGAAAGCATGGCATCATACATGGAGGGGGCCACCATCCACCTCCCTCCCTATGGTTTCCCCTCCTAGCCCCTCCAGAGTCTGCCAGGGCCTCAGAACACATGGCAGTAGGACCTCTCGGGCAGCAGAAGCCTCCTGAACAACCAGAGGCAGGTGCCAGTCCCAGCCCCATCCCTGAGTCCCCCTATCCCCTACTCCATTCCAGATTCTTTCCCCAATCCCTCCCCTGTTGTATATCCTCCCGATAAACAGTCCTGTTGTTTCAGAAAATAAAGCTTTTTTTTTATTTGCTCTGAGGGAAAGGGGGAAGTTGGGAAGAGAGTGGTGGAGGAGGAAAGACACACAGAAGAACTGCAGGGGCCCATTGTGGAGAGGCATGGAGAAGAGTCTCACAGCTGGCCTTGGATGAAATTCTCCCTCAAGGCCTCTCTGATGAGCACATTTCCTTTATGTGATTTCTGTATGGTGCTGGTGTCCGGCTGCTCATACGCCCTGACCAGTCATTCAGCCTTTGTCCCCACCCTGGAAGAAAAGTCTCTCCTTTGATCTCACAAAGGTTTTGGAGCACACAGCAGACCACCACCACAAAGGCAATGTTATACTCACTGAGGTCCAGATGGGTGAGGAGACTCTGGAATCTCCCCTTTAAATGGCCGAATACATACTCCACAACCATGTGGCACCTGATCAGCCTGGTGCTGAAGTGCTCATTGGTGGGGTCCAGGCTGCCCATGTAGTGCTTCATGAGCCAGAGCAGCCAGGGGCAGGCTGCATCGCCCAGAATACAGATAGGCATGTTCACCTCCCTGAGTCTGATGGTGCAGTCGGGGGAAAAAAGTGCTGGCATGCATCTTTCAGAACAAGTAGGAGTTCCAGAAGATGAGGGTATCATGTGCCTTCCCCAACCAGTTGATGTTGATGAAGCACCCTTGTTATCCACAAGGACCTGCAGCACCATGGAGAAGTACCCCTTTCTGTTTATGTAGTCCGAAGCATGATGGTCGGGGGCCAGGATGGGAATGTGCATGTCATCTATGCCCTGCCCGGCAGTTGGGGAATCCCTGGTGGCAAAGCCATCCACGAAGGTGTCCACATTGCCTGAAGTGACAATCCTCCATAAGAGCACGTGATTGATGGCCTTCACTACTTGTATGAGCATGGACCCGACTGTGGGTTTCCCCACACTGAACTGGTTCCCGATGGAGTGGTAGCTGTCCGGAGTGGCGAGCTTCCACAGGGTGATGGTGACATACTTCTGCACGGGGATGGCAGGTTGCATTCGAGTGTCCTGTCACTTGAGGGCAGGGATGAGCCATTCGCAGAGCTCCAGGAATGTCGCCTTTCGCATGCATAAGTACTGGAGCCACTGCTAATCATCCCATAGCTGCAAGACGATGCAGTCCCACCAGTTCGAACTAGTCTCCCGCTGCCAGAAGAGGCATTCCACAGTGTCCATGGCGTGTGAGCGGCTGGAGTGCCAGGACCTGGATGATGAGGCGCTGCTGTCAAGGCTGGTCCTCATACTGCTGGAGCAGCATGCGGGCAGTTTGGAAGTATTGCTCCACAATGCACAGCATGAAGCCTGTGAGCCTGGCACTGCTTTGCAGCAGCTCCGGCTCCATGTTGTGAGAGCTGTGATGTCCACAAGGGCAACCAGAGCACAATGTGTCCCCTTTGCGTCCCCCAAAATGGGAGGCAGTGGAGGAGTGATATGTGAGATGGGGCTGTAGAGAAGAGCCCCTGAAAGCATGCGTCGCACCTTGCCTGACCAAGCAACCACAGGAAGTGTCTGCCCTCCTGGTGCCCTCCCCAGAGTGCTTCCAGAGGCTCTAAGTCCAAGGCAGGTTCCACTCAGTGTGGAAATGCTATTTCAAAATAATTCTGAGTAATTTCAATGCTCCCCCGTTTTGGGGGAACTCCCACACTATTTTGATTTTGTTATTTTGGAAGTTATTATTTCAAGTCTACTTATTTTCTAGTGTAGAGGTGCCCTAATACATCAGTGCAGCTGCAGCAGGTAGAGTTAACCTTCTGCGTTCATACCTAAAGTCTTAGACAGCACTGTTCTTCAGCCACCACCTATTTTCTTATAATTTAGTCACAGCACTTATTGAATGAAATGTAGGACGACTAGATATCTCACAATATTTGAACAGGTGCCACTCTTTGTAGACCAAATATTTCTCCATACATTCCTCCTCAACTTCACTGTAATTAGCTTTTGCCACCAAGGACAGGCTGTGCTGCCTTCTCCAGTCATTCCATGCATTAGAAAGCAGGGGACAGCGAAAGTGGTGTCCACACACTTCTCAACTCAAAGTTTGACAAACTTGGTCCATACTTGTGTGTGAGGTAGGAACCTCCAGGAATGGACAATTCAGCATTTTTAAAAGAGATCTTCAGTATAAAGAAAGGAGACAGTGCCAAAAAGTGTAGAAATATAGTAGCAAACTTAGCCATAGTTCAAAGAAAAAAAGATGCTATGACCACAGGATCTGCAGGATGGCTGCATCATTGTTCCTAGATTCTTATTCATACCCAAATCATATGCAGAAATCACTGTCATCACACCAACATTTAACACTGCCATAGATAAGAATGATTTACCATTTAAATTACATTCACGTTTCTATAAATAACCTAGTACCTGTTTCTTCATGATTTAACAGCACTATAATACATACTGTATGTATATATGTATCACTTGAATATCTTTTTCTATGCAAATACTGTATACTAAATTCACAGGAGGGTTGTATATAATTATAAAAGAAGTTAATGAGCAAGAATTCCACGGTTTTTAGTGAATCACAGAAATTATTCCCTTACAAGTGGAAATATATTTTCCTTTACTCCACCACTTACGTACATAATTACAGAAAGAAGGAAAGATTTAGAGAGAATGAACTACATGTGCTTTAAATTAGTTTTTCTTACTTTTGATGCAGTTTTAAGTTTTAAACGATTTTTGTATTTGTAAAATATTATCTACCTCAGTGTAAATGTCTGTATAGTCAGCCTTTTTCACAAATAAAATAAATGAGGTAATACTTGCCTAACGATTATCTTGCATGATAGGTGAGCTGGAATAAGTGTGTACTTCCAACTGCTGATTCTGTTCAGTAGATTGATAGTTCCCATTTTAGATTGGGAACTTTTAGCTGTTGCATCAGTTAATGACTGGAAAAACATGTCATCCATGACTCAGCATTGGTCAACCCATGTAAACAAGGAAGGAGACCTGATAAATCATAATAGGAGGTGCCTAGTCATTTTATATTCATTAGAGGTTACTGGTGATTCTTGTTTTCGAATGCAGACCTGAAACATTCCAAGACCAGTCTTTAATCACATTTTATTGTTGTTCCAAAAGCATAATGTTCTTTTAAAAATGATATATGGGTGCTTTGAAAGTGCAAGTGATGTTATGACTATTGTGCACACTTCATGGTTATTACACTACTATAGCTGTACCAACAATAAAAATGAAAATGTTGTTTTAATCATGAAAACATAACAATGGCCACACCAGGTCAGACCAATGGTCCAACAATATCCTGTCTTTCAGCAGTGGCCAGTACCAGACTCTCCAGAAGAAATGAACAGAACACGATAATTATTGAGTGATCCAATACCTACCATCTAGTCTCAGCTCCTGGAAGTCAAAGATTATGGGGCTGCATCTTGGGTAATAGTCATTGATGGACCTATCCTCCATTAATTTATCTAATTTTTTTTTTAATCCAGTTACACTTTTGGCCTTCACAACATCCCTAGGCAGCATTCCATATGATGACTGTGTGTTGAGTGAAGAAATATTTCCTTACTTGTTTTAAATTTGATCCCTATTAATTTCATTGGTGATCTCGGGTTCTTGGATTATATGAAGAGGTAAATAACACTTTCTTATTCTTTTTCCACAATATTCATGATTTTATAAACCTTTTATCATATACTCAGCCACTCATCTCTTTTCTAAACTAAACAGTCCCAGTTGTCTAAACCTCTCCTCATAAGGAAACTGTTCAATACCCCTAATCATTTTTGTTATCCTTCTCTGCATCTTTTTCATTTGAATATATCTCTTTTGAGATGGGGTGACCAGAATTGCACACAGTATTTATTCAAAGTGTGGTCTACCAGTGATTTATACAGTGACATTATAATAATTTCTGCATTATCAATGCCTTTCTGAATGACTCCAAAAAGCTGTTAGCCTTTTTTTACTTCCACTCCACATCGGGCAGATGTTTTCAGAGAACGATCAACACTGACTCCAAGATCTCCTTCTTGAGTGATAACAGCTATTTTAGATTCTATAATTTTATATAGTTAGAAATATGTTTTCCATTGTGCATTACTTTGCATTTATCAACATTGACTTCCATCTGTCATGTTGTTGCCCATATTCCTAGTTTAGTAACTTTGTAATTCTTCATACTCAGCCTTAGGCTTAACTATCTTGTGTAATTTTGTGTAACCTACCAAATTTACCATCTCACTGTTCACCTCTTTTCCAAATCATTTTTTAATATGTTTAAAAGCACTGGTCACAATACAAATCAAAAGAGACTTAATTAGGATTTAAAAGCAAAATAATATGATTTTACTTTACCTTTTAACAGCTTTTGATCACTAAGATAGACAAAGGAAAGAGGGGAAAAACACAATACCAAAACCAAATCTTTAAAAACATATATGAAACAAAGTAGGAAAATTGTAAGCCCAGCCTCAAAATCACAAGTTAAATAAGGGATCTGAAATAGAAGGGTAAGCAACATAGCCTCAGTTCTGAAGTAGAAGTCCTTGGTAAAGCACACCAAATAAATAATCACCACTCATGGTGGATAATTTTATCTAGAGCAACCAGGGGCCCTAGAGGAGAGATGGTACAGCCAAACATAAGAAATCATGATGATTATTACATTGTTATTTCAAAGGTGGTATAATCAAATTATGCAGATTTTTAAACTCACTCACTTGTGACCAATCTCATGTGCAATGGTAAAAGCTGAACCTAGGCCAATGTCTTCATTAATGCTGCAGCTCCTTTCAGGCTCACACATTCCAGCTACAGAGGCCAAGCCTGAATAAACAGAAAGCGACACAAAGGGTCATGCCAAGGTGCTCAACTCTTAAAAGCCCTAGTTATAAATGGCTGGATTCTTTTTAATTACCTCCACACACAGAAGGAGCAATTGGCAAAAGGTTAACTTTCTAGCCATTTTCAAAATCACTGGGGGAATTTTTCCTTGCCGGCTAGACATTAATATTTTGTGAACTATAGTCAGTGCTGGAAAATGTCTAGACGAGGGGTTAGATTTATAAATTTTACTTCTGGTAACTTGGGACCACCTAGTAACTTGAGACAGGAGAGGGAATTCAAGAAAGCATTTATATTTTAACATTCTTGAGGCTGCAGCAAGTAAAATGTATCCACATTATTTTTCTAAAGAGATCTGTTTAAATTTAGTGGGTTCCTAAAAATATACAAGAAATTTTTTTAGCTACGAAAGCCCCAAGGGGTACTTTCTTCCTCTTTTTTGGGAGTATAAAAACAAAACCGAATGCATCAATAAAAGGAAAGGAGACACATCAATAAAAAACATTCACTTAAACAAGGAAGGCGTTTCCATTTATCATTATATTGTAAGTGCTTTTTAAAGATTCCTTACTGGGAAGAAAACCACTGGCACTTACAGAATATAGGTTTGCTATATCATACACAATCTCAACATTAGAATATCACATAGAATATACTATGGCAGAATATTTTGATTTCACTTTTGATGGACTCTAACCACCAATCATACCTAAGGTATTCTTCCCTGTGGTCTGTTATCTGGAAGAAGCATTAACAGCCTCTCCAAGGGAATCACCTGCCCTGCGAAATACAGTACTCCAAAACAGTGACTGGAAAAAGAATTACTTTGCCATTGAAGGCAAGTTGTTACCTTTTATGAGGAAATGGTGCTAAATTATGCCCTTCTGCCTAAAATAAGTAGGAATAAGATGACTACTAACCACTAGAGAGAAGAGGATGACAAAGGAGAGAGAACTAGTCAGGAGAGAATTAAGAAAAATATTTAACACATTTATGCAAGCTACTATCTATTGCCAGTCTAATAATTATGTTCCATCTGCCTAAAATTCCCTGTTGTTTTAATTGGATGAAGTATTCCTTACTTCCTGAATCTGAATACAGTGTACCTAGCAATTTTACGATTGTCATGTTCCCCCACTGAGGTGGCCACATTTCAAGGGTGGGTAAAGCGATCCCTATATGCTCACTGTATAGAACCTGGTCACAGGAATAATAGCAAAAAGATCAGGCTAATGATTTGTAATTCTGTACAGGGCTTTTAGGTTTGCAAAAAAAGAGTCAAGGACAAATCCAGAGCTCAGAACCTGGCCCAAGAAGCTGAGCCAGGTGCTTAGCAGATGTGTAAGGGAGGGGGGAGAAATCCTCCACTGAAGCCACTGAGCAGCTGCACAGTCACATTGAGTATGCCTATACTTCAAGAAAACATCCACAGCTGGCCCATGTCAGCTGACTCAAGTTCACAGGGCTGTAAAATTGTGGTGTAGACATTTGGGCTCAAGATGGAGCCTGAGTTCTGGATCTCTCCCCTCTCACAGAGTCCCAGAACTTGGGCTCCTGCTGAAGCCTGAACATCTAAACTGTACTTTTTTAGCCCCTGAGCCCTGTGAACCTGAGTCAGCTAACATGGGCCAGCCACTGCCACAGTTAGTTTAATACAGTGGAGAGATGCCCTTTATGTTGGCTGCTCTTTGAACACAGATGCTTGCATAGCTCCTTACATCAGAGTTTTGAAGGGAAGAACAGGAAGCTGTGTCCAGCAGCCGATCTTACATAAGAACATAACATAAGAACATAAGAACGGCCGTAGCGGGTCAGACCAAAGGTCCATCTAGCCCAGTATCCTGTCTGCCGACAGTGGCCAGCACCAGGTGCCCCAGAGGGGGTGGACCGAAGACAATGATCAAGCGATTTGTCTCCTGCCATCCCTCTCCAGCCTCTGACAAACAGAGGCCAAGGACACCATTTTATCCCCTGGCTAATAGCCTTTTATGGACCTAACTTCCATGAAATTATCTAGCTTCTCTTTAAACTCTGTTATATTCCTAGTCTTCACAGCCTCCTCTGGCAAGGAGTTCCACAGGCTGACTACACGCTGTGTGAAGAAGAACTTTCTTTTATTAGTTTTAAACCTGCTACCCATTAATTTCATTTGGTGTCCCCTAGTTCTTCTATTTAGGGAACTAATAAATAACGTTTCTTTATCGGCCCTCTCCACACCACTCATGATTTTATACACCTCTATCATATCCCCTCAGTCTCCTCTTTTCTAAACTGAAAAGTCCCAGTCGCTTTAACCTCTCCTCATATGGGACCCGTTCCAAACCCCTAATCATTTTAGTTGCCCTTTTCTGAACCCTTTCCAAGGCCAAAATATCTTTTTGAGGTGAGAGACCACATCTGTACACAGTATTCAAGATGTGGGCGTACCATAGTTTTATACAGGGGCAGTAAGATATTCTGGGTCTTATTTTCTATCCCTTTCTTAATAATACCTAGCATCCTATTTGCCTTTTTGACCGCTGCTGCACACTGTGTGGAAGTTTTCAGAGAACTGTCACGATAACTCCAAGATCTCTTTCCTGATTTGTCGTAGCCAAATTAGCCCCCATCATACTGTACGTATAGTTGGGGTTATTTTTCCCGATGTGCATTACTTTACACTTATCCACATTAAATTTCATTTGCCATTTTGTTGCCCAATCGCTCAGTTTGGTGAGATCTTCTTGGAGTCCCTTACAGTCTGCTTCTGTCTTGACAATCCTAAACAGTTTGGTATCATCCATAAACTTTACCACCTCACTGCTTACCCCTTTCTCCAGATCATTTATGAATAAGTTGAACAGGATTGGTCCTAGGACTGACCCTTGGGGGACACCACTAGTTACCCCTTTCCATTCTGAAAATTTACCATTTATTCCTACCCTTTGTTTCCTGTCTTTTAACCAGTTCTCAATCTAAGAAAGGACCTTCCCTCTTATCCCATGGCCATGTGAATGTGATCTTCTAGTCACATTTCTTTCCAGGGCACCCTGACCTAGGTTTCTCCTACTCATAGTGCTGCTGCTGCATGGGAAGCTTGTATAGGCTCTCATTAAGCATGTGCTTAAGGTCAAAGACACTTAAGTATTTATTAACTATTTTGTTGATTTGGGGTCATATAGGAAATTGTTCCTGCTCCCACTCCAGTTCCCACATTGCAAAGAAACTGCCATCATTGTGCTTCCAAGATGTCCATTGCAAAAGTGGAAGAAGGGGGTTGTAACTGACTCTTCATGAACAAAAGCATCAATTTAAAATTTGTTCACTTTCTATTTAGTAAATTATGAGGCCATGTGCTGGTTTGAAGTGGAGCAGTATTTGGCTCTATGCTAAAGTCTTATAAAATAAGGATTAGTGTACTAATCGTTATATACATTAAATATAAGTATCAAATAAGATGTTTTTCACTGAATGTGTCCTTTGATATTTTCTCCTTTTGAACTCTTACAGTGGCAATTCTGTGACACTATTACATTTTCATGGTTTTGACAACTCTGTGCTGGCTTTAATTTAAAAATTTGTAGTCTAAAGGCATTTACGTTATACTAAAATACATTATGCATATGGTTTATGTTTGCAGTGGGCCAGATTCCAATCTGCTTTACTCACATTGACTACAGCTTAACTAAACAAGTTACCCTCATTACTGCACTAAGACCACTTGTATAATAAGTTGCTATTAAACCTGAGTCAAGGCTATCAGAATCTGGTTCAGGGAAGCCAGTAATAGGGGAACCAAAAGCAAAAACAAAACAAAACAAAACAAAACCCCACACTTGTGGACTCCAACCAGTGAAGGCCTACAAAATAATCACAAACAAAAATCAATAAGCCAAAGTAATCAGCTACTCAGAATTTGAGTGCTAATGGTTAACTATAAGGAAGAAGCTAATGAAATGATTTAAGATTGAAAAAGTGATTTGTAAGGTACATATTAGACTTAGTCTGTGCACAAAAATCTCATTAATAATATCTAGGGGGGCTGTGTCCCCTGTTCCCTGTGCTTGCCAACCTCCTCTTGTGGGGGGTAGGAAACCCTGGCTCTTCCCCCCACAAGGGGAGGCCACGCCAGCCTAGGCCCCTTCTCCCTCCTCCCCCCCGCCACACCAGCCTGGACCCCTTCTCTTTCCCCCAAAATGCCAGCCCAGGTCCCTTCTCACTCCCCTACTATGCCAGCTCAGGCCCCTTCTCCCACCCCAACCACACTAGCCTAGGCCCCTCCTTCACCTTCCTCCCCCCTTGCAGTGCCAGCTTGGTCCTCTTCTCTCTCCTCCTCTCCCCTGCCATGCCAGCCCAGGCCCCTCTTCTCCCTCCTCCATCCCGTCCTGCCAGCTTGGACTACTTCTCCTACCCCCTTCCCGAGACTCCTGGTCCCTTCTCCCTCCCCCATGAGCCAGGGCCCTTTCTCCTCCTCCTCCTTCCCCCACCAGCCCAGGCCCTTTCTCTCCTCCCACACCTCACACCTTCCCCCTCCTCTGGTTGCCACGCATGCCAGGCCCGGCTCTAACCCTGGCAGCCGGGGAGGCACAGGGGGTGCCTGCCGCTGTTCCCTCTAAGCTGAGTGGCAGCAGAGCTTCACAGGTGATTCATCAGCCCCGCCCAATCAGAGGCTCAAGACTCCGTGCATAGTGCTGACTGACTGGGCAGGGCTAGTGAATCACCTGTGAAGCTGTACTGCTGTCTGCCCTCACCACATGGGGCACAGCGAGGCGCACGTAGTGCTGTGTGCACACGGCACTCCAGGGCACTGCAGCCTGCTGAGGTAGGGAAAGCAGCAGCACAGGGAGCCACTGTTCCGACCTCTCCCCTGCTCACTGCCTCAGCCCTGCCTGCAGAGCCCAGGGCCACCCATCTGCCCACTGGGAGCGGAAGGAAAAGAGCAGACATGTCAGTGCAGTGGCTCCCCCAGGCTACTCAGGGATAATCTGGTAGTTGTGGCAAGTGCAGCTGCTAAGGAGGGGGTGAATTTCCACGGGGACAGCCGGACTCCAGGTGGTCAGGCACCGCGCTCAGGCTCCCCAAGAGCTCAGTGGTGAGGGAGCCCCAAAAGCCCACTGCTGCCACATAAGCCCGGCTGGGAGCCCTTCTCTTAGTGCCTGTCCCCGAGCTGCTGTCCTGAGCACCATACCCTCTCCCCCACCCCTGGGATGTCACAGCTGTGATGTGGTGTCTGCCAGCTACTGTGCCATGTTTCTTGGTGTTGAAAGCTCTGTAGGGTAGGGGCTTGGTTTAAAATAGCAATTCCAAGTGGTATGGGGAAGCAGCAAGGTCAGGCTTGAGCTGGGAGGGTGAGGAGGAGGCAGAGAGGGAGGAGGCAGGCTGGACGCAGAGTGACATGATGATGTCACTCTGTTGTCCCACAGGAAAAACTTTCTTTTATATATAGAGAGAGATTTCTGTCTTTAAAATACTTCAATATTTATCAACACACACCTTTCTGGTGATACGGGATGGCAAGGACAATATCTCTCCACCCTGTCTATAATGTTGGCAAATGCGCTTTCCACTGTCAAGTCACCAAAAGCTCCAATACTGTTTTATTTTATGTTGCTGGATTGTTTTCCAGAATGCTTTATAGAAGAAGCAGTCTTGATGTTGCACCTCGACTCACACATCATGTCAACAATTTAAATCACAAAGTCTGTTTCTTGGGGTAGGGTCTTTTTTTCCCTTCCTCTCCCGTTTGTATTTTTGCAATATATCATGGAAATAGATTATAGGGAAATAAGCAGTAAGTTTTCTCCTTTAATTACTGCTTGGTAAATCTGAATAATATACTAGATTTTATCAGCGTTGCAGATACCAGAAGAGAAATGCCCAACAGCAGTCACATAATTTAATCTTCTAGTGATCTAACAAAACATATACCCATATAAATTACATTTTACTGTGTATATCTGAGAAGGCTTACTAGCAAATAGGTCAAAACTAATCAATCACTAGCTAAGAATAAGGTAAACACACAACAAATACAAGTTGAAGTTCCACTTTATAAACTTACCCAAGGTTCCACAGGGCTTGTTTTTGTAAGTGCAGATATCATATCTGTTGAGGAGAAAAACAATCAGACATAACTTGTAAGAGGATTGTATTTGTCAGATATTTTGCACATTTATTACTTTTCTATATTATAGGTCAAGTTCTCAGGCCACAATCAGTGTAATTATGTGCAGCCAGCTGGTGTTGGCATTTTCTACACTCTGGTGTAAACCACAGGCTGCAGTATGCTCACAGCCTTTGGCCTCAGGCTATTGGGACACCTGCCAGTAAGAAAAAAAATGGTTAAAGTGGATCTTTGTAATCACTGGCTCCATAAAACAGTCTACCATGCTGTTATGAAGTTAGAGCCGCATGTCTGCTGACTGCTACTCCTTCAGGAGGCTAACTATCAACTTTTATATGCCTAAATTTGCTGAAACATTTTCTTCTGGTGGACATGGCATATTTTACAACATTCAACCGCTGTCATTTTAATTGCTACCATTCTAACTCTGATTTTCATTAAAAATTGTGTTTACTATTAAGTCAACATTAACAAAACTCAGGTAAATAAGATCAGGTTTCTTCTTTCTTTATCTTCCAATTATTATGTGGGACTTTAAAGTAATGCATGGTAAGTTATTAACTTTTTTTTATTGTATTTCTTTCAAACAGCTAAATAAGTTTGTAAAAACTTTCCCCATTTTAGATACTATCTTCCCAATACTGTTTAGATGACACGGTGAAATAAACATATCAATGTTCTGGAGCCTGTAAGGGAATTAAAACATGTTTCCTGCAGTACAGCTAATATTCAGTGTAAATAATGTGACCAATGCACTATAACTGCATATTTTTAAATGTGTTACATCCATAATACAGTAGACTTCCGATAATCTGGAACCTTTGGGACCTAGGTGGTGCCAGATTATCAAATATGCCAGACTATCAAGACTAAATTGGTTTTTATATATATATATATATATATATATATATATATACACACACGCACACACACAGTACTATATATAAAGTGTTTTTAAGTGACTGTCCAGCATCACAGAATGCTAGTGGCAGACTGGCTCAGTCCCGTCTGGTTTCGCTTGGTTCAGCTGCTGCCGCTGCTGCCTTGTGACTCGTTTTTTGCCCAGGCTCACTCACTAGGCTCTTGCCATTTTGATGCTGGACCATCGGGAGTGCCGTACAATTGGATGCTGGATTACTGGAGTTTTACTGTACTATGGCTACGATATGCTAGCATCATTATAAACTTATGTTTTCAGAGACTTAAAATGATTTCTGTGATGAATAATATTTCAAAGCATGTGATATTAGGGTTTTTGTACTATGAGAAAGTAAAACCAATAAAGAAGATGAGACATGGGTTCCTCTTTTCACTCATTTTGTAACTCAGAACTTTTAATTTCAGATTTCCAATTTAAAAAAAAAAAAACAACTAACAGTACCATTTTTAAACATGGATCAGTGATCAACATATGATTAACCATGAGATGTATAAACTCTTTAAGTGCCAACAGAGTAAGTTTTTGTCTGCAACCCATAGGCCCTAATCCTGTAAATGGCCCACACACCTACAGGCCTGCCAACGTGAAGGTATCGGGGGGGGGGAGTTTATGGGGCCCAGCAATTCAAAGGGGTCTGGGGGGTCCAGCCACCACAGCTGCCACAGTAGCAGTGGCCAGGCCCCTTCCAAGAGTGTGGAGCCAGTCTCACATACACCTTGCCCAGGGGCCTACAGAGGACATTCATTCCCTGCACACAGACTTCTCTGCTCATGTGTAACGTTCTTTATTTCAATAGGGCTTCACATGGGTGTAGGAATCTGCCTATGTGGAGCAGTGGGCAGGAGCAAGACCTAATAGTGATCTCAGAAATGTATGTGTGCACACTTCCCACTCGAAGTGGCTCAAAATGAATCAAAATATGTATGCAGAGTTCTCACAAATTTCAGTATAAGAATTATATGGGCATCCCAAGCCACATTATAACTTAGTTTCTCTTATGTAATTTGAGGATTGGGTATTCAAATTTGTGTTCTGCTATACAATGTGTGGGGGCATAACTATCTAATAAGTCACACAAATATAAATAGGCAGTGAAATTTTCACCACACACTTCATGTCATCTACATCTCTGAAGATGCATTATTTTGCATTAAGTACAGGGTCTGAACCTACTCCTATTGAAGGTATGGCAATACTATTGTTTATCTCAAGGGCAGAAAGATTGGGGTCAGACATATTAAGTAAGAAAAAGTAACTTCCCTGAATACTTTTAATATCTAGCTCTGAACCCAACAAAAAAAAGTACATGGAGTAAATAGTAAATATTTTAATATTGTGTTGTAGTATTTAATGCTACTGAGAACTGAAAAGCTAGACACCTTGAAACAATAATATATTAGGGGAAAATCCTGCCCCACTGAAGTCACGGGAGTTTTATTACTGACTTCACTACGTCCAGGATTTCATCCTAAGGCTACATCTATACTGCAGCACTATTGAGGTATCCCAAAACAGCTATTCCGTGTCTTTTGAGAGTGCCAATTATTTTGAAATATAATGGGCTCACTACTCCGATGTTCCTGTAAACCTCATTCCACGAGGAGTAAGCAGAGCCGGCCCAAGCTACAGGCTGACCGGGCTACAGCCCGGGGCGCCCCATTGCTGGCCCGGGCGGGGGCGGGGCCATGCATGCACCGGTGCCCCGGGGGCGGCCCCACGCTCCCGGGGCCCGGGGTGCACGGATGGCTTGGGCCGGCCCTGGGAGTAGGGGATGTTTCGGAATAGCAATTTATTTCGAAATAAGTGCTGTGTAGACAGTGCCTAATTTTGAAATGAGCTATTTTGAAACTGTCTTGAAATAAGCTACGCAATTTGTGTAGCTCAAATTGCATAGCTTATTTTGAGCTCCGGGTGCAGTGAAGACACACATATCTGAGATCACAATTAGGCTTTGCTTCCCACTGCTCCACTTGCTGCCCACTGCTCCACATAGGCAGATTCCTGCACCCACTGGAGTCCTACTGAAATAAAGACTTTCTGATCATAATTATATTGGTATGAATCTGCAGCAACTTTGTTGCACTAAGTGAAGTTTTGTTAGTGTAACAATGTTATCAGAATAAAATCTCTACTTTCTCTCACATACTGGAATAATTAAGACCTTTAATTATTCTGATTGTCCTGTATATCTTCTATTATTCCATTATGTAAGGTAGACTTAGTAGGAAAAGTTTGATGAAAAAGAAATTTCAGTGATAAAACAAAAATTATGCAGAAAAAATATTTTTCTGCTTTCTGATCAGCTCTAACCATTTTATAAGAAAACACCTCAAACAGTCAGACTATTCTAAAAATGGCCTCACTAAACAGTTCACTGGTACAGGCTAGCATATTGTCTTAATTACATTCATAATTTCTCTTAATTCCAAGCCTTTTTTTTTTCTATTAAACAATGCCAACAGATTTATATTATCTATTACACATCTTTTTCTTTTTCAATCCTTTGTACCACAAGGTTCTGGATGCTCCTTTTTCATATAATTTGTTTTAAAATTCATTATTTAACATTTCTCTGAGGTAAACTGCACAATTCATACATCTGTTTGTGTAGTTGGTCTATTTAATTCTTTCTGAATTGTACTTGCCTTTTCTTCTTTTGACTTTACTTCCTCTGGCCTTGTTTTGCATTACAGTGGAATCCACTTAATCAGGAAGCTCCAGTGGATAGCTTTTCATCCTGATTAAGTGGAATTGTAAAGTAACAGAAAAGGGATTTCAGCAGTACAGTTGTTACTGTCTTGGGAGATGCATGTTACTAGAGATGTTTATAATACTGGGAAAAGGGATTATCTGCACTGAATTGGCACTGAGCCAGGTGTCTGCCCAGAAATGGTGGAAGAGACTTTTATGAGATTGCTAATACTGTGGGTCAACATGTGTAATAAGCATGCCTAAAAGTAACTGACTAGCACACAGGCGTAAGCAATGGTGATGCGCAGCATACTTTTCTGCATGTATCATAAACAAAAGAAAGACTAAAACTGTTATAAGAAAAAATGTACAAAACCAACATTAGACACACACAAATACCAAATACCAGTGAATATTACAAAATTATCTGAAAACACCCCTACTAAGGGGATTACTTTACTCACCAAGCAGCATGTGTGAAACAGAGACGAGTGGTGACAGACAAGACTTGAAGAAAATGTGCTTTAAGCAAAAAGCTGAAGACACAAAAAGTACAAATATAGCAAACTGCAGATTCTAAGGCCAGAAGGGACAATAGATCATCTAGTCTGACCTGTTCCATATAATATAGTTCCATAATTCTTTCCCAACATAAATTCCTAGAACATGTCTTTTAGAAGAACATCCAAACTTTAGATAAAATTTGTCATTATCTCTGAAGACAGTGCAGAAGTATGGGTGGCAATACAATGACTCCCTTACAATAGCCTTCTAAGCCTCTTTTGGGGCAGGATCCCTAGTTTGAGAAATGATGGCCTAATACAACTGGGCTTTGAGCTCAGCTAGAACCTCTAACAAGTTACCATAATATAAATAAAACTGATTGCATGCACTTTTTTGCTTTTCTTATCCTCTTTTTCTGTCTGTATATCAAACGTATTGCAATCTTAAACTGGAAATATTGCTGCCCAGGTCACATGTCTAGGTTCAGTGAACTCAAAAACAAAGCAAAGCACAATTCAAAAAGGCACATTCACCTGATTCCAATACAAAAACAAATTGGTCCAGATTCTCTCAGAAGTGGGTCTTTGGATTCACGAAAAAGATTCACAAGTTTCACAGAATCATGAGACAAATCTAGGTTATACTTCCAGATCATTACACAAAACAAAAGCAGGCAAGATTTGGGCGCTTTGGAGTTTCACACAGCTATCATTTGTGCAGTTTTTTGCCTGCACTATGTGCATGTATTTATTTTGGCAGGTGCAATTGTTGCCCTCAGTGTTAAAGGAACTGCGTAGACAAATAATTATATCATAAATGTAATGTTTAGCACATTTAGATTGCTGCTGTATAAAAATGAAGGTTTTATAGAGATTATTCATCAGTACATCATTTTTACCTTTTAGTAATTGATTTGATGTAGATACCTTACAAATAACAATACATTTTATAACAATAAAACCCTTTTGAATTCTTTCAAAAAGTTTTACTATAGTATCTACTTAGTCTTACAAAAAGTGGTATATCACAACAGCATTTTGTCTTAAAATAAAGTACACATCTTATTTGGTTTCTTTCTCAAAAACCTCAAAACCAAAGGAGCTATTTAAACCAAAGAAGGAAAAGCATAATATACATGTTACAATTCACTCAACAGAAATAGCTTTTTCTATTATTAGTTTTCCATGTCTTTTTAAAACTGCCACAGACAATCAAAGTCTCACTGTACTGGGCTTCATTTCAGTACTTAACTTGGTTAAATAAATGAAATTCTTAGTTATATTTAGGAAAAGAAGTTACTTATCTTGTAGACTAATTGGAGTTGATTCAGATGTGTTCCTATGGTGCTTCACATCAGGACGTATCTGCACTCAGGAACTCTTAATCAGTTATACATCTCAATACTGTCTGTGGTCTTTGCCTATGTCCTAGACACCCGGGTGCTCCATTACAAGGGTAATATAAGGAAGGGACAGACCCCCTGCCACTCTAATTCCTTCTAAAAAATGAAAGACTTGAAGGCAGAGGGCAAGAAAAGCAGGTAGTAGAATACTCAGAAGAACACACATCTCAAAGAACTCCATTGTTTGTACTTGGTAAGTATTCCAATTCATCTGATGAAGTGGGTTTTGTCCACAAAAGTACATGATTCTATATATTTTGGTTAGTCTCTAAGGTGCTATGGGACCACTCATTCTTTTTAAAGTTACAGACTAACATGACTGCCCCTCTGAGATTCTTTTTCTTTGAGTAGTGTCCCTATGAGACCTCCATATCAGGATATTCATTATACTTAATTATAAAGGAGGGTGCCAAGGAGTCAGATTCAGTACAAATAGTAGATCAGCATCTCTGAAAGGTGCATCAGCTCTCAAAAAAGAATGAGCACATAGTTCTTGGAAATGCATATGCTCTGAAAGACTAGGTGGATACCTTGCAGATGTCAGAGAGATATGGTTTGAAAGGCAGATTGAGTCCTAGTAGAATGAGCAAATCACTCAGAGAGAGGCAAGACAACTCCCCGGCTTTATAACAGGTTAAGATTCATCCTGATCCAATAGGCAGTATTTGGGTGGAAAACAGGTACCCTTTCATTCATCCTGCAACTGAAATGAAAAGCCTTCACGAAATCCTAACAGGTAGCCTTACAAATGTCCAGGATAGGAACTTTGGTGAGGAAGGCCACCGAAGAGGCTTGCTCCCAGGTCAAGTGAGCCCTGAAAAGCAGCGGTGGCTGAGCACCCTTCAGATGATAGCTGTCTACATAAAAGTTGAGAGTTCTTACATTCTGTGAAATTTATTTCTTCTTTGGAAGAGTGAGACTTGGAATAAAACATTATGTTTTATGTATGTGAATCTCTTGATTAATGTGGAATCCTGACAAAACTTGAGATAAGATGTGAGGATGCGGCTGTAGGATCACTCTATCATGACAGAACACTGCGATCAGCCATCAAGGCTCTAAACAAGCTGAACTGTTAAGTTTGCCTTATACAGTCTGCAATGCAATTGGTCCTTACATGCAAGAAGCACAGATATTAGTAGTTAAGAAATAATTATATACTTCTTAAGATATATATATATATATATACTCTGTAGTTTGTGACAAGAATTGGAATCGCAGTATAATCCAGTATTGGAATTGCAGTATAAACCTGCAGTATAAGCCTGCATCTGTGCCCGGAAAAGAACTATTATACAGTAATCTGAATGATGAATTGCAGACAAACTGAGTTTTTTAGATCCAATAAAAAGACAATTACCCCTTTCCATAATTGGTGTTCTTCAAGATGTGTTGCTCATGTCAATTCAACTCAGGTGTGTATGCTTGCCACATGCATTGGTGCTGGAAGATTTTCTCTTAGTAGTACCCAAGGGGGAGCCAGCTCAGGCACCCCCTGGAGGGGTGCACACATGCTGTGCTATATAGGGTGCCTCTGGCCTTCTCCAACCTCAATTCCTTTTTGCCAGAAAACTCCAACAGTGGGGAAGAAGAGAGGGATGTTGAATGGACATGAGCAACACATCTCAAAGAACAGCAGTTACAGAAACAGGTTAACTTATCTTTTCTTCTTGGAGTGATTGCTCGTGTCCATTCAACTCAGGTGACTATAAGCAGTATGTCTGAAGGTGGGAGGAGTTCACTGATATGCTGACTGCAACACAGCCCTTCTGAAAGCAGCATCCTCTCAATCTTGTTGCACCGAAGACGATGTTGCAGCCTTACAAATGTCCAGGATAGAGACATTGGCGAGGAAGGTCACTGAGGCAGCTTGTGCACAGGCTAAGTGAGCCCTGACAAGTGGAAGTTATCCAGTTAGAGACACTTTGCATGGATATCGGAAGCCCTTGCATTCTTTCAGCACAGGTGACAAACAGCTACTAGCCAAAGTAATGAGGAAGGCCACCTTCTAGGGCAGGTGCAGAAAGGAGCACGTAGCCATAGGCTTGAAGGGCTATCCAGTAAGCCTGGAGAAGACCAAGTTAAGGTCCATAGAGGCACAGGGGGCTGTAAATATGGAAAGAGCTGCTCATGACCCCTCAGGAATCTGACTATCAGGTTGTGGGAAAAAACAGACTGGCCTTAGTTTTGGTCTTTCACCCACCAATTCAAGTGCACTTGGATGGACATCAGCACCAAGATCTCCTGCAAGTGGGGAAGATAATCAAGGATGGTCTGGAAAAGAGCATCCATAGGGATGAGACCTCACAGCTCAGCTCACACCAAAAACTGAGACTATTTGGCTATGTAAGTCTGTCTGGTCAATGACTTATGGCATCCCAACAGGACTGCTGAACAGCGTCTGAACAGGATCACTCCTCCACATGTAGCCATGGAGCAGCCATGCTGTGAGGTGGAGTGACAGCAGGCGGAGAACGTGGCTAGGATCCTAAGGGAGCAGGACCCAGTGGAGCAGTATAGGCCAAAGTGGACACACCGAGAGGCTCAGCAGACTGACATATTAATGCTGCCGGGACCACGCTGGCACAATGAGAATGATCTTGACCCTGTCCTGTTTGACTTTTTCCAGGACCTTGGTGATGAGAGGAATTGGGAGAAAGCACACAGAACAGACAATGTGACTACAAGAAGGGGAAGGCATTCGCCACAGACCCCTCACCCACTCAACATCTGGAGCAGAAATTGTGAAATTCTGCATTCTTTGCTGTGGCAAAGTGGTCCACTTGGGGAGTGCCCCACTTCCTGAAGAGCATTGTGGCAACTTCTAGCTGGATTCCTCATTTTTGGTGAGAGGAGAATTGCCTGCTCAGCTGATCATCTAAAGATTCCTCGTACCCAGGAGGCAGCGAGCCACCAGAAAAATGTTATGCTGGATGCAGAAGTCCTAGAGGCAGACGGCCTCCTGACAGAATGTATCTGATCAGCCTCCTCCTCCCCTTCCCCGATGGTTGTCACAGAACATCATGGCCATGTTGTCTGTGAAGACTCAGACCACTCTGCCCACCAGGTGAGGGAGGAAGACCTTGCACACCTTGTGAACCTCTCGCAGCTCTTTGACATTTATGAGGGGCACCTTCTATGCAGTCTACATACCTTTGGTCCAGAGATCACTGAGATGGGCACATCAGTCCAGGTCCAATGCATCCAATACCAATTTGAGGGAGTTGGGAACCAGGACCACCATCACCAACCTTCCTAGAGGGTGTCTGGAGGGTGTATAAACCACCAGCCACTGCTGGAGGGGACGCATCTCAAGCCTGGTGTATTTGACCACGTAAGTGGACCTGCCATGTGCCTAAGCAGCTAAAGGTACACCCTGGCCTTAGTATTCAGAGAAGCACTCAGGAGAACTACAAGGTCCACAAGCGCACAAAACTGGTAGGGAGGGAAGAAGGCCTTCGCCAGGGTTGAGTCAAGTACCATTCCTATCAATTCTATGCATTGGAGTATGTGATGAATGGGAGAGATAATTCCCTTTTTTTGTGTATTTCAGCCATTTAGTTAACTAAATTGCCTGTAAGGGTTAAACCCACAGACAGTGGGTCCCAGAGAGTCTCCAGGAATGCTAGGGAAACAGGAAGTATTGGCAGGAATCCAGGAGAGCCAATGAAAACAGAACCCTCTACAAGCTAAAGGAGAGGCTATCCAGAATTGGCCTGTCCGTAAGTAAAAAACAGGTCTAAACATTCCTAGGCTGAGCAATCTGAGTCATTGTATACCATGAACGTGAGGGATCTTGTTTAGTTCTTCATGTAAAAAGTAGTAAATTTAGTATGTGCGTGTATCTTATTATTATATCTATTAACAATTAGATCTTATTAACTAGACTTATTTCTCCTATCCCTCCAAGAAGAAATCACAGTCAGCGTGGATCAGGTTGCCCAGCACCGTCTGTGATTTGGGGGGATGTGTGATAAATGGGAGAGGCACTACCCTTTTCTGAACATCCCAGCCATTCAGTTAACTAAATTGTCTAAGTCCTAGAGAGTCTCCAAGACTGCTAGGGAAGCAAAGGTTGGCAGGAAGCCAAGATAGCCAATGAAAACAGAGGGTAGGAACAGGGATTGTTTAGTCGGACATTATCAGGTTATTTTCTTTATTTTGGGTTTGTTGAGGTTCTCTGTGCTGAACCTATGTGACCCCTCTGTACATTGTAATTTTTAAACTGAATCCCATGGGAGCAATTCTCTGTGTTTTTAATCTTTCTTTTCAGGTTGCTCTGTAACACCTAGCAACCAAGTATGTTTTCTTTGTTTTGTTAATAAAAATCACCTTTTTAAGATGGAGTTACTGGCCTAGTGGATAAGGAAAATATACATTTGAGATACCTTGATTTTAGTGAGGCTTTGGACACAGCCCCACATGACATTCTCATAAACAAACTAGGGAAATGTGATCGAGATGAAATTACTATCAGGTAGCCACACAACTGGTCAAAGAGTAGTCATCAATGGTTTGCTGTCACAATGAGAGGATGTACCTAGTGAGGTCCTCCAGGGGTTAGTCCTGAGTTGGTACTATTCAATATTTTCATTAATGACTTGGATAATGGAGTGAAGAATATGCTTATAAATAGGGTTCTACCAAATTCACAATCATGAAAAACGCACCATGGGTGTTGAAATCTGTTCTCCCCCATGAAATCTGGAGTTTTGTGTGCTTTTACTTTATACTATGCTGATTCCATGGGGTTTACTAGCATTTCCCAAATTGGGAGTCCTGAGTCAAAAGGGAGTTGCAAAGGGATCACAAGATTATTTTAGGGTGGTTGTAGTATTGCCGCCTTTACTTCTGCACTGCCTTCAGAGCTGAGCAGCCATACAGCAGCAGCTGCTGGCCAAGTGCCCAGCTCTGCAGGCAGCAGTGCAGGCAGTGGCAATACCATACCATACCATAATTACTCCTCTGCTTCTGGTGGTAGCCCTGCCTTCTGAGCCAGGGTCCTGACCAACACCTGCCACTCTCCAGCTACTCAGCTGTAGCAACACAAAAGTAAGGGTGGCAGTACCACAATCCCCCCTACAATAATCTTGTGACTCTCTCCCACAACTCCTTTTTGGGTGAGGATCCTTACAATTACAACACTGTGAAATTTCAGATTTAAATAGCTGAAATAATGAAATTTATGGTTTTTAAAATCCTCTGATCATTATATTGACCAAAATGGATAATAAATTTGTTTATAAAATTTGCCACAGACACTAAGATAGGAGGGGTTGCAAATACTTTACAGGACAGGATTAGAATTCAAAATGACCCTGATGAATTGGCAAATTGGTATGAATTCAACAAGATGAAATTAAAAAAAGACAGATGCAAAGTACTTAGGGAGGATAAATCTAATGCAAATACAAAATGGAGAATAACTAACTAAGTGGTGGTAATGCTGAAAAGGATCAGGAAATTATAATGAATCTCAAATTGTATATGAGTCAAAAATGTGATGCAGCTGCAAAAATAGTTGGAGTATATTATCAGGAGTGCTCTATGTGTGGTATAGGCAGTAATTTCCCTGCTGTATTCAACAATGGTGAAGTCTCACCTAGAGTACTCTGTCTAATGCACGTATCACACTTTAGAAAAGATGTGGGAAAATTATCAGTCTAGAGGATGGCAACAAAAATGATGAAAGGTTTGGAAAACCTGACCTCTGAGGAAAGGTTTAAAAAAAAATGGGTATGTTTAATTTTGAGAAATGAAGACTAAAGGGGTACATGATAGTAGTCTCTGAATATGATAAAAGCGGCTACAAAGAGGATGATGGTCAATTTTTCTCCATGTCTGCTGAAGGACAGGACAAGAAGTAATGGACTTAATCTGCACAAAGGGAGATTAGGTTAGCTATTAGGAAAAACTTGCTAACTATAAGGATAGTTAAGATCTGAAATGGGATTACAAAGAAGCCTGTGGAATTCCCATGACCAGGAATTTTTTTAAAAGGTTGGACAAATACTTGTCAGTGATGGTCTGGATTTACTTGGTATTGCCACAGCATGGGGGCTAGACAGGATGACTTCTCATGTAATCATTTACCTCTAGCAGTTAGGGTTTTAAGAAAAATACCAAGAATTACAAGATTACCAGTAAAATCACAAAAGTTGACAACACTGTTGAGGGTAAGTGTGGAAGTGTAGCAAAAGAAGTGATAAGAAAAACTGGTTAAGGAGTAGGGAAAGAGAAACAAAAATCAAATAGTGCTAAATAAAACAAGGGTCAGAAAAGAAATGTTGATGAAGGGGAAGGTTGTAAGAGTGGAAAAGGTGAATTAAACAAACTGGAGTTATGGTTAGAATTATTAATCAGTAACTTACATGTAACAAATTTTGTAGGAACATTTGTAGATATACAACAATCATCACCCATAATTGGTAACTTAGTAGATCAGAGTTAAAGCTAAACAAAAAAGAAATCCAAACATTTGAAAAGTATAAAAATTACTAATTAATTTCACTCAAAACAACCTTAACACTCTCTTTTTCAATTATCACATCCATCTTCATACCCACTTTCAAGGTATGCTGGGATTCAAGGATTTTTTTTCAAGGGCTTAGAACTTTTGCAAACCTCTGACAATGAGTTTCTTGCATTTGGAGAAGATACCGTTCTAAGGTTGTCAAAAACACTCAGTACATAGTACTGGTTTTATAAATTTTTTTTTGCATACTTGTCTTCAATAGAAAGTATGATATTTAGTCATTGCATCAGCCATTGCTCTGATAAAATACCATTTCATAGATTGAATGAAAAGGCTTACACATGGAGAGATGCTTTCATTGTGTCTAATGACATACTATTGGTGGCACATGGAATCTCTATAAAGAATGGTGTATTTGCCATCAGTATGCTATTTGTCTAATCAGTAATTTTCTGTAGACTGTGTATGGCTTGCAAAAGAGATTAGAGTCAGCACAACCACTTTACCATGAAAAATTAAGTATGCTATCTTTCTAAGACAAACAAGCAGCTTCCATTTTCATGAAACTATTTCATTTGGCCATGCCCACTTTTAGTCCAGAAACAATCTTTTTGAAAATGTGTGGGTCGGTGCACAAACACTAATGGGTGGACAGTAGGTGGGCTCCCCTGGCATGACTGACAGATCTCTCTGAGCCAATATAGGACTGTGCTTAAATAGCATGATACTGCCCTGTGCAAGTCTCCATCCACCTCTGAGTGTCAGTTTTCCCCATGTGAAACAGGATTCATGGTAAGGAGCCACCTTGGTAAAATACTTCAAGAATCTCAAACGAGTGGTGCTGGAGAGGGGAAAAGTGCACAGATTGGACCAGCAATGGTACTTTCCCCTCTGTTCTATACTGCTTTACAGTTTCTTGTTATTGGAAATTGTTTCATATGGCTCTCCTCCTGCTTGCAGCATCCACTGGCTACAGGTCTAGCAAATATCTCATTCCCACTCCTCCATGCATTTTTCTTCTGAGTGTCTCAAATAAACATTGTTCCTTCAGAGTTTCTGCCCACCACTTCAGGAACACTACCAGCCACAGTATCTTGGCTTAAGCAATTGTAAGCCAGCCATATGTGAGTCTATTAGTAAGTATAAGGTGGCCTAACCCACAATTCAAGATGTGCACCAACCATGTCATTCAGACTTTATGGCCTATCCTTAATTGGACCCAGAATATCATCTTTGGAGTATGATAACTCTACTCTGAGCAACACAGACATTGATTCACACTCCATCACCTTCTATCTTCTCTACCCTGCTCCCCACTTGCCTTCTCCTACCTCTTTTTCCTCAGGGCTAAGTGACTTGGTTAACTGGTCTACCTCTATCTAATTCCAAATTAATCCCAAAATCTTGATGTGCTACCAAATTAATTTTTACCTCATTTAGAGTTAAGAGCAATGATAACAAGACTCTTTTGCACCCTGCTTAAAAATCTTCTCTCTCATTGTCTTTTGCCTATGATTACTTTTATGGCATGGCATCTTTCCTTTCATTTTCTCTTCTTCTCCACTAGGGGGGTTGACATACACTATCTGGCGCCACACCTGGATGCAGACTTCATCTCACAGTCCCATCTGAACCAACAGGCGTTTCAACAGGATCAAGCTGTTCGAGGAGACTTTGAATACAGCCATCAAGGAAGCCACTGAGCTCAGTAAACTTCAACTTCCTAGTCAAGAAAAGGAAAAGAAAAGGTTCACCTTCAGATACTGCTATCAAGAACTAACTCCACTAGGGGTTACAAGTTTATTTTGTTCCTCCAGAATCAGAAGCAACTTCATTGTTGGCCAGCCTCATTCTCCTCTGCTCCTGACAGTAGTAGCTTCTAATCCAAAGGACTAGTCCCCTTTACTCTCCAGCCTCCTCCTACTTCCCAGACTACATGCTTTGATCTCAGTTGCCCCTCTTGACTTGATTTCCCTTTAGACTTTCTAAAGTCTGTGCACCTTTGTATGTTGGTTGGATACATGGTAAAGGCCACACTGGAGTTTGCAGGGAGTTAAATCTGGGATTGGGAGTGAATATGAAGACATGGAACCTAGGGAGAAGACAGGTTTGAGAACAGAGGGCAGATGATTCCAGGTAGCCAGTGCAGGAAACTACCAAAATAGCAGGAGGGCTGCAGGGATTCACTGGCACCAGGGGAATCTCATGAGTAGGTCCCTTGCTGACATTCTGAACTGTGGGAATGATAAGTTAGAGAATGTAAGAACAGTATGTCTACAGGAACTAGTGGGGACAAGGATGATGAAGGATTGTTGCCTGAGTTGTGCTTAGCTGATGCACTGCTGATGATGACTGCTACCTTCCCACTATTTAATTGTATACGTATTAGCAGATAGTAATATACCAAATATAGAAACCCCAGTGTTATAGGGATGGAAAGAACGTAATTTTGCCATTGTGCCCAGGAAATCATGGTTCTATGTTTCTTCCGTCTTCCTTTTGAGCTCCATGACTCATTTTTTGCTCCTGGTGAACTAAAAGAAGGGTAATCACTATGGGGAAAAGACCTTAAAATATGCACATCGGCGTTACTGTGTATGAAAATGTTGCTGCTTGCCCCTGGCTAGTCGATTGTGAAGATTCTGCCACCACAGCCATCCATGCTAGGGCAAGGTGATTAGAAGAGTCTGCTACCTCCTGCCTTCTTCAGCAGGATTTGAAGTTTATACAATTCTTTCCCCTTTAGAGGAAGAAATTTTCACCACTGAAGAAGTACAGCAGCATCAGTGTTTAAATCCCACACCGGAAAAGGAGGAGTTAAGGAGTTCCTCTGGGCTGGATTGGCTGCACTCCTCCATGCCTATAAATTATCCGAAGAATACAGTAGGATTTTAAGAGGAAGGAAAATCAGCTCAGTACTGGACAGCTCTGGGAGGAGAGGAGACGAGAGTTCTTAGCAACCAGGAAGAGAACAGAGCCTGTATTTTTATCTACATGAAGGCTCAACATGCCCTGATGAGAAGGTAGTTCACCAACAGAAGGAATAGGATACTACTATCAGACTGAGCCAAGACTGTGGTCAGTCCAAGGCCCCTCTGAAGGAACAGTGGCTTGGTTGGAACAGTCTGTGTATTTCTTTTTCCTGTGTTTATTTTGCTGCTCCTAAATAGTTTGTTTCCTGTGACCAGAGCCCTGACAGGGTTTTAATGAGACTCATTAATGAGATAAGACTTCAATTGGGAGGAGGATGTGGCCAGATGCCTCAAATTCAGTTTTATATGTTGGCACTACTGGCACAACAAATGAAGCTAAGAGAGTTCATAAAAAAATATTCCAGTGATGTCTGTCTCCCTTAGCAGGATGTAAGAGATGTCAGAAGCAGCAAAGTTAGGAACTCTAGCTGCTGGTGGTTGGGGGAAGTGGTAGTCTCTTATTCCTTATTTCTTTCCATCAAAAAATTCATCATTAAAACCCTGCTTAGTGACTGTTTTTCAGTCTGAAGGCTATCTTCAAATGGAAAAGGGACAGAGATCCACTAAAAAAAGAATATTTAGTTCAGTAATATGAGACATTTCAGAAGTTAATCATAGCCTGATGAGCTACTGTGACATTCCTAATTTACAAATATGCCTTTTCAAGTCTCAGAATTCATCCTATGCTCTAAATCTTACCTGTATATTTGAAGTAATATAATTTGAACTTTCTATGACAAATGATTTTTGAAAAGCTATAGCAAAAAAACAAAAACAAAAACCAAAAATCTTCCGAGCATGACTAATGACTATTTTCTCCAAATTCTATAACTCAGAATAATTGTTCAAATCTCAGATTTGCACATATAATCTGCTGGCCATAACAAATGTCTCCATTGAGTTTCATTGCCTTCATTTAAGGAGATCACAACAACCTGGGATAATAGCAAGACCCAGGCTACGTCTAGACTGTCACTTTTTATCAGAAAAAGGTACACAAAAAGAGCTCTGCAATTTGCATACCTTTTTCTGATAGTTTTTTCAGAAGAGGCTTTTCCAAAATTTGGCCAGTCTATACTGAGCCAAATTTCAGAAAAACCTCCTCTTTTGGAAGAGCCCTTCCTTCCTCGTGAAATGAGGAAGACAGGGCTTCCAAAAGAGCGTGTCTGCTCTTCCGCAAAAAATGTCAGAAGAGCAGATGCCGCTGGTATCCCAGAAAAACTCCATAGTCTAGACATAGCCTCAGTGTCAAGACACTAGCAAACTTTAATCTTGGTGGGGCATATAGAAGAATCAGTCTCTGAAGTACATGGGCTTCAAATGTGCCAGACTTCAAAGGTATAACAACTTCAGCTGCAAAAAAAATAAATCGGCAGGATATGGAGAGAGTGGCTCTCTGTTCCTGGTGACTGTACCACTTAGAAGAAAAGCTATTGCATACTGCAGCAGCACAGGCTCACAAAAGACTCCTAGCAGAATATATGGCAGTAATCTAGTTATAAAGACATGAATAAATGTGACAAGGTTCATATACAAGAGGAAGTACTGCTATTGCAAACAGAAAGTGATATACACCACCACTGCTATATCCTAGAAACAAAAAGGGATCCAATTAGGGAGGAAGTTATACAGCAACTTCTGAATTAAACATGTTTAAATCTTCAGAACCATATACCTTGTGCAGAAGAGTGCTAAACTAATTGTCTGAAAATATGTATCAGCCATTAACTTTGATACTGAAGTACTGAACAAGTCCTAATCACTGGGGAAAAGAAAATAGAAAATATGTCTTGTCAAACAAATTAAATAACTTTTTTGATGAAAGGACAAGTTTAGTTGACTCAGTATGCCTGATACATAGAATATCACTCCCTTCTGAAGGGCACTTGTCTTAGTACTTGCATGACATTCCATTAAAAATAGCATCATACAAATCAATAAAGGACAAATAAAATTGTTTAAAAACTAGCTAAATAATAGATCTTAGAAAATAATTGTAAATGGAAAATCATCACCCACTGGAAGCATTTCTAGTAGAGGGATCCCACAGAAATCTATTTCAGTTTGTGGCTACACACCAACTCTTCTGCTTTTATTGTGCAAGCTCATTGGTAGAGACTGTGAGGTTTTTGAATTGCATTACTACCAGCATTCAGATAATATTCAGATTACTACATCCCCTCTCTCAAACCTGGATTCTAGTTTCCTTGCTTTGTCAGTCAACCTAGTGAAAGTTCAGGTAGAACTGGATGGGCAGAAAATGGCTAAAGTTGGACCGGAGATAAGATAAATATTGGCATATCCACACCAAGTATACTACTAATCATATGTGTATTAGGTAATGTGGAGAAAATCTGGCAGTTAACCTTCGTCCAGAGGACATTTAGCTAGAACAGCACCAGCAACTTGTAGGGCAATGCTCTTTGGAATGTTCTAATGCACACAGAGCTGAGAGGAAGAAGAATTCTCAAAACCACTTACACAGGCATGGTTGGGGGCATCCTGCCACATGGCAGAAAACTGAACAATTTGTAAGAAGACACTAGTCTAGTCCTCTTGTAAAAAAAACCATGGATAAATGATATGGCGATTAACAAGTTTTAACTACGTTGTGGGGAAACATAGTCCAAACTACACCACTAATGGGTTACAAATATAGTTAGAAGTTGTATGACTAATGGTATATGTACACTAGCAAGTTTTGTCAACAATACTTATGTTGACACCCAAAAGTTGACAAAACAAAAATTGCGAAAGGGCATTCACACTTCTTCGCTCTGTGAATAGATCATGTTCACTCTGGGGGCACCATCATTGACAATGTGAGCAATGTATTGTGGGTGTGTATCCCATAGTGCCATGTTGTGGGAAGCCAAAGCTGATCCCTGCCCAGCTTGTGATTCCCCCTCAATTCTCCCACATCCTCTTCAGCTGCTGGGAGCAGCACCTTGGGTAGTATTGTGAGCTCTCTGTGCTGGGCAGAACAGGAGCATTCCAATGATTTGCTCTTTGTTCCCCAAAGGGAGCAGCTCACTCAGCTGTCAAACACTTCTTGTAACTTTGAAAGGAGGAGTGCATGCCTTTAGGGAAGCAGAGATCAAAGCTGAGTAAAGCCATCAGGTCAGGCATTGTGAGATACTGGTAGAAGCCAGTTCTGTGGACAAAACAAACTGCAGTTTACATGTTGTCAGCAATAAAGGGAGGGAAAAAGAAAAAAAGTCTCTCAGACGGGTGGTAGTTTTTTGTTGCTGAAACTGGGTGTTTTTCCCAACAAAAGTCCCATTGCAGTGTGTATGCTCTCATTGTTTTGTCACCAAAAGGAAGGATTTGACAACAAAACTTTGTAATGTAGACAAAACCTAACTTGTTTGTCTTTGTGAGTACCAAAATTGATTTATTCACTGAGGGCTCAACTCTACCATCTTTACTCACCATGAATAGTATCAGATACTTTGTCCACACTACACAGGGTTTAGAAGTCAGGCAGTTTAAACACTGTTAGCACTTTTGCCGACAAAAAACTTCCATCTCCCAAGAATAGCAATTGCTTTGTCAGCAGGAGAGCAGTTTTAAATAATACTTGCCCTGGCAAAGCTTTTGTACTTGGTGTGAGGGTGGGATATTAAGCACGAGCTCCTAACAAAACCTTTGTGACTCAGTTGCTAATTATTAAGGAGCCTTAGTTTCACTCACTTTCCATGCGGCATAAGCTCCTAAAGTTTGAGTAGGTACATTTGAAAATTTTTCCCACAGAGCATAAATTAACCGAAAATTATTAATTGTTTTCTTTGTAATCAGCAAATCTGAGGTTAATAATTTGTGAGAGATAGCAGGCATGGTGTAGGATGGAGATACTTCCTTGTTTCAGACTCAGAAGTATGTCATGAGAGGCAGTACACAGATACAATGAAGTGTTTCTGGTGAGCTGTGTGAGAACCACAATTTCAAGATTTGTCTTATTCGATATCAAAATTCAAACAAGTAATTTTGAAATTTTCCATAAAATGTGATTTCTGACAAAAAATTGTTGTCAATCAAAACATTTTAATTAAGTATTTTTAAAAATATAGAAAACATTTCTAAACAAAAAGTCGCTTTAAAACAAAAGAGGAGGTTACTCACTTTAATAGTAACTGACGTTCTTCAAGATGAGTGTCCCAGTGGGTGCTCCACATTTAGTCAGTGTGCTACCACGGAGCCATCGATCGGAAATTTTAGAGTAGTGTCTCTAGGGCCGCATGCTCCTGGGTGGCAGGCATCGTGCATGTGCGAGCCCCCCCACCTCCTTAGTTCCTTCTCTACCCCAGAATGAAGCCAGTGAGGAGGCCAGAATTCTGAAGTAGAGGGGAGAAAAGGGAGGGTTGTGGAGCACGCACGGGGACACTCTTTCCAAAGAACATCCATTACTGTTCAGGTGAGTAAGATCCTCTTCGAGAGAGAGATGTCCCCGTGGGTGCTCCACATTAGGTAACTACAAAGCTATTCTGAATTAGGGAGGTAGGGTCTTCGGATCTAGCAGAAAAGGACCACCTTAGCAAATTTAAGGTTGGACCCTGTGTAAGTGTGTGGTGCTTTGCAAAAGTGTGGTCCAAGGACCGAGTAGCAGCTGAACAAATGTCTCCTATGGGTACTTTGTGAGGTAGACATGGCTCTAGTGGAGTGTGCCTTTATATTGTCTGGAGGGATTACTTATGATTAGGAGTAGCAGAGATTCATACAGTCTGAAATCCAGTAGGAGAGTCTCTGTGATGAGAGGGTCTGGCCTTTATTGTGGTTCACTATTGACACAAACAGTCTCGGACATGTTCGAAGAGGACTAGTTCCTTGTAGGTAGAATGAGAGAGCTCTGCATCAGTCAAGGGTGTGCATTGTCCTCTTGAAGGAGGTGGCATGGGGCTTGGGGAAAAAGGTAGGAAGGTGTATTGTCTGATTGAGGTGGAAGGATGAGTCTACCTTAGGGAGGAATTTGGAGTGGATATGTAGAGTGACCTTGGTGTGTGGGGGATCTGCCATCAGGGCTGAGATCTCTCCCACCTGTCTCACCAAGGTAATGGCTTCGAGAAACATGGTCTCCATAGATAAATGCAAGAGAGAAGTGGTGGCCATTGGTTCGAAAGGTGGCTGAGTTAAAGCGTTCAGTACAAGATGGAAGTCCCACGGTTGTGTTGGCGGGGTGATATCAGGATAAGGGGCTTGAAGGCCCTTTATCAAACCTCTTAGTGAGTGGATATGCACATATTCATGATTCATCTATCTTAGGTAGTAATGGCGGCAAGATGGACTTTAATGAAACTTATTGAAAGGCCTCCTTGCTTAAAGTGCAAAAGATAATCTAGAATGACAGGTAAGGAGGATGTTGAGGGTTCTACCTGGTGGTGTATGTACCACAGAGAGAATCTCTTCCATTTTTGAAGGCAAGTCTCAGAGATGCTCTGCGCCCTACTCTGTAGAACGACTGTTTGTACTCGTGAACAAGTCAGTTCTAGCTCAGAGAACCATCTAAAAGCCACACCTTCAAGTGTAACGAGTCGAGGTTCAGTTGCGTGGCAAGAGGTTCTGGGGGAAAAAGGAGATCCTGGCTGTGTGGTAAGTGGATCGATGGCACACAGGACACCCTCATTAGAAAAGAAAACCATGGCTTGACATGGCCATGATGGAGCTATGATAATTAGGTGTGCTTTGTCTCTCCTTCACTTGTGAACTACCCTGTTTAACAGGATTATGGGGGGAAATACCTATAGGAGGTGGGATGACCAACTGATGAGAAAGGCCAATGAACCCTTTGCAGATGCGTGCCCTGGAGAAGAATAGGTAACATTTTTTGTTGGATTGTGTGGCAAATAGATCTATAGTGGGGTGACCCCATTGTCAGAAAATACGTCACAATATGTGCAGATTTATTTGCCACTCGTGGTCAGTTGAGCAAGATGTTCAAGGTGCCCTGAAGGTGAACCCCAGTACTGTTTATGCCATATTTGAGGCACCAGTTCTAAAGTGCTATGGCTTCTGTGAAAAGGTCTAGAGATCGGGCTGTTCCCTGACAGTTTTGTAAAACATTGCCACAACCTTGTCTATGTACAATCTGATATGACTGTTGACAATGAATGGGAGGAATTTCGTGCAAGTGTATCTGACTGCAGAGTTCTAGTACATTTATGTGTAGGTTCTTATTGCTGCTGGACCACAGCAGCTGAACTACAACAGGCTGTGTGGTGTTGTAGGTGAGTGCCCCGTCCTGTAAGAGACACATCTGTCATCATGGAGATGGACAGTTGGGATGGATTAAAGGGGACTCTGGAACCAAGGTTGTATGGACTTGTCCGCCATTACAGGGATTTCTTTACCAGTATTGGGAGCGCTATTGATTTGGACAGTCGGTGAATATTGGGCTTGTAAACCTGTCCCAGACAACCCTATAAACATCTCATGTGGAAGGGAGCGTTGCTGACAACAAAATTGCACTCTCCTATGTGTCGCAATAGATGAAGGCATTCATGTGCTGTTGTTTGGAGACTGGATTTTAGTGTTTTTAAGAAGGCCACAATTTTTTGGAAATGGTCCAGCAGGACGGATGCAGTGGCCCTTGTTGAATCGGGGCATGCTCCTATTAACTGGATCTTTTGTGTGGGAGAAAGCATTGATTTGGCTTTGTTTATTTGCAGGCCAAGGTTTTGAAATGTTTCTTGTGATTGACAGCGAGTGGCAGGAATCGTATGAGTGCGTTCTGAGGAGGCAATTGTCCAGGTAAGGGAATATGATGATGGCTTGCTTCCTGAGGTATGTTGTGATGACCACCAGAACCTTTGAAAAAACCCTCAGGGCTATATAGAGTCCAAAGGGGAGTACTTTGTATTGGTAGTGTTGTGAACCTACAACAAATCAGAGAAAAGATCTATGAGCTGGATGGATGGAGATATGAAAATGTGTATTTTGCAAGTCGAGGGACAAGAACCAATCATCCTGTTCCAATGTCGGTATAATAGTGGCAAGTGTTACTATCTTAAATTTCTGTTTCTGAATTAATTTGCTCTCAGGTCTAAGATGGGTCTTCAGCCTCTCGACCATTTTTCCATCAGAAGTAATGCAAGTAAAAGCCTTTCCACCTAAATTGTGCAGGGACCAGTTCAATCACCCCATGTGCAAAACGTGTTCTACCTCGTTGAAGCAGATTCTTGTGAGAGTGGGCCCTGAAGAGGGACTGGGGAGAGCGGGTAGAGACACAAAGGGAATAAGATAGCCTTTGTCAATTATCTGGAGGACCCATCTGTGAGAGGTTACACGCTCCTAGTTGTTGAGGAATGGTAGCGGCTGGTGGTGAAAAAGTTTAGCTTGCAAAGGTAGTGTTGGAATAGATGAGAGGCTCTCATGACCCTCAACCACCTGCTGTTCACATGTGCTTATTGGATTGTTGTGAGTGTTGCAAGTTGGTAGAGGAAGGGTGTCGTCGTTGGTTTCTGCCTCTGTTCTGTGGATGTTGATCTTCTTTGTTACAGTATTGAGTATAAGGAGGGTATCAAGGTCTAGAGTAGGGCTGATACCTGTATTGTCTCCTTCTAGATACCAGGTTGTGGATCCCTAGCGAGTGAAGCGAAATGAAGCATTGCTCTGGAATCCTTCATCAAGTGCAGAATTTTGTTGGTATTTGATTAAAACAGCTTTTGGTTGACAAATGGAAGATCTTCCACTGCCAATTGGATTTCTCTAGGAAAGGGAGTGGAGTTAAACCATGAAGCCCTTCTCATGACTACTGCTGTTGCTGTACATCATGCAGCTGTACAGCTAGGGAGAAAAAAAATTGGTTCTAAAAAGGGATTTGTTTCTAAAATCGCAAATGAGATAGGGAGCACTTCTGATCTTCATCTCCGACTGGAGACAGTAGAGAAAGAACTGAGGGGGGGAGCTGGCACATGCGTGATGCCTGCCACCTAGGCGCGTGAGGCTGCAGATGCTCACATGCGCAGCCCCAGGGACACTGCTCTAAAATCTCCAATCAATGGCTTGGCGGTGGCGAACCAACCTAATGTGGAGCACCTATGGGGGCATCTCTCAAAGAAGAACTATAATTTCCTGTTATGAAGATGTTAAGATGGAACATTTGACTTTGTCAAAATTCATTTTTATCATTTTTCCCCCAAAAGAAAATATTGTTAAAAACAACACACTCTCATGGGAAGTTTTGACTAAAGGTATTTTTATTGGGACACTAACTGTCACAAATGTTTCAACCAGCTCCATTATTTTAATTAATGCCAGAATTTTGGCTTTAATTAAGTCAACAAAGGAAAGCATGGTTGTTAACTGGAAACCACTGCAAGCACAAAATTGAATTCCAACTGAAACCATAACAATTCATCTAGCTCAAGGTGCAATCTCTACCTATAATCCACTAAACTAGAATTTAATTTTTTCAAACCTGTGTTAAGCAAGCAGGACAAAACAGGACATGTTTTCTGAGTCTGTTAATACACATTTTGAGTATGTAAGGAGTCATCCCAGCACATGTTTTAGTGGCATTATAAAACATGCCCTATGCTATTTTATTGCCATATTATCCTTCTTGATTTTGTTAAAAATAATTTCCTTTAAATTGTTAATAGTGGTAAAAATGATAAAAATAAAGGGGAAAATAATCAATATATTTTTGTTAATTCCAAACCACTTTATGCTAAACTTCTCTGCTTTCATGAAGGTTCATTAATAGTTTTGCTATACTGTTGCTCTTAAATTATCGCACAATTATCTCATATAGTATTCTACATATTTTGAAATTAAAAGAGCTACAGCATGAAAAGAATTGTTTTACTACAGGCAAAGAATAAGGAAAAGATGAAAAGCTGGCCACCCACCAAAGAAGTCCTTAGAGTCTGATCCATATTTTGTTATGAACCAGTTTCACTGGGTTATAGTTACGGCTGGGAGATTCACCACAGTCAATGAATAGTAAGCCCTAATTTGTAGGGGCAGATACAAAAGAGTAATATTAATTTTCAATATAAAAAAGCAAATCTATCCAAATACTGTAAAATGTAAAATTTACAACAACAGATGGATTTAGTGTTCTCCTTATTTCAGACTAATTACTCTCACGTTCTGTTTTGACCTAAAACACTTATGCAGCAGTGAGGCATATACTCTATGACTCAAGGATTTAGAATTGAGTGCAAATTATATTTATAACTATTTGTACAATGTGTGAGTATAGCTAAAGTATTTTCTCAATTTGTACTCATTTTAAAATAAAAATGGAAAAAGCTGTTTAGAAACAGCTCATTTTAAGCTAATCTTTAGCAAAATGAGGTTAACAACCAAAGTAGAGTCTGCATATGAGCCTTTCATATAGCTCAGTTGAACAGTAATATTTACATAATACAGTAAGATCTTTTCTATGAAGGAAGTCCTAAAATTCTAATCATTCTGATGTGGAGAAAAGCAGGAACTTGTTTAATCAGCCATCATTTCTCCTCATCTGACTCAGCCCCTATATGACACATTATACATTTTCTCCAGCATTCTGGAAGCTCATTCAGTGTCTCCAAAACATGTAGTATTTGCTGTAATACAATGCCCTAAATTTACAGCTTAAAGTGTTGCTGTTTCTACATTTAATCAAATTTTAGACAATCAAGCTCCACATTTACACTGACTACTAAACAAAATATACGACAAAAAAACATGCAAACTCACAAAGATCCAGGTATAGTGTGACAAGACTTTTTAAATAAAACAAAAAATTTATCATCAAGAAAGTTCCTAAGAAGAAATAAGAACATGTGCAGTATGCTCACTTTAGCTTGTGAAATCTGTGGCCCTTTTAGTGTTTCTTGCTGAGCTTGAGTTACTCAAGATGCCAAATGTGTACAGTGGTCTTCCCTTTCACCAGCTGCTATTGTAGGTTGTAATGTGATAAAATTCTACTATTCACATGCTAGAACAGCTGGATGAATAGAAAGAATATGCCTTCCAGAAAAACGTGGGAAATGAAGGCCTGATCTTAAAAATGTAAAAAAGCATGGAGAAAATAATGTATTGGATTTAAATTTATAAAAACTGAGGCAATATTTATACATTATAGAATCACAGAATACTGGGACTGGAAGGGACCTCGAGAGGTCATCAAGTCCAATCCCCTGCCCTCATGGCAGGACCCAATACTGTCTAGACCATCCCTGATAGACATATCTAACCTACTCTTAAATATCTCCAGAAATGGAGATTCCACAACCTCCCTAGGCAATTTATTCCAGTGTTTAACCATCCAGACAGGAAGTTTTTCCTAATGTCCAACATAAATCTCCCTTTAAGACCATTGCTTCTTGTTCTATCCTCAGAGGCCAAGAAGAACATTTTCTCTCCCTCCTCCTTGTGACACCCTTTTAGATACCTGAAAACCACTATAATGTCCCCTCTCAATCTTCTCTTTTCCAAATTAAACAAGCCCAATTCTTTCAGGGTATGTCTACACTACAGCGTTATTTCAAAATAGTTAATTCGAAATAAGTTATTTCGAAATAACACGTCTACACACAAAATGCATTTTGAAATAGCGTTTTGCTATTTCGAAATAGTGCGTCCACGCTGATTGGATGCTGAATCGCATTTAAGGGCAGCTGAAACCGGTTCCAACAGGGCATCAGGTCAGTAGTTGCTTTGTGTGGCTGCTGCCTGAGGCTATCTGACACTTGTGCTTAAAGGGACCCCCCTGGACAGCCGATTCTCAGCTTTCCCTGCTTGCTTGCCTACCTCACTGAGGGACTGCAAAGCATTTCTCTCTCTGCCTGCTTTGGTTGCCCTGACTTGGGACACCACAGCACTCGGAACCATGGAGCCAGAGCTGCCCCTGGTCACTGGTGCTCCTTTTGGACGTGTTGCTGCAAACCTGGCTGCAATTGTTGGAGACTGCCTGGCAGCATCTGCTGCAGCCCAACCCCCAGGCCCACTTCTGGACCCCCCCTGGGGGCCGGGGAGGAGCAGCAGCAGCGCCCGGATGCCAGCGTGCCCCGCCGGATCTGGCATCTGGACACTAGCTGCGACTGGTGGGACTACATCATCCTAGAGCGCTGGGGAGACCAACAATGGACCCAGAACTTCAGGATGAGCTCTGTGAGTGGCTTGCCCCTGCTCTGCAGTGATGGGACAGGCACATGAGGCCCATCATTCCCCTCCACAAGCATGTGGCCATTGCCCTCTGGAAGCTCTCCACGCTGGATAGCTACCGATCCGTGGCAAACCAGTTTGGCATGGGGAGATCCACCGTCGGAGCAGTGCTTATGCAGGTATGGCAATCTCTGGCCACTGTGCTGGGCGGCAGGGGGTGCGAGGAGGGGATGGGCTGCCCTAGGGAAAAGGGGGGGAGGGGGTGCAAGTCCCCTTCCCAGGAGGGTTTGTTCTGTCCCAGCCGCACTACAGTGGCCAGGATTGCAGGGGGGGTTGCTCCTGGGGAGTGGGAGTGCAGGGCAGTGGTGGGGAAGGAGCACTCTCAGCCACCCTGGCACCCCAGTGACTCTCGGTTTTGTGTATTCCTCTGCAGGTGGTCAAGGCCATCAATAGAGTGCTGCTCTGCAGAGTCATCCGCCTCACTGATTTGGATGCGGTCATCGAGGGGTTAGGTGCCCCGGGCTTCCCCAACTGCGGGGGGGAAATCGACGGGATGCACATCCCCATCCATGCCCCGGAACACCAGGCCTCCCTGTACATCAACTGGAAGGGATACTTCTTGGTCATCCTGCAGGCTGTGTCTGACCACCGGGGCCAGTTCATGGACATCAACATGGGCTGGGCTGGCAAAGCACACGACGCACGGGTCTACCGCAACTCCTCCATGTGCCAAAGGCTGCACGCCAGGACCTTCTTCCCCGACCGCCACATCAGGGTCGGGGATGTGGACGTGCCTGTGTGCCTGGTGGGGGATGCGGCCTACCCACTACAGCCCTGGCTCATGAAGCCCTACATGGGACACCTCAACCCCTCCCAGCAGGCCTTTAATGCCAGGCTCAGCAGGTCCCACATCGAGGTGGAGGGTGCCTTTGGCTGGCTGAAGGCCTGATTTAGATGCCTCTTCACCTGCCTGGACCTCTCCGAGCGGAATATTCCACATGTGGTGGCAGCGTGCTGTACAATTTGTGTGAGCAGAAGGGGGAGGCTTTCCTACCAGCCTGGATGGCAGAAGCTGACCACTTGGCTGGCCTGTATGCACAGCATCGCATGGCTGCCAGCCAGGAGGCCCATCGGGGGGCTGTCGGTATCCGGGAGGCCCTACGGGAGAGCTTCCTGACCGGGGAGGAGTGCAGTCTCCCTGGCGTGCCCCACTGGGGCCTTGTGCCTTATTCCACCCTCACGTCCTTCCACTTCCCCCTCCCTAACCCCCCCTTCCTGATGTCAAATAAAAACACATGTATTGCCAAAAACAAACTGTCTTTATTGGCCATAAATGGGGGAAGGGGAGAGGGAGAGGAATGAGGGGGGGAAGGGGAGGGGGAAACCTGGGAGGAGGGAGCTGGAAGGGGAAGGCAAGGGGAGGAAGGGGGAAGAGAAGCTCAGGGTTGGGGGTCTTGCCGGCCCACCTGTCTCCAGCACTGCGGGTGCAGGGGCCTCGGCATCCCTGGGAACAGGTATGGAGGGTTGGGCGGGTGGGGAGGAAGAAGCGGGAGGGGGGAGCAGGAGTGGGAGGAGGAGCGATAGCTGGGGTGGCTGCAGGGGCTGCAGCAGCAGCAGGCACCAATCTCTGCACCAGGGTCTGCAGGTGGTCACAGATGGCACGGACCTGGTCAAGCAGCTCCTGCAAGCTCTCCCGCCGCACCTGGAGGTCCTCCTGCACCCAGGGCTCCTGGCTGCTGACCTGCCTTCGTAGTAACTCCAGGTGCTGATGCTGGTACTTGTCCTGGTTCCAGGTGAGCCTGCTGGCCCGGGTGCGGGAGGATGTCCTGGGCGGGGTGGTGTGCCCTGCACTCGCAGCTGGTGCGGCTGTGAAGAAACAAGAGAAGTGGTCAGTTATCCCTGGGGACACAGTGGGTGAAGCCCAGCCCCTCTGCAAGGCAAGGACGGCAGGTCTCCGCACCATCATGTCCTGTTATCCCCGGGAGTGTGAGCTGGCCTGGGACTGCACCCATGCCCCTGTGCTATATATCGTGTGGGTGTGGAGAGAAGGGGAGATGTGCCCTGCCTCTGCGTAGAGGGGGCTTCTGGAGGGAGGGCATTGTGCAGTGTCCCTCCCCGGGGTCAGGAGCATGTGATGTGCCTTCATACAATACATACATGCATGTGGGTAACAGGCCAGGTCCCTGTGTGGCAGCCAGCAGGGGCCACATGCCCCGGCTGGCACGGCACATGCATAGGTTGTTGCGTGATCCATGGTCAGCAAGACCCACGCACGTGGTCCCTGGGTTCCCTCTCCCACCCCGCATAAGGGGACAGTGATGGCACTCACATGTCGAGGCCTCCCCGGCCTCAGAAGACAGTGGTGACATGGCTGCTGTGACGGCTCGAGGGTCCTGGGTAAGTGGCACGCTCCCTCCAGGCTCCTGTGACACCTGGCCGTCGTCGTCCTCCTCCTCTTCCGTGCCCTGGTCAGGGCCGTCTGCCACAGGGTCGATGACCACCTGGGGGCATAGACCGTCCGGCCCCCCAGGATGCAGACCAGGGCGTCGAAATAGGGCAAGGAGTCTGGGTCTGCCCCTGGTTGGGAGCTGCCCCCTGTGGCCCTGGCATAGGCCTGCCTCAGCTCCTTTATCTTCATGCGCACCTGCTCCTGGGTGCGCATGCGGCCTTTGGTGGCCAGGCTGTCAGCCATCCGTCTGTAGACGGCCACATTCCTGCGTCTAATGCGGAGATCATGGATGTTGAAGGATTCCCCACAAACCTCAATGAGGTCCATGATCTCTGCACTGGACCAGGAAGGCACCCGCCTTTTCCGGCCCCTGGCAGGCTCCTGGGAGCTGCCAGACTGCTCCCGGGGAGCGGTGGAGGGCTGGCTGGCACTGTCTGGCTCATGCTGGCAACTGGGTCAGGGGCAGTGCCTGCGGGCTCTGGACTGGCAGACCTGGAGCTGGCACAGGCCCCGTGGCCAAAAAAACTCTACCCCTTTAAGGGCTCAGGGGGCTGTGGGGGGAGCAGAAGAGTTTTCCTGGTTTGGCCCAGAATGGCCACCAGGGCACCCTGGGAAGGACTGGAGGCCCCCTATTTCGAAATAAGCGTCTACACAGCGCTTATTTCGATTTAGCTATTTTGAATTTGGCGTTATTCCTCACAGAATGAGGTTTACCAAATTCGAAATAAGCGCTCCGCTATTTCAAATTAATTTCAAAATAGCGGTTTGGCTGTATAGACACTAGGAAAGTTATTTCAAAATAACGGCTGTTATTTCGAAGTAACTTTGCTGTGTAGACATGCCCTCAGTCTTCCTTCATAGGTCATGTTCTTCAGACCTTTAATCATTTAATCATATAAGAATCAGTAAAAGAAATAAATACATTTTTTGTGTGCACATCAGAATTCACCTTTGTCATTTCTCTACTTCTAAAGCTTTTGAGACATCTTAAGCTTCTTAGGCAATAAACATTTATTAACAAAAAATTTTTGAAGAAATGTTATTTTATATGCCTTTGATCTCAACATTTTGGGAACAGACATCTTATTTTTATGGCTGTGTCTTTATATGTTTGTATTATTTTTAACTTGCAATATTCACATTTTATTATTTCTCTTAATTAGCAATACTAAAGATGAGAAAATTTATCTATGCTTAGGTAATTTTTTTTTTGAAGAAAAATTCCTTTCTTCAAATAATAAGGTCCATAGATCTATTTCCCTGGGTATTTCAGCCTGTAACCAGTATGTGAACAATCAGATCTGTCAATTTCTGGTAGCAGAGGCATGTTCTTCCACTTGAAATTCCATCTAGTTTTGGTAACTTTCACAGCTAGGATAATTCAAATTCATTTTCCTAAATTATAGATTGTGAACTGTACTCTAAGGAAAAAGCACAACAATTTCTCCTACTGCAGAGCATGGGGAATTCTCACTAAATGACCAAAAAACCAAAAAAACCCATCCCAGATCTTGGATGTCAATTTCCATCTGTATTCTAGATGAACCCTGTATTTCTTCACGGCAGTTTTCAAGAGAGACAGCTGAGGCAGAAAACCTCTTCAGCTTAGCTTTGTAAGTCAGTCTAGTTTATGTTTTTCTGTTTTGGAGCAGAACATTGTGAACTTCAGCAGAATATTTTCTTTTGGTGAAGTCATGAGCCCCATATCATGCCTGTTAGAAGTAACAATGCAAAGGTGAAGGATTTGACCACTGTTCTGTGAGACTGTATCAGGCAGACCAGGAAAAGTGACTGGGTGCAGCATTGAGAGATTAACCAGAAACAAATTCCACAACTGCCTGACCTATCCCAAGACTATCATAGTCATTGACCCAGCATCCTTCCTCACTTTCCTCCTCACCTTCATATCATGAGGGTCCAGTGGAAGTCATATCAACCACGGTGTCCAAGAAACAAGAAAAGCATCTGACAGAGCCTGGACTAGATCTCTGTCTGAAAAAATGATTTGGCAATTCTCATTCTGCTCTGTGGCAAATTAGTCTATTGATTAATATTCCTGTTTGCAAAAGATGCTCTGCAACACTAGGTCCTTGATCAATCACTTATGGTTGTCTGAGAACTGTGTGTTCAAATTATATGATAGCTGTATCTGAATGCCTGGAAGATGCAGGACCAGCAGTATGATCTGGAGATGAATACACCAATCTTGAATGAATTGCCTCCTAACGGAGTAAAGATGGCTTCTCTATCAGCTGACAATGTATAGCTGTGGCACTGACTGCCAACACCAGGAATCTAAGGGCATGTCTACACTGGGGAGTTATTTCGAAATAATGCTCCTTATTTTGAAATAAGACAAGCGTGCACATAGCAAGCCCATTATTTTGAAATTATTTTGAAATAACAGGCTTGTTCTTTTGAAATAATAATTCCTGCTTTTGATGAGGAATAATGCCTATTTCAAAATTTTTATTTTGGGAGTTATTATTTTGAAATAATTTATTTAGAAATAATCTCATAGTGTAGATTACAGCCCAACATGGTTCCTATGAAATCTATATTTTTCAGTCAAAGTGGGTTTGCATTTTTCTCAGGTTGACTTTTAGGCTCAGAGGGTACGGAGATTTCAGGTCACTTGAATTTAGTTGGTCACTATAACAAAGTACCTGGGCCCTTAAATGAAGTTAGTTAGGCTCTTGTGTTCCTGTAAGAGATATGGAGTCATATTTGAGGTACTGATGGACTTTTCAGACTTGAAATAGTGAATATACTATTTGGACTATGCTGGGAAACTCTAGATTATAGTTGTGGGACATTATGTAATAAACTAAGCCTACGAAGATCTATTTACTCTGAAAGCTTTCATGGAGTTACTGGGGACTCTGGAAGAAAGAGCAAACTGAAGGATGAAGCTACCTTATGATAGCCACCTGCTGAGATGATTACCTCAAATCTGCCCTTGTCTAGATATGGATAGTAATGGCGCCTCTCTCTCTCTCCTTAGATGAGCTGCTATATTTGCCGAGGCCTCGTTGAATACCCTCAAGGCTGCGGAAAGATCAAAGGTAGGACCATATATCGATAATGAGATGTTCCTAATTAGAAAACAGATATTTCCATGAGTTGGATCTATGAAATGAGTTGGATCTATGAAACTATGGTGCAATCCCCTTTCATTGAGTGTACACATCTACAATTGGTCAGTTAGGTCCATAGTATAGAAGCAGTGTTCCCTCTAAGCTGTGCAGCAGCCCAGCTTCACAGGTGATTTATCGGCCCTGCCCAGTCAGAGGCTCAGGTCTTGGTGTATCCCCATTACTTCCACTTATATAATCTACCTAAACTAATTTTGCTCTCTCATTTCTCCAACTAACTCCCTCACATTCCGTAACAAGTTTGAAATTCTTGCCAACTCCTTCAAAGCTCTGCAAAACTCTACCCCTACTTATGTGCCCTTGTTACCTCCTATTACATCTTGCCCATCACTTTTGTATCCTTTTTCAACTTCCACCTTTACACCTTCTTCAATGCTCTCTGAGTGAATTTGGAATTCATTTCCTTCAGCCCTCAACCAAAGAAATGGTTACACATTCTGTGCAATAACTGTGGTTCTTCAAAATGTGTCCCTCTAGTGGTGCTCTTCTCTAGATCAGGTGCCCTCAAACTTTTTGGCCTCTGGCCCACCTGGCTCAATTCAAATCTATCTCCAGACCACTAGCTGCTAATGGAAACTTACCATTAATTACATAATTATGCCCGAGCCATTTTGCTAGTGCTGCAACAAGGGAGAATGGTTTAATTTAGTTAGTAAGAAAGGAAATATTTATTTAAAGTATTAAATAGATTAAGCATTTTAAGTTTCTCGTGTTAGTTTATCAAACTTCATTTTAAATAAAATAAAATATTAATTTATGTTCAACACAAAAGGTTTCAATGTTGTCTTTATTTATGGTAGAGTTGGGGGTCGGGGGTCACTGTCCCACAGAAAAATCAGCTGGGGACCACAGAAGTGAGTAACAAAACAACCCATTCAAAAAAACCCAACCCTCACAGTTGTGGCCCCCAACTGAGACACTTCACTCCTCTGGTACTCCAGCCCCACAGGGTGAGTGGGAAAAACAGGGAGGACTGAGGTTCAGGGTTTCCCATAGGCCAGATATACTCTTCTGGGATTCTAGGGTTAGTGGATTTTATGAACAACCCTATGCTCTAGGGTGGGGACAAAAATGAGAGGTTCAGTGTGTGGGACAGGGCTGCCAGCAAGTGGGATAGGGATGGGGTGCAGGTTCTGGGAGGAAGGCAGGCTATAGGAGCAGGTGAGAGTGCGAGATCTGGATGGGAGGTATGGTGCAGGACCAGGCTGGGAGTAGAGTGTCTGGCTGGGGGGAGGAGGCAAGAGCAAGGGAAGGTGCAGTGTGTGGCCAGGAGGGAGGGTACAGGAGCAGGGAGGGGATATAGTGTCTAGCCAGCAGGGATGGTACAGGAGTGGGCTGGAGGTGCAGGGTCTCAGTAGAGGAGGTGAGATGCAGGTTCTGGGCATGAGGGGAAGGGGGCACTTACTTACCCTCACACCCCATACTGCTCCCAGGCACCATGTCCCAAGTATGGCCTCCCGCTGCTCCCATTGGCTGGATGAAAAACACATCTCAAAGCACTACAGTTACTATACAAGGTTAGTAATATTTTTTTTACTCTGCAGGGTGTTTCTGAGGATGGATAAGGAAGGGTGATTGGTAGGGGGAAGGGAATTGAAGTGGATGGAGTATCCTATGAAAATGACTTCCATAACCTGGTCATGCGCAGTGATTGACTCCATAGTTCTCCGGAAGTGGTAAAAGCAGTTGCCAAAAGGAGTAAGGCTGATGAAACATTGCAGCTGGTCAGAAAAGGGATGTCAGCTCAGGACTTCAACCATCCCATCAAAATTGATGCTTCAAGGTAGAAGGTTGTGAAATTGAAGGCTGGGAGGTAAGTGGTTTCCTCCCCTGCTTCTTGCAGGGAGGTTCATTTGGCCACTGCTAGCTCATAAATTGAACAGGATGGATTACTGCACTGTCTGGTACCTATTACATTTTCTTTTCTGCACATGCATGTAGATCCCTAGAGGTCATAAAGAGGTTCTAGTCATGTGTTCTAGACCTTTATTAATTTTTGTTGCTCTTTCCTGGGCTTTTTCCAATTTGTCCACATCTTTCCTGAAATGTGGCACCCAAAACTGGCCACACTACTCCAACTGAGACCTAATCAGTGCAGAATAGAGCAGAAGAATTACTTCTCATATCTTACTTACAACACTCCAGTTAATACCTCCCAGAATTATGTTTGCTGTTTTTTTCTTTTGCAACAGTATCACATTGTTGACTCATGTTTAGCTTGTGGTGCACTATAACATCTAGATCCCTTTCCTAAGATATTCCTCCTTAGTCATTTCCCATTTTGTATGTGTGCACCTTCCTAAGTGGAGTATTTACATTTGTCCTTAGTGAATATCATCCTATTTACATCATACCATTTCTCTAACTTGTCCACATAATTTTGAATTATAATCCTATCCTCCAAAGCACTTGTACCCCCGTCTTGCATGGTATTATCCACAAACTTTACGAAGGTGCTGTCTCTGCCATCATTTAAATCATCAAAGGAGATTATGAGGGAGTGAGAGGAGCACCTGGCAGTGCAGGGGTTAAATAAAGCCTTTTTTTAGCCAACTAGCCCCATCCCGTTTTACCTGCAGCCAATGCCAGGCCTGGATGGAGGATAAAAGAGAGGAACCTGGCTCAGTTAGGGGTTAACCAGCGAGGAGACAGGAGCTAGTTCTGCTGTCTGCAGGGCCTGAGCCAGAGCCATCTACTGGGTCAGCCACTGGAGCACGTAAGCCTCCAACCCCTCCCCTTGTTGCAAAGCAGGAGAACCTACAAGGAACCCTCACTGTGGAGGGAGAAAGTGGACTCTTGGGGCCACACCCCAAACTTAAGAACCAGGCTCAGATAAGAGGCTGGAATTGCTAGGCCTGGTACCCAGCGACCGAGGCCTACACACCTTTGCCACCAGCTAACTCTGGGTCCAAACCACTAGGCCACCCCACTGTCCAGGAGACCCAGCCACAGATGGTGGAGAACACGGGCACTGCCTCAGCCCTGTTGAAGGGCCTCATTACAGCAACAGCCATAGACCAAGAAAGTGTAAGCCCAGCCCTTAAAGCGAGATGGAGCCACTGCTGAAGTGGATGGCAGAGAAAAAGCCCAACAAGCAGCAACAACAGTAACAGCTGTTACAACAGATGGCCTAGCAGCAACAACAACTAACCAGAGAATTAGGAGCCCAACTACAATAGCTGAGGCAGCATGTAACTTTCCTGCTACAACCCAGGACCCTGGTTAAGCTGCTTGCGCATGCGCCAGTGCCTGTCAAGCTTGCTCAGATGGGTCCGGATGATGATCCTGAGGCATTCCTGGAAACATATGAGTGGGTGGCCGTGGTAGTCCAGTGGGCCTAAACATAGTGGGCGGCATTTCTGGCCCTATACCTAACTGGGGTAGCCCATCTGCATACCATGCCCTCGATCCCACTGCCACTCAGGACTACGCCCAGGTCAGAGCAGCGATCCTAGACATCCTGGACAGCTCAGAGGAGACGTTCAAACAACACTTCTGGGGGGAAACAGGACCCACCAGGAGCCTGACCCTGCCTCATCACCCAGAAGCTGTGGGACACCTGCTAGAAATGTCTGAACCCAGAGACAAAGATGGGAGTGCAAGTCGCCAAACAGATCCTGTTTGAACAGTTCACCCAGATCCAACCCTCTGGGGGGAGGGAATGGGCGGTGCAAACCACCCGATAGCATAACCACCACCATCCAACTGGAGAACTATCTAGCAGCCAAATCTCCAGGGATGCATGTCCATGGGGACGTGAAGGCCTACCCCCGCACCGAGGTGACCTTATGAATAGGAAGGTGTGAAGAGCCTTTGATGGTCAGCCTGGCCCCAAACCTGGCGTACCCAGTGATACTGGGCACAGACTGGGGATATTTTGGGGAACTGTGCAACCCTCTTCCATGGAAGAGCAAACCCGCGTTCTGCGCCCCCATAGCCAGTACACGGCTGCTTATTTTGGATGACGTGGCGATTTATAGCTGCAACTGATAGGCCCACTTACAACACATGGAGGCCGGATCACAGTCCCTCAAGGAAGCTGGCCTGACAGCAAACCCTGTAAAATGCTGTCTCAGGAGGGATAAGACCACCTACCTGGGTTACACTTTGGGGAAAAGGCATTGTCGGCCCCCTAGTGGGAAAGGTTCAAGCCCTCCAGCAATGTGCCCCTCCATCATCAAAAAAGCAGGTACACGAGTTTTTGGGGTTAGCTGGTTACTACCGGTGCTTCATTCCAGGCTTCTCCTCCATAGCAGCCTCTCTTACCAACCTCCTCAAGGATGAGAGTCCAGACCAGATCCAGCGGACCAAAGCCTGTGACGAAGCTTTCCAAGCCTTAAAGGCCCAGCTCTGTCAAGAACCCATCTTGTATAGCCCTGACTTCTCAAAGGAGTTGCTGTTACAAACAGATGCCTCCAATGTGGGCCTAGGAGCCGTTCTCTCCTAGGTTGTGAGAGATGATGAACACCCGATCCTCTACATCAGTAGGAAGCTATTCACAGAATCATAGAATCATAGAGCTGAAAGAGACCTCAGGAGGTCATCAAGTCCAGCCCCCTGCCCAAGGCAGGAACAATCACAACTAAATCAACACGGCCAGGGCTTTGTCAAGCCGAGACTTAAAAACCTCTAGGGATGGAGATTCCACCACCTCCCTAGGTAACCCATTCCAGTGCCTCATCATCCTTCTAGTGAAATAGTTTTTCCTAATATCCAACTGTAGCGGAGCGGAATGGCTGCCCGCTGAGCCGGAGGCAGAGGAACCCCTCTGGGAGCCATTTTGGGCACAGCCTAGCCCCACCCCCTCACCTGACCGGAAGCTAGGGGACGTGGCTAGGACTATAAGAACCCTGCCAGGGAGCTCAGTAGAGGCCCAGCCTCCGAGGGAGACAGAGGTCTGGCCAGAGCTCCTGGCTGAGGAGGCCGGGACTCGGCCTGGGCTTCCCCCAGCTGCCTCTCCGAAGGCCATCAAGGGCCTCCCTGCCAGGACTGCTGAGGCCTGGCCAAGCCAGCCAGCGGGATCCTCTGACCTGGAGGACCCCGGACTCTGCTGGGGCCTGGTGAGCCAAAGGACCGGCGGACCGGCGGGACCTTGCGGAGCTACAGCTTCCTGAAGCCCGGAGGGGCCGCCCGGACCCGGCTGGGGCGACACGGGCCTCGACTCCCGGAGAGACCGCCGAGAAGCACAGGTACCTGCGAGGGGAGGCGAGACGGCCCAGGGGTAGCACGGGCTGCTAGCAGTCCTAGGCCAGCAAGCTGCGGGCTGGAGCCCTGCTGAGCCGGTGGCAGCTGCACGGCTGCATCCAGGGCCCCTGGGCCGGGCGCAGTGGAGAGGGTGGGCCTGCGCCCCCGCCACCCGCCAATCGGGTGGCAGTCTCCCCCCCTGTAGCTGGTGCACCTACGCCCAGTTCCTGGACTAGGAGCTCCTACCGACCAGGGTGTTTGTTGCCCGCCCTGCTCGAGGGCCCGGGCGTCCCCTGACGCGGTGGTGCCGGTCGAGGCCCTGGCCGGAACGCTGAAGACTGAGAGACTCGACTCCGAGTAGACTTCTTTCCCGTGGCCCGGACCTGAAGTAAGGCCGGGCCCCTGAACTGTCACACCTCACCCCGGACCTGAAGCAAGGCCGGGGTCGTGAACTAAGGACCATCCCCCGGAAGGGGGCTTAGAGGCTGTGGTTGTCACTGCTGGAGGGCAGTGACCTGAAAGGCGACTTGGCGGTCAGAGGAACCCGCCACACCAACCTAGACCACCCCCACTGTAACTTGAGACCATTGCTCCTTGTTCTGCCATCTGTCACTACTGTGAAAAGCCATTCTTCATCCTCTTTCAAACCTCCCTTCAGGAAGTTGAAGGCTGCTATCAAATCCCCCCTCACTGTTCTCTTCTGCAGACTAAACAAACCCAAATCCCTCAGCCTCTCCTCATAGGTTATGTGCTCCAGCCCCCTAATAATTTTGGCTGCACACCACTGAACCCTCTCCAATGCATCCACATCCTTTCTATAGGGGGGGCCCAGAACTGGACACAATACTCCAGATGTGGCTGCACTAGAGCCGATGAATGGAGAATAATCACTTCTCTAGATCTGCTGGCAATGCTCCTCCTAATGCAACCTAATATGCCATTCGCCTTCTTGGCTACAAGGGCACACTGTTGACTCATATCCAGCTTCTCATCCACTGTAATCCCCAGGTCCTTTTCTTCAGAACTGCTACTTAGCCATTCGGTCCCCAGCCTATAACAATGCTTGGGATTCTTCCATCCCAAGTGCAGGACTCTACACTTGTCCTTGTTGAACCTCATCAGATTTCTTTTGGCCCAATCCTCTAATCTGTCTAGGTCACTCTGGACCCCATCCCTGCCCTCCAGCATAGCTACCACACCTCCTAGCTTACTGTCATCCGCAAACTTGCTGAGGGTGCAATCCATCCCCTCATCTAGGTCATTAATAAAGATGTTGAACAAAACCGGTCCTAGAACCGATCCTTGGGGCACTGGAACTGACCGCCAACCTGACATCGAGCAGTTGATCACTACCCGTTGGGCCCGACAATCTAGCCAGCTTTCTATCCATCTTAGAGTCCATTTATCCAATCCATACTCCCTTAACTTGCTGGCAAGAATATTGTGGGAGACTGTACTAAAACCTTTGCTAAAGTCAAGGTATACCACATCCACTGACTTTCCCATATCCACAGAGACAGTTACCTCATCATAGAAGCTAATCAGATTGGTTAGGCATGACTTGCTCTTCGTGAATCCATGTTGACTATTCCTGATCACTTTCCCCTCTTCCAAGTGCTTCAAAATGGATTCCTTGAGGATCCCCTCCATGATTTTTACAGGGACTGAGGTAAGGCTGACTGATCTGTAGTTCACTGGATTGTCCTTCCCTTTTTTAAAGATGGGCACTACATTTGCCTTTTTCCAGTCATCCAGGATCTCTCCCGATCTCCACGAGTTTTCAAAGATAATGGCCAAGGGCTCTGCAATGGCATTTGCCAACTTCCTCCGTCCCTTGGATGCATTAAATCCGGACCCATGGATTTGTGTATGTTTAGCTTTTCTAAGTAGTTCCTAACCTGTTCTTTCCCCACCAAAGGCTGGCCACCTCCTTCCCATACTGCGTTGCCTAGTGCAGTAGTCTGAGAGCTGACCTTGTCTGTGAAGACAGACTCAAAGAAAGCATTGAGTACTTTAGGTTTTCCCACATCATCTGTCACTAGGTTACCTTCCTCACCCAGTAAGGGCTCTACACCCTTTCTGATCACCCTCTTATTGCTAACATGCCTGTAGAAACCTTTCTTGTTACCCTTCACATCTCTTGCTAGCTGCAATTCCAGTTGCGCTTTTGCCTTCCTGATAACCTCCCTGCATTCTCGAGCAATATATGTATACTCCTCCCTAGTTTCCTGTCCAAGTTTCCACTTCTTATAAGCTGCCTTTTTGTGTTTAAGCTCACCAAGGAAGTCCCTGGTAAGCCAATCTGGTCACCTACCATATTTGCTTTGCTTACTGTGCATCAGAATGGTTTCTGCCTGTGCCTTTAATAAGCCTTCTTTAAAATACTGCCAGCTCTCCTGAACTCCTTTCCCCTTCATGTAAGCATCCCAGGGAATCCTGCCCATCAGTTCTCTGAGGTAATCAAAGTCTGCTTTTCTGAAGTCCAGGGTGTGTATTTTGTTACCCTCCTTTCTTCCTTTGGTCAGGATTGTGAAATCGACCATCTCATGATCATGGCTTCCCAGGTTGTCACCCACCTCTACTTCCCCTACTAGTTCCTCCCTGTTTGTGAGCAGCAGGTCAAGCTGTGCATGGCCTCTGGTCAATTCCTTCAGCACTTGTACCAAGAAGTTATCCCCAACATTCTCCAAAAACTTCCTGGATTGTCTGTGTACTGCTGTATTGGTTTCCCAACAGATAGATGTCAGGGTGATTAAAGTCCCCCACGAGAATCAAGGCCTGTGATTGGCAAGCTTCTCTCAGTTGTCTGAAGAAAGCCTCGTTTACCTCATCCACCTGATCCGGTGGTCTATAGTAGACAGCAACCACATCACCACCCCTGTTACTTCCACCTCTAAATTTAACCCATAGACTCTCAACAGGCTTTTCTCCCTCTATATACTGGAGCTTTAAGAAGTCATACTGCTCTCTTACATACAATGCAACTCCTCCTCCTTTTCTCCCCCGCCTGTTCTTCCTGAAGAGTTTATACCCTTCCATGACAGTGCTCCAGTCATGCGAGTCATCCCACCAAGTCTCCATTATTCCAAATACAAATCATAGTTCTTTGACTGGGCCAGGGCTTCTAATTCTTCCTGTTTGTTTCCCAGGCTTCTTGCATTTGTGTACAAACACCTTAGACAACCAGTTGATTGCCCTACCTTCTTCATTCTAATCAAGGGTCCTCCTTTGTTGCTCGTTCCTCCTTGTGTTTCTTCCCGGTATCCAACTTCCCCAATTACCTCAGTTTAAACCTAGTTTAAAGCCCTCCTCACTAGGTTTTCAAGCCTGCCCGCGAAGATGCTCTTTCCTCTCTTGGTTAGGTGGATCAAATCTCTTCCTAACAATCCTTGTGCCTGGAACAGAGTCCCATGGTCAAAGAAACCAAAGCTCTCTCTCCAACACCACCTGCGCAACCACGCATTTTCTTCCTCAATTCGACGATCCCTACCTGGACCTTTTCCTTCAACAGAGAGGATGGACGAGAATACCACTTGCACTTCAAATTCCTTGATCCTTCTTCCCAGAGCTACATAATCTGCAGTGACCCACTCAAAGTCATTCTTGGCCGTATCACTAGTTCCTACATGAAGAAGCAGGAAGGGGTAGTGATCCAAAGGTTTGATCAGTTTTGGAAGAGTCTCGGTCACATCCTGAATTCGAGCTCCTGGTAAGCAGCACACTTCTCGAGATTCCAGGTCTGGATGGCAGATGGATGACTCAGTCCCTCTTAGGAGGGAGTCCCCGACCACCACCACCCATCTTCTTCTTTTGGGAGTGGTGGAACCCCCATCCCGAGAATTATGCATCCCATTCCTTCTGGTGGATGGTGTACCCTTTTGATTTCTTCCCTGAGAGGTCTCCCTATTCCCTAGGGAAAAGGCCTACTCCGTAAGCGAAAAGAAGATACTAGCGGTGAAATGGGCAGTGGACTCACTTCAATATTACCTGCTGGGCAGACACTTTACACTTGTCACAGACCATGCCCCTTTTCACTGGCTACACCCAATGATAGAGACAAACCCCAGAATTATGAGGTGGTACCTCTCCTTCCAACCCTTCTCCTTCCAGATCCAACAGCATACTGGGAAGGCCGATGCAAATGCAGACTTTTTCTCTAGGGAGGATGGAGCGCAGTTGGGGGAGGAGCTGACCCCACAGGAGTCATGGGGGGCACATGTGAGGTAGTGAGAGGAGCACCTGGCAGTGCAGGGGTTAAATAAAACCTTTTTGCCCAACTAGCCCTGCCCTGTTTTACCTGCAGCCAATGCCAGGCCTGGACAGAAGATAAAAGAGAGGAACCTGGCTCAGTTAGGGGTTGACCAGCAAGGAAACAGGAGCTGCTTCTGCTGTTTGCAGGGCCTGAACCAGAGCCATGTACTGGGTCAGCCACAGGAGCATGTAAGCCTCCAACCCCTCCCCTTGTTGCAAAGTGGGAGAACCTATAAGAAACCCTAACTGCGGAGGGAGAAAGTGGACTCTTGGGGCCACACCCCAAACTTAAGAACCAGACTCAGATAAGAGGCTGGAATTCCTAGGTCTGGGGCCCCAGCAGCCAGGGCCTACACCCTTTTGCCGCCAGCTATCTCCGGGACCTAACCACTAGGCTACCCCGCTGCCTGGGAGACCCAGCCACAGAGATATTGAACAGAACCCTTGCAGGTAGGGCCTCTGCATACTGACCTTCTAGGCCCAGCATCCTCAGTAAATCCCCTTTATACACCAGTGCTGCTTCTTTACCCTCAGTCTTTTCTAATTGTCTTCCAATCACCTCATTTGGATGGACTTTGAGTCCCATCGCCAGCTGCCCACTCACTAGTTGTTGCTCTCTCCCCAGGGCAGTACTCTATGCTGCTGCATCATAGCTGCAGGTCCTAACACTAAAGCTCTTAGTCAAAACTCTAGCACATGGTAGGGCCAGGCCAGGGCTACTACACACAGTATACAGAAATTAAAAATAAAAGTAAAATACTCAAAATTTTTCCCTTGAGAAAGTAAGTATGATACATGGTACGCTTGCCACATTCTGGAAATGTGTTCATATAAAACAATGCAATAGGCATTGTGACAAACAGCTGACTAAGCCAGAGATCTGCCACAACAGCCTGGCTGAAAAGGCCAATTGCAGACAGCTGAGCAAGCCCAGGCCTGAAGGGCTAATGGAAGCAGCTCTCTGGTCCTGGAACAGAGGGCTATATAGCCCTCTGGTCCTAGCCAGAGGGCTATATAGGGCAGCCAGAGAGGAGCAAGGAGCAGCTGTGTGTGCTCCCCAGGTAGCTGGGGAGAGGTTGGTTGACTTTGCTGTAATCCTAAACTCTGTAAATAGAAGATGATGGGAAACTGACAATAAAAGGCATGGGTGACTGCACCAGAAAGGGTCTTCACCTGATTTGTGGACAAAGAAGGTATCCCAGGGTGAGGGGCCTGAGCGAGGACCTTGCCACAGCATGGTATAAGAACTTGAACAGAATAGTATTATTACAAGTTATTTCTACTATATGGTTAATCACTATAGAATGGCTGCTGCATAACAAACAGCCACAAAATTATTTCTAATTTATAAATGGATGTATTCTGTTGTTTGAATCGTTAGGCACATGATCCTGGAAGCTGATACACTAACAAAGATTTTTGTATCCACATGGAGCTCCACTAACTTCAGTGCAGCTCTGCTGAAGTTCTGGGATCTGCTCAGATGGAATAGCTTGTAAGCAAGGTGTCTAACTAGGCCCATGTCTCTCAGTCTTTTTTTATGTTAAATCTTGTAATACAGGTTGAACCTCTCCTAACTGGGACTCTCTGGTCTGGCAACGTTCCTGGTCCAGAAGGACCAGGGATGTTCCAGGACCAGAGAGTCCCATGGAGGGCTGGTGGCTGAGAGCCTGGCAGCAAGGTTGGAACCCAGTAGCAGGGTTGCCCTGTGGCAGCGAAACCGGGAGCCCAGCAACAGGGCTGCTGCCTGGTGGTGACACTGGAAGGGGGCAGTGAGGGGGCTGGGAGGCAGTGGGGCTGCCTCCAGCGGGCTGGAGCCTAGCAGCAGGGCTGCTGCCCAGCAGCAAAACTGCCCAGCAAGACTGGGAGGCAGTGGGATTGCCTGCTGGTGGAGTCAGGAAGTCAGCAGCAGGGCTGCCCACCAACACAACCAGGAGCCCGGCATCCCCGCTGCTGCCAGTGGCACAGCTGCGCAGTGGGACTGGGAGGCAGCCAGGCTGCCCTGTAGGGCCGGGAGCTCAATCGCAGGTCTCTCTGGTGGTGAGGCCAGGAATGTGGGAGTGGGGCTGCCGAGTAGTGCAGCAAAGAGCCATCAGCCCTGCTGTCATCTGGTGGAAAGCTGCCCCGTGAGGCTGAAGCTCATGCGGGGCTGCTGCCTAGCAGTGAATCTGGACTCCAGCGGGGGGCTACTCTGTGGGGCTGGAAGCCTGGCAGCAGGGCTGTGCTTGTGGTGACAGGGCTGCCACAGTGGGACTGGAAGCCCTGTGCTGAGGGGCTGGCAGCAAGGCTATGACTGGGGGGGCCAGTGGCAAGGTGGAGCTAAACATGTCCTTCCCTTGTCCAGCAAAATCCCACATCCAGGACTGGTAAGGTCCAAAGGGTGCTGGACCAGGGAGGTCCAACCTGTAGAAATATTACAGCCTGATTTATATCTGGTATCTTACACATATTTTTTGATGAAGAGATCCAATACACAAAAAAGTTAATTGAATTGAGGTCTGTGTTTTCATGCATAAATTTTGTTTTCATCAATAATAATTTCACATCTTTATCAAGTTTTCTTCCCCTGCACCTTTTACTACAGTATTTGCTGGATAGCCACATAGCACTATTACATATTCTGTTTTTGAGTTAGGTTGGGGTTCTGTAACCACTAACATCAATGTAAAATTCCCACTGAGATCAGTAGAATAGGATCATGCTTTTACAGTATAAAAATTATTATTTTTAAAAGAAATATTATAAAAATTTAGAAACACCATATTGAAATTATGCCAAAATGTACAAGTAGAACAAACTAATGTTTTTATATTGTTAAAAGCCTCATGTAGATATTGGACAAAAAGTGCCTTTTTTTAAAACTCAGTACTCATGTCTTGCTCATGTCCTTTGCTAGATAAGCCATTAATCACTGTTATGCTTCATAGTTTTTCTAAAGTAATTACTAAATGCAGTTTGCATATATTTAAAGCAATCTGAGATTTTTAATATAATATTGCTGATTATTATGTAAGTGTTATGATACAAAAAAGATTCCTGTTGACTGTAAGCAAGGATGTTTCACAAAAATTAAGATCCTTTCAACTTCCAATATATAGTCAAAAACTCAGCGAAACAAAGTACACATTGAATGATACTGCAAATGTCAAAGAAAATTATACTACCCATTATATAAAGATTTATATTAACCAAGTTTTTCAAAGTTTATTTTAAATATAAATACTTTAGACTGATATAATGTAAACCTACTATAAATTACCAGTTTAATTAACAAGAAGGAGGAACCCTGGCCTCCTTCCAGTCTACAATTTCCTATGTTCCCATTTTATTTAATTACTGCCCCTGCTCTTAGATCACAGTCTTTGCAACCAGCTGAAATCAGCATTGATAATTCAAATATTTTCCTACCTAAGGGAACTTTTTTTTATATTTAACCCATTGTTAAAAGGAGACAGTTTTAACATTGAAACCAGATGCATCCTTTTGTTGAAAGATTAGCAAAACTCAACAGTTATGACTGATTACCAGAGTGACTTTTCAAAGGTTTGTAATTACACCCTGGTTCATGATTCTCTTCATTTGCATTTAAAAGTTGGGGGAGGAAACTGTTTTTATTTCTCATATAGTACAGCAAATTCTATTTGTTCAGTTATGTTTAAGATTGTTCAGCGTTCAAAATTATGTCAGATACTTTGTAATCTCATTCTTTTACAGACCATTAGGGCAACCTTCCAACCTTACTGAGTTTAGTAGTTTGATCAGCAAAAAAAGTAAAACTTCATTTCTTGAAACACTGATACCTGCACCAAAACCAAAAAGTAAAGGAATAAATAATGTTGGGGATTACTGGAAATATGGCCAAAAGAGTAAATTATGGGACAGAAATCAGATGTTCGGACCCCAACTTCATTTCCACTATATCAATTCACTAGTTAAGCCAACAGCAGCCTTTATTTTTGCCTACCAAGATAAGTATTTAGAAAAGTGCCATCATTATCCATTTCTCTTAGTTGATATTTATTACAGCAGATCTCCGGGGATCAATCACTGCCTACCACATTTCCTTCTTTACTTTCTTACATTTAACCATCCTCTTTCAGATGGCTCCTGAACTCTGACCCAATGCCTTTTTTCAGCATGAAGTCAATGATACGCTACATATAGTCAGCATATGCGGACAGAAACTACGCAAACTGAAGATACATTTTTAAATGCTGCACAGTATTCAAACTATGAAAATACTATCAACACAAGTGAAATGCATTTGTTAAAACTTTATGAATAATTTGTAAAATGTACCATATAGAGTCAGATTCTGCTAGTCACCTACACAACTCTCTGAGGTAGAGAGGGTTCAAGCAGCACAAAGGGATGCATAGTTTCTGTAAGGCTAGTTTCTGTAAGGCTAGTATTAAGTCTACACTCTCCAAAAGGGCACAAAGATGTGGCTGAGCAAAAAGTGGAGGAGATGCTCTCCAATAATACTCACTTGGCCTACTGGTCTATTCTTCAGTCCCATAGCTTATACAGTACAGGGGAGTATAGAAAATAACAAGTTTGATGGGAAATGCCACAAATTCCTTTGTAAAAGATGAGAGAAGCAACTCTTGCTAGTCACAACAATATGGCACGAAAAACCACTGGTCATGTTTTCACTTGCTGGAAAATAGATGCCACGGTGACCAGGTAAGAGGAATTAGCTGTAAAAAGATATGCTACATACATGCTTCTCCAGAACAACCAAATTTTGCAGTAAATATCGTAAGCTATTGTTGCCCCAAGTCATAATGTACAATGCTCTCCACAACACACATTGTTGATACTCCAGTGTATGCTTTCTGGAACATGCTACCAAACATTTCTTGCTCCAAACAAGGCTCTGTTTCAGAGGGGACACTGGCAGCTGGTTACTTCTGGCAGCAAGCAGTGCTCCACTCCTGCTCTCAACCCACCAACCGTGGTCCTGGAGATCTGTTATGCTGCCCTGGATACAAGAGATAATAAATTACCCCCTAAGGAGGAGGAGAAGCCATGTATCCCCAAGGCTAGGAGGTCTGCAACCACCACTGCGAGGAGGAAATGTAGGGTAATGGTGGTTGGATCCTCTCTTTTGAGGGGGATGGGAGCACCCATCTGTCATGCTAGCATGACATCCCGGGAGATATGGTGCCTGCCAGGGGCTCATAGACGAGATGGTACAGAAGGACTGTTGAGGATTATCTAGCCCTCTGACTACTACCCCATGCTACTCATCCACATGAGCACTAATTATAGTACAAGGGGTGACCATTAGCAGATAAAAAGTGACTACAGGAGTCTGGGACCATGGGTGAATGAGTTTGGTGCGCAGGGGGTGTTCTCTTTAATCCTTCCGGTCAAAGCCCAGCCAGAGGCAGGTGCATCCTGGAGGCCAATGCCTGGCTGTGAATATGGTGTTGCCAGGAGGGCTTTGGCTTCTTTGACCACAGGATGCTGTTCCAGAAAGAAGGACTACTAAGGAGAGATAGGGTCCACCTGTCAAGGAAGGGGAAGAAAGTATTTGGATACAGACTGGCTAACTTAGTCAGGAGGGCTTTAAACTAGGTTGGATGGGGGCAGGTAAGTGAAAAACTGGGAGATGGGTCAGAAACTGTGGGGGAGCAGAGATAAAGGAAAGACAAGGCAGAACTGGGGAGCAAAATCAAATCAGTAGCTTAGTTGTCTCTATTCAAATGTAAGAAGTATGGGGAATAAGCAGGAAGAACTTTAAATGCTAGTAAATAAGCACAACTATGACACAGTATATAATACTCATGACCAGAATATTGGTATAGAAGGGTACAGCTTGCTCAGGAAGGATAGGCAGGAAAAAAGGAAGGTGGTGTTGGTTTATAAAAATGTATATATTTGGACTAAGGTTGAGAGGGTCACAGGCAGCAGACTTGTTCAGAGTCACTGGGTTAGGTTAAAAGGGGTAAAAAACAAGAGTGATGTCATGCTAGGGGTCTACTACAGACCACCTAACCTGGAAGAGGAGGTAGATGAGGCTTTTTTTTAATCCACTAACAAAATGAATCCAAGCACAGGACTTCAGCTATCCAGACATCTGTTGGGAAATAAGAGAGCAGGGCACAGATAATCCAACAAGTTTTTGGAATGCACTGGAGACTTTTTTTTAATTTCAGAAGGGGAGAAGGCTGTTCTAGATTTGATTTTAACAAATAGGGAGGAATTGGTTGAGAATTTGAGAGCAGAAGGCAGCTTGGGTGAAAGTGATCATGAAATCATATTGCTCATGATTCTAAGGAATGGTAGAAAGGAGAACAGTAAAATAAAGACAATGGATTTCAAGAAGGCAGACTTTAGTAAATTAAGGAATCTGGAAGGTAAGATCCCATGGGAAGCAAGATTAAGAGGAAAAACAACAGAAGACAACTGGACCCTTAATAATGTCCCTTTGAAAAACTGCCAAAAGCACACTATTCCACTGCATAGAAAAGACAGGAAATAGGCAAGAAACCACTCTGGTTTAATCAGGAGTTGTATAAAAATTGGAAACTACACAAAGCATAAAGGATGAATAAAAACAAATAACACAAGAATGTAGGAGCAAAATTAGAAAAGTGAAGGCACAAAATGAGTTCAATCTAGCTAGAAACATAACGAGTATTAAGAAAACATTCTACAAATATATTAGAAGTAAGAGGAAGACCAAGGACAGGATAGGTTCACTGCTGAATGAAGAGGGAGAAACAACAACAGAAAACTTGGAAATAGCAGAGGTGCTAAATGACTTCTTTGTTTTAGTTTTCACCAGGAAGGTGGGTGGTGACTAGATGCTTTAATATACTGAATGCTAGTGAAAATGGGATAGGTTAAGAAGTTAAAACAGGAAAAGAACAAGATAAAAATTATTTTAAAAAAGTTATATGCCTTCAAGTCACCAGAGCCTGATGAAATGCATTCTGGAGTACGCAAGGAACTGGTTGAGAAGAGATCTGTTCCATTAGCTATTACCTTTGAAAAGTCATGGAAGATGAAGAAGTTACTCACCTTGTGCAGTAACGATGGTTCTTCGAGGTGTGTCTCCCCCATGGGTGCTCCACTGTGGGTGTTGGGCTCATCCTCACGCCACAGACTGGAGATCTTCAAGCTGTTGTCTGCTGGACTGCGCATGCATGGCGGCCATCTTGCGGCTTTTTGCGCCGTTTTCAGTTGCGTGGTCCGGCCCCGCCAGTTCCTCCTAATTGTCGAGGTCTGAAAGACAAAAAAAACAGACTCCGAAGAAGGGAGGAGGGCGGGTAGTGGAGCACCCACAGGGACACACACCTCGAAGAACCATCGTTACTGCACAAGCTGAGTAACTTCTTCTTCTTCCGGTAGTGTCCCTGTGGGTGCTCCACTGTGGGTGACTTCACAGCAGTAGCCGAAATAAGGCAGCAGGGTCAGAGTCAGTAGGTTGCTGCCGTGGATAGCTCTGCGGTGGCTACAGCTGTGTCAGTCATAAGAAAGTTTTGTAGCGCATAGTGCTTTGCGAATGTAAAATCCGATGACCAGGTGGCCGCTTGGCAAATGTCCTTCAGGGGAACTCCCTTGAGGAAAGCCACTGAGGAGGCCATTGCTCTAGTGGAGTGAGCCGTGAGGGTGTGTGGAAGTGGTACCTTCCGTAACTCATAGCATCATCTTACGCAGGAGATGATTATTTTGGAAATTCGTTGTGAGGAAAGTGGGCTACCCTTATAGCGGTAGTCCATGGAGATGAGCAGATGATGTGACCTGCGCAACTCGCAGGTCCTTTCGATGTAAAAGGCCAGGGCTCTGCGGACGTCCAGAGAGTGTAGACTTGATTGGTGTTCTGAGTTGTGAGGTTTAGAATAGAACAATGGTAATACAATTGGTTCATTTATATGGAAGGCGGACTTTTGAATGTTGACTATAAGTCCCAAGGCGTCGAACAGGACCTCGTAGTAGTGACTGCTCATAATGCTTCTTCGAAAGAAGGAGCTCTGAGGAGGCAGTTGTCCAGATATGGAAAAATGATGATTCCTAGCCGATGAAGAAATGCCGCTACTACAGCAAGAGTCTTTGAGAAAACTCTCGGGGCCAATGATAGGCTGAATGGAAGGACCTTGTATTGGTAATGCCTGGTGCCTACTAGGAAGCGAAGGAATCTCCTGAGGGCCGGGTGAATAGTAATATGGAAGTAGGCATCCTGCAGATCGAGGGATGCAAACCAGTCATGTTGCTCCAGTGCAGGTATGATGGTTGCTAGTGCCACCATTTTGAAGCGCTGTTTGCAGATATATTGATTCAACTGTCGAAGGTCGAGAATAGGCCTCCAGCCCCCTGACTTTTTCTCTGTCAGAAAATAATGGGAGTAAAAACCCCTGCCCTCGAACGCCTGGGGAACCCTCTCTATCGCTCCTATGTCGAGAAGATGGGTCACCTCTTGAGTGAGAAGAGATTCGTGAGAAGGGTCCCTGAAGACGGTGGGGGGGGAGAGGGGCAGTAGGAGGCGGGGACAGAAATGGGATCATGTAGCCTGATGTTATGAGCTGCATGACCCATCGATCTGATGTTATCATGGCCCAACGATCTTGAAAGGGCCTCAAGCAATGATGGAAAAGCACTTTGGTGACATTGGAACTGGGCAACAATGGAATGGTCTGCAATCCCTTGATGCTCCCGTCAAACCTGTTGCTTGTTTGACTGCTGATGAGCTGGTCTAGGCGGTTATGGATGACGCCTCTGGGGACACTGTCTTCCCTTCTGAGGTTCATATTGCCTCCCCTGAGGTGGGACATAGGGGAAAGGCCTTTGTCTCTGAGAGGGCGTATACCGTCTTCGTCTGAAGGGTGGTGTATACATCCCTACTGTCCTCAGAGTGGTATGGGTGTCTTTCCCCGAGTGAAGGACCTGGTCTGTCTTGTCCGCAAATAAGTTTTGCTTATTGAAGGGCAAGTCCTCAACCTTGCTTTGAAGCTCTTTGGGAACCGCAGCCATATGTAGCCAAGAAGCCCTCCACATGACTATGGATGTTTCTGCGGTCCGGGCAGCAGTGTCAGCTGCATCTAAGGCGATGTGGAGCGCCGAGTGGGAAGAGGTGAATCCTTCTTGTATAACCACCTTTAGTATTTGGCGCTTGGTTTCAGGAAGGTGTTCAAGAAGAGGGACAAGCTTGGAATAGTTATCGAAACTATGATTGGCCAATAAGGCCAAGTAATTTGCCATATGAAGTGACAGTGTGGCAGAGGAATACACCTTCCTGCCAAACAAGTCGAGCCTCTTAACATCCTTGTCCCCTGAGGAGCTTTTGTACTGAGGTGCCTTAGCCCTCTGTTGAGCCGCATTCAAAACAAGGGAATTTGGTTGGGGGTGGTTAAACAAGAATTCCATCCCATTGGCCGGGACAAAGTACTTTTTGTCCACCTTCTTGTTAGTGGGTGGAGCTGAGGCTGGAGTCTGCCAGACGCCGTCAGCTATTTCCATTATTGCCTCGTCTAATGGTAGGGCAATTTTTGATGACTGAGATGGATGGAAGTTCCTCAACAGATGGTGTTGCTGCTGCTGGACCTCTGCCAGTTGGACTTTCTGGCTCTCAGCGACCCTTTTAAAAAGCTCTTGAAGTCCTTGAGGTCGTCAGTTGGTGAGGTGTCTCCCTGAAATACGGCATCATCAGGGGAAGACGAAGCCACATCCGTGGGGGATTGGTGATGAGAATCCTCAGCCTCAGAAGGGTGGGCAGTCTCTTCCATAATGTTCTGGGTTAGCACTGGTTGTTCGCCGGAGGGCGTAGGAGGCTTATTTACCTGCAGAGAAGCGGACCTGCTCATACGCGGTGCAACGGACAAGGGAGCCGGTGACGGTGATATGGCTCTTGAGCAGACAGACGAGCGTAGTCAATGTTCAGTGGGAGCATGGTGTATAAGCCAACGGTCATCGTGGTATGGTGAATAGTCTTGATCACGTCTGTAATGGTGTATGTAGTGAGGAGACCTGCGGTATGAGGGAGATCTCGGTGATCTGGAGCGCCCCCTAGAATATGATGGTGATGGAGAATAGTAACGGTGGTAATAATGATGCCTTGGATGAGGAGAGATACTGTGTACACGGTATCATGAAGGAGAGGTGCGATGAATTACATGAGATGAATGCACTGGTGGAGATGGCGGCTGGGGGGGAAGCTTCTGGCTCAGGGCTAAGCGATGGAGTAGGCAGCGTGTGTGCCTTCTTTCTAACTTTAACTGGTGCCGAATTCCGAGGCAGTGGCGATGTGGGAGGCGTTGACCTAGGAGTTGTTATCACTCTGGAATAGGTCGGATCCACATGTGCCGGTGCCGCCTGAGCAGTATGCGAAGCACTCGGTGCAGTGGTAGTAATCGGCACCGGTGAAGATGCGCTCGGTACTGGTGACGGAGTCAGTGCCGGCGCAGGTGTCGGTGCCAGAGAAGGTGTCAGCGCCGGCGAGCTGAGTGCCGACGTAGTTGGTGCCCAAGCTCTCGGTGCCGGGATGTCCGCCGGCGAGGGTGCAGATGCTGCCCGACTCAGTACTGAGGATGTCGGTGCCGACAGTGCCGAAGTCGCCTTAAGGCAGTGCACTGTGCGTTCAGCGGGGCTCGGCACTGACGCGCTATGCCCATGTTTTTCCTTCTCCGGTCTGCGGGTCACGGTCATTCCTGAGGTGCCCGGCTTATCACCCGTACTCACTTTGGTCATTGGTAGGGAGCAAGATGGGGATGGAGCTTTCCTTTTATGCGCCACCTTAGATGAGACGTGCTGCGATGGCTCTGCGGAGGGGTCTGACTGCGGCTGAAGGGCCTTGTCAAACAGTAACATTTTGAGCCGCATTTCGCGGTCTCTATGTGCCCTGGCCATCAGCTTTGAGCAGTGGGGGCACTTCTGCGGAATGTGCCCCTCACCGAGACATCTTATACAAGATGAATGTTCATCTGAAGCGGGCATGGAGTCCTTGCATGCCACACACTTCTTGAAGCCTGGGGAGCCAGGCGTTTCTACAAGCTACCTAAGACTAACAACTATTAATTTTTTTAACGCGCTAACAACAACTATTTAACTACCTAATTACTGAAATACTAACTATTACAAAGGCTTAAATTCTCTCCTCTCATGTTCTGTGAAGAACAACACGAGAGGGAACTGTTTCTCCGTCTGTGCCCGAAGACGGTTAGGAGGAACTGGCGGGGCAGGACCGTGTGACTGAAGACGGTGCGAAAAGCTGCAAGATGGCCGCCGCTCATGCGCGGTCCGGCAGACAACAGCTTGAAGATCTCCGATCTGCGGCGCCGGGATAAGCCCGAAGAAGAAGGAAGAGATTCCAGAAGACTGAGAAAGGGCAAATATAGTGCCCATCTATACAAAGGGAAATAAGGACAACCTAAGAAAATACAGACTAGTCCACTTAACTACTGTGCCTGGAAAGATAATGGAGCAAATAATTCAATAATCATCTGCACACATCTGGAAAATAATAAGGTGGTAAGTAACAGTCAGCAGAGATTTGTAAAGAACAAATCATGTTAAACTAATCTGATAGCTTTCTTTGATAGGATATCAAGCCTTGTGGATAAGGGAGAAGTGGTAGATATGGTATACCTAGACTTTAGTAAACACTTGGTACAGTCTTGCATGACCTTCTTATCAATAAACTAGGGAAATACAACCCTGATGGGCTATTATAAGATGGGTGCATAACTAGTTGGATAAAAGTTCTCAGAGAGTAGTTATCAATACAGTTATGCTGGAAAGGCCTAACAAATCGGATTCCACAGAGATCAGTTTTGGGACTGGTTCTATTCAATATCTGCATCAATGATTTAGATGGTGGCATAGAGAGTGTGCTTATAAAGTTTGTGGATGATACCAACCTGGGAGGGGGTGCAAGTGCTTTGGAGAGTAGGGACATAATTCAAAATGACCTGGACAAACTGGAGAAATGGGCAGAGGTAAATAGGATGTTCAATGACAAATGCTAAGTAGTTCTCTTAGGGAGGATAATCAGTTTCACACATACAAAATGGGAAGTGACTATCTAAGAAGGAGTACCAGACAGGCATCTAAGGGTCACTGTGGATTGCAAGCTAAATATGACTCAACAGTGTGACACTGTTGCAAAAAAAGCAAAAATCATTCTGGGATGCATTAACAGGAGTGTTGTGAGCAAGACACAAGAAGTAATTCTCCTCTCTACTCTGTGATGATTAGGCCTCAACTGGAGTGTTGTGTCCAGTTCTGGGCACCACATTTCAGGAAAGATGTGGAGAAACTGGAGAGGTTCCAGAGAACAGCAACATAAATGATTATAGGTCTAGAAAACATGACCTATGAGGGAAGACTAAAAGAATTGGGTTTATTTAGTTTGGAAAAGAGAAGATTGAGAGGGGACATGATAGAAGCTTTTGAGTACCTAGAAGGGTATTACAAGGAAGAAGGAGAAAAATTATTTTCCTTAATGTCTCATCATAGGACAAGAAACAATGGGCTTAAATCACAGGAAGGAAGGTTTTGGTTGGACATTAGGAAAAACTTCCTAACTGCCATGATGTTTAAGCACCAGAATAAATTTCCTAGGGAGTTTGTGGTATCTCCATTATTGGAGATATTTAAGAGCAGATTAGATAAACATCTGTCAAGGATGATCTATATGGTGCTTGATCCTGTCATGAGGGCAGGGGACTGGACTTGATGACCGCTCATGGTCCCTTCCACTTTTAGCTATTATTTGGAATAATAGAATACTAGAAGTAGAGAGTCTATCTGAGGAAAATATACATTGTTAAACATTTTGTTATGAGAAAAAGGTCACAACTCCAAATGGAACATAACAATGGAGCTTCCATACACTATATAATTATAAACAGCTGTGTGGCAAGGGTTGGCTTTGATTGAGATGGCTGCTTTTCAAGTGGTGCCCACTGATACATGTCCAGATTTTTAAAGGTATTTAGGCATTGGCATACTCAGCACTATAACACCTAACTGCCTGGAGACTAAATCTCATTTTAAAAAGTGGTTTAGGCACTTAAAAACAAATCTATTTTGAAAATGAGATTTAGGAGCCTAAATTATTAGGTGTTGCAATGCTGACCACAGCAACAGCTAAATACCTTCACAAATCTGGCAATAAATAAAATTACTTTGATTGTTCCTACTCCCATCCAGGAGGTTTTGACTACTATTCTAGGTCATGTCCCCTCTTGAACATGACAGTCATTACTGCATGCATGTTTGATGAAACAATACAATGCAACTATACATCCATATTTCCTGCACATATGTTTGCAATTTACAGACACTGGAACCTTCCCATGCCTTTTACTATGGAAAAACTGCCACCATGCTGATCCTATTAATTATCTTCAATACAGTCAGCCTTATCTTTTGGTACATTTTTTCTATCAACAAATTTTCCGCAAGAAGTAAATGCTGGTGTCTCCATCAATGGATTCATTTTTAACAGCCGTGCAAAAATTTGGATTTTGCATTTCAAATACCCTAATACTTTATTTACAATAATTTCATATTCAAAATATATAGAACAGTTAGTGAAAAATAGTTAAAGCTTAGTAAGAGACAGCAATACAAAAATCAAACCCACAAAACCCAAGATATACAATATAAAGCCACATTCTTACACACAGAGCCCACTTTCTGAGACAATCAACTCTACTCAACCATAATCACCAAGGTCAAACTCAGGAAACTTTGTCCTATGCAGAATTCCATGAGAAAAAAATGCACAAACCTCCTGGATTACAAATATTTCAAGTTTCGTGTATTATTTTTTATTTCATATTTGTACAGTGCCTACCCACAATGGGATCCTGGCTCCTGATTTTAGCTCCTACCTGCTAAGTAAGGTGTTGATAACCACTTCCTCGACACTGCAGTACAATTGAATAATGGACAAATTTCCATCATCCTATACTGGAAACCCACCAACTGCTACACTTACCTTCATGTCTCCAGCTTCCATCCCAGACACATTTCTCAATCTATTGTATACAGCCAAGCCCTAAGAAACAACCGGATTTGCTCTGATCCCACAGACAGAGACAAACACCTACAGGATCTTTATAGAGCATTCCTAAAACTGAAATACCCACCTGGAGAAATGAAAAAACAGATCGACAGAGCCAAAAAAGTACCCAGACATGAACTTCTTCAAGACAGACCCCAAAGAGAAAATAACAGAATTCCACTTGTTATTACATACAGTCCATAGCTCAAACCCCTCCAATGCATTATACATAATCTGCAACCCATCTTGGAAAATGATCCCTCACTCTCAGAGGCCTTGGGGGAAAAGCCTATTGTTGCTTACAGACAACTCCCCAACCTGAAACGAATTCTTTCCAGTAACCATGCTACACAACCACATCATAAGCATCCAGGAACCCAGCCCTGCAATCAGCCGTGGTGCCAACTCTGCCCACATATCTATACAAGTGAATTCATTACTGGAGCCAACAACATAAGCTACCAAATCAGGGGATCATTCAACTGCACATCCAGTAATTTGATCTATGCCATCAAATGCCAGCAATGCCCCACTGCTATATATATATTGGACAGTCCCTATAGGAAAGAATCAATGGACACAAATCAGATATCCATAAAGGGAACATACAGAAACCTGTTGGGGAACACTTCAATCCACCTAATCACTCTTTAAAAGATCTCCAGGTGGCTGTCTTGTCACAAACCAGTTCTACTAGTCAAATACACAAGGAGGCATTGGAATTACAATTCATCCACAAATTCAGTTCTCACTCTGATCATCATCTCCTCAATCGGGACAATGGATGGCTGGGACATTACCAACCTAACATTCAATGAAGGTGCCAACAGCTCTCTGTGTGGTTTCTTGTGTTAGTTCCCTTTGATCCTTATCTGCTTCCTTTTAACTATACAATTTTTAGGTGCTTATAGGCATCAGCTCTGCCTACTTGTTTTTCCCTTTGATATTTTCATTCCCTCTGTTCCTTGTTTCCCGTCCTCTTCTCATTTTCCTTCCCCACCCCTCCCCTATTTATTTTGGGTCTGCACATCCTAAACTCATAACTCCGGTCATCTGAAGAAGTGGGCTGTGCCCACAAAAGCTAATGATACCATCTACATGTTTTGTTAGTCTATAAAGTGCTACCAGACCTTTTGTTGTTTTTTAAGTTTATCCTGTACAGACGAACTCGGCTACCCCCTGAAGCTAATTATACTAAGGATCAACACATCCACACTTTTTGTGACCTATTGCCTAAGGAGTTTCAATGAGATCTGCTAAAAGCATTCATTCACTAATTTTTTTTTATAACAGTTCACAATGTATGGAAGATGCTACTTGTCAACATTTACAAATTAACACACAATATTCAAACTTTATTATTTGTGCAATTATTACTTAGCAAAAGCGCAGAACCGAAACACCAAAAAAAGAAAAAACCTGCCACATTCATAATATACTATTAAACCAAAAGTTGTAACCTACATTTGCTAGTTGAATATGCATAACTCAAAGTCTCAATATAACAATAACATCTACAAAATATTATAAGACTTGTAACTTACCACTTCCACATATGATATTAAAATGGGTTTCTCAGCTTACTCTGCAATTTTTGCTTGAAGGTTGCTTAGAGGTGATAAAGATATGATGTGTACATTTGGAAAGAAGTGCTACATAATTGGCAATGCGTAGTTGGAGGCTGGCAGAGGAATATGCTCTCTTGCCCATGGCATCGAGCCTCTTCCATTCTTTGTCATAAGGGGTTGACCGCATGGCCTGCTGCTTACCTCTTTGGTTTGCAGCTTCTACTATGAACGAGTTCGGAGGGGGGTGGGTGAAAAGAAATTCCACACCCTGTGGGGCAACATAATATTTTCGATCAAGTCTTTTCGATATCAGTGGGCTTGTCGTCGGAGTTTTCTACAGAAGCTTAGCTGGGTCCATCAACACCTCATTCATGGATATTGAGAGTCTGGTTTGCGCTGAGGCATGAAGGATGTTAGTTAACTTATGCTGTGTAACCGAAGGATTGGAGCAGGATATTTCCAGTTTGTCAATTACCCTCTTAAAAAGGTCCTGAAAGGACTTAAAATCATCCCCCACACCTATTATTAATGGGGACGTGAATGTCTCTGCCGACAAGGATGGAGAAGAGTGTATAGGTAAGGGGGAGCGTGAGGGCTGTTCCACCCCTGCAGTCTCCATGTTGTCTTAGCATTCAGAGAATTCAGACCTACCCAGCGAGTGTCAGATAGGAGATTTAGGTTTGGCAGTTGTATGGTAATGATGTCCTGTTTGGTGAATGGGCTGTTGCTGAACATAGCCCCTGGGTCCCAATATGGCCAACTTAGTGACATGAAGGGTGGTCCCCAGTGCTGCTGCCACTATCAGGGGTGTACCGGTTTCGGTAAGGAATTCTTAGGCAGAGTAGATTGAGGTAAGTCTTTCTCCACAGAGTCACTGAAGCATGGTGATAAAGCCCCAGGAGTAGCGGAAAATGAGGACTTAGAACTAGCTGGAGTGCCATCGGTGCTGAAAAACGGGATTCATGGCACCAAGGCTATAGAGAGCTCCGCCACTGTGATGAACTGCGGAAACACAAGAGGTGGGCCCATTTGCAGTATAGCGCTGTGGGGGGTTGTTGCTAGCAGTGCATAAGGCGCTGAGAGCGTGCTGGGCGCTTTTGAGCGGTTGGTCAGTGTTGGCTGCTCAGTGGCTGGAGCGTGTGCTGCTGATGGTGCCACCGCAGACCCGCTGTCGGCACCCGCTTTTTTTCTACCAGCATTTTAGCCGGTGTCGGAGCGGCAGCTTTATACATCAGCCCCGCTGTGCGGCTGTGTGAGGAGGGACAAGGTCCCTGTTTGTGGTCGCGGTTTTTATGGGAGCTGGAACCTGAACTTTTAACTGCTCCCCTTGATGGTGTAGGGGTGGCAGTGTCAAGTCTTGAATTTGTCACTTTCCTCGCCGGGGATGTAGACCCGGAGGAAGTCTGAAACCTCTTCTTCACTGATGGAGATTTCAGTTTGGTGCTCAGGCTTTCAGCTGGAATAGCCCTCTTACCTACCTCTGCCCGTGGGATATGCCTGAGGGGAGAGGTTAGGGGAGCATCTGAAGGAGGTTTCAGTGCTGTCTCCATCTGCAAAACATGTAGTTGTAGCTGCCTGGCTCTCCTCATGCACTTAGTCAGTTTCCTGCAGTCTTCACAGAGCTTTGTATTATGGTCTTGTCCCAGACAGCGGGCACACAGAGAGTGCCCGTCCGCTACAGCTATAGAAAGACCACAGCCCAGACACTTTTTAAAATCAGAGGAGCTGGGCATGACCTGAGTAATATTTTGAACAACAGCAACCGCTACCAACGTGGAGTCACGGGAGGTGGCGGGAACGCCGCCTGACGGAGATCCTTGTTTTAGTTTTTTTTCAAGTGAATAGCATCCGTTCAGTTGGTTATTAGTTGAAGGTAAGGCTAGCTGAGTAGCTGAAAGGATGGAGAAGGTTGAAAGTGAGGGTGACTGCTGATCTGTGACCGAAGCCAGTGGCTTTCAGAGAAGAACCGAGGAGCCAGCTGGCCACGTATGCTCATTACACAAACGAGGTATCTTGTGCCAGAGCCTAGCTTGCACAGTCAACTGGGGGGCACTGCTACCAACAATCTCCGACTGGTGGGCGCAGCAGTGCTGGCACACCTAAGGTGGAGCACCCACGGGGACACTCCTCGAAGAAGAAAAAGCCTCCACTCCTATATAGTTTAAGCTGTGCAGTGATGAAGACAAATGCCTCAAACTTTCACCAGATTTTTCATTACACAGCTAAGTTAGACCATGCTGGGCATGCATATATAGGTTTCTTATTTGTCCACTTAATAAACATAGTAAGAAGACACATGCAGTATAGATTGAACACAATTTAACAGAGAATAATCAAAAGTACTTCCCAAATTCTTCCCATGCAAAATTTCAACTTTATTTTCCAGCAATGTCAGCTGTTCAAACAATGGTTGTAAGAATATATTTTTATATGTAGAAAAGTGATTTTCCCTACTCTCTTTGTATTAAATAATAATTGAAATGTCTCTGAAATTTTCCCAAAACATTAGTTTCTTTAAACATTTAAAAACCTGGGCTGGCGGTGCTCCCTGTGGCCAGGACTGGCACTATGTGTTTTGCCGTGCAATGTAGAAAAGGTTTTTGGCACCCCCAGCCAAGTAAACAAAACAAAACAGACAAGCAATGTCGCCATCCCCTCTCCCTGCACTTGATTTGGTGCTCCCAGAAACTGGGATCCTCCTGATCCCCAGCCCCTAAATTCTGGGCCATGCCACAAATAAGGGTATGACATTTCTGTTGTCTTGAAGCCAGCAAATAGGTGTATAAAGAACAGGATTGGTAGTCTCCTTTCTTCTTATAGTATACAATGCCAGTAAATTTTAAAATTCACTGTACTGTATAGTACTTAACCTACATTTTTGCCTTTATAAAATATCAACTTCTATTTAATGACCTCCTTTGTAAAGCACTTTGAGATCAACTGATGAAAAGTGCTATATATGAATTAGATATTACAAATACTGAGATACCAAGACTTTCTTGTGGCAAGTTTCTACAGGTTGAACCTCTCTAGTCTGGCACTCTGGTCCGGCAACATCCACAGTCTGGCATGACTTCAGTTAGCCGAATGTCCACTTATCATGGATGTGACCAAGTTTCCCACGGTCCCATAAAATTTATTTGCAGACACCCGTCCTGGCTCTGTGTTGTTATTTAACTCTGATTTACCCTCAAATGTCTTCTAAGAACCCAGTTAGCAGTGGAAGTGTTATAATGCTGCTAGAAAATACTGACCTCCTATGGTCTGGAAAATTCTCTGGTTCAGCACCAGTGAGGTCCCGAGGGTGCCAGACTAGAGAGGTTCAACCTATAGCATGTGATATTTCTAAAAACAACTCCTGAGAGAAGTTTTTATTTGAAAGATATACAACGGGAATACTCTTTTAAGCTACTTCCAATAGTATCTTTTTACATATTTATGGGATAAGAGATTCTGGTACATAGTGTAAAGAAAAGGGAAAAAAGCTAATATTTTTCGTTCGCAGTGTTGTAGCTGTGTTAGTCCCAGGATATAACTTTTCTAGACACAAAAAAATCATGGTCTTAATTAAGACACTGGATTTATGGCTGATTACATCTATCTGTTACTCTTTTTTGACTGCAGCTCCTGAGACCACTTCACCTTCAATGGTCCCTTTGAATATGTGCTTATGCTAAACAATCTGTTCCACCTTTTCCAGACCTGAAGAACAGCTCTGTGTCGCTTGAGGGTTTGTCTTTTTCATCTATAAAATATATTATTTCCCCCACATTGTCCTGCTACTGTTATTTTAGATAATTAAAAGAACTTGAAACTGAAAAATTCTGATACAGGTTGAACCTCTCTAGTCCAGCTCTCTTTGGTCTGGTAACATCTGTGGTTTGGCATGATTTTAGTTAGCCAGATGTCCACTTACCAAGTTTCCCACAGTCCCATAAACTTAGTTTGCAGACACCAGTCCTGGCTCTCAGTGTTCTGTATTGTTATTTAACTCTGATTGACCCTTAAATCTCTTCTAAGAATCCAAAAAAAAGCAGTCATGTAGCACTTTAAAGACTAACAAGATAGTTTATTAGGTGATGAGCTTTCTTGGGGCAGACCCATTTCTTCAGATCATATTCTGAAAGCGAATTGGCATGACCATTATATAACAGAGGGATAAAATGAAAAAAATTAAAAAATTACAAACTGACAAATCAGCTACATAGTACAGAAGGTGGGGGTTGGAGGGGAGTGACAAGGAAGGAAGAAATTGCTTACTGTAAGAGTCAATTAAGTGGTGAATCTGGGGTCACTATGAATATCAAAAGGTGGGGAGGCTGTCTTTGTAATGTATAAGATAATTATCTCGATTAAGGCCCATTCACAACGCGTCAAATTTTAGCATAAATAAAAGTTCTGAGGTCTCCTCTGTCATCTGGTGTTAAAGTCTCTTTGTTGTAAGATACACGTTGTCAGGTCTTTAAGGGAATGGCCAGTTTGACTGAAATGCTGGCTGACAGGTTTGTGTGTGAAGAGATTTCTGATGTCTGATCTGTGAGCACTGATTCTTTGGCGAAGTGACTGACCAGTTGGTCCAATATACATCGCAGAGGGGCATTACTGGCACATGATGGCATATATCACGTTGCTGGTTGTACAGGAATATGAGCCCTTGATTATATAACTGACATGGTTAGGTCCAGTGATGGTATCTCCAGATTAAATATGTAGACAAAGCTGGCAACTGGGTTTGTTGCAAAGGAAAGTTCCAGGGTTAGTTTTAATGTGATATGCCCTGTGGTTGTTAGTGAGAATCTTCCTAAGAATCCAGTTAACAATGGAAGTGTTGGTAATGCTGCTAGACAATATTGACCTCCCGTGGGCAGCGAAATTCTCTGGTTTGGCCCCAGTCAGGTCCTGAAGTGCCAGACTAGAGAGGTTCAACCTGTACTTTCAGTGAGATCGCTAACAAAGCTAGTCAAATAATGGATTCTTCCATTCTTTCACAATTTTTGAAAAGTTAAAAGGATCATGTAGCAAGCTTCAGTTCTTTACAGTCTCTATACAGTAACAAAGTATGCAGCCTCTTCATTTGCAGTGCTGAACTACAGCATCTCTGGTTCACATGAATAAAGAAATGGAACTTGTACATTTAAAGATATCATGTTGGATTAATAATCAATAGCAAAGCAAGAATTAAAATAGGTGTTCCAAGATTTTAGAAAGATCACGTAATTACTCCCTGGGAAGTTAATTCCTACATATTTCAGCCTTATATTATTTAAAAAATTAGAATTACCAGGGAGGATAAGGGAAGGGGAAAGTCTGACTCCAGGAAACCATAAGTTATGTACGTTTCCATTATAGTCAGAATTCAGTCCAGCTCATATTGACTTCAATGAAGTTGGATCAACCCTCAACAAAGAAATTATGGAACCTCCCTCATGTTCTTATACTCTAACCAAATATTACACTAGTGCATAACTTTAGTATCTTATCTAATTATCAAACACAAAAGATAGTGTCTTTCAGTTTAAAATCTGCTCTTTATTTTGTATTCATAAAATAATTGCCACTTTATACCTCAAACACTCTACACATCAAAATCTTTTCCCTGTGTCTGATCTATGAAATTCTGAATACTTGTATATGATTGATACTCATTGTAGGCTATGAGAATTTTTTTAAATAAAATATATTTGGATACACAAATATATGCAGCGTTTGTAAGAAATAAATTACAGGGACAATGACCTCATCATAGGGTGTAGCTTGAACAATGTAATTCTGAAGAGGTCAAAATAGTTTTGCGGATTTAAAAAAGTACAGTTTGCATTCTTGCTTTTCTTTCCCCTTTCCCCACGAACTGCACAAAGTTAAGTAAAATCACAATAAAGGGTAACACACCCCAATAAAAAGGCTATGTTTTACAATAATTATCCTAAGCACTAATATTTACAAAAGTTAATGTAGGGCTATTTCTGAAGAATACTAGAAGGTGGGGGGCAATGTTTTGTTTGTTTTTAATAAAAGTAATTATGTAAAGAGAAAACCATAGATGATCACTACATAGCCTACTATCCTACAAAAGTCAAGTGTTGTCAGCGCTTAATTTGTGACAGGGCTTGGTAGGGGTGAGCACCAGCACCATTAGGCTTGCTGTATCAGTTATGAATGTAAAAAAATTGCATCAGCCCCGGCACCTTTCATTACAAATTAGGCACTGAGTATTGCACTCATGGTAAACCAGAATAACTACTTTAATTGTACCTTGCATGGCCCAGCTCCTGAAATTTGATACAAGTAGGCAGAGCTTTTCACACCAGTGCAGAGACCAGTTTAGTTGAATGGCACTCAGTAAAGGCATAAGAATTTGTCCTTATAGATCCAGTTGCAGGTGATTAGCCCCAAAGGCAGAACATCACACAAACAGACCTCCATTTCAGCTTCTCTGACATATACTAGGCTGTTTCCCATTTTAAAGCAGGAATTTCTCACAGCTCTTCTCTATGAAGCTGAAGCTGAAGTTCAGGCCAACTGCAGGACTTTCACCTGCTTGTCATTCAGCTGGGCCTTTTTACCAGTTAATTCTGCCAGTTTCAGTCTGGAAGGGCTCAGAAGGCAAATCTTCCATTGGTGTCATCTGCCCCCTGCTCCTTTCAGAATATATAGGCATCCTTGGGTTTTTTACTCATTCCTTAATGCAGGGATGGGGAACCTAAGGTCCGGGGGTCAGATGCAGCCCCTGAGGCTCGGGGCTTCCCCCAGCATTGGTGAGGGATGGGTTTTTTTTGTTTCTCACTTGTGTCCAGCCACTGACTGATTTTTCTGCGGGTCATTGGCACCAACCCAAAAAAGGTTCTCCACCTCTGTCTTAATGACTGGATGACAGGGGAGCCCTGCCCCACCCACTCTGCAAGGTTCTATGTCCCAAGATTTGTTTTAACTGCTATGTCTTTCCAGAAACCTTTTCCCCTTCTCCTTATACCTTGTGTGTCAGGTCAACCCAAATCCTTAAAAGCCATGTCACATGACAGGAAGGACTGAGCAGCAGCCAGTACTGACTGCCTTTAGGGGGCAGACTACCCTTTCACAGAAATACCTCTGCCCGCACAATTTTTCCTTTCTTATTAGTAATAAACATATCTTCCACTTATATGACACTTCACATTTTCTAAATACTGTGTAAGCATTAACTCTTCAGTCTGGCACTCTCTGGTCCAGCAACATCCATGATCCAGCATGATTTTAGTTAGCTGGGTGTCAACTTTATCATGGGTGTGGCCAATTTTCCTGTGGTCCCATAAAGTTGGCTTACAGCCACCAGTCCTGGCTCTCAGTGTTCTGTGCTGTTATTTAGCTCTAATTTACCCCTAAATGTCTTCTAAGAGCCCAGTAAAGAGTGGAAGTGTTGGTAATGCTGCTAGACAATATTCACCTCCCATGGTTTGGCAAATACTCTGGATCAGTACCAATCAGGCCCGAGGGTGCTGGATTAGAGAAGTTCAACCTCTAGTACAAAGTTTCATTTTTTAAATAAAAGAGGAACTCTAAGGTACATATATAACAGTGGTGGAAAATAGAACGTATTCATACCTGAGTGTGAACAAGTGTAGAAAATAAATCTTGACCTTCCCTTCAGGTATAATTACACCAAGATTTCAAAACTAAAGGCTTACTCCATTTCCTCTTCTGTGCAAAGTAAATCAGATGTAGTAAACTTGACACTCAGAACAAAGGACCAAAAAGCAGTACTACAAAAAATCCATTGAAGTATTAGAGTACAAGCTGTTAAGAGACACTAAAAACTTTGGCCTATTAAATTGTGTAATGTTGGCTACTAGAACGAAAAACAAACACTATTTCCAAAAAACATGGTGAGAATTCATATAAACGGGGTCCATTTCACATATTTAAAGACGATTTAGATTGTTTTGAATCCTATAACTTTGGAAGCATGAAGAACTATTGACTGTTGATATAAAATGAAATTATGCTGACAGTAAATATATATACTGGGGCCCTCCCGCTTCACATCTGGAAGATGCTAGAGCTGAGGTTCCAGCCTGAGCTCAGAAGCCTACACAGCAGTGAAATAGTCCTATAGCCTGAGCCCTATGAGCCCAAGTCAGCAGGCATGGGCCAGCTGCAGGTTTTCCTTTGCTGGGTAGTCATATCCTTACACATCAACTTAGGCCCCTCTTCCAGTCTTCTACAGTATAGTTCCTCCTGGACTACTTCCCTAGCTGAGAGGAGGGCCAGCCTTTAGGCGCTCCAACAGAAATTCCAGACCTCAGGACAGAACAGTCAATGGATCCCCAAAACATACATAAGCCACTTCCATGTAGGGGGTGATGCGCCTGTGCTGGCTGATGCCCAGAGAGCTGCCAGCTGCGGTGCTAGGAGTGCTCTTTCAGCATGGCCTGGGCTCCCATGTGCCCATCTGGTAGGGTTGACAGCTGCTTAACTGCACATACCCAAAGAACCTGGTCCTGCCTCTGCTCAATGCCTTCATTGAGGCCATGCTCCTTTTCTGAGGCCACAGCCCTGCTCCTTCATCACTTACTCTTCCTCACCTTCATTCACTTTCACCAGGTTGGGGCAGGAGATTGGTGAGGGGCAGGGAGGACGACAGGATTGTCGGGGCCCTGGGCAACCTGTGTGGGGGATGACTCCATGTTCCTAGAAGAAGAGGAGCCTTAGGTGGAAGGGGCAGGGCTGGGAGCAACTAGCCCTCATTAGTGTTTCAGTGGTGATTTAAAGGGCCTGGGGATACTGTGGCAGCAGCTAGCAGTCCCAGGCCCTTTTGAATTGCCAGGGCCTGGGACAACAGCTCACTTTGCCCACCCACTGTTCGTGGGCCTGATGAGGGTTGGGCTCTGGGAGGGAATTTGGGTATGGGAGAAGGGGCGTGCTCTGGGCTGGGACAGAGGGCTCAGGTACAGGAAGGGGTGAAGGATTTGGCACTTCTCTTAGACAGCTCCCAAAAGTGACCAGCATAACCTTATAGCAGCAACAACTGTTCCAAGAGGGGGGGTTCAAGGGGTGTCTGTGTGCTGCCCCTGGAGCCCCCATTGGCTGCAGTTCCCAACCAATGGGAGCTGTGGAGTTAATTCTTGGGGCAGATGCAGCATGTGGAGACATGGCCCCAGGACCAAAGGGACGTGCCAGCTGCTTCTGTGAGCAAGGGCAGACAGGAAGCTTACCTGAGTGCCACTGCCACTAGCAACAGCAGCGGCTCGAGGTGCCTAGGTTCTTTTAAACCATCCAGGCCCCTGGGAAATTGCCCTCACACATCTGTGGGCAGTCAGAGTGGTCAATCTGGGTGCCAAATCAATGCTGAGCAGAATGGAGAAATAAATACCAGCCCTGGTGAAGAGCACCACTGTGGGTTCTGGCCCAGACCCTGATCATCGAACAGGCTGCTGCTTAATACAGTTAAGCATTGACCATAGGTATCTGTGGCATATTAATAACTGATAATATGAAGACACAGTAAAATTAAATTTAAAATGAAAATAAATAACAGGAGGGCTACTTTTTGGCTGACTATTATTTCCCCGTTTGATTAAGTAAAAAAAAAAAAAATCCACAATTTCACTTCTTAGAATGGTCTCAAATTTCCTTCAGATTGATGCAGAATATTAAAGACAGAGTACATGGAAACTTGCCTATTTAGCAACAAAACTGAAACATGATGAGATACCACCTGGAAATAACAGAGAATCCTCTAGTGTTAATATGATAAAATTAACACCAGAAGGATAATATGCAAATGCAGGTAAATACAATTATAAAAATTAATTATATCCAAATTTACTGTTGATGTCACATTCCCATTGCACAGACTGTCATAACGCATGACCCATCAATGATCAGTTCATAGGGCACCAACAAAAAGAAAAAAAATAAAGACGATGGCAAAAGCATCATCATCATCTAATATATAAAGGAGAATGTTTGTAAGTTTGTGTGCTAATAACTTGGACACTATAAGAGCTACCGCAACCAAACTTTGCATGGGATTACCTTTCATCCAGGAGAAGGTTTTAAGGTACTTTTGGACCCGATCGGGGTCCCGCCCTGCCCCCCATGGCACCTGCAGCCCCGGGCGTGAGCTGGGGCACCCCTCCCACATGTAGCCTCCCGGGACTCACCCCTCCCGCCCGTGAGGTTACATAACCGACCCTCTTCCCTTCCCCCTCCCCTGCCGGCACGCAGTTTCCCCACCCCCATGCACACAACGGCTCGGGCCACCTGCAACCTCGCGCCACCTGCAACCTCGGGCGCGAGCTGGGGCGCCCCTCCCGTGTGTAACCTCCCCTCCACCCAGGGTCGCTCCACACCTGCCATCCCCCCCTCCGGAAACCAAAACCAAAGCCAGCCAGCCTTTCTGCTCAGCTTGCTGGGCTTATCCAAGCAGAAGGAATCCGTGTGCCTACTGCAGTGCAGGGTGGAGGGGCCGGGTTAAACCCTTGATGGGTTTCACTGCTGTGAAGCCAGCCGGCTGCTGTTCATACTATGAGTGGGGCTCTTCTGTGTCTGGTTCCAGCCATCAGGGTTAGATGTGAGCTCTGAGCTTTTGCTTACCAATGCAGGGCAGGTGGATCCCTGAGCCAACCTTGCAAAGAGAAGTCCCCTTGCTACTGGCCACATGACTGTGTACTGTTCTCCTGGGGGCTGGCTGCTCGGTCCTGGGGGGAGGAGGGTCCTGCTGCTCTCAGAGGGTCAGGTGTGGGCCAGGAGCCATCAGCCCCCAGGGACTATGGCTCTGGGGGTCCCCTGGCTCAGGGTCCTCTCCTTTCCTAAATTTTGTTCCTCCAGTTTCCCAAGCAACGCTGGGTAAGTCCAGCTAGTATAACATAGTGGAAAAGGCAGCATCACACAACTTACTCCTGTTGCTGAACAGGCTACAAACTAACTACGTACATGATTCTTTGCAGTGAACCAGAATCTTCCATCCTTATTCCCACTGAAAGGCACTAATTTAAGCAGAGTATAGGATTTGACCAAAATATGTCTAATCTCTCCTTTAAACTTTATAGCTACATTTATTAATACAAAATGTTTCTTAACCCTATAAGAAAAACCTTGCAAATTGCTAAAACCACATTAGTCTCTATATTTTCACTGCACTCATTTATTTATTTATTTATTTATTTATTTTTACCCTGCCGCTTTATTTAAAATATTCAAGGCGGCATACAATTTTTTAAAAAACACTACATATATAATTAAAATAACATTCTTTAACATTTTTAGACCACATAAACGAGAATGTGCTCTATATGCTTCTGTAAGGCTCGAAGTGACAGTTGAGAAAAGATTGTATGTGCTCCCTGTTTATCATTTGCATTTGAATTCATGTTACATGTAAACATATTTGTTTATCTTCCATACTAACATTTACCATCTCATAGAATACTAACATTACATTTCAAAGTTGAGGAAAGAAAACACATTGTAGAAGTATCAGAGGCTGCCAGCTTAGTTTATCATCAGAATTCTTTTGTTTAAGCATGTTTGGACATGAGTTTAAACAGAAGCACCTTATCTTATCTACAGTAAAATAGATTTTTAACAATTATCATTGAATAAACATTAGTTAACAGACTACACAGACATCTTCATTTTAAAATAATGATGCATAATTATGAAACTGATAACAGTTAAGTATACAAATTTTTATTTTTTTTTATAAAGAATGATCTCTTTATTATCCAGTTTCTTTAAAGACAAAATAGCCTTCTAAGCTGTATTCAATATTATAATGTAATGGTAAAACTAAATAGCCACAATTCCAGTCATAAACTAGGAGATAGTTTTCTGCTTAAGAGAACTCAATATCCTCGGCTCCTGCCTGCTCGCACCTGCTCTCCAACTGGAAAGTATCCAGACATTTCCTGTTAAGGGTCACCTCTTTGGTCTGAGCTAACTTTGACCACAACTCATAAAGCAAGCCCAAATGCTCATCTGTAAACTGTGCTAATCACACTAGAAACTATTTCCAACACATGGAATAGAGTTTCACAATTAATTAAGAAGTAATCTATCTTCACTTAAACTGGTTTTTAATCTATAAGAACAGTGAGTAGAATGTAATGATGGATGTAAATCAATTAAAAAGAAACACTAGTCCTCATTAAAAATGCATTTAACATTATTAAAAATAAAAATGTTTATTTATGTATTTAAAGTCATATATTTTACATGTATTTATTTCAAGGTTCCCATATAGACATATTTACTTGCAGCATCTCATCTTGTAAAGCCATGTTAAAATATTTTAGGAATTGGCTAAGTACCACGGACCAAATCTTTCTCACCTTCAACAGGGCTATTTTTATGAGTAAACTGAACATGATATGACCCCAAATTGGAACTCAATCCTACCTCCTTAAATTCAATGGGAATTTTGCCATTGACCTTAAAGCATGAATGATCATGATCTATGTTAAGATAGGTCTCTCAACTAGCACCAACAGCAGACTGCTGAACTAAAGTTAAGTGGATTAGCTGTTAATAACTAGAATTAATTTGCAATTAACATACAGTCTTTTAAGTGAAAACATATGCTTTAAATGTGTTCTTATACACTAGAAATTTAATAAAATCTGATCATAAAGTTGTAGTAAAATGTCCAGGGTGATAAAGTGAAGAAAAATGAAAATGCAGTACATACTTATGTGTGGTGAGAGGCAGAATTTATGCAAGAGATTGCAGTCACTTCCCAAATTAATCTTTGGTGAAAATCCAATGAAGAAATTGGCCTAACATTTTTCTGCATTATTAAAATGGGAGCAGAATTATTCACTAGCAGATGCATTATGCTGTCAGTGACTATAACTCATGAAAATAAAATTAATACTTTGCTTATTAATTAATACTTTGAAAATAAAAGTTAATACTTTTAACTCATGAAAATAAAATTAAAAGACAAAAATATGACATTTCGGACTGCTAGAAAGTCATTTCTTAGATATCTAGCCAAGTATTAACTGAATGTTTTAACAGATATCCCAACTATTACATCCAAACACATTTCCTGGAAAAATAAGTTTCATGCCCCTTTGTGAGATTCCAGATCAGGTGGTAAATGCCTGATTTTAAAAAGTACAGCGCACAAAAGAGTTTTTCAGTGATATTTTTTTCTGTGGTAAGCTCAGTGTATAACAGGAGCAAATTTTATTTCTAACCTAAACCAGACTTTAATACCACTCCTATTCATAGAAAAGGAAGTTATTCACCTTGACAGTAACTGACTTTCTTTGAGATGAGTGTCCCCATGGGTGCTCCACATTGGGTCGGCGCGCCACCGCTGAGCCATCGATTGAAGATTTTAGAGCAGTGTCCATGGGGCTGCGCATGCGCGCATCTGCAGCCGTGCACTCCTAAGTAGCAGGCATCACACATACGTGAGCCCTCTCCTCAATTCCTTCTCTACCCCGGAACAATAACAGTGAGGAAGCCTGAACTTTGAAGTAGAGGGAAGGAAAGGGAGAGTTGTGGAACACCCACAGGGACACTCATCTCGAAGAACGTCAGTTACTGTGTTGAAGTACTGTTTGTACTCATTGTGAAGTCAGTTCTAACTCAGAAAACCATCTAGGAGCCATGCCTTCAGGTGTAATGAGTCGAGGTTCGGTGGGGCAGTGAGGGGTCCTGGAAGAAGAAGGAGATTCTGGCTGTGTGGTAGGTGGATTGGTGGCACACAGAACAGGGAAAGAGAAAGTTACTCACCCTGTGCAGTAACGACGGTTCTTCGAGATGTGTGTCTCTGTGGGTGCTCCACTGTAGGTGTCGGGCTTGTCCCGGTGCCGCAGATCAGAGATCTTTTTCAGCAGTAGTCCGTCAGACTGCGCATGCGCATTGGACGTCTCATGCTGCTCGCGCCATTTCTGAGCGCACGGTCCAGCTCCCGCCAGTTCCTCCTGAACATTGAGAGTCTGAAAAACATAAGGAGATACTCCGAAGGGGGGAGGTGAGTGGGTCATCGAGCACCCATGGGGAGACATCTCGAAGAACCGTCGTTACTTCACAGGGTGAATAACTTCCTCTTCTTCGAGTAGTGTCCCCATGGGTGCTCCACTGTAAGTGACTTCACAGCAGTAGCCTGGCATAAGGAGGCAGGATTCAGAGTTAGCGTCTTGCCGCCATGGAAAGGACAGCGGAGGCAACTGCTGCATCAGTCATGAAGATATTAGGAATAGCATAGTGTTTTGCAAATGTGAAGTCGGAAGACCATGTAGCTGCACGGCAAATGTCCCGCACAGGAACTCCCTTGAGAAAAGCAGTGGAAGTTGCCGTTGCCCTCATCAAGTGGGCTCTCAGGGCGTGCGGAAGCGGCTTGTTCTGCAGTGAGTAACACCGTGCAATGCACGAGACTATGAGCCTGGATATGCGCTGTGCCTATAGTGGGTGACCCTTGGAACGGTCGGCAGTGGATACTAATAGGCACTGAGATTTTCAAAAGATCTGTGTCCTGTCAATGTAAAACGCCAACACTTGATGAACGTCCAAGGTGTGCAGTCGAGCATATTGTTCTGAGGAGTGTGGCTTGGAGTAGAATGTGGGGAGGACTATTGGTTCATTTATATGAAATTCCAAATTAACTTTTCGTAGGAATGTTGGTTGGGGGCGTAAGTATGACTCCCTGGGACGTAAATACTGTGTATGGTGGTGTCGCTGAAAGGGCGGACAATTCTCCAACCCTGCGTGCTAATGTTACTGCTAACAGAAAGACAACCTTCATGGTTAAGGTGGATAAGTCACAAGTCACTAGAGGTTCAAATGGGGGCCTCATTAAGGCGCCCAAAACTAGTTCTAGGTTCCAAAGGTCCGGAGGCTGCCTGTGGCATGGGAAGAGATTAGCCAGCCCTTTCATGAATCTCTTTGTCATTAGGTGGGAAAAGACAGAATAGCCGTCCACAGAGTGTCGGAAGGCAGTGATTGCCTCTAGGTGAAGAACCTTAAGAGAGGAGAATGCGAGACCAGAGTGTCTGAGGTAAAGAATATAGTCCAAAATGTGATGAATAGGAGCTGACCACGGGTCAAGGCTGATGTTGAAACACCAGGAATGGAATTGATGCCACTTATGCAGGTAGGTGGTACATGTAGTGGATCTTCTGCTATGTAACAGAACGTGTTTGACAGCCTGGGAACAACTCATCTCTGTTTGTTGGAACCAACTAGGAACCATGCTGTAAGAGAGAGGTGATCGGGTTGGGGATGCCCCAAGGTCCCGTGGTCCTGCGTCAGCAGATCGTGTCGTCTGGGAAGATAATATGGAGGATAAGGCGACATCCGGAAAAGGTAAGGGAACCACATCTGACGTGGCCAGAAGGGGGCCACGAATATTACCCTGGCTCTATCCCTGACTATCTTATGCAGTACTTTGGGAATGAGAGGAGTGGGGGGAAAGGCGTACAGAAGGTGACAACCCCAGCCGAGTAGGAAGGCATCTCCCATGGAACCCGGCCCAATTCCTGCTCTTGAATAATACTGACGGCACTTCACATTGTGATGTGTGGCAAAGAGGTCTATCGTGGGACGTCCCCACTGGCGGAAAAGGTCTTGGAGCACGCCAGGGTGCAATTCTCATTCGTGATGTGCTACAAAATACCTGCTGAGGGCATCAGCTGTGATATTGTCCTCGCCCAGGAGGTACGCTGCTATGATCACGACGTTGTAATGACTGCACCAGTTCCATAGTCGTATCGCCTCCATACATAGAGAACAGGATCAAGCCCCTCCTGGTCTGTTTATATAATATACTGTTGTCATGTTGGTGAGAACACGAATGACACGACCACGAATAAGAGGGAGGAAATGTCTGCAGGCATTGAAGACAGCCCTCAATTAGAGAAAACTAATGTGTCATAAGGACTCCTACGCAGACCATCGGCCTTGGACCTGATGATCCTGGAGATGAGCGCCCCAGCCTAATAGGGAATGCGTCTGTGGTGAGCTGAATAGTGGGCTGAGGCCAGTGAAAGAGTATTCCAGCCTACATATTGGTGGGGATGGTCTACCATGTTAATGATTTTATCACATGCCGAGGCACCACTACCATCCTGTGTACATCATGCCCATCTGGCGTATAAACTGTGGCTATCCAATGTTGGAGGCATCTGAGGTGTAATCTTGTGTATACCATGATGTAGCCGCCATGTGCCCCATGAGCTGTAGACAGGTAAGTATGGGAGTTCTGGGGCGGGTGGAAAGAACTTGTATGAGGTCCTCAATATTCTGAAACCTGTTTGTGGGTAGGCACATGTGAGCATTCGTGGAATCGAGGAGTGCACCTATGAACTCTAGGGATTGCTGCAGTATCATGGATGCTTTTGCAGTGTTGATTATAAGCCCAAGCACCTCAAATACTGCCCTCGTTGCATTGGTAGTGTGTAGTGCTTCATCGAAAGAGGGGGCTCTAATCAGACAATCGTTGAGGTAACAAAATATGATGATTCCCAACTGCCGTAAGTAGGCTGCCACTACTGCCAGTGTCTTTGAGAAAACCCTGGGAGCTGATGAAAGGCTGAAGGGCAAAACTTTGTATTGGAAGTGCCTGGAACCGACTAGAAAATGTAGGAAGCGCCTGTGTGCCGGATGAATAGTCACATGAAAGTAGGCATCCTGTAGGTTGAGGGATGCAAACCAATCTCCGCTGTCGAGTGCCAGAATGATAAGTCGCTAAAGTCACCATCTTGAACCTTTGTTTGCAAAGGTACCAATTTAGTTGCTGACGGTCCAAAATTGGCCTCCAGCCTCCTGATTTCTTCTGGGTCAGAAAGTAGTGGGAATAAAATCCCTTGCCCCTGAAGTCCTCTGGTACCCTCTCAACTGCCCCGATAGCCAGAAGGCGAGTAACTGCCTGTTTTAAGAGAGACTTGTGAGAGGGGTCCCTGAAAAGGGATGGAGAGGGAGGGGTAGGAGGAGGGAGTGAAATAAGGGGAATGGTGTAGCCTGATGTAATCAGCTGTAGGACCCATCGGTCGGTAGTGATGGAGGCCCATCGTTGTTGGAATGGCATCAAACAATGGTGAAAAAGTCTGGCTGCATTGTGTTGGTGAGTGGTTAACGGAATGGTTTGCAAGCCCTCGGCCGACACATCAAGCCTGCTGCCTGGTGTTTTGCTGGTTGGACGCTCTGTTGATCATATTGCCTGTAATGAGGCGTTGCATATGAGAAGGGCCTTTGCTTGTGATAAGGTACATAATGCTTTTGACGATATGGCAGCGTATATACGCCTAACATCCTGAGCGTTGTTCTGGAGTCCTTGCCAGAATGAAGGACTTAATCGGCCTTTTCCACAAATAGGGTCTGTCTGTCAAAAGGTAGATCTTCTACCTTTGCTTGGAGGTCTTTCGGGACTGCTGCCTGCTGTAGCCATGACGTCCTACACATGACCACCGACGTAGCGGTGGTTTGTGCTGCTGTGTCCGCGGTATCGAGTGCGATGTGTAGGGCTGTTGGAGAGGCCGCGTTTCCCTCTTGTACCACCGCCTTGGGAACCTGACGTTTACTGTCTGGCAAATGTTCTGGAAGTGGTACTAGCTTTGAATAATTATCAGTTATGATTGGCCAGGAGAGCCGCATAGTTGGTCATTCTTAAAGTCAAAGTGGCGATGAATAAACCTTTCTCCCGAATAGGTCTAAACGTTTGCTGTCTTTAACGCTGCTGTTTTTTTTATATTACGGAGCTTTGGCCCTCTGCTGTGCCGCATCCTCAAGAAGAGAATTTGGCTGTGGATGTGTAAAGAGGAACTCCATCCCCTTAGCAGGGCCAAAATATTTCTTGCCCTCTTTTTTATTTGTCACAGGAGTTGTGGCCGGCATTTGCCAGATGTCATCTGCTACTTCTAAGATTGTGTCATTGAGTGGCAATGCCACTTTTGACTTCTGGAAAGGTTGTAGATTTCTAAGCAAACGCTGTTGTTTTTGCTGAACTTCCGAGAGTTGCACTTCTTGGCTGACAGCGACTCTTTTAAACAACTCCTGGAATTGCTGCATGTCGTCAGTAGGTGATGCATCACCGGGGAAGACTGCGTCATCAGGTGAAGACGGTGCGATCCGACAACTGTCCCTCTTCTGGTTCTGACTGTTGTGGAATTGTAGGCTCATTTCCCGTAGGAGAGGGAGGTCTCGTCCCCAAGAGGGTAGGAGAGTTGGTCTTGTTAGCTCTGGTCTCTGTCTAGTGGTAGGAAGGCGATCTTCGTAGGTCACACTCCGGAGAATATGAGCAACGCCTGTCATAGTAACTGTGTATGTAACTACGTTCATAATGACATGCCAACGATGAAGAATATCTGGAGGAGTATCTGCTCCTATGTATGTCATGATGCCTAGAGCAGGTCGAGAGCATGGGAGATCTGGGTGATCGTGATCTGCCCCTTGAATGCACAGGAGATAATGGTGAGCATCGGTGCCGATGGTAGTAGTACGGAGAAAGGAAGGTGTGAGCCGGTGAGTAACGATGTGGTCTTGAAGGCTGGTATCTTGGTATGTGTCCGAAATGAACCAACCGAACTAGTGATCGTGAAGGCGGCTCTGGAGAAAAGGAAATATGCTCTGGGCTTGGTGATGGGGTTGGCAGCTTGCGAGATTTCTGGCGCACCTTAGTCGGTGCCGGGGAATGCTCATGTGGTGACGACGCTGGTGTTGACGTGTGTCGGTGCTGGCTGCGCGGTCGTATGTGGTGCTGGTGGCAACGCTAGGTGGCGTGCCGGTGCCGGCAGTAGTGTCGGTGCCAATGCAGTCGGCGCCATAGGAACCGGTGCCGATGCGACTGGCGCCATCGGCGCAGTCTGTGTCACCGGTGCCGGGTCAGAACTCAGTTCCGATCTGGTTGCCACAGAGGTTACTGGTGCCGATTCTCTTGGTGGTGCTGGGTTGGGCGCTGATGTACTTTGGCCTTGTTTCTGCTTGTCGGGTCGGTGAGTAGAAGCCGCACCCGAAGTGCCCAGTTTGTCTCCTACGCTAACCCACGTTGGGGGTAGGGAGCGTGAGGGGAGAGGGTCTCCTCTTCACGTGGGCAGGCTTCAGTGAAACAGGACGACGTCTGGTGGCTGCCACCAGCTCCGAAGGGTGGGAGGAATCGGTCTGAGGCAGCTGCAATGTTTTGTCAAACAAAAGCATTTTCAGCCTCATCTCCCTGTCCCGCCTAGCTCGAGCTGTGAGCTTTGAACAGTGGGGACATTTTTGAGGGATATGCCCCTCACCCAGGCACCTTATGCAGTGCGAATGTCCATCTGATGCGGGCATCAGCTCGAGGCATAGTCTGCATTTGTTGAAGCTGGGTGAACCCAGAATTGTTCAGTTAATGAGTCCCTTCTTCTCTTTTCCTGTTGTATATCTATATGTACACTGATATTTTTACTATTTTTATATATAGGGGTTTCTTTAAACGAAATACGCAACTGTTAACAACCTAACTAAATAACTACAACTATATAACTAACAGCTAACTATTAACAATTTTACTCTCAATTCCTGACAGGATTGTTGACGAGAGGGAGCTCACTGGCGGGAGCCGGACCACACACTCAGTAACGGCGCGGGAGCAGCACAAGATGTCCAACATGCATACGTGGTCCGGCGGTCTACTGCTGAAAAAGATCTCTGATCTGTGGCACTGGGACAAGCCCGACACCTACAGTGGAGCACCCACGGGGACACTATTTGAAGAAGAATCATGGTTGACATGGCCATGATGGGGCTCTGAGAATTAGGTGTGCTTTGTCTCTCCTTGCCTTGTGGACTACCCTGATCAACAGGAGTATGGGGGAAGGGGGAGAAACACGTATAGGAGGTGAGATGACCAACTGATATTGGATTAAGCTTCTTGTGTTTGACAGTGATCAGCGGGAGTCATTGTATGAGCGCACTTTGAGGAGGCAGTTGTCCAGGTAAGGGAATATGATGTCGGTTTGCTTCCTCAGATATGCTGTGAGGACTGCCAGAACCTTTGAGAAGACCTTCGGGGCCGTAGAGAGTCCAAAGGGCAGTGCTTTGTATTGGTAGTGTTGTGAACCTACGACAAATCGGAGAAAATGTCTATGAGCTGGATGAATAGCGATATGAAAATATGCATCTTGCAAGTCAAGGGACAAGAATCAATCGTCCTGTTCCAACGCCGGTATAATAGTGGCAAGCATTATCATCTTAAATTTCTGTTTCTGAACGAATTTGTTGAGTGCTCACAGGTCTAAGATGGGTCTCCAGTCTTCCGACCATTTTTCCGTCAGGAAGTAATGCGAGTAATAGCCCTTCCCCTTAAATAGTGCAGGGACTTGTTCAATTGCCCCTATATGCTCTGTTCTCTTGCGAGTGGTCCCTGAAGAGCAACTGGGATGGGAGATGATAAGGGAGTAGAGACATGAAAGGGGAATGACAGCCTTTGTCAATTATCTAGGGGACCCACCTGTCAGAGGTTATTCGCTGCCCGTTGCCAGAGAATGGTAGTAGCCGGCGGTAAAAAAGTTTAGCTTGCAAAGGTAGTGTTGGAATAGACAAGAGGCTCTCAGGACCCTCAACCTGCTGTTCACATTTGCTTATTGGATTGCTGTGGGTGTCATGAGTTGGTAGAGGGAGGGTGTCATCGTTGATTTCTGCCTCTGTTCTGTGGATGTTGGTCGTCTTTGTTATAATGTTGAGTAAAAGGAGGGTATTGAGGTCTAGAGTAGGGCTGATAACGGTATTGTCTCCTTCTAGGTGCCGGGTTGTGGATCCCTAGTGAGCGAAGCTTTGCTCTGGAATTCTTGATCGAGTGCAGAATTTCGTTGGTATTTGCTGCAAACAGCTTTTGGCCGTCAGATGGAAGATCTTACACCATCGATTAATTCCACTCCCTTTGAGAGAAATCCAAACCATGAAGCCCTTCTCGCGACTACTGCTGTTGCTGTAGATTTGCAGCTGTATTAGCAGCATCTAACGCAGCCTGCAAGGCTGTTCTGACAATCATGAGACCCTCTGATATGAGTGCTTTGAACTGCTGTCTTTTTTCCTCAGGAATGTCCGCAATAAATTGAGTTTGGTGTAATTTCTGTAGTCATAGTTACATAACAAAGCAGCGTAGTTGCAAATACGAAATTGTAAGGTGGAGGACGTGTAGCCTTTACATCTGAATGAATCAAGTCTCTTGTTATCATGATCCGATGGGGTGGACTGGAATTGTTGCTGCTTAGTTTTCTGTTGTGCAGCTTCCACTACAAGAGAGTTAGGTACTGGGTAGGTGAAAAGAAACTCAGAGCCCTTGGGTGAAATGTAATACTTCTTGTCTGTTCTTTTGGGGGTAGGAGTGGTTGATGTCAGGGTTTGCAATACCATCTTTGCAGATTCTATTATTGCTGGATTAATTGGTAGTGCTATTTTAGAGGGTGTTACTGAGTGCAATATGTCCATTAATTCATGTTGAGTTTTCATGACCTCCTGGAGGCAGATATTTAATTCAGCAGCCACACATTTTAAAAGGTCTTGAAAATGTGCAAGGTCATCTGAGGTAGTAGAAGGTGCTTCCTGTGCTGGAACGGGTACGTTTGACTCCAGGAGTACATCCTTAACTTGGTTGGATTGTTCCTCTTGCTGTGCTTGATTCATAGGTGGGGAATGTGATGAAGGGAAATATTGCACTGGATGAGATTTCTGGCCATGGTGGTGTTTTTGGAGAGGTTGCCAATTGTTCAAATATTGCCACTGTGGGTACGGCACAGGTGGAGGTACCCAGGGACTGACATACTGAACATGGAGATGTGTTCCCATAATTAGAGCATGACCTGGAAGTGTAAATAGACTGATCTGTGTGTGTGGGAGTTTTCTGGAGAAAACCCCATAAAAGTCATCTTCAGATTCGGATGAAAATCTGAGATAATGTCATTTGTGATGTTAACACAGCAGAAGAATGATCAGGACTGAGAAATGGTGAATTGATAGTAGAAGAGACTAATAAGTCTCTATGCTGCATATATTGCTGAGCTGGCATTGAGAGTGTCATATTAGGAAGCACTGGTGCTATTTGAGGCATTGAATTACATCTCGGTGTCGAGCGTACCAGAGACGCGCTTGGCGCCTCTGTGGTGTAAGTGTCTGTGCCGGGTAATATGGCCAGCGCCACACTCTCCTGCTGTGTGGCAAGGTCATATCATTGCTAGATGTTGTTGCAGCTGATGAGGCAGGCAACTTAAAGCTTGATGCCTCAGAGGGGGTATTGAGCATCCCGTTTTGCTAGCTGTGCTTGTAACTCCGGAAATGCACGGAGCATCATAAGCACTTTGGTGCCGGCAACTCCTGAGTCAAGGATGAGGCTCGTTTTTTTGGCGGGCTTTTTGCCTCCGCCTTTTTTCTGGTGCTAGGGCTTTGGCCCAGGTCTGAGGCAGGCCTGAGAGATTTCTCAAGGAGAATTAACTTGAGACGCAGGTCTCTGTCTCGACACGCCTGCAACTTCATTTTTGAGAGACATGCCCCTCTCTCCAAAGCAGCAGATGCATTGTGCGTGCCCGTACGAGATGGGGATAAGATCTTTGCATATAGAGCAGCGCTTGAAACCCAGTGACCTGGGCATGGAGCCAGACAGCTATCTAACTACGGGTTGGTGGGGAGTAAACTGGGAGAAAAACCGCATTCTAAGGTTTTTTTTTCCTCTAAACTAAAGTGAGCTACAAACAGGGATATAACAAGGGAGAAAAAAAACCTTGGTTTTAAAAGGGATTATTATCTAAAACGCAAAAAAGATACGGAGCACTGCTAATCTCCGTCTCAGGCCAGACGCAGTAGAGAAGGAACTGGGGTGGGGGGGGGAGGGCGGGCTCGCACATGCGCAATGCCTGCCATATAGGAGTGCACGGCTGCAGATGAGCGCATGCGCGCAGCCCCATAGACACTGCTCTAAAATCTCCAATTGATGGCTTGGCAGTGGCACACTCAATGTGGAGAACCGTAGTGAGCAGGGGTGGGCACTCACTGACCCTGAGGAAGAAGTACCCCTCTATAACCCTGGGTGGGCCAAGCCCAGACCTGCCCCTTTAACTACCCATGAGCCCAAGGGTGGGGCTGATAGGATAAAAGCCCCAGCCGCCAGAGGAAGCAGAGGCCTGCCCTGAGCTCCCAAGCCAAGAGGGCCCGGAGGACCTTCCAGAGGGTGACGAATGGCCCAGACTGCCGGGCACCTGCTCCGAAGAGGAGACCTTTTTTACCCTGCCCGTGGGTGCAGACTAAAATGACCCTGAGAAACAGCAGCCTGTGTGGGGCCAGGTAGACAACAAGGGGGAGTTAGGAAGTGGCCTGGGGAAGCCAACAACTGTCAGGCAGATCTTAGAGTATGTCAGCATGTTGTGGACTGGATCCCCGCTGACCCCAGTGGCAGCCAATGCTGCCACTGCTAGGGCCCTGGGCTGGGACACGGTGGAGCAGGGAGGGCCCACGCCCCCCTTCGCCGCCACCCCACATACAGGGTGGCTGGCAGTCTCCCTCTCCCCTCTCTTGCCTGTGGAACTGCGTTTGTTTTGCTGCCCCACCCTGAACCAAGGCCTGGGCCGTACTAACTGTAGGACGGTGTTTGTTTTGCTGCCCCACCCTGAACCAGGGCCTGGGCCGTACTAACTGTAGGACTGTGTTTGTTTTGCTGCCCCACCCTGAACCAGGGCCTGGGCTGTACTAACTGTGGGACTGTGTTTGTTTTGCTGCCCTGCCCTGAACCAAGGCCTGGGCCGTACTAACTGTGGGACTGTGCTTGTGTTTCTGCCTGCCCTGTACTCAGGGCCCGGGGTTTAAAGGGAGCCACTGAACATTTAGTTCCAGGCCTAAGCACAGGTCAGGGACCCAGGACCCAAGCAGCTGGCTTACAAGAACCCACGGGGACATCTCTCAAAGAAGAATAATTAGTTTCTACTTCTGTCTTATGAATTCATCTTAATGTACTTTTACTCATTCATTCAGTTGTACCATTCTGATATAGCCTTAAACTGAGGACAATGCATCACCTGGATGGGTCACTGGTAGGCATTCTCTAGCGCCCCAGTGCATAAAAAGAGCATACCTACTGCTATACCCCTATCTAAAGGTGTATTTTATTTTTCTGGCTGTACCAGTCCTCCTCAGTGAGTTGGTACCGTGGTGAAAGAGATGGTGTTCATGGCCTTGTTTTGTCTCTAGCCCCATTGTAGTACTGAGCAATTTGAGGAAGTGAGAAGAAAAGTCCCTGCTCCCATAAGTCCAAGGAATACATATGTGTCTAGTCATTAGCAGGATGTCCAAGAGATGGGAAAAACTCCCTTACCCCTCATCAGTGTACCTACAAAATGGTGAAGCAATCTCTTGCCTTAAAAATTAGTTATTCAGTTGAATCTTGCAAAAAGTTATGCATGCGAATGGTTTTACTCAATGAGAAGTCGCACTGAGTTTAATGTATTTGTTTACATCAGTTAAAATAAAAAATTTTCAGGATTAAGTTCAAAGTTTCCATTTTAAATTAAGATGAATGCATATCCTTGTTTGGTCATACCATGCATCTCCAGTGTTAAATAAAACCTTCAGACTTTCCTTTAGTTAAAAACATGAAAGTCTGGACTTTATTTTGTGATACTGGTCACTTTTCTGGATTTGGTATTAAATAAAATTCACTGTGGCCATCTGGAATGGATTAGGCAGTCTATGAGTATACCTTCCCGCACCTCTCTATCCCTGTCACTGTGTACATACAAATTTTAGAAACTAAATCTGAAGACGCCTGCTAACCAACTGAAAATCACAGCTCAGCTAACTGCATCACAAATGAAAAACTCCCTTTCTAGCAATTAGAAAACATTCCAGTCATATAATGCTCTTGTTAATTAGCTGCAAATCACCTGCTGGTTGACATTCGCCATGTAGGGAGAAGTATTTCAAAATTACATCTTAACTTTTTTGTTCCATATTCCCTTAATTCCCAGAGTCTGTTTGATTCCTTTCAGTTACAAGGACCCATGTAAACTTAAAAAACAACAAATGGTCTAGTAGCACTTTATGTACTAACAAAATATGTAGGTGGTATCATGAGCTTTCGTAGGTACAGCCTAAGACATGTTACACATACATAGCAATTTACACACACAGAAGCCCAGTTCATAGATAAAGAGTAAAAACCTGGACTGTACCTCTGGCCTTTAACTTACAAATGTGTACTAAAGAAGAAACAAATAAAATAAATTACAACAATAGAAATTAAGGCTAAAGGGCTGGTCAGATTTTCAGTCATGAACCTTAATTTATCTGCCAAACTCTTAAGTTCTACCATCTAATTACATATTTATTCATAATTTGCTACCATACTGTTTTGGGGTTAAAACTGATTAAAACATAACATTATAAAATATGTAATATTCTTTGGCTCAATTTGGTATAAATACATTGTAGCTATAGAGTTAGGCATTGTAGACCTTAATACAGGGCTCGGCAAACTTTTCAAACCAAAGAGCCAAATTACATCAAAATTCAGAACAAGTGGTCAACAAAGAGCCAGTATAAGAATGCCCATTTGCATGACTGAAAATATACAACTTAATATTATTGATAATTTACATGATGATTAATAATAGCATAAATGAAATATTGTACTCACAGACTTTATTTAATGGGACTGCTGATGCTGGGGATGCAGGAGTCAGGGTTGGGGTGCATGGAGGACTCGGGCAGGGGGTTCAGGTGTGTGAGAGGTGCAGGAGGCAGGACACTGGGGATGGGAAGTAGAGTATGAGGAGGCCTGGGGCCGGATTACCTTACCTGGCCGGGGCTGGGCTGCTGCACCTGGGTAGCAGTGGCTGAATGAAGGGCTGGGCCAGGATCGCCGCAGCTGGATTGCAGACTCCCCTCCTACCCATGCTGCAGGAGGAGAGTGGCTGCTGCCAGCCCTTCCTGCAGCCAGATGGGAGCTGGGCCATGGGGCCGCCCCAGGATAGGGGCTGGAGACAGGACACTGCACCCAGATGGGGGCTGGGCTCCAATTGGGGCGTTGCTGGCTAGACTGCTGAGGCTGGAGCTGGAGTTGGGCCACTATGTCTGGGCTGTTGCAGAAGTCGTGCGGCCACCAGAGTTGAACCGCAGGGTCTGCCCCAAGAGCATGGTGGCTGGAGACAGACCGCGGCAGTCAGATAGGGGCTGCTGCCACGAGCCCCTCTCACTATCCCAGATAGGAGCACGTATGTGTCCCCTACAGCACGCCCTCAGCTGGCCCTTTAAATGAGTAGAGTGCCCCAGCCAGCTCTTGACACAGTATAGCTGGTTCTTACCAGGGCACACCGCCTTGCTTTCACCTCTGGTTAAAGGTGAAACAGAGAAAAAAGGACCATCTTGACATGAATAATTATGCATCTTTAAAATTTTGAATTAATTTTTCATTTTAATCTAAAAAGTTGCATGTATTTTGGGACTGACAAAAGAGCCATATTTGGTTCCATACTGAGCCATATTAGGCTCGAGAACCAGAGGTTGCTGACCTCTGCCTTAATGCAAATTACATCAAGCCACAGGAAAGACATGAATATTTTATAGACTACTGCAAGAAGTTCTCCAAAATCTCAAGCCAAAACTAATCATACTCAGAATGATAAAACAGTTGCTTGACACTAAGTGTACGTCTACACGGCAAGGCAAAAGTAGAATTAAGATACGTAACTTCAGCTACATCAATTGTGTAGTTTAAGTCGAAATAGCTTAACTTGGCTTCTGGCACGGTCTCCCCAGCAGGAAGTCGAAGGAAGAACACTCTTCCTTAGACTTCCCTTACTCCTCATGAAATGAAGGTTACCATGAGTCAGAGTAAGTCGTCCTCCAGCTCAACATTATTTTAAAATAAAGGCTTGTAGTGTAGATGTGCACTATGTTATTTCCAAACATTATTCCAAAATAACACTGCTGTGTAGACATACCCCAAGTAAATTTCCTAACTAATGACAGAGTCCATTTAGTCCAGTGGCCAAACTGAGGCTTTAAAATTTCCACACAATTGACCTCTCTTCTCTGATCTCAGATCTTTTAGAAAGCAGTCTTCTATTGAAAAGATGACTATGATTTTATCAAGGGAGCTATTACTGTGCTGACCTTATGTATTTGCACTAGTTATTGTAACTTAGAAATTTCCTCATGTTTTTATTTAATATTTTAGTTTTAACCTGTCAGATCTTATGATGTCCTAAAAAGAGAAGAATACAAGAAACCCTGAAGCTAATATTGTCCTTTTTTTGGTTTAGTCAAGAAGGAGGTAGTAGGTCATTTGACCTGAACTGTAATCCCATGTGGGAATGGAGTGCTTCTGTTCTGCCTGCAGTGTTCCTTGCATTTTATGTGCCTTCAGGAGATAGGGAAAGAGGGATTCTTGCCTTTGAAACTCTGAACACCATTTTCACCAAAGATCCAAGGGCTGAGGACCAGACAGGCACAATTCCTTTTATGTTGCCGCCTGTTTGGAGCTTCTTTCCCTGACAGAGCAAGGGCCCAAGGGCTGAGAACATAAGGCAGGACTTCATGTAAGTACCAAGCTTGAGCATGAGAATTTCTCTGCATGCCCAGATTCACATAGTTTAGTTTAGATCCATAGTAAGGGAAGGGAGGTGGAAAAGGTGTAGTGAAGACAAGGCCTCTGATGAAGAACAGTAAATCCTTTCTGAAATGTAGGTGATTGATGGTTTGCTTTATTACAACTCAAAATTGAAAATGGGTTTCATGATATACATGTGACAGATGCTGTCAACTTTCAGCCACATGTTATTTCATAAAAGAAGAAACAGAAGTAATTCAGGATATTGATCACATGCCAAATTGCTGCTCTCAGTCATTCAAAATGCCCACCAACTTTTCCTTTAGGAAGAGAATTTTTTTAATAGTTGTAAAGCTCAATATAAAATTAAATCTAATGAAGTAATCCAAATGGCTATCTATAATAATTAAAACCTTCTTATGTGTCATAAGTGTTTAAGAATTAGCTTGTGACTTGTTCTACATACCCAAACAAGGGAGTAAGAACTCCCCCCATCCTATACTTCTGCAAGATTCTAGACCTGCGACAGGCAAGAAATGTGTTTAGTTTTGGCTCTCCCTACATCCTTAGCCAATGCCCCAGGTAACACTAGTGGATGCAGACAGGTTATAAATTTACTGCTATAGGTCCAGGGAGAATGCAAGTACATGTATTTAAACCCTTCAGCTAAGACATAACATTTTTCTCTCTGCCCTTTTCAAGTTTAAGGCCAGAGTAGATTGTGTATGCCACAGCATCTTAACATCCCATCATGGACTGGCAGTGCAATCTTAGAAGGGGCTTCTTGCAATCAGTATCAAAACGGTTATCTGTGGCCTCCTTTAGCTCTTCCACTTCTAGCCCCAAATTCATGATGACCCATATGAAGAGCTTTTGGTGAGCTGGAAAATCATCCAGAGGCAGTGGGTGGAAAGGACCCATGACTGCCTCATCTACAAACAATGAAGAAGATTCCAAAACCCCAGCAGGGGCTGGATCCTCCTCCTTGCCTCTCAGACGCAGCTGCAGATAACAGTGAGGAGGTAGGACCTGGCACTGGAGAAAATCCCCATGGATTCCAATACTGCCAGCTCATTGGCCACTGCGCCTTGGTGGCCAATGGCCTGAGGCAGGTACAGCACCAAAGTCTGACGCATAAAAGAAGCAGTGTCTGTTTGGTGGGGGGACAGATAACAGTGGAGTCACTACAGCTTCCATCTATTGGCTGTAATGCGGAGCCAGAGAGTGGTGATAGGGAATTAGGGAACAGTGCCATGGCTCCAGAGATTGGGGCCAAAACCTGAGGTCACTTAAGCTGGTGATCAGAGCTGTAAAGATGGAGAGTGGGCGACCAATATCAAGTCATCAACCATTGCAGCAGACCCATTGGGGTCTCCCCCTTATAGGAGCCAACTTCAGTGACTCTGAGGTTGGTGGGTGTTCTCAGGGAGTAAGTGGTACTGAGAGGGCCATCAGATCTGATGCCATCTGAAAAGCCTCAGGATCTCCTATCGACTCTGGCTACTCTTCTCATCCTGGTGGAGTACTGGAGTTAATGGGAGAGCACTCAGAGATCAATTTATTGCATCTAAATAAACGTGATAAGTCAATGACGAGTAAGGATGTAAAATCCCATTTAATCATTATGTTTAACTAGTTAACTGCTTAAATGGGGGTGGGCTAGAACAGCCCCCCACTTGGGTGGGAGCTGCTCCAGTCCACCAGTTAACCATAACCAGCCAGGGTGATGCTTACTGGTTAACCATTCACATCCTTAATGGCCGACAGATTGATCATTGCTATGTCAATCCATCATGTAATGGAGACAAGCCTTAAGAAGAGCTCCCTGATCAAAGGGGATGAACAAAAAGAATTGAGATTGTAAGACCTCATAATAACTCTCGGGATTACTTCTGAAATTATACAGTTTGAACCCCATCTCTTGGTGCCTGAAAGCCAAATGCAGCCCTAAATATATTAAAAATGAAAGGCTTTGCTTTGGTCATCTCTCCACAAGTATGTAAGAAAGTTGAAACTTTGTCTCTCGTTTGTGCCTCTCAACAGAGGTTAAGAAAAATTCTTTTACTTATGAGTACAAGAACTAAGAGTGTACTGATGCCATAACTATTTCTTCTCCCTTGTAAAAGTCAGCAGAGAGAACCCCACATTGGGGAAATATATCCTGCACGTTTTTAAAGAACCTCATTGCCACGTTCTCAGATGGAGTTTTGTGGCATCATGCCTCGATGAGCTCCAATGAGAGCACTGCACTTCTGCATTTACCCTTACCATATGCTATAATAACTTCTGCCTACCTAAACTACCCCTGTATACAATAATTTTTTACTGTACATTCTAAAGTATTACATAGTGATGCTCTGAACTAGAAAATAGCTGCCAAGTGATTCACGGCAGTGGGTCTGTCATTCATTGAGTAAAGTGATTCTTTTATATATATAAACAATAAACATATTTCTATGCATTTTCTCTATTTGAAGGATACGAAAAAATCCCAAGAAAGAAATGTTTGGCAATGCTATTTCCTCTCCTGTGAATACAGGCTGTGCTGGGGATACATGTTGCAGCGCAACAGGTTGATGACAAGGAGAGAAAACACAACATATAGCCTAGAAATATATACCTAAATAACAAGGACAGTAGTAGTTGGCAACAGTACAGATGTGTGTAGTTAAGAAAAGTGCTTCATGGCCTCTTTAGCTCCCCTCCCCCGCAAAAAAACCCTATGTGCTACCACTTGAAAGTGCACAAAATATACTATATATGGCATTTTCTAGTTTTCCTGAAGTTTGTCCAAACTATAGATTATAAAAATACTTGGATTACTCGGTATGAGGCACTATGGGGGGTAGGGATATTAAATTTAGTTTAATCAACTAATTAATTAGTCAGTGAAATTGCCATGGACTAGTCCAGTGGTCCCCAACGCGGTGCCCACGGGCGCCATGGTGCCCACCGGGGCATTTATGTGCGCCTGTCGAATGATCTGGGCCGGATCCTGCCCCCGGCGCGCTGCACATGCACGGCGCCGGCCCCAGGCGCGCGGCGCATGGGCGGCCCCTGCCCTGGGCACGCGGCACATGCGCAGTGCTGCCCCCGGGCGTGTGGGCGGCCCTGCCCCCAGGATGCGCAGCGCGTGAGCGGCCCTGCCCCCCGGCAGCCCCAAAGGTTTGGGACCACTGGACTAGTCAATTAGTCGATAAGCGAGGAAGCGACCAAGGAGCTTGAGAACAGGTGAGTGCTAACAGGGAATTTACGTGTAGAACTCCCTCTCTAAAGGAGAAGCAGATACAGGACTCTTGAGGGAAGTGTGTGTTGTGTTTGGGGCTTTCTTGCTGTGTGCTGAGCTTGTGTTTGTGAGTGAGGGTTGGTGTGTTTGTGTGTGTTTTTTTGTTTGTTTTTCCCCTCTGTTTGAGAGTGAGGCTTTTTTTTTTTTCTCCACTTGCCTTTGCCCTCCCCCTCCCCTTCATGGAGTGTGTGCTGTGATTGGCAGGTGGAAACTGTTGGCTTCTAATTAAAGTTTGAATTCTAGAAGCCTCTGCTGATTGGCTGAGCCTTGGTAGGGGGAAGGACTTTCAGGCACTCCAGGTCTTTATAAAGCAGTGAGCAAGCGACCAAGGAGCTTGCGAACAGGTGAGTGCTAACAGGGAGTTTAGAGAGGAAGTTGGGAAGGGGAGAGGGACGGGGGCAAGGTTCTCTTGCCTTTCTTTTTAAATCCTTTCTCCAGGACAGCAAGGATGGATGGTGATAGGTCTGCTGTTGTTACCTGCACAGAGTGTGCCATGTTTGTCTTCCTCCCGGAAGAAAGAGCGGATTTCATCTGCACTAAGTGCAAGCTGGTCGCCATTTTCGAAGAAAAAATTAGAGGACTGGAGGCCCAAGTGTCGACCCTACGCTCGATCAGAGAGGATGAAGACTTCCTCGATAGAAGGCAGCGTTTAATCCTGCAAGCACAGCAGGCGGAAGAGCCAGAGAGGGCAGTATGGGACCAGGAAGAGAACTGGCAGCACGTAACTTCTAGAAGGGGAAAAAGGCCAGCATGGGAATCCCCCAATGCTACAGAGGTAAGTAATCGCTTTCAGGCTCTCTCCACAGGCTCTGCAGTGCTGAATGCTTTGGAAGGGACCTCACAAGGAAGAAACCGAAAGGGAACACCATCTACTGGAAGGCATGGGATGCGTAGTCCTAAGGATGGGGGTTCCACGACTGCCATCCCCAAAAGAAGACGACGGGTGGTGGTGGTGGGGACTCCCTCCTCAGAGGGACTGAGCCATCCATCTGCCGTCCGGACCTGGAATCTCGAGAGGTGTGCTGCTTACCAGGAGCTCTAATTCAGGATGTGACTGAGAGGCTTACGAAACTGATCAAACCTTCAGATCGCTACCCCTTCCTGCTTCTCCACATGGGAACTAACGATATGGCCAAGAATGACCTTGAGTGGGTTAGTGCAGATTATGTAGCGCTGGGAAGAAGTATCCAAGAATTCGGAGCGCAAGTGGTGTTCTCGTCCATCCTCCCTGTTCAAGGGAAAGGACTGGGCAGGGATCGTCGAGTTGAGGAAGTAAATGCGTGGTTGCGCAGGTGGTGTCACAAAGAGGGCTTTGGTTTCTTCGACCATGGGACTCTGTTCCGGGCACAAGGATTGTTAGGAAGAGATGGGATCCACCTAACCAAGAGAGGAAGGAGCATCTTCGCGGGCAGGCTTGCAAACCTACTGAGGAGGACTTTAAACTAGGTTCGTTGGGGGACGGTGACCAAAACCCTGAGAGGAGTGGGCAAGTAGGATACCAGAAAGAAATGCAAAGAGGAACAAGCAACAAAGGAGGATCCCTGATTCGAATGGAGAAGATAGGGCGATCAACTGGTTATCTGAGGTGTTTGTACACTAATGAGAGTACAAACTAATGGGCAACAAACAGGAAGAACTGGAGGCCCTGGCCCAGTCCAAGAAATATGATTTAATTGGGATAAAAGAGACTTGGTGGGATGACTCGCATGACTGGAGTGCTGTCATGGAAGGGTATAGACTGTTCAGGAAGAACAGGCAGGGGAGAAAAGGAGGAGGAGTTGCACTATATGTAAGAGAGCACTATGATTGCTCTGAACTCCAGTATAAAGAGGGAGAAAAACCTGTTGAGACTATGGGTTAAGTTTAGAGGAGCAAACAACAGCAGTGATGTTGTGGTTGGTGTCTGCTACAGGCCACCGAATCAGGTGGATGAGGTAGATGAGGCTTTCTTCGGACAACTGAGAGAAGCTTCCAGATCGCAGGCCCTGGTTCTCGTAGGGGACTTTGATCACCCTGACATCTGTTGGGAAACCAATACGGCAGTACACAGGCAATTCAGGAAGTTTTTGGAGAATGTTGGGGATAACTTCTTGGTACAAGTGCTGAAGGATCTGACCAGGGGTCGTGCGCACCTTGACCTTCTGCTCACAAACAGGGAGGAACTAATAAGGGAAGTAGAGATGAGTGACAACCTGGAAAGCAGTGATCATGAGATGGTAGATTTCAGGATCCTGACCAAAGGAAGAAAAGAGTAGTAAAATACACACCTTGGACTTCAAAAGCAGATTTTGACTCCTCAGAGACCTGATGGGTAGAATCCTGGGATGCTAACATGAAGGGGAAAGGAGTCCAGGAAAGCTGGCAGTATTTTAAAGAAGCCTTATTGAAGGCACAGAAAGAAACCATCCCGATGCGTAGCAACAGAGGCAAACATGGTGAACTTAAGCACAAAAAGGAAGCTTACAAAAAGTGGAAACTTGGACAAATGACCAGGGAAGGGTTTAAATGTATAGCTCGAGAATGCCGGGGGGTTATCAGGAAGGCGAAAGCGGAAATGGAATTGCGACTGGCTAAGGATGTGAAGGATAACAAGAAAGGTTTCTACAGGCATGTTAACAAGAAGAAGGTGATCAGAGAGAGGTGCGGCCCTACTGGATGAAGGAGGTAACCTAGTGACAGATGATGTGGGGAAAGCTGAAGTACTCAATGCTTTCTTTGCCTCTGTATTCACGGACAAGGTGGGCTCCCGGGCGAATGCGCTAAGTGATGCAAGATGGGATGAAGATGGACAACCCTTGGTGGGTAAAGAACAGGTTAGGAACTATTTAGAAAAGCTAAACGTACACAAATCCATGGGTCCGGACTTAATGCATCCAAGGGTACTGAGGAGTTGGCAAATGTCATTGAGAGCCTTTGGCCATCATCTTTGAAATGTCGTGGAGATCGGGAGAAATCCCGGATGATTGGAAAAAGGCAAATGTAGTGCCCATCTTCAAAAAGGAAGAAGGATGATCCAGGGAACTATAGGCGGTCAGTCTTACCTCGGTTCCTGGAAGAATCATGGAAGGGATCCTTAAGGAATCCATTTTGAGGCACTTGGAAGAGAGGAAAGTGATTAGGAATAGTCAGCATGGATTCACAAAGGGCAAGTCGTGCCTGACCAATCTGATTAGCTTCTATGATGAGGTAACTGGCTCTGTGGACGTGGGAAACTCAGTGGATGTGATATACCTTGACTTTAGCAAGGCTTTTGATACGGTCTCCCACAATATTCTTGCCAGCAAGTTAAGGGAATGTGGATTGGATAAATGGACGGTAAGATGGATAGAAAGCTGGCTAGAAGGCCGGGCCCAGCGGGTAGTGATCAACGGCTCGATGTCAGGATGGCGGTCGGTTTCTAGCGGAGTGCCCCAAGGTTCGGTTCTAGTACCAGTTTTGTTTAATATCTTTATTAATGACCTGGATGAGGAGATGGATTGCACCCTCGGCAAGTTTGCAGATGACACTAAGCTAGGGGGAGAGGTAGATATGCTGGAGGGCAGAGATAGGGTCCAGAGTGACTTAGACAAATTGGAGGATTGGGCCACAAGAAATCTGATGAGGTTCAACAAGGACAAGTGCAGAGTCCTGCACTTGGGACAGAAGAATCCCAAGCATTTTTACAGGCTGGGGACCAACCAGCTAAGTAGTAGTTCTGCAGAAAAGGACCTGGGGTTACAGTGGATGAGAAGCTGGATATGAGTCAACAGTGTGCCCTTGTAGCCAAGAAGGCTAATGGCATATTAGGGTGCATTAAGAGGAGCATTGCCAGCAGATCCAGAGATGTCATTATTCCCCTTTATTTGGCTCTGGTGAGGCCACATCTGTATTGTGTCAGTTCTGGGCCCCCACTACAAAAGGATGTGACGCATTGGAGAGGGTCCAGCGGAGGGCAACCAAAATGATTAGGGGCTGGAGCATATGACCTACGAGGAGAGGCTGAGGGAGTTGGGTCTGTTTAGTCTGCAGAAGCGAAGAGTGAGAGGGGATTTGATAGCAGCCTTCAACTTTCTGAAGGGAGGTTCCAAAGAGGATTAAGAAAGGCTGTTCTCAGTAGTGACAGATGGCAGAACAAGGAGCAATGGTCTCAAGTTGTGGTGGTAGAGGCCCAGGTTGGATATTAGGAAAAACTATTTCACTAGGAGGGTAGTGAAGCACTGGAATGGGTTACCTAGGGAAGTAGTGCAGTCTCCATCCCTAGAGGTGTTTAAGTCTCGGCTTGACAAAGCTCTGGCCGGGTTGATTTAGTTGGGATTGGTCCTGCCTAGAGCAGGGGGCTGGACTTGATGACCTTCTGAGGTCTCTTCCAGCTCTATGGTTCTATGATTCTATGAAGCTGCAGCAGGGTTAGCTCCCAGCCCCAGGCGCTAACCCCGCTGCAGCTCTACCTTTTAAATGTATTAAAAGACGGCAGGCTCTTAATGCATTTAAAAGGCTGAAGCTCAGTGAGGGGAGAGCGGGACCTGGCACAAGCTGGGACAGCTGATTCATAGCTTACACCAGGTCCCCCCCCATTCCGCTGCTCACCAGCCTTTTAAAGGTATCAAGAGACAGTCGGATCTTAATACATTTGAAAAGCAGAGGCGCAGAGTCCTGGGACTGGAGGCAAGCCAGCAATCAGCTGATTCCTGGCTCACACCTGGTCCCCGCTACCCTCCTGCCTCCCCTGCCCTCTGCAGAGACAGTGCTTGTGGTAACCAGCTTTTAAGCCAGCTTCCCCCAGCACCAGCTCCTGCTGTGGGGGGAACTTATGTTGATTGGATAGTTGACTAGTCACTTATATCCCTATATGGGGCTGATTTTTTACTCATATATGTAGTGTTTACTCTCACACAAGGGGTCCCACTTAACTCAGCGGGATTTTTGTATACATCAGAGTTGAAGGATTTATTAAGCTACATATAAAATCATTATTTATAGGGATGCCAATCTATTTAATATTACAAACCTTCCAAATTTGTAGGCATGAGAAGGTACTAATTGCAGGGACCACATCTATGTCAATATATCACTGCAGCACTTTACTGAATAAGTAACAATGCAGTTTATGAATGGGAAAAGGCAAGACTACCTCTAACTCAATAAGAACAAACTTTTCTTAAATCCTTTATGGCTTTAAGTTACTTTCTTACATAAAGCACTATGGCTGTGTCAATGTAATCCTGATGGTTTTGTAAATCACATTAGATTTGTTTTTAATTCTAAAAGATAAAATAAAGTCCGGTAATGGGATACCACACTGGGATGTGAAATTTCATGCTTGTATTCATTTAAAGAAACACTCTCTCTTTAAGTGAATGAAGTTCCAAATGTTTCTCTGTTTAAAACATTTAAATTCTAGGGACCAAATTCTGCCCTTTGGAGATATACACACGCATCTCAATTTCCCTCTGGAACTCTCTTCTCCATAGGTTGTTGGATATGTGTTTTACTTGGTCTGCTGCCATACCAGGGAATAAAATTAATGACTATGGGTCTTTCATCCCGGCAGGAGGAGATTCATTCACTGCACATTTTTTTCAATCAGTCATATGTTATTTGAAAAAGCAGCTTTTCAGTACTAGATATAACAAGCTAATGGTCTCAAACTATGAGTCTATACCTTACAGAAATGAATAGACTTGATTAAATATCCTATCGTTAAAGAGAGAATATAATTTTATTTTGCTTATTCCCCTCACAATTCAATCTGTGATGTAAGCAGATTGTGCAAGGGAGCAAAGGGACACTATGTCCCCATCATTTTCTGAACAGGTGACCAGGGCAAGCAACACTCTTGTACCTAATGTGTGCTGCTGTAGAATAATCATGGGCAGGGGGCCTAGAAAAGGGAGTTTAAAAGGTGGCAGGAGGGTAAAGATATGGATGATTTAAAACTTTTTTTTTTTTGCTTTCATGTTCATGAGAGGAAGAGATTAGTTGAAACAAGGGAGAAAGCTCAACTCAGGCTAAAAGTATGACCTCAATCTTCCATACCAAAAAATAATTTGCAATATAGTATACTGGGTACTTTAGCCTCTCAAGTTTCATATTTGGAAGAGAAACTATGTAGAACATGGTTCTTAGAGCCTCAGATTGAGATAGCAGCTGGGTCTCAGGCAGACAAAAGGCTATCGGTAAGAGGACACTTTACGTTTACAAAGATATGGGATCCAGTTCATAGGAAGGAGAGAAACTGGATGGGTGTGTCTGCTTTTTTATTTTGCACTTACTCACAAAGCCTAGGCCCAGTTCCACAGTGCTGACTCTGCAAAACTAGAGATCATCTTGCTAAAATGATACCATTTGTGACACCAACAATGTTGTATCCAAGTGTAATGACTGTAGTTTGTCCTCAAAAGTTGCACATACTACTCCTGTGTACCTTCAGAGATAAAAAATGGACCCACAGAAGTTCCCATACTATTTTTAATGTTATTTTGACAAGAAAAAAATTAAAGCGCCACTGGAGTTTGCTAAGGTCAGAGTCACTTTATGGGAAAGAGATAAACTACCTAAAAATATAGAGTATTAATCAACAGTAGACTTTATATAGAAAACTGTCATCACAGTATCCAAGAATTATTAATATTTCTTTTAAATGAATTCACTGCAACAATTACAGGTTAAAATATAAGAATTTGTTATAGTCTCAAACTAAAAATGATTAAATGAATCATCCAATTAGGGAGATAACGAAAACAGCCTTCATTTATTTAATATTTTAGTTCACATTCATTCAACATTATAGTTTATTTTGTGTACAAAATCAACACAAACAAAATAACTTCAGCGTTTTCAAGTAAAGAGATAATAGAAAGGAAATGTTGAATAATGGGTGCATTTCCTTTATCAAATATCCCCATTGTATTTAAGTCAGGGGTGGGGAACCTCAGGCCTGGGGGCTGGATGAGGCCCCCAGCTTGCCTGGATCCAGCCCCTGAGGCTCAGGGCCCCACTCAGCATTGGAGAGCCGACACAGGCACTCCAGCCCCTTGCCGCCCCACTGCAGGGCTGGACCACACAAAATCTACTAGGCTGGGCCCCTCTAGGCTCTAGTGTATGAGGGAAATGTGGGGAATTTCTTTCTCCTTCTCAGTTGGGGGTGGGCTTTTTCTTCCTACTTGTGAGCGACCCCTGACTGATTTTTCTGACCACCCCTGGTTTAAGTAATTGCTACTCATATGTTATGTAAGGTCAACCACTATTCTGACATTCTGAAAGAAATGCACAGTATAAGCTACCTGCACTTAGCTACCATGTGACATTTATTTGAAAGAAAACAAACTGGAGAGCTATGTCAAAAAGGAAAAAAAATCTGGAGGGCTTCTCACCTTGTGTCCTCAGAATCTCTACAACAGCACTGATGAAGCAGAGTATTTCCTGGCAGCAAAATTATTGCTGATTATCATTCCTTTCTGCCTATAGCATAAATACTGGCATCACTGATAGAAGCACAAGCTATGCTCCCAACATTACCTACAGTAAGCAGAGCATGCAAATCTCTTTTATCACTCTTTTTTAATTGCCGTGAGAGAGGAAAAGGGGGGAAGAGAATGCTTTACAATCTCCTTTGTTTCTATGGCATCTTGGAGCCATGCTCTAGGTGGGGTCTGATGTAAGTGGGGACTTAACACTGATGTTTCAGCCTTAGCACTAAAATAAACTACAAAATAAATCAGCATAAGTCAGGGATTTCAGGGTAAGCAAAGGCAAGTCCTTAAGGTTATTTAGTGAAAAATTTGTTTGAGAATTTCATTTTTATTACCAATAGTTAAAATCATTAGATGAAAAAAATTCCCTCATAAAATTACATAAAAACATTGGTTCTGAGGATATTTGTTTATAAAGCACATAGAGACATTCATATATGTATATAAATGGGACCACTCATGTATAAAATTAATCCTGCACATTCAGTATGTTTTTACAGAATGAGTGCCTTAAAATAGAACATTATTAGTTTCTAGATGTTGTACTTTATTTAAGGACTTTTTCAAAGTGATTTTTACTATTAGACCAAAGCAGTTCTCTAAGGATATTGAAATTCATTGCATTAGTCTAGCTACTACATATGTTCATTAATTGCATGTGTTAAAAATAATGTATGAAATATTGATGAAAACACATTTCCACTCAAAATAGTTACATACAAGAGTCCAGTACATGTAGCATATTCTTCGATTGCTGCACTACTATAATTTAAAAACAAGATTTTTTCCCCCCAAAAAGATCATGCCTTTTATGCTCAAATTCCACCCAGGAGTGAGATTTTTGTCTTATAAATCTTGAGGGTATTACTCTAGTCTGACTCCATAATTAAAATTTTCATTGACATTTCACACAGAGTGAGTATAGAATATGCTTCTGAAAAGAATATTTATAATAGAATCTTTAAAGATCCATAAATACTAGCATCACTGTGTTAATATTTAGAAAAAAGAAAGCTTCCCATATGTGATGGATACTACCCTTTTCCAAACATACCAGCATTCAGTAACTAAAGGGTTAAACCCAGAACAGTGGATATCCAGGAAGTGTTGGCAGGGTGACAGCAGAGCCTATGGGAACAAAGTGTGAATTTGAACTGAAAGCAGTGATGTCCCTGCTGCAGCTCTTTGTGTGGCTTTGGGAGAGGAAAGCTGTGGAAAGATGGAATGAATCTTGGAAGTCGACATGGAATGTCCAGCAGCAATATTTATGTCTACAAAGGATGGAACATGGGAACAAAAAATGTGAGTAGACAGGGTATGTTTTAGTTAGACACAATCAGGTTATTTCTTTGTTTTGTTATTTGGTTAAATTTCTCTGTGCTGAGTCCATGTGCTCCCCCACATACTGAAACTAAAGCTGAATCCCAAGGAAGGAATTATCTGTGTTTTAATTTGTTTCCTCAGTTGCTCTGTAACACCTGACAACTAAGTATACTTTACCAAGTATGTGTCCTTTTATTTTGTTTTGTTAATAAAACCACCTTTTTTAAAAGCTATGATCTGATTCCTTTATCCCACAAAGCAAGAGGGTCTGTGTGCACGTGCTTAAGTCTGAAAAGTCAGATATTAAAAATCACACTTTGTTTTCAAGCTCTCTCCTGAAGGAAGATAAAAGGGTTTGGGGAACCCCATGAGAAGAAGTTCCTAAGTGAGTCTTCCTGGTTTAAAAAAAAAGGGGTTTAGCACTTGGGTGGTGGCAGCATACCACCCAAAGTCAGGGAATCTGTGACCTTGGGGAGTTTTTAAGCAGAAGCCTTTTGAGGCAAGGTATTTTTTAAAGTCTCTTGTGGGCCCCCACCTTCTGCATTCAAAGTGCCACAGTGGGGAACAATCCCACCTCTACCACGTCAAGGCTGTAAAGTACAATATTTGTTTACCTGTAACTACACAAAGAAAACAGAGTATTTAATAGGATTGAATGATTACAGAGAAAGCAGTGTCGAACATACTCATAGAAAAGGTAGTATGTACAGTGAGATACCTTTACACATAAGCAGCATTGGTATGAACACTGAAAATGTCATTGTCTTTTTTTCTTCAATTAAAGAAGCAACAAATTTGTTACACGGCAGCAAATGCATAGTCAGATGTTCAGCTGCTGCAAATCTGCATAGTTCTATTGACTTCACTGAAGTCACACTGATTTACACCTAGGATCTGGCAAGAATATCTTAAATTGAAAACAATATACAGTAGTAACAAAACAGTATTTTTCTCCTGCTTTTTAATCTTCTTCCCAGAATTTATAGAAGTTTTGTTCAACTATAAAAGTTTTAAATGATCAAGCAAATGCATCATCTCTACTCCAACACTTTTTATGGGAGTAGTTATGAGAAGCACAGATATGGACATTATTGAAATTTTAAGTACAGAAAGTTCTTTCTAATTTTATAAATCTATATTTTAACAGTCTGATATATTCTCAAAGACAAGCAACATATCTTTTTACCCTCACAAGATTACCTATTCCTTACATTACTTTAAATATATGTTTTATACTTAAGTAAATAGAACAAAACCATAGAAAGAAGATAAAATAAATACAAGACTTGCAATAAACCATACCTAGTAATAAGAACGGCATTATCGTGGTGGGCAATCCCATTTTCTGGAATGGTGTTTCCATCGCTTTGGTGGGAAAGAATGGATTTCTGCCACTTACAGAAGCTATCGAGGGACTTGTCTGCATGGTGGTTTATCTCCAGGTTTGGCTGCAATACAACATGCATACCAGAAATGTTCCAAACAAATTACTAAGGTCAGTTGTTAAGCCTTTTGAAGACTAAAATGGGACTATAATTAGAAGCAGTGGTTTCTAGGAATAATTTCTTCTTGCCAATATTTATCTCTAAAATCTGACCCAGAGTTCAGTTAGTGTATTACTGAACAGGAATTCTTTCACTTCCAGCTTTAATAATGATTACGTCAATATAAAATATTAGATTATCAAAATATAGACATAGAAATAAAACTGTAATTGTAACCTAACCACTGAAATTGCCAAAAGTAATCTGAAGATGTCTGTTACTTTAGGTGATTGTTATTAAGATGATAGATGAGTCATATTCCTTAAAACTATTTCAATCTTCCTTAAAATTAGCAAAAGATTACAGATGAGGTTTTATACTGAAATATACCCTTTATAAACAATAATTAGGTGGATTACAATGGTATTCAGTGAAATATCTTGTAATTTATTAGTCTGAAGTTTAATATTATTGCAGCTCAGTCTTACCTGATCTTCAGTGAGAACAATTAAACGAGTCACTATTATATTCACAACGTTTCCTAGACTGGAATCACGATAAAGTTTGGCAACCTGACCTCCAGAAAAGAAGAAAAGACAGAAAGTCAGACAAAAAACACCATTCATTTAGCACATACTTAAAATTAGTCTGTTTTCTCATACTAAATATAATTTCATAATTTGAACACTGATTACAAGCATCTAAAGTGTTAGTCAACCTTAATCTATTCAGTAGGATAAATCAATATTCCCTACACCTTTTTCATTCCAAACATTTTATAGAATAAACTTGTTTCATAACTGAATAACATAATGACAAAGAGGTGTCCAGAATGCTAATCTTAATAAAAGAACCAGCAAGAAGTATAATCACTATACGTGGTAACTACAGGGTTAATTCATTTAAAATGAAACCTGAAGATACTGTAACATGATTTAACAGTGATCATAATATCCTCCCAAAATGAGAAAAGACGATAGTATTGCATGTCTTATTTATTTTCTAATACTAACATTTTGCTATATATCAGTTTTTGTAGTCTGATACATATTTTAAGGAACTGTTTATTTCAAATCAGAAAAACATATTGAATAATTGTGTCTCCTATAAAAAGTATTAATTATGTTAATATAAAGAGGGGTCAAACTTACAATATTCATTACACTCAAAATGTAATGCTCAATGTCTTTGCGACCATGGTATCCCACCATCATTTTGTCTGCCACTACCAGTGTCTCCACAAAGCGTTCAATGCTTACTGATCTCTTCTGTCGATGATGACTACTTGGAGTGTTATTAATTGGAAGTGAAGTTGGAAAAACAGATGTATCATTCATCCACCAAGGTTTACTACTTCTTGTGAGGTCTTCTAGGAATCAAAATAATTAACCACTTGAGATGGGTCACTAGTTAAACATGTTCAGATACAGATGTTTTATGTCGATATTATCTTAAAGTTTCTAAAATAACAAGATTTTGTTGAGGGTGGAAGAAATTAAATCTTTTCTTTTTTGCTGATTAAAAAAGGAGCTAGATTTAATTTACAAATATATTTTTAAAATGTATATGGCAAGTTCTTCTGTTTTCATACATTGTTTCATAAACCTGCTGATAATAATGCCAGCTTGTTCTCTTAAAAGGCCTGATCCTGCAAAACCCTAATTATTAGACAATCTTTCTATTAAGCCATCACTGTTCTTGTCTGTCTGTCATGGGATTTTCAACTTGCCCCTCCTGTGCATGCGCCCCACCAACTCGCAGCGCCTAAAGCGTACATAGGCATGCTCTGCTGCCTGGCTCCCACTGTGGCCGACACGGCAGGCCGCCCCATGTGGCTAGGCCACACATGCCAGCTTATGCAACCCCAAAGCCAGGGGGGGGTCCGCAGCCCGAGCCAGGGGGGCAGCAGCCCCAGAGCTGGGGAGGAGGGCAGCATCCTTTGGGGGGAGGGTAGCAGCCCCAGAGCCAGGGAGGGCAGCAACCCCAGAGCCAGGGGGGAGGACAGCATCCTTTAGGGGGAGGGCAGCAGACCCAGAGCTGGGGAGGAGGGCAGTATCCTTTGGGGGCGGGGAGGGCAGCAACCCCAGAGCCAGGAGGGGCAGCAGCCCCAGAGCTGGGGGGAGGGCAGCCTCCTTTGGGAGGAGGGCAGCAGCCCCAGAGCCAGGGGGGACAGAAGCCCCAGAGTGTGTGGTAGGGGAGGGGGGGAGAAGAAGCACAATTCCACACTCTGTGTGGAGGGGAAAGACCAAAAAGACACACAAAAATTTTAAAAAACCTTTTTTAAAAAGACAATCTTTCTAAAAGTGCGCCAAAAGAGTAAAGACATATTTTTCACCTACCAATTTAGGAGAAAGATTGGATGACTAACAATTAGCAACTACCTTGAATCATACTTAGCCATCCAATCTTTCTCCTAAATTGATTATTTATTTTTACTCTTTTGGTGTGCTTTTAGAAAAAGTGTCTTTTAAAAAAGTTTTTATTTTTTTTTTATATTTCCAGATACAAGCTACATTATTACATGGAATTAAGGATGAATACATTTCAATATTTTAATAGTAAAAAATGCTATAGGGATCTTGTAATTATCCCAAAACTAAGCATTATAAGACTAGGAAATTCAAAGTTAAGGTTTTAAGATTAAAGTAATCCAAACGTGTTAAGGCATGGCAATACATAGGGCATTCAAAGAACCTTCATTTTGATCTGTAATGACATCTTGTTCAATTATGCTCAGTGTATAGTAGTGTTTGTTCTGACAGATTATCTTAAACTGATATTTTAAAACATAATAGTTTTCATTCAGGTGGGAGTTAAAAATGGTCTGACTACGTATCTTAATGGGCCAATTTTTAAAATTAATTTTAACAATAAAATAAACTAAGGGCTAGAAGCACAAAGGGATTCAGGTGACTAGTTGGTATATTAGGCCTCCATCCAAAATTTAGATCCCCAAAACACCAGTTCAGCTGCCACCTAACTCTGGAGACACCCAAGTTTCTGTTGGTGAAGTCCCAAAGGGTGTATACATTTTTGCTGCCAGGCATGCGCATAGCCATCTACATGCTAATGCTAGTTCATGCCCAAACCACAGTGGAACCTACAAGCTAGCTTTGCCCTTCCTACCTCACTTCTGGGGCCCAATCTGGTTAAGAACGGTCAGAGCACAGCTACTGAATCGGACCTTGTACAAAACAGAGGGAGGAGGCAGTTGCAGCATCCCAACCAAGTTTAGCAGTGGTTACAGCACTCATCCAAAAAAAAAATGAGAAACATGTTAAAATCCCTTTTCTGAATGCAACAGCATAGGAATTTGAACTCCAGTCTCCTCCTCCCATGCTTTAGTTACTGACCTATGGGGATATTCTGGGTTGGGTTTTTCTCAGTATCTCCCACTGAAGTTGTTAGATTCTGTTTAAATAATCAAATAGTCATTGAAATAGGGACTTGCATTTGGAGCTCTGATTTCAGATGGGCACCCAAATTCCTGGGCTACCAAATCATTCTTTCTCTCTCAATGAATGTTTAGGTTTGTTATCCTCAATTATGGAACAGCAACTGACACTTTCCACTCATAGTGAACAATTCTTATTTTAAAAAGTAGCCCTGTTGGCTTGGCCTTACTTTTACATATATGCTTATTTTATTACTTTAAGTATGTACTTGAGTCTATAGTTCAGCAGTGCACTTAAGCATAGGCTTAATTTAAGCACATACTTATGTCCCATTTACATCAATGAAATTTAAGTACATATTTAAAGTTAAGCATTTGCTTAAGTTCTCTGCTGTGTATGCATGGACTTACGTATGTGGTTAAAGCTATATTTGAGCTTAAGATCTTTGCTGAATTGGGGGCTTAAAAGGACTAATACATGGAGAAACAGACCCATATTTATCTATTGAAATTAGTTAATTTGTGACGGTTCCTATTGTGCCAAGGGGAACCTGTAGTTATTTCAACTATGTGCCCCATTTTCCATGGTTAATGACTCAGTTATGAAGAAAACTTGTACAAAGTCAGAACAAGGCCTCATTATCACATTATATTTCTTATTTATTAAAGGTTCATAGAATATATAGATTTACCAGAACCATTTCTCTAATAGGCCCTTATCAAACTGTAGAGACACAGAAAAATGAAAATAAACTTGGTTACTCCAGATCATTCGGTTTATTAATTGGCTTATGACAAACCTTAGGCAAGGTTATAATCATTCCTTAAAAAATCAGCATCAAGTATTAAAGCCTGATGAAGTTTCTATACAACAGAACTTCTCTGGCTAATTGCCATGCTGCAGAAGATGGATGATTGGCTAAATAATACTTGATGTCACAAAAACACCAATGAAGACTGATATGAGTTATTAACCTGGTCCTGTCTATTAATCTATAATCAGTAATTCCAACTTAATCTAACTTTTGCATAAAACTAATCACTTTTGACTCTATGGAAAAATTCAAAGAATCTGCATTATTCTGCAATCATTTAGGACACAAAAACATCTGACAGGTACTAAATTTCTAAAACAACAAATTTAAAATTAATTTTAACAAATTAATACATTTTATTGTGAATTCTTATAATTTCAGTGCACAAAGAGTATGTGCAGTCAGTTTGGAAAGAATACTTTTCATTCTCCTTAAGTAATGTAGATGTTAAAAACCTGGTTAAGTGCAAAATCTGACAACCTAATCTTTGGATTTGTGACTTCTGCAGCATCTCCATAAAAAAGGGCTCAATATTGTTCACGTTGAAACGTATGAGTTTTACTGTTAATTTCAGTAACACCAGGAACAGTCCCAAAAATCACAATAGTTCCATGCTACTGAATGACAGATTGTATTTATTCTTATAGAATGATGCAGCAGAGTATAACCATGTATTAGTAGGTGGTGTTATTCAACTGAACAATGCATAAACAAGCATAAAGATTCTTTAAAAAAATAAAGTTTTGTAAGTACCACCTTTTCCCTTCTTTGACAAGTATTTGTCAGATTTTAATACTACTAGTACCATTTTAAATGTCTAAGTTAAGGAAATATGAATGTGGGTACTTCCTGTCCCCTTCATTTTAGACTAGACTATGCACATACAATCTGTTCTGGATTAGGGATGTGAATAGTAAACAGGAGGCCAGGCCTGGCCAAAGCACCCCTGCCTGCGGCTGGGGGGCTAGACCCCTTCCTGCCCCCATTTAAGCGGTTAACTGCTTAAACAATGTTAAATGGGATTTTACATTCCTATTCTGGACATGGGGAAGCTCAGAATTATGCCATCCTGGATTACATAGTTCTCAGTTTTCAGGTTTCAAACTTCAATTGCTTTTGCAGTCAACTGATTCAATTAAAAAGATTGTTTTGTTTTTGCAATGGAAAAAGTGTAACATTTTTCACTCTCTCATTACTTTAAAACTGCTGAGGAATTATTCTCAATTCTCAAAAATAAAATCCAGAATAATTCACCTTCAAGCAAAATATAGAATATTTCAGCTAAATAGGTGTGCAAATTTAAAAATTATGACTATGCAAAAATAGTGGGTTACAATGAAAATTATTTTGCAACCGTAACAAGCCAATATGCGTCACTAGGCATCTGCTAAATAACGATTTCAAAAATCATTTCAACAAGCTATGCAGACAAGTGAAAATACCATGCAAGTAAGTTTGCAATATGATTTTTATTGCAAAGTTAAAGGTGAAAGAATTCAGAGTGCTGCCTATAGAACTCTTACATTATGCTTGACTATAAAACAAGCCAAATTCTGTTCTGGCTTAATGCAGTTTCAGCAACTTACCAACAATTAACTCGGTCACACACTTGGAAAATGTTATTTATGTATATGAAAGAGTGTAAAAATATAATTAGGAAGGCCAAAAAGGAATTTGAAGAACAGCTAGCCAAAAACTCAAAAAGTAATAGCAAAATGTTTTAAGTATATCAGAAGCAGGAAGCTTGCTAAACAGCCAGTGGGGCCACTGGACAATCAAGATGTTAATAGAGCACTCAAGGACAATATGGTCAAAGGGGAGAAACTAAATTAATTATTTGCTTCAGTCTTCACGGCTAAGGATGTGAGGGAGATTCCCAAACCATTCTTTTCGGGTGATAAAACTGTGGAACTGTCCCAGACTGAGGTGTCAGAGCAATTTTTGGAACAAATTGATAAACTGAACAGTAGTAAGTTACCTGGACCAGATGGTATTCACCCAAGAATTCTGAAGGAACTGAAATATGAAATTGAAGAACTACTAACTGTGGTTTGTAACCTATCCTTTAAATAATCTTCTGTAGCAAAAAACAGGAGGATATTTCATGTGATGTCAATTTTTAAAAAGGACCATATAGGCGATCCTGTCAATTACAGACCGGTAAGTCGAACTTCAGTACCATGCAAACTGCTTGAAACTATAGTAAAGAACAGAATTGTCAGACACACAGATGACCATAATTTGTTGGTTTCTGTAGAGGGAAATCATGCCTCACCAATCTGGTAGAATTCTTTGAGGGGGTTAACAAGCATGTGGACAAAAGGGATCCAGTGGCTATAGTGTATTTAGATTTTCCAGAAAGCCTTTGACAAGGTCCCTCACCAAAGGCTCTTAAGCAAAGTAAGTTGTCATGGTATAAGACCAAGAAGGTCCTCTCATGGATTGATAACTGATTAAAAGATAGTAAATAAAGGGTAGGAATAAATTATCAATTTTCAGAATGGAGAGAGGTAACTAGTATAGGGCTCTGTACTGAAACCAGTCCTATTCAATATATTCATAAATGATCTGGAGGAAGAGGTAAATAGTGAGGTGGCAAAATTTGCAGATGATACTAAACTACTCAAGTTAGTTAAGTCCCAAGTAGCCTGCAAAGAATTTCAAAAGTATCTCACAAAACTAGATGTCTAGGCAACAAAACAGCAGATGAATTTTAATGTTGATAAATGCAAAGTAATGTATATTGGAAAACATAATCCCAACAATACGTATAATATGATAGGGAATAAATTATCTGGACTGCCTCTGCACATTGAGTGGATGTTTTCAGAGATCTCTTCCTTGAGTGGTATCAGTCAATTTAGATCCCATTATTTTGTATGTATAGTGGGGATTACGTTTTCAAAATGTGCATTACTTTTCATTTATCAACAATGAATTTCATCTGCCATTTTGTTGCTCTATCACCCAGTTTTGTGAGATCCCTTTAAAACTCTCTGCAATATGTTTTGGATGTAACTATCTTGAGTAATTTTGTATTATCTGCAAATTTGCCACGTAACTAATGTGGGAAAACGGGGTAAACATTTTTTATGAATATAATGAACACCACTAGTCCCAATACAGATCTTTGTGGGTGTCTCAGAGCTGTTCCCCACTCTGGCACTCCAAGTGCAGAAGGCGGGGGCCCAAAGAGACCTTAAAAAATATACTTTGCCTCTATAGGCTCTGGTTACAAAAACTCTCCCAAAGTCACAGATTCACTGACTTTGAGGGGGGGTAGCTGCCACCATCAAGTGATTTTATCCCTAAAACTAGGGGCAAACACTTGAATTCTCCCCCCAAGGGTACCTCAAGCTCTTCTGCCCCAAAAGAGCTTTGAAAAAATAAGAGAGAAAAACAAGCTGCAGTCTCTGGTAGCTGACCTCTTAGTCTAAGGCATGTAGACATACACACAGACAGACAGACTTCATGTACTTTCCAGGACACAAGAATCAAATCATCAACTCATAAAAAGTGATTTTTATTACAAAACAAAAGATATAGTTGATAAAGCATACTCGGTTGCTAGATGTTACAGAGCAACTAAGGAAAACAAATTAAAACACAGAGAAAATCTCTGGGAACAATTCTTAGATGGCAAGTGGGAAGGGGAGGCGTAGATTCGCAGAGAACAGTTCAAACCAAACCACAAAATAAAGAAAATACCTGGATCGCAACTAGATTCACTTTTTCCCAATCTTCTCTTGGTTCAGTCCACTTCCATGCCCGGAATTCCTTGGAGTCATAGTAGTCTTGTCTGGGTTTGAATCATTATGTGTCTCTCAACTCCTAGTTTAACTTTCCCACACAAAGAAAGCAGGCAAGGTATCTATATCCAATTCAAATTTTAGCACTTTATTCCTATTGGTTCTCTTGCCTTCCTGCCAACCCCTTTGCTAGATACCTGAGTTTAACCCCTTAGTCACCAGGTGCTGGCCAGCACTCCTCCTATCCATTACAGTGGGACACCACTATTTACCTCTCTCCAGACTGAAAACTGACCCATATATTCCTACCCTTTGTTTTCTTTTAACTAGATGCTGATCCACAAGAGGACCCTCCTTTCTCCCCCTCCCCCTCATGGCTGCTTAACTTCCTTGAGAGCCTTTGGTGCGTTTTTCTGAAAGTTCAAGTGATAACCCTGTTCACATGTTTGTTGACTCCCTCAAAGAATTTTTATAGACTGGTGAGATATGATTTCCCTTTATAAAAGCTGTGTTGACTCTTCCTCAACAAATAATGCTCATTTGTCTGAGAATTCTATTTTTAACTATAGTTTCAACTAAGGATGTTAAATTGTGTTTAATCAGCTAATGGAGTAGTCAATGGAATTTCCATCAACTTCTCGATTAGTTGATAAGGGGGGAAACTGCAGAGCCGCAGTGGGGTTAGTTCCTGGCCTTGGGAGCTAATCCCACTGCGGTTCTGCCTCTTAAATATAGTAAGAGCCACATCTGGGACTGGGGGCAAGCTGGGATAGCTGAGTCCTGGCTCACGCCTGCTTCCCCACTGCGCCTCTGCCTCCCCTGCCCCCCGCCATGGAGACGGTGCTGGGGGGAACCAGTTTTTAATAGAGGCAGCAAGAGGGGAAGAAGCAACTAGTCGAGTAGTGACTCGACTACCCAATAAGCCCAGTCACTTACAACCCTAGTTTCAACCAACTTGCCTGGTACTGAAATTTGAAGTACTGGTCTATAATTGCAAGGATCACTTGTGGAGCCTTTTTAAAAAAATTGTCATCACATCAGCTGTCTGCCAGTCATCTAGTGCAGAAGCTAAAAGGTTACATACCGCATTTAGTAGTTCTGAAATTTCATATTAGAGTTCCTTTAGCACTTTTGGGTGAATACCATCTGGTCCTGAATACTTATTACTGTTTGATTTATCAATTCCAAAACTCCTCTATTGACATTTGCACCTGGGACAGTTTTTCAAACTGGTCACCTAAAAACAATGGCTTAGATCTGAGAATCTCCCTCATATCTCTGCACTGAAGACCAATGCAAAGAATTCATTTAGGCCAGGTCTACACTACAAACTTACACTGGTATAACTACATTGCTCAAGAGTGTGAAAAATCTACACCCCAACCAATGTAGTTTTACCAAACTAATCACAATAAAGACAGCACTATGATGACCAGGGGAGCTGCAGACAGTGGAGTTTGAGAGGGAGTTTGGCAGAGGGAGGCCTACTATGGTCAGGAAGACCCGCAACACCTGTGCCAGCACTGCTTCGGTCTCCTCCACCTGCACCTGTAGCCAGACAGAGTGCCTGAGCATGGATGCCTCCACCCAGGATCCTGGTGTGGTTTTGCAGGGACTGTGGCTTGCAATTCCCACTTACTGATATCCAGGCTGGGGAGATCATTAATGCGAAAGGTGCCTGCTGGTGGAATCTCTCAAGCAGCAGGTGGGAGAACTACAAGAGGAGGTGGCTAGGTTGAGGAGCACCCGAATCCACGAGCAATTCCTGGACCGTGTTCATGAGGAGACAGCTGAGGTAGCTGTCCCAGTACACAGGACTGCGGACACACCACTGATGGAGGAGGAGACGGCTCAGGGTGGACACTGGCAGCTGGTTACTTCTGGCAGCAGGCACTGCTCCACCCCTGCTCCGAACCCTCCCGCCATGGTACTAGGAAACCGTTATGCTCTTCTTTATACAGGAGATAAGCAATCACCCCTACAATGGAGGAGGAGAAGCCCCGTACCCCCAAGGCTGGGAGGTCTGCTGCCACCACTGCGAATAGGAAACGTAGGGTAGTGGTGGACGGAGACTCTCTTCTGAGGGGGAAAGAGGCACCCATCTGTCACCTGATATTTCACCTCAGGAGGTATACTGTCTGCCGGGGGACCGTATCCGAGATGTTACGGAGGCATTGTCGAGGATTATCTGGCCCTCTGACTACTACCCCATGCTACTCATCCATGTGGGCACAAATGATATTGCAAGGTGTGACACTGAGCAGATCAAGAGTGACTACAGGGCTCTGGGAGTATGGGTGAAGGAGTTTGGAGTGCAGATGGTGTTCTCTTCGATCCTTCCTGTCAAAGGTAGGGGCCCAGGCAGAGACAGGTGCATCCTGGAGGTGAATGCCTGGCTGCGAGGATGGTGTCGCTAGTAGGGCTTTGACTTCCTCGACCACGGGATGCTATTCCAGGAAGGACTGCTAGGCAGAGATGGCGTTCACCTTTCGAGGAGGGGGAAGACCCTATTTGGACACAGACTGGCTAACCTAGTGAGGAGGGCTTTAAACTAGGTTCGACGGGGACAGGTGAGCAAAGCCCACAGGTAAGTGGAGAACATGGAGACCTGGGAGATGGGTCGGAAATGGTAGGGAGCGTGGGCTATAATGGCAGAGAGAAAGGAGGATCACGGAAAAACTGGGAGGCAAGGTCAAATCAGTATCTTAGATGCCTATATACAAATGCGAGAAGTATGAGTAAGAACAGGAAGAACTGGAAGTGCTAATAAATAAGTACAATTATGACATTGTTGGCATCACAGAAACTTGGTGAGATAATACACGATTGGAATGTTTGTATAGAAGAGTACAGCTTGCTCTGGAAGGATAGACAGGGGAAAAAGGGAGGAGGTGTTGCCTTATATATTAAAAATGAACACACTTGTAGTGAGGTGGAAATGGACATAGGAGATGGAAGTGTTGAGAGTCTCTGGGTTAGGCTAAAAGGGATTAAAAACAAGGGTGATGTCATGCTAGGAGTCTACTACAGACCATCTACCCAGGTGGAAGAAGTAGATGAGACTTTTTTTAAACAACTAACAATATCATCCAAAACCCAAGATTTGGTGGTGATGGGGGACTTCAACTATCCAGATATATGTTGGGAAAATAACACAGCGGGGCACAGACTATCCAATAAGTTCTTGGACTGCATTGGAGACAACTTTTTATTTCAGAAGGTTGAAAAAGCTACCGGGGGCGAACAGTTGTAGATTTGATCCTAACAAATAGGGAGGAACTGGCTGAGAATTTGAAAGTGGAAGGCACCTTGGGTGAAAGTGTATAAAAAAGGAGTCATATAAAAAATGGAAAGTAGGACAAATTACAAAGGATGAATATAGGCAAACAACACAGGAATGCAGGGGCAAGATTAAAAAGGCAAAAGCACAAAATGAGCTCAAACTAGCTACGGGAATAAAGGGAAACAAGAAGACTTTTCATAAATACATTAGCAGCAAGAGGAAGACCAAGGACAGAGAAGGCCCACTGGTCAGTGAGCAGGGAGAAACAGTAACAGGAAACTTGGAAATGGCAGAGATACTTAATGACTTCTTTGTTTCGGAGTTTACCGAGAAGTCTGAAGGAATGTCTAACATAGTGAATGCTAGTGGGAAAGGGGTAGGTTTAGAAGATAAAATAAAAAAGAACAAGTTAAAAATCACCTAGAAAAGTCAGATGCTTGCAAGTCACCAAGGCCTGATGAAATGCATCCTAGAATACTCAAGGAGCTGATAGAAGAGGTATCTGAGCCTCTAGCTATCATCTTTGGAAAATCATGGGAGACAGGAGAGATTCCAGAAGACTGGAAAAGGGCAAATATAGTGCCCATTTATAAAAAGGGAAATAAGAACAACCCAGGAAACTACAGACCAGTTAGTTTAACTTCTGTGCTAGGGAAGATAATGGAGCAAGTAATTAAGGAAATCATCTGTAAACACTTGGAAGGTGGCAAGGTGATAGGGAACAGCTAGCCTGGATTGGTAAAGAACAAATCATGTCAAATCAATCTGATAGCTTTCTTTGATAGGATAATGAGTCTTGTGGATAAGGGAGAAGCGGTGGATGTGGTATACCTAGACTTTAGTAAGGCGTTTGATACGGTCTTGCATGATATTCTTATCAATAAAGTAGGCAAATACAACTTAGATGGGGCTACTATAAGGTGGGTGCATAACTGGCTGGATAACCGTACTCAGAGAGTAGTTATTAATGGTTCACAATCCTGCTGGAAAGGTATAACTACTGGGGTTCTGCAGGGGTCTGTTTTGGGACCAGCTCTGTTCAATATCTTCATCAACGATTTAGATATTGGCATAGAAAGTATGCTTATTAAGTTTGCAGATGATACCAAGCTGGGAGGGGTTGTGACTGCTCTGGAGGATAGGGTCATAATTGAAAATGATCTGGACAAACTGGAGAAATGGTCTGAGGTAAACAGGATGAAGTTTAATAAAGACAAATGCAAAGTGCTCCACTTGGGAAGGAACCATCAGTTTCACACATACAGAATGGGAAGCCACTGTTTAGGAAGGAGTACGGCAGAAAGGGATCTAGGGGTTATAGTGGACCACCAGCTAAATGAGTCAACAGTGTGACGCTGTTGCAAAAAAAGCAAACATGATTCTGGGATGCATTAACAGGAGTGTTGTGAGAAAGACATGAGAAGTCATTATTCCGCTCTACTCTGCGCAGATTAGGCCTCAGCTGGAGTATTGTGTCCAGTTCTGGGCAACACATTTCAAGAAAGATGTGGAGAAATTGGAGAGGGTCCAGAGAAGAGCAACAAGAATGATTAAAGGTCTAGAGAACATGACCTATGAAGGAAGGCTGAAAGAATTGGGTTTGTTTAGTTTAGAAAAGAGAAGATTGAAGGGGGACATGATAGCCGTTTTCAGGTATCTAAAAGGGTGTCATAAGGAGGAGGGAGAAAACTTGTTCATCTTGGCCTCTGAGGATAGAACAAGAAGAAATGGGCTTAAACTGCAGCAAGGGAGGTTTAGGTTGGACATTAGGAAAAACTTCCTGTCAGGGTAGTCAAACACTGGAATAAATTGCCCAGGGAGGTTGTGGAATCTTCATCTCTGGAGATATTTAAGAGTAGGTTAGATAAATGTCTATCAGGGATGGTCTAGACAGTATTTGGTCCTGCCATTAGGGCAGTGGGCTCGACTCGATGACCTCTCGAGGTCCCTTCCAGTCCTAGTATTCTATGATTCTATGACAGGAAAGCTTCTGTATTAACACAACTACCTCTCAAAGAGGTGGAATAATTATACCAAACAGAAGCTCTCTCATCAGGGTAATAGCGTTTTCACTCAAGCTGCACTGCTGTAGTGCTGAACATGTGGAGAAGCTCTTAGCTTCTCTGCAATGGCCTTGTCTTCTTGAGTGTGCCTTTAGCATTTTATTCGTCCAGTGACTTCACTGATTGGCAAGCTTCCTGTTTCAACTGGTTTTTTTTTTTAATTGCTGCTAGTTTCTGATTATTTTTGTTAGTTGTTTTAAGTTCTTTTTTAGACTACCTAATTATACTTCTACACTTGACTTGCCGGAGTTTAGGCTCTTTTCTATTTTCCTTAGCAAAATTTGACATCCAATTTTAAAGGATGCCCTTTTGGCTCTAATCACATTTTTTTACTCTGTTTTTCAGTCATGGCGGCATTTTTTTTGTCTTCTTCATTTGGGTTTTTATTTAATTTAAGCCTCTGCTATTGGGGTTTTAAAATGTTTCCATGCAGCTTGCTAGCATTTCCCTCTTATGACTGTTCATTTTAATTTCTGTTTCACCACCTTCCTCATTTTTGTGTAGTTCTCCTTTCTCAACTTAAATTCTACCATGGTGGGGTTCTTTGGTATTCTGTCTCTGTCTCTGTCACACACACACACACACACTCAATTGTTAAATTTAATTAAATTATTGTCACTATTTCTGAACAGTTTAGCTATGTTCACCTCTTGGACCAGATTCTGTGCTCCACTTAGGACTTAATCGAGAATTGCCTCCACCATTCTGGATTCAAGAACTAGCTGCTCCAAGTAGCAGTCATTAATGGGGTCTAGAAACTTTACTTCTTCATCTCATCCTAAGGTGATGAGGTAATGTATTCAGTTAATACGGTAACAGTTGAAACCCCCTATTATTACTGAATGTTCTATATTTATAGCCTCTTCAATCTCCCTGACGATTGTAATCACCATCACCATATTGGTCAATTGGTCATTAGTATATTCCGATTGATAAATTCTTTTTATTAAAGCACGGTATTTCAGTCCATAAAGATTTTGTTTCATAATTTGATTCACTATTTATGTTTTTTTAAATTTTATGCTTTTACATATAGTGCCACTCACTCACCAGCACAACCTAATCTGTCGTTACTCTAGAATAACAGGGCACGAAATATAATGTCCCATTGATTATAATCATTCCACGAAGTTTCTGTGATGCCTGTTACATCAATACCCTCATTTACTATCAGGTACTCAAGTTCACCCATTTTAACATTTAGACTTCTAGCATTTCTGATCCACCACTTATAAATTCTGTCACTTTTTAGTTATCTGCCTTCATGTGATGTAATTGAATGGTATTCTTTCATTTTACTTGTTCTCTTTTGTTCTTACTGGTACCTTATCAACTTCTATCCTCTCCTCTTTACCAGGATATAGGAGAATCCTCTTTAATAGAGCCTTCTCTATGGAATGTCTCTTTCTGAAATAGGGATGTAAGCAGCTAATCGACTAGTCAACTATCCGATAAGCAAATGCTTATTGGATAGTCAATACATTAGTCAACTAGTCACCTCCCCCCACCTTGCTGCCTCTATCACAAAGAGGCATCAAGCGGAGGAAGTGGAGGAGGTGCTGGGGGGGAGCAGGCTTAAAAGGTAACCCAGAGGGGACTCTTATGCATTTCAAAGCAGAAGCGCCACATGGAGACCAGGATTAGTGGAGGACTCCCTGTTGGCCCCGGGCTCCAGGTGGCATTTCAGTCTTTGAAATGCACAAGAGCCCCCCCTGTTGCTCTTGTTCATTTCAAAGGCTGAATGCGTGCTAGTCCTTATTGACTAATTGACTATTCAATGGATATCCCATTCACTATTTGATTTTTTAATCGATATTTAACATCCCTATTCTGAATCATAGACACAAACTGCTTCAGAATAAGGAAAAACTGTTCTTATAAGTGTTCTTCATGGCTTATATCAAGAGCCCACCAAGAGACATCAGGATCAGTAGAAGGTACTGGTTGAAGCGGTCAAAAAAAAGAGAGAAGATGGTAGTACCAATAGGGCTGAATGCACCAGAAGACCTGAATGCATCATAGGTACCAAATATGTCACTACGAGAAGCATCAATGGAACCAAGTTCATCAACAATCCCAGATGCATTAACAGACATGGGTAAATTGTGGGTGTCAGGAATGCAAATGCCAGAACCAGTTGTATCAGAGAAGACTTGGGAAGGAAAAGACAAAGGAAATCTTTAGGAGCAAGGAAGTTCTGAGTAGAAGACACCGTGGACAAACATATTGGTGCTGATGGATCTAGAGAAGTTTATGTATGATGGGAAGGACCCAGCACAGGTGAAGACCAGTCCTAAAACCCCTGATGGAATCCAACTGATATAATCATAGGTCCATAGAGTCTGAAGGAATTGCAAGAGTCGTGTAGACTATTCCCTGCCAAAATGCAGGATTTGTTGGATCTAAACCATCCAAGACAGATGGCTATCCAGTCTTTTTTTGAAAACCTCCAGTGAAAGAACTTTCCTAATCAGACGGTTCCATTGTCCTACTATTACTGCAGTTAGGAAGCTTTTCTTGAGATTTAATCTAAATCTACTATGCCATGGCTTGAACCCACTGCCTTTTGTCCTACTCAGGCCCTTCTCAGTCAGCTCTAGGTAAAGCAATAGTCTCTCCCTTTCAGGGAAAACCAACAGCCTGTGAAGCTCTCTGCTTGATCAAACCTCCCTGCAGGCTCTCAGCAATAGGCTCTAGGTTCCAGAAACAACCTCTGGTCTGGAAAGAGCTCTGTGCCAGCAATCTGGCTCCTCTCTCTAAAATGGAGCCCACTACCTGCCCTCTTTACACTGAGCACTCCTGGAAGAAAGCAGTCACCCCACCTTTTATCAAGGCATCATAGGAGTTTGTAGTCTCTAAGGCTAGATTGCAGCACATAGGATCTTCTCAGTAAAGGTCAGAGGCTCCTATAGTAAAGGGGGCCTACACAGTCTTATCACCGATGGTAGTCACTCGGCTTCTTACTGTGGATGGGAAAGAAAGTACAAATAGGGTATTGGTGTCCTTTCTGTCCCTCACCAAGAAAAAAAGGGAAGGTTACTCACCCTGTGCAGTAACTTAAGTTCTTCGAGATGGTTGTCCCTGTGGGTGCTCCACCTTAGGTGCACCAGCGCCGCTGTGCCCATGGTTGGCAAACTTCTGATAGCAGTGTCCTTCCAGTTGGCTGTGCACATGGAGCGCTGGTGAGTGACGCTTGGAACGGTCATCCCACCCGCACAGCCAATCGCCTCCTCAGTTCCTTCTCTGACCTGGAAGTAGTTGGATCCGAAGCTGAGGTGAGGAAGGTGGGTGGTGGAGCACCCACGGATACAATCATCTCAAAGAACTCCAGTTACTGCACAGGGTGAGTAACCTTCCCTTCTTCTTCAAGGTGTGTCCCCATGGGCGCTCCATCTTAGATGATTACAAAGCAGTGTTCGTGCTTGGTGGTGGCTGCATCAGCAGCATTGACTCAGTAAGTGTGACAACAGTTCGGCCAAAGCACATGTCCGTGTCCACAAATGCTTGTATTGCGTAATGCTATGTGAATGTGTGAACTGATCCCCATGTGGCAGCTTTGCAAATGTCCTCTGTTGGTATTCCTCTCAGGAAGGCTGTTGTTACTACCATTGCTCTCATAGAGTGAGTCCTTATGGTCGTTGGGGTTTCTTTGTTGAATATACTATACGCCAGTTTTATACAGCTCAAGATCCATTTAGATAGTCTTTGTTTGGATATGGGTAATTCTTTTGATCTTTCCGTAGATGACACAAAGAGTTGTGGGGATTTTCGAAAGAACTCTGTGCGTTGGAGGTAGAAGGCTATTGCTCTGCGGATGTCTAGGGTGTATAGTGCCCTTTCTCTGTTGTGCTTATGGGGTTTAGGAAAGAAGACACGTAAATATATTGGTTCATTGCAGTGAAAGGAGGTAAGTTTTGGGAGGAATTTAGGGTGAGTACAGAGGACCACCCTGTTGGTATGGAATATTGTGTAAAGGGGTTGTGTCATGAGTGCTCCTATCTGACCCACTCTTCTTGCAGAGGTAACTGCCACCAGAAAGGCGACCTTCATTGACAGATGTAGAAGGGAGCAGGTGACTAGTGGCTCAAAAGGTCTCCCCATAAGGGCCCTTAGGACAAGACTGAGATCCCATGCTGGGATTGGGTCTCATCATGGTGGGAACATATTTTGTAGACCCCAGAGGAATCTCTTGGTAGATGGGTGAGTAAACACAGATAAGCCCTGTCTTGGAGGGTGTAATGCAGGTATGGCAGTGAGTTGTACCCTAACTGAGCTTAGTGATAGTCCTGTTTTGTGTAATTTTAGCAGGTAAGTAAGTATATTTGAAACGCTTGCCTCTATTGGAGTGCAGTTGTACTCGACGCACCATACTTTGTAACAGTGCCATTTCTGATTGTATGTCTTTCTAGTTGCAGGCCTGTGGCAGTTCACAAGGATTTGCAGCACTTCCTCGGGATTGTCCACCTCCAAAGGCATCAGCCAACCACCATCCATGCGTGGAGATGAAGTGTGTGTATGTTTGGGTGGTGCCTCTGGCTGTTCTGCTGTGTCAGCAGAGACCAGACTGGCGGGAGACCGTATGGTAGACAAACACTTATCTGCAGTAGGTAAGGGTACCAAATCTGTTTGGGCCCGCGCTCCGCGTGCACAGCCAACCGGAGGGGCACTGCTATCAGAAGTCTGCTGACCATGGGCATAGCATCGCTGGCGCACCCAAGGTGGAGCACCTACGGGGACAGTCCTCGAAGAACAGATAACTATTGTGCCCATCTGTGACACAGTGTGACAGAGATAACAGCCCTGCTCATGGCACACTGTTTAAAACCTAGGGATTTTTTTTCTCCAGGTACTAATAAATCCTCCAGGTATTAATAAAACTACACCCAGTCTAACTTTCCTATCCAAAATGCTAACTTCAACAATACTAATTATATACAGAACATTTTCCAAAGCTAATGTTATGGCGAACTCCAAACTCTCGCAATAGGCAATACGAAGAAGGTGAAAGGCAAGGAGTAGCCATACCCCTTTTGTGCCCTCACTTCAGAACACAAGAAAGGTAGGAATGTATATACCATGTAGGGGTACTGCTAGCTAAAATCTCAAACTACAGTGGCAATCAGATGTAATGTATATCCATACATTTTAAAGAAAATGCAAGGACACACTTTATAGGACTGCAAGCTCTGAGTGTACACCTTTGATGAACTGAATGTGTGATGTGCACAGGCTGGTCATTTTTCATCTCTCCTCAATTATCATGTGTGTCCTTTTGCGTACAGTCTTTATTTATCTTTCTGCCTGGGTGGAGGAGCTGATAGATGTTTTTCCTGCCCTGGGGCTATGATCATGTGGGGAGCGGGGAAGCAGTAACCTACATTCCATGATCCTTTCATTAAAAAGCAAGAGTTGAAAGGTTCTGTGCATGCTCAGGGGAAGACGACAGCTAACTGAACCACTCATAAAAGCTCTTCTCCAGGGATGGGCTTTAATGTTGTAATCTCAGTCAGATGGTGCCAACAATGTACAGTCTCCAACAGTATCAGACAACAGAGATTAGATCAATAATGAATTTCTTACCTTTTTTTTTCAAATTAATGTTTGCCAAATCTGTCCTATGCACCAGACCTTACTGAGGATTAATGACCAAGATTAAAGAGAACTTTTAAGAACAAACTATTGTTAAACTCTACATAAATAGTAAGAGGTAAGACCAATTTTCAAAAATGTAAAAAAATATGTTTAGCTCCACAAATCTAAAACAGCTTGTTAGCATTTCCCTAAACTGGCTTTAAAAGTTATCTTTTGGCTTCAATCTCAGCAAAGACAATTCTGGACAACAGAAGAGTTTTGAGAAAGTTTTAAGTGAATAGAAAATTGGGCTGTGAAAGGAAACATCTTTCAACAAAAAACTATGATGTCACACCTGCGACTTTCATAATTAAATCACCGATGAAACAATTTTTGGAGTAACCTTAAAATGAATCAATAATCAGTATGAGAGGATATCAAAGAAAAAATGGTGACTTCCTGCTCATTTCAAAATTAATCATAACATTAACACATGTGGCAGGGTAACCCCACTCCTGGATCCCGAATCCCTGCTCAGTCCTTAATCTGGCAGCCTCAGTACTGCAACACTGGTTCTGCTTGCTATCATATGAATTCTCAGACTGCTGGGGAAAAGGAAGCCTGAAATCCCTCACTGGAGCTCCTCACCCCTTCTTGGTGTCTCTGGAAATGCTGCCGTTACTTTTCTCAGTTTTTTCTGGTTTTCTTCCTATCTGTTCTGGTCTCCTCTCACTCTACTTCCTTTCCCATTCTCCTCCTCCCTCCCTGCAGGGAAGGCTTCTTTTTAAAAGGCTCTGTGGCAGCCTCAAGTGAGATCAGCTAGCCTTCACTTATTTACAGTAGCCCTGTCTCCCCTGCTCCTGATTAGGCAGGTCCATTGCTGCCTTTTAGAGCTGCCTTTCTCTCTCTAAACTAGCCCTCCAGCCTGACCCTGTCACACACATATTTATCATGTGTCAAGTTTTCTCAAATGAGGTACACAACACTTACTAAACATTGAGCTGTAATATTTAGTCACTCAAGTTGTGCCTTCCAGTCAGGGACAAGGTAGACTTACAGCACATTGTGTGGAAGTCTGCACTCATCACTACCACTGTACTCAATACAGGAGTAAAAAAATAGAGTTACTCACCCTGTGCAGTAACAGGAATTCTTCGAGATGTGTGTGCCCATGGGTGCCCCACGCTGGGTGCTGGTACCATCTCATACTGACAACCAGCAATTTTTGTAGCAGTGACCTTACACTCTGCGCATCCACCGTGGTGCTTCCTCGTGCCATGGGTGTCCGTTAGGTGCGCACGTGGTGCAGCTCCCTCCGTTCCTTCTCTACCTTAGTTCTAGGGCCAAAGAGGCTCCAAAGTAGGGGAAAGTGGGAGGATTATGGCGCACCCACGGGGACACACATCTCGAAGAACTCCCATTACTGCACAGGACGAGTAACTCTATTTTCTTCTTCTAGTGATGTCCCTGTGGGTACTCCACTCTGGGTAACTACAAAGCAGTAGTCATGCCATGGAGGTGGTTTGGAGCCCTGCCAATGTAATTGAGGATAACACCGCTTGCCTAACTGAGGTGGATGGGGCTATTGCGGAGGTGAGAGCATAGTGTTTCACGAAAGTGTGGTCAGATGACAAAGTGGATGCCTTGCAAATGTCTTCTAAAGGCACATTTTTGAGGAAGGCTGTTGTAGAGGAAACTGCTCTGGAAGAATGAGCAGTGATAGTGTCTGGTGGCTATTTGTTGTGAATGATATAGCAAGTGTAGATACAAGATGAGATCCATTTGGATATTCTTTGTGAGGAGACTGCTTGACCTCTGGATCATTCAGCAAAAGATAGGAAGAGTTGGATTGATTTCCTCCATGGTCTTGTCCGATCTAGATAGAAAGTGAGTGCTCTTTGAACGTCCAGGGTGTGTACTGCCGCTTGAAATGGATCAGTGTGTGATTTAGGAAAGAAGGTAGGTAAGTATATGGGTTTGTTAATGTGGAAAGGTGATGGGACCTTCGGAAGGAATTTGGGGTGAGGCCAAAGGATTACCCTGTCCTTGGTAAATACTGCGTACAGCATATCTGCCATCAGTGCCACTAGTTCCCCGACTCTCCTGCTGGAAGTGATGGCTACCAGAAAAACTATTTTCATGAAGAGGTGTAGCCACAAGCACGTTGCTAGAGGTTCAAAGGGAGGCTTAGGGAGGCTTAGTTAGGCTTTTAAGGATGTGGTTCAGGTACCATATAGGGACTGGAGGCCATACAGATGGGAAAGTATTCTGGAAACCCGTAAGGAAGCATTTAGTGAGTGTGAAAAGAATGAAGTGCCATCGTTGGTTCTATGGAAAGCTGCTATTGTTGCCGCGTGGACTTTAATAGTGCTGAAAGCGAGTCCCGTTTCTTTTAGTTCCAGTAGGTAGTCTAATATAATGGGGATAGGTGTGGTATTGGGTGGCATGGGATGGTTCTGTCTGATCCACTCAGAGAACCTCGTCCACTTGTACAGATAGGTTTTCCTTATGGATTCTCTTCTACTATTAATTAGAATTTGTTTTACTCTTTCTGAGCAGGTGTTTTCAGCATTCTGGAGCCATGAAGGAGCCATGCCTGGAGGTGGAGTCTGCCTGGATCGGAATGGAAAACCCTGCTGTGATGTTGGGTGAGACAACTGCGTTGTGGAGGAAAGATGTGAGGCTCCACTATTGCTAATCTGTGCAGGTAAGGGAACCAGGTTTGCCTCGACCATGCTGGTGAAACCAAGATTACACGAGTGCGTTCTTGTCTGATTTTCATGATGATTCTGTGTATTAAGGGGATTGATGGGAATGCATATAAGAGGGTTTCATTCCATTTCAGGGAGAAAGCATCGCCTAGAGATCCCTTTCTCAGGGATGCTCTGGAGCAGAATAGGTGGTATTTTTGGTTGGCTTTGGTTGTGAATAAGTCTATGTCTGGCTGCCTCCATTTGATGAATACTTCCTTGAGGGCTCAAGAGCCTATCTCCCATTCGTGGAGCTTGGGGAACATATGGCTGAGGGTGTCCACCGTGATATTGAGTATCCCCGGGAGGTAGGTAGCTATGGGGGTGATGTGGTGTGTAATGCACCAGTTCCATAGTCTCAGTGCTTCTATACACAGGGAAGTACATTGGGCCCCACCCGATCGGGCGGTTGATATAATACATGCAGGTGGTATTGTCTGTCATGGTATTGATTGTTTTGTGAGCTATGTACTGTAGGAAGTGACAACATGCATAACAGACTGTCCTGAGTTCTAGCAGGTTGATGTGGAATGCTGTTGGGTGAACGACTACTTGCCATGTATGGTATGAGGTCCCAGATGGGCTCCCTATCCCATGAGGGATGCATCTGTCATGATGGTAACTGGGGGGTTGGTTGTTGGAAAGATACCCCGTATAGTATGTTGGTTGGGTCCGTCCACCAGTCCAGCAAGTTGAGGACCCATGGTGGAATAGTGAGTTTTGGAGAGGGGGTCCCTAAAAGGGATGTACAGTGTAGCTAGCCAAGCTTGGAGGAACCTCATGTGTAGTCTGGCTAGTTGCACCACATAGGTGGTTGCCACCATGTTACCCAAGATTTTGAGGCATTTGTGCACTGTTGTAGTTGAGGTTGAGTATGCCACAGTTATGAGTTTCTGGAGGGCCTCAAATCTGTGCCTGGGCAGTGTTGCCTTGGCTAAGATGGTATCTACGTATGCTCCTATGAACTCCAGAGTGTGGGTGAGTTGTAACGTAGATTTCTGGTATATTATGTGGAAGCCAAGTTCGAGTAGGTTGATGGCTGTATTGACCACGGACAGCGTTTCTTGGAACAATATGCCCTTTATTAGATAGTCGTCGAGGTATGGGAATATGATAACTCCCTGCCGGCATAGGTGAGACGTAACAACAGCCAGAGTCTTGGAGAAAACTCTGTGGGCTGTCAAAAGACCGAATGGGAGAACGTGATATTGTTAGTGTTGGTCTCCAACCGTAAAATGTAGGAAGTGTCTTTGAGCAGGATGTATCATTATGTGGAAGTAAACATCCTGAAAGTTGAGAGCTGAGAGCCAATCTCCCTGATCCAAGGCTGAAATAATTGTTGCTAATGTCACCATCTTGAACCTTCTGTATCTTATGTACTTGTTGAGCCTCTTTAGATCTAGAATGGGTCTCCACCCACCAGTTTTTTTGGGGTTAGGAAGTATGTTGAATAGAATCCCCTCCCTTGAAAGGCCGTTGGCATTGGCTCTGTCACTCCTATATGCAGAAGGTGTTGGACCTCCAGTTGAAGGAGGCTGTCGTGAGAGGGGTCCCTGAAGACAGGCTGGGAGAGGGAATGGGTAGGGGGAACAAAGATGAATAGCACGCTTTTATAAGCTCTAATACCCATCTGTCTGATGTTATTTGTGCCCATTGGTGTAAAAAGGGCCATAGGCGGTGACTGAGCTGAAGTTCTCCAGTTGGTGATGTGATAACAACAGGAGTGTCTCTCTGACTCCCAACCAAAGCTTCAAACTTGCTGCTAAGAGGATGAAGGGTGGGACATTGTAGGTTGTTGATGGTGCTGCAGTCTTCATCGCTGAGGTCTGTGCTTTTGTCTAAAATCATATCAAGGTTGCTATCTGTACTGCTCTCTAGATCTTGGATAGATGTTGTGTCTGAACCTCTTATTAGGTGGTGTGTACATGCCGAGAATTCTCAGTGTTGTTTGGGAGTCCTTCACAGAATTTAAGATCTCATCCGTTTTTGTGGCGAAAAGGTTAGCTTTATCGAATGGAAGGTATTCAACCTTTTGCTGTAGCTCTCTGGGTACACCCGATGCCTTGAAGCTCTACACATGACGATGGCAGTTGCGGTGGTGCATGCTGCGGTGTCAGCCAGATCCATGAAGGATTGCAATGCTATGCATGAGATAGTGTGACTTTCTTGCATAATACCCAGGAGTGTTGATCTTTTGTGCTCTAGCAGGAACTGGGGGAGCTCTTGTAGATTGGAGTAATTCATATAATCATAATCAGTAAGCATGGCGGTATTGTTAGCCGCTCTTAATAGTAGGGTTGCCGAGGAGTATACCTTTCTGCCCATGATGTCAAGTTTCTTATGTTCTTTGTCTTGAGGAGCAGACCTCAGGTTTGACTGTTAGGTCTTGTGTCTGGCTGAGTCAGCCACGAGGGAGTTAGGTGGTGGGTATGAGAAAAGAAAATCCATGCTGTTAGGTGTAATAAAGTATTTACGGTCAGCCCTCTTGTTGGTGGGTGTTGTAATAGATGCTGGGGTCTGCCAGATATTATCGGCAGGGTCCATGATGGCCTCATCCATTGGTAGAGCAATCCTTGAAGATGCTGGAGGTTGTAGGGTGCGCAGAAGTCTGTACTGTTTTACTTGTTCTTCTTGCAGGTTGCGTTCCTGTGCTAGAGCTACCCTCTCAAAAAGCTCTTGGAATTGTTTTGCATCATCCGATGGTGGTGGTGTGGTAGAGATGACGGCTTCATTGCATGATGATGAAGAATTGTGTATTGGGGGTCTGTCTTCCCTTTCGGAGAGTGAATCCTCCAGCACTGATAGTAAGCTTTCTGGGGAGTTCAGTACCATGTCCCTGGGTGCAGGCTGAGGGGAATGCTGTGGTCTCTTCGCTGGTGTGGAAGGAGCAGTATGGTGGCTCCTGCAAGAAGACTAGGTATCCCATGGGTGCAGACAAGGAGGTAGAGGATAAGGCTAATGGTGTGCATACTAGGTAGGTGGTGAGGGGAGTGCGATGGTCTAGAGGATCGAGATTCCAAGGAGGGCAACACTGAGTAGGGGTGGAATGCTGATATGAAAAACAGTTACGCAGGCCACTGCCAACCTCACTCAGTGAAAAAGATGGAACTGGTGACCTTGGTGAATAAGCAGACCGCACTGATGATGTTGGAGATGGCAGTACTGACAAACCATGGGCTATAGTTGGTGTATGGTGCTTTGCATGGTCAAGCGGTGGTGTCAAGACTGACTGAGCTGTGGTTGGTGCTGCTGATGACGTAGGAGCTGGTGCCTTCAGAGCAGGCATATAGGTGGCAAGGCTTTCTTGGGGACAACATGTGGTTCCGTCTCCTTTGTCATATTTAGCACGGACTTGTGGTGTTGGCCCAGCATCATGGATTCAGCCAGTGTGGGCAATGCCATCGATGCCAACGTTTTCTGTCTGGGCTCCGAATGAGCTCTCTTCTGCAGCTCCGAGTGTTTAGGCGGTGCTGTGCCAGAGGTGCCAGACTTATCACCTACGCTCACTCTAGCTGAGCTAGGTGCTGGAGGTAGCAATTTCGCTGGGGAAACCTAGGTTTATGCTTTTTATTTGTCAGAGGAGGTAAAGGGATGACCCTTGTCCATACCTCTTGGTTTGACTGGTTCCTTGCCTCTGGGGGGCAAGTTGGTACGCTGTGGCTGAAGTGACTTTTTGTATAGGTATGTCTTCAGCTTGTTGGTGGGGTTGCGTTGAGCTCTGGCCATGAGACTGGAGCATTGCGCACACTTTTGAGTCAAATGGGCCTCCCCGAGACACCTTATGCAGGAGGCATGACCATCTGAGACTGGCATAGCCTCCTGGCAAGAGTCACAATGTTTAAAGCCTGGAGATCTGGGTATGGGGACAAGCAGGTGACAAACAATGAAGAATGGGTTGGAGGGGGTGTTTTGGGGAGGGGGTATAAGATTTTTTTTTTTTTTTTTGATAGATAGGGTAAGAGTTGAAACTTGGAATTAAGGATAAAACGGTAGAGAAGGAACTGAGGGAGCCACACCACGCACGTGCCTAACAGACACCAATGGCACGAGGAGGCACCACAGCACATGCGCAGCACGTCAGGTCACTGCTACAAAAATCTTCGGTTGCTGGTGCAAGGATGCACCAGCGTCCAGAGTGGAGCACCCACAGGGACATCACTCAAAGAAGAACAAGAATTACTCACAGTGCCTTAGCCTTTAAAGACACTGCATTCTTGACTTGAATCTGAAACAAATGCAGAGCTACTATTCAAAGGGGTGAACAGCATCATTCAAAAGGAGAGTTCCTAATGCCAAACTCTCTGTAATAAAACCCTATTATATATTGTACATGAAACCAATGTATTTTTAAATTTAAATCTTAAATGACAGGGGTTTTTTTTTTTAATGAAAACATAACTGATGTTCATGCTTATTTACCTGAGATGCCACAGCGAGCATGATCATAGAAATGTCGTAGATGCATGGAAGACTTCTTGTAAATAACATGAAGATGTCCATTTTCAGAACTAAAATGATTGGAATTTTCAGTAATATTCCTTAAAGGCTCAATGAAATACTCTTCTTCTTCTGTAGCAATAACGCCATGCTTAAAGGTGAATAAGAAGACAAACAAAAACAACTAGTTATTATTCCTCTGTATATATCCGTAATTATAAGACAACATACTAAACCAACCAGACACCAGCTCTCCTCCCACTGAACTCAACAGCAAAATCCCCACTGACTTCAGTGGGAAACGGTGCAGGTTCCTATTAGCAACATAAAGAGAAAATGAAAATGCTTCCTCGGTATTTTCCTACCACTTTTAGCCAGATGTAAGAGAGCAAGAGACATTTTTGATGTGTAACAATCAGCCTTTTTTCCTCCTCATGAAACAATCTATTGACAAAGATGTTCCAGAATTATATGATTCATATCCATTAAAAATTATGCCAAGCCAAAATGGCCTTGTTCAAAGAGTGAACACAGTGTCTTCTATGATGGCATACTGAAAGATGTTTTAATGCCACATATTGCATCAAAGGAGAAAACCTACATAACAGATTTATTTTAGGCAAATATTATTCAAAGAAACCACTATGTTTTGTATCCAAAATGCTGAATTCTAACACCATACTGCACTTCTTTAGGCTCAAATTAATATTAATTAGGGCTGTCAATTGATGTGTGTTAAAGCCTATGATTAACGCAGGGATTAACACAATAATTTTTTTAACGTGTTAATCGCAGGAATTAATGCTGCGCTGCCCCTTTGAAGGGCCACTCAGGCGCTTCAAAGGGGCAGCGCATTAAGATCCTGGGATCAGCTGAAGTCCCCAGCTGACCCTGAGCTCTGTGCAGGGCTGCCTCTTTGAAGCACCAGTCTGGCGCTTCAAAGCATTAGGAGCCGGGGATCAGGTGGAATCCCTAGCTGACCCCGGGCTCCATGCAGGGCTGCCCCTTTGAAGTGCCGCTCCGGCACTTCAAAGGGGCAGTGCATGAGCTGGGGATCAGCTGGGCACTCCAGCTGATCCCCAGCTCTGCGTTACACTGCCCCTTTGAAGTGCCCGTCTGGAGCGTCAAAGGAGCAGCACAACAGGGAGCACTCCAGCTGATCCCCGGCTCCTAATGCGCTGCCCTTTTGAGGCGCCAGGGCACTGCCCCTTGAAAACGCCAGAGTGGCCTTTCCAAGGGGCAGAGCTGCACCGAGCCGGGGTCCACTGGTGCTACCCTATGGTGTTAAAAATAGGAGTTTAAACATTCCCACTTACATTGGATGTTGGCTCTGAGACCTCCCAGCAAGGATATGTGAACCCTGTCTATTCTGCAGCATAGACATGGTCTGACCATTTAACTGAGAATACTCAGCATCTTCCAGATGATGCTCAGTCTCTCTATTTTCAGAAATTAGCACATAGGCTATTGTCTCTCTGCAGGCAGCGTAATGTGCACGCAGCAAGACTGTAAAGGGTCATTTTACAAGGCTGTAATGTTCACCTAATACATCCTATGCATTTGCACCTCCATATTTCATATCAGCAGTGTGTATATAACTTGTGAAGTGCTATGGGAAACTTTGGAAAGAATGGCGCTTTATATAAGTACCTTATACATCTATTTTCAAAGAATATATGAGCACACATCCTAAAATGCATGCACCGCTTTCAAGATGCCTTTTCCCTATATGGAAATCAATACAGTAAATGTTCCACAGTAGTTTTCACTACATGTTCACTGAACTGAGTTACTTCACAAAGAAAATAACATCCAGGTTCAAATTTAGCCAGCATATGCTGGTACTAGACCTCTTCCATAGAGCCTTCTCATTCTTTCACATCTAAGTTTTCATTTAAAATAAAAAGGAAGGGCTAGATTCACAAAAGGGGCTTAAGCACTTAACACTCACTTTGGGCACCTAAGTCCAACATTTAGGTATCACTGGCATTCACAAACCCCCGCCCCCCCCATTCAGCTGCCACCTAACCTAAAGTCACTATGTTTCCAACAGTAAGGGACCCGCAACATGTCTGTAAGTGGACATGTTCAAAGCTACCTGACATTGTCAAGCTGCTCAGCATCTAAATTTGTGAGGTGTCCCATTTGAATTATAGTATTGCTTTGGTTGGATGCAGAGGGAACACATGGCTCTCCCAGTCAATGTTGAGTGCAATGAGCAGGCACCTCACTTCCTGTGCCCTTGCTCTGTGTGTGTGTCACTTTGAAAATACCAATAGGGGAAACATTAATGAATGGAAACCAGCAACATCTGGCAACCCTGAGAATGGGCAATGGTAAACAAAATGTCTCACGGGCCACACACAAAACCCGGATGGGCCACAGGTTGCCACCGTTGCTCAATGCCCTGCTTTGAGTCTGGTTTGGAGGGGTGGGGCAGCATTCAGCACATATTTCTAAGCTGATGAAACTTCTGTTACATTTCTTTGCAGATGACCATTAATCATAGACTCATAGAATATTAGAACTGGAAGGGACCTCGACAGGTCATCGAGTCCAGTCCCCTGCCCTCATGGCAGGACCAAATACCTTCTAGACCATCCCTGATAGATGTCTATCTAACCTGCTCTTAAATATCTCCAGAGATGGAGATTCTACAGCCTCCCTAGGCAACTTATTCCAGTGTTTCACGACCCTGACAGTTAGTAAGCTTTTCCTAACGTCCAACCTAAACCTCCCTTGCTACAGTTTAAGCCCATTGCTGCTTGTCCTATCCTCAGAGGCCAAGATGAACAAGTTTTCTCCCTCCTCCTCGTGACACCCTTTTAGATACCTGAAAACCACTATCGTGTCCCCTCTCAGTCTTCTCCTTTCCAAACTAAACAAACCCAATTCTTTCAGTTTTCCTTCATAGGTCATGTTCTCTAGACCTTTAATCATTCTTGTTGCTCTTCTCTGGACCTTCTCCAATTTCTCCACATCTTTCTTGAAATGTGGTGCCCAGAACTGGACACAAGACTCCAACTGAGGCCTAATCAGCGCAGAGTAGAGCGGAATAATGACTTCTCATGTCTTGCTCACAACACTCCTGTTAATGCATCTCAGAATCATGTTTGCTTTTTTTGCAACAGCGTCACACTGTTGACTCATTTAGCTGATGGTCCACTATGACCCCTAGATCACTTTCTGTAGTACTCCTCCCTAGACAGTCACTTCCCATTCTGTATGTGTGAGACTGATTGTTCCTTCCTAAATGGAGTACTTTGCATTTGTCCTTGTTAAACTTCATCCTATTTACCTCGGACCATTTCTCCAGTGTGTCCAGATAATTTTGAATTATGACCCTATCCTCCAAAGCAGTTGCAACCCAGTTTCGTATAATCTGCAAACTCAATAAGCGTACTCTCTATGCCAATATCTAACTCATTGATGAAGATATTGAACAGTGCCGGTCCCAAAACAGACCCCCTGTGGATCCCCACTTGTTATGCCTTTCCAGCAGGATTGTGAACATTAATAAATACTCTCTGAGAATGGTTATCCAGCCAGTTATGCACCCACTGTATAATAGCCCCATCTAAGTTGTATTTGCCTAGTTTATTGACAAGAATATCATGCAAGACCGTATCAAATGCCTTATGAAAGTCTAGGTATACACCACCGCTTCTCCCTTATCCACAAGACTCATTATTCTATCAAAGAAAGCTATCAGATTGGTTTGACATGAATTGTTCTTTACAAATCCATGCTAGCTGTTACCTATCACCTTATTAATAAACTTAATGTATGGCTTTCTATTAAAGCTGTCTGATGGAAAAGAAATACAATTTTACCAAAAAAAGAGTTTTTCTTAGACTATAATCTATTATGGAGAAATGATAGCCTCTCCATAATTAAGGTTTTATAATGGAAGGCGTTGCAACCCTATTTTAGCCCCCTATAAATTTCAGCTTTGAACAATGGTTTGGCCTGAAAATAATCAGATATTTTGAAGGCAAAAGAGATTTTTGCAAAAAGGGAGGGAAAAACCCATTCAAATGTTATTGAATTACAGATTATTCAAAAATTACCACAATTTGAAATATTGTCTTTCTAATATTTTGCTTTCTCTAGTATACTAAAACTTCTTTCAACATTCTATGTAGTTAAAATTCCTTTAAAACTCAACTGTTATTTATAAATGGAAAAATATTTTATAACCAAAAATGTCTGGCTTTTCTGGATAATTTTGTTCCAAATCTATTCCTACTGAATTCAGTAATAGTTGTTATAAACCCATTCTTCTTTCTACTAAAAAAACCTATTTATTTGTTTTTATCGGTTTAAGTTTCTAAATGATGTTATAGGTAACTGTTATGTAGCAATCTTAATTAGGTTTTGAAACAAAAGTTTTTTGGGAGGAGGTGTTTGTACAAATTGCCATTTAAAATACATTTATTACTGAAAATACTCTGTATGACAAATTTCTCCATTGGGTTAAAGCACAATTAATGTCTGACTTTTCACATCTTCACAGAGAGGTCCAACACATTGTGTATTTCTGTGTATTAGGCTGTGTCTACTACAAGCTAGGGATGTGATTCCCTGCTCATGTGCACACACTCACACTAGCTCTCACAGAACTAATACAAGTCTAAATGCAATGTAGCCATGGTAACACAGGCAGCCACTACCCGTGCTACTGCAACTACACTGCTATTTAGGCTCATGCTAGCTCTCATTGAGCTGTGCGATTCTGTGTATACAAGCAGGGGAATGACACCACCAGCTCCTACTGTAAACTGCAGCCTTGGTTTGCTCACTGTATTGACTTTGGTCTTTCTAAGACTTTCTAATCCACACTCCTAGTAATTGAGTAAATAGTAGCTTTTCTCCTTTAATTAGTGCACATGTGTATTATTGCTTGACAATAATGAAAGCTTCCAACACAATTTTCCACTGAAAGTAATGGGTACCATTTCAGATTTTGCTAGGGGGCAGGGGCCTGTGCATGCTGTAATGGGAGGTGGGAGGGGGAGAGTAAGAGCATGGGAGGGCGGACTGAGGACAGAGGCTTCAGCAGTGTTACTGAGTATTCTCCGTATAAGCCAAGCACAAGATGGAGAGGTGGGGAAACGAACCCCATCAGCCCTCCCTCACACTCACATCATCTCTATCAAGGGGCTACTAAATCCACTTTTTTGGCACACAACTTAGCAGTTAGCTGACAGGAGCACTATATCTAATTTCTATATAAAAGAAAGAAAATTAAATAAATCTTAGAACCATTCAGCTCTAACACTAACATATTCTGACATCTTGTGGCAAGTCACTTAAGGGACACTGGCTAGCCTTAAAATGGTAATATAATATTCTTACTTTACTAACTCTGGGGAAATAGAGACCCCATTGGGACTCCTGGGCTCTATCTCAGCTCTGGAAGGGGAGTGGGATCTAGTGGGTTACAGCCAGGGGCAGACACATTTCAGCTCTATATAAGAACATCAGAATGGCCATACTGGGTCAGACCAAAGGTCCTTCTAGCCAGACTTGTTAATCTCTCTTCCTATGGAAGCTGTTCCTTACCCCTAATCATTTCTGTTTCCCTTTCTGTACCTTTTCCAAAAACAATACATCTTTTTGTAGATGGGGTAATCAGATCTGCATATAATATTCAAGATGTGGGAACAAAATGACTTTACGTAGAGGCCATATGGTATTTTATTTTATTATCTATTCCTTTTCGAATGATTCCCAATATTCTGTTAGCTTTTTACTTTTTAGACTGTAACTGCACATTGAACATATGTTTTCAGGGAACTCCCCACAATGATTCCAAGATCTCTGGGTTAGGAATCTCTGGGTTAGGCTAAAAGGGGTTAAAAACAAGGGTGATGTCATGCTAGGAGTCTACTACAGGCCACCTACCCAGGTGGAAGAAGTGGATGAGGCTTTTTTTAAACAACTAACAATATCATCCAAAGCCCAAGATTTGGTGGTGATGGGGGACTTCAACTATCCAGATATATGTTGGGAAAATAACACAGCGAGGCACAGACTATCCAATAAGTTCTTGGACTGCATTGGAGACAACTTTTTATTTTAGAAGGTTGAAAAAGCTACCGGGGGGGGGGGAAGGGAACTGTTGGAGATTTGATCCTAACAAATAGGGAGGAACTGGTTGAGAATTTGAAAGTGGAAGGCAGCTTGGGTGAAAGTGATCATGAAATCATAGAGTTCACAATCCTAAGGAAGGGTAGAAGGGAGAACAGCAAAATAGAGACAATGGATTTCAGGAAGGCGGATTTTGGTAAGCTCAGAGAGCTGATAGGTAAGGTCCCATGGGAATCAAGACTGAGGGGAAAAACAGCTGAGGAAAGTTGGCAGTTTTTCAAAGGGACATTATTAAGGGCCCAAAAGCAAGCTATTCCGCTGCATCGGAAAGATAGAAAATATGTCAAAAGACCGCCTTGGCTTAACCTTGCATGATCTAAAAATAAAAAAGGAGTCATATAAAAAATGGAAAGTAGGACAAATTACAAAGGATGAATATAGGCAAACAACACAGGAATGCAGGGACAAGATTAGAAAGGCAAAGGCACAAAATGAACTCAAACTAGCTACGGAATAAAGGAAACAAGAAGACTTTTTATAAATACATTAGAAGCAAGAGGAAGACCAAGGACAGGGTAGGCCCACTGGTCAGTGAGGAGGAGAAACAGTAACAGGAAACTTGGAAATGGCAGAGATGCTTAATGACTTCTTTGTTTCGGTCTTCACTGAGAAGTCTGAAGAAATGTCTAACATAGTGAATGCTACTGGGAAGGGGGTAGGTTTAGAAGATAAAATAAAAAAAGAACAAGTTAAAAATCACCTAGAAAAGTTAGATGCCTGTAAGTCACCAGGGCCTGATTAAATGCATCCTAGACTACTCAAGGAGCTGATAGAGGAGGTATCTGAGCCTCTAGTTATCAACTTTGGAAAATCATGGGAGACAGGAGAGATTCCAGAAGACTGGAAAAGGGCAAATATAGTGCCCATTTATAAAAAAGGGAAATAAGAACAACCCAGGAAACTACAGACCAGTTAGTTTAACTTCTGTGCCAGGAAGATAATGGAGCAAGTAATTAAGGAAATCATCTGTAAACACTTGGAAGGTGGCAAGGTGATAGGGAAGAGCCAGCATGGATTTGTAAAGAACAAATCATGTCAAACTAATCTGATAGTTTCTTTGATAGGATAATGAGTCTTGTGGATAAGGGAGAAGCGGTGGATGTGGTATACCTAGACTTTAGTAAGGTGTTTGATACGGTCTCGCATGATATTCTTATCAATAAAGTAGGCAAATACAACTTAGTTGGGGCTACTATAAGATGGGGGCATAACTGGCTGGATAACCGTACTCAGAGAGTAGTTATTAATGGTTCACAATCCTGCTGGAAAGGTATTACAAGTGGGGTTCCGCAGGGGTCTGTTTTGGGACCGGCTCTGTTCAATATCTTCATCAACGATTTAGATATTGGCATAGAAAATGCGCTTATTAAGTTGCAGATGATACCAAGCTGGGAGGGTTGTGACTGCTCTGGAGAATAGGGTCATAATTCAAAATGATCTGGACAAATTGGAGAAATGGTCTGAGGTAAACAGGATGAAGTTTAATAAAGACAAATGTAAAGTGCTCCACTTAGGAAGGAACAATCAGTTTCACACATACAGAATGGGAAGCGACTGTCTAGGAAGGAGTACGGCAGAAAGGGATCTAGGGGTTATAGTGGACCACAAGTTGAATATGAGTCAGCAGTGTGATGCTGTGGCAAAAAAAGCAAACATGATTCTGGGATGCATTAACAGGTGTGTTGTGAGCAAGACACGAGAAGTCATTCTTCCGCTCTCTGCGCTGGTTAGGCCTCAGTTGGAGTATTGTGTCCAGTTCTGGGCACCGCATTTCAAGAAAGATGTGGAGAAATTGGAGAGGGTCCAGAAAAGAGCAACAAGAATGATTAAAGGTCTAGAGAACATGACCTATGAAGGAAGGCTGAAAGAATTGCATTTGTTTAGTTTGGAAAAGAGAAGATTGAGGGGGGACATGATAGCAGTTTTCAGGTATCTAAAAGGGTGTCATAAGGAGGAGGGAGAAAACTTGTTCATCTTGGCCTCTGAGGATAGAACAAGAAGAAATGGGCTTAAACTGCAGCAAGGGAGGTTTAGGTTGGACATTAGGAAAAAGTTCCTAACTGTCAGGGTAGTCAAACACTGGAATAAATTGCCCAGGGAGGTTGTGGAATCTCCATCTCTGGAGATATTTAAGAGTAGGTTAGATAAATGTCTAGCAGGGATGGTCTAGACAGTATTTGGTCCTGCCATGAGGGCAGGGGACTGGACTCGATGACCTCTCGAGGTCCCTTCCAGTCCTAGTATTCTATGATTCTATGATCCCTTTCTTGAGTGATAACAACTATTTTAGACCCCATCATTTTTGTATCTATAGTTAGGATTATATTTCTCCATTGCATTACTTTGCACTTATCAGCACTGAATTCTATCTGCCCTTGTCTTGCCCAATCACCCAGATTTGTGAGAGGCTTTTGAACTCTCTGCAGTCATCTTTGGATTAGTGCCTGTTCACCTCTTTTTTCAAGATTAACACAGTAATCCAAATGCAAATCCCAGGCGCACTCATTCCTACTCTTTTTTCCCCTTTATCTTGTGAGTTGAGTACCCAACATTGTTTTCATGATGATCTAATGATCCTTCAGTTACTTGAATGCTCAGCCTTTTGTTATTCTTAATCACCTCGCCTCCCTCCCTCTTTTATAACAAACTCCCTGTCCCAAAGGCAAAGGTGCAAGCAGCTCAAACTCTGTTGCATTTAAGAACTGCCTCTGGAGTGGGGGCATGGACTTTAAACAGACCTCAAGCATGAAATCCAGGGGTTCCAATAGGTTTACCCATTCCTCAACCATTCTTGCACTGTACATAGATAGCTACACAGTCATGATGCAAATGATTGTGCTAGTATGTGTGCACTCATTTCCCAGTAATTACAAACACTCGTAGGCCAGCGTGTATGTGATCATCTGAAAGATAAGCCTGCACACAAAATACCCATTTCCATCAAAGAGAACTCAACTCATATGTAGAACAGGATGTGGTCTGCATTTTAATATTCACAAATCAAATAATATTTTTAAATGTCATCCAAAGTGTCATATTTAAAATTGATTTCACATCTATGAAAGTATTTAGTTGTGTTAAATGGTAATTACTTTAAAAGATGGACAAGGTGGGTGAACAACTCAGCATGAGCTCCCAATACCAGATGCTGTTACAAAAAGGGCCAGTGTGATCCTTCAGCTTATAAACAAGAAAGTAGTAAGGAGGAGTATAGAGATGATTTCTTCCCTGTATAATGCATTGGTGAGACTGACAGCAGAAAAACTAGGCACAGATCTAGTCTCAACATTTTTAAAGATTGTTTAAAAATTGGAGAGACTGCAGAAAAGTCTAAAAATGATTCCAGGGCAAGAGAAACGAAGGTTACTCCCCTTGTGCAGTAACTGGAGTTCTTCAAGATGGCGTCCCTGTGGATGCTCCACGCTTCATCTTGGTGCTGTCCCAGCGTCTGGATCGGAGATTTTGCAGCAGTCCCTGCCAGGTGGCACATGCGCAGCGTGAACCAGCGTGCACCGAGCTAGTCAGCACCGTGCATGGTGTGGTCCACACTCTCTAGGTTCCTTCTCCACTCTGGATGCTCCAGGTCCGAAGCAGAGGGAAGGAGGATGGGTCATGGAGCATCCACGAGGATGCCATCCTGAAGAACTCCAGTTACTGCACAAGGTGAGTAACCTTTGTTTCTTCTTCGAGAGGTCCCCGTGGATGCTCCACGCTTGGTGATTAACAAGCAGTTTCGCCCCTTAGTGGCTGGGGCATCGGAATATTACGGTAGGCAGATGATAGTACTGCTGAGCCCACCGTGATATCAACCACGTAGGAAAGTGTGTAGTGCTTGGCAAAAGTAAGTTGCGATGCCCAAGTGGCTGCCCTGCAAATGTCTGTTAATGGCACGTTGCCTAAGTACGCTGTGGAAGCACATACAGCCCTGATAGTGTGAGCTGTCAAGCGTAATGGTGGCTGTAGACCCTTGAGCATGTAAGTGGTTCTTATGCAGTCCATAATCCATTTTGACAACCTCTGTTTCAATATGGAGTGTCTCTTCACTCGCTCAGCAAAGGCGAGGTATAATGGGGCGGCTAAGCCCTGCACTCCGGAGACCCCGACCCCAGCTTTATGCGGGGAAAGGGGGATGCCGCACAACCCCTGTGCCGCCTGTTTTGCCGCTGCAGAACAGCTGAGCAGTGGCGTGTACCCGCTCAGTGAGGGGGAGCGGGGCTCAGAATGGCATCTGCATGGCGCCTGGTCTTGGGGATGGAGCTCGGGGTCACGTCCGCCCAGCATTTGACGGTGGGTGCGGCTGGGTGGCGGGACATTTAAACCCCGCACCAGGAGGAAAGGGGGGGGAGCTGACACGCTGCGGAGAGAGCCGCCCTGCAACAAGCGAGGAGGAAAGGAGCTCCTGTAGCGGCAGGAGGTGGAGGAAGCCCCAGAATCTCCAGAGGATGAAGAGCCGTTCCAAAGGCAGCAGGGAGAAGAGACTCCTTGGACCCACGGCCCCAATGATAGGGCCCTGCACCCGGTATAAACAAGTGAGCCATGCCTTGTTTGGCGGTTGTGAGATGAAAGGGGTAGGAAGTGGCCCGGGGGGGGGGCTTCTTTACTGGCCTGTGGGCTGGCGAGCTTTGGGAGGAGTCCCCGCCAGCTGGACAAGAGCTTGATTAACCTTGTCCTTAGGGCCCTGGGCAAGGACCCATGAGAGAGGGCGGGTCCAGGTCCCCCTACTGCCCTCCTTGGCTTAGTGAGCCAACTTCAACCTACTCCGGAATTAGGGACAGGAGTGAGGTCCAATACTGTTTACCGGGAAACCCGGGACTGTGGTCGGGTAGGCCGGGCTGCAGTTTAGAGAAAAGCTCTGGACTGTGGCTGGGCGGACCGTATGGCCACTCATTACCGGATCTAACTCTGAGCTTTGGGGCAAGTGGGCCGTGTTTACATCCCTAAGGACCCAAACGGGAGAGGCATGGGGGAAAAGGGGACACCAATTAGTTGGTTTTATTGTGGTAATAAAGGGGGTCGCATCCCTGTGCCCAGGATCGCGGCATGACACGAGGAATAGGTGAGGTGTTTGTCTGAAGGGTCTAGTTCTCTCTAGGTAAAAGGATAACGCACGGTGAACATCGAGGGTGTGCATGGCAGATTCAAAGGAGTTTGTGTGAGGCTTTGAAAAGAACACAAGTAGGTTTACCGTTTTGCTTATATGAAATATGACGGAACCTTCGGTAGGTATTTTGGATGTGTATGAAGGATAACCCTATCGCTGTGGAATACTGTAAAGGGTGGTTCAGCCATGAGAGCTGCTATGTTGCCTACGCAGCATGCAGATGTGATGGCAACCAGGAAGGCAACCTTCATGGAAAGGTATGAAAGGGAGCATGAGTCGAGGGGCTCGCAGGGCGGCCTGGTCAAGGCTCACAGCACTAGCCTGAGATCCCAGGTAGGTACCGGTTGTATAACGTTGGGATGTGAGAGATGCAATCCCTTAAGGAACCTTTTGGTAATAGGGTGAGTAAACACAGAATGGCCATCGATTTTGCAATCGAAGGCCGTTATGGCAACTAGGTGTACTTTAATGGAACTAAAGGAGAGCGATGATTGTTTCAAGGTGAGTAGGTAATCGAGGATAAAGGACAGGGGTGTCGAGGTTGGGTCCTGTCCCTTAGATGTGCACCATGTTGAGAATCGCTTCCGTTTTTAAATGTAGGAAGTGAGGGTGGAGTCCTTACAACTGCGGATGAGGATTGCTTGCATCTGTTTCGGAAAGGCAATTCCCCATGAGAGAGCCATGGAGGAGCCATGCTGTCAGATGTAGGTTTGTCCTGTCTGTCCCAGAGTGAACAGGTTGCGTTGGAGAGGGAGCTTGATGGGTGTGCGAATCAACATCTTGAGCAGAAACGGATACCACGATTGTCTAGACCTGGCGGGGGCTATCAGGATGACTGTGGAGTCATCCGTCCTGATCTTCAGAACAACCCTGGCCAGAAGTGGTATGGGGGGAGAAAGCATAAGCAAGGTCCTGATCCCATTGGATAAGGAAGGCATCCCCCAACAATCCTGTCCCAATGCCCACTCTCAAGCAGAATTGCGTGCATTTGGTGTTGTGCGACATTGCAAACTGATCTATCGATGGTCGGCCCCACCTGTGAAAAAGGGAACGTGCTATCAAGCAGTTGAGTATCCATTCGTGATGTTGGGAAAATGCCTGCTGAGAGCATTGGTTGTCACGTTGGAGATGCCGGGTATGTGGATCGCAGAGAGGTGGATATTGTGTCTGATACAGAAGTTCCACAATTTTATGGCTTCAGTGCAAAGAGAAGGAGATCTGGCTCCTCCCTGTCTGTTGATATAGAAGACACAGGCAATGTTGTCTGTGAGGACACAGACATACTTGTTGGCAATAGAAGGCAGGAAATGCCTGCAAGCACTGTGTACAGTGTGCAATTCTAGGAGAATAATGTGTGAGGACATCTCTGGGGTTGACCAAAGGCCTTGGCAGTCTGATCTCGGAAGTGAGCACCCCATCCAGTAAGGGAGGCATTGGCTGTAATAGTGCACGAGGGGGAAAGCTGGAGGAAGGGGACGCCCGTGCCAAGGTTGGCTGATTATGGCCACCAAAGGAGCGATGTTTTGATCTCGTGCGGCATGGTGAGCGAGAGTGACATGGGGTGTTTCCGAGGTTTGTAAAATCTGCAAAACCAAATCTGTAGGCAACGCGTGTGAAGTCAAGCATGCAGTACTACGAATGTTGTGGCTGCCATGTGGCCAAGAAGCTGTAAGCAATCTCTGGCTGTAGGGCGAGCGGCAAGGTAGATCGTTGTGGCCAGAGTCTGAACGGCAAGGAATCTTTTGCGAGGTAGATAGGCCCGAGTGGCCATAGAATCTAGGCATATGTATCTAGGCCGTAGAATCTAGGCAAACTGTATGTTTTGGGAAGGGTGGACAGAAGATTTTTCCCAGTTTATGAGGCGTCCCAGATTTTGAAAGCACTTTATGGTCATCGCTGTTTCATGTGCCAAATCTGTCTGCGACGATGCCTTGAGAAGGCAGTCATTGAGATAGGGGAAAATAATTAATTCCCACAGAGTGGAGATGAGCTGTGACTACAGCAAGTACCTTGGAGAACACACGAGGGGCCGTGGAGAGACCGAAGGGTAGAACTCCGTACTGGTAGTGGTTGTGGCTTACCATGAACCTCAGGAATTTTCCAGGAGGAGGATGGATTAGGATGTGAAAATATGCATCCTGAAGGTTGAGGGCTGAAAACCAATTGCCTCATTGCAAGGCCAGGATGATGGTGTATAGAGTGATCATGCGAAAATGTTGCGTTTTGACTAATCTGTTGAGCTTGCACAGATCCAAGATTGGCCTCCAGCCTTCTGATTTCTTTTGAGTTAGAAAATAGTGGGAATAAAAACCCCTGCCTCTCTGCTCATGTGGAACTAGCTCTAAGGCTCCCAGATCTAAAAGACGAAGCATCTCTTGTTAGAGCAGGGTCTCGTGAGAGGGGTCCCTGAAGAGAGAAAGGGTAGGAGGGTGGGTGGGAGGTGTGGAGAGGAATGGTATGGTGTAACCAGAGAGAATAATGTTGTGCACCCATCTGTCTGAGATGATGTAAGCCCATTGGTGGTAGAACGGGCGAAACGGGCGAAGCCTGTCTTGGAATGTTTGCGTGGTCAATCTCGGCATTGAAGTCTGTAGGGGGTTTTCTAGGCTCTCGACCAAGCATTCAAATTTGCTTGTTGGCAGGTGGAGGTTGAGGGGCCGACCCCCGAAGACTGTCATCGTCTCTGAGGCCAGGTCCTATTTTTGCTAGGGTTGTTATCCTGGTGCTGGTTAAAATAGAAGGGGTAATGTGGCCGCTGGTATGGTTGGTAGTGGTATTGTCTCCACCTGGTGGCAGGAGTATGTATCCTCAATGTGTGGAGAGTGGTGTGGGAGTCCTTCATTGTATTAAGTACTTAATTTGTCTTGGCCACAAACAGTTTCTCGTGGTTGAACAGCAGGTCTTCAACAGTGGATTGGATTTCCCGTGGGAAGGTAGCTGGGGAAAACCAGGAGGCTCTGCACATGACGATGGCAGTAGCCATGGTTCTAGTGGCACTATCGAATGCATCCAGTGCCACCTGGATGGCAGCTCTGGAAATGGCACATCCCTCTGAAATTACAGTGGTGAATTGAGGTCTCTTTGCTTCCGGGGTGTCATCGGCAAACTCCATGAGTTTAGAGTAATTGCGAAAGTCATATTTTGCTAGTAAGGCCAAATAGTTCGAAATTCTGAACTATAAAGTTGCAGAAGTATACCTCTTGTGCCCAAACAGGTCAAGCCTCTTTGTGTCCTTGCCTGGTGGAGTGGTACGAAAACGGTATTGTTTCTCCTGCTGGTGCGCAGCTTCCACTACTAGTGAGTTCGGTGCAGGATGAGTAAAAAGGAATTGTGAGGTATCTGCTGGTATGTAATATTTTTTGTCTACCCGCTTGCACATGGGTGGAATCAATGCAGGCATTTGCCAAATTGTGTTAGCCGGTTCTAAAATGGCGGGGTTGATAGGTAGTGCAATCTTGTAGGATGGAGCAGCCTGGAGTTTGTCCGTGAGGTCGTGCTGGGGTTGGGCCACCTCCTCTCTAGCAATTTTGAGCTCAGCCACAACTCTCTTAAAAAGATCGTTAAAGTGCTCGAAGTCATCCGCGGCTGATGGCAGCGGTGGCATAATCACTTCGTCTGGTGATGAAGAGGAGTTAGTGGGTGGTGAGGAATTGGGGGGTGGCTCCTCCATTGCTTGAGACACCTCTGACTGTTGCATAGATGTGGATGTTCTAGGTGTAAGAGAAACAGGGGGTTGGGATGTCTCTTGTATGAGCTCCAAGGATTCCAATAAGGCCATTGTGCTGGATATGGTACCGGAGGAGGCATCCAGTGGTGATCATACCAAGGAGGAATCGGAATCGGAATCCATACCAAGTATTGGAGCTTGTAATAGTGCATTAGAGGGCTGCGGTGCAGAGAGAAAGAGCCTTATACCTCCTCTTCGTCATCACTGGAGAACTGCGACGGTACCAGAGACAAAGCTCGTGAAGTTGTTGGTACCGGTGAAGCACTGGTGCCAAAGAGTGGTGATTGGGACCAGATGTAACTGTCAAGTCCGCACTCCGCATATCTGGCAATGGTGCTGCGAGGATTGGTACTGGTGTTTGTAATGTAGGTCTGTATGGTGCCGATGGAGTATTCAGCACCAATGGCAAGGATCTTTGGTATGTGGCGACACCGAGTACATGAGCGGTGCCGATGATCTGATCGGTGCCAACGAATGAGCAGGCACCATTGGTGTGGTGGAAGAGATCGGTGCTGTAGAGCTTGGTGCCATTAGTGGCAACGGTGCCGTCGAGCTCAGTGCCGCAATCATCAGTACCGATAAAGTTGTCAGTACCAGTGGCGCCTTAGTTGGCGGTGTGGTCTTGGGGTGATGGCTGAGCCCTTTGCCATCGGTGCCGCCAGCGTGTGACAGTGCCTGGACGCCTGAGGTGCCCGGTGCATCATATGTACTGACATGAGGCCTTTGCTCCGATGATTTAGCTGGAGACCATTTCCTCAAGGAGGACTGTTGGTGAGGCACAGAGGAGCTCCTCTTTTTGGGAGCCATCTGGCTTGGAGGAGAGCCTGGGGGTGAATGTACCTCCCAAGGCTGCCTTCCAGGATTCGAAACCAGGGGTGTCTTCTTTTCCATAAGAATTAATTTGAGGCGCAGGTCCCTGTCTTTACGAGCTGTGGCCTTAAGTTTGGTGTCGTAGGGACAGTCTTTAGAAGAATGGTGTTCTCTCAGACACCTGACACATTGCGAGTGTCCGTCGGAGATAGGTATTGCGTCTCTATAGGAGGCATAGCGTTGAAAGCCTGGGGAGCCAGGCATGATGACATTTTTTTTTTTAACTATAACTAAATAACTATCAAACTGTTAACAACACTAACTACCTAAACTATCAGTTAACAGCTAATAAACAATAGAAAGTGTAAATAAGGCAGAGAACTGCAGAGGTCCGTCTCAGGCTGAAGGCGGTTGAGAAGGAACTGGAGGATGTGGGCCACGCATAGCGGTGGCCGACTAGCTCGGCACATGCTGGTTCGCGCCGTGCATGCGCGGCACGGCAGGGATTGCTGCAAAATCTCCAATCCAGGTGCTGAGACAGCACCAAGACTAAGCGTGGAGCATCCACGGGGACCTCTTGAAGCAGAAAACACCTTATAATGAGAGACTTAAAGACTGCTTAGCTTATGAAATAGAAGAACGAGAGGTGACTTGATCAAAATATATAACTACCTTCAATGGGAGAAAATATCAGGTACTAAAGGACTCCATAAAGCTAACAAAGAAAGACAGAACAAGAGCCAATTGGCTGACGGCTGAAGCCAGACATATACATATTATAAATAAAGCCCACCTTTACCAATGACAGTGATTAATCATTGAAAAACTACCAATGGGAACCGTGGATTCTCCATTTCTTGATGTCTTCATATCCAAGCTGGATGCCCTTCTTGCAATTATGCTTTAACCCAACTTTGCCAAATACAAGTAATTGAGCTCGATCCAGAAGTAACTGGGTGAAATTTAAGGACTTCTGATATGCTGGTCAGACTAGATGATATAATAGTCCCAACTGGTCTTAAAACTCTGTGAATATGAATCCTATGAAACATTGGGATAAAACAGTAGTTCTCAAACTTTTTGGCCTGTGGCCCTCTTGGCTCAATACAAACCTTCCCGCAGACCACCAGCTGCTAATGGAAACTTGTCGTTAATTATATAATTATGCCTGAGCAATTTTGCTATTGCTGTATCTAGGGACAATGGTTTAATTTAACCAGTAAGAAAGGAAATGTTAATTTAAATTATTAAACTGATTAAGTACTTTAGCTTTCTCATGTTAGTTTATCAAACTTCATTTTAAATAAAATATTAATTTATGCCCAACACAAAAGGTTTCAATGTTGTCTTTATTTATGGAAGGAATGGGGAACCTTTTTTGGGTCAGGGGCCACTGACCCACAGAAAATCAGCTGGAGACAACACAAGTGAGAAGCAAAACAACACCTTCAAAAAACCCCAAGCCTAACAGATGTGGCCCCCAACTGAGACACTTCACTCCTCTGACACTCCAGATCCACAGGGCGAGGAGGAGAGACAGGGAGGTTCAGGGCTTCTGATAGGCCAGATATACTCTTCTGGGGTTCGTGGACTTTATGGGCAACCCTATGCTCTGAGCTGGGGAAAAAATGAGGGGTTCAGTGTGCGGTACAGGGCTGGCAGCGAGTGGGATATGGATGGGGTGCAGGATCTTGGTGGGAATTGGGGTGCAGAAGGGGGTGAGGGTGCAAGTCCTAGATGGGGGGACACCCCCAGCCAGCCTCTCTAACCTGCCTGGCTGCCTGCTGCTGAGCACGGCAGTCTGTAAGAAGCTGAGAGCCGGGCTAGAAGTACCCAGCCCCTAGCTTTTTGCCAGAGCGCCACACCCCTCACCAGGCTGTGGACACATATAAACACAGAATACATTTCAACTAAGCTTCTGAAATATTATTTTCCACCTTGAAATTCTCCTTGGGATAAGTGCCCCGGAATATATCAATCACTTGGATATCATAGATACATATTAGTTAAGTGAACTTCAATCTAGTTAGCTAGGTTATCATCTGGGACATTGCATTATAATAGTAGACTTTTGTTATCACTGCTGTCACAGGATGTATTACTCTATGACACCTGCAGAGGAAAAAAGGAAGTGCTCAAAGTAATTCAGAGAAAAATACATTTAGACATTCTGAACTTAATATAATAAGATCCTAATCATTGTTGGAGCCTCTACTGTAACAGAAACAGTAAAATAATGTTTTTGCAGTGGATAATAGCAACATGTATTTTAAAATTTACTACAGCAATCAATAGATTCTTGGTTTAGTATTTCTCAATTGTTATCTTTTATTTCATCACTTTGTAATTTCCTAGCCGATTGTTATTTTTAGGCTTCAATTATAGTATTAGAGAGTAAGACTTTTTTCCATATAAGACCTAGCGCTGAAATGACCAATACTTTCATCAACAATGAGCAAACAATTTACAAAAACCATTGTAAATACTTGGATTTCTAACACTATTGTTACTTTAAAGCATTTTTATTTGATTTATAAACTTAAGATCCTGTAAAAATGTAAATAATTACTTTGTGGTTTTGGTATTTGCCAACGGTTCTGCTTTTCTTTTCACTTCTTGGGACTCTAATATAGAAGAATTTCAGACCAAAGAGTTTTCCCTCCTTGCTATTTATTTCAGGCCTTTTGGACCCAATACTGAGAGGTGCCGTACACTCCGAACTGGAAGTTCATGCCAATTGGTCCATTGCAAAAGGCACTCAACACCCATAGGACCAGTCATTTTTATTCCTGGACTTTGCAACAGTCCTGACAAATCTAATCTCACTCCATAACTAATCTTGCAGCCCTAATAGAGGCCTGGCAGCACTAAAATTTTGCCTGAAGTAGGACTTCATGACTTGGCCATAGAACTTAGAATAAAGCTTTTTTAAAAATGTATGGTTACTTTTCCTCAGGAGCCAGATCTCTGTTCATTTCTTGCAGGAACTCAGAGAATATGAACAGATGCTAATTAAGTTCTTCCTCTGTATTTTAAAGGGGAAATACACTATGACACTAAAGTATATAATATACACTTACCAAACCATTGCAGTTGCTTAAAGCCACTTTAGTTGTGCTATCTTGGTCTTGCAAATATCCTGTGTAATGACAGTGGTCTAACAAATCATGTTTCCACTTAGGTCCATTTTTCCCCCAGTATTCTACTGTAAAATGTTTGGACACCAAATCTGTGTTGAGAACCAGGTTTAAATGAAAGTGCTTGCCATAGGCAGAAAGTTTAAAAAATAATTTAGATGCTTGGTCATAAAAGTCTGTACTCCTCTTCCTTTTCCTTGAGGGTTCATCATTTTTCACAGTAAAGCTGAGGAAGGCTCCGTTTTGATCAACCCTTATTGGGACTGTTAGTTGGTAATGTTCAAGGTAAGACAGGAATTCCTCTTTGTAATCACAAGGTAAGCCAATCCAGGAAATGGGCATAAAAGAGAAGAAAACATAACAGGAAACAAAAGAAGTAGTATAAACATTAACCACAGTTGGCTATATCCCATCACCCTCATGAGTAAAAGTAATTTTCAAGCATAGGTTTCATCTCTATAAACTGGAACTCTCTGGTCCGGCAACATTTGTGGTCTGGCAGGACCATGGATGTTCCAGGATCAAAAAGTCCCCGTGCACTTTAGGGGAAGGGTAGGGGGCCAGTGAGCCCAGCACGAAGCAAGCGGAAGAGGGCAGGAGCCCAGCTAGGCTGCAGCTCAGCTGGGCGGGGGGTGTGGGGAGAGCTAGGAAGGCCAGTGCATGGTCCAGGTGGGCTGAAGGGTATGGAGCCTGACATGCACAACCCAGACGGGCTACCCCAAGGAGCCAGGAAGCCCAGTGGGGTGGCAGGGCAGGGGATGGGGCCAGCAGCAGAAGGCCAGAAATTACCTCCCCTGGTCCCTCATCTGGGACCAGTCAGGTCCCGAGAGTGCCAGACCAGGGAGGTCCAATTAGGATATTCAAGGTGTAAACCTTTGATAAATAAAATCAAGGAAATCCTCATTTCACTAAAATAGCCTATAAATGCAAATATTGCAAGATATGTTTTAGAGATGCTTATAGTTTCTACAATTTTTGAAAATGTTTCATGAGATCATGGCCAGTGCATTATGATTAAATTTAATTTGAAGGACTTTTGTTATAGTTAAAGTTAGAAATAAAATAAATTAAAACATCAATCTCAAAATACACTTTGACCTAATGGATTTCTCTATAAAATAACTTTCATCATAGGTACTGGAATTTGTGGTGCTAGAGTTGCTGTCATCCTCCTGTCTTGAACTGATTTCCATCGTCTACATGATTTACAGTTTGGTTCAATGGTTCTCAGCACCCATACTACAAAATGTTCTAGCTGCCTTGACTTTCCTGATAATAAATCATGAGAAAACTAAAAAAGATCAATGTGATCGCTTGGTATTTACATAACAATGGCTTAGGAAAGCATTACCTGAAATTAGTGCAAAAGTGTCTTTCCAGCTTTAAAAATGGGACCCTTACCTTGAGAATTATATGAAAGCCTCCTCTCGCTGTGAAATTCCGACGAAGCCATGACTAGGCTCAAAATCCAGGTCAACGTCTTCCACAAAATTTCCATAATTTAGTAAAACAGAAAGGGTTTGGATTTTTTGGAGGGCTACCTCTGAGCTATAGAGTTAACTCCACTCCAGAATCGCACCATAACAAGGATATTTATTTTATATTTCTTCCAAAATAATTATTGGATGTTCCACTTTTTAACAGGCATTCTTTTCCAACAACCTGTGTTTTCTTCTATATCTGTAGTCATTTTCTCAGTTCAAAAACACATATGTTGTAAAATTCCTTTAGGTATTGATAAGGTGTCAGACTGGATAGTTATTAAACGCTGTCCATTTCTTTACCTAAAAAAAGGGGGTAAAAGCATGTCAAAGTAAGGTCTTCTTTAAATTGGAAGATCTGTACTGCAGAAATGCTAGCCAAGTTTCATATTTGATGTAGTTCATGACCATTGTTGCTTTTATGGTCTAAGAACCCAGTCCTGCAGAAACTTATGCACACACTTTAAGCATTTTTTATTCTTATTGATTTCAGTGGAACTATTTATCCAATTGAAGTGTGGAAATGTTTACAGGATCAGGGATTTAACAAACATTTACAAAGCCAAGCTAAATACTTGGCTCACTGTAGTCAGTGCAACACTCTGATTAATTTCAGTAGTGGATAATTAGATCCCGTATGCTGGCAGACAAAGGAAAAACCTGGGAATGCATCATATGTTTTCTAACAGAGAAACGTACAGTTATCTGATCTACAAGATAAATGTTATTGTTGTCACTATTTTTTATTGAGGGCTCACCCTGCACCCCTTATATAGGCAAAATTCAGTTTAATTCAATTAAGCTTTCTGTATTGTGTTGCTGCTAGAGAATTAAGTTCCTCATTTGAAATTATTAATTGCATTGAATTCCTGTGTTTTAAATGTTAGCAAAAACATTTTGTATATACAGCTCATCACTTAATATATTTGTATACACTTTAATATTTTTAGCATGCCGGGAACTGTAAAAATTGTTGATAATGACAAATTGCAAACTACCCAATATTTTCTTTTGAATAAAATGCAGGGCTCAAAACTGTATACAGTAATATGTAACTCATGCCTCACACTAGGCTCTGCGGGTCCAGCAGTAATCACAATGAAATACATGAAAAATTGAAAACATGTTAAATAAAAATGCCTTGTAAAGTCACTAACATATACAGCTGGATGGAACTTTACTTACCTCAGAACTGTAGCATAAGAAAGGGACGGCTGTTTGTACAGCATTCACTCACACAAACAGTCCCACCAAAGTCAACGGAATTACTTGCGTGGGTAAAGGTTACAGAATCTAGATCATAATGTGCAGCGCTGTTCAAAGTGCATGTGATAGGTAGCTGGGAGGGCTAAGCATCCTAGTGGTTAGAGCGCACAGATCTCAGACTTATTTCGCTGGGGAGACTCAGTCTTTAAGGCTGCGGGAAGGGGAAGGGGGCATAGGCCCTCCCTCTCCACTGTGTCCAGATCAGGAGCCTGAACAAAGCGAGGCCCTCTCAGCAAGGAGTCAAAATCCACTGCTCTGGGGTACTTTGTACTGTTCTGTTTAGTGCATGGCTCCCCTAAGTAGAGTTTTGAAAGGTTAACTGGTTAATGGATGATGCTTATCGGATCCGGTTAACCAGTGCAGGCTGGAGCAGTTCCCCACCTGCCACAGGCAGGGGGCTACTCTAGCCCCATGAGACCCAGGCGGACAGTCTGCAGTGGCCTGGGCACGTTGCAGGCAGGGGCCCCTGTCCGGGCACATTTCAGCAGAGGCTGCTTCAGGCATCCAGAGCTGCCCCTGTCCACAGCAGCCCCTGCCCACAGCAGAGGGAGGCTGTCTGCAGCAGGCTGGAGTGACACACATCCTCTATTGGTTAACTGGTTAAACTTCTCTTTCAACCGGTTAACCAGTTAAACAGGATTTTACATCCCTTCCCTAAGTCCAATGTCCTGTCTTCCTTGCTTCCTGTAGGGTCCCCTCTTGGGTCCTGAGCAGCACCTTGCTGTAGTCCCAGACTCCTTCAGGCAGGGCAGCGACAAATTGGTGAGAGCAAGCTTCACAGTTCCTCTGCGGGTCGCTCACTCAGTTGCCTCACGTGCTGAAAGGTCCTAAGTCTTCCTCGCCATCTCCCTGGTCCAGGGAGACAGTGTTTAGTGCCTGGGAGCTTCCTTGGCTGGCAGGCTAGTGCTCCTTCCCCTCAGGTAGGGAGGCAGCTGGCTCCTGCCTCTGCTAGTTAGTCCTCCCTTCCCTCCACACTGAGGCAGGCTCTCTCCTTTTCTCCTTTCCCTCTCCCCTTCAGGCTCTCTTTAACCCTGGCAGTGCTGTTGGCAGTTTCTCTGTTTCATCTCTGTGTACAATACATTTCAACATCTAGTAAAATCAATGTATTTATTAGTGCTATAGTGAAGACAAGACATGTTCTGTAACCTGTGTTTAAAACATAGCTAATTATTGCGACCTATTATACACATTACATTTTGTTATTTCAATTTTCTTCTCAAAATAGCATATAGTATTTAATTATGGTATGATGAGGAAATAACAATGAGATTAAAGGATACTTTTCAAGTAAATGGCAAGTCTACACTAGTGAGGTTTTTTGGTTTTTTTCCAGGGAGAGTAGGGGAATTATTTTTATGACTAATAGATTTTAAACTCCTAAAGGGATCCTAATGAGCATCTAATTTAACTGCCTATATAATACTGGCCTGAGAATTCATTTAGAAACATGTTATTTACTAAGAACAACTGCTTAAACTACAGTTTATGTTTTAGATAGATTGCTAATTGTGCCTTGAAGACTTCAAGCAATGAGAAATTCACTGCATTCTTATATACATTTCTCCAATAGTTAATTACCCTCAATATTAAAACAGTGTGCCCTACTTCCAACTGGGATTTGTCTATCTTCAACATCCAGCTACTGGATTATGTTCTATCTTTTGTCTGTTATTAAAAAGCCCTTTAACTATCAGAATTCTTCTTCTATGTAGGCTATGGGGAACTGATCAATAAAGCCCTGCACAGATACAAAATTTTGTATCCACATCTGTATCTGCATCAATTTGTCGTGGAGATCCATATCCACATCCCTGGATACCTGTAGATATCCACAAATCTTCAGGGTTCTAGATACAAAATTTGTAGCTGCATCCATATCTACAAAAATGAGCTGTGGATAGGACTTGCAGTGTTCAACTGATCTAACTGCCTCTTAATCTTCTCTTTAATAAAATATGGCTCCATCAGAATTTCTTTAAACACCTGAAAAAAAAGAAGGAAACCTAAAAAAATAGAAACAAGTGGACAAATTGCGAAGTAGGCAACAAAATAATGGCACAAGTATGTAGAGACAAAATCAGAAAGGCTAAGCCACAAAATGAGTTACACCTAGAAAGGGGCATAAAAGGTAATAAGAATAGGCTCATTAAATACAGAAGGAGCAAGTGAAAAATGAAGGAAAGGGTAGGTCCTCTACTTAGCAGAGAAGGAGAGCTAGTAACTGATTACATCAAGAAGGCTGAAGTGTTTAATGCTTATTTTGCTTCAGTTTTCATTAAAAAAATGTTAATAGTGACCAGATATTAAACACAGTATTAATAAGAGGGAAGAAATACAAACAAAAGAGAGAAAGAACACATTAAAGAATATTTAGACAAGTCAGATGTATTCAAGTAGGCACGGTTTGATTAAATTCATCCTATGGTCGTTAAGGATCTAGATGAAGAAATTGCAGAACCATTAGCAATTATCTTCAAGGACTCATGGAGGACAGGTGAGGTCCCAAAAGAATGGAGAAGGGCAACTGTATAGATCTTTAAAAAGGAGAACAAAGAGGGTCCAGGAATATATAGACCAGTCAGCTTAACTTTAATACGTAGAAAGAAATTGGAACAAATAATTAAAAAATTTGTAAATACAGCGAATAATAAAGTTATAGCATTAACCACTGGTCAAAACCAAATCTTATCAGACCAACCTAATTTCCTTATTTGACAGGGTTACTGGCCTACTGGATGGGGGAAAACTGTAGACGTGATACATCTTGAGTTAATAAGTCTTTTAACATAGCCCCAGAGGAGAGTCTCATAAGCAAACTAGGGGAAAGTGTTGTGAATTAAATTTCTATACAGGGGTGTACAACTGGTTGAAAGACCACCCTCAAAGAGTAGCTATCAATGACTCACTGTAAAACTGAGCGGGTGAACTCACTGCAATCTTGCAGAGGCCGGTCAGTCTGGGTCAGGTACTAGTCAATATTTTCATTAATGACTTGGATAATGGAATAGAGAATACGCTTATAAAGTTTGTGGATGACACCAAGGTGAGAGGGGTTGCAAGAACTACAGAGGACAGGGCTAGAATTCAAAATGACCTTGACAAATTGGAGAACTAGTATGAAATCAACTAAATTAAATTCAGTGAAGACAAGTTCAAAATAGTACACATAGGGGAGGAAAAATCAAATTTACAACTAGAAAATGGGGAATAACAAGCTACACATTAGTACTACTGAAAAGGATATGGGGGGTACAGTGGATCACAAACTGAATATGGTTCAACAATGTAATAAAAAAGGCTAATATTTTGGAGTTTATTAACAGGAATGTCATATGGGCAGTAACTGTCCCACTCTACTCACAACCTTAGCTATAGTACCTGAGCGATCAAGAAAGGTCAAAATAAAATAGGCAAGTTTAGTCTTGAGAAGACTGGAGGATGACCTGATTTAAAAAAAAAAACTTCAAATAAGAGGCAATAGAAGATGTTGATTAATTGTTCTCCATGTCCCCTGAAGATGAGACAATATATAATGGGCTTAGTCTGCAGCAAGAGAAATTTAGGTTACACATTAGAAAAACCTAAGTTAAGTTTTGGAATAGTCTTCTCAAGGTTGTGGAATCCCCGTCATTTGAGGTTTTTAAGACCAAATTGGATAAGTACTTGTTAAGGATAGTCTAGATTTACCTAGTCTTGCCTCAGCACTGAGGAATGGACTTGACATCTAAAGGTCTCCTCCAGCCTTACATATCTACAATTCCATTGAGCTTCTTAAATCTCTCACTGTCAGGCAGGTTTTCCAGAGCTCTAATCTTGTAGCTCTTTCCTGAACCCTTTCCAGACTATCAATATCTTTTTTAGAGTGGATAACCAAAATTGGATATTGCATTCCAGTAATGGTCTCATAAATGCTATATGCAGAAGTAATATCACCTCCTGACTCCTTCCTATTTGATAGTCCCCTCTTTATACATGCAAGGATCACATCAGTCCTCTTAGCCACAGCACCACAGTAGGAAGTTCATATTCTGTCTGTGCGTATATATAATGTTTTGTCCTAACAGCACAGTCTCCTTCAACTGTAGAGCCAGAGGGGACTAGATGGCTCAGAATACTACTAAGAAGATATGGTATCTTCTACCTCTAAGTCACTGGTTCAAATTAACATTGGTCAGTATTGGCCAAATATTACTAGCATGCTGGTTAAATGGGTTGATGGTCTCAGTCTAAGGGCTTGTCTACTTGGTAAGTTACCAGTGCTGAAAGCCATGTTATGAATCTACAGTGTGATAGCTTGCAATGCAGTAACATGCTGCGTGGATATTGCTACAGTGCTCTGAAAGTCCTGAAAGCCTTACTATACTTTACTATATTTTAAGGGACAAAGGCGTGATAGACATTTCACCAACTTTTGTTTCTTCTCCAGCAGCACTGCAGTTGGTGTAAAGCACTATGTAAACAACCCACAGCTGTTTTCACTACTGGTCTGAGCCTTAAGACTGAGAATGAACCTGGAGGCTAAACCACTCTCTCAACTCTAGACTGGTCCTCCCAGTACAAAGCTGGGGAAGTGTGTAAAAGATTTCACTGGCTGTAGCATACCTGTTCTGTGAAAAAAATGAGGATTTCAGTTTCCCCTGCTGTCAAGCTAACACCTTTTGCCAGACCCCAATGTTCACAAATAAATAAACAGTATGGGGAATGAACTATATGCATATCCAAGGTAAGATTTTGTGTGATTTCATTTTTTAAACATTTAGCTAAATGGAACAGCCACTGCACAAATGAAAATGCCATGCTAGAGTGATGACAGAAAAGATGAAGGAAGTATTTCCAAATCTGAGATATAGCTGGTAGAAACTGCACACAGCAGGGAGCTCTGTAGGCTATGGGGTGATTGGTTTAGCAGCCTTCCACTAGTTCCTAACTTGAATTTCTTCTTCCTTGTTATGCTACTGTTCAAATGCAGTAATTATGTGTGGCCATAACACCGGACAGCTCAGGGGTGGGCAAACTTTTTGGCCTGAGGCCCACATCAGGGAATGGAAATTCTATGGAGGACCATGAATGCTCACAAAACTGGGGCTGGAAGGCAGGTTAGGAGTGCGGGCTCTGGCGTAGGGCCAGAGATGAGAGGTTTGGGGCGCAAAAGGGTGCTTAGGGCTGGGACCAACAGGTTTGGAGGGCAGGAGGGGGATCAGGGCTGGGGCAGCAGGTTGAGATGCGGGGGAAGGGAGGAGGAGAGAGGGCTCAGGGGTACAGGCTCCTGGCTGCATTTACTCCACTGAAGCAGTGGCATGTCCTCCTTCCAGCTGGCTCTTATGTGGAGCTCCAGCCAAGTGGCTCTGTGTGCTGCCCAGCACTCCGAAGGTGGATCCCAACCAATAGGAGCTGCAGGGCTGGTACTTGGGGCAGGGAGCAGTGCACGGAGCCCTCTGGCTGCCCTTGCTGATAGGAGACATGCTGCTGCTTCCAGGAGCTGTTCAGAGCCACAGCACATGGAATGGCTCAAAGGATAGATTAAAATGGCTGACAGACTGGATGTGGCCTGCAGGCATAATTCCGACACTTCCCTCCCCCCCGGCGGAATAGCGACAATGACTGGGTTTCCTTCTGCACCCAGTGAAGGCTGTTTTGGAGAGACTCGAGGTACTAGTTGTCCCATTGCAGGCTCCACACAAGATACTAGTTGTCCTGTTGCAGGCTCCAGGGAACTTCAGTTTAGACTTCCTAGGGGAAACCATCCCATATTTTCCGTGGGAGTGTAGGTGAGCTCAGGGACTCCCTCCCATGACCTAATAAGAGGTACATGTCTCATGAGACAGAGTCCCTGCCCATGTACTTCCTCCTTCCCTCAGCCTCTGGCAACAGCACCCGCGACTGCTCAATCACCCCTGGGACTCCAGCGCAGGGCAGTTAAAACTGATCATTCTCCCACAACTCTCACTCAGTGCATCATCCTAAACGGCATGTCCATGTTAATGTTTCCTCAGACGTTATTAGGTTTTGTGGCAGCACCTGAGGTCCAGTAATAATAACCTTTCATTAAATTACATCAGAGTGTATAAATAGACCACTAGTTGCAGTTTGGAGGAGGGGGTAATCAGGTATTATCAATAGAGCGCCCTAAGCAGAAGAAATTGAGGGAAATTACTTACTTGGAAGTTATTTGTTCAGCTAAAAATAACCTGCAGTAATTCCTGATCACACAGATAAAACATATTTTCTCTCCTCAGGAGTAATGTCTCTCACTTCATGAATAATCTTCAGGTTAGACACACCTGGTTGGTTGTCAGCTATATCTTTGGGCAAGAATTGAACATTGTTTGGTCTCCGGTAGTGTTCTATATTGATCAAAGGGCAATCCCTTCTCCCTTCCTTTTGCTCCCTCTAGTTCACTTCTGCAAGTCACAGAGATGGGTAAGACTTGGGACAGAGCCATGTTTTGGAAAGGTCTGTGACCATAGATAGTACAAGTGGTTGCCACGGAAATGCAAAGGGAGGGAAAAAGAGGACAAGGAGTGAGTGGGAATAAAACAAACCGAATTCAAATTCAATTACAGGTATTGGGCTGGCCACGAAAAGCATTGCCCTGCTTCAAAAGCCTGAGGATTACAGACTTGCCCCAGAAGTTATACAGACATAAATAGCAACACAGAGACCTCATTTTAGAGGGCTTGTTGAAAATAAATATGTTCAGGGGTAACTGGAGGAAGAGAAAATGCAAAAAAAAGTAAGCACTGAGGGGAAGGATGGGTCTTTGCGATCCACTTATTAATCAAAAACCAAAGCATGAACAATCAAAGTGCTGCTGTGTATGTTGTAATGTAAACCACCAGACCAACGACCACCTTGGGGGGAGAAACAAAACTGAAGTTATCTGAACAGCATTTTCCTAGTTTGCCCTACTCCTCCCCTGAAGTCATGCCAAACTTTCTAGGAGGATCAGCTGTCAGTTTTATTTCTAAAAACCCAGATTAGCAACAAAAATATCCTTAAAAATAACCTCACATAAAATATCATAAAAGAAAATTTGAGATAATCAAATACACACATACACACTTAAAATTATAAAGAACAATTCTCTTCCCCAGAGAGACTGAAAGGTCGTGTCTAGCTGCTCTGGTGGAGTTGATCTTAAAGTTAACATTCAGCAGCCCATTTCCAGACAGCAGCGCTAAAGCTATTTGGATAAAACGCGTGTGACCCAGACACTTGGCATGTGGCCCAAATGCGTTGCACCGGCAGCCCAAATAAAAACAAGAGTCTGAGACGCTCTCTCGCTCTCTCTGTGTGTTTCTCTTTTTCCTTTTGTGTAATGAAAGAAATTAGCAAATACAAGATCTATACACACATCACCAGGAAGCGGGATTTAATTATTTCCTCTAAAAAAACCCTTTGAACTGAATGCCATACAATATATACTCAGCCACACACCGATAAATAAGGCTCTGTGGAGTTAAGAGTCTAGCAAATCCCAAATGGCTCGAAGTAAATCAAAAACACACGCTTCCATCTCGTTGATTAGCCTATTAAGAGCTTAACATCTCCTATAGCATCAGGCTGCAGCTATCACATTAATGCGGACCTTTTGAGTCCAGACACAAAATATGCACTTGTCTGACCGCTTTAGTAGACACTGACATGACACGACAAAATATTGGTGTTTTTAACTTGAAATCTTTTTTAAAGGTTTAGACTATTTTCTACCAATTATTTAGTCCTAACCTGAAAAGATCACTATTCTACAAGACCACTATTCAATTTTTTGCAATAGAAAATCCATCCCCCCTCCATAATCCTCTAACCTCAAAGGCTTCTTTCTGAAATTACTCCAAATCCACCTCACTTAATACCATATAACCTTCCCCCAACCCCTAAAAGATCTCCATGCATCATTATTCAGCAGACAAGAAAAGCACAAGAAGTTTCATTGAACAGCGTCAAGTCTTTTCTTACCGTTTTCATCTTCAATTTCTGATATAAATTTCAAACAATAGAGATAGCACTGTAGGAGTCCTGTATTCCTCTCTGCTTTCCCCCTTTTTGCAAACCACACCAGTTATATTCTCCAACAAGTAAAATCCTCCAGTCTTCCTAAAGGGGATTTTTGAGTGGACTGACTTGGCAGAAAAAGGGATGCCATCAATTCACCCAATATATCACCCTGCACATTTTGTCTTTCCAACCGAAAAAGTTAAAAAGGAGGGGGGAAGGAAGGAAAAGAGACTTATTTGGGGTGGGGGTTAGTACCCTCTTCTTGGCCAGCTTCTTCTGGGCAAAACACCATGTGACTATCATTAGAGTTGGGGGGAGAGCGAGAAAAGGGAAATAGAGAAAGCAGGCAGGAAGGACTCAAGAAAGTTTCGTTGAAGTAGCCCTAGATCTCGTCTCACTGCCGGCCTGCAGCCAAGTTTAGAGCTCCAGCAGAGGAAAGTTTTGGCAGCTTTGCCTGGGAGGCTGAGCGCACACTGACGTCAGTCTGCAGATGTTCCTGGCGCTGCTGCGCATGTCGAGCCCATCACGTGGAGGGGGAAGGGGATGCAGAGGTACAATCAGGGTAACCAAAAAAAAAAAAAAAAAAGAGAAAAATCATTCACATGGTACAACGTAAACGTTTGCACTACGTGAATGGGAAAAAGAGAACCTGTCCCTCTAATCCTCCCGGTGCCTTAGGGCACCTCACAGAGAATTCCAGGTTGAGGTGTTGTGGCTGGTGTGCAGTGGGGAGGAATATGAGTTAATGTCACTGGCAAGCCCCCCAGGCTGCAGTGTTCTAGTGTGAGTGCAGAACGAGCGAAAATGCCGCAAGTTGTACAACACCGTAGTCCAATGAATGGGACTGGGGGAGGGGTGAGGTAGAAAGCATGTACGTGAGAGTAAAGAGCTCTGGTTAGAGTCTTTCCATTCGAAAGGGATCTTACTCTTATTAATGAGTGGCTCACCAGTAAACAGACATTAAGACCCTTACAAAGAAGTCCTTTGATTCGCATAATATGTACAAACAAATCGCTATCTGTGGCTCTGTAAGGATTCTTCCACCGTAATATCTGTCACTACAGAAATGTGTTGATGCACGTGTTTATTATATTGACACGGAGTAGATATTATACAAACACATACTTTTCTTCTTTACTAATGAGAACGACCACGAAAGAGGAACCCATACCGCCTAGTCCGAAAATTTCTCATTCAAAACGGCTCATGTACTGCCTGTTGTTCACTGAAAACTGCGCTCTGTACGAGGCTCTGTAAAAAATTACATTATTTCCAGATGACGGTAAGCAACCGGTCGGTATTTGAAAGGGTGGACGGGGTGGGTGTTTTTGAAAGCAAGTTCATTGAATGGAATATTAGTGACTGTACCAATGAACTAATTTGAGAGGCAGAAATAAAGCCAAAAACCAAAGCTCAACCTTTAAGTGAACAAACGACAACAAAACAAACACTTGGCCCACATGCAGCACGTGTTCAGCCCTGACTTTACCGATCAAATAATACAACGCGTAGTACAAACACTTTCACTTTCATTTGCAATGAGAAACCAGCTGCCACCCGTGGGGCGGGGAGGGGAAAGAGGGGAGAGCAAATATGTTTTCTGTGTAGTAGGATCGGAAACAAAATCTGAGATAGAAATCGGAAACAGGTGAAAATAGTATAGAACAAATGTTGCCTTTGAACAGTATGCTCTGCTGAACTATTTATGTTCAGCGAGGCTAATGAGTCTAAGCGAGAGAAAAGAATTGGCGCCTTAGAATTCCAGCTTGCATAACCGCCTAGTTAATTTCCTATAACCAAAAGAAGAGAGATCAAACATCCTTCCAGAATCAAGGCTCTAAGGTTTCAAGCTTCTGCTAACATTATTTCCTATCTGATGAGATTTGTTTTTCATCCTACGCCGGAGGTTGTAGGTGTAATTCTTCTGTTGAATCAATGAATAGTTGGCTGAAGTATGAGATTATTCAGAATGGAAAGGTCCAAGAATACAGTTACTCCAATTCTTCTTAGACTGTTAAAAGATAAAAGTCTGCAGAGTCAATAGTCTTCATCGTGTCATTTAAAATGTAGAAAAAGGTCCTGTGGTTGGCATTGACAGTTTCAAATAAACACACTCCATATGTTTAGCACGTTTTATTTTTGAAGATAAAGAGCCATTATAGTGAAATTAACAGTAGCTCTAACGAATAACACAAAAACTGTTGGCATTTGTCATACTGAAATACTACCCGAATGGTGGTTGGATGCATTATAAACACTTATTGGTGAGATCCTGTCAGTCTTCAACAAAACTGACGTTACAACGTCTCCGTGCTATTAATAATGAGTGTAACTGCATGCCTTAGCCTGAACTGTGAAAAAGCGCCTCTAAGAAATGCCAATATTCAAAAGAAGTGTTTTGTTTTCAAGATATGTGGTCAGCTTGTTGCCCTTGATATAATTGCTTATTCAAAGAGCGCCACCCTGCGTCTGAAAGCTGCAAATGGAGGATTAGAGTGGATGGACTTCACAAGACAGGAATTTACTCTTCCTGTGTGCGTTCCATGTATTGCGTTCCTTATGCTTTGCATGTGTGTTTTAGTGACCTTCTCTGTGTTGTTTGCCAGCATGTATCCAGTTTTCCAGGGTTTGCCTGGTGTTTCAATGTGTGTTTATGCCCGTATGGGGATTCTGTTTTTCTGTAGTGTGCATGCGTGCAATGGCTGAGTAATAAAGGGAAATGGATAAACGTTATTGTTTCAGTTGGGTATATGCAGTGCTTATATAATAGTTTATTTCAAACTTTCTTCACCAGCAACAACTTACTTCTGTGTTTCCCAAACTGTGGGTCCCAACCCCTGGGAGGGGTTGCGACCAACTTAGAGGGGGATTGCGGTATCACAAAGTTTGAGAACCCCTGACTTACTTATGTGATCACATTCACTTGTCACACAAGAACCCTTCAAAAAGCAAAAGGAGGTGGGTGAATACAGCTTGTGGAATGATAGATTTAAAAACACAAATGATTGGCAATTATGAAAAAAACATTTTGGATTGAATCAAAAAGGTTTGGCTCATTCATAGTGGATTATTCAAAGTAGCAATTCATAATGACAATGAAATGAAAAGTGAGAAATACTATATATTCTGGTGTTTAGGGAATTCACCTGCCACATAGATAGCCCAAAACAAAATAGAAATGTTTCAACAGGAAAAATCGAGGGACTGCAATACCAGCATATTCCATATTTCCGTGGTTAGGTTACTCTCCTACAACCTGAGAGGTATGAATTCTTGATCCCTCTCCTCATTAGGCACAGGGGAAAATTGAAGCACAGTCTCTGGGTGAGTCTACATAGCACCCTAAACTCGAAATAAGATACATAATTTGCGCTACACAAATTGTGTATCTTATTTTGCTTGTTTTTTGAAATAGGTTATTTCAAAATTTGGTAATAACACGCTATTTTGAGATATCCCTTAACCCTTGTGGAACAGTGATGCCAGACTAGCGCACCCATTATTTCTAAAAATATTTCGAAATAACAGGCTTGCTGTGAAGACACGGGATAGCTATTTCAGGATACTCCGGCATCTTGAAATAGCGTTGAAGTGTAGATGTAGCCTCTCAGACTGCAGAAGATCAAGTACCATAAGCACTGGGGTAAAGCCTATAATGGAGATCCACTTCCTTTCCCTCACATTTTGTAAATTCTGTATTTTTGAAAAAAATTCTAGAAATACTGGATGTAAACATTTTGTTGCAATACTACTGAAATATTGATTTTTTTGCTTTGGTCAAAAAGTAAATTTGGCAGTCAAGACAAATTCATTAAATTTGAAGTCAACAAATAATATTTAAAAAAAAATACCCAGCTTTAGGGGAGAGTAGTAATCTACTCTGCTACAGCACACATCTCAGTGGACTGTTCTTTACCAACTTTCCTTCACACAACAGTATGGAAAATGGGGGAAAGTGGAGGTATTGGCTGTAGGGATGTAAAATCTCATTTAATCAGTTAACCATTTAAATGTTATATTTAACCAGTTAACTGCTTAAACTGGGGCAGGCAACAGGGGGCCAGGCCAGGCCCGGGCAAGGCTGCTCCAGCCAGGCTGGAGCGCCCCTGCCCATGGCACACCAGGCCTGTCACAAATGGGGGCTGCTCCGGCCAGGCTATAGCGCCCCCTGTTCATGGCTCTGCCAGTTAACCATAACCAGTAAGCATTACCTGGTAAGAGTGATGCTTACAGTTTAACCATTCACACCCCTAATTGGCTCTTAATTTACTCTCCACTTTATAGGGAGAGGCAGCTGGTTTTGTCACTACCTTCCAGAGCCAGTGACAATGGCAGAGGAGTATGCTGGTAACCTGTGATCTACTTAGTAAAGGTAGTAGCATTGTAAAGGAAACTGTTGGGTGGATTTTGCTGCTTCTTCTCTAGAGACATTAGAATCACTCTGGCAGCCCTCCTAATACAGCCTGATCCAGCTTCCTTCACTCCACTGCATAAAATGGATATTTTCAAAGTAAGCCTTGTTCAAATTTAAATCAGTTAAACTAAAATTAGAGTCTGTTTATTTAATGTTTTTCTATTTTTCATTTCAACAGCAAGCATCTGAATAATAACCATACAGAATTTTTGAGAGCCTACAGGTTTTTTTAAGGAACCATACAGCAAACAGTATGCAGAATCACAACATAGAAGGGATTTTGCTGAGTGTGGCAAGCTCTGTTATACTATCACATGGCAAAAACAGTAATTCCATTTTAGGGTTCTGGTGATACTAATAAATCACTTGAGTAATTATATCACCAGAAACCCTGGATGGTGCTATAGATTTGTTCAGTATATTGTACATTATTCCACATCTTAACTGGTTTGTCAGTCTTTTCTAATCATGAGAATGATTTGCTGAAGCATTAAGCACCCAGGACTTCACTTTAGGCCTTTTAAATCTTTCAGCTTGTCACCCTCAAGTTGCCAATCACTTACTGCTAAAGATTGGCATACTTTTGTGATTAAATATTTGTTTTAAACTTGATGTAAACAGTTTTTCATATTTAAAGGTATTTTTCAGCCCAATCCTGGAAATTTTGCCATTAATTTCAATGAGACCAGAAGGGAAGTTTTTAAGTCTTTGGTGCCCTGTCCATTTTTTAGTAAAATGAGATTTTTCCCCATGCTTTTGGATGTGTGCGCTTGCAAGATATTTTTCCAAGATATTTTTATTTTCTCCACTTTTGATCAGCTCAGTGAAGATGAGAGGATTATCAGCTAAAATACTTAGAAAAATTTCCAACAATATTTACTATAAGAATAAAAATTTGTAATATTTAATTTTTATCAATCTGCTATCATGTAAAGGACTTTTTATATCTTCATACTTAAGAAAACTATAATATACAACTTAATATTTAATTCATTATTATAGCACCTACGAGCCCTAGTGCTAGGATTCCATTGTGCTAGGCTGTGTACAAACACAGAAAACAAAGTCTGTCTCTGTCCCAACTTGATATAATTCAATTGACTTTCATAGATTTATTTGATATTAAGCAAATATGCCAAGAAAACTTCTGAAATATAAAGGACAAAAATGAAAGTTAGTTAAACACACTCAAAGGAGAAATACTTTTTAAAAAGACAACACAACCAGATATTGTGGTAGTGGGTACATAAAAACACCAGACTGTGGATTTCACTGTACTATTCTGAGATACAAAGTACAGCTGAATTTAGGAGTAGATGTTTTACCATGATGTGCAGACAGTTTGTATTGATTATGAAGAGTTTAGGCCCAAATAATTTCCTGTGTAGTAAATTCCATGTAGGGGACTCGAATTTCTGTTTCACACATTCTTCTGTTACAGATTTGCTTCTGTTTGGAAAAATGGGTGGTTTGGGTTCCAGGCTCAATGAATTTCAGGAAATAAGCCAGAGGCCAAGTCTGTTTGCACATCACCCTAGTCAATCTGCTCCTTACACATGGATCCCAAATTCTATGGAGAAGCTTCTTCAGGGTAGGGCAGCTTGATATCTCAGTATTCCCTCCTTCTACTCCAAGGAGTCTGGATCTCACATGTACATCCCCATTGTGTCATAAACATGATGATACTATCACAAGCATGGTGAGCTATCATGATGCTAGGGGTATTTAAACTATTATGATTATTAATGTCTTTAACATTTTTTACTTGTGATCCTCACTGAATCTTTTGGTATGCAAAATAGACTAGCCCACATGTTTTACTGCTTGTTACAAAATTCAGCTAGGTCATATATTTAAAAAAAAAAAAAAAGCATTCCCAGAGATTATGGTAGTTTCCAGCAGAACTACTGCTAGGCACAAAAATGCCTTTCTGTAATCAGAGCTTTAGGGTACATTTACACTGCAACATTATTTCCAAATAACTAGCACTATTCTGAAATAACCTAGTCCTTGTCTACACAGCAGGCAGTTATTTCGAAATAGTGTCAAAATACTGTCAAGATGGAGGACTTCTTACTCCGACTCCTTGTATGAGCAGTAAGGGAAATCAGAGGAAGAGTGCTCTATTTCGAAATAAGCTATTTCGAAATAAGGTATGCAATTGACCTAGCTCAATTTGAGTAGATTATTTCAAGTTAAGCCCTGCAGTGTAGATGCACCCCTAGAGGTTTTCATCCTTTTCTAAGGACTAGTTCCCTTTTCAAAGCATTGTGTAATGCTGACTTAGGAATTAAGTGACAATCCAAGCCTTTTGCTTCTTTGAGGTGGCATAAGAGGATGACTAACTGAACATCCATGGTAATCAGTCTTGGAAATGAAATTGATTACCATGAGGGCTCGTTGTGTGTGCACTCAGTATATATAGGATAGGTTCTTCCCTGTGGAGTGACAATCAGCAGGGAAGGGAGAAAATTAGATGGAACATGTGGTAGTTTGCTTGAAAACAAGTGCTCACTCAAAAATTAAAAGAAAGGACTTCTCATAGAATCATAGGACAGGAAGGGGTCTCAAGAGGTCATCTAGTCCAGTCCCCCACAATAATGACAGAACTATTATCTAGATCAAGGAAGGGCAGTCATTTTTGATGAGGGGCCACTCCAAAATTTTGGTCAGTGGTCAAGGGTTGCACTTTTCTATGGAAGAGTACAGGATCTGGGATGGAGGTTGGGTTCAGAAGATAGCTCAGGGTAGGAGACTGGGGTGTAGGGAATGGTGTGAGGTCTGAGAGGGAGTTTGGCTGAAGGAGGGGGTTGTGACTTGGGGCGGAGGTTTGGGGTGCAGGGTCTGGTAGGAGGTATGGGTGCAGAGAGGATTCTGGCCTAGGGGAGAGGTGTAGGTGGGGGTGGAAGGTCTGGGGGATAGTTGTGACTAGGGCAGGGGGGAGGAGGGTGCACAGGGTTTGGGTTTCAGATTTTGCCTTCCTCTGATTGCCGGGTAAATTACAGGAGCTAGTCCTTTCCTTGTCAGGACTGATGCAGGGGAGTTAGAGAGTTACTCCATCTCTTTGCAACATTAGTAGGGTAAGAAAAGGGGGCTTAGGCTAGGGAATAGTTTTGTGCAGAAGGTAGGGAGACTGTTTTAGTCATTTGTCTATTTTTAATTTTCCTAGTCAAAGGATTTACATCAAGGAAGTGTTTGGCCCAATAAGCCTATTCATGTGATGAAGGACAGCAGTTTTTGGCTCAAACTGTATGTGTTGCTGTTTTGTTGTCTTCTCATTTCCAGAATAAGTTGTTTAGCAGTCTTCCTTAAGAGCCATGAAAAGCATATGAGACAACTTCCCTCTGCAAAAATCAGATTGGCAGCACTGCTCAGAGACTGGGGTATATAGATACATGTGCAAACTCTGTAAAAATTCTCCATGAACATGCAAAAGTAAACTAATCACTTGTTAGTTTTGATTGTAGGGTGAAAGCGCTGAAGTACCAGGCTACAACCATTAGAAAAAATAGGTGATTTGACTGGAATTAAATGAATAGAATCCTCATGACTTATGAAAAAAATGACTGAAATATTTAGATTGAATGATGATTATGTAATATTCATATGGATAGGCATTTCATACTCTCAACTAACATTTGATGAAGCAAGTGGTGATTCCTCAGTTGTACGATTTATAATATGAACATGAATGTGTATATTAAATGACGGATTTAAGAATGATCATAAAGTTTAAACAATGAAAAGAACTGAACATACCCAAGTTGGCCCTGAATTGGCAAACCAACACGTTAGAACGATTATATTTCCTTCAATTAGGATTTGGACCTGTTAAAATTATGACATTCTTCTGAATATTCTTGAAATACTTTAACTGATGTATACATTTTGAATTATTACTTGGTAAACTCAGATTGCTATATTTTAAAGATAAAACTAAGAGACAGTGACTGTGACTGCTGAACACAAGGGTTTTTACACGCCATTTGGCCTTGTGCCTTTAACCCCAACCCCCAACCAGAATTTCTTTTTTGTTTTCTGTTCCCTGTGTTTCCTAAACAAAAAATGCATGATTTCAAAACAATAGGATCTTTATTTTTATTGCTGGTGTCAACTGTAAAGGGTGGGCAGTTTATAGGCCAATAGACTTAATGCATGGGGCACCTTACTAAGAGCAACATACATGACTATCACATTATTGTCCAGTCATTCATGAAACCGGTTTTCAAAGCCACTCTGAGTCACAGTGACCCTCTATGTACTTTCCTTATTGTCCTGGTGTCTGCCTGCTCATAATTGTTAGCTAGGTGATCTCAACCTCCCCACCCCATCAGAAATCTTTCCCCTTACTTTCACAGATATTATGGATCACATAGCAAGCAGCCACAACAATTCGAATGTTGCTTTTGCTGAGATCTAACCTCATAGACTCATAGACTTTAAGGTCAGAAGGGACCATTATGATCATCTAGTCTGACCCCCTGCACAATGCAGGCCACAGAATCTCACCCACCCTCTCCTAGAATAATCCTCTCACCTATATCTCAGATATTGAAGCTTTCAAATAGTTCGAAGACCCCAAGATGCAGAGAATCCTCCAGCTGTGATCTGTACCCCATGCTACAGAGGAAGGCGAAAAACCTCCAGGGCCTCTGCCAATCTACCCTGGAGGAAAATTCCTTCCCGACCCCAAATATGGCGATCAGCTAAACCCTGAGCATGTGGGCAAGACTCACCAGCCAGACACCCAGAAAGTTCTCTATAGTAACTCCTATCATCCCTCCATTGACCTATTTACCACTGATTATGAATGGTCAATTAGTTACCAAGATCATGTTATCTCATCAAACCATCCCCTTCATAAACCCATCTAGTTTAATCTTGAAGCCAGATAGATCTTTTGCCCCCACTAGTTCCCTTGGAAGGCCGTTCCAGAACCTCACACCTCTAATGGTTAGAAACCTTCATCTAATCTCAAGTCTAAACTTCCTACTAGCCAGCTTATATCCATTTGTTCTTGTGTCCACATTGGTATTAAGCTTAAATAATTCCTCTCCCTCCCTGGTATTTATCCCTCTAATATATTTAAAGAGTGCAATCATGTCCCCTCAGCCTTCTTTTGGTTAAGGTAAACAAGCCAAGCTCCTTGAGTCTCCTTTCATAAGACAGGTTTTCCATTCCTCGGATCATCCTAGTGGCCCTTCTTTGTACCTGTTCTAGTTTGAATTCATCCTTCTTAAACATGGGAGACCAGAACTGCACACAGTATTCCAAATGGGGTCTCACCAATGCCTTGTATAATGGCACTAACACCTCCTTATCCCTACTGGAAATACCTCGCCTAATTACATCCCAAGACCGTATTAGCCTTTTCACGGCCATGTCACAATGGCGGCTCAGTCATCCTATAATCAACCAGGACTCCGAGGTCCTTCTCCTCCTCCGTTACTTCCAACTGATGTGTCCCAGCTTATAACTAAAATTCTTGTTATTAATCCCTAAATGCATAACCTTACACTTCTCTCTATTAAATTTCATCCTATTGCTATCACTCCAATTTACAAGGTCATCCAGATCTTCCTGTATGATATCCCGATCCTTTTCTGAATTGGCAATACCTCCCAACTTTGTGTCATCCAAATTTTATCAGGACACTTCCACTTTGGTGCCAAGGTCAGCAATAAAAAGATTAAATAAAATTGGCCCCAAAACTGATCCCTGAGGAACTCCGCTAGTAACCTTCCTCCAACCTGACAGTTCACCTTTCAATATGACCCGCTGTAGTCTCCCCTTTAACCAGTTGCTTATCCACCTCTCAACTTTCATATTAATCCCTATTTTTTCCAATTTAACCAATAATTCCCCATGTGGTACTGCATCAAATGCCTTACTAAAGTCAAGGTAGATTAGATCCACTGCATTTCTTTTATCTAAAAAATCTGTTACTTTCTCAAAAAAGGAGATCAGGTTGGTTTGGCATGATCTACCTTTTGTAAAACCATGTTGTAATTTGTCCCAATTGCCATTAGCCTCAATGTCTCTAACTACTTTCTCCTTCAAAATTTTTTCCAAGATCTTGCATATTACAGATGTCAAACTAACAGGCCTATAGTTACCCGGGTCGCTTTTTTTCCCTTTCTTAAAAATAGGAACTATATTAGCAATTCTCCAGTCAAATGGTACAACCCTGAGTTTAGAGATTTATTAAAAATTTTGCTAATGGACTTGCAATTTCATGTGCCAGTTCCTTTAATATTCTTGGATGAAGATTATCTGGGCCCCCCGATTTACTCCCATTAAGCTGTTCAAGTTTGGCTTTTACCTCGGATATGGTAATATCTACCTCCATATCCTTAGTCCCATTTGTTATGTTACCATTATCCCTAAGCTCTTCATTAGCCTCATTAAAGACTGAAGCAAAGTATTTGTTTAGATATTGGGCCATTCCTAGATTATCCTTAACCTCCACTCCATCCTTAGTAATTAGCGGTCCTACTTCTTCTTTTTGTTTTTTCCTATTTATATGGCTATAAAACCTTTTTCTATTGGTTTTAATTCCCTTTGCAAGGTCCAACTCTACCTGACTTTTAGCCTCTCTCACTTTGTCCCTACATGCTCTAACCTCAATAAGGTAGCTTTCTTTACTGATCCCTCCTCTTCCACTCCTTATATGCTTTCTGCTTTTTCTTAATCACCTCTCTGAGATGCTTGCTCATCCAGCTTGGTCTAACACACCTGCCTATAATTTTTTTTCCCCTTTTCTTGGGATACAGGCTTCTGACAGCTTCTGCAACTTTAATTTAAAATAATCCCAGGCCTCCTCCACCTCAAGATCCTTAATTTCTTTAGTCCAATCAACTTCCTAACTAATTTCCTTAATTTATTAAAGTTAGCCCTTTTGAAATCAAAACCCTAGTCTCAGATTTATTTTTGTTTATCCTTCCATTTAATTTGAACTGTATTAGCTCATGATCACTCGAGCCAAGATTGTCCCCTACAACCATTTCATCTATGAGGTCCTCGCTACTCACCAAAACCAAATCTAAAATAGCATCCCCCCTTGTTGGTTCAGCAACTACTTGATGAAAGAATTCATCAGCTATCACATCTAGGAAAATCTGAGCCCTATTATTATTACTAGCACTTGTTCTCCAGTCTATATCTGGAAAGTTGAAATCTCCCATGATTACGCAGTTTCCATGAGAATTTACTTCATTAAAAACATTAAAGAGGTCTCTATCCATATCCAAATTGGATCCTGGTGGTCTATAACACACCCCAAGCACTATCCCAGGAGGATCTGATAGTTTTCTTCCCCAATGTGATTTTTGCCCAAACAGACTCTGTCTTCTCCATTCCATCACTTTTTATTTCTTTACAATCTACCTCATCTTTGATATACAATGCGACTCCACCACCTTTACCCTTATTTCTGTCTTTCCTAAACAGCACATACCCTTCAATACCTGTACTCCAATCATGCCTAGTATTCCACCATGTTTCTGTTATTCCTATAATATCTGGTTTCACTTCCTGGACCAATAGCTCAAGTTCCTCCATTTTGTTACCTAGGCTCCTCGCATTGGTGTACAAACATCTTAGTTTTGCTGTTTGGCCTCACTCACATTCTTTACCCAATTTGGCATGGACGTTGTACCTCCAATATGACCTATTGGACTAGTATCCACCCTACCCTTCCTCCTCATGTCCATTCTCCTACCCCCAGCTATATCCTTTCTTACTTCGTTTTCCTCCCTCTCAGTGTTAAAATCTGGCGTAGAGATTACCTGGACATCTCCCAACCGTCTCCCCAAATTCCTAGTTTAAAGCTCTCTTAATCAGTTGAGCCAGCCTCCATCCTAGAAGTCTATTTCCCTCCTACTTAGGTGAAGTCCATCCCGAGAGAACAGTCCTCTGTCCATAAATGCCTCCCAGTGACCATACATCCCAAAGCCCTCCTTATAGCACCACTGCCTAAGCCATCTATTGATCATCATAATCCTGTCACATCTTAGTTGCCCTTCTCTAGGAACAGGCAGAATGCCACTAAAGATCACCTGAGCCTCAATTTCCTTGAGCGTCCTCCCAGCCTAGCATAGTCTCCTTAATTCGTTCCAGCGAGAATCTAGCCGTATCATTTGTTCCTACATGAAGGATGATCAATGGATTCCTTCCTGCTCCCTTAATAATCCTCTTCAACCTCAGTTCCACATCCCATATCTTAGCACCTGGCAGACAGCACACCCTTCTATTCTCTGGATCAGCTCTGGTTACAGGCCTATCTATTCTTCTCAATAAGGAGTCCCCAATCACGTAGACCTGCCTTTTCCTAGTGACAGTGCGATTCTCTGGTCTATCTCTTGCTTCCTCTGGCTGCAAGTCCTTGCCATTCCTGTTTTCCCTTGTAATCCTCTTTAACCCATCCTGTATCCTCCTGATGCTCATTATTGGTATTGTCTCCATTAACTCTTCCCTTTATCTATGGGACTAGCCACTCTTCTCTTCTTCCTTACCCTTCCATCTTCATTATCTACCTGCTCTACCCTTCTTCATTCTCCAACTCCACATACCTGTTCTTGAGCTCTATTTTTCCTTCACTGACCCATCTTTTCGTCTGCCTGGTTCTCTTAGTCACATGCTTCCACTGTCCATTTTCTTCGCCCAGCAGTCCCCCCCCTGAGGCCTTTGATCCTGCTTCCATCTGCATATCTAAACTTTCCCCTTCAGCCACGTCATGCCTTTGCTCCATCATCTGCTCAAACCCCCTTCTGAACTCGACCAGAGTTTCCACCTGCATCTCCAGTCCTCAGATCTTTTCTTCCATCAGCTCTATCAGGCGGCACTTCATGCAAACAAAACTCCTTTCAGATAACCCCTCCAAAATCATGTACATACGCAGCTACCACATCCAATCATCCTCCTTGTGTTCTCTACTACTTGGGCCATGGCCACTACTGCCTCTATGTTTTATCTACTTTCTCACCAAAATCCTATTAGTCCGGTGAACACAAAAACAAACCAAAACACCCTCCACAGCAAAAACAAACCCCAAACAAGTCCCAATATCCAAACTCCTTTACAAACTCCCACTCAAACTCCCCTGTTTACAGCTCTGTTTGCTGGCTCCTGTGCGCTGCAGCTATCTATGCCGCTGCCTGACTAGAAGGCTACCTTTATAGGACCCTAATCAGTGAAGCCCGCCCCTAATCAGGGCTCAGCTTCTCTCCCAGCACACTACCCCTACAAGCCTCTACACATACAAACAATACAAATACAAAACCAAATATAAACTTCTCCTCCAACAGAACTCCCACTCAAACTCCCATTTACAGCTCTGTTTGCTGGCTCCTGTGCCGCTGCAGCTATCTATCAATCTAATCAATAAACTCCTAAAGCATTCTGTCAAATGGTCAAAAGCACATTCTACCACTGTTGTGCAAGTGCTCAGCCTGTAGCTGAACTGCTCCTTACTACCATCCAAGCTGCCTGTGTATGGCTTCATAAGCCATGGGAACAAGGGGTAGGCTGTGCCTCCAAGCATCACTTCTGGCATCTCCAATGGTAATTTTCTGCTCTGGGAAAAATTTTCCAGCTTCCAGCTTGCTGAAGAGGAAGGAGTTCCTAAAGATGTGTGTGTCATGCACCTTTCCTGACTACCTCACGTTGATGGCAGGCTCTTAATAAGTTTAAAGCAGAGTCACAGCATCTGGGACTCTGACAGAGGCAGCAAGGTGTGGGGAGCTACTAGTTGAGGGACTAGTCAACTAACCTCTTACATCCCTACTGGGGATGCACTATGTCAAAGTCTTGTGCACAGTGAGGATGTGGACCTTCGACTTCACAACATCAGGTGCTAAAAAAATCAGTTTTAACGAATTCAACCTAATTTCATAGTATAGACATACTCTGAGCTGGACTGCCTCTTTTTATCTGTTCCTTTAATGTGGAGTATGTACAGCAGGGCAAGTCCTCCTGGGTCCAAAGTGGTTGGTTCCTCCCCATTGACTCAATCCACGGTTGGTACATCCTGTCACTGTCCTAACCAACTGGCTTTTCTGCTTTGGTTTTTCTTTCATTTTGACCAGAAATTCCATGTTAAGAAGCCTTTCCAATAAAAGTTTCATCAAACTAATATGTTCCTGCAGAAAGTTTCATTTTGATGAATCAATGTTTTCCAACAAAAAGTTATAACTGAAAAATTCCCAACTGTTTTGTGTCTACAGGCTGAGTTTTCCAACCTCCAATCCTAATGGTAAAGCTTATCACAAAATAGATTAAGAACAAAAATCAGTGAAATAAGGCACTGCTTGTATTACTTGCGTTTCGAACAACTCTACTGCTAACATCATGGAGACTTTTCCCAAATTCAACCCATTGCATATTTACTTCTATTTTTTCCCATCCTCTAATCATTCAAAAGTGCTTTCTGAAATTTGCAATCTGGGAGATAGAATATAATTTAGGTTCAGATCCTGCAAGCAGAACTTTCAAACAAGCACAAGGGTTTGCCTGGGAAGGTTCATTTGTGGCTAAAGAGCCAGCTCACTGCCTTTTCTTCTACTTCAATAAGTAAGGATAAAATGAGTTTGTGCCTAGGACATTATCAAAGCTGTCTGCCTTTGTAACACTGAAAATTATCTGCCTTATCAGTTCCAATATGCCTCCTACTGAAGAATCATCAGCTGGATGTGGTGGGAAAGCCTTATGTATAACCTAGATAGCTATAAACCCTCCTCTTGTCACCTATGTGTACATCACTCCTAAGTAACATAAAAGTCTAATTCTGTTCCACTTACATAGAGTCTAGCAGTATCATAACCTGCCTCTCTGGCCCTATTATCAGATACCACAAAAACTGCAATACCCACCTGGGGAAGTAAGGAAACAGATTGACAGAGCCAGAGGAGTTCCCAGAAGTTGACTACTTCAAGACAGGCCCAACAAGGAAAAGAACAGAATATCACTGGTGATCACCTACAGCCCCCATCTTAAACCCGTCCAGTACATCATTGATAATCTACAACCTATCCTGGAAAACAATCCCTCACTCACAGATCTTGGGAGACAGGCCAGATTGCCTAAAGACAACATCCCAACCTTAAGCAAATATTTACCAGCAGCCACACACTACACCACAGATACACACACTTAGGAATCTATCCCTGCAACAAACTCCGATCACAAGACCTAATTGCATAAGCCACCTCGGGGGCTTATACACCTGCCCATCCACTAATGTGATATGTGCCATTAAGTGCTAGCAATGCTGCTCTGCCATGTATATTGGCCAAATCGAACAGTCTTTATGCCAAAGCAAAAATGGACATAAATCAGACATCAGGAATGGCAACACACATAAAGCTACAAGGGAACATTTTAACTTACTTGGACATTCAATGATAGATTTAAAAGTAGCCACTGTTCTACAAAAGAATTTTATCACTCAGTTACAGAGGGAGACATCTGAACTGGCATTCATTTACAAGTTCCACACTATCAACGTAGGCTTAAATAAATAGGCTTGGCTAACGCATTACAAAGGCAACTTCCTTGCCTTTGATATTTGCATTTCCAAATTATATGCTGAGAGACACATCCAGCCTGACCTAATTACTTCATTGATACTGATCCTACAATTGACAGGTAACTTCTTTTGCTGTTATATGGGATTCTGTAATTTCCACTCTAACTCATCTGATGAAGTGGGTTTTACCCATGAAAGCTCATGACCTAGTAAACTTGTTAGTTTCTAAGGTGCTACAGGACTGCTCATTGTTCCTCAAAAAATGTTAATACTATATCTGGACCAACAGCTTCATAGAATGATTTTTGCAATTACAAGCTGGAAAAGAAGCAGAAAATGTGTGGTGCCCTCTGATGAAAGCAGGTCTATTAGAAGTTATTCATGTTTGAAATCCCAGGGTTGATTTAGTGCTCTTTAAAGCAGCTAACTGCAACTGCTAGTCCCTTAGCAGTTTTGACCAGCGTGAGTACCCAATGAGACCATCAAACAGAAAAAGAGTAGGCATCAACTCCTTTCTCTCAGAGGCAGGTCAGCAGGATGATTTGGGTCAAAACCTTGAGAAAGGAGCAGGAGAGAGCTGAAGCCACATAAGCAGGATGACTCATTAAGATGTGATAGGCTGCCAGAACACCTGGCACTTTTGCCAATGGTTAAGGTTTTCCAGGACAAGATCTTCTGCAGCCTTTTCCCCAACCTTCACATGGACCCTGTCTGCATGCTGATTGGTAGTGGGAATTTATTCTTCTTGGTTTATTTGAATCCTTTTTGCCCACTTTGCAATTTGTGGGAATAAAGCTCCCATGCCTTTGGAGAGGTGTGAGGACAGGAAATGTGTGTTCAAAATCTTAGGGGGAGAAATAGTATTCCTGGTTCCTCTCTGTTCTATTCTCAGTGAAAGAATCTTTTCTGTAGCATGCTCAATTGTCTCAGGCTGGACTGTGTCCACAGTGGCCGAGAGCTTAAACTTTTACACCTGGCAGCCTATTTGATGGGAAAAGAAAACATGTCTTGACATTTTTCTTCCCTGTCTCTGTCTAGCATTTCTGAGAGGGAAAGAAAGGGTGCTGTGCTTCTAGCTTACCTCAAACTTACCAAATAAAAATATTTCTTTAAATTTAGTAGTTGTGAGGAGAAAAATCTTCAAAGCCTGTTCTGTTAAAAATGAAGATTGTCCTTTCTGAAGGACCATCATAAAACCTGGTGGAGCCAAAGATCTGATCTGCCTGAGGTTACTATGGAGATAAAGAACACCCCACTGTAAATACTGTCAGACATGTTGGGGACAGAAAAAAAAAAAAAAAAGAGTAGCACAGTATGGAGAGATTTTGGAAGGAGAAACAGAAGACATAAAATATAAGGAACACCATAAAAACAATACAGGAAGAGAAATCTATAACAAGATGGGTAGGGAAATAGAAAAAGAAAGGAAATAAGCACTGGATACTGTGCAAACACATAAGAATCAAGGGGGAAAAAGCTAAGTAAACAAAGGGAAAAGGCATAATAAAAGCAATAAAAGCATAGTAAGTTTCAGAAGGAGATAATTCAAAAAAGATTATTACAAGTAAAGACAGCACACAAATATATATTTAAAATTATCAGGGGGTATGAATTTAATAGCATGATCTGTGGTGATGTAATTATTTTACACTCAGTCTAGTAGACAATGGAAGGGTATTTCAAACTGTGGGTAAAATATAGTAAGACGAGCAGGTCACTTTCTATGGTATAATTTATTGCAGATATGTAATCAGGTTATCATGCTATAAGAGGAAAAATGGATTTTCTTTGTCAATAGGAGCATGCTTGATATTCTTTCATTATATTTTGGTATGAAAAAATAGTGCAAACAAAAGTTTTCAATTTTAGTATCTGGCAATAATGCAAAGTATTAGTAAGGTCTTAAGATGATTATTGAATGGTTTAAGTTTTAATCAAACTATGCTAATGAAGCATGACATTTTAAACACTATACTATCATCAGTGGATTTACATGAAGGGATTTTTCTAGGCATCAAAAAACAGAAGTAACATTCTCTGAAATTAAGCATTGCCGTAAATGAGAATAACATCCTAATTAAGACACAAATATTCCATATATTCTGCTCATGAGATTTGTTTGTAGCTAACAGACAAGGCAGTGAAATACAGACAGTGTATAGCTTTGGTTCACAGTACATCCTGTGTACCTACCATGTCTGATAAGGCTGTTTCACATAAACAAAAATCCTGCCTGATGTAAGTCACTGAGGTATTACATAATTATTTTAAAACTACATATTAACATGATTTTAATCGTTTGGCTTATTGTGTTAGAACTGATGCTACAATTTAAATGTTTAAAAACCACAAACATATAGACATCTTGGGTTTATCCAGCTCTCTCTCTCAATCTCTTTTTGATTGGAGCTATTATTTTTAAGTTGGCAGTGTGCATCTGTCTTCACTCACAAAACTAACTACACTTTGACCACCTTGCAGATTTGGATTCATGACCAATAGCAGCCTAGAAACAGCTTTGATAAACATTGCAAAGATAATTTTGTTAAACTAACAGAGCTTCTTTTGTACTCTTGCTTGTAGACATTCCTACTGCATTTGATACATTAAGCCAATTTAGTATCTGGTGTAAGTCCACTGATGTGCACATCTCTGGTGTACTGGAAGAATACCAGGAATATATTTGGTCCACTTATTAATTCCCTCTAGATACAGGTGTCTGTATAATCAAGATCCAGTTAGAATTAGATGATCTCTTTATGTATTTGGCATTGTATATAAGATTTCCCATTTCCAATTCTATTGTCATTCACATAGTGATTCTGCTCACCCTCCCTCAATCTAATTTGACTTAAATGACAGTTGGCATTCTTAAAACTTATTTTCCTTGTGATTAATTCACAGTCAATATACAAAAAGAATATTCCATAAAATATTCTACTGTGTTCCACTATAAAATTTGAAAACTACAGCAAGTATATTTTCCTTGATGTATAATAGTCACTGTTTGACTATTTCAGTCAAGACAGAGTTGTTATTCTCAAGGTTAGTTTGAGTGTTACTGAACTATAACTCAAATGTGAGATCTCTCTCTCTCTGACTTAATCATCTCAAAGTTAGCAATCAAAAGTCTCAAACTTTTTTTTTAAATTCAGCTATTGTTAATGCTCGCAGCAGCAGCCCTATTTGTAGAAAAAAAGTTACTTAAGAACTCATGTTCTTCTTAACAGAATTCTGCTGAGACCCTGACACATTTTTTTATACTTTTGCCAGCTTTTCAGTATTATATCTTCACAAATCACAGGCTATTTGCAATGCTGCCAGATTCCTGTCATATATAAGGGACTTTGATCAGGTTACACTATTTTTGTCAAACTTGCACTCTGTCAAAAAATGTATTGACTGCAGCCTCTGCCTTTATATGCAAAGAACATCAAAACCAAGCTCCTGCTCACAATCAGGAATTACTCTGCAGGATTGGAGGTGTCTGGGAAACTACTTACTGGTTTAATTTCACATAAGACTTAATTGTAGAATACCATTTTCTACCTGCTTCTTGACTTTTACAGCAGCTATAATTATACTCCAAAACTATTTCTAAACACATTAATATACCTACAACAATTATATGTTAAAAAGGTAGCAGGTCTAATTCTCCTCTAATTATAAATATTACCACAGTGTAAATATGACAAAAATGCCACTGATTTTAATGGAGTTACTTTGGGCACATCTACACTAGGAGATAAGGTCGAATCTACAATGGTCGATTTTGAAAAGTCGAAGGTCCGTGTCCTCGCTATGGGGAAAAATCAACTTGCCTCAAGTAGCGTGTCCCCATTAGGGAGCCTATCATCAACTAAGAAAGGAGGCACTGTGGATAGCTTTGCAGTCTGGGCTATGCTCACAGTGCCTGCTGGGTCCAAAACTCTGCTGTGGTTGGTTAGAGGAGCTCACGTTGGCTGCATCCCATCAGGCACTCCTCTAGTCCTTACCCCCTTGTGTGAAATAAAGGGGACGCAATGTGCCCGTGCCTTTTTGTGCCCTGGTTGCCCATGCAGATGCCAGAGCATAGCAAGCATGGAGCCCGGTATGCAGGAAAGCATCGTCATGCTTATATGTGTCGTAGTGTGCCTAATGGTACTGTGCTTTGAAAGTGTACACATGGTGCTCTGTCAGGAAGAGGACAAGGACAAAGCTCGGCGTGACATGGAAGCATCGTTCCAGCAAGGCTTGGCGCTCTTGTTAGCGCACCCACCAGTCAATTCTCTGGACACAGTGGAACACCAGTTCTGGTGCTATGAGATGAGCTCAGACTGGTGGGACCACATCGTGATGCAGATATGGGACAATCAGCGGTGGTTGCAGAACTTCTGCATGCACAAGGCCACGTTCCTGGAACTGTATGAATGGCTTTCCTCTGCAGTGAGGTGCCAGGATACCCACATGAGGCCACTCTGATTGTGGAAAAGCGTGCGGCAATTGCCCTATTGAAGCTTGCTATGCCAGACAGCTACTGATCAGTGGGCTTCCCTAACTACAGTGGTGCCATACACCGAACACACATCCGCATCATGGTTCCTGAACACTGTGCCTCAAAGAACATCAACCAGAAGGGTTACAGGCCCTCATGGATCAAAGGCTCCTTCACCAACATCAATGTGGAATGGATGGGAAAGGTGCATGATGCCCACATCTTTTGCAGCTCCTGACTCTTCCAAAAGATGCATGCCAGAACTTTTTTCCCCGACTGAACAACTGAGTTGGTGAGAGGTGGATATGCCTATAATGAACCTGGGTGACCAGCCTACCCCTTGCTCCCATGACTCATGAAGCCCTACACGGCCAGTCTGGACCCCAGCAAGGAGGAGTTCAATAATAGGCTGAGCAAGTGCAGAATGGTGGTGGAATGTGCATTTGGACATTTATAGAGGAGGTTTAGTAGTCTCTTGACCCACTTGGACTTCAGCGAATGCAACATTCCCTTTGTGGTGTCAGCCTGCTGTGTGCTCCATATCTTGTGCAAGAACAAGGGGAAAACTTTTCTGGCAGAGTGTGAGGCTGAGGCAGAGCACCTAGCCCAAGAGTTCGAGCAGCCAGACACCAGTGCCATAAGGAGAGCACAGCAAGGGGCAGTGTGAATCAGAAGCACTTTGAAGGACAATTCTATGCAAGACCTCTTTTGAGACTCTTCCCTGTGGCTCTCCACAAGTTGCCCCTGAATTCCCTGTGTTTCCCTTTATTGGTTGAATCACAGGGGTTGGGTGGGGGATTAAAGAGTCTATAGTTCAAAGAACAGTTTTTATTTGGGGGAAACAGCTGGGAAAGGACAGAGCTGGGAACTGGAAGGTGGGAGAGGGCTCAGGAATGGGAGTTAAACTGCCTTCTGCTTCCTGAGGGCCTGGAGGCTTTGGCTTGCCTTGGGTCTTCTCCCTACCCCCACCACCATGTTCTGGGGCCTCAGTGGCTCCTGGGGGTGGAAGTCACAGGGCTATCGGAGGAGGAACTGGGGTGTAATTGGGGAAGGCAGGGATCTTGGAGGTGGCCCATTCGCCACGTGTGCCATGACAGCAGTCAGCGAGACAAACACAGTCTTGTGCTGCCATGCCAGCTGCTCCCTAATGACTCTCCTCTCCTGCTCCTCAGAGATCCGGTCCTGCTGCTCTGCTTGGATCTCTGCCATGCAGGTGTGCATGCAGTCCATCTGCTTGTGGAACATCTCCTGCCATATGCGTTCGCACCTGCAAATCGGAGCCAGATGCTGTAGAGGTGGACAACACACCATGCTGGCTGCTGTCCCAGCTGTAATGAAAAATTACAAGGACAGACATTACAGGAGATACATTGTGTGAAGCCTAACCCACATCTCTTGGCATACACTGAAGGTCTATCTATAAACCATGGGTTCCCAAACTGGGGGGCGTGAAGAAATTCCAGGGGGGGCACGAGGCGACCCAGCCTTCCCCCCCCCATCAAGTTTTGCTGCCCTGCTCAGTTCCTTTTTTCCTCAACAAGTTTTGCTGCTTTTTTTTTTTTTTGGCAGAGGGGGCGCGAGGGTTTTTTCAAAAATCAAGAAGGGGGGCGTGATGCCGAAAAGTTTGGGAACTAGTGCTATAAACAATGGAGAAGTATTCTGTGCAAGGCCAAATGTTCGCTTGAAAGCAGGCACTTTGCAGCAGGTGCCCAGATGTCTTTGGGGAGCATCAGGACACACACAGTCTGGAGGCAAGCAGGTACAGTAAGAGGCCAGCTAGGCCCCTGTGGGAGAGAGCAGGGGGAAGGGGCAAGTTGGCTTGCCACTATATCTGGCACATGCTGGGTCCAGGACACGTGGCCTCCTGAGGACACTACTACTTTTCCTGCCCACTGGGAGGTGGAAGGGAGAGGACAGGATGTGTGTGCAACACACAGCGCCTCCTGGGAAGAGTGTTAACAGGTTCACCTCCTCCCTCCTGGTTGCCCTACGATATATCAGTCTTCTCGAAATCACAGCAAGTGATTAGGAGCATATGCTGAATGAATGCGACCATAAATCTAGGCTTTATGCTGCACTGCTTTGTGGTTCAATGACACCAGACTACTTACTGGTGGCTTGGCATGGGAAGGTGTCCTGCCATAGAGGATAGCATAAGGCTGGCATTCCCAAAAGCCTTGTGAGAAAGATCAAAGAGTTCCTATGTGAGAGCTTCGTGGAGCTGTGCACACAAGACTCCTGTTCCATCTGCAGACATTTGAACAAGCTGTTCCGTGCCCCCCACGCTTCATATGCAGAGAGAGAGCACACCGCACCTCACACCGCATTGACTGAACCTCATTGCTTGAACCTGCTTATAGTTAGACAAAGTTTGTGAACTCACCAGAAGTGCCCTTCCCAGAGTCATTGATGGACTTGGAGACATTCTGGGAGGGGGAGACCAGCTCCAGTGTCATGATGAGCTCCTGGCTCTTGGACATAAGCAGTTGGCTAGTCTACTCATCCTCCTACCCCTCCGTCATGCTGCTCTCCTCCAGGCTGATGCCAGGTGTGTCTTGTCCAGACTCTACGACCACTCTGGAGAAGTTGGCGGGACCACCCCCCTAGAATAGCATCCAGGTGCTTGTAGAAACAGCACATGTGAGATGCTTCCCTAGAGCATCCACTCTCCTCTTTCACCTTGTGGTACAACTGGCGCAGCTCCTTGATTTTCACCCTGCACTGCTGGGTGTCCCTGAATATCCTTTCATCCCAAAGCAGGTTGCAATCCTGTCAAAAATCTTGGCATTCTTCTTGCTGGTTCTGAGCTCTGTCAGGATGGCTTCATCTCCCCACACCTCAATTAGGTCCAAGTTCTCCTGGACACTCCAGGCTGTTGATCTTCTGCACCCCTGGTAACTGGAACCCGTGGGAGCAGAAGTGCTCGCAGTCATTGCAGTGTCCAACAAAATGCTGAAGGAACTCATCTCCATGTGTGTCATGGCATGCTGCTTGCTATGGGCTCGCAATGCTGGCCACATGGGACAGCCATTCTACTGTTCCCAGGACTTTTTGAGCTTAACAGGAGAGCAGTAGAGGCAGAAATTCTGGCCAGAGCGCTCAGAGTGGAGGCCTCCTGGAGGCCAATGGCATCGAATTTCCAGGACTGTTGCATCCTCACTTGCATAACAGACCATGCAAGCTCAGGAATAGTGCTATTCTTGGTGAAAAGCTGGAGTACAGAAATCAACTTCAGCAGCCCCTAAGAGTGATGCAATAGGCCTGGAAGTGTGGACGCATCACTTAGAAAATCGACTGTATGGGGCTAAGGGCGATGTAAAGTCCTAGTGTAGACCAGGCCTTCCTGTTTACTTGGCATAATTGACAACAGAATATGGGTATTTTCTTTTTAAAAGTTCCTAACTATAAAAATTGTGGTTAATAAAATAAATGGTATTATTGTTAAAAAGCACTTAACAATATACATTACAAACATCCAGTAAGTCAGATTCCCTGCCCTGAAAAGCTTTTGGATATGATATAGAAACAAAACTAAATATTGCATTTGAAAGAAGTTTTGCATTTGTCCAAAATTCATGTACATTAACAATACTACACATAGGTGGGAGGACTATATGAAACATATTATTTAAATCTAAATTCAGCTCACTTTAGCATCTTCACTTTTTTTTTTAAATGAGGAAACAGATATGCTCCCCTGTTATTAAGCAACTTTATTCCTGATTACTTTAACCTTTAGGTTCTTTTCTTAACTACAACAGAGTCATTAATCTTAAAGCTCATTTCACTGTTGCAGAACTATAACCAACATGTTCTGCACCTAATCCAATATATAAATTTAAGAAACTGTGAAGACTTGCCATGAAACAAAAGCCTCCATATTAGTAAAAGAGACACTATGCCTCCATTAAGGGAAGATATAAAATAAAATGTTGTTCCACCTTTAAAATAGAGTTAGGTCACTGAAGCAGACATCAGTGCACTAAGTTACACTTAAACACACACACACATTTTATAAGATAATACCTGGTGTTTGGACATAGTCAATGGTATAGCAATTTTCTCTTATGAGCTTTACATCAGGTGCAAAATCCACAGAGGAAAAGCAACAGTTCTGACCCTATTAAAGAAATAAGACATAGAAAAGATGTAGGTACCAATGTATTTTGAACAATGGAATTATTCTTCAGGGCGTGGATTTTTTGCAGCTAATTTAGAATTCTGGAAAATACACCTCTGGAAGATCATTCCACTAAGAATAACAACGTAACTCTTTGCCAATCAGAAATCCCCAGTGTTTCCTTTAGCAAACAAAAGTACTTCATAACATTGGAGAAACTTGAGTAACTGACTGATGAGGAAACTATTTATTATAAATAGTAAAGGACTGTAATGACCAAATATTCTACATTAATCCAGGGTAATTTGTATTTTAAGTATGTCTGCTTGAAACAGCCCCTAGCTACTCATGTAAATGGGCCCTAAAATTCAGTTACAATAGAAATACCATCAAAATTACATTTGTCTTGGCTCACTATAACCCAAAAGCTCATTTGGAAGCACCTGCAAATAGAATTTTTTGCCAAAAAGAGAAGGCAAGATTAAGTTTCATTTGACATAATAAATTTTGTAAAGTACAGAATTTAAAACTTGTGCAGAACAAAGAAGTTTTTGTAAGTATGGCTGATTATAATTACGGGTAGTTCAGCACTGCCGAGGTGCCTTGGAATGTTCATTGTTTAACCTGGAAACAACTTGAACTATAGTGTTAGTTTTGCTGAAGATTATGCAAGTAAGAAGAGACTTGATGGCTTAATCAATGGAATCTCACCTTTGAAAACCAGGAAAAAAAGATGAATCGATCTGTTTAATAATAAAGTTATAGTTATACAGCAAAAAAATAATTCAGTATTTACTGCTCTCTTTCAAAAGCACATTAACTGGTTGTCTTCAGTCTAAAGAGGGTGTGTGTGTGTGTGTGTGGGGGGGGAGAACAGGTACAAATTTAGTGTATAACTACAACACTATATTTTATCTATGATTTAATAGACTTTAGAAACCCTATTTTAAAAAGGCAGGTAAACAGGTAACACTACACTTCTGAACTTTTGCTATGTGTATTTGGATATAAAGCATATTGACTTTTTTCTAGGTTTATGATTGCCAGAGAATATTGAGGCTCAGTCATTATACTGCTTCATTACCACCACCTGTCCTCTTTTAAGAAAGCAAGCAAATCAGGTATCTGCTAGAAACTTCAAACACACAAATGATGACAATCAGCCCCTTCAGAGCCACTGCTTCCCTAAGAGGCAGCCAAAATGAAAACTGTAGCAACTTACTAAAAATTCAACTTCAAATGTCAAAAAATTAGCCAAAACTATTTAGTGGAATAATTACATAACAAATCAAAAGAAGAGTTGGTACCATGCAGATGAAATGGTAATAGTACAACTGATGATGAGGCCTGAGAAAATATAGGTAACATCAGCATAATAAGTGTGAGAGAAACTGGAAACAAGATATATTTTGCTAAACTCAAGATATTGCAAGTTACCTGCAATAACTTGATAACAGCGGCTTTATCTCAACTGTGCATTATATAAACTTAACAGCAGGGCTATGTCTAGACTGGCATGATTTTCCGCAAATGCTTTTAATGGAAAAGTTTTTCCGTTAAAAGCATTTGCGGAAAAGAGCATCTAGATTGGCACGGACGCTTTTGCGCAAAAGCACTTTTTGCGGAAAAGCATCCGTGCCAGTCTAGACGCGGTTTTGCGCAAGAAAGCCCCGATTGCCATTTTCGCCATCAGGGCTTTTTTGCGCAGAACAGTCCTGAGCTGTCTACACTGGCCCTCTTGAGCAAATACATTTCCGCAAGAGGGCTTTTTCCCCGAACGGGAGCAGCATAGTATTTGCGCAAGAACACTGACAATCATACATTAGATCGTCAGTGTTCTTGCGCAAATTCAAGCGGCCAGTGTAGACAGCTGGCAAGTCTTTCCACAAAAGCAGTCGCTTTTGCGGAAAAACTTGCCAGTCTAGACGCAGCCCCCATGTTTAAGACTAATACTATTAGTAACTAGAATATTTTAACCTAATTTTGAGCAGAGCTTTGTATTTTAAGTATGTTTTATTTAATATAGAGAACTATATTAATGTAAACTTACTTAGAGTAGGGCAGCCTAGTTGAATCCTGGGATGGTGAACATAAGCCCGCCCAGAATGAAGGCATGCCTTCTCGGATTTGGGCAGGGGGGACACAGATTCTAGAGGACAAACAGGTACAAAAATGTGAAAACACCACAAGGGTGAGGGTAATAGATTTAGAAGAAGGAACTCAGACAGGAATATTGAGCAGAGAAATCCAGATAGTGCCCACTGTTCTGTGAAGGAGTCTGTGGACACCACCTAGAGGAACTCCTAGAGATGACATAATAAGGAAACAGAAGTAGGCCCCAGAGTTGAAGAGAACTTCTTTATTGAGCTTCCTTCTCCTGGACTGGAGGATGATCACCTTGACCAAGATGTAGAATCATAGAATACTAGAACTGGAAGGGACCTCGAGAAGTCATCAAGTCCAGTCCCTTGCCCTCATGGCAGGACCAAGCACCGTCTATATCATCCCTTATAGGTGTCTATCCAACCTGCTCTTGAATATCCCCCATGATGGAGATTCCACAACCTCCTTAGGCAATTTATTCCAGTGTTTAACCACCTTGACAGTTAGGAAGTTTGTGGATTCAGCAAAGAGCTTAGTACCCTCGAACAGCAAGTTCTCAACTACTGCTTAGAGTTCTCTTGGGAATCCTGAGAGCTGAAGCCTGGATGCTCACCTCATCACCACTGCGGAGACTAAGGATCTGGCTGCTGTGTCTGCAGAATCCAGTGCGGCCTGTAAGGCTGTCCTAGAAATTAGTGCCCCTTCATTTAGATTTGACTTGAACTGATCCCTTTCGTTATCTGGAAGGGGTTCAATAAAAGTAGCTAATTGGTCAAAAATGTGATGCGTGTATTTTGCTAATAGTGCCAAATAATTGGCTATTCTCAGCTGCAGACTTGCAGATGAATATGTTTTTCTCCCCATCGTGACCAACCTCTTCCAGTGCCTGTCATACGGGACGGTTCAGGTAGCCTACTGTTTCCCCCTTTGATTTACCACCTCTACAACAAGGGAATTTGGGGTTGGGTGGGAGAACAGGAAGTCTGCTCTTTTAGGAGCGACTTAGTATGTCCGATCTGACCTCTTGCAGTCGGTGATATTATAGCAGGCACCTGTCAGATATTTTTGGCTGGGTCCATGAGAGCCTCATTCATGGGGATCACTAATTTCATACATGGAGATGCATGTAATATGTTTGTCACTTTATGTTGTGTCTCTGGCACAGCAGTTAGGGAAATCAACAATGTGTCTGCAACTCTCTTAAAAAGTTCTTGGGATGATCTAAAATCATCCCCAGAGGTCGGTGGTGGGGCATGATTGTATCATCAGGGGACGCTGGAAATGTGCATAGATGGAAGTGAACAAGGTGTGTAATCGTCACACATAATGTCTACATCCTCTTCTTCTGTGTCTGAACTGTATCTATCTGGAGACTGTACTGTTGGTGCATGCGATTTTGGGGCTGGAGATGGCTGCTGTGGTTGCTGTAGCTGCTGTGTTCTTTATGCAGCCCATGGGTCCCAGTATGGCCAATTGGGTGGGATAGGTGGTGGGAGCCACTACGGTGGTTGCCACTGTTGGTTAGGCTTGGGCGAGGAGTGCCTTAGTAAATGTGTCTGAGAATACAAATCATCATCCTCATCACTAAATACTGGAGCCACCGATGTGGCCAGGGTGGATGAAAATTTATGCCTGGATGTATTCGGAGTGCCATCAGTGCCAAATAATGGTATTCCTGATACAGAAGTAACTGAGAGTTCCCCAGCAGTTGTAAATTACTGTACCAGCAGAGGAGGGGGTGGTATGGGAACCAGCAGGGCTCATGGTGTCTGCAGTGACGTTTGATTCAGTGCCACCTTTTTTTGTGTGTCGTCGGCGCCGAGGGTTTTGTTGGTTCCAAAGCTACTATGGAGCTGCTCGGTGCCGCTTCCCGGATGCACCTCTGTATGTGCTGCGGTCAGTGCTAGTGGCCTTTTGCTCGGTGCTGGCATAGAGGCTTTGAATTTTGCCTCTGCCAGTGTCTGTGATGAGGCAGGAGCCTTATGCTTGGGGTCACGGCTTTTATCGCTGCCGGCTTTGTTGCCAGACTGCTTGTCCAACCCTTTTTGCACTGAGGGTATGGAGAGAATACTCTTGTGGAGAAGAAGCTTCCTTGAAGGCGAGTCTGTCCCTGGGAAGGAATAGAACCTCTTTTTTAGCTCTTGAGCCTTTTCACAGTCCTTTGGGCTCGACTTAGTGGGAGCTCCTCTCTCTGATGCTGCCCCAGGGGTGGCTGCCTGGGTGCGGTGGTGGGATTGGGGTCTGAAGCCAGTCGAGTCTTTTTCTCCACACGAATAATTTTTAATTATAACTCTCTGGCTTTTCTTGTTCGGGATGTAAGCTTTTCGCAGAGGGCACTGTTCTGTGGGGTGCTCCTCACCCAAACAGCGAATGCACTGTTCATGCCCAGCAGAAATAGAAATGGACAGCCTGCAGCTTGTGCACCTTTTAAAACTGGGTGAGCCAGGCATGTCCCAGGAAGGCAAGGTTTCAGTGTGTTAGTATCACTGAGGTTCAATTTTCTAACTACAGTAAAACTCCAATAGTCCGGCATCAAAATGGCAAGAGCCTAGTGACTGAGCTTTGGCAAAAAAAGAGTCACAAGGTAACAGCGGCAGCAGCTGAACTGAGCAAAAAGGGTAAAAAAGGCTTAAAAAACCGAAAACATTACAGTATACTGTATACAGTATGTACAATAAAAAGAGTTAAGAACACTTTATATACAGTATATAATGTATACAGTATATATATATAACCATTTTATAGTACCTCCTGACAGTCCGGCATATCTGATAATCCGGCACCACCTAGGTCCCATAGGTTCCGGATTATCGGAAGTCTACTGTACTTCTATTCTACTATTCTAAGTGAAGAGAATTTTTTTTTAAACTATGGCTACGGAAGTAAGCAGAACTAATGACTATTAACTATTAAAACAAATTCTGTGGTAACAGTTGTCTAACTATCTACACTATGTAAATTCTCAGTGAGGTAAACGGGTGACTGCTGAGCTGCGAATGAAGCTGGCGGCGGTTGAAAAGGAACTGAGGAGATGGTTGGCTGAGCATGCAAAGTAGCCGCTTCAGATCTCATGTACTGCCACTCCGTGCACGCAGCTTACCACAGGCACTGCTATCACAAATCTCCGATCACGGTAGCAGCAGCGCTAATGCACCTAAAGGTAGAGCACCCTCAGAGACACTCCTTGAAGAAAAATTAAAGATTTTGCCTCACTTATTTGAATTGCCTTAATTGAAAGCTTGAAGAAAAACCTCAGAAGGGACTTAAATTGGAAAAATTATGACACTCTCAATTAGACATGAAAAGGGTGATAACAGAGACAAGTGCATCGTCTAGGTGAATGCCTGGCTGTGAAGATGGTGCCGCCAGGAGGGCTTTGGCTTCCTTGACCATGGGATGCTGTTCCAAGAAAAAGGACTGCTAACCAGGGATGGGATTCACCTTTCGAGCAAGAGAGTATTTGGATTCAGACTGGCTAACCTAGTGAGGAGGGCTTTAAACTAGGTTTGACAGGGGCAGATGATCAAAGCCCACAGGTAAGTGAAAAACATGGAGACCTGGGAAATGGCTCAGAAATGGGAGGAAGCATGGGCGATATAGCAGAGATAAAGGAGGAACAAGAGAGAACTGGGGGGACAAAATCAAATCAGTATCTTAGATGCCTATATACAAATGCAAAAAGCATGGGGGAATAAGCAGGAAGAACTTCAAGAGCTAATAAACAAACACAACTCTGACATGGTATCAGAGACTTGGTGGGATAGCACACACGATTGCAATATTGGTATATAAGGATAAAACTTACTCAGGAAGGATAGGCAGGGAAAAAAGGGAGGAGTTGTTTCCTTATATATTAAAAATAAATAGACTTGGACTGAGGTGGAGATGGACATAGAAGACACACTTGTTGAAAGTCTCTGGGTTAGGTTAAAAGGGATAAAAAAATAAGGATGATATCATGCTAGGGTCTACGACAGACCACCTACTCAGGCAGAAGAGGCGCATGAGGCTTTTTTTAAACAACTAACAAAATCATCCAGAACACAGGATTTGGTGGTGATGAGGGACTTCAACTATCCAGACGTCTGTAGGGACACTAACACAGCAGGGCACAGATTATCCAATAAGTTCTTGGACTGCATTGAATTTTTTAGTTCAGAAGGTTGAGAAAGCTACTAAGGGAGTAAGCTGTTCTTGATTTGATTTTAACAAATATGGAGGACCTGGTTGAAAATTTGAAAGTGGAAGGCAGCTTGCATGAAAGTGACCATGAAATAATAGAGTTCATAATTCTAAGGAATAGTAGGAGCAAGAACAACAAAATAGAGAGAATGGATTTCAGGAAGGCAAATTTTAGTAAACTCAGAGAGCTGGTAGGTTAGGTCCCATGGGAAGCAAGACTAAGAGGAAAAACAACTGAAGAGAGTTGGCAGTTTTTTAAAGGGACATTATTAAAGGCCCAAAAGCAAACTATTCTACTATGTAGGAAAGATAGAAAGTATGGAAGGAGACCACCTTGGTCAACTGGGAGATCTTATATGAACTAATAATCAAAAAGAAGTTATATAAAAAGTGGAAACTAGTTCAAATTATAAAGAATGAAGATAAGCAAACAACACACATATGCAGGGGCAAGATTAGAAAGGCAAAAGGAACAAAATGAGCTAAATCTAGGGGCATGAAGGGTAACAAGAAGATGTTCTACAAGTATATTAGGAGCAAGAGGAAGACCAGGACAGGGTAGGCCCAATGCTCAGAGAAGAGGGAGAAACAATAACAGGAAACTTGGAAATGGCAAAGGTGCTTAATGGCTTCTTTCAGTTTTAGTCAAGAAGATGCATCGTGACGGGATGCCAAACATAGAGAATGCTAGTAGAAATGGGGTAGGTTTAGAAGTTAAAATAAAAACTAGTTAAAAATTACTTAGAAAAGTTAGATGTCTGCAAGTCACCAGGGCCTGATGAAATGCATCCTAGAACATTCAAGGAGCTGATAGAGGAGGTATCTGCGCCTTTAACTATCATCTTTCAAAAATCCTGGAAGTCGGGAGAGATTCCAGAAGACTGGAAAAGGGAAAATATAGTGCCCATCTATAAAAAGGGAAATAAGAACAACCCAGGAAACTATAGACCAGTCAGTTTAACTTCTGTACTAGGGAAGATAATGGAGCAAGTAATTAAGGAATCCATCTGCAAACATCTGGAAGATAATAAGGTGATAGGTAACAGCCAGCATGGGTTTATAAAGAACAGATCATGTCAAACCAATCTGATAGCTTTCTTTGATAAGATAATGAGTCTTGTGGATAAGGGAGAAGCATGAACGTGGTATATCTAGATTTTAGTAAGGCATCTGACATGGTCTTGCATGACCTTCTTATCAATAAAACAGGGAAATGCAACCTACAAGGTGAGTGCATAACTGGCTGGACAACTGTTCTCAGAAAGTAGTTATTAACGGTTCACATTCGTGCTGTCTGTTTTAGGACCGGTTCTGTTCAGTATCTTCATCAGCAATTTAGATGATTGCATAGAGAGTTTGTTTATTAAATCTGCAGATGGTACCAAGCTGGGAGGGGTTACAAGTGCTTTGGAGGATAGGGTCGTAGTTCAAAATGATCTGTAAAAACTGGAAAAATGGCCTGAGGTAAATAGGATGAGGTTTAATAAGGACAAATGCAAAGTACTCCACTTAGGAAGGAACAATTGGTTTCACACATACAGAATGGGAAGTGACTGTCTAGGAAGGAGTACTGCAGAAAGGGATCTAGGTAGCGATCATAGTGGACCATAAGCTAAATATGAGTCAACAGTGTGACGTCGTTGAACAAAAAAGGAAACATGATTCTGGGATGTATTAACAGGAGTCTTGTGAGCAAGACATGAGAAGTAGTTCTTCTGCTCTACTCTGCACTGATTAGGCCTCAACTGGAATATTGTGTCCAGTTCTGGGCACTACATTTCAATAAAGATGTGGAGAAATTGGAGCAGGTCCAGAGAAGAGTAACAAAAATGATTCAAGTTCTAGAAAAGATGAGCTATGAGGGAAGACTGAAACAACTGGGCTTGTTTACTTTAGAAATGGGAAAACTTAGAGGGGACATGATAGCAGTTTTCAAGTATCTAAAAGGGTGTTACAAGAAGGAGGGAGAAAAATTGTTCTCTTCTTGGCTTCTAAGCATAGGACAAGACTTAATGGGCTTAAATTGCAGCAAGGGAGGTTTAGGTTGGACATTAAATAGATACCAGAAAAAAAAACATATGGGACTTGGGGAAGGCTGGGTCACAACTGGTCTTCCCAAGAATCTCTCTCTCTCCTGTATTTTCTTGGTCTCCCCTCCACCCTAGATTTTATCATTTCTTTCCCCCACTCTCTCATCCCTGCTGTGTCAGCAGCAGCCCCGTCATTTTCCTGTCAGGGTGGTTAAATACTGGAATAAATTGCCTAGGGGGGTTGTGGAATCTCCATCACTCGAGATATTTTAGAGCAGGTTAGACATACACCTGTCAGGGATGATCTAGACAGTCCTTGGTCCTGCCGTGAGGGCAGGGGGCTGAAATTGATGACCTCTTGAGGTCCCTTCCAGTTTTATGATTCTATGATTCTAGTGTCAGGACCCATGAAACAGTAGTTAGTTTTAAAATTAAGGATTAACTTAGAAAGAAATTAATAATAATTTAAATTAGTACATTTAATAATGGCAGAATAAGGGCAATGTAATGGAGGACTCCATTATATTTGGTATAATGGCTAGTTCCATTTCTTGCAGAAGATTCCATCTCTAAAGAAAGACAGGATTACAAAATAATTCCATTTCCTAGGACATAGTAGAATACGCCACTTCTGGTGGAGAATGACTCAGCAAAACCCAGTAGGAATACACAGAGGTCAATAGGAATATATGGGACATCTAGTTGGGAATGCCTCAGGAAAAGTCCATAGGGATTGTGACAGATCCAGGGCAGTTGGCTATAATAGCTTTGTGGAAGGCAAATATCCAGGAAACTG